>CAMTDV010000012.1:75017663-77417663 GCA_947069175.1 Scalesia atractyloides | reverse complement strand
CGTCTGGCACGAATATAAATTACACGAGTATACTAATTAAAACAAAACACTAGCATCGTTTTGTAAAAAAAACCTCTAAAACGATGGCATCACTGTAATTTTACATCGATGGCAAATTCGCAATTTGATGGGGAAAAAACAAAACTGATGACAAGATCTGTAAATTTGAACTACAGCCAAATCATTATTTGGCTAGGAGAAGGAAAAAAGAAAACCAATGTCTAAATTGTAAATTTTAACGGGGCAATATCGTAATTTGACTGAACCAATGGGGAAGTGTCAGGCAGACAGCCTGACACTATTCCCATCCATACTATTTTTCTCTCATAACATATATGTCTATATTTGATTACTTGTACATACTACTAATAACACGATCTCAATAAAATTACATCGAGTCAAACAAAAACACTACCATACTTTTGCCAAAAGAAAAAACTAAAACGATGGAAAAATTATAAATTTTAAACAGGGACAAAACTGTAATTTTTCAAGACAAATGAACTTGTGTCAGGCAGCCGCTTGGCACAAATGAGTCAACTAATTAAAACAAAACACCACCATAGTTTTACAAAAAAAAAAAACACTACCATAGTATTGTCAAAAAAAAGCCTCTAAAACGATGGCATGACTATAATTTTACACCGAGGGAAAAAAATCATAATTTGACAAGGAAAGAAACAAAAGTGATGACAAATCTGTAAATTTGAACTGGGTTAAAATCGTAATTTGGCTAGGAGAATGAAAAACAAAACGAATAGCAAAACTGTAAATTTAAACGTGGCAAAATCGTAATTTGGCTAGGAAGTGCTAGGAACTATTCCCCTCGATGCTATTTTTCTCTCATAGCATATATGTCTATATTACGGTTACATGTACATATCACTAATAAGATGATCTCAATAAGATTATATCGAGTCAACCAATTAAAACAAAACAATTCATAATTTTAAACATGGGCAAAATTTGTAATTTTTCATGGGCAAATGAATGTGTGCCAGACAGCTGTCAGACATGAATAAAAATTACACATAGTCAACTAATTAAAAAAACTATCATAGTTTTGCAAAAAAAAAAAACAAAAAACAAAACACTACCATAATTTTCTAAAAAATGCTTTAAAACGATGGCATGACTGTAATTTTACACCAAATGCAAAATCGTAATTTGACCAGGGAAATAAAAGCGATGACAAATCTGTAAATTTGAATGGGGACAAAATCGTAATTTGGCAAAAAAATGAAAAAACAAAACCAATAATAATACTGTAAATTTAAATCAGGCAAAATCATAAAGTCGTTGGACCAATAGAGAAGTTGCAGGCAACTGCTCAAACTATTCCACTCGATGCTACTTGTAAGTATATAAAATTAGTTTATAGTAAAACTTCATGTATGGAACAGATTATATGACACCACTAATATTTTATATTTTATTTTCCCTGTATTGTTCATTCTAGTAGCTCTAATATTTGAAAAACAAAATTTTCGTTAGAGGTAAACATTTTAATGATATTGTTTATATCTATATGTTACAAACTTATCTTTTGAGATTTATATCAGCATGGAATTTATAACTTTAAATTCAATACATGGCGATGATGATATGTATTTAAGTTATCAATACTTCTAATTTATTATATAATATAGATTTTTTTAACAAAAAAAAAATCTTCTAGTTTTTTCTTATCAAGTTACATCAAAATATAAAATTACAATAGAAAAAATTGTAATAGAAAATCCCAATTGTTACTTTTTAAAAACATTAATGGATATATATGGTACTAGCATATATGCTTAATACCTAATAAGAAGTTATCTAAAGGGTTTAGACCAGATATAAGACTAGAATTAGCTATACTTGAACCCATTATCATCCTAAAAATACCCACATTATTATATATACTACAAGTGGTTGATTGAAGAGTGTTGATGACTAACAAATATTTTTATAGTAGATCGTTAGCAACACTTTAGTATTTCGTTAGTTTTTTTTCTATTTATACATATATGATACATTTTAGGGAATATATTACAGAATAGTAATCAAGTTTTAAAAGTGTTCTAATTAGGTCACTCGTATCGTTTTTGTCCCAATTAGATAACTTAACATTCAAATCGATCCATATCCTTTTTTCAATGTGTCAAGAAAAAAATGGAGCATAAGATGTTGGAGTCGGATTATTTTAATATATAAAATTATTTTTATTTAAAATAAAAACACTTTAATCACATTAAAAATTAAAAAAAAAAGTTAAAATCCGCGTCATCATTCGACGTTACCATCAAATGAAAGGAAAAAAAGAAACAAAAATTCACATCACCACGATTACCTATGAACTGGATGAAAAGACACTTAATTTTAATGAAAAACGAATGTTGAGTGACCTGCTTGGAACACTTTTGAAACTTGAGTGACCTAATTGGAACATTTTTAAAACTTTGTTACTATTTTACAAAGTTACCCCTTTTAGAAGTAATAAGGTTATATAACGACTTTTGGGTATATCATACAAAGAAAACCTCCTTGTAGGTGTCAAATTGAATAAAAAAATTCTTTAGTTACACATTAACAAAAATTTCTCAACCGCGTCTTCTAATCCTAGCAGGGTTATCAGGTAGTGATCGCTGTGAAACAACTTTTTTGAGGTCACACAATTTGTGTCTTTCTTTATAGATGTATTTTTTAAATAAGCGTTCTTCCTTATTTTAACATTTTATTGACGTTTGGAGGGTTTCGGTTTGATTTTCACAATTTAATTACGTAGAATATTGTTAATCGACTACAACATGATTTGTATATAAATTAAAACATATAAGATTTCATCATATTTGAAATAGTCTATTTAAATATTATAAATTAGCAACTTCTTTGTTCTTTGTGTATACATGTGTTATTCTTAAGCTTGGGGAGTTTTAAAAAAAAATGATTTTTTTTCTTTTAGTTCAAAGGTATTTGATAAATTACTTTTAACCTAAAACTATTTATATTTTTACTTTTACTTCAAAACTTTTCATCTTTTGTAATTTATCACACAACATTTTACTTTCAACTTTGATTCCCTTACTTTTTATCTTTTCATAAATTTTTTTGTTTTACGCTTCGTTCTAAATTTTGCAAGTTAACACGACGCAACGTGCGTGTGTGGTTCAACCTATTTATGTCGTCTATATTTCCCGTTTGATAGGTTCGCCATAACATGCGGGTCTAGATCGACTTAGTTATTATAATATATGTTTTACGTTTCAACCTAATTACTTGCATTAACATGTCACAAATTCAGTGTTAGTAGTCGTTTGTGGTGTTGTGACATTGATTCTATTTGATACGGTTTTACGCCCTGCCGCAACGTAGGGTGCTTAATATTAGTTATTTTTATTTAGGAAAATGGAGCTATTTAGTATCAACCAAGATATTGCCCTCATCTCCATGTGGGCTCTAGTTTGAATCCATCTTAACAATGTTTGGTAGTGATTAAAATTCTTAACGTATATATTCATTAAAAGAATTATTTATAAATAATAATTAAAATATTTGGAATTTTATTTTCTAAATTAAATAGTATGTTTTAAATACCAAATTATAAAGAAAAAAATATTCATTGCCTACACAATATTTAAAACTGTAACGATATGAAATTCTAGTGGGACTTTTCGGTAAGAGTTACACGTCTATCTAAATAAAATATTCGAACTCCATTTGTAATATAAAAATAATATTCGAACGTCCATTTGTAATATACACAAATAATTAAGAGAAAAAAAAACAAAATAAGCAAAACTAGTATAAGAGGCAATTTGATGTATTCTTTTGAACAATAGCTTTTTCAGGGAAAGGGTGCCCTATTTTTAGACCTGGTACTCCAACTTTCACGAATCATATCGTATCACGTCATTTAGACCATTCACTACCATAAAATACCTAATTTAGTGGCTTCACTACCTTAAAACATGGGTCTCATCATTTTATCTCATTCTCTCTCTCCATACACACAACTCTCTCTATCTCTCCCTACCTTCGACACAAAACCATCGGCAACCACAAAAACCACCCCTGCCTACAGGCACTGTTCACAGGACCGGTGGCGGTATGTAGCCTACAGGTAAAGAGTACCCAAATGCAAGAGTCCAGACGCCCCAGCTCTTTAATGTACATTATCCTATTAGTTTCTAAAAACATTTAATGTTTCATTATTACAAAACAAATTTAAGTGAAGTTGGAAATTAATTTAAAGAGTGAATAAGCATTTTAGATATTCATCGTAAAGGGAGTACTTGTGATTTATGGAGTATACGGGGCATAAGAAAGACGAATGTCATTGTATATTCAAGTAGAGTTAATTACACAGATGAATTCATATTTTAAGTGAAAAATTTGTGTTGGATTACTCTTTTGGTTTTAACTTTTCTAAAATTAATTAACTCTATAACTTTCAAATACACTTACTCCAAACTACGGAAAATCACATGCAATCTACTACCTATCTAGGCCTCTTAGTTGTATGGAGAGATACACTCCCTGAATTTTATGTATATATCAAGTAATGTGTCATATTTTGACTTGCAACGAAATAGGTGATGATAACATGATTGATTATTTACACTTATGACAAAATATTAAAAAGTTGAAATATTATTTATAATCAAATTTAGACCTTGCTACAAAACAAGTAATTCAAATCATCCTTGAAATACAAACATAACATAATAATATCGGTTTTATTCTCTTACGCCTTATTCTTATGTGTCATTATCAACTTTTTCAAACATGTTCACCTATATCATGTGTAAAAGTAATTTGGGGGCCAACATAAGTGGGTGAGTAAATCTTATTGTTTTAAATAAACCTGGCTTGTTTATTTGTTTTAAGAAAAATGTTACATGAGAATTCAGTGGTAATTAAATAATAACAATAAATGTTAATAATAAATAAATAACTCATAACCAATCAACCAACATGACATGTAAACGTAACAACTCAACTGAATATGATAACACTGTAAATATGAGACTCAAACTCACTGACAAGCGAATCTAAATGATGTGATGATACTAGGCTACAAGCCATGGCCGTGGGAACCTAATCTGCCTGATGGGTCCATGTGAATAATGATTAGCGACAATGGTTAGTGACTCAAACAATGACCAAATAACAACTATCACATAATCACAAATTGAACTTTGCATGTATTGAGAACTGAAATAATTGAAGTAAATGAATAATGTGTAAATGACACATAATACGCCCTAAAACATTTGAAAGAAAAAAAAGGTAATTAGGAAAAATCTACTTATGGATTACGTTTTGTGATTCCTCAAGTTACCACACAAACTAGAGAGCTCCATATGATAAAACTAATCTATATATATAATACAAAAGCACTATATATATATATATACTCACACACAAAACCTCGACTAATTATGTTGATTATTTTTTTTATATTCATAAGATACGTCTTGTGTTATCCATGGTTTCCTAGACCCTCAGAGATCCGAGTGAGATCAGATATACATCACCTCGTGGAAGGTTAAGAGTTGTCCAACAATATACCTTTGCCAATGTTTACAATTAACCAAACGTGTGAAATCTACTAAATATTAAAATGAGTTTGATAGATTATTACTTGTAAATTTATAAAATTGAATTATGTAACCCATTTTAATATTATATATATAGGGTTAGTTCATTTGTAAATAACCCACTTGATTGTAAACATTAGTGAACTAATACAAACTCTTGATTATCAATACACTATTGTAAATCAATGTGCATTATGTTCACAAATACACTAGGGTTCATTCTAAAACCCACCCTATATATATATATATATACATATATAACAATATATATATATATAATTTATTAATTTTTTATAGACCCATTAATTAATTTAACAAAATTTCTAATTTAATACAACCATTTAATACCAATTTAAGTAGTTTATAATTTAGTAAAAAAGTCAGATTTTTAATAACAATAATTAGTTGAAGAAAACAAGCTTTAGAATTGACATGACCTCTGTTCCTAACTCAACCAACAACCACTAGATCACTTAACAATTGATGATGAAATCTTTCTTGTGAAAACTTTTAAACATTGTAAAGCAGGTGTAAATTTAGAAAATAGAGACCCAAAAAGGGAGGGAAGGTCGAACTTGCAACCTACCATGTTTTTAACTATGCATCCCAACCACTAGACCATCGCTATTTTTGTGTTAAGTTCCTATTCTTAAAAGTTTTAAACTAAAGTGGGTAAGCATCATCTTCCAAAAACTTAAACCCAGCTAGAAACCCTATCCCTTTTATCATCAAATGCATATCACGAACACCACAATCACATATACAAGTTTAGGGGTTTTGTTACTTAGTAAAAACCGAATAAAAAGATGTAGGAAAAGGGTACCGATGGCGTGTGGAGAAGGATTCAGGCAACTCTGAAATTCCAACGACGTCTCCGTCTTGCAGATGCGAAAATAGCAGGTTGTTGTGTTGATTTTGTCCAAGGTAAACATTTAGAGAATCGACTAGGGTTGTTATGTATAATGCATTAAAATAAAAACCAAGTTTAATTCGAGTTTTGATTCGATTTTTGGAGTTTCTCCAAAACATTAAATTGGTTTCTAAAAACAAAGATTCTTATGGATTTCGCTGAGGGAATAAGCTTTGTTTAGCGGCCAAATTCATAACACATCACAAGGAAACACAATCTTAGTGATTTCGTACAGATCCTGACCAAATCTGACAGTCGGTTGTATTAGTTTTGAAGGTAACTTGAGTGCTAAGTTGTTTATGCGATGCTGAAGGGTCCGGGTTGATTTTAGCGCTATTATAAACACCAGTCTGATTCTTGTTATAACATGAAATATAACATGTTGTTGTGGTTTGTATAGTGTTTGAGTTATATTAGTAGGCAAAAGATCAAATACAAAGAGCCTTATCATACAAAACGTATGAAGGAATGAAAAGGTAAAAAACGCGATGATATTTTTTCGTAATTATTTGCTCGTAGAGTAATTATTAAAATTACCTACAATGATCTTGTAGGGTAATTTTGATCTTGTAGGGTAATTTTAATCTTGTTGGGTAATTTTGATCCTGTAAAGTAATTACGAGTAAAATAATTACGAAAATGCCGCCACGTTTTTTTACCTTTTCATGCCTTTCATACGTTTTGTACGATAAGGCTATTTGTATAGGATCTTTACCCTATATAAGTAAAACGGTGGAGACCCGGGTTCGAGTCCTGTGGTCCACTTTATTTGTTTTTTGTTTCATATGTTTCAGGCTTCCATAAGTTGCCAAAAGTGGTCCCTCAACCTTTTTACCGACCTAACTAACCTAGTTAATCATTTCCTTAATAATTACTAACGGAACTTTATTAAGTTTCATTATTAGTTTTAAAATTTAAAACAAATACAATGGTTAATAGTAAATAACAAATAAATAACATAAAACAAATAAAATTCTCGTTTACAAATGATTTGGATTCAAGTTCAAAATGGGAACGGATTTTCCTTAGTACCCATTTTGGCGGATGTTACATAATTTAGCTCTCCTGCTATCACTCGAATCCACAGTATTTTTCGTCAAAGACGATGCTATTGGGCCTGACCACGATGTCATCGCCATACACCCTACTTTTGGACTGAACGACAAAGGTCCATTTACTCTAAGGACTCATAGATTGTTGTTTACAAGAATTGTCGTACCCTCAAGTAACAATTCCCAAAATACCATAAGCGAAAACCCGGACACGCACGACGAAACCCAGCGAGAAGCAAAAAAAATTGGACCTCCCTAGCGCCACGCGCGAGAGAGTAACAGACCACGTGGCATCGTTTCACGACATGTGGCATGCCTATGTGTTTGACGAGGCTGACCTAGCCCTAATAGGCAGATGTCGCGCCACGCGGGAGAGACCCCTGATTCTCTCACGACGCGCGGGAGAATCCTAGATTGGCTATATAAAGGCAGCCGTGGGAGAAGTCTCGGTGCACCTGTTCGATCGAAAAAAACCAACATTCTCTCTCTCTCTCTCATTTTGCTGTCTGAATACCCAAACCCTTAAATCTCGAGACGTTGCTCCGTAGAAAGCGTGTTAACCCAATCACTGGTACGATACTCTGTCCGATCAATCTATAAACAAATCAACAGATGTTTATGTGCTGCCTGAATAAGGCTATACTTTGTTATCTACGTTGAGGTTTTGATCTCGTGATTATCATTAAAGTTTGAATTGGGTCAATACACTAATACGTGTTGCATTGTGTGTTTAATTAGGAACCCAAGAATTAGACAATGAGGTTATTACTTTTAACCTTAAATCTGCAATGCGGGTCGTTCTCTTTAATTAAATGTTATCGAAACCCTAAATGTTTTCCAAACTTGTATTTATAGTGATTTAGTCTTTGTATTATGAAATTACAGCCGGTATGTGGGGTTTTGTATACATTACTTGATAAGATTTACTATTGGACAGAGAGTTAGCTAATAGTAATACGACCACAATCACCAAAATGGGTGACTGACAAAAACTGGGGGTAGTTGAAAGATATAAACAAATATAAAAACTCTTAATGCTATGATTACAATCCCGTGTCTTTTATAAATTGAATGATCTCATCAGTATTTTTTGCTGATCAAATGTTTTTAAAACGCGTTTCAGGTTATTTACTGTAAAGAGAAGAAAAGTGCCATGAAGCACTAAGCTTAAATAAGTGGCTATGTAAACTTGAATAAAATGTGTTTTGTAATCAAGGGTTTATCTCTGTGAAAAGTCTTTATGTAAATATGGGTTTCATTCCATAGTTTATGAAAAAACTACGGTGTTTTGAAAACTCTGATATTTTTCCTAACACCCGATCCTGATAAAAATTCACTGCAATAATTTTAATAAACACCGGTACCACTTGTATCTGCTCATAACTCCTGCCAAAGGTAGGATCAAGGGTTTTGACACAAGATATCAAAATGTCACACCCCGACCCGCAGCGGAATAAGAGTCGCGGCATAATTGGGTTATCACCAAAGCTCATGATGTTTACTAAAATGTTTCATATTTATTAAATTCAAATTACAACTTAAATATTCAAATCAAATCCATACAATTACAAGGAAATGAAACTAAGTACAACAATCCCAAGCTTAAACTGATTTATTCTTCTAGGCCTTCCTATGTGTTTCTTGCCTCAACTAGATCACCTGTATCATGTGTAAAACGGGGGATATTTTGGGCCAACAAAAGTTGGCGAGTGAACCTTGAGAAAACATTGTTATTAATTTCTTGTTGTATTTAATATTGAAAATTTGTGCAATAATCACATGTGAGCAAACGTATATATGTAACAAAAACACAAACCACATTGGATGAGTAAATGATATGAATGATGATGTATATGAGATCAAGGCTCAATCAAACGGAGCCGATCGAGTGACATGAATGATGATGTATGTGAGATCAAGGCTCAATCAAACGGAGCCGGTCGAATGAGGCACCTGATACTCAACCCGTATCCCACGGGGAGCTGATGAGCCTAATGAAATGCATGCACTGAAAATGATAACTTCAATCTAAACATAATTCACACAATAATTGATACACATTTGATCACGGATATGATGGATGCACAAGTGTTTAAATATAATAAGGAAAACGACACATGATACACCACAAAATGTGATTAAAACGGGGAATTGGTAGATATTCACTCACATTGGGTGCGTTCTTTGATGACGTTGGATGCGCACGAATTTTAGGATTTGATCGACGAGGAAAACTAACCTAAAATAATAACGAAATGATTCGGTAAATTAGTACTTTTAATTCATACTCTTAAAGTGATTTTTAGATTTATTTTTGTGAGTTTAAGGAGTTTTCTAACTTTAAAATCTTATTTTTAAGTATTTTTAAATGATTTTCTGATTAAATAAATTAATAAAATAAATAAAAAAATTTTGACTTTTTGACCGTTGACCGGTCGGATTGTGTTTAACTACGCGCTGAGTGAGGTTCGAACTCGGGACCTCTCGTATACGTGCACGCAGCTCTACCAACTGAGCTACGTGTCTAACCTGAAATATTCTCTGTTTTAATTATATTTATATACTAATTAACTTTTAACTTATTTGGGTTTTTATTAAAAACGATTTATATGGCCGAACCGGTTGCAGGGACCCGGAGTCGAACTCGGGTCCTTCGGTTCGAGTGCGCACAGCCCAACCAGTTGGGCTGTGTGTCATATCTGTTTAACTTATGGATTAAATTATTCTTATTAACATTCGGTGACCTGATCCGCTTCAGTTGTAAAAATGTTGGTTTTAATTCTGAAATTCGGTAACGTGTGCGATTCGAACCCGGGACGTGTGTATTGTTTGTGCACACAGTCCACCGCTGGACTGTGTGTCTAACTCGTTCAAATATCTGATTTTAATTATACTTATACTTATTAGCGACTTCATCTTCTTCGTTTAAGAACACAGAACAGTGAATTCCGACTGTTCTTGTTTAGTCGTTCACGATTTAAACTTGATTGAAATGAACAGAGAAATTAAATGATATGGTGTACCAGAACAGCGGGTTTGCTTCGGTTTTCCGGCAAGTGTCGTCGGTTCCGATTTGCGATGTCCGGCTGTATGAACAGTTTAGCAGTTTTGATTATTGATTTGAACGATTAAAGTATGAACTAAGAGATAGCAGAGAAGTTTTAGATAGATATACCGGTCGAGGAATGAATACGGTTTTCTGATCAAGGATTTCCGGCGATGTTCCGGCGAAATTGGAAATCTCCGGCGACGAGCTTCTGAGAAATTTCAACTACGAAAAAGTGTGCGGTTCTGAGCGAAAGGATTTCCGGAAGATTGAGTGGGTATTTATAAGGTAGAACTGGATGAATTTTGTCCGAGTTTGAGTCTTGATTCGCGGTCAAAGTTTCTCTGGCGGTTATGACCGCAATTGACTGTTAGACGTCGGTTATAACCAATGTCGAAGTCGGTTATAGTGTTTTATTCAAAAGGAAAATGGCTAAACTTGCGGATTGCCGGATTTTCCGGTGATTGCGAGTTCTGGCGCGCTGAGGTCCGGATTTTGATTTTCTAGTTTTAGTATATATGTTATTTGTTTCCATGTTTATCACAAAATCAGTGTGTGGCGGAGCGGTGTGTGGTGTGTTTTGTCTTGTGAGTGACCCGGGTTCGAAACCCGGCGTCTGCATTTATTTTTTTATTCATTATTTATTAGTAATTTTAAATTATGGTTTTTAAATTCTAATATATTTATTAATTATGTATCGTTTAGCATTAATAACAACTATAAATACGCAAAGAAAATTATAACTGGATATTTGATTGATAAACGAAGCGGGTTTTGAAAACCCGTTTTTCGACGGATGTTACAGTATCCCCTACTTTTAGAAATTTCGTCCCTAAATTTAAGTAGTAGTGGTAACAGGAAAAAGATGCGGGTATTTCTCGCGCATTGAGTCTTCACGTTCCCAAGTAAACTCAGGTCCTCGTTTCGACTCCCAGCGTACCCTGACAATTGGAATACGACTTCGTCTTAAACGCTTCTCTCCGAAGTCCATGATTTCTACTGGTCTTTCAATGAAGTGCATAGATTCATCGATCTGTATGTCTTCTAGCGGAATATGGAGGTTTTCATCGGCGAGGCACTTCTTCAAGTTTGATACGTGGAATGTGGGATGAATTCTGTTGAGCTCTTCTGGTAGGTCAAGCTTGTATGCTACAGGACCTACCCTTTTGAGTATCTTGAAAGGTCCTACATAGTGTGGTGCTAGCTTGCCCTTCTGGCCAAAACGAACCACTCCCTTCCACGGTGATACTTTTAGAAGTACTTGATCCCCAATGTCAAACTCCAAGGGCTTTCGTCGTTTGTCTGCATAACTCTTTTGACGACTTTGAGACGCTAGGAGATTGTTTCGAATTTTAATGACCTTGTCGGTAGTTTCTTGAATTAATTCTGGACCGGTGATTTGTGATTCCCCAATTTCGTGCCAACATACTGGAGATCGGCACTTACGACCATATAAAGCTTCGAAAGGAGCCATGCCGATACTTGAATGGTAGCTATTGTTGTACGAAAATTCAACTAATGGTAGATGAGCGTCCCAATTCCCTTTGAAGTCTATGACACATGCTCGAAGCATGTCTTCAAGAGTTTGGATGGTGCGTTCAGATTGTCCATCAGTTTGAGGATGAAAAGCGGTACTGAGGTCTAATCGCGTACCCAAGGCGGTTTGTACGGTTCGCCATGTTCGTGAAGTGAAACGACCATCACGGTCTGAAATGATGCTTAAAGGTACACCATGACGGCTTACGATCTCGCTGATGTAGATACGAGCTAACTTCTCATTTTTGAAGTCCTCGCGGATTGGAATGAAGTGAGCTGACTTTGTAAGGCGATCGATTATTACCCATATGGTGTCATACCCACTGGAGGTGCGAGGTAACCCGGTAATGAAATCCATGGTTATGTTTTCCCACTTCCATATAAGTATTTCGGGTTGGACTAGAAGTCCTGAGGGTCTTTGATGTTCAGCTTTTACTTTGGAACAGGTAAGGCACTTGGAAACAAAAACAGCAATATCCTTTTTCATGCCAGGCCACCAGTAGGTGTATCGTAGGTCTTGATACATCTTGTCGGCCCCTGGGTGTACAGAGTATCGTGTTTTGTGCGCCTCATTCATGAGGAAATCACAAAGGTTATCGCGATCAGGAATCCATATGCGGTTTAAATAGTATAGGATACCGTCGGATTTGGTTTCGATTTTGAGTTCAGCCCCACATGACAGCTCATCGCGTACGTCATTTTCTGTTACAGAAACATGTTGAGCTGCTCGGATTCGATCTTTGATGTCGGTTATGATTTGTGAACATAGAAGACGAATGGAGTTCGCATAACCTTTTCGACTGAGTGCATCAGCCACTATGTTTGCCTTTCCAGGATGATACCGAATTTCACAGTCGTAGTCGTTAAGAAGTTCGACCCATCTTCGTTGCCTCATATTCAACTCCTTTTGGTTGAAGATATGTTGGAGACTTTTGTGGTCAGTGTATATTTCACACTTGGTTCCGTAGAGGTAATGTCTCCATATCTTGAGAGCGAACACAACGGCTCCGAGTTCCAGGTCGTGGGTGGTGTAATTCTTTTCATGAACCTTGAGTTGCCTAGAAGCATAGGCTATCACTTTTCCTCTTTGCATTAATACACAGCCTAGCCCTTGCCCTGATGCGTCGCAATATACTACAAAGTCATCGCAACCCTCAGGGAGTGTGATGTAACGCATCGTATTTTATTTTTTTATTTTTTTTCTAGATAATAATAATAATAATAATGATAAACAAAATAAATTCGACGTTTTATGAAACTTGTACTTGAAATCGGATCTCGTCGGTACGTTCGGGCCACTCAAAAACGTTAGAACGGGTTAACAGGCTTTGGCCCAACACACCACCTAAACCTAACTAAACCCTAAACCTAATTTCAAATAAATAATCACCACCCTCACATTTCACCCACACGCTCATCTCCCTGCCCCCTTCTCCTTTCCCGCCGCACACCCCCCCCTGCGATCTCTTAAAATCCGACGCACACACACCCGCATATAGACAGACAGAGAGAGAGAGAGAGAGCTGTGAGGAGAGAGAGACGATATAGAGAGAAGGTAAGTGACGGCGGTGCAGCGGCGCGACAACGGCAGCCAGCGAAGCAGCAGCAAGCCGTAGCAACAGAGGAGCGACGGCGGGTCGACGACAGCGCCCTCGTAAGCGGCGGCAGTCCGGGTCTCCTTCCGACGAGCTTCAACGCTTCGGTTCAAGTTCCTGTTCGGGTCAGATTTCATGTTCAACAATTCCAATCTCGGTTCAGTAAAGGTTAGTCTCAGTTCAGGTTTCGGTTTCTCGGTTCAGTATTCGGTTCGAGTATGTAATTCTGTTTCAGTTTCAGTTTCAGTGTCAACTCGGTTCAGGCTTGATTTGGGTTCGGGTTCGAGCTCAAGCGTTTCGGGTTTAGTCAAGTTTGGCGACTCGGCTCGGTACGACTCAGTTGTCCGAGTTTACTCGGTTACACCGGGTCAAACCCGGTCAAGCTGGTCAACATCAGTCAACAGACAGATTGGGTTCAAAGTTTGCGTGATCTCGGCTCGGGTTAAGTTTGAATGTTCGGTCAAATGAGGCAACTCGGTCAAACTTGGTCAACGAAAGTCAACTGGTCAACTGTGGTCAAACAGTCAACGGTCAGCCTTAGTCAAAGTCAGATTCGGTTCGGGTCAACACTAGTCAACAGCCGTCTTGGTTCGTTCAGGCTCGGGTCAAATCTGGTCAAAGCTCGGATTGTAGTCAACTTTCCAGTTCTGGTCAACACTCGGGTCTCGTGGTACTCAGTCGAATCCGACTCGGCATGGTATATCCCTCTATAGTTAGTTTTTGGATATAATCGTTATAAATATACATTTACATAACTTGTATGGAGACTTAAAATATATATTGTTTCGTTATTATTGCGTTTTGACAAATAATATCGACACTTGTGTGTCGGGATCGTCCAAAAACAAGAGGAAACTCTGCCCGATTTTCTACAGGTTGTATATTTATTAAACTATTCGACAAAATATATTTATTAAACTATTCGATAAAATATATTTATTATTTGAACTATCCGACGGAATATATTTATCGATATTATTTTTTTGTCGACAAAAATATACTTACTTTCTTTATTATGCTTTTCGACAAGAGCATAAATTTATTTATTATAATTCTCGACGAATATACTTATTTACTATACGTTTGACAAAACATATTTACTTATTATATTCATCGACAAAATATAAATTTATTTATTATAATTCTCGACAAATATACTTATTTACTATACTTTTGACAAAACATATTTACTTATTATATTAATCGACAAAATATAGATATATTTATCATATCTCTCGACAAATATACTTATTTATTTTACTTTCGACAAAACATATTTATTTTGCTTTCGACAAATATATTTGTACACCATTCGACAATATACATATATATCTCATACAATTCGTTAGAATATAAATATATATATACCCAATACGCTTTTCGTCAAATATATATATTAATTATTTGACAACACTCCTACAACCCTTTTTATGAATTTAATTTAGAAATTCCTTTCTTAAACGATGTTAGCTATATACGTACTTTCAACTCCAATTAGAATCCTCCATCGTAGCTTCTATTATTCATGTACATTCGTTTGCCATTTTTAAGGTGACCTCGATGTCCCCTTTTTCCCACTCATCAACTCGTCTTGGAATTTCCAAGAAGACTTAGCAATTCTGTGAGTACACTCGACCCACATTTGTTTTATATCACTTTTTGGGTGTAACATGTTTCCATATACAAAAATCACAAACACTTAAACTTTATGAAACGCACAAACAATCCTATACACATGACTACTTGAATCGTATACTTGTTGCTTGTCTGGGGATAAACGTTGTGCTGTGCTTTAGTCATTAACTATTTTTAGCCTTGTTTGACATGCTTAGTGCTATAGGAATTCACACATCCACCTCCATCGCTTAACACGTGAGGTCATGTTAAAACATCGTGATTGCGTTACGGGTTTGATTATTAGCATTGCATGCCTTGATATTGCTCTTGTATAGATTTAGTTGCCATGAGGATTGTTAAAACTTTAATCGTATACGTATGCTATGCTTAAACTTGTGTACTCGCCTTTGCTTTTGCATTGACTTTATTTTAAAACATGTTACAGGTTGAAGGAGATGACGCTATGAAAACAATATAGTGCAAGGACTAGATACACACAAATTAGACGTTAGGTTTAATGTCGACGTATCAATTTTGTTATGACTTTGCAAATGTTAGATCGTTCTTTGTTTTGTTACATTGATGTATTTGACAATTCCTATGAAATGAAATATGGTTTAATTAATTATTGTCACTAAATAATGTTGTGAGCAATGAGCAATCTCGTTTTCGTCTCATCCCGATGTTTCCGCCATCGGTTGGGGTGTTACATGTGAGGATAGGTGCGTCACAAAGTTTTTGCTTTAGAGTTTGGAAGGCTTCTTCTTGTTTAGGTCCCCATATGAAGGGTTTTCCTTTATGAGTCAAAGCCGTGAGCGGTACAGCAATACGGGAAAAATTGGCAATGAAGCGGCGATAGTAACCAGCCAAACCAAGAAATGATCTTACTTCGGTAGGGGTACGTGGCGCTTGCCATTCTTGCACTGCCTTGATTTTTGAAGGATCGACATGTATTCCCTTGTCATTAACGACATGTCCAAGGAATTGTACTTCTCTTAACCAGAATTCGCATTTTGAGAACTTAGCGTAGAGCTTTTCAGTCCTTAAGAGTGTGAGGATGAGTCGAAGGTGTCGTTCATGATCGGATTTAGACTTGGAGTAGATGAGGATGTCGTCGATGAAGACTATGACAAAGCGGTCGAGGTAGGGTTTGCATACCCTATTCATTAGATCCATGAAGACAGCTGGGGCGTTGGTTAAACCGAATGGCATGACCATGAATTCATAATGACCATAACGAGTCCGGAAGGCGGTCTTTGGGACGTCTTCTTCATGTACTCTGAGTTGATGATAACCAGAACGAAGGTCAATTTTTGAAAAGCAGGTGGCGCCTTGAAGTTGGTCTAGGAGGTCATCGATGCGAGGTAGTGGGTAGCAATTCTTAACCGTTAACTTGTTGAGTTCTCTGTAGTCGATACACATGAGAAACGTTCCATCTTTCTTCTTCACAAAAAGAACAGGCGCACCCCAAGGCGAGGAGCTAGGACGTATGAATCCTTTGTCTGTCAGTTCTTGCAGTTGACTGGCCAGCTCTTGCATTTCGGATGGGGCTAGCCTATAAGGAGATTTTGCGACTGGTGTAGCGCCAGTTACAAGATCGATGCGGAATTCGACTTCTCTCACAAGAGGGAGTCCTGAGATGTCGTCGGGAAAGACTTGTGGGAATTCCTTCACCACTGGTATATCTTCGAGTTTCTTCTCCTTGTTTCCCTTTTTGACGACGTGAGTTAGGAATGCGACATAGTTCTTGTGGAGATATTTTCGGGCTTGAAGGCAGGACATTAATTTGAGTCCTTTCGAAGGGGTTTCTCCAAAGATAAGTAGGGTCTGACCGTCTGCAAGAGGAATGTGAATGAACTTTTCGCGGCATACTACTTCAGCGTGATGCTGGCTGAGCCAGTCCATACCGATTATAATATCGAAACTTCCCAACTTCATAGGAATGAGGTCAACTGGAAAATCGTGATCGTTTAGAGTGAGGGTACAATTTCGTATAATAGAATTTAATGAAACGGGCTTTCCGTCAGCAACTTCCACCGTTAGAGATTCCATGAGATTATCACGAGTTTGGTTGAGGATAGGTTCAAATTCTAAAGACACAAAACTCTTATCCGCGCCAGTATCGAATATCATGGATGCATAACTACCGTTGATGAGAAACGTACCATTAACCACGTTGTTGTCAGCCCTAGCTTGGTTGGCATTGATGTTGAAAGCTCTTCCTCTAGCAGGTGGAGGAGCTTGGTTAGCTTGGTTTACCGGATTCGCTTGAGCTTGGGCATGGATGATGTTCACCAAGCGGGGACATGTGTTCCTGAAGTGGTTTGGGTCTCCACAGTTGTAACAAGCTCGCATAGGTTGCATCATGGGGTAGTTGGGTTGGTAGTAAGGTTGAGCTATGTGTTGCGTGGGTGGTAGAAGTAAGGGTTGTTGGGCTTGACCCACTATCTGATGGTGGGTTTGGGTTGAGGGTTGATTGTGGTTCATTCGCTGAAGTGTGCGACAAGTTTGGATGGTGTGACCCGCACGGCCACAGCTGGTGCAATGTTGGCAAGGAGTTTCTGGGAGGTGATGGTATTGACAACGGTTGCATTTTGGGTATGGGCCGGTGTATGGCTTTTTAAATGGTGCAGCTGAGGGAGCAATTTGGGTAATTGGTGCGGCAGTGATAGGAGGGTTTGTTTGTGTGACGACAAAATTTCTGCTATTTCGTTTCCTCTTACCAGCAAACTTTGAAGAGGAGACCGAGTGATTTGGAGTTTGGGCCTCAATGGGGGCTTTCTTTTTCTCATCCTTAAATTTGCCGTTTCGGATGCGATTCTCGGTAAGTTCGGTAGCTAGTTCCATTGCGGCTTCAAGTGTTGCAGGCGAAGTGCTTAGAACCGAGTCTTGAATTTTCAAGGGGAGGCCTCGAATGTAGTGTTCAACCAAGCGATACACGGGGGTGAACAGATTAGGGATCATTTGGTTCAGTTCGAGAAATCTCTTGTTGTAGGAAGTGTGATCTCCTTCCTTTTGTTTCAACGAGTGGAATTCATCTTCCAACTTTTTGATTTCGCTTCTTGGACAGAAGCGCCTTATCATGAGTTCCCTTAACTCTTCCCATGTTAAGGCCATGGCATCTTCGACTCCTCGTTTACCCTTTTCTGTGTTCCACCAGGTAAGGGCTACTCCAAATAGTCTCCCTGTTGCATAACGTACCTTGCGATCCTCGGGACAATCGCAATTGAGGAAGGTGTTCTCCATTTCTTCAAACCAGTGGAGGAGGGTAGTAACACCTTCGGTCCCTTCATACTTTGGGGGATCGCAAGATTTGAAGTGTTTGTAGGAGCACTTTTTGGAGTGAGGGTTGGCGACGCTCTGGTCTTCTTGATTGGGAGGGTTGATAGGATTTGCGGTGAGAGCTTGTTGAACTTGAATCACGATGTCAGGAAGTACCGCGGCCATTTGTTTAGCAATTTGTGTGGCCAAGCGTTCGTTTGACCTTCCTGACTTTCTACCTCCACGTAGTTGCCTAGCCGACATCTACAGGAACATACATAGGAAGATTGTGAGTTTAAGAAGTTTTTAGGTGTCATGTGTCGTTAAAAGAATAAAAATAACATAACTATCAATAATGCAACTACATCCATAGGATGTCTTGGGTTTGCTCATGTTTGGGCCTCCAATGTCCCCCATACCATCGCTTGTATAGTCATGTGGGCCCCCATGACTATTGGCTTAGTAGGATTCACATTGGTGTTGGTGGATTAACACTCACATCACCCGAATGAAAACCATGAAATATGATTGCGAGATGTATGGTAGGAGGGTGTCCAGGTGTAGACACAATGACAACTCAAAGTGGGGTTAGCTCATACGACGTTTGGTATAGCATGCTTTGGCCTAATAGGTCCTTCGTACTCTCATCGTTAGTCCCCAGGTAGGCAAACTGGTCCTTTACTTTGGATTTATACGAATGCCAAGCCTAGACAGGACGTTCCGACTACCGGTACTCGTACCCTTCTAGTTACTACATGCCCGTCATGAGAACTCACTTTGATGTGATTTGAAAAATACAAAATCGTTGCAAAAATCATGGGAATTGTGAGGTGTGTGCTCTCATGGATATGATATGTTATGAGGATATGATTCATGATGAGCATTGTGTAATAATATGTACTTATGAACATGCTTGCATAACATTGAGTGTAACAATAAACATAAAGCATATAAACAACATGAATTTTTGTATGTAACACATAAACAATTTAAAATTTTAATCAACTATAGTTTAGGCTCTAAGGGTCTAATAACCTATCCTATATCCCTATAGTCATGGCTCTGATACCAATCTGTCACACCCCGACCCGCAGCGGAATAAGAGTCGGGGCATAATTGGGTTATCACCAAAGCTCATAATGTTTACTAAAATGTTTCATATTTATTAAATTCAAATTACAACTTAAATATTCTAATCAAATCCAAACAATTACAAGGAAATGAAACTAAGTAAAACAATCCCAAGCTTAAACTGATTTATTCTTCTAGGCCTTCCTATGTGTTTCTTGCCTCAACTGGATCAATATTGAAAATTTGTGCAATAATCACATGTGAGAAAACGTATATATATAACAAAAACACAAACCACATTAGATGAGTAAATGATATGAATGATGATGTATATGAGATCAAGGCTCAATCAAACGGAGCCGATCGAGTGACATGAATGATGATGTATGTGAGATCAAGGCTCAATCAAACGGAGCCGATCGAATGAGGCACCTGATACTCAACCCGTATCCCACGGGGAGCTGATGGGCCTAATGAAATGCATGCACTGAAAATGATAACTTCAATCTAAACATAATTCACACAACAATTGATACACATTTGATCACGGATATGATGGATGCACAAGTGTTTAAATATAATAAGGAATTAAACGACACATGATACACCCCAAAATGTGATTAAAACGGGGAATTGGTAGAGATTCACTCACATTGTGTGCGTTCTTTGATGACGTTGGATGCGCACGAATTTTAGGATTTGATCGACGAGGAAAACTAACCTAAAATAATAACAAAATGATTCGGTAAATTAGTACTTTTAATTCATACTCTTAATGTGATTTTTAGATTTATTTTTGTGAGTTTAAGGAGGTTTTCTAACTTTAAAATCTTATTTTTAAGTATTTTTAAATGATCTTCTGATTAAATAAATTAATAAAAATAAATTAAAATTTTTTTGACTTTTTGACCGTTGACCGTTGACCGGTCGGATTGTGTTTAATTATGCACTGAGTGAGGTTCGAAGTCGAGACCTCTCGTATACGTGCACGCAGCTCTACCAACTGAGCTACGTGTCTAACCTGAAATATTCTCTGTTTTAATTATATTTATATACTAATTAACTTTTAACTTATTTGGGTTTTTATTAAAAACGATTTATATGGCCGAACCGGTTGTAGGGACTCGGAGTCGAACTCGGGTCCTTCGGTTCGAGTGCGCACAGCCCAACCAGTTGGGCTGTGTGTCATATCTATTTAACTTATGGATTAAATTATTCTTATTAACATTCGGTGACCTGATCCGCTTCAGTTGTAAAAATGTTGGTTTTAATTCTGAAATTCGGTAACATGTGCGATTCGAACCCGGGACGTGTGTATTGTTTGTGCACACAGTCCACCGCTGGACTGTGTGTCTAACTCGTTCGAATATCTGATTTTAATTATACTTATACTTATTAGCGACTTCATCTTCTTCGTTTAAGAACACAGAACAGTGAATTCCGACTGTTCTTGTTTAGTCGTTCACGATTTAAACTTGATTGAAATGAACAGAGAAATTAAATGATATGGTGTACCAGAACAGCGGGTTTGCTTCGGTTTTCCGGCAAGTGTCGTCGGCTCCGATTTGCGATGTCCGGCTGTATGAACAGTTTAGCAGTTTTGATTATTGATTTGAACGATTAAAGTATGAACTAAGAGATAGCAGAGAAGTTTTAGATAGATATACCGGTCGAGGAATGAATACGGTTTTCTGATCAAGGATTTCCGGCGATTTTCCGGCGAAATTGGAAATCTCCGGCGACGAGCTTCTGAGAATTTTCAACTACGAAAAAGTGTGCGGTTCTGAGCGAAAGGATTTCCGGAAGATTGAGTGGGTATTTATAGGGTAGAACTGGATGAATTTTGTCCAAGTTTGAGTCTTGATTCGCGGTCAAAGTTTCTCCGGGGGTTATGACCGCACTTGACTGTTAGACGTCGGTTATAACCGATGTCGAAGTCGGTTATAGTGTTTTAGTCAAAAGGAAAATGGCTAAACTCGCGGATTGCCGATTTTCCGGTGATTGCGAGTTCTGGCGCGCTGAGGTCCGGATTTTGATTTTCTAGTTTTAGTATATATTTTATTTGTTTCCATGTTTATCACAAAATCAGTGTGTGGCGGAGCGGTGTGTGGTGTGTTTTGTCTTGTGAGTGACCCGGGTTCGAAACCCGGCGTCTGCATTTATTTTTTATTCATTATTTATTAGTAATTTTAAATTATGGTTTTTAAATTCTAATATATTTATTAATTATGTACCGTTTAGCATTAATAACAACTATAAATACGCAACGAAAATTATAACTGGATATTTGATTGATAAACGAAGCGGGTTTTGAAAACCCGTTTTTCGACGGATGTTACAAAAGAACTATACACTTAATTCTAAGATGAAACTATATGATATTCTGAAGCAATTTTGGGGCTAAATAGTCTCTCTTTATGGCTTGGGAGATACCAATTAAAATTCTAAACCCATCAATAATAATAGTAATTTCAAATCAATATTGGTAGGGGTTAAGGTTAGTTTCTCGCAGTCATTACCTTCCCTACCCTATTACACAAATTATTCAAGTGATATCCATGAATGTTGCACAAAAATAACGGTAGGGGATGTTTTTTTGTCTTGTTGTATATGAGTCATATAAAGTTATACGGTCATATATTCATATACGATCAATATAATGTTATACGACTAAAATGTAATATTTTGTTGGGTTTTTGATGTTTTTAAACATGTATACGAGCCGTAAAATGTTATACGACTCATATATATTTAAACAATTTAGTTTTTCCAATTTGATAAAACGGGAAACGTCCCAATTAGTTTTTGTTGATATACGAGTTTATTAGTGATAAACGTATAAGTGTTTAATAAAATCCGACTTTATTATGTAAAAACGAGTGTTGCCATTTAAGTTAGACGATTAATTATTTAGATATGTCGTCGATTTAAAAAGGATTTGATATGTTTTTATATAAAACATGGCCTTAAATGGAAAATATTATATTTTTGTGGAGAACTTGGTTTTGGAAAAAGGGATAATTTATGATTAGGGGAGAAACATGATTTTGGAAAAGGATGATTTATGTTTTGGGAGAAACATGATTTTGAATAAATAATAAATGTTTCGGGGAGAAACATTGTCTTGAATGAATAATAACCGTTTTGGAGAAAAACATGGTTTTAAATGAATAATAAACGTTTAAGAACGGGAAATGAAAAACATCATGGAAAATTTTGATTGAATAGTAAACGTTTCGGGAGAAACAGGGATGGATTTACAACATTTGGGGTAAAACGTCTGTATGGATTTAAAAATGTTTAAATCTGCGTTGGAATGGGTTTTCCTGATCTCAAGAGAGTAGGTATTGGAATAGGCCTACGTCTCGGTGGGGACTTCAGGTTGATATATTAATCTTTTGATAAAGTAAGATATAATATATTTTCATAAGGCATGCACCCTAAGTGGCCATTGAGAGGCACTTTTCGCGAACATTAGTCGTTTAATCATTTACACGGTGTGCGTAGAACTGTTGATAGATCTATCGGGTTGAGAACCCTGTCGTGACCGGTCGCCCCGAGTCAAGTCCAAATGACGAATTAATATTGTGTGATTCGTCTAGCATTAATTATACCCATATGTGTTAATATATAACTCGTAGTCTTTGCAACCCTATGAATCCAAAATATTGATATTGAATCTGATATGATTTTAGTGAAAAGAAATTCTATACGAGAAAGCTTTTCTAAAAGAAATTATAAAGTAATTTGCTTTTAGTTTTTACATATGTGAGCTCGCTAGCCTTTGTGTTGACACTTGATTAGCGTGTTTTCAGGTACATGAGTTCAGCTTCGAGATTTTGGTAAGTTTATGTGTTTAGTGGATGCTATTAGATAAACTATGTTTTGGACAACTTTTAAAACTATTTGGGACTGCGTGTATTAAGATCCATAATGGATCAAATAACTATCTTGTGGTTGTGGGTTTACTCTTAAAACTTATATGATTGTGTTTTTAATTAAGATAAATGTCAAAAATAATTGAAGCATTGTCCACCAGAATACCTATGGGTACCAACCTTCGTCAGTGCCACATTTGTCTTTTGGTGCGATGTTTTTGGGGTGTGACATACAACAACTACATCTGCCTCGAGCAGAGCCAATCTCTCCTCAAACCTTGACACGTGGTCTCACGCTCCATCGTTTGTACGGGCGATCACCCTGTGGAGCCTCTACATCTGCCTGCGCCCTGTCAACTATAGCATCACCTACCCCCTCTCCCCCACCGCCCTCACCATCAACATCATCCGGAGTGGCTACCCTGGGTACCACTCCGTGCGACCCCCATCTAATGACCAAATCACCCAGAGCTTGTCCGGTAACACCTCATCAGCAATCTGCATCAAGATTGTTGTCACCCTACCTTCCAGATCAACATAGTGTGTAACAGACATCGATAAATCCCTTTGCAGAGCCAGGCGAAAGACATCGAAAATCCCTTTCGGTTTAACTGCAAGAATCCTCTCTGCGTCCAATTGTTGCATCGCCGGAATTTTCTGTCAACATCAGAAATCAACCGGAAATTCTGTTCGGAGTTAAACCGAAAAGTCTAGCACCTCGCCCAATCGTTACAAACATTCAACCTTCTTCATTACTGTTTATATGTATTTGTTTAAAACTGGGAATCGAAATTATGTGGGTTAACAGCGGGTTTAGAGTTCTGGGTTGTTTTGATAAAGAAGATGAAGTTTGAGTTGAATATATACTTAATTAAAATCGGGTTTTTAAGTGGGTTAGACACACAGTCTAGTGGTGGACTGTGTGCATAATTAGCATGCATGTCCGAGTTCGAGCCTAGTGCCACACCGGTTTCCTGAAATAAAATGTTCCTTTTTCAAACAAGCCTAATCAGATTCGTTTCAGTGTGTGTATAAATATAAAAAGAAATTCAGTTTATTATGGGTTAGACACCCAGCCCAGTTGGTTGGGCTGGGTGCAAGTTGTTGGTGTGATCCGGTTCGAGACTAGTAACCCTCCCCGATTCAATAATTAAAATTCTTTTTAAAATTAAATAATTTCTGGATAAAGCTAACTAGTGTATAAAAACAATTAAAATAGAGAATCCAACGGGTTAGACACGTGCTCAGTTGGAAGAGCTGCGTGCATATGTACGAGAGGTCTCAAGTTCGAATCCCGCACACGCTGTCTTATATCACCCGCGACCCGGTCAGATCAACTGTCAGATCTGACAGTTTTTTTTAATATCTAATTTTCTTTTATTTTACTTAATTATATTACATATATACTTATATTTTAGTTAAAAATTAATTAAAATACTTAAATTACAATTTCGAACGTTATACAATTTCAATAAAAACCACCAAAAATAACCTAAAAAAATCTAACAAAAAGTATTAAATCCAAATATTAATTTGTTTATATTTTTGAAATTATCGTATTATTATTTTAGGTTAGTTTTATTCGTCGATCAAATCCTCCACTCGTGCGCACTCATCATCAACCAAGAATACGCACCCACTGTGAGTGAATCTCTACAAATTCCCGTTTTAATCACGTTTTGGGGTGTATCATGTGTCGTACTATTCCTTTATTTTATCTAAACACTTGTGCTTATATCATTTTGTGATCAAACGTGTATTGGTTGTTGTGTGATTTATATGTGGATTAAATTTATCATTTCAGTGCACTCATTTCATTAGGCCCATCAGTTCCCTGTGGGATACGGGTTGAGCATTAGGTGCCTCATTAGATCGGCTCCGTTTGATTGAGCCTTGATCTCAAATACATCATCATTCATGTCATATATTCATTCAATGTGATTTGTGATTGTTTACATATATATTTGCTCACATGTGATTTATGCACGAATTTTCTTTAATAAATAAAACAAGCAATTATTTAAAATGTTCTATCCAGGTTCACTCGCCAACTTTTGTTGACCCAAAATCTCCCCTGTTTTACACATGATACAGTTGATCCAGTTGAGGAAAGAAACACTTAGGATGGCCTAGAAGAATAAATACGTTATTGCGTTGGAATAAACATTTAGATTTGTTTTTCTTTGTATTTGTATGAATTTTGTTTATTGGATATTTAAATTTGTAATTTGAATTTAATAAATATGAAACTTCTTAGTAAATGTCATGAGCTTTGGTGATAACCCAATCATGCCCCGACTTTTATTCCGCTGCGGGTCGGATGTGACATAAAGCCCATACTCACTTCATTGGATATCGGTCGCTAAGAAGAAAGAACATAATTATATAAACAAAAATCACTGATAAAGTATCTTAAGTATTTTAAAATCATTCAATCTTTCCTCCTAAATCCCTTAAATTTAATTAGGTGTTCTATTCTAATGAATTTCTAGACGATATAATATAAATTCTTGTATAGGTTTGGTATAAATGAAAAAAATAATCATAAGATAGTAACCAACATATAAATTTTATTAAGTGGAAGTAGAAGATATTAATGAAAATATAATCACAAAATAGTAACCAAGATTATATATGTTTTATTTAGGTCACTTACCTTTTTAAAATTTTAATATTTATATATGTTTCTTAATTTTCTTTCACAATATTCAAACACATAGTGAAAATTGAGTGATTTTAGAAAAAATAAAAACTTTGAGTGATTTTAGTGTGATATTAGAAACTTGGTTACATTTGGGTGAGTTTTTTCATATAATCATTAAAAAGGAAGATAAATGACGAAATAAATCAACTGCTGAGTTTAAATATATACTTACCTCATCTCGTCTATGCATGAACGTCGTCTCTAGTGATCAGATCAGGATGGTTTTCTTTTGTGGTTGAGATGCCTAGGTCTCACAATCTCTAGCAATCTCGTAATGGCCGATATCATCATCTTCTCGGACAACAATAGATGCTCAAGACGTTCACACAATTTGATATTGAAGTATTTATCGTTATTCTTCCACTTTTTCTACCTTCTAAATCTTAAAAGAAAGCCAGTCAAGTTTCACGAAATAGGCAGTGATATTAAAGTCTCGAAAAGTCAGGTTTAAACATACGCAAACATAATGATCTATGTAAATGTGTAGATTTAATATATGAAAATCATGATTTTGACATGCCATATTTGTTTTTGATTTTAAAGTCTCAAAAAGTTAGGTTTAAACATACGCAAACATGATGAGCTATGTAAATGTGTAGATTTAATTAATATAGAAAATCATGATTTTGACATGCCATATATATATATATATATATATATATATATATATATATTTTTTTAAAACTCTAAAACCAAATTAATCTAGACATGTCTTGTATAGTTAGATTGTAGTACTACTTACTATATTAGAGGGTTAGAATGATGTGGTTGGAAATAAATATTCACGGCCTATATATATAGTAATTTAGATATAATGGTAAATAATCAGTTCTTAACGGCTATATCATCTTTAGGAACTGGTTTCTAGTGTAACAATTCAAAATTCCACACATACCCGATTCCTACCTGTTTCAATGGGTTTACCCGTACCCTGTCCGACCCAAACCTGTTTCAATGGGTTTTATTCTATTTTTCTATGCCCGGTTCTTACGAATACTCAAGTACAATTGTACCTCCTTGGGGCTTACCCAGTTCCTACCGGTTTTGGGTACGACCTAATAACAAATGTGCTACCATATTTCCTATCATTTTAAGTCATCTTTGAGAAAACTTCCTTTATAATCATCTTTAACTACACTAGTAGAAAAAACACATTTTTTGACGCGTATTGTACGTCATAAAAGGGTAATTATGACACGCAAAAATGTATTGTTGATTGACAAATCATAAAATTAACATGACGTACATTTGTGTGTCATGTTTTTTACGACACACATTTATAACACTTATTAATGACACACATTCATAAACACGCATTTATAACACTATTTAATGACACATGTTCATGACATATATTTATGACAATCATTTACACGTGTCATGCTTTTAATTATTTAAAAGAATATTTTTTTTAGAATTACTAATTTTCTCTAGATACATATATAATAACAAAAACAATAAATTTATTTAAAAAAACAGACACACACACACACACATATATATATATACACACCAAAACAATCCATTACATAATCAGTTGTCAAGATATACTACAAATATTTAACTCAACAAAAAAATGTTTGTCAATACATTCGTTGACACCTAAAATACGGGTTGTCACTTAAAAATAGAGGTAACCGCATAAGTCGACCAATCTTCGTGAATGTCATCCATATCTGCAGCTAAGTATTCGTCTACTCCTTCCCTAACATGAGACAACAATTAAATAAAATAAATCTTAAAAATCAGAACTTAATTCTTAATCTATGAATTTAAGCATTTGTTTAAATATTTAATTTCAAGACCAAATCTAATTTTATGAATTTCAGCATTCTTTGGGACATATAAGTACATATTTCTCTAATATGCAGGCTAAAATATGTCTAAACTTACATTGTCATTGTCAAGTATTTCAACTCTTTCATGATCTTAATCGCATACTAGCCACACTCAATACCTCCTAGCTGACATGTATACTACACAAATAATATATAAAGAAATGTGAAACCGTTGCATTTAAGTTTAAAGTAAAGGGTTTCTATATTAACAATATCATTCTAACCACAATTTAAATAAGGGATTAAGCACTCACCCTGGTATTAACCCAGTTGAGTTTAACCCTTGGCACCACTTCGTGCACCATACATGGCCATTGCCCTATAATAAAAATAAAAAATATATGAAAGTATATTCCAACTCTTTTATCATAGATCATTTATATTACTTACATATTAATAATTTGCATCAACTGCTCATCAATACTGTTAGGCCTTAAGAAATCAAGATAATAGCAAGTAGTTTTCAGATTTAGTAATGCCAACACCCAAGGTTTCTACAAAAACCAAAATCCAACATTCAATCAAAATAAATGAAGATGATAGGCCTTTTCTTTACGAACACTAATTTTAATGGAAAATCGAATGATGGTATTGCCCTTTCTTTTATACAATTCATCTACAACCGCTCTACTTGCATCCTCGATATGTTTGGGTTTGGCTTTGCGTTCATCAGTCGGCGAAATTGCAAACGGGTTCATAAAACAAATTCCACGATAATGTATTCACTCTTTCTTGATTTTGTTTATTAAGGGTCCTGCAGTTAACATACATAAACCAAATCAATAAAATAAATTTTGGTTTACAAACAATAACTTAAACTATATATAAGCACTTACATTATACAAGAAGTGATGACATCACCAGTCAGCTGACTGAATATAAAAATTGCTTCAAAATCATCCTAATTTAAGCACGTGTAACTAACTTACCCAAATAGATCGTCCTCACACTCTTAAGTCTTTAGTAACTGACTCATACATTCAGAACATGAATAATGACAACATATATGTTACGAAAGTAGGTTAGTTAGTATAAAAATATAACTGGCAATCACTTCTACAACATCCCCATTAATAAAATATATAAGATAATAGGAAACAAGGTTACCAGCCATTTTGTATATAAACCATGTTTTCTCAAACTTAAGCAATACATATACCCCAATCAATTTGAGGCATAAGCGCCTGGCATTTCTTTTGTAGTTTCATTTTAATTTAAATTATTCAATTTGGCAAAAGAATTTCCGAATTAGCATGCATTTATTTTCTTAATTAAGAGCAATAATCCACCTGGCACACCTTAGTCCTGAACACGTTAATTTGGATATGAGCCCCTAAGCATAAATAACTAATATAAAATGTGGTTTTCTAAACATAAATAACATACTTAGACATTGCTTTTAGAAATGCTTAATAAATCAATTCATAGGAACTCCAAAATGTCAGATAACTAACTTGAATAAGAAGCTTTAAAATACAATCACAGGTTCAGTGGTTCATATCATCTTCCTTATATTATGCAATTCTCTCACAGGCATATTATCGAACACGTGCCGTGCATACTTCATAAACAACTTGTTTTATGTCCAGTTTTGTTTGATTAAACCAAATAAACACAAAATCAGACAAGAAACTTTGACAATCCAACAATTGATGGTTAAACACACACTTTGATATGCAAGATAAAAAGTCACCTGAAGGTAAGATGTGAGACAGAGATGATCGTGAAATGAGTTGTTGCGAACCGAGAAGATGGTGAAATGCAACGAATCATCCTAATTCAAATCGGAGATCACGGTAAGCTATACAACATATATCAACTCACACAACAATTTATAAAGGAAGCCATAGTTATCAAAAATGAAAAGCAAGTTGATACCAGAGAAGAAACTGCCCTAAACTATGGTGAATTAACACAGAGGGAAGTGGAGAGCAATGTTGAGAAGACGATGGAGTGTAATCAGGGTAGGAATATACCAGATAGCCGATGGAATTGATCGATACATCAGGGATGTGAATAGATGTAGGGTTGTCAAATTTGGAGGGGGCAGGAATACCATTTTCAAAAGAGGAAAACAAAACAAGGGCTAGAAGGAGAAAAATTAAGAGGAAAATGAGAATTAGTGGATATATGTTATAAATATATTATTTATTAGTGACTATCCATATTACTAACTCTCATATTATATTTGTATTAATGTCATAATGCTTATATGTTGACATTTGTATATTATGTTAATATCAATGAGAAGGATTCTCATTCCCTTAATTTTCATGTTTTTGTTCTCTACGTGATCTATATAGTCTTGTTTCTCATGTTTATTGTAGTTGTATATTGGTTGCTTATAGACTGTTATTTTACAACACGTTATCAACATGACCCGCTAACCCACAAACATGACCCGTTAAGCACTTCTAGCAATAAGCATTGTCATGGATCCAAAACTTGTGATTGAGATGGACTTACTTGAATTTCCATTGGTAAGTATCATCTTCCTTTATTTTATTTTGTTTATTTGATGATTAAATAGATTGGGATAACATACAAAGGATAAATATATAACGGAAGATATATAATCATTGTAAGATGTAAAACTACTAAAGTAGTCTTTTGCCTGGATTTCTATTACATCTTTCTTAAATAATTTATTTGATTACCGAGTGAGGTTTTAATGGGGATTTAGTTGTTTATCGATAAGAAAAGGATAAGAAAATAAATCTGTAAGCCATAATAGGGTTGAGTCACGTCAGGGCTAACGATGAAGCAAACGACACGCCAAAATTGTTGGAGAAAACTGATTAATAGACTGTTGAGATTTAAGTTTTAATTATTACGACCTAATTAATTATTTTTATGAATATATTTGTTCCAAATCATTTTATAGCTAAATATTTATAATTTAAATGGTTATGGATATAATTCTATTACTACGTGTTTCTATAATTTGTTTGTTTTGTTATATTTGAGTTTTTATTTCGTATGTGAATGATAGAATCTAGATTAAGCTAGAATCCATATTTGTCATATATTATTCTTTTCTAAATACCCATTTGAATGACCTTTTATGTAATTGTGAGAAAATGCACTCCGATACAATAAATATTTCACTTAGAGAATCAATTTGACATTTGTGTTTTATATTAAATAACTAACTATATATATAGTTTAAGTTAATATTTTATTTCATCTCCAAATATGTAGTATAAGGGAAGTATGCCTTTATAAATAATCTTACTACATATTGGTCCAAACTTTGAAAGTTTTTTTTTATAGTTCAAATGTAAGACAAATGTTCATTAAATCTGTAGGGGATCTTTAATCGTATATGTGACGCATCTATATTAAAGTAACCATGTTCATTATTATTGATTATATATCATACAACCAGAGAAAATGTCACTTGGACAAGATATGCATTTATTTTATATTTATAAATTCAAAAATCTTTTGGAATCTATTGACAAACATAAGAGATCTAAGTTCCACTCATCGGACTTTGGTCGTTTTTCTAGTTCATACCCTAAAAACAAACTTTACGTCTCATTACATTCCATGAACACATTATACATGATAAATTGATAACTTTTGTGCATACAAAACATATTGAAAATGATGTGAAATATTTTTTTATTACAAGATTATCATTATTTCAATTTTATTATCATTATGTTCTTATATGACGGTATGCTATATTGATAATTGTATACTAGTTTCTATGGATATTTGTGAATGTTATTATATTCTTGTTAACATTGTATATATTTGAAATGCTTGGTTAAAAGGCATAAATATGTATATATGATATACATGTGATAAGTTATATCGTGATATAGTAATACATAAATTATATATTTCTTTTAAGTGATGAACACATCTTACTTCATTACTTTGTATCAAAACATATTTTACTTGGGGACATGTTATAAAGTCATGCTTTTGATATTCTAGCTTTATGTATAAACCGTGTCCCATATGTTGTTACTTTTGAAAAAGAACATCAAAATGACCAAAGTTGCGGTATATGATAACACGTTATAAACATGACTAAATTGTGATCAAGGTTTATTTATAATATAGCATTGGAAGAACCATCTAAATCTTATTATGATTTAATGAAAGCTTGTAAGTATTTAGACCGGTAAATCGTAATGATTCGGTCATATAATTGACGTTAGGTGATATGCGATGAAACGATATTTATACAGGTTGAAAAAAAAACCATTTTCATTGTCTAACCTCAAATATCCTCTTGAAGTAGCAAGATTGTTAAAGTTTATATATTGTTTGAAACGACAACCATGAAAGTTGTATGGTTCTAATTCACTCCCTAAAGTGAATGTGATGATATAACGATTAGTGTAAAGGTCACACTCATGACTAAGGATATTGTAATGATGCTACTATGAAAGTTTAGTAGTCATAATCCATTCCCGGAAGTGAATGTGATGATATAATGATCGATTTAAAGTTTATGATCATAGAAATGGAGAAAATCATAATAATGCTCATGTTAACAATGAGTTCAACCAGGTTAATAATGTGATGATTATACAATGATCCTTGTAAAGGTTGTAATCATGGTAAATGAGGAAATTTCAATGATCCCATGTTAATAATGAGTCGACCATGTAATAATGAATTTGGCCACAAGAAGTGGGCATTAAGGGAGTGAATATACGAGAATGAAAATATGTTATAAGATGAAATTTTGAAATAATAATACATTATTCTCTGTATTTACTGTCGTGTATTAGACAAACAAGAGTGCACATATATGGCCATAAACCAAAAGTTTATGATCATAATTATTTAATTAGTTGGCACGGCGGTTAGACCACACCGAGTATTGATGATGTGAAATGTATAAAGAACCATATCTTCTTGATAGTTAAACATGTCAGTAGAAATTAATTATTTATCAGCTAAAGTAAGGTATAAATCCCTAAATATTCTGGAAATGTTAAAGGATTTGTATCTATCCTAAATGAAACCATTTACTATTTTGTAATTGATGCATCGTCTAAATGGTTATCAAGTTCGCAACTTGAAGTACTGATCGTTTATGACTTAGCTAATAAGATAGCAAACATATTATTCCAGTTTGGCACATTTATTTTGAATATAATGATGAATTTGATTCCCATGTAATTAATTATCATTGACATAAGTGTTATTGTTGAGAGGATCACCTAAACGTCTACAAGTGATTGAAAACCAATTGATCATGAAGCAAAATGTTCATGTTTATATTTAAATTTACATGTATTCACATCAAGCCAACAAGTTATCATATTTCTTCCCCGTTATAGTTGGTTTTGGTAGGAACCTAAATTGTCCCTTCAAAGGTTTTTGGTTATATGGCATAAATATTTAAATTCATTCACCACACCACACAAAGATGGGAACTCTAAAAACGTTGAGAATATGTTGGGTATAATTAGTTGTCTATGATTAAATATTTAAAGCCATTAGTAAGAGATTTATTTACGGCTCATTGTTATTCACTTTAGTGAATGAATGTTCCCAACATTCGAGGGAGATAAAAAGCAGTTGCAAAGTGAAAAGTGGAATGAATTATCATATTATCTTGATCCTCAGACTATAAACTATGAACCAGAAGTTCAAAAGATAATTCATTTACCAATATAAAAGAAAAATTATCAGACGAGTTCACTGACCTAAATATAGGACAAAGTAAGTCACATAAGCAACTGCTTATGCTCTAGTTATATTTTTGTCCCAGAAAGACAACAACACATTTGTAATGAGTCTATTACACGCCTGAAGCATGGTAGACTAGTCGATTCCAATAATAAAGTTCCTCAAAAATTAGAGCAAGTAATTAAGATGGTTAAGTCGAGGTTATAGTAATAATATCTCCTGAAGGGATATTAGACATGATGATTCTAAAAGAACCTCAGATACCTGATAATAAAGAGCTCTTAGTAAATTATATCATGTCTAGAAAGTATGGAATTAAAACAAAAATGACGTCATTATACTTTTGTATATAATCTAGCGCATGAAATGATGAATGATAAGGATCAAGATTTAAAATCTGCCTATGAATAAATACAAAGAAATGATTGGCCAAAATGGAAAAATGCAAATGAGGCAGAGTTGAATTCTCTATTGAAATGGAAAGCTTTCGGACTAGCAGTCCATACAATAGAAGTTACAAAATATATCAGATACAATTAGGCCTTTTATGTGAATCAAGAATTATAGCACAAGGGTTCCGCAAAGACCTATGATTATTAATGATAAATATATTTATCATGTGGTGGATGCAATAACTTTCTACTTTTTAATTATTCTAGTATTATAAAGAGAGAATTGATATGCATCTCATGAATGTTATCCATCACTTGAAACTGAAAGCTACATGAAAGTGCTAAAGGATTTAAATTATATAATTCATGTAAAGTAAGTTCTCGAGAACAATGTGATTACTATATTTAGATTTTAATACTTATGATTATTTTACATGTTGGATATAAGTGGAACTTCTAAAGAGTTTCCTAAGGTAATGAGTGCTTAAAGTTAATTAAAACATCTTAATGATGTATTTCTTTGCACCAATAGACATACATAGAAGAAATTGTACACGATGATTTTGATATCCCAATAAATAAATAGAAGGTACAATTTGGATTTTGAAGATATGATATAGAAATCAATATTTAAACAAGAAAGTTATAGATAACTGCTAAAGTGTGTACACATACACCTATATAGTCAAAGATGGAAAGAAGTTTGTGATGGATTATAAATATATAAGCATAGATATGAAAACCTCAAAAAATGTTCTACAAAGTTTACAAGATATGTATGGACTGAAATAGTCAAGTCGATTGTGATATAAGACTCACTGGTGAGCTCAGAGATGAGAAAAACATATGGTGTAGTTGGTCCATTTGTTTACATTAAAAAGAACAATATGAGGTTTATAAGTATCACTATATATTTGGTGATGTTATTGACTCTCCTGACGAGACAAAATGAGCTCAAACATTAAAGTAATAATTCCCAAACTATAAATGGTATTACAAATTTATGGCTCAATATGTAGAACAAACAATTGTATTATTATCCATCAATCATAATACATATGTAGAAGATGGTGGCCATTTTCATACGGACAAAGTTTATGGTGTAAACACATTTAATGATTCCCATATAGCTGATATAGAAAATATCTCTTATCATCTCGTATCAAAGAAGCAAAGATCATTGTCCAGAAGTACCGTTGTTAAATACAAACTATATTAATATATCTTGCTAGTTATTCACAAACATATATTATGAATTTATTGACAAAATATAACTGGTGTACAATGAGGAGATAATGTAATGGGTAAACTTATGTTTTTATACTCTTAAGGAACAAACAATATGGGTTCATATTTTACTAACCCCTCAACAAGTTTGGTTAGTTTTGTAAATGCAGGAACTGTAACAAAACACATTCATGGATCTTATGAGATCTACTTACAAAAGGAGGCAACTAGATAAGATTATAAATCAATGTTCATTAAAGGATTGCACATTAAGGGATCAACCGACAAATCACATACTTCAAAAGTTTCAGCAACCTTCATAGAAGATTGGCATTTATTGCTTAAATGATACATATTATAATGAGGGGGATTTCTACACAAGTTGCACTCGTTTCCCTTCACTAAGTTTTATCCCATTGGGTTTTCTTAGTAAGGTTTTAACGAGGCAACGTACCTGATCCAGAAGTATCGGGGGAGACAATATGCCTGCACTTTTTTTCCCTTAGCTGAGACTTTGTCCCATTGGGTTTTGCTGGCAAGGTTTTTAATGAGGCAGCATCGCCAAGCGTACTGAAAGAATAATGTTCCCCTTTCTTTTATCACGTGTGGATAGTCAAGGGGGAGTGTTATAATATATTATTTATTAATGACTATCCACATTACAACTCCCATATTACATTTATGTTTGTGTTAATGTCATAATGCCTATATATTGGCATTTGTATATTATGTTAATACCAATGAGAAGGATTCCCATTCCCTTATTTTTCATGTTCTTGTTCTCTACATGATCTATATAGTCTTGTTTTCTCATGTTTATTGTAGTTGTATATTGGTTGCTAATAGACCGTTGTTTTACAACAATATAAAATTTATCACATAATTTGATTGTGGTGATATTAATAATTCAAATAATATAAATAAAATGAAAAATAAGATTTTTTTAAACGGTTAAGTTTATGTATTAGGTTACCACACTCCTAAATCAGAAAGCCCCAATATGCTCCACCTGGCTAGACTATGCTGTCTTAACCAGGCCCACGTTAGCTTCAGAGTTTTGCTTTTACGAGCGTTCCCCTAGGAAATCATACCGTTGGCTGCCACTTAACAATCGTTGTGCCGCCACAAGAGCATAACTCTCTAGAGTAACACACGATAGGATGAAAACCCGGGTGCGTTCGGATATCAAATTGGCAACCTTACATAAGGCCTATTGGACTATGCATCTCAAAGGATGATATAAGGTTGTAATGCTTCGTAGTAAACCATAACGGGCAATAACAAACGATATATGTCTTGTTGAACCTTGCCATGCCGTAATAGCTCGTAATGGCCCATGATGGGTTATATTTTGTCATATCATGTCTTAAATACTTACAGTGAGTCATGTTAGATATGGGCAATAATATGGCATACATGTCTTAATACACTATGTTTAGTCTTGATGGCTCTCAATGGCCCATAATGGAGTTTGTTATGTTACATTTGGTCTTAACTTGTTATATTATGTTGTAGTAAGTTTTATTAGATCATCATTTACCAATATTGACCATTGACCCTAACTAATCGCCATCAAGCTCCATGAACAATATTGGGGCTTGATATTCATGATAGCTTTTAATGGTTATGGTGGACTTTATTAAGTCATATTGGGTCTAAAATGGTCAGATCGATTGTGGTGATGCATTTTATATCATAACTAGACGTAACCCCCACCGCGTTGCGGTCGAGGGCATTCAAATTAAGACGCGATGTAAACACATGTTGCGGCGGGCAATGTTAGATAACATTAACCATGTAAAACCTATAACATTTCAAAAACTTAAAAAACATTAAGCATGTAAAACCTATGTCATTTCAAACATTAACCATTAAGATATACTAAACTATGTAAAAAATGTTGTAACTTACAGTTCCAGATGCTAGGGTTAAGTTTGTGTAAGCAATATTAAGTAGCATCGATGACACACCAACTCCAAAGAACGCACCCCTATTACCGGCGTCACCATCCACCTAATCTGCAGTCCTCAAAGTTGCAGCTACTAGAGATTAGCATTGTTTCCGTAAAAGGTAGTTGACGCTAGCCGTCGCCGCTATCGCCGATGCTCTAATCGGAACCCAAACACCACCACTGGATATGATATTTGGCAACATGTGTAAGCACGACACCTAAAACCCCACCGCCATTTTAATCCAATCAACATTTTATACACTCCTTTATACATAGTGTACAAATGCTATTGCATTATGAGGAAAAGTACAAACGTTGTAACTAAAAGTAATATATTACATGTTGAGAACACCACTTAAGTTAATGTTACAACATTTTATGCCAAAACATTTTGCAAATTGATAGTTATATAATATAATGGACAACTATAGAGCATAAATATCTTAATGGCCATTAGTATGCCTTGATAGTCATGATAGCTCTCTAGTCTCAATGAATCTTGATGGGCTTTAATATGTAATATTTATATCTATCTTAAAATTCCAAAGTCAGTGACATTTAGACCACTGACCATACACTCTTCATAATAAGACAAATCCACCTCAAACATTGCAAAATTACAACTTTAACCTCTACTCCATACAAAATGATCAATCCATCCCTCAACTTTGCGAAATACCATTTTTAGCCCCTTCTTCGTTTTACCAGCACCCATATACTGTTAAAATTTACAATTTTTTTTACTATTTTTGCTCTTCATTTTACATTTTTTACCTAAAGTATTACCACATTGCGATTTTAGTCCCTTGGCTTTGAAAAGGTCAAAGTTTAATCCATCAATATTCTAATATTCCAATTTTACCCATGTATAATATATAATATGCGTTTTTAATATATTATATTATGCTCTTTAATGATTTTTACCACTTCATTTTTAAAGAACTAATTTGTTTCGACTTTACCTATTTCTAAAATTTCAATTTTCCCCTTTTATTCCTTTGCTTGAAAAAAATAGCTTTTTATGTGTGGATTTTTATGTATGTGTTGATATGAATTAGAGTTGATCTACATTTAGAAAAAAAGCTTTTATTGGAAAACGAGGTCAGTGCAAGTATAATGCATTTTCTTTATATACCAACCCGAGCGTTGGTTAAATATAAGACATTTTTATTCGATTGTATAAATTTGAGTTACTCTGCGTTTCGTGTGCTTTCTATTTTTTAAGCTATAATAAGTCCTTTTTGATTGTTGCGCATGAGTCGCGGGTCACATAACACTTGTACTATTCCGTTCGTTATTTGCAATGTACCTACGCCGCAACACGTGGAGGTCTATTTATTAGTTAAGTCTTACATGTGTAGATGATCTATGTGTTGAAACATGATATTCAATAGCAATTATCCGTAATTTTTTTATATTTGAAGCATCTAAATAAAATTTATTGAAACAACTAAAGTAAAATATAATGTATATAATTGTAGTTCATATGCCTACACCGAGAAATTATTCAAAATAAACGAGTAATAATGGTTGTGATTTAAAAGTTAAATACTAAAGTTAATAACAACTTAAATCTGTAAATAAAAATTAACATTTACTTTATTTTATTGTTATGCTAATCATATTTATCTTTAAGAGAGGTTTTGGAGGGAACATAAAGAAAGTAGAAAGGTCTTGAATGACTTTTTAGAGGGAAATTAAAAAGTAAAATAAAATTAAACCGAATTATCGATTATTTCTTTTAGGGAAACTAGAAGGTATATTAAAATTATAATAAATAAAACATCCTTTATTTATCAATTTTAAGTATATATAAATGCACACCCCTAATTACTAATTATATCCCTTATTATAAGAGGAAAAGTACCGATTTCATACGAGCTCCACCCGTAAATATGTGAGAGTAGGACATGTATTGAGTAATTAGAAGGGATGTGTTTAGTATCATCTACCTTTTTGCCGTTTTTATTAAATAACACAATCTTTTAGAATAAGAGATGCATTTAAGTTTTAATAATGTAACTTTTTAAGGAAAAGGTTATAATTAGTTAAAATTTGTAACCTTTATTTAATGTTACATTATATCTTTTAATACTATCTTTATTTTTAACGAATTTGCATTAGAGTCAAATGCAATATGAATTGAAAAACGTTGCATATAAAAAGTTGCATTAGCCATATCTTTTAGTAGTGGAATACCTTCAAATGTCCGCCGTAACGCGCGAGAAATTTAACTTGTACATTTAATTAATTTAAAAAATATAATGTGTTTATGACGCCAAAAATATGACACACAAAAAAGAGTGTCATAAATTTGTTTCATTTTGTAAACTATGACATTTTTTTCTTGACACACGCTTTGAATTATCATAAAATTGTCTAGTTTTATTTTTATGACGCTAAAAAGATGACATAAAAAAAGTGTCATAAATTGTTGAATTTTGTAAACCATCACATTTTTTTTCTTGACACACGCTTTGGAATGTCATAAAATATGATCTTTTTTATTTTATGACGCTAAAAAAGTGACACACACAAAATAGTGCCATAAATTTATTGAATTTTATAAAACATGACTTTTTTCTTGACACACGCTTCTGAATGTCATAAAGCATGTTAAAATATGCGTATTTTCAAGTAGTGGAACATTAGAACCACGTCTTTGAGAAAACATAATGGTTAATATCTTGTATCGTGATATTTATGCCCTACATCAAGTAATTAAATATGGATGGTCAAAATTTGGTTTATGTTATAAATAATACTACCCTTGATTCAAGGTGATAGGATTGAACAAGAATAATAGAAAGGAATTCGATAAAATCAAGCATATCAATCTCATTCAACTAATATGTTTAAGTACACTTAATCAACTACCGTTAACTAACAACCCTAACAGCACACTAATTCTAACCAACCACTTACAAAATATTCTCCCCTACTATCACAACATTACAATTAACCCCCCAGACCTTATTACAACTTCTTAGTGTTACAAAATGGTCCCTGAAGTATTCTGATAATAACAATACTCCCCCGTGTATCAACAATCTTGTCCTCAAGATTGAAAATTAGGAAATCGCAGCTACAATAGTTCCAAATCTTCCCAAGTAGCTTCGGTAACTAGCATATTATCCCAATGAACCAAGACCTGGACTCCCACCCGATTATTCTTCTTAACCCATTTTCGATCCAAAATGGCTCTTGGCTGCACCATTGGTTTAGTGTAAGCCGGCAAGGGAGTAAAGATATGAGCAGGCCCTGGAGCAGCTTTCAATATAGAAACGTGGAAAGTAGGATAAATCTGTGATTCAGGAGGAAGATCCAACTTATATGCGACTACACCTACCTTTTCTTTAATCAAATTAGGGCCATAAACTTGGGTCCTAACTTCTAATTAGAATGCTTTTTAATAGATGTTTGAACATATGGTTGAAGTTTAACAAGCCCCAATCCCCTACATTAAATTGTCTCTCAGATCTTCGATGATTAGCCAACTGTTTCATATGATTTTTTTGCCTTTGCTAACTTTGCTTTCAACATGAGCAACTTATCCTCTATTGAGCGAAACCAATCTTCCACCAAATTAATCTTGGTCTCATTAGGGATATAAGGAATATGTCGAGGAGGAGGTAACCCATATAAAGCTTCAAAAGGTGACATACCAATCGTAGAATGTGTAGTAGACATCTAAGATATGTTTCCAAACATCTGTTCAACACCTCCGATTGGCCATCTGTTTGAGGGTGATAAGCAGTAGAAAAATTCAGTGGAACACCCTACAACTTCATAAAATCTCTCCAGAACTGGCTTAGAAACAATGAATCCCTATAAGTCACAATAGTGCTAGGATAGCCATGTAATTTGAAGATATTATCAAACACAAGTTGAGAGCTATAGTGCAACAATATATGGATGAGATAGAGCAATGAAATGTGCATACTTGGTGAGTCTATCAACAACTAGCAAGATAGCATTTTTACCAGCAGCTTTAGGCAGACTTGTTAGAATATCGTTCACTATATAAAAAAACTGAAGTAGAAATTGGCAGAGGCTGTAGTGATCCAGGAGATGCCACCCTTTCATACTTGGCGTTGTGACATATTGTACATGCTTTAACCCACTGTTTTACATCATTGTCACACATCTTCTAATAAAACATCTACGTAAGCTGTTGTAAAGTTGGCAAATACCTAGAATGCCCTCCAACAGGAGAAGAATGACAAAGTTGCAAAATATCATGTCTCAACTATATATCTTCACGGATTACCACCTTACTCTTCCTTTTCAAAACAGTCCCATCCCAAGAATAATGTTTAACCTCATATTAATGTTGTAACTTGTACAACAACTCTTGTATTTTACCATCATGTACCCAACAGTTCTTGATTCTTGGCCACAAACAAGGATCAATAGAACTCATAGCCATTTGAAATAATGCTAACCATTCTACCCTAGATTGAGCATCAGTTACCAAATTCTCCCTACCTTTCTTGTAAACTATTTCATAATCATAGCCCAACAGTTTTGCCAACCACTTTTGTTGTAAAGGAGTTCTAACTTTCTGATCTAACATATACTTAAGACTTTTTTGATTAGTTCTTATAACAACGTTTTAACTATAAGGTAATGATGCCAATGTTTGACCGCCATTAGGATTGCTAACAGTTCGTTCTCATAGACTGACATAGCTTGTTGTAAAGTGGAGATACCCTTACTAATAAATGCTAATGGATGCCCATCTTGCATTTGTATTGCCCCCAACCCCTTAGAAGAAGCATTAGTCTCCACTATGAAAACTTTTGAAAAATCTTGTAATGCTAGTATTGGTGCTGTAGTTAGAGCATGCTTAAGTGGTTCAAATGCTTTCGGAGCTTCACTACCCCTTTAAAAGCATCTTTCCTCAACAAATCATTGAGTGGTCTTGCAATTCCCCTAAAAGATTGAATAAACCTCATGTAATAGCCTGCTGATGTATTGCAAAATACATATATTTATCATGTATAGTTTGTACATTTTTTTCGTTTTGTTTGTTTCGATTTCTATGTAGATTTAGTTTCTTTTGATAGTTTGTGTGTTTGCAGGTCTCGGTTTCTTAAGAGAGAGAAAACGCTTAAAATCTGTTGTAAAAGTGTTAGCAACCAGAATCGGGTCATGTCATAGCTGAATGGGAATGAAAATCGAGAAATCCGGAAAAAGGTACCCGTTGCGCTACGCGACCATGAAAGGAGATAGGCCGTCGCGCAACGCGAAGGTATAAAATAGTATTTCTGATAGTAAGGACGCGCCGCCTACGTGACACCTAAGTGGGTTACCCGTGTGCAACGCGACAGACTCGTTTTGGTTGCTGTGAAAATCATAGATAATGATCATTATCATGAAGAACCGAGTTATGAACTTAGGCGAACTTGGACGAATTCAACAGTAGATTTGGCATGTTTTTGAAGGCAAGGAAGCACGAGAATCATCTGGTAGGAGCAGGAAGTCAAGGGATTGAAGATTTAATGGGGTTTGTCTTCCCGGTTTACTTTGTTTTTATTTTTCCACTTTTATTGATACATTGTTTGTTTGAAACCTTTGTATTGATACTTGAAACCATGATTCTTGGCTAAAATTCTTAAACCACTTAGGTTGTGATGAAAACTTGTTAAAGTTGGGATTTTTATTGGATTGTAAGTTGTTTTTTTCTTGAAAAGTAATAAGCTTTGGTTCTTTGATTTGGTGCGTTTGCATATCTTTACTTGTTTATTGAATGATTATTGTTTCACATAAATTCTGATGAATGTCTTTAATATCATGAGTTTGTGTTGATTATCGGGTCCTTGCGGGTTTGGGTAATCTTTTGGTAAATTGGCCAATAAACCATAGAAACAATATTCATGATTTAAGAAGGTTTTGATATTCTACTAACTTTAGTCACTGTGAGTGCTAGGTTATTAATAGGTCTAGGTTAGTTAATTGTAGGATTAGGTCTTTGTAAAAAGCCAGTTTTAGTTGCCTTGCCAATATTTTGTCTCATAACTAGATCGAGTTCCATAGTTGCTTTACACTTCCCACTGTGAGGCAGTTGGTCACTTTAGGGCACTTTTCTAGAAACTGATAACCGTAAGGTAGTCTAGTTAACCAGTAGTCGTAACAATCCTGTAGAGTTCCATAAGCGTTCTTTTCGAGAAGGGTCGGGAGTCCTGTTCGGTTCTTCTTAGGGTTTAGCATTTAAAGATCCTGGTTCTATATCACATTAGCATCTATCGAAAACCATAAATAGCACTTAGGAGTCCAACCTAGGTAGTCATTCATCAGTCACTGAGTTCAACCCTAGTTTAGTTGCATTCTAGGCTTTCTTAATTAATTATTTTCAATTAGTTTGCAATTCTAAGGATATTTAGAACCCCCCCAAACATAAAAACAATTAGTCTCATGTCCGTGTTAGTGTTAGTCTACATAGAGTCGTTAACATAGTTAAATAGAGTCTCGTGGGTTTGATATTTGGACTTACTTAGCTTTACTAGGGTCGATCTGTTCACTTGCCAGTTAGTAGTTTATTCGAGTTTTCGAGAGTCTAGAGTATTACGTCGTGTCTAGATTAGGTTAATTTAGGTCGTTGTTATTAAACTACTTTTAGAACATTAAGTTTTTGGTGCCGTTGCCGGGAACTCTTTGACAATTGCGTTGATTACTTTGTTTGGACTTAATTGACATCATACTTGCTATTTGTTTTGTTTGAGTCGTAGAAGTTTCAATAGCTGTTAGTATCTTTTATTTTATTGAGTCTTGTGTTTGAGTTGTCTTACTTGTTTCTTGTCGATTTTGTAGTGGATGTCCCATGCACGTTCTCAAGGACCACCGCCGAAGCTGCCAACAGACAAGTTTTCCTTCTCCTCTTGAAACCCAAAGGTTAGCACATCTTGTTCCTCATCTTTCGCCCTTTCTGACTCTACCCTTCCATCTAAACCACCGAGCTTTGACTTCACACCGAAGTTGTTACCCCATAATTCACCACCACCTTCCCGTCCTCCGAGTCCGCCACTCGTTGTGCCGAATATGGCCAACAATCAAACCGTTCACCAATGCTCTACCACTGGTTTCACCGATGCGAACTCACCTATCACCCTTCCCACCATCAACAATGACAAATCTTGGCAGATCCCGTCCTATATCATGAGCACTACCACCAACTCGTGCCAATTTCATGGTCGTGATGACGAGGATGCCCCTACCCACATAAACCGCCTCACTCATCTTTGTAGCACATTTAACATGGTAGGAGCTGGGAATGACGCCCGCTTCCTTCAGGTCTTCCCTTTCTCACCCACCGGTCAAGCAGCCACATGGCTAGATTCAAACTCACCGAACACTTTCACCACTTGGGCTGGCCTTCGAGATGATTTCCTTTCCAAATATTTTCTACCCGCTAAAACATCTCGCCTTCGAAAGAGAGCTTCCTTCAGGTCTTCCCTTTCTCACTCGACGGTAGCCGCTGCTCTAGATAGCTTCAAAAGAGAGGTTAGTGAAGAGATCCAAGGGTTGAAAAATAAGGTAGATAAGTGTGAGGTATGTATGGGAGGTCACGGTACAATTAAGTCTCCAATGCTTACTCTGGAGCAAGTCGAGTTCATCACTGGTCAAACCCGAGGTCCCACTAATCCTTTTAATATAATAATAATAACCCAACTATAACTCTAACTGGCGTAATAATAATAACTTCCGTTCTTCTGATAACCCCCTGGTTTCCAATCAGGTCAATATCAAAATAGGGCAGGGTCGATATTTTAGCAGCAAGGTCAGTTTGGTAGTTCAGGTTCAGGGGGTCAGTTTGCTAGTGGGGGTTCAAACCAAGAGGTCAAGCTAGGAGTGGGGGTTTAGGTGGTAGTTTGGATAGGATTGAGGAACTTCTTTCTCAGTTAGTTGTTAAGGACTAGGTAACTAAGAAAACGTTAACGAAACATGACCTTCTTTTGAAGAATCAACAGTTCGCACTCTTAGATCTTCAGCGGTCCATTGGTGGTATTACTAGGCAGTTGCAGGAGCAACCACAGGGTCAGTTCTTCGGGTAACACTCAAACCAACCCAGCTAACCAAGATTTGCAAAAGCAATCACCACCCGAAGTGGTAGGAGTTTACGGGAGGTAGTTAGAGAGAGAGAGGAGTTGAGGTTGAAGAGGATGCAAAAGAGGTAGACGAGGAGATAGAGATGGAGTCTCCGGTGAGGGTGCAAAATAGGCTAGATACAGGAAGTACCATACCTAACCAGGAGCCCCAAGTTGAGAGTAGGGTAGAGAAGAGGCCAATAGAGGGTAGGTCGTCACCACACATAGATAAGTCACGCAGTTCCAACCCGTCCGCCTTAAGCAACAAAAGTATGCTAAGATATATGGGATTTCCTCGACATATTCACACAACTGAAAATCAACCTCCCATTCATTAAGGCACTCCAGCACATGCCAAAATACGCCAAGTTTTTGAAAGACCTTCTTAAGCATAAGGACAAGCTGGGGGATATCTCAATTGTTCCATTGACCGGGGTTGTTTCAACGGTAGTTTTGAAAAGATTACCAGAGAAACTAAGCGACTCGGGCATCTTCACGATTCCGTGTCTTTTTGGTGGTGCCATTACTCCCGCTCAAGCACTAGCCGATCTAGGTGCTAACATCAATTTGATGCCATTCTCTCTTTACGAGAAGCTAAGCTTGGGGGAGCTCACTCTCACTCGCATCTCACTGTCGTTGGCTGATCATTCTGTCAAGTATCCTTGTGGGTCATAGAAAATTTGCTAGTGAAGGTCGATGGGTTTGTTTTCCCCGTTGATTTCATCATTCTAGATGTAGAGGCCAACGAGAGAGTGCCCATTATAACTCATATCTAACACTGCAAAGGCACCGATAGATGTCTATGACGGTAAGATCACACTCTGCGCTGGTGACGAGAATGTCACGTTTGAGATTGCTAGGTCGATGCAACATACTAGTGGTAGAGATGATGATAGTGGTCTGTGTCATTTTGTTTATATTCTGAAATCATTCATCTCGTGCATGGACCATTGTCTTGAGTACATTAATGGTGCCAATTTATTGTGTGAGGGGTAGTTAACGAGGAGGATGAGGAATTGGTCAAGAAAGGAGGATCCACTTTGGGTCCCCGAAACGATGGAGCTCAATCAGATTAGTGAAAAGAGGGAGAGTTGTGAGATTAGTGAAAAGAGGGAGAGTCGTCGCATAGATACTCCAGCCCCTTTAGAGCTTAAGGTCCTTCCCTCACATCAGAGTACGCCTTTAGGAGAGAGTTCGAGTTTGCCCGTCATCATTTCTTCTAAGTTGACGGGGGAGGAGAAAGTGAAGTTACTCGATGTGTTAAGAACACATAAGGAGGCTATTGCATGGAGGTTGTCGGACATAAAGGGGAAAGCCCCAATTTTTGCACCCACCAGATTCTTATGGAGGATGTATCAGCCGGTGGTGCAACCTCAAAGGCGCCTCAACCAAACATTTAAGAAGTGGTCCAGAAAGAGGTGTTAGAGTTGCTAAAGGCTGGGTTGATATACCTAATTTCTTATTCTTCGTGGGTAAGTCCAACCAAGTTGTTCCGAAGAAGGGGGATGACGGTTGTTATGAATGAGAAGAACGAACTCATTCCATCACGTACATTCACCGGTTGTCGAGTGTGTATTATTACCGGAAGGACCATTTTCCGCTTCCATTCATGATCAAATGCTAGAGTGTCTGGCGGGGCAACAATTCTATTGTTTCCTTGCTGGGTTTTCATGTAAATTCTAGATCCCCATCGCACTGGAGGATTAAGAGAAGACACCTTTACATGTCCTTATGGCATGTACGCATACCGACGCATGCCATTCGGATTGTGTAACGCTCCATCGACTTTTCAGGGTGTATGGTTTCCATTTTCCAGGATATGATTGAGAGTTCCATGGAAGTGTTCATGGACGATTTTCGGTTTATGGTAACTCGTTCGATCATTGTCTAGTTAATCTTGAGGTATGCTGAAGAGGTGTGTGGAGACGAAGTTGATGCTTAATTGGGAGAAGTGTCACTTCATGGTGATGAAGGGGACTGTTTTAGGTGGATAGAGCAGGCATAGAGGTGGATAGGGCTAAGATATATACCATCAGTAGACTTCCTCCACCGACGTGTGTGAAATCCATTCGTAGCTTTCTTGGCCATGCGGGTTTCTACCGGCGCTTCATTAGGGATTTTTCTAAAATCACACGCCCCATGACCCGACTCCTTGAGAAGAATCTTCCTTTAATCTTCGATGATGAGTGTCTTAAGGCTTTTGAATTCATGAAAGAGAAACTCATGAGTGCCCCCATTCTAGTCTCGCCCGATTGGAGCTTTCCCTTTGAGCTCATGTGTGACGCAAGTGACGCAATCGGTGCGGTTTTGAGGTAAAGATGTAATAATCACTTTCACCCGATCTATTATGTGAGCAAAACCCTCAACGATGCCCAAGAGAACTACACCACCATCAAGAAGGACCTTCTAGCTGTAGTGTTCACATTCAATAAGTTTCGTTCATACCTCGTGCTGTTGAAAACCATCGTCTTCACCGATCATTCCACTTTCCGTTTTCTCTTCCAAAAGAAAGACACTAAGCCTCATCTTATACGATGGATTCTCCTACTTTCCGACTTTGACATAGAAATCAAGGATAAGAAAGGAGCGGAGAATGTAGCGGCCGATCATCTCTCACGATTAGAGGATCCAGGTAGAGAGGGAGATTCAAGAGGAGGCGATAGGTGATAGATTCCCTCTCGAATCAGTTGAGTTTGTAGATGCAGAGAAGGAAGGCATGCCATGGTTTTCTGATTTGGCGAACTACCTTCGAATGGGGTGGTGTTGAAGGGTATGACCACCCAACAGAAGAAGTTCTTTTGGGATGTGAGGAGGTATATATGGGATGATCCGTATCTCTTTAGGATAGAGGAGATAGGATCCGTAGGAGATGTGTGATGAGAGAAGAGGTGTTAGAGATCCTTAGGCACATTCATGAGGGATTGACGGGAGGTCTCCACGGTCCACACGTTACCGCCCAAAAAGTTTTTGATTGTGGTTTCTATTGGCCTTCGGTAGTTAAGGATGCTTTAGAGTTTGTTAGGAGATGCGACGCATGCCAACGAATTTGCAATATCTCATCCAAGGATGGGATGCCCCAAAATCCAATCCAAATTATTGAAATCTTTGATGTGTGGGGCATCAACTTCATGGGACCTTTCCCCGTCTCTAGTGGGACTAGATACATCCTCGTGGCAATAGACTATGTTTCTAAGTGGGTTAAGCTCAAGCTTTACCTACGAATGACGCCCGAGTGGTGGTGACATTTTCACACGTTTCGGTACATCGTGAGTGATCATAAGTGACCGTGGCACCCACTTTTGCAATGCCGTGATGGAAAAGGCATTAGCATGCTATGGGGTCACTCATCGTTTTGCCACCGAGTACCACCCTCAAACTAGCGGTCAAGTTGAAAATGCGAGTCGAGGGGTGAAGAGAATCTTAGAGAAAATGATAGGAAAGAGTAGGAAGGATTGGTCGGAAAGCTTGATGACGTGTTATGGGCATTTTAAACCGCCTACAAAACACCCTTAGGTACCTCCATTCATGATTGTTTATGGCAAAGCTTGCCACCTGTCCTTAGAGTTAGAGCATCGTGCATTTTGGGCTCTCAAGACTGTTAATTTAGATCTTACCGAAGTGGCTAGGAAGCATTATTTCCAAATTCACGAGTTGGAAGAACTTAAGTGTACACACGATCTTGGAGTATCAAGGAGAGAACGAAGGCGTTGCATGATAGAAGATTGAGGGGGTTGAAGGAGTTTAGGGTAGGCGATAAGGTCCTTTTATATAATTCACGGTTGAAAGTATATGGTGGAAAGTTGAAATCGAAGTGGACAGGGTCGTACTTGGTGAAGGAAGCGTTTTCGTATGGTAAAGTGGAGTTGCAAAATGAAGCCAACGAAGTAGTTGAAAAGTGAATGGCCGTAGGTTGAAAAACTATTTAGGAGGATCGATCGATCCCACCAAGACGGATGAAACTCCTCTCGAAATCCCTCCCCGTACCACCGCATAGAGTCTTGAATGAAAACTCAAATGTAGAGTTTGTAGCGTTTATCGAGTAGTTATTTGAGTCTTTTCATAGCTAATGGCAGTTTTTGTAGATTTTCGGTCTTGTGTTTTGTGTTTTGAGTCTTTTGTAGGAATTCATTATCGATGAGTAGCGAGAACTGAAGCGAAAACAGAGTTCCAGGTAAGTCCTAGCGTTAGAAAATTTTTGGGAATGGTTATTCGGAGGTTTGGTTAAGTGGTGAAATTTTTCTAAGGCATGGAAGGCAGCAAATTTTGAAACTTTATATAAAAAGAGGCCCGTGGCGTTGCGCGACCCCTAAGGGATATAGTCGTCGTGTTGCGCCAGGCCCCTATGTCTTTCATGCTTGAAAAGAGACATGCTGCGTCACGTGACCCCTGACTCAAAGGGGCTTCGCGTACCGCGACCCCTTGAAAACTTGAACTATTGGACCGTGAGGCCATCGCGTCATGAGATGCCCAACCTAACTAGCCTTCGTATAAAGCAACCCCTGTTTTTCACCCGTATACTTGTCATTTTTCCTCATTCTTCCCAAACATTTTCAAAACCCTAGAAAGAGCGCCCAGCCGTAAACCACCCATTTTCCACTATATCTACTACCAAACTCCACCATTCATCCTCCATTGTCACCCCACATCAACCATTTCACTTCCCCATCATTATCCACCATCAATTTCACCCGTTTCACCGCACATTCACCCGCACCACGGGCTCTACTCTCCGAACCGAAAAGGTTGAAAATTTTATCCTGTTCATCGCGAATCTGGTATGTTTTCTTGTTTATATTATGTATTTTATTCGTATCTTAGTAAGTTTGAGGTTAGTCTTGCATGTTTAGGTGCCGGTTTTTATCTGGTAAATTTCCAGTCTTAGTCTGTGTTAGTGTCTTGTGTTTAATGGTTGCAAGAGGTACAGTTTAGGTTTGTATGAACATTAAACTGAGTTGTTTATGCCATATTGCTACAAAGTTCCGAATTTGCGTTTTGATTTCTGAATTTAACCAGTTAAAACCTCCTTTAACTAGGCGAAAATTTTCGACTTAAATTCTATTTTTTGACATACTAAAGTTTTCATCTTTACGCAAGTCTTGACTCAATATTCGTTTTGGTATGCACTTGGGTTATAATTGGGACAATTAAAGTGCCTGAAGGAGGTAGTGTACATTGAGTCGTGTATCATAAGTCGGTTTTAGTAGTAGTGAGTTTTGGTCTAGGGTTTACTTAGATGCGTGTACGAATACAAAACGACTCGCCCGTACTCAATCTCCATTTGGGCGAGGTTTGTTTATAACTTATGCTTTTGCAATCAGTAACCCAAATTTTTATTCAATTTTATTTTCGGATTACTGTACGGTTGTTTCTAATTTTTAGAAAAAATTTCTGAAAATACAAAAAAATTATAAAATTTAAAAATACCAAAAAATAGTTTGTGATTACTAACTTGTTGCCTGTTTTTATTTGTTTAATCATTGTTTTGTAGAGATGTCATGTGAAGGAAGTAGAAGTGGAGCAGACGGGTTGCATAAGAGAGGACCGCAGCAACGTCCAAGAGGGGATTCGGCCGAACAAGCTGACCGCTCGGAACGAGACTTAGGCGTATTAGATATCAGGGTCAGGGTTAGGAACGAATACCTGTTTACTGGGTTACACGATTGAGCGACCACCAGTGCTTCAGTTCGAAGTGAATTTAAAGGAATGGAAAAAGTTGTAGAAAATAATTACTATGGAAGTTTTTGAGCATCGAACAATAGACTGGGATTGATTGGGTATGATGAGTGCTAGAGAGAGGATTTAGCAGTTGTTGGTAGAAAAGGTTAGGGTTGTGGTAGATTGTTATTGGGAGTAGTATGAAGAGCTAGTGTTAGAGTTCCATTCACCTACCAACATAAGGAAGATGCATTTGCTGAAAGAGATGCAGTTTCATTTAGTCTAGGCAGGATGGTACATGAGATAACCATCCCATAGGTTGGTGTAGCGACTGGGTTTTACACAGCAGAGGAGGTAGTGACCCTAGAGTTTTTGACAGGTTTGAGGGGTGCGTATGTGACTTAGAGGGAGTTAAGTTTGGGTAGTTCTAACTTGGCTAGGTTTTGGGCTACCATTTCTGATCATCCGTTTGCCGGTATGAACTTGGTTACATCTGTTACGGATCTTATTTGTAGGTAGTGTGGAAGATATTTTCTACCACTCTGGTTGGTAGGAAATCAGGGGAGAACAAGGCCAATTGGACGGACTTGTTCATTCTTATGTGCTTAGTAGAGGATCGTAACATGAATATGGCGAGTGTTTTGGCTTGGTTGTTTAAGTGTGTGCATAGAGGGGGTCACATCGCTGCATTGGATATGGGTTCGTATATTACCAGGCTTGTTGAGAACTTAAGGGTGTTTGAGAAGTATAATCCGTAGAAGTTGACCCGGGGTCCTACTTCAAAGTTCTTTGCTATCAAAGACCTGCAGCTGCAGGTATTCTCATATGGACTGATGCGGTTACATGGGATGGTGTTAGGCAGGGACCTCAGGTTCAGCCACCTGAGGGTCACCCAGCTCATGATGTGATGCAGGCTATTTACCCGACCCGTAGACAGAGGCCCCATTAGAGGCATGAGATACCGGCACCACAGTACCCTAGATGCCAGCCACCGCTGGATCCGCTTACTTTAGAGTCTTTATACAATAGGATGGATCAGGGGTTTGGGGAATTGCATGGTTGGACGAACCAGCAGTTTGGTGATGTCAGGCATTTGATACAAACTGGGAAGGAGAGGTAAGAGAATGCACTTAAGTATATAATGGGTCGCATGAGTATGAATGGTCCTGCTTTCTTTTAGCCATATGTAGATCCAGGACCGTTTCCTATGCCAGGATAGTTTGGGTCTAGTGGTGAGGGTGGTTCGAGTTAGCAGGCTAATCATGCATCTGGTTCGTGGTCAGTTTGGTTATGTGGATTCGACACCAGATTTTCCGGTTTACGAGCATAGGGAGGATGAGAGTGAAGAAGAAGAGGAAAGTGAAGAGGACGAGGATTAGTGTGGGGATGGAGAATGACAGCTGGATCTTAATGGAGTATCTTTTATTTTGTTTTTCTTTTATGTTGTTTTCATCCTTTATGGTCTGTACTTATATTTTGAATACTTGAAACAGGTTGGTCGGGCGGGTTGGTTGTTTGTTTGTGATGGTTGTTTTTAGACATGAATATCTATCTATCTATCTTTATGCATTTTGGGTATCTTGGTGATTGTTGATACGTATGGTGTTTTTGGTTGCCGCTTTCGTTCGCGTGTGAGAGTTAGGAATTGTTTGCTGAGTGTGTTAGGATTGGAGGGTATATGTGGAATTGTTTGGCACATTGACAGTGTTGCATATCAGCTAAGTTGTTTCCACTTGTATATTTTGTATATTTTCTTTAGTATTTATTTTTAGTATTCGTTTAGTTAGTTTTGAGTCGTGTTCTATACCTGCATTAGGGATAATGTAAACCTTAAGTGTGGGGATGAGATATAGAGTCGTAGTGTTAGTTGAGTCATAAAAATTTAAAAAAATGAAAAAAATTAGAAAAATCGAAACATCCAAAAAAATGAAAATTTTGGAAATGTTCTCGTTTGAGAAGTTTGCAAATAAAGACGGAAAATGATAGAAAAGTGGGGTGTGTTTGGGTTTCAAATAATAATGATATGAGTAAGTTGAACTTGAGTAGGCCCGACCCGGTTTCTAGGTTCTTTGATATTAATATACCTTAATTGTCAGTTTACTAGTGGGTACTTATGTAGGAAAAGTGGGGAAGTCGAAACCGCCAATAATAGTGTAGGAATGCCGTTACAAGCTAAAATTGTTAGAATTTTTTATCAAAGAAAAAATATAATAATTGAGCTAGATTGATATAAAAGACGAGGCCTATATAATCTTTATTGGGGATGGTGTTTCTGATTTAGATTGCCACAGGGTTGAGTTAAGGAAAAAAATGCAAAATTACCGACGCTCACGTTGTTTCTTTTAGGGATGGTGACTCTGGTTCAGACAGCCTCTGGGTTAAGTATGCATGGTCTAGTGCGCAAAAGAAAAAAAAGAAAGAAAAAAATATTGATGTTAAATTCTTTCGATTTTGGTATAAAACGGTTAGGAAAGGGTCAATTAATTCGTTCCTTTGTTTCATGAGCTTGAGGACGGGATTAGGTGAAACTTTGGCTTTTAATGTAGGACCCTAGGTAGATTGACCGAACTTGAATATAAATTGCATGATAAGGGCTTGGAACTGGGTTTGGGTTTAAGTGGACACGTATACTTGCAATCTCAGTTAACACCAGTTTTAATGTTAATAAGTAATCTAAATTTTGAACTCGGGCATTTGATCTGACTATGATTCCGTTTGCATAATTCTTTTTCAGGGATGATAAAAGAGTAAGTGTGGGGATATTTGAGGAATTGCAAAATACATATATTTATCATGTATAATTTGTACATTTTTTCATTTCGTTTGTTTCGATTTTTAGGTAGATTTAGTTTCTTTTGATAGTTTGTGTGTTTGTTGGTCTCAGTTGCTGAAAAGAGGAGAAAACGATGAAAATCTGCTGGAAAGTGTTAGCAACAAGAATAGGGTCGTGTCGTAGCTGAACGGGAACAAAATCGAGAAATCTGGAAAAAAGGTACCCGTCGCGCTACGCGACCATGAAAGAAGATAGGCTGTCGCGCAATGCGATGACATTAAAATAGTATTTATGAAAAAAGGACACGCTGCGCTACGCGACGCCTAAGTGGGTTACCCGTCGCGCAACATGACGGGGGTTTATTTCACAGCAGACTCCTTTTGGTGCTGGATTCTCGCTGAAAATCATATATAATGATCATTATCATGAAGAGTTAACCTAGTTACGAACTTAGGCGAACTTAGACAAATTCAGCAGCAGATTTGGCACGTTTTTGAAGGAAAGGAAGCACGTGAATCATCTGGTAGGAGCAGGAAGTTGAGGGATTGAAGATTTAATGGGTTTTGTCTTCCCGATTTACTTTGTTCTTCATTTTTCCACTTTTATTGATGAAATCTTTGTTTGAAACCTTTGTGTTAATACTTGAAACCATGATTCTTGGCTACACTTCTTAAACTACTTAGGTTGTTATGAACACTTATTATAGTTTAGATTTTTTATCGGATTGTAATGTTGATTATGGATTTTCTTGAAAAGTAATAAACTTTGGTTCTTTGATTTGGTGTGTTTGCATATCTTTACTTGTTTATTGTATGATTATTGTTTCACATAAATTCTGATGAATGTCTTTCATATAATGAGTTTGTGTTGATTATCGGGTCCTTGTGGGTTTAGGTAATCTTTTGGTGAATTGGCCAACAAACAATAGAAACAATACTCATGATTTAAGAAGGTTTTGATATTCTACTTACTATAGTCACTATGAAGTGCTAGATTATTAATAGGTCTAGGTTGGTAAATTGCTATGATTAGGTCTTTGTAAAAAGCCGGTTTAGTTGCATTGCCAATATTTTGTCTATTAAACAAGATCGAGTTTCATTGTTGCTTTAGACTCCCCATCGTGAGATAGTTGGTCACTTTAGGGCACTTTTCTAGAAACTAGATAACCGTAAGGGAGTCTAGTTAACCGGTAGTCGAAACAATCAAGTAGAGTTCCATAGGTGTCTTCCCAAGAAGGGTCGGGAGTCCTGTTCGATTTCTCTTAGGGTTTAGCATTTAAAGATCCCGGTTCCATATCACATTAGCATCCGATAGAAAGCCATACGATAGCACTTGGGAGCCAACCTAGGTAGTCATTCATCTTCACTGAGTTCAACCCTAGTTTAGTTGCGTTCGAGTCTTTCTTAATTAATTAGTTTCAATTAATTTGCAATTCTTAGGATATTTAGAAACCCCCCAAACATAAAAACAATTAGGGTATGTCCATGTTAGTGTCAGTCTAGATAGAGTTGTTAACATAGTTAAATAGAGTCTCGTGGGTTCGATATCCGGACTTACTTAGCTTTACTAGAGTCGATCGGTTCACTTGCCGGTTAGTAGTTTAGTCGAGTTTTATAGAGTCTAGCATATTACTTCGTGTCTAGATTAGGTTAATTTAGGTCGTTTTTATTAAATAACTTTTAGCACATCAACTACTAACCCCCAAACCCTCTCAATTGTTTAACTATTATGGGTTGTGGACAAATCCTTATTGCATCTATTTTAGTAGGATCAGTACTCACACCGTCTTTAGTAAGACCATGACCAAGATACTCAACTTTTGCCCCTACAAGGATACATTTGCCTTTTTTAGCCAAGAGAGAGTTAGACTTGAAAAGTTGCAAAACTACTTCTAGATCCACTAAGTGTTGTTCCAAAGAAGAGCTCTACACTAAGATATCATCAAAAAAGACTCAAGCACATTTCCTTAAGAGAGGTTCGAATGTGGTGTTCACCAAAGCTTGAAAAGTAGCAGGTGCATCAGTGAGACCAAATGGTATACCAAAAACTCAAAATGCCCTTGGTGAGTTCTAAAAGTTGTTTTATGAACATCTGGCTCAAGCATTCTAACTTCGTGATACCCAGACCTCAGATCCAATCTCGAAAAGACAGTTGAACCCCTAACTCATCCAATAACTCATCTATCAACGGAATAGGAAAACTATTCTTCATAGTGGCCTCATTTAACTTCCTATAGTCAACAGACACTCTTCATGTTCCATCTTTCTTTTTAACTAATACCACAGGAGATGCAAAAGCACTACCACTCTCTCTAGTAATGCGCATATCAACAACTCTTGGGACATTTGCTCAATAACATCTTTTTGTGCAGCATGATATCTACAAGGTTTCTGAGCAATAACTGTTACCCTGTCCTTCAATATAATTTGATGATCACAATCCCTCTTAGGTGGTAAAGAAGAGGGAACATCAAATACAATAGCATATTTCTGTAAACGTGGCTCAATAATAATTTGATTTGCAGCTTCTTATACAATATTAAAAGGAGTAGGAGTGTCTATTTGTCTAATAAGTAACATTTGAACACTAAATAAATGGCCTGGAGCTAACTTTATTAGCTTTCCCAGAATGTCCCTCATGACCTCACTAGTACACAAACTCACACTTTTCTCTTTATTACCCCTTAGTTCAAATACCCTGTCATTGACCTTAAGTTTCATGGTTAAATCTTTGAAATTCCATGTAATGTCTGCCAAACTTTATAACCATTGAATTCCTAAAATCGTACCATAATTGGATAAGGGAATCAACATGACATCAGTTTTAAACCAATTCCCTTGCACTACCCATTGTACATTCTGACACATTCTTGACAACTCATCATATTACCATCAGCAACAGTAATTTTCATAGGCAACATCTTTTTAATGGGACACTTCATCCTACTAGCAGGCATCCATAAAGTTGTGAGTTGACTAGAGTCTATCTATATATGTAATGGTCTAGTACCAATTGATCCATTAACTTGATTTGTAGAATATGATGGTACACCCATGATTACATTCAGGATCTAGATTATCATTAACAGCTGGCTCATACGGTTCTTCCTCACCTTCATGTTCCCATACTTCTAAGAGATTGATTGTTTATTTTTACATTTGTGTGTTGATGAAAATTCTCAATGGAACCAAAACACTCACCCCTTGTCCTTTTATCAGCTATTTCCTTGGCAGTTAAATTCTTATTAATTCGGTTTCTAGTTTTAAAAGATGGTGAGGGTAATAAAGGAATATTTTTAGAAGATATAGGGGTAGGTTTAGAATAAGTTCATTATACTTATAGGATGGCTTGTATGGTTGTTTATAGGATAATGAAGCCAAATTGGCAGCCTGTTGTCTTGCCAACATATAAGCCTTAGGTAAATTTTTTGGCCTTAATTGATTCAATGGATTTCCTATTTCTGGATTAGGAGCATTCAAGAACAAGCTTACAACATACTCATCACAATTGAAACTCTGGTTAGAGCCAAATCAAATTCCTTACCAAAATCCACTGATGACTAGTTTGCCTAATGGAAGCTAAAGCAACCATAGCATTTTGATCCATCACTAAAGCAAATCTAGTTGAAATAAAACTTTAAACTTATCCCAAGACATACCTTCAATAGAAGGTAATGTCCTCAACATGTATGATAACACACTTCACTTTGACATTCTCATGGGTAGTATCTATAGAAAAAAAATGTTCTACCCTACATAGCCAGCCTTCTACATTGCATTGAATTTAGGGAATTATATTTTAATTAATCTACCAAAATGATACCTCTGATCTCCATGCTAATTCTGATTAACATGATTGTATTGATGGTTAGAACCACCCCCTTCTGATCCTTGATTAGGTCCCATAGTATGTAGACCCTTAAGGATTACTTCCATTTGTGCCTACAATTGCAATGAAGTCTGATTTAATTGATTCTTCACTATATCAATCTCAACATTCATTGTTGTTTTAATGGTCTGTCACACCCCAACCGATGGTGTAAACATCGTAGTGAGATGAAAACGAGATTGCAAGAGACTTCATAACAACTAATTGTCACAAGTATTTAAAATAACGATTTGCCATTTCATGATAATGAGGAATAACATTGTTTCAAAGGAAGTACAACATTCGAACACAACAATTTAAGCAACATAAACATAAATTTAACTAAGTGCGTTTCTAGTCCTTCCTACTAGATTTCTTTTTGAATTCATCAACATCATGTTCCTACAATATATATTAAAGTAACATGTCAACACAATAGTATTGGTGAGCATACAAGTTCAGTGTACTAGCACACGAATAAAAGAATTTAACGAGATCCACATGGCAAAAACGTATACCTAGGCATAAAAATAGCATAAACTAGCATGCATCACATACTGGTCAACCCAAAGATTCCACTAGTGTAATCTTGTCATCGCAACGACTAGCCGTTAATATGATTACTTCACATAGACCCAAAAAGGGTGGTGTTCTACTCCTATAGCGCTATACATTTTAAGGTAGGCTCGTACAAAGTTAATAACAAAGTATAGTGCTAGAATGGCTTCTAGCATGCATGTATTCTTAAGTAGAAACATATAAAGCATGTATAATGGATTTATTTGTATATTTAAAGTATTGGCATATGTGTGTTTGTGTGAGTTTTAATATGGTAATATATATTGCACCCAAAAGTGTAAAACATAAAGAGGATCATGTATACTCACGGTTCGCGAAGTAATTCCACGTAGGTGAGTTGGAAGAGTTCTTGAGTTTGGAACATCGAAGTTAACCTAAAGGGAAAATGTTGATACATATGTCTACTGCCTGCGTCTACGAGTCATGTCAGTGTTTGTAATAGGTTAAAATGTCAGATTTGATTGTGTATGCAAGTACCCCCGTATGAAGGAGTTACTCCATACAGAGGTAAACATTACTCTGTACCGAGGTAACATGTTTTACTTCGTACGAGGGTAATTTGTCTTAGTTCGCATGGAGGTGCACGTCACTATAAATAGGTGTGTGGTCTTTGAGTCAGAGGTAATGTTTTGCGGATCAGACAGCGAAGCTCTGTCTGAGTGTTTTTTCAGTTGTAAACGTTTAAACATTGAATGAAAACACTTAATTTGGTAATCTTGTTATTGTCATCTAATCTAAAATCGGATTCCGCATGATAATGGACTAGGTTAACATATTAGACCTAAGCTATCTTTGGACAATCAACAAGATTCAGCAATCAAAGACTTCTCTTTTACTCATTTCTTCTCATTTTTCATGAAATTAACCGTCAACATGGACTGAATATTTCAAGGAATAAATAAAATACGCTTTTAACAAATCCTTGAAAAAATTGGACCTAAATTCAATTAAAATCATGATCAAATTGACGATAAACGAGAATACATGAAATTTTCATCCTCGCACGAAGGAGTATGTTCGTACAAACTAAGTACCTTCGTACGTACGTAAAATATTTCCAATAAATGTTTACCTTCGTACGAAGATAGATTTCAAATTTTTTGTTTTGCTTGCCTTTGCACGGACGTACGCAAAATTGTTGTTTTCTTATCCTGGTTCGCACGAGGGTACCTCCGCACAAAAGCTACCTTTGCACCAAATCATCTTCGGATAATTTTTTCTGATAGAATGGAGAACGAATTCTATAATGCTTTCGCTACTACAAACTCATCGTCAGTCATTCAAAATTTAAATCTTGATAACGAAATGGGGACGATGATGATGCCGCCAAAACTAACGAATCTTGAAGATTATAAAGGCTGGCATGAACGTTTCAAAAACTTGGTTCAGGCGAATTATTTAGAATGCTAGTATTCAATCAAAGAGAAATATACTGCTCCCATAGGAGAGAATGGACTCGAGAAAGTATCATGCAGTTCACTCAAGCAGTAAAAGAGAAATTTGTCAGAGAAAAGAAGATGTTGAATATTCTACAACACGCGATTAAAGAAGACATTTTTACGCTATTACAATACCAAGGAGATGCACAATCGATTTGGAACTCAATGAAAGTGAAATTCCAAGGCAGTATACAAAGGATCAAAAGTAAAAAGAACTTAATTAAGAAAGAATTCGACATATTCATGACCTTAAAAGGAGAATCAATGAAACAACTTATTGAAAGATACTGCCATTTGGTTGTAGAAATGAAGAGGTTGAATATTCCAAGGGAAAATGAAGAGTTGGTTGACAAGTTAACCGACGCATTACTAGAGGGTGAATGGTCGACTTACTTCATGATTTTAAAGAATAGTCAAGAGTATAGTGGTATGAATCCGGGGAGGTTCATTGAAATGCTTAAAGGGCATGAGCTAGAACTAAGAAAAATGGCTAAAATGAAGAATGCAAATATACAGCAACATGTGAATCTATACTTCAAAAGTAGCATTATGGCTAACAATCAGAGTCCAAAGATCCAAACTGCGTTCAGTGCAGATAATTTAAATGGATTTTCTTCAAACAACTCAAACAGTAGAAGTAATTCCTCTTCATATTCAAGCTTTGAGCCAAATCCCCGACATAGACACCTTAATCATTCTAAAGCTCGTACAACTATAATAGCTAGAACAACCAAAATAGCCGGAACAACTCCAATCAGGATATCATGTAGTGCGACATTGCAGTCAATCTTCAAAATTCCCAAGACTTCACTGAGACAACAGCCAAACAACACATGGCATTACTTGCTTCAGTCTTGGAGTCGTACGAGAGCTTAGTTGTAGGATAGATTGGTAATCCAAACATGACTAAAGAGGATTACGATCAAATTGATCCGGAGGAGTTAGAGTTAATTTATATAAAATGGTGTATGGAAAGTATTGTTCATCGAGCTCAAAGATTCATGGAAATTACTGGGAGAAACAGTCTTGGTGGTCTGAATTCGAGGCTGGGATTTGATAAATCTGTAGGTCCCGATAAACCGGATCTATCACACAAACAAGCTTTGAGAAATAAGATGAAGATGGAAAGATTCAACTTGCATACAAATTGGAATTTGTCTTATACAAGTGAAATGCAATCAAAGAGCTACCAAACCCTAATACATCATTAACTATATATACTAGAGGGTTGGAGCTCCTAAACTCTTAGGCCCAAAGCCTTTCCCCAAGCCCATTACAAAAAACAACCCAAATCCTAACAAACACTAATGGATAAACCTATTAATGTCTTTATAAAATCTAAGGTAACCTATTTCAAGTGCAGAGAAAAGGGTCGTTTTAAAAGAGAGTGTCCGAATAGAGAAGTGTAACATTTGTATAAATCGGGTCTCCAAAACCCGCTCCGTTTTGTAATCAAATACCAAGTTACGAAATTTCATTAAGTATTTATGAGTATTTTGAGTTTAAACGTTACATAATTAATATATAAACTAAACTATAAAAATTATATTTGATAAAAAGTCAAAATAAAATAAATAAAAAATAGTTGGAGCTGACCGGACTCGAACCCGGGTCAACTGCCTCCAACGATTTAACTTCCCGTCTCCAAACCACTCCGCCACCAGTTGTTTTCTGTTAGTATTATGAAAACAATTAAATTTTATACGTAAACTCGGTTTAACGGTTATTGATATCTGAATAACGGAAAATCGGTAAGCCAAATCGTCAAATCAGTTTTCGTTCGTTTAGTTAACTTATAACCGACGCATATCGGTTTCTAATTAAAGTTCAGATTTAATGAACTTCGAATTTTGGGTTTTGAAACCGAAAGACATTCAAGTTTCAAATAATTCTGTTTCCAATCATTTATACGATTCAGAACTGTCTCAAATACACTCCAATCCCTTTTCGTCGCGTTTTCAAGTCTTTTGAGCACAAGAAAACTGTCGCCGGAATTTTCTGCAATTCTCGCCGGAAAACCGTGTTCAACATAAACCAGTAAGAATTTCCTCTCTTGCTGTTTCAATCTATTGTTGGGACACTACTAACATTATTCCGTCACTCAAAGTCAGTCATAGAAGACTTTGCTGGATTTCTGGTTTCGCCGGAGAAATTCTGGGATTTGCCGGAACCACGCTAGTTGACGGTAAACACATTCAATCGTGCTAATAATTCATGTACTCTGGTTCAATTTCAAATCTAATTCTTTAATTCTGTTGATTAGCCCTCTCAGCCGAAGTTTCAAAAACGGAGTTGCCTGTTCTCGCCGGACTTCCTGAAGAAGACGACCTGTCCGGTATTTCTTGTCCCCAAACTGTTCGGTTTGTTCATTCAAACTAGTAGGCATGATATTTAAGTAGTAGAGCTATGAATCAGTTGTCTGAGTAAAAACCAGTAATCATAACGAAGAAGACGAATCTAAAAACGGGATAAGAATAATTAAAACTCGGATAATTAACGGGTTAGACACACAGTCCAGCGGTGGACTGTGTGCAAAGTTTATATACGAGTCCCGAGTTCGATCCTTACTACACACACACTGCGTAATAACATTCCCTTTTTATTCATAAAACTAACCGGGTTAGATTGAGTAGTTGTTAAGTATAATATAATTCAAGAATATAACCGGGTTAGACACACAGTCCAGCGGTGGACTGTGTGCAACACAAACTGCACGTCACGCGATCGAGTCCCGTCCCAAACACCGGTTCAATGAGATTAAAACGTTTTGCAAAATAAAGGAATTTTCGGTAAAATCGAATAAGTGTATAAATATAATAAGAACTGGATTCCTAACGGGTTAGTCACGTAGCTCAGTTGGTAGAGCTACGTGCGCGTGAACGGAAGGTCACCGGTTCGAATCCCGCTCGGCGCAAGAATTACCGCTGACCGAACCGGTCAACGGTCAACGGTCAACGGTCAAACAGTAAAAAAATATTATTTTTTTTTAATAATTATTTGTTTTATTTAAATTAAAAATCAATTAAAAATACTCAAAAATAACATTTTTAAGGATAGAAAATAGCCATAAACTCACACAAATATATCTAAAAATCCCATTAAAAATCTTTAATAAAATCCATCCGTTTAATATATTTTTCCCATTATTATTTAGGTCAGTGATTCCTCGTTAACTCGTTTCGTCTAAATCGTGCGCATCTCACCAATTCAAATCCAACGCACCCAATGTGAGTGAACCCTTCAAATTCCCCGTTTTAATCACATTTTTGGGGTGTATCATGTGTTTTGTTCATTTACTTACTATAACTAAGTTATTGTGCATATATCATATCATGACATGTGTGTTAGTTGTTGCTGTTAAATAGTTAGTATTGTTTGCAAGTTATTATTTCAGTACATGCAATTGCTGAGGCCGTAGCTCCCCATCCCTCGAGGTTGAGTTTGATCCCCATTCTATTATGCGGTTGATCAGGGCGTGCCCGCACGATCGGCTCCGTTTGATTGAGCCTTGATCGGTCATTTATTCTCATTCCAGTTCATGCAATACGCTCGGCTCCGTTTGATTGAGCCTTGAGCGCATAGTTCAATTTACATTCTCAGTTCATGCAATACGATCGGCTCCGTTTGATTGAGCCTTGATCTCACAGTTCATTTATGTTAATTATCATATGATGTTGGTATGTTCATGTATGTATAGATTGTTAATGTATGTTATAATTGTAACCGATGTTGCCATTGCTTGATTTCATACATATGCTCTTTTATGAATATGCACAATATTTTATTGATAAACTAACCAGAAAATCATTATTAAATGTTTATCTATAAGGTTCACTCGCCAACTTATGTTGACCCAAAAACCTCCCATTTTACACATGATACAGGTGAACCAGCAGCAGCTAGGAACACGTAGGACCTGGATTAGAAGAAATAAAATGATTTAGTGTTTGGATTATTATGTTTGGTTATTTTCCTTTGTAATGAATGAACATGTTTGAAGGTTTGAGAAATGTAACTTTGACTTCATTTAATTATGAAACATAATAGTAAATGTCATGTGCTTTGGTGATAACCCAATTATGCCCCGACTATTATTTCCGCTGCGGGTCGGGGTGTGACAGATTGGTATCAGAGCCATGACTATAGGGATATAGGATAGGTTATTAGACCCTTAGAGCCTATACTATAGTCGATTAGAAACTTATAAGAATTTTGTGTGTTATATGCCAAATTTCATGATGTTTATATGTTTATGTTAAAATGTTACATTTCATATCGTTCAAGCATGTTCATAAGTATGTATTATCAAATAATGCCTATCATGAAATCGTATGATCATAATATATCACATCCATGCAAGCACACACCACATCATGATTGATTTTACAACGATTTTCGTGTTTTCAAATCTCATCAAAGTGAGTTATCATGACGGGCATGTAGTAACTGGAAGGGTACTAGTACCGGTAGTCGGGACGTCCTGTCTAGGCTGGCATTCGTATAAATCCAAAATAAAGGACCAGTTTGCCTACCTGGGGACCAACGATGAGAGTACGAAATACCTATTAGGCCAAAGCATGCTATACCAAACGTCGTGAGAGCTAATCCCACTTTGAGTTGTCATTGTGTCTACACCTGGACACGTTCCGACCAAACATCTCATGAACATATTTTGTGGTTAGCATTCGGGGGATGCGAGTGTTAAATTGCCAATACTAATGTGAATCCTACCAAACCAATAGCCATGGGGGCCCACATGACTATATAGGTGAAGGTATGGGGGACATTTGAGGCCCAACATGAGCGAACCCAAGACATCCTTCGGATGTAGTTGCATTATTGATATTTATATTATTTTCATTTTTTTAAAAAAGACACATGACACCTAAAAGATACCATAAACTCACAATCTTCTCATTTTATGATCCTGTAGATGTCGTATAGATCGCATCGAAGGAGTAGGAAATCGGAAAAGTCTCAGGAACGATTGGCCACTCATATCGCCAACCAAATGGCCACGATATTACCTGACATCGTAGTACAAGTACAACAAGCTCTTGCTGCAAATCCTACTAACCCTCCTCAACAACAGGACCAGATCATCAACGACCCTCCTACCAGCAAATGCACCTACAAACATTTTAAGTCTTGCGATCCCCCAAAATTCGAAGGGACTGAGGGAGTCACTGCTCTCCAGCGTTGGTTCGAGGAGATGGAAAACGTTTTCTTAAACTGCGATTGTCCTGAGGATCGCAAAGTTCGTTATGCCACCGGGAGACTACTTGGGGTAGCTCTCACTTGGTGGAATACCGAGAAGGGAAAGAGGGGAACGGAAGATGCGATGGCCTTAACTTGGGAGGAGTTAAGGGAAATCATGACTAGGCGATTCTGTCCTAGGAGTGAGATTAAGAAATTGGAAGATGAATTTCATGCCCTGAAGCAAAAAGATGGTGATCACACTACTTACAACAAACGGTTCTTGGAGTTGAACCAGATGGTACCAAACTTATTCACTCCAACCTACCGTCTGATCGAACATTACATTCGAGGACTTCCCTCGAAAATCCAAGATTCGGTCCTCAGCGTTTCACCGGTAACACTAGAAGCTGCCATGGAATTGGCGACAGAACTGACCGAAAACCGAATTCGTAATGGGAAGTTCAAGGAGGAAAAGAAGAAAACCCCTGCTGAGGGACAAACCTCAAACCACCACACTCCTTCCTCTAAATTTGCTAGCAAGAGGAAGCGTAACAACAGGAACTTTGCAGTCACCCACACCAACACCCCTGTTCCTGCTGCACCCATCACTCAAGCCACTCCTCCACCCGCACCATACAAAAGACCATACACAGGACCACTACCAAAATGTAACCGTTGTCAGTATCACCACTCCCCTGACTATCCTTGCCAATACTGTACCAGCTGCGGTCGCGCTGGACACATTGTACAACACTGCCGCGCACCTCAGCGAACAAACCGCCACCCACCTATAACCCAAACCCACCAACAATTTATGGGTCAAGCCCAACAACAACAACCATTTCCACCCACTCAACATTTAGCCCAAACATACTATCAACCCAACTACCCTATGGGTCAACCTATGCGGGCATGTTTCAACTGTGGAGATCCAAGTCATTTCAGGAACACATGTCCAAGACTAGTCAATATTATTCATGCTCAGGCCCAAGCCAACCCTGTGAACCAAGCAAACCAAGCTCCTCCACCTGCTAGAGGAAGGGCTTTCAATATTAACGCAAACCAGGCCAGGGCTGACGGCAATGTGGTCAACGGTACGTTTCTTATAAATGGTAGATATGCCTCTATGTTATTTGATACTGGTGCGGATAGAAGTTTCGTGTCATTAGAGTTTGAACCTATCTTAAGTAAAAATCGAGATAAGCTCGCGGAATCCATAACAGTGGAAGTTGCAGATGGAAAACCAGTTTCGTTAAACTCTATTTTACGCAACTGTACGCTCACCCTAAACGACCACGATTTCTCGGTCGACCTTATTCCTATGAAGCTGGGAAGTTTCGACATCATAGTCGGAATGGATTGGCTCAGTCAGCATAATGCGGAAGTTGTATGTCGTGAGAAATTTATTCGTATTCCTCTTTCAAACGGTCAGACTCTTCGAATTATTGGAGAAACCTCGGCGAAAGGACTCAACTTAATGTCTTGTCATCAAGCTCAGAAATACCTTCGCAAGAATTATGTCGCGTTTTTAGCCCATATCATCAAGAAGGGGACCGCAGAAAAGAAACTTGAAGATATTCCTGTTGTAAAAGATTTTCCACAAGTTTTTCCTGACGACATTTCAGGACTTCCTCCAGTCAGAGATGTCGAGTTTCGTATCGATCTTATACCTGGTGCTACACCAGTGGCAAAATCTCCATATAGGTTAGCCCCCTCTGAAATGCAGGAGCTAGCCAGTCAATTGCAAGAGTTGACTGACAAGGGATTTATACACCCCAGCTCATCGCCTTGGGGTGCACCTGTACTTTTTGTAAAGAAGAAGGATGGATCTTTTCGCATGTGCATCGATTACAGAGAGCTCAACAAGTTAACTATCAAAAATCGATATCCTTTACCTCGTATAGATGACCTCCTTGACCAACTACAAGGTGCCAGTTGCTTTTCGAAAATCGACCTCCGATCGGGCTATCATCAGCTTAGGGTGCATGAAGAAGACGTCCCTAAAACTGCTTTTCGAACTCGATATGGTCACTATGAATTCATGGTTATGCCGTTTGGATTAACCAACGCACCAGCTGTTTTCATGGACCTAATGAATAGAGTCTGCAAACCTTACCTTGATCGATTTGTTATTGTGTTCATTGACGATATTCTTATCTATTCAAAATCCAAAGCTGATCATGAGCGTCATCTGCGACTTATTCTTACACTTCTAGAAAAGGAAAAGCTTTATGCCAAGTTCTCTAAATGTGAATTCTGGTTAAAGGAGGTGCAATTTCTTGGGCATGTAGTCAATGACAAAGGAATACATGTGGACCCATCAAAGATCAAAGCAGTTCAAGAATGGCAAGCTCCACGTACGCCAACTGAAGTAAGGTCTTTTCTTGGACTTGCTGGTTACTATCGTCGATTCATTTCAAACTTCTCTCGCATTGCGGTGCCACTCACGGCTTTAACCCATAAAGGGAAACCATTTGTATGGGGGCCCAAGCAAGAAGAAGCTTTTCAAACTCTCAAGCGAAAACTTTGTGATGCACCAATCCTCACTCTTCCTGAAGGTTGTGATGATTTTGTAGTCTATTGCGACGCGTCAGGACAAGGGTTAGGTTGCGTTCTCATGCAAAGAGGAAAAGTCATAGCTTATGCCTCAAGGCAACTCAAGACACACGAGAAGAACTACACCACTCATGACCTTGAACTTGGAGCCGTTGTATTCGCTCTTAAGATATGGAGACATTATCTTTATGGTACGAAGTGTGAAATATACACTGACCACAAGAGTCTTCAACATATCTTCAATCAGAAAGAGTTAAATATGAGGCAACGAAGATGGGTCGAACTTCTAAATGATTACGACTGTGAAATCAAATATCACCCTGGTAAAGCAAATGTGGTGGCTGATGCACTTAGTCGAAAGGGTTATGCGAACTCCATTCATATTCTATGTTCACAAATTATAACCAAAATTAAGGATCAAATTCGTGAAGCTCAACACGTCTCAATAACAGAGGAAGATGTACAAAAGGAGATGTCCTGTGGAGCCGAGCTAAAGCTGGAAACTAAATCTGATGGTATTTTGTATTACTTAGATCGTATATGGATTCCTAACCATGTCAATCTTCGTGAAACACTCATGCATGAAGCCCATAAGTCGCGATATTCTATACACCCAGGAGCCGATAAGATGTATCAAGACCTACGGTACACCTATTGGTGGCCTGGAATGAAGAAAGATATTGCTGTTTTTGTTTTCAAGTGTCTCACTTGTTCTAAAGTAAAGGCTGAACACCAAAGACCCTCAGGACTTCTGATCCAACCAGAAATACCTGTCTGGAAGTGGGAAAATATAACCATGGATTTTATTACCGGGTTACCTCGCACTTCTAGTGGGTATGATACTATATGGGTGATTATAGACCGACTCACAAAATCAGCTCACTTTATTCCTATTCGGGAAGATTTCAAGAACGAAAAGCTTGCTCGTATTTATATCAGCGAAATCGTCAGCCGTCATGGAGTTCCATTAAGTATTATTTCTGATCGTGATGGTCGTTTCACCTCACGGACATGGCAGGCAGTACAATCCGCTATGGGCACTCGACTAGATCTCAGTACCGCCTATCATCCCCAAACTGATGGACAGTCTGAGCGAACCATTCAAACCCTTGAGGACATGCTTAGAGCATGTGTCATAGACTTCAAGGGAAATTGGGACGCCCACCTACCGTTAGTCGAATTTTCGTACAACAACAGTTATCATTCTAGCATCGGCATGGCACCTTTTGAAGCTTTATATGGTCGAAAGTGTCGATCTCCTGTTTGTTGGCACGAAATTGGGGAAGCTCAAATTACTGGTCCGGAATTAATCCAAGAAACAACAGATAAGATTCATCAAATTCGAAACAATCTTCTAGCGGCTCAAAGTCGTCAAAAGAGTTACGCAGATAAACGTCGGAAGCCCTTGGAGTTTAGCGTGGGTGATCATGTGCTTTTAAAAGTATCACCGTGGAAGGGAGTAGTTCGTTTTGGTCAGAAGGGAAAGCTAGCACCACGTTACGTAGGACCTTTCAAGATACTCGAAAGAGTAGGTCCTGTAGCTTACAAGCTTGATCTACCGGAAGAACTCGACAGAATTCATCCCACATTCCACGTGTCGAACTTGAAGAAGTGCCTCGCTGATGAGAATCTTCATATTCCACTGGAGGATATTCAGATTGATGAATCCATGCATTTTATCGAAAGGCCAGTAGAGATTATGGACTATGGAGAAAAGCGTCTACGTCGAAGTCGCATTCCTATTGTTAGGGTACGCTGGGAGTCGAAACGGGGACCTGAGTTTACTTGGGAACGTGAAGACTCAATGCGTGAAAAATACCCTCATCTTTTCCCTACTACTTCAACTGTTTGAATTTCGGGACGAAATTCCTAAAAGTAGGGGATACTGTAACATTTGTATAAATCGGGTCTCCAAAACCCGCTCCGTTTTGTAATCAAATACCAAGTTACGAAATTTCATTAAGTATTTATGAGTATTTTGAGTTTAAACGTTACATAATTAATATATAAACTAAACTATAAAAATTATATTTGATAAAAAGTCAAAATAAAATAAATAAAAAATAGTTGGAGCTGACCGGACTCGAACCCGGGTCAACTGCCTCCAACGATTTAACTTCCCGTCTCCAAACCACTCCGCCACCAGTTGTTTTCTGTTAGTATTATGAAAACAATTAAATTTTATACGTAAACTCGGTTTAACGGTTATTGATATCTGAATAACGGAAAATCGGTAAGCCAAATCGTCAAATCAGTTTTCGTTCGTTTAGTTAACTTATAACCGACGCATATCGGTTTCTAATTAAAGTTCAGATTTAATGAACTTCGAATTTTGGGTTTTGAAACCGAAAGACATTCAAGTTTCAAATAATTCTGTTTCCAATCATTTATACGATTCAGAACTGTCTCAAATACACTCCAATCCCTTTTCGTCGCGTTTTCAAGTCTTTTGAGCACAAGAAAACTGTCGCCGGAATTTTCTGCAATTCTCGCCGGAAAACCGTGTTCAACATAAACCAGTAAGAATTTCCTCTCTTGCTGTTTCAATCTATTGTTGGGACACTACTAACATTATTCCGTCACTCAAAGTCAGTCATAGAAGACTTTGCTGGATTTCTGGTTTCGCCGGAGAAATTCTGGGATTTGCCGGAACCACGCTAGTTGACGGTAAACACATTCAATCGTGCTAATAATTCATGTACTCTGGTTCAATTTCAAATCTAATTCTTTAATTCTGTTGATTAGCCCTCTCAGCCGAAGTTTCAAAAACGGAGTTGCCTGTTCTCGCCGGACTTCCTGAAGAAGACGACCTGTCCGGTATTTCTTGTCCCCAAACTGTTCGGTTTGTTCATTCAAACTAGTAGGCATGATATTTAAGTAGTAGAGCTATGAATCAGTTGTCTGAGTAAAAACCAGTAATCATAACGAAGAAGACGAATCTAAAAACGGGATAAGAATAATTAAAACTCGGATAATTAACGGGTTAGACACACAGTCCAGCGGTGGACTGTGTGCAAAGTTTATATACGAGTCCCGAGTTCGATCCTTACTACACACACACTGCGTAATAACATTCCCTTTTTATTCATAAAACTAACCGGGTTAGATTGAGTAGTTGTTAAGTATAATATAATTCAAGAATATAACCGGGTTAGACACACAGTCCAGCGGTGGACTGTGTGCAACACAAACTGCACGTCACGCGATCGAGTCCCGTCCCAAACACCGGTTCAATGAGATTAAAACGTTTTGCAAAATAAAGGAATTTTCGGTAAAATCGAATAAGTGTATAAATATAATAAGAACTGGATTCCTAACGGGTTAGTCACGTAGCTCAGTTGGTAGAGCTACGTGCGCGTGAACGGAAGGTCACCGGTTCGAATCCCGCTAGGCGCAAGAATTACCGCTGACCGAACCGGTCAACGGTCAACGGTCAAACAGTAAAAAAATATTATTTTTTTTTTAATAATTATTTGTTTTATTTAAATTAAAAATCAATTAAAAATACTCAAAAATAACATTTTTAAGGATAGAAAATAGCCATAAACTCACACAAATATATCTAAAAATCCATTAAAAATCTTTAATAAAATCCATCCGTTTAATATATTTTTCCCATTATTATTTAGGTCAGTGATTCCTCGTTAACTCGTTTCGTCTAAATCGTGCGCATCTCACCAATTCAAATCCAACGCACCCAATGTGAGTGAACCCTTCAAATTCCCCGTTTTAATCACATTTTTGGGGTGTATCATGTGTTTTGTTCATTTACTTACTATAACTAAGTTATTGTGCATATATCATATCATGACATGTGTGTTAGTTGTTGCTGTTAAATAGTTAGTATTGTTTGCAAGTTATTATTTCAGTACATGCAATTGCTGAGGCCGTAGCTCCCCATCCCTCGAGGTTGAGTTTGATCCCCATTCTATTATGCGGTTGATCAGGGCGTGCCCGCACGATCGGCTCCGTTTGATTGAGCCTTGATCGGTCATTTATTCTCATTCCAGTTCATGCAATACGCTCGGCTCCGTTTGATTGAGCCTTGAGCGCATAGTTCAATTTACATTCTCAGTTCATGCAATACGATCGGCTCCGTTTGATTGAGCCTTGATCTCACAGTTCATTTATGTTAATTATCATATGATGTTGGTATGTTCATGTATGTATAGATTGTTAATGTATGTTATAATTGTAACCGATGTTGCCATTGCTTGATTTCATACATATGCTCTTTTATGAATATGCACAATATTTTATTGATAAACTAACCAGAAAATCATTATTAAATGTTTATCTATAAGGTTCACTCGCCAACTTATGTTGACCCAAAAACCTCCCATTTTACACATGATACAGGTGAACCAGCAGCAGCTAGGAACACGTAGGACCTGGATTAGAAGAAATAAAATGATTTAGTGTTTGGATTATTATGTTTGGTTATTTTCCTTTGTAATGAATGAACATGTTTGAAGGTTTGAGAAATGTAACTTTGACTTCATTTAATTATGAAACATAATAGTAAATGTCATGTGCTTTGGTGATAACCCAATTATGCCCCGACTATTATTTCCGCTGCGGGTCGGGGTGTGACAAGAAGTGCATGGAAATCAAAATCCATTCGGTGAAGATTATTACAAGAAGCGATTTATCACCGACTTGTCAACAACCTTAGAGTACTTCAAAGCTTATTCAAATCAAGGATAGTTTGGCAAAATCAGAAGACAATGCCCTGGTGGTTACTCAAGAAGACGAAGGCTTTAATTGGAACAACTACATTCCAAAGACCGAGAGTCTTGCACTTTTGGCATAAATTATCAAGGAACCAGAACTAACTATGGACGATATGATTGTCGAAGAAGTCATCAGTGAAGACAGTGCTGAAATCGCATTCGATGAAACTCCAGAGAATTTCGATGACTATTATGAACCTAGTGCATCTGAAGAAGAGATTTTTCGTAGTGCTTTTAAATCAATCATACCTCTTGATGTTTTTAATTATTTTGCAGGTTTCTTCTGAGAACTCCAAAGCGCACAAATCGAAGAAGAAATGAAAAAAGCCTGCGGAAGAAATTATAGACGTTACCAAAGAAATGAACGCTGAAAACCTCAAAGAGAAACCATAATTCATGATCTGAGGTGTACTCTACAAACAGGTTGTTCTCATCCTTTGATAGAGTCATTATTAAAACGGCGTGAGCCCGACGGTCATGTTGGATCAATGTTCAATCTTCTTCACTGAAGGTTAAGGGATCTTTGTTAATTGTACGAACGTCATCACGAATTGCCACTGGAATGTGGGGTCCTACAATGATAAACATCCATTAAGTGTAGTCCGTATACTCAAAGAATGACTTGATTCCGTTCTTCCAACTATTGAAATCTTCAGATCCTTTCAACTTTGGAGGTCTAGTTGCAGTAAGCTCGGCATGAGCAATTGGGTTCAGTTGATTAAGCGACATTTTTATTTGGTTTTAAGTTCAATTATTAACAGCAAGATAACTACGCAGGTTAAACTGGAACTGAGCACGAATACGCTGCTAATTACGCTGATATGTGTTACGAGGCTTAATTACGTTGTTAATTACGCTCGTCAATCAATTCTAAGCCCGATCAGTCAAATGCGCTCAAGAATTCATTTTCGCTGATTTGAGTGATAAGTTTCTTGGACCGGCGACAAAACAATTACGTTGACAGATCAGACACACAATACTTAGCTAAAACCGCCGAACACCGTGATAAAATTGCAAAAGATTTATACCACTGACCCCAAATCGCCTTCTCATAAATACGCTGACTCTCCTAATTATAAGCTGGTGTAGATATAATTACAATGCCTTCAAGATTAATTATGCTGCCTTCAAAGAATATCTACATTGGCTTCAAAATTAATTGTGATGCCTTCAAGATTATCTACACTATCTTTAAGATTAATTACGCTGCCTTCAAGATTATCTACACTGCCTTCAAGATTAATTATGATGCCTTCAAGATTATCTACATTGCCTTCATGTTAAATACGCCTAGAAGGGTTTTAGTAATATAAAAACCCTTAAATCACCCAAAAACAGCCCAAATACCATGGTATCTTGCAAAAAAATGACCCAAATGATACTCTAAACACTGATTAACAATAACCCAATAATTAAACACACCAAATCAAGCCATTTGAACTCAAAACTTTTGAAAAACTTTGAAAACTTTGAAAAACTTTGAAAACTTTGAAAAACCTATAAAAACCTTCAAAACTTCAAAATCATAACAAATATTAGTCAATGAAGAGCACAAAGGCTCTGATACCAAATTGTGCATCCTAAATCAGCTTCGGATCACAGTGATGATGATTGACAAACACCTAAACACCTATAGATTAGGTGTCTGAATGATATAAGTAAGAAAACACAAATAAACTAAGATGAAGGTGAAGAATCTTGTCCAAGATGTAATCCCATAATGATAATAACAATCAAAGATTCTGGATGTATGATAACAACATTCAAATCAGAGACACAAACACAAAAAAATAGCAAAATGACCTTTGTCCAAGAAACTTGGAGCCAATGTGACAACCGACAGTTTTTGGTCATAATTTAGCACATAACAAACTGTAATATCATCATAAAAAACGTAACTAGATGCAAATTAACTCGATCGGGCCTCTGGAGAGCCTAGGAACGTCTACTGCATTCACGTTACGCGATTTAGCGATAAACAAGATTCTAAACACGAATTTAAACGATAAGCGAACTGATGCTGAACAAATACTGACAACGCCTAAAAACACGAATTTTGCACTTGTATTTATCATACATTCATAATTATGTGATAAAATTGGATCGTTGAACGTCGCAAAGCACAACGCGGAAGTTACGCGGAAAACCGGAACGCACCGACAACAAAACGGAAGCAACGGAATCGAGTTACGCCTCGATATTAATATATTATGATATATTTAGCTTCGTAATCAAATTTTATTATTCGCGGTTGAAACCAGAACGAAAAACGGATCAGAAACGACAAACCGGGCAACTACGCGATTTTTAACGCAGCTAACGGATTACGTGTCAAAACTTTCCGATAAATTTTAAGCTCTCTCGGCTCCAAATAAACATTATACGACTTTCGGGTTTTGATAACGGGCTACGGAAGACATATTGGGCTTGAACGATTAACGGGCCTTGCGCCCGACCCATTTAAACGAACCCTAACTATAAATATCAAACATAACCCTAATTTCCCTCATTTGCTCACAAGAGAAAAACCTAGCCCACAGACAAGACCCGCCTCCCTGCTCCTTTTTTCCCCCTGCTCCGATTGCTGGAGTCCGGCGAAGCCGGCGTTCCGGTCGTCTTCCCCGGTCACCCACACACTCCCACCTACTCGTCTCCTTTATACGACACACACACACCCGCATATATATAATCACACACAGACAGATCGACGGGTAGAGAGAGATGAGATAGAGAGATGGAAGTGGTGGCGGCGTGGGGATTATCGCGTTGAGGGTTATAACCGGCGGCAGTAAGTGGTGGTTCTTGGGTTTGGGTCGAGTTGGGTGTTATTGGCTTCGATTTGAACGGTGGCAACCGCCGGCAGCGGCGACGATCGACCACAGCGGCTCTAGTTTTCCGGCTTGCCGGTGTCAGCGGCCGCGGTAGAGGTGGTTCCGGCGGCAGTAGCGGCGACGGTGTTTTGGCTTCATCTCCGGTTCAGATTCAGTTCACATCGTTCAGTTCTGGTTCACGTCGAGTTTCATCTCCAGTTCAGCTCAGGTCGGTTCGCGTCAACCAAGTTTCGGTTCACATGGTTCAGTTTTGGGTTCGGGTTTCATTTGGATCGGATGCGGGTAAACTCGGTCAAGATGGTCACTCGGGTCTAGGAACCCGGTTTAGTTCAGATTCCGGTTCAGGTTTTGGGTTCGACTCGGTTCGACCCGTTTCAAGTTTGAAACAGTTTCGGTATTTCAGTTTCGTTCGATTTGGGTTTATTGTCGGTTCAGTTTAAACATTGAAGTGTTTGTTTCAGGTTCGATGTTCGGTTCGGTCAACAAAAGTCAACATGGTCAACTGGTCAAACCCAGTCAACACGAGTCAAACCCTGTCAAATCTGGTCAACGGGTCAACCCGAGACTCGGTAAAATTTAATTACGACGCGAAGTACAATTATGTTAGTTTATAAATAATAATAGTAATAATACTCGTTATTGCGAACACCGAGCTCAAACCGATCCGTAAACGATTATATATCGCCAAAGAAAATAAATAATATATAACAATCGAGCCGATTGCGTAACTCGCGGATAATTATTAGTTAAAAATCGAACCGGCGTTAGTTAATTATATAAATCGGAGATAATAATAGGCGAAATGTTGTATTTGATATGATGAGAAGTTATATATGTTATAATTGACAATTGCGTTTTGATAAATAAATCGACAACTAGTATTGTTGGGATCGTCCGAAAACAGAAGAAACTCTGCCCGATTTTCGTAAAATCCGTAAAACGAAAACCCAACACATTTCAAAGATTAAACGTCCGATTTCAAATGGTTATTATAAAATTAATATAGGTATATATTTATTTGAGGACGCTAATTAAAATATTCAAAACTCGAGCCGACAACATTTCAACGCGCGCGACTACAAGACAACAAGTTTCGGCAATCCATTATAATCGAATATAATTATTTATATTAATACAAATGTCAACGATTCGGGAATTAGTTTTCAAACCTCGATAGATTATTCGAACGATGATATAGAAATAGGTATATCATTTATATTTCGAAATGCCAAGATTTCCGATCGCTTTTACAAGACAATACAAGGATCGCATTATTGCAAACGAACGAGTTCAGAAATCATATAACACAAATATAATCATATATATATTCCAACGTCGAGATTTTGAATACTTTCATAAAATAAATATAGTTATAATTATTTCAATCGTCGAAGACGCTAACACTTACGAATACTTTCGAAGGATTTTATAACAATAATATATTGATTATAACCGATTCAAACGCTTCAACGAGGTACGACACAATACCGCAAGACTATTGCGCGAATACAAAATTTATTATCTATACGGATATATTTTCGAGTATAAATACATTATATCTTACGAAAACTACGTAGAGCCGTACTATTATCCGTCGATGTACATGACGACTAAATATGATTTCATAAAATATATCTAAGTTTATAAGTAAACATATATTTCAAGTCGCTCGAAACTAAGACAATTCTAAGAAAACCCTAGATTGGTTAACTGAGTTAAGACAATGACAATTTCATAGAATCGTGTGAGTAACGATTCGGTAGAGCTCGGTATCACGTAGTATAGCTACGTCATTCTTAGAAACTTACAAGTTATTCCATTTTAGGAATACCTTAGATTGCATGCTAGCAAGACAAGTTGTGGAGACAACAGTATGGAAATCACATTAAGCTAGCTATTGCACAAGGATATCAAGGTGAGTTCATAACCCCCACTCTTTACCGTTTTACATTTTTATAAATGTTTTCGGGGCTGGAAAGACATGCAAGTTTTGCGAAAGTAAACAATGTTTCGATGAATGAAAATCATATATTTCTAAACCATGTTACAAACAGATTTCAAAGAACTCAAATGGTTTACAAAAGGTTTATGCTCAACATACCGGTTTTACTAAACACATGCGTATTTTCGAAACGTGCATGAGTTTCATAACTAGGGACGGGATTGTCCTAGTTACAATGGGACTGGATTGTCCTGCACACAAATAAGGGGACGGGTTGGTCCTGCTTATAAACACAAGGACTGGATTGTCCTGCATACAAATAAGAGGACTGGTTGGTCCTGCTTTTAGACTCAAACGGGCTAGGCCCATTCTCATTTGTGCGAGGCATAAAAACTCCATGAGTTCATGTCCCCCTTTTCTCTTAAATGTTTTCGGTTTATAACTCTCGGGGGAAATACATGTTTTCGATGGTATGGTTTCGCTATGGAATGAAATATTAGATCATGTGCGAATAGGCTCTCTCTTAAATGCCATTAATCTTTCATAAGACCGAGGAACAAGAGTAGTAGATCTATCGGGTGTAGCGAGCCTCACTCATGGGCCCTTGTGTGGCCGCATGTAGTGCTTTTGTTGTCCCAGCCGGGTGGACCGGAAGAAATCGGCTAGGGTTGAGTACTTCCTATGTCGGCACACATATTAATGTCCTTGCAAAACATTAATAATCATCAAGTTCATTGACGCTTTACATACCACACCTTTTGATATATGAACTCTCAAATGATAACGCAATGCAGACGTTGACAGCTATACAAGTTTTACTTATACAACAGAAAACTACATACTATGATTTCAACACCGGTTTACAAAGATAACAGAAAACATTTTATCACCAGTTTATAAACATAACAGTTATATGCGTGGATTTGCAAATAACATGGAAAACATTCAATACCGTTATACAGTCATGACATTTCAAATGCTTTAGGATACCATGATCCCACAAACCGGTTTTCGGATGCAAAATGCTCAAATGTTTTATGACTCATTGAAAAAACAAACAAACTATGAACTCGCCAACTTTATGTTGATTTTTCGCATGTTCTTTCTCATGTTACAGTTACAAGTATGGCATCGTTGGAATAGTGGAACCCATGGAGATTTGAGTGCTTAGCAGGCGTTCACTTACTAGAAACCTTAGCACTCACGTCTGCTTCCACTGTGCATTGAGGATACCATTCAGATCACGCCCCGCTCTAATGTGAAAAGGGATTTCATGGTGGTGTGACACCAAAGAATTCATGATTCATATATATAAGCACTGACTACCCAGCGTATTTATTAAATACGCTGAGACAATGAATACGCCGCTACAAGTACAATGCCTATAGTTACACTTTCAGCCCTTCTAGTTTACTAACTATTACAATCAAGCTACAAACTATGAAACCCAAGTATCAATAGTCTCAAAGCGTCCTAACAGGTCGAACAATCTTCGGGTAGATTTTCGATAATAACGTTGTTTCCTATGCAGGTGGTGGTCTAATGTTGTGTGTGTTTTCCTTAACAAGTCTCCTACCTTTGTATTTGGCAACCTGCCATCACTCCTCTTTTCTCCCATTGTATCTTCTATCTCCGCCGGTGCCTCCCACTCATGCTCTCTCTCCATCTAGGAATACTTTCACTTCATATCTTATTCTACCTCATCCGTCTTGGCTAACCACACACATTTTGAATTATATACTTAATTATATGACAATTATTAACAATTTATCTAATAATTGTCAAAATATTAATTATACTTTATTATTTATTAGTTAATAATTATTGATGGACCTAATTACCCGTAGTAGTTAATCAAGGGTTTTCCCTACGATGTATATAAGAGAGATAATAAAGAGATAAAGGGTTAGACTCGCGTAATTAATATCAATCACAACTAATTCGTCCAATACGCTCTCCCATCCCACGAGTTTATCAAGAACTCATAACATCATCATTAACTGTACACCCTAGATGGAAAGTCGACCAATCTGACAAAGATGTCGCCTACATGATCATTATGTTACTGGTCTTTCTGTTGTGATTACTGACTTACCAGATACACAATTATTTATATTTTCCATTACATACATAACTGACGACAACTATCTTATCATATTTGCAAGAAGGTGAAAGTGATTATTGCAAATATATATAAATTGCCACTAACTCTAAAAATTTGTGGAGTAGATCCTTGTTAAATTGGGTTCCGCATTTGAATATGTATATCAAATGTTTTAAAAACCGGTAAATAATGTCCGGTTATACCGGTATTACCGTTTCCAGATGTAAATCCGGTACGAAATACCCCGGTAAACAAGTGAAACGGAAATAAGTTTGTACCGGCGGTAAAATCCAGTATACCGGTTTGAAATGTAATACCGATACGGCAAATGATTATTTTAGTTTGGGTTGTTACTTATTTTTAATATATATGTTGCTTATCTTATGTAATTTTATATATTATGATTATTCGTAACTAAAACTTCTTATTTAATATTGTCTGAAACGAAAATAGTTATCCTCTAGTTGATGAGGATGGCGATGATAGTGAATTTCATCTTTCATGCGATCATGAAATTGATGTATTCAACACTCAAATGGCTTAAATATATCATACACTTTCATTTAAAAGAGCTTATTAGAAAGTTGAATGATTTTTGATTATGTTTTGGACTAGTTTTTATTATCGTTAACTTTGGATTAACTTTTGAGTTGATGTTTTAATTTATGAAATTATAGAGCTAACTAGTCAACTTGGTTGAACTATTTTTAGCCTAATCTGGTTTAATTTATAAACCGGTTTTTAAAACATTGCGTATATAGGAGTTCCTTCAATCCTTCGTTGAAGTTTATTAATGCAAAGTCTTTGTTTTAAAAGTTAATGTCAACGCTCATGATCCAAGAAAAGAGGTCTATTTGTATTAAACACTAAATAAGAAGAAACTTGTTACACATTGCATTTATTATAAGTTAATTACATCTTGAAATTTTTTTCATTAATTTATTTTGGTTTAATTACTCTTAGTGAGATTGCAGTAGCAAACGGATTGTCATATTTACTCTAGCTACCACCAACTCCGAGTTAATTAATTGTAATCAACAATACAAGAAAAAATGGTAAAAGAGTTGGCATATCTTTAATCAATCAGCTCTACCTGTCTACAATAACTTATGACGCATTTAGAGAGGGTAACTTAATGACCATTTCCTAAAAAAGAAAAAGAAAAAAAAGAAAAAGAAAGAAAAAAAAAAAGAAAAAAATTATGCAAGTTGATTCAACTGTGATTTTCTCGTAGTCTTGGTATGAATTTTTCTTGATATACGTTCAAATACATACAATTCAGTCGCTTTAAATTTCTAGGTGACGTGTAATACTTGAACCACTTGTTAAAATAATGATTTTCAAATTCTAAAATAATATTTTTGTTTGAAAAACTCACTTTTCTTATCAAAGAACACATAAATGATTATTTTTAGGGTAACTTACACTACTTCAAATCTGGTATTCATCGTATATATACTCTTTAGTTTACCTCCATTACACTAACTAAAAGTCATATGTTACGCATCACTCAAATCGACTTTATATTCTTGCGCCACTATCATTTAAATCATTCCCATATATATGTTACACATTTACCATGTTTGATGCTTCTTTTGTTCTACATATTGTTCATTTTTCTTACTTTTCATCTTCAAAATTCCATACCTCTTACCCAAAAATAAAGAAATAGCTAATCAATTTCACAACATTATAAGATAATATAAGATATCTTTTGTATCTCTATAACGTAATATGAAATAATATTTATTTGTAAGTGGCTTTTTCGCAGATAACTGGAGGCCTTGGGATCTACAACACATGAAACTCTAAAATTCGAAAATCGTAAAATGAATAACCAACATGTTAAATATAAATATATATAAATGGTATAATTTCCTAAGTTTCAATAAACTGACCATATACATAAACACACATTCATACACGTACAAATACATATACATATACGTAAATACACAAACACATGCATACATATAAAGAAACAAATACTAGAGTTTAGTTAAGATTTCTTACCAATTTTAAATAATTAACTTTTGAGACCTTTAATATCAGTCTTATAACATCAAATTGATAAGTAATTCATACCTATATCCAAGAAAAATAAAGTAAACTTATATGCCTACTACACATCGTCTCAATACCTAAACCTATTCAAGGATTTGGTACTTACCCGAGTCGATTCATGAAAGCTTGTTACATGTTTGTCGTCCTTGTTCCTTGACCTCGGTGAGATGATATTTCTCGTTGGATTCCTCGACCTCGTGGGTTGTTTATGCCGCCAAGTTTCATAATTTTGTGAACAATCTCAACTACGACCCTATCCAGCTCTCCTTCCCATTTTTCTCATCTTTGCATGATCTACTAAAGCTTCAATGTCAAAGAATATTGGATTTAAAGCATAAACAGGTAAGAGATGATTGCATCAGAAAGAAGTAGAGTGAAGGGAGACTAAGAGGCATAGTATATCTTATCAGAAGAATTCACTAAAGTGAATAGACTTGAAGATTATGCTGAGGATGTCAGCAAAGAAAGCTTCACAAGGCCCTGTAAGTGACCCTAACCTCAAAAGAGCATTAAGAGAAGACTATATGGAGCACATAATGAAGAACAAGCCTTATAAAGCAACAAGAGGCCAATTCTCTAAATGGTCTATGGAAGCCCTTCTAGAAGAAATTTTGAGGATTGAGAAAATGAAACACAATCCTAATAAAATAGTCATCTAACAGGGCAATCCATGAATTGACAATAGTCAAAGCTAATGGAGAAGTGTAAGACCCTAACATGCTTAAACCGAAAAGACGCAGCGAAAATACGTACCATAAAATTTCTTTTATTAAAAACATTCCAACATGATTGAAAGTCCTTTCTATGAGGAGCTTTTAACGATAATTACATTTTTCGACTCATTTAATACATAAAACATTCATATGTTTACTATCTACAAGACCACACATTCTCGTACAATCCGTGTTATAACTCGATCTTCAACCGCTTAAGTCTCGTGATGACCATGACCCGTAATTTTGTGCAACCTACATTCATTACATACATTCACATTATTAGTACTTGGGGCATTATATAATCTAAAGTATATAACTAAAGGATCACGTCGCGTTTTATCCTCATGTAGATTCCATCTAGTTATACTTCTGAATTCGAGCATTTCATCTCAGAGTCTAACCTTCGATGAGCATACAATAATATACATGCACTTCATTTCATTCTCAAAAACAATTCGGTTAAAATCATAAATTCTAATATATTAACACCATATTTATCTTCGTACGAGTCTCATTCATTGGAAACGTATGATGCAATAACACATGTACAAAACATCGAATCCAACTCTTTTGTGTATGAAAGGCCTACTACAAACATGCATACCTTCCTACCCAAAACTCTTACCTACGTCTTACATGCTCACATAATCATTAAACAAATCCTAAACACAACATCTATGCGTAAATTCTCATACATACTAGTCTACACGTATATTCGTATCTAATCACGTTTAGCTATGGTTTCCACATTACACTATATCATGTGCATACAATAAAAATCTTACTTATAAGACGTAGCCATGTCATATCAAAACCACATTTACATATCTTAGTGTATATACCACCTCTTCGTACATGTTCCCATAGGTTTCCGGTCTTACCCGAACCCCACAAAACTTTATTTTAGGCTCGGGATACCTTTGGGAAGCTTATCGGGGCCTTAGAAGCAAGGAAAAGTGAGAAAAACACGAAAAACAAGTTTCAAGGCATCAGACCGCGTAGGTAGCAAAACAAGGCATCGCCGACGCCTCCTCTGTAGCACAAACGTTGATTTCCATTGTTTTGTTCGTTCTGCCCACTCGTCACATATCCCGGAAGTTCCAAGACGTGTAATATCAATTTTTAAGCCTCCATATCCATCTAATACTAAACCCCAAGATCAAACCAACTACCACAACTCGCCATGATTACTTTATATATATTAACTCGTTTGATCTTACCAAGCAACTTCCATTACGTTTAAAACTATGAACAACCTACTACAATATTTCATCTCCCGTTTACTTACATTTCATGCCCATTCCTACATGACTCCCAACATTCATACAAACAAAATTTCATTTATATACTAAGAAGTGAGTTTCAGAGTACATTTACCTTAAGCGTCCGTATTCGCATCCGTTTCTTGCCTCTTTTTGAGCTATTAGCCTTCATGCTTTCATCCATCTTGACATGATCCCTATACTTTCATTTCATCGTATTCACATTCTCATTAGCATACATGATTGTACATATTAACGATCCTATCAAATTCATATTTCGCATTTGACTTTCAATAATCCTTTGTAACAAGCACAAGACACAGATTCAACAATACATCATTCCAAATTCATGAAATTTACATATTATCGAATATAATATATAAGATTCATCAAGCATCATTTATTCCTTCTAGTCTTACAATCATATTAGGATTTCTAATCATGATATTCTCTTACCCGTTGACTTTCTGAAAAGTCAACGATCAAGTATGCAAAGTACCAACTTAGGACATATGTCCCTAACGATGTAGTCGGTCGTGCTAATGGCACCATAAACACTTTGTATCCATGTAGTGAAATTACATACAACCATGCAATCACCTAGTTATGTACACATATACATTAATCAATTTACACATGCTAATGCTTTCATTATCTCACATTTGACAACCACATAAAAGGTTAGTAAATTAACAATAATCATAACATCATTCTTTACTAGCAAGTTCATATGTTATATACTTAGTTCAAATTCGTTTCTAAATTATCAATAAGCAACTGGTTCAACATACGGTGTGCACCTCACCATTCAAGCATAGAGTACAAGTTCCTAATGCATATTTCTACCCAAATCATGCCATCAACTACACATTCTCATGAAATCCTTCTACAATGTATTTCTTATGTTTAATTATCATCAATCATATCATTATCACTCTACACATCTTCATCCATTGTTTAGCATATAATTTCACATACTAATCTATACAAGGCATTTCATCAAATACTTGGTGTGCGTACTACTTTCTAAGCATAATGTACAAGTGTTTCATGCTCTTTTTCCTACTTATCACCTTCATTCATCAAAACAAACTAAACAACAAATAATGTCATATTAAGCTCAATTTATCTAACAAGAATATATCACATACAACATCATACATCCAAATTTGCACAAGAATTGGACATGGGTGATACACCCATGTCATCATCTTCATCATCACTAAGTGGGTTTCATGTCAAAACATCAAAGTACTTGAAATCATTCATAACACAAGTTCTATTTGGTGATTCCATCACCTCTACATGCTTATCTCATGTCATTTCAAAGATTTATCACATAGCTTTTTCTTGTAAGAACAAAAAATCATAATCTATGACTTACCACATGTTTTACATCTTTAAACGATTAGAAATCTTCATTCATGCAAGGATTTAGGCTCAATTTCCATCATGAAGTTCTGGATTTTAGAATGTTGAGAGAACCTTCTTCTTTGTTCTCCTTGGGTGTCGACACACACACATAAACACACACTAACATACTGAATTTTCTATTTAATAGAAACTTCAACCCATTTTCCCACTTTTAGTCATTCTTGTTTACTAATTGGTCACATTTGACACTAAGTTTTATTCCTTACTTGCTTGAGTAACTATTTAACTAAGTTAAATAAATTGTTTATTTTATTTCAAACTAATACATAAGTAAAAATACTAGTGGATTAAATTTCAAATTTTAGGGCGTTACAAGAAGTAATGCCTCTTAACTGAAATTGAAGATCTAGAAGACTTACTAAGGCTTCCACTTGAAAGGGATCCAAATGACTCTCTTTCTATAAAATTTGAGAACTAAAAGTTGATCTAATAAATATTTGTTTTGGCATTATTTATTCTAGGGGGAGATGGTTAGACCTACAAAAGAACATATGATATACAAAAGCCAAAACATGACTATTTTGATCAAGAAATAAACAACAGATTGAACGAGACTCCTCTCAAAGGTATTGAATCTTGAACACTAATAAAAACATCTGTTGTAGACGTGCTAAAATCTGTTCAAGCCTTGGAAACCATTGTTCAGAAGAACCAAGCACTGATCAATACCAAAGGGTTGTTGAATCAAAGATTAGTTCCAAAAGATCAAACATCTTTTTAGGCCAAACAGATGTTTGATGTGAAGTAACAACGGTTTGAAGATCAGAGACTTCATTACAACAATACGTGCTTAGAACAAAGTTTATATGTAATATATCTGCTGATAGATCCCACAACATATGTGGAATCTTTTCTGTTAGAAATATTAGATGTCACTATCGTGGTGACATTAGCTGATTGCAAACATACACTTTGTACTTGTATAAATAGATCTCATGTTTTAGAGAATTATAATCACATTCCATTCTCTTTTGTACGAACAAATTTGTATGTGATCAAACTAAGGGGAATTTTGTAGAGCCAATTGTACTGTAATCAATTCATCTGATATAAAACAGTTGTTGATGATAATTTCCTACTTATGATTATTTTATCTATTTTGCAATTGATAAAGTTGTTTGTTCTTATTTGTTTTAATCACAAGTATCAAATTTAGATCCTGACATCCCGTATAATATCGCTCAGAGTAGATTTTGGATCAAAACTTTTCTCTACTAGTAATAAAATCACCTAACGGACTCCAAGGATGCCATAAATCATACAAAGCTGAAATGGATTTCCCATCACCAATTTTGTATTCAATAAACTCTTTAATCACATCCGTACCTTTCAAAACATTTTCCAACTTCAACAATCAGAATCTTTGATGGGAATTCCCAAACATTTTGGCCTTTTAACTGTTTACTCCTAAACCATTTTACCCAAATTGAATTCTTGTTAGTAATAAGATTCCAAATAAGTTTCATTAGCTAGGAGACCATTGTTCCTAACCCACCACATTTTCTAGGAGCACAAACACCATGCCAATTAAATAAAGCATTACCTCAAACGCTTGGCCATGGCTTAACAAGAAATCCTGACAAATCTAATCTATCTTGACACCAACATGGAGAAGAAAAATCGATGCCAAATAAACTTGAATGGATTGTGGAACAGAGACTAATAGCTGAAATCTACCCGCATAAGATAAACATTTATTTTTCAATTTTCACCAACTCTTTTCTTAACTTTGTCAGTGATGTGGCCACAATTTTTATGGTTCACGATTTTAGGTAATTAGGGGGCATTTGGTTTGCAGGAATTCAATGGAATTTAAGGAAATTGGAATCTGAATTCCATCTCTTAATATGTTTAGTTCACAGAATTTAATGAATTAGAATCTCAATTCCAATCTTCATGTGTTTGGTTGACAACGGAATTAGAATTGTAATTAGGCATGAATTCCTTTAAATTCCTTTAACTAAAGAAATTCAAAATCCTTCCTATATGTGAAGGAATTAAAGTAAAATCATTGGAATCTTCGATCGATCCGACCCGTACCGTTTCGTCTGAACTGTTTTGACCCGTACCAATTCGACGCAAACCGTTTTGACGCGAACTGTTTCGATACGAACAAGAACCGTTTCGACGCGAACTGTTCCGACCCGTACCGTTTCGACGCGAACCGTTCCGACCCGTACCGTGTCGTCGCGAACGGTTTCGGCCCGTATCGTTTTGAATCGAACCGTTTCGACCCGAACCGATTCGACGCGGACCGTTTTGACCCGTACTGTTTCGACCTGTATCATTTCAAATCAAACCGTTTCGACCCCTACCGTTTCGACCCAAACCGTTTTGACCCGTACCGTTTCGACTCGAACCGGGGGTTGTGAGTGACGGGTTGATGGATTCCAATTCATCCACAACCAACACAACAAAATGTAATTGAGATTCCAATTCCAATTGGAATTGTTTAAATTCCAAATCCAATTCACTCAAATTTTAATTCATATACAAATTCCAACTCCAATTCCAAAACATTTCGCGAACCAAACGCTCTCTTAGTTATGGAAGTGGTATGTCCATATGTATGGATGAATATATGCCGGTATGGAAGAATTTGTGTATGTGTAAGGTATGCATGTATAAGATATGCAGATAGTTGTGCAACTAAATAGATTGGTAGGTGCGTATATATGATACTAACTTTAATTACTTTATTCAACATCCTTGTTTTTGAGGGGACATATAGTGCTTAACTTTATACCTTGAAAATAATAATCCCAAAATAGGGATCACGTTTTTCTATTTCATGATACATATATTTTGACATGACATATTTTGTATTTATGTAGTAATGCATCTACATCGATAAATACAAACATCATGTCATCTAATCTACGATCGAAGTTGTAGTTACTATGATCTACATTTTAGGGTTTTAGTGTGTAATTAAAGAAAAAGAGCGAAAGAGGTGTAAATGATTTATAAAATAAGTAAAAACCAAAGACCAAAGAGTGAAAAACGAGGCGGCTTTTAACTTTACTTGCTTTGTAGCCGAAACCCTAAACGTTGAAATTTTATTCATTTTTTAAATTGTTGGTAGGTTTGACTTTTGTATGTATTAAACTTCAACCATGTCATATTTAGAGGCAATTGGCTATAAAAAAGTATATTATATTAAATGGATTGGCAGTCAGCAAATAGGCCCGTTTCTTGCGGGTCTAACCTCTGTATATAATCTAAAAGACCTAAACGTTGAAGTTGAATTCTTCAAGTTCTTCATTCTCATTTTGTCTATATCTTATTATAAAATTATAGAACCTTTTAAAGAGAATCTGTACAGAATAAAAAGTTTTATTACTATCAAATAAAATTATAGAACACTTTAAATAGATTCTGTACAGAATAAGAAGTTTTATTACTATCAAGCATATTATTATTTTGATTAAATGGTATGATAAGTGATAAATTAATCAATTATATTCATAATAAGGTGAATTCATCATAGTGTCACCTTCCTTTGTTGATATGATTTAATGCTCTCATAAATTCAAAATTTAACTATAAATTCTTAGTAATGGTTATAGCAGGTTTGTGACAATCTGGAGCCACAAATCGGTTTGGAACATATTCTGCGCGTTAAAAAATATTTTTATTTTATTTTTTGGTGTAGGAATTTGCATTTAGAGGATAAAAAATATTAATGGTATCACACAATTGGGTACAATACAGTGTTTGTATGTTGCTTGTTGGTCTGATCAGTAGTATAATCACTTACAACAAGAGCTTATGTGAATCACTTGGTGTAGGAATTTGCATATAGAGAATAAATTATTAATAGTATCACACAATTGGGTGCAATACAACATCTGATCAGTAGTATAATTAATTACAACAAGAGCTTATGTGAATCACTAATAATTGTGGGATAAAACTTAGTGATTCAAGATATTTGTAAGAAAAATAAAAACAACAAATCACTCAAGCTTCAAATATTGTCAATGTTAATAAAGAAAAACAACACACACTTTACTATTAGAGAATTGAGCTATACTTATAGAATGAAGTTCAATTGACAACTCAAATATTTCATGAAAACAGTGAAAATTTACTTAAAATTCATTCAAATTCAAAAATAAGTTTCAACACTTATCATTAATGTTAAGATAGATTTACACATACTTAACTTATCATTTACATGAAAGCATTTTTCACAAATTGACACATGTGTAAAATATTTGTTAATAGTGATTTAAAATATCTGTCAAAACTATAAGACATTCTAGGAAAAAACAAAAAAAAAGAGAAAATAAGCAATTGAGTTCTTATAAGTTCTCTCAACTTGAAAGACAGTAACCGATCAATCCCTGTATATACACTCTTTTAGCTTATATTCTTAATTTTTATTATGTTAGCTTAAATTATTGAAGCCTTGTATACAATAAATAAAATAAAGGAAACTAGAAGTAGTAAAATAATTCGTAGGTGTGGCATGCAACTGGGCATTGACATTTTTCCATATTTGATTATTGATAAAATTTTGAACAAAGAAAACGTATATACATACAAGTCAAACATTGATGGCCCCCTCATTATAAGAACAGATATAAGGTGATATCTGTATTGGTCTCCTTTATAACCTATTAAATTCATTCAAAAGCAGAAGTTGAATACTTTTGACTTTTGACACAGAAGGCTGCCATGGACGTTAATGAGGGAAAAACAACACAAATCAAGCAGGAAGACAAGAGAGATGATCGCCAGGACAGTGAAAAAGAGGTTGGTCTTTATAATATCCGTTAAACTCAAAGAAAAATCTTGTTTGTCTTGTTTTATTTTGTATGGTTGCTATTTTCTCTGAAATAGAGAAGTTTATCTTAACATGGTGCATGAAGATTTTATCTCTTTTGTATTCATTTTCGCGTTTAAATATGATTATTTGTTATTTTCTCTACAAGAAGAAGTTATTCGGTTGTACTTATCTAAGCTTTATTCAATTATATATCTTTCCAAATTTCTATAATAAACTTGCTATTATGTGTACATATGTGTGTTCTTTGAATAAGTTATTATTCTTCCATTTTTTTATAACTTTTGTTTCTTAATAGTATAAATTAGGTTGATTGGAACTATTAAGGTCTGTGTTTTCATTGAAATGTTTTAATTTCTAGTCGACATAAAATTATGATCTTTCATAAAAAGAGAGAAAAGTGAGTCTGTAAAGAATCTTGTGTATTAGATTCTTTCTTTTATATATTCTTCTTGTAATTCAATCGTGAAAACAAGAAGTTCCAGAACAAAAAACTATCTTATTGGTTTCTTGATATCTCGGATCTTGTGGGCTATCTTTTAAACCACAAAATTGATTTGTGTTAATACACATCGAAAGGTTTCAAGATATCTTTATTTTATTTACCAAATAATTTAAAATAAAAATATGTTGCAAGTTTTATGTAGTTTAAACCTTTTTATTATAATTTAGTACTAATTTATTTAACATACAATTAGATATAGATGTAACCTATTTTAATTACCAATAACTTACATATAACTTTTATGTTTATTTTTTTAACCTGCATCTAGTTTAATTAGTTTTTTGACACTAAAAATATTAATTAAACTATAATAACTGAGTATTATCCAATACAACATTTCAAGAAAACTTAAATTAATTATATAACCAAAACTTATATTGCTTCATGAAACCAATATCTATTTAGTTTAAATGGCATCTCGTAATTTGATTGCTAGTCAAAATTTAATTTTGCATATTATTATTTATTATAATTTAGACACTTCATGATAACAAGAAACCTCTGAATTGATCATTATCGTTCATTACTTTACCAATTTGTATTTTACATATTTGTACATGCTTTGGCCCTTTATTTTAATTTAACTTAGTACCAATTTCACTTACAGTCAGATACAAGATATTACCAATAAATAACGTATATGACTTTTACTTTTATTTCTATTTTTTTTTATAAAGCTGCTTCAAGTTTAAGTTTTTAGTCATTTAAAAAAATTAATTAAACTGTATAATCGAGTATCATCTAAAACTTTTAAGCAGTTTGAAAAAAATTAATTAAATTATATAATCAAGCCTTATCAAAGTTTTGTACTTAATTATTTATGTGTAGAACTAAAGATTAGGATTTTTAGAGGGGTGAAATATGATAATTTCAAAATATATATTTTAGAAATGGAGTATGAAAAGTAAAAAAATGAGGTGTATTTAACCGACCCCAATAATAAATCCCTAAACTATATTTTTTGAATGGCGAAATCTGTAAACTAACAGCCCATGCCTCAAAATATGTTCGGGTCATTTTGCTGGTGACACGAATTCCATTGGTCCGTAAGTGATCCAAATTTGTCGTTCAAATAAACAGCCCATGCCACATAAAAAGATTACTGTTTTAAAATCATTAAGTTATTCAGTCATTAATAGAAAACCTAAGAACCAGGAAAATCTATAACAAAAGGAGAGATCTTTATTACTCGTTGATCATTAGATGTATTAATATTAACTTGTTTTTTTACAAAAATTCAATTTGAGAACTTTCACTATCAATATGTTCTCAAGTTATCAATTTATTCATTTTTCTCTCAACCTACAAGATATATAAAACACAAACAAAATAGTGGTTTGTATAACAATATTGATTTCTCACCTACATATATATATAATAAATATATATATATATATAATATATATATATATATATATATAATATAATATATATATATAAAACACAAACAAAATAGTGGTTTTATAACAATATTGGTACATTTAATACACAATTAATATACAATAACGTATATGTCCAAAGCATCCATCATGTATCATAACAGTATACGATTATTCAGTAACTTAGATTTCCGTCATTTTAAAGAACATGATATTGGTACATTAAGTAAACAGGTCCATTAACACAATATCTTAAAAACGTACGGATTTTTTTGTTAATTTAAATGTTTGTCGTTATATTATAATCATGTCAATCTTTCTTAAGTTTGTCGTTATATTATAATCATTTGAATCTTTCTTAAGGATTGTTGCTGATTTAAATGTGTGCCGTACAATTTTAAGGCATTAATCAAAGGTATCCCAATAGTATAGGCATATATAGCAAGAGCAACACCTTAATATAACTATAACGTATGTGTTTAAGTTTATGTGTAAGCAGCTAAAATTAAACTGGTTCAAATTAATTCAGGATGATAAGCAGTTTGAGTTAACAGAAGCTGAAATGGGTGTGGTGAGAGAAGAAAACCAAAGGCTAAGGGTGAGCTTGGACCAGATCATGAAGGAATACGAAACCCTTCAACAGAAGTTCAAAGATATTCTTCATCAACAACAAGAAGTTGCAACTGCAGTCACCATTGCAATCAACCACCCACCTAACCACGACGAGTCCGAGCTTGTTTCCCTTAGTCTTGGGCGGACAACATCAACCGACATGACCAAGAAAGATAAGAGATGTTCAACACCTCCTACCAAAAGTGTACAAGGGTTAGGTCTTGGGCTTGAGTGTGGGAAATATGAAATATTATCCGCCACACAAGCGGAATCTTGGTCAACCCTAACAAAGATAATAGTCAGGAAGAAGCTAAAGATGAAGATGGAGAGACCTGGACGCCACATAAACCACAAACTCTGAAGAGAAGTGGAGATGATCCTGAAGTCTCGCAACAAATTCCTGCGAAGAAAACGAGGGTTTCAGTTAGGGTTCGCTGTGAGACCCCAACGGTAACCACTAACTTCCAACATATGTTTTTAACAAAAGGTTCTAAATATGCATGTATATGAAGTTACTAGTGAGCTTAACTTTAGGGTTTTAATTCTCAGATGAACGACGGATGCCAATGGAGAAAATACGGACAAAAGATCGCGAAAGGAAATCCTTGCCCACGGGCATATTATCGTTGCACCGTCTCTGCTAATTGCCCAGTGAGAAAACAGGTAAAATATAAAGAAGATAAACAAAGAAATAAGACAAACTATTAAGATTGATGATAACATGTACCACTGCTTAATTGCTTAACTATCAATTAATTTTTTTTTATCTGAAACATTTATCTTAATACAATTGTGTAGGTACAAAGATGTCCTCAAGATATGTCGATTTTGATAACGACGTACGAAGGAACACACAACCATCCGCTGTCGGCGTCTGCCACCACTATGGCCTCCACCACTTCCGTAGCGGCGAGTATGTTAACATCGGGCTCTTCGACCTCAGGATCAAACTCAAACCCTAACCCTAACACCTCCTCACACTTAAACTTCTATCTCAACGAGAACTCCAAACTAAAGCCTATTTACTTGCCACATTCTTCGATATCCCCCTCTCCCTCGTGCCCAACCGTCACACTTGATCTTACGTCAAACACGCTTTCGACATCATCACCATACAACTACCGATCGGCACCAGTAGCAACCATTTTCCCTCCAAGATATTCATCCACAAACCTGAATTTTAGCTCTTTAGAATCTAATGTATTGCCAATTTCTTGGAGCAACGGACCCCTCAACTATGGAAAAAATCAAATAGGGTCCCTTAACTTTGGATCAACACAACCTCAAGAAAACATTTACCATTTCATGCAAAACAAGACTATGATGGCAACTCCAGCCACTACTCAACATTCTCTACAGCCAGACACCATTGAAGCTGCAACTAGAGCAATCACTTCAGATCCTAATTTTAAGTCCGTTTTACAAGCTGCATTGACGTCAATAATTGGTGGTGGTGTAGTGGGAAGTCAAGGCAGTGGTGGCAAATCCAGCCATATTGTGAAATTGGGAGATACATTTCCTGTGTTTTCGAGTTTACCTTTAACGTCAAGCGTGAATACAAGTTCATCAACATTCCACAACAAATCTGTGGCAGCAACAGTGATAAACTCTCAAGCTACAGGTTCGAGCTCATTGCTAATTCCTAGCTCAAGGAGTAAATCTACTTCTCCGGAAACTAGCCAAGACCATGTGGTATAAATATGGATATACTTAGGATAGCACTTGATTTTTTTGTTGTATTTTTTCTTAGTCAATGATTGATGATTGTAAAAAGATTAAATTGTAATTAATTTATAAACTTATGTGTTGTAATTTTCTTACGCGTATTGACAAGGGGTGATGTATGGTGAACAAAATTGTACAAGGTGCAAAACAAATGTCTTCTAGAGATGGATATATTAGTTGGCAATCTGTCGTTGAAGGTGGATCCCGTTGGTTATACTTAGAAATCATGGCGTGGGTACTGGGTAATATATCTACGAATGGAGTTTATCAAGAGATTACCAACTGGAGTTAGTGGTCTTTTACCAACGGACCCCCGACGACTTCTATGAAAATTTCCGAATGGATTATTCTAAAGTATTAGTGTTGGATTACCGAAAATTTAGACTTATTCGCATCGATGATAATCTCAACTTCCTGGGTTATGGTATACCTCATTGATTTGTCACTTATTTACCGAGGGATACAAATGCAAATTTTAGTTTCTTTTTTTCATCCGTTATTTTTTATATTAGTTGTTGATTGTTTATCGGTTTCACTATTTTTCTAGTAGCCATCACTAATCAATTTTTTCAATGTGCATAATTAAGAAATAAAAAGAAAAATGTCACAGTAATGTAATCAAGTTTGTCAAGTATTTCAATTAAGTTATTAGAACTTTTTTGTCTCTTTAAAGTAATTCAGCTTTAATTTAGCGTTCTAATAATGTGTAATTATTAGGTTATAAGGTTATTAGTTTTTCTCTTATTTGTATTTATTTTAAACGCATAAGAATAAAAATGAAACCTCAGTGATTTTACAAAGACAAAAAAGTTTCAATGACTTAATTTAAATATTTGCCAAACCTGGTTATATTTCTATAAAGTTACCCCGAACTAGTACAAATTTGATCAAAAGATGCGGTTAAATTGGCTATGAGATGTGGTTCTAGACCCGCATTTTATGGCATAGCATTTTTGTTTGTATGCCAAATAATGTGGGTCTAAGAGATGCGATTCTAGAACCGTATCTTTTGATATATTAAGAAAAAACTATCTAAAATTGAAATATATATAAATATATAATATATATATATATATATATTATATATATTGTTATATAATATGTATATATGTTGTGTGTGTATGTATAGTTAATTTCTAGAAAGTTTTATTAAAAATCCCAATAAATTCCTATCAATAACAAATTATCTAAAAATAAAATATAAAAAAACAAAATTAAATTAGAACCAATATAATATAACCCAAGAATATAAAATACAAAGGTTTTAAAGTAACACACTATTACATTACAGAAGTTTTAAAGTAAAACAAATGCATATAACCTAAAGATAAAAGTGATATACAATTTCTGAAACCGATGTCTTCATACTTTCAAACCAAACAGGCGTCTTCATCCATACTTGCAATCAGAACCGTACAAAATTTCCTAACAAAACACAATATTACCTTAATAAAGTTACCATAAGCTTAAAAATATATTTAATGATCAATGTTCATAAAATTATAAAAAAATAACTAAATTATATATGAAACTACAACTAAAATTAATATAAATTAATTAGTAAATAATAAACAAGCCAAACTTACGCTTGAAAAACAACCTACGAGGCGAACTCGAGCTCGAGTTTTCATAAGTTACACAAGAATGAGCCTAGTCAGCTCGGACACGGCTCAAGATCATCCATTCATACATATTTTGACAATTTATTTTACGTTTTTTATTTAGATTTTATGGGATACACACATTTTCCTAGCTCTCATGTTGGTGATATCCATTATTTCTTTATCATTGCTTTCTTTTTTTAATAGGACGATGTGAATACCTATTAAAAGCAAAAAACCTTGGCTAGAAAGGTTAATATGGTCAAAGCGGTTGGATTATTAGTTTATATTAAACATCAAGTATTTTAATTGGCATTCATTAACATTAATGTACCATTAGTTATCGTAAATTGACCCTACTTAACCAAAATAACCTTAACTAACTATTAAAAAAATACCCTAAATGATCACCACTTACTTAAACTGGCATCATTAACTGTAACTAACAAATAACAACACTAATTGGCCATCAATCAATATTTAGTATATTTGTTTGTGTGTTGCGGCAGTATGTTGCCAGGCATTTGATGGGTATCGATTCGGTTTGGAACAATATCGATCAGTTTAGATCGTCATGAGTCTCTAATGTAAGAACTCCATGGATACAAAAACCATGGAGGTTTAATGAATATGTGATGATGACATTGCTTTTTGTTCATATCTTCATATTTATCTTCTTAGATAATTGATTGTTGTTTATTCACTATCACCACACACCCATCTTCTATACTCAATGGCTCTAATTTTTCTATCAATCATCCTAATGAACCACTAATCATCCTAAACGCCCTTTATTGACAATAATGAAGCATGAACAATCTAATTGACCTGTACTGGTCCTCATTGGCGCATCAATCATCCTTAACACCCTTCACTGACAAAAATGGAGCATGAACAACCCTAGTTAACCATCACTAGTCCTAATCGGTTCATTAACCATCTTAATGGACAAATTGATCATCCTAAACGCCATTCGTTAACAATAATGGAACATGAAACACCCTTGTTGACCACCATTGGCCCTAATTAACCTATCAATCATCCTAATGTACCATTAATCATCCTAAACATCATTCATTATAAAAAATGTAGCATGAACAATCCCATTTGAACACTATTGTCGCTAATTGATCTGTCAATCATCCTAATTGACCACGAATAATCCCAAATGTCCTTCATTAACAAGAATGTAGTATGAACAACCCTAGTTGACCTCTACTATTCCTAACTGACCTATCAATCATCCTCATGGACCACTAATCATCCTGAACACCCTTCATTGACAAAGATGTAGCATGAACAACCGTAGTTGACAACCATTATCCCTAATTAATCCACTAGTCATCCTAAACAACCGTAGCATAAACAACCCTAAATGACCACTACCGGCCTTAATTGGTCCATCAATCATCCTAATAGACCATTAATCATCCTTAACGCCATCATTGTCAAAAATAAGCATGAACAACCATATTTTTTTCCATCACTAGTCCTAATTGGTTGATTAACCATCCTAAAGGACCATTGATCATCACAAATGCTATACGTTGACAATAATGTAACATGAACAACCCTTATTAACCATCGTTTGCCTTAATTGACCTATGAATCATCCTAATAGACCACTAATCATCCTACACATTCTTCATTAACAACAATGAATAACCCTACTTGACCATTACTAGCCGTAATCGGCCCATCAATCATCCTAAAAAACCATTGATCATCTTAAATGCCCTTCGTTGACAATAATGGAAAATGAACAACCCTAATTGACCACCACTGCCTCAAATTAACCTATCAATCATCCTTATAGACCATTGATCATCCTCAACGCCCTTCACTAGCAATAATGGAGAACGAACAACCCTAGTTGACCACCAATGTACCTAATTGACTTATCACTCATCCTAATGGACCTTTAATCAATCCTAACCCCTTCATTGACAAAAATGTAGTATGAACAACTTTAGTTTGTAGATCCCAAAACACTATAGATCACAACGACATTGATTGATGAACACACAAACACCTATTGATTAGGTGTTTGATTGTGTAAACTAAGAAAAACAACATAAAAGTGAAGGATCTTGGAAACAAGTGTGTATCAACAAATAATGATATGCAATCCCATATACATTAGCAAGATCCTGATATTCGTTTTAGCACAAGATTCAAAAGCACAATTGATTAAAAAACACCAAGAAACACATAATAGTCCAAGAAGTGTGAAAACCTAGTGGTGCACAATAGATTTATAGTCATCGGCTAACCTGCGTATTTATAAATAAAATATTTTTATTGTAATCGTAATAAAATTTGTTTATAATACCAAAGTTATTTATTTATTATTAATAATACTATATATGAAAACCATTTTTTTTGTATTTTGTTACTTTGTATCATTAATAACACAAATCAGTTAGTATTTACTTATTTATTATTATTATTATTTATTTATTATGTAATACTAGTATTTACTTAATACTTTGTTTATCATACCAAAGTGTTTATTATTTTTATTACTTTGTTTATCTTTTGGTTTTTTATTTTTTTTAATACTCATAAGATACGATTACATTAGAAACACATCTTTTGGGTAATGGCTTTTCCAAATGAATCAAAAGATACGGGTTTAACCTACCAACCATATCTTTTGAAAATCCAACCCCTATCTTTTGATCAAATATATACTAGTTAATGGCTCAATTTTTCATATTGGACTCTTAAATATCACTATTATTCTATTTATTTAACTTGTTCATGTTGTAAATAACTGAATACTCAGTCTCTTTCAAATAAATACAAATAAATTAAAACTCCGTACACCTTTCATAAAAATACTAACTTAATAATCACTTTTATATAACGGCTAAACCTCATAAACAATATTTTTTTATCAATGGCTCAATTTAAATTGATGACAAGACTGGTAAGAAGAAAGAGCCATACATATAATTTGTTATAGCCTGGAAATCCACTTCTAAACATGATTAGGTTTCGGTTCCAAAATTCTTAAGTCGGGTATATACGTTTACCTCATATAGGCCAATATAGTTATAACCAAGCATATCTTAGGAGCACAATCTTACATTCTATTAATCACAATGATCAACAAGTGTCGAATTTGTTACATAATCAATCATATTATCAAACTATTTATACAATTAACATAGTAGTAAGTTTGGTCATTTTCAAATGGATTCGGGATAACAATAATATACCGAAAATAAATATGAACAAATCGGAAAATAACTAATCGAAAAGGGGGATTTGGTTTTTATTCATAATAACAAAAAAGATTAAATAAATGAATTCTAAAACAATGAGTAAAATAATCTAGTGGTACGTTACAAATACAACACTACTAGAAAACTACATTTTTTCCTACAAATTTCCCACAACTCAATTTTTGTTATAATTTTCCTATCGTATAATGACAAAAATGAAAAAAAAAAAATCAAAACTTTTCCACAATTTCCTGACAAAATTGCCACACAATAAGTAGCAAATTAACGCCAATTGCAACAGATTTCCTACAAAAAAGGTTATTTTATTCGTTATTTATCAATTTTAGAAAAATAAATAAATTTAAAAAATAAAATATTAATTTTGTCAGAAATTTATAGAAAATTTACATCAATTGCTACAAATTTCCTACCAAAAAAAATGCATTCATCAATTTAAAAAAGGATAATTTTCAAAAATAAGATGTTAAATTTGTATCAAATTGATACTAGTTACTATATATTTCCTTAAAAAAGGACTATTTTTCAACAAATTTTAAAAAATGATAAATTAAAAAATATGTTAAATTTCTCAAAAATTTGAAACAAATTGACAGCAGTTGCTACAAATTACCTAAAAAAAGGCTTATTTTCATCAATTTTATAATAATAGATAATTTATAAAATATGATGTAAAATTTGTCAGAAATTCATAGCAAATTGATACTAGTTGCTATAGATTTCCTACAAAAAGGATGTTATTTATCAATTAAAAACATAATTTAAAAAATATAAATGTTATCTTTGTGAGAACTTTATAGCAAAATGACACCAGTTGCTACAAATTTCCTAAAAAAGACTATTATTTATCAATTTTAGAAAACAAAAAACATAATTTAAAAATTAAATTTTTAAATTTGTCAGAACTTTATAGCAAATTGACACCTATTGCTACAAATTTCATATTAAAAAAGGCTATTATTTTTCAGGTTTAGAAAAAAAACATAATTTAAAAAGTAAAATGTTAAATTTGTCACAACTTTGTAGTAATTGACACTAGTTGCTACAAATTTCCAAGAAAAAGACTAATATTTATCAACTTTAGAAAAAAAACATAATTTTAAAAAATAAAATGTTAAATTTGTCAGAACTTTGTAGCAAATTAACAATAGTTGCTACAAATTTCCTAAAAAAATAACTATTATTTATCAATTTTTATAAAACAAAAGAAACTCAATTTTTAAAAATAAATTTTTAAATTTGTCAGAACTTCATAGTAAATTGACACCAGTTGCTACAAATTTCTTACAAAAAAAGTCTATTATTTATGAACTTTAGAAAAAAAAAACATAACTTTAAAAAATGTTAAATTTATGAGAACTTTGTAGCAAACTGACAATAGTTACAAATTTTCTAAAAAAAGGGCTACTATTAATCAGTTTAAGAAAAAAAACATACTTTTAAAAAATAAAATGTTAAATTTGTCATAACATTTTAGCAAATTGACTCAAGTTGCTATAAATTTCCTAGAAAAAGGCTATTATTTATCTAGTAAAAAAACAACATTGAAAAAATAAAAAGTTAAAATTTTCAGATCTTTATAGTAAATTGACACTAGTTGCTACAAATTTCCTATAAAAAACGCTATTATTTATTAGTTTTAGAAAAAAACATAATGTTAAAAAATAAAATGTTCAATTTGTCAGAGCATTTTAGCAAATTTACACTAGTTGCAACAAATTTCCTATAAAAAGGCTATTATTTATCAATTTTAGAAAAAAAAACATAATTTTAAAAAATTAAATGTTAAATTTGGCATAACTTTGTAGTAAATTAACACCAATTGCTAAAGATTTCATACAATAAAGTTATTTTATTTGTTATTTATTAATTTTGGAATAATATAAACTTTTAAAAAATATAATGTTAAATTTTTCTAAAATTTGTAGCAAATTGACACAAATAGCTACAAATTTCCTATAAAAAGGCTAATATATTGGTTATTTATCAATTTTAGAAGATAACATAATTCTAAAAAAAAATGTTAGATTTGTAAAAAATTTGTAGCATTAACATCAGTTGTTACATATTTCCTAAAAAAAGTTATTTTAATTTATCAATTTAATAAAAAAAATAATTTTAAAAAATAAAATGTTAAATTTTTAGGAATAGCAATTGACCCTTTATGATAATATATGATTCTATACATAATATACCATACCATATATTAGACGATGCTATACTATGTTGTACCATACATGCTATGCTATACTTGTCACACAACTGATCACGGAAACATCGGAGTGAGACGAAAAACAAGATTGCAAGAAAATTCATAACGACTAATTGCGACAAATATTTAAAATAACAATTTTTCATTTCATACTAACGGTAATATATCGTTTCAAATAAAAATACAACATTTATAACAATACAAATAAACAACAAAACAAAAATTTAAATAAGTGTGTTTCTAGTCTTTTCTAGTAGATTTCTTTTTCAACGAATCAACATCAAGCTTCTACAAATATTAAAGTAACATGTCAATACAAAAACATTGGTAAGCATATAGAAGAAGTTTTACGAAGTCCACATGGCAAAAACGTATATTAAGGCATAACATATCATGAACTAGCATGCATCACATACGTGTCAACCTAAAGATTCCACTAACGTAATCTTATCGTCACAACGAGAAGACTGTTTGTATGATTACTTAACATAGACCCAACAAGGTCGGTCTGCTACTCCTTATAGGGCTATACATGTTAAGGTAGACTTGTACGAAGTTAATGACAAAGTATAGTAATAGTTTCTAGCATGCATGTATGCCAAAAGCATAAACATACAAAGCATGTATAACGGATTCGTTTGTATGAATTAAGTATTTGCATATGTGTATTTGTATGAGTTTTACTACATATATATACATTGCACCTAAAAGTGTAAAAATGGAAAGATGGTCATGTATACTCACGGTTTGCGAAGTAATAGAGAGTAGCGAGTTTGATGAGTCTTGAGTTTGTGGAACACTGAAGTTACCCTAAGAAGTAAACGAAGGTTTGTGAGTTGCGGTTTTGTTCAACGGATTGGATTCTGAATTTTAAAGTTAACATATATGAATGTAAACTAAAGTATCACAAGAATGGTCATGTAAGGAGGTATGGTGAATTCCATCCATTTAACCTCATTATATGATTCACCAAAGCACAAAATCATCAATTTAATTGATGATTTCGGTTGGTCATGAATATGAAAATAAAAGTTTAACCTACTAAATCTAAAAACATGGTAAGTGTTTGGGGACGTGATGTAGCGTTGTCCTTTTGATAGAAACTATTTGAGAATTAGTAGTATGAAGATAATAAAAAAAGTGAGGTAGTGGAACAAAGTTGGAGAGCCAAAGTTTCCGTGGTTCACACATTCACCAAAAAATAAGTCTCACCATACTGAAGATGGTGAACTTGGATGGTCTAATCACTTGGAGCTTGTTTAAAACCTTGTCAAAATAGAAAGTTTAGAAGGTATTTGAACCTCTAGACTTATAGTAATCAACCATACTTAAGCTCCATAACCATTGGTTTGGTTAGAAGCAAAGAAGGTGCAAAATTGTACAAGTTAAACATGTTTAAAGAAAGTGTAAGTAGTTATATTCATCAATACTACTTTGGACCTCAAATGTGGTGAGGTTCCACCTTAGTTGCCATGGCAAACTTGTGGAACCCTTCCTAGAGGTTATCCAAGTAGTTTGAAAGATGAAATGAAGAAGAAAGTGAGTAAAAACTCACTTAGAACACTAAGTGTTTTCTGCCCAAAATGGAGCATTTTGAGTTTTTGGATGTTTGGAGTGAGTTGTAGAGTGTGTAAAGGTGTTAGGAAGATGTGGGAGGCATGAACTTATAGTGGGGGGATTAGGGTTTGGTTTAAAGAAGGTTGGAAAGTGATTTGGGGTGAAAAGAGTTGGAAAAATTATGACAACCCGTGTTTTCAGGTTAACGTTGTTAACTGTCTTAGTTAAATATTCATAATTTACATAACATGTGAACATGCATTGTGTCTCACGTGTATATTATAACTTACGAAACTAATAGTGGGACTAGTTTTTTACATACACCAAAGTTTAATTATAAACTTTCTATACAAGTTTTAAGGTTTAGAAAATTGGGGGACTAATTATGTGATATAACAAACTAGAAATTGATAACTTTCTTTACAAGTTTGTGAAATTGAAACTTGAGGGACTAGTTATGAATATTACCAACTAAAACATGTTTATTTAATAAAACCCAACCCTAAACCCGCCTGCTTCACCATTCGATCCGACCTCTCTCTCGTTTTCTTACCTGCGACAACACACACACATACGCTCTCATCTCTCTCGGCTTCTACCTCTCTCGCATTTCTCATAGCTTCATCTCCCTCGTTATCTCTCTCTCGGTAAGCCTAGTCCTTGTTAACATTATGAGCGCTTGATGTGTAGGGCTGCCTCTACTTGTTGTTGATGAGTCGCACGAGTTCTTGAATGCATGAAAATATGGTTTATAAGTATTAGGGTTTGCTAGAAGCATGTTCTTGATGTTTACATAATGGTTTTTGGTAGTCTAGTAACTATATTTTTCATATGTATTCTAGGGTTTTTCGATTATAACATGATAGTGGTGGTACTTTTGGTTTTGAATATGATGTACATGGGTTTATACATGGGGTAAGGGTTGAATGAGTGTTAAACAATACCATAAATACGTTTTGGTAAAGGGCTGCAAGTAAATTCAATATGCCCATATTTTTCAGCCAACTTGTAATGGTTGTAATGTGGTCATAACTTAATGAAAACATTTGGTTCTTGACTCTAAAATGCAGTTCATTGAAATACGCTTCAAACCCCATTGGTTGCATAATTTTGGTATTTTAACATATTCAAACGGAAACGTAGGTGCAGGCTGCATTATCACTTTCATATTGAATGTGATAGTTAAACATTTTCCAAATTATTTGAATAGTTTAACATGATTAGTGGTTGGATCCTCGTATGTCACATGCCTCCCACTAAATCCCAGCAAGTTTAATTTGAAGGTGTGACAGATTAGTATAGAAGTTATTGGTTATAGTGAACTCGGTTTAAATTTTTGAAAAAAAACAAACTATAACCGCTCTCTTTCCAAAATCTACGATTACACTCCGCTCCAAAATGCAAGGTTCACCAGTCTTATTGCATACACTACACATATACTTACGTAGCACTCACACATGCATTGTATTAGTTACACATACGCACACATTTGTTTGACATTTATGCATGACATTCACACACGATATACTCATAGGAATGTCGATTTCGAGTTCGCCTCATGCACCAGGCAAGGAACCAGTCGTTCCTGAACCACCACCTCAATAACATTACCATCCCAAATTAGAAGGCTACAAGCTCGGCTTAAAACCATCCCAAACCGTACAACCAACATGTCCATTAGCGTACAATAACCATGATTTAACGTTATCGAAAAACATTCTCAAAACCCGTCCTCGACAATTTTCTCACATCCCAAAATAATCCCTAGTAATGAATATAAGTTTCTACGGAGTCATACCTTTGCGTACGTGTCGTCCTTGGTGCGTCTATTTTACTCTTAACTCTTGACACAAAATGCGAGTAGAATCTTGTTTCACCCATAACTTGACCAAACGACATCCGTTTTATGTGTTCTACTTGTCCACGCATTCGTCTCAACATGCCCATCATCTAAAAATTATCGGCGTCAACCATTGACGCTGACGCTGCTCCTAGGACACAAATCTGACTCTCCGTGCGGTCGGTTTTGCGTGTCAATATTCAAGTAAATGAAAACCCAAATGAACTTGGATTTAGGCGAATAACATGTCCACGCGTTCGTGTCGATGAACCACGTCATCTCCACCTATAGCTGTCATTGGAAACTACCGTTATAGTCGTCGGAAAACAAAACACTGGCTGGAAGTTACAGTTTTGTATGTTTGTTATCTCGCAGCTCGAAAAACTATCATCCGAACTCCATTTCTGACAAACGATATATCCACGTGGCCATGACATGATGAACTTTCATCCCATGCTATTGTCCTCGTCAGCCGCTACTAGAGCTACCGTCGGTGACCAGATTAGTTGCTGAAATTCTTCGGTTATTTTCCGGATGTCACACCCCGACCCGCAGCGGAATAAGAGTCGGGGCATAATTGGGTTATCACCAAAGCTCATGATGTTTACTAATATGTTTCATATTTATTAAATTCAAAATTACATTCTCAATATTCCAAACAAGTTCATACAATTACAAAGAAAAGTAACTAAATAAACAATCCAAAGTCTAAACCGATTTATTATTCAAAGCCATCCTATATGTTTCTTGCTGCAACTGGATCACCTGTATCATGTGTAAAAATGGGGGTTTTTGGGTCAACAAAAGTTGGCGAGTGAACCTTGTTAGAAAACATTTATTATTGATTTCTTGTTATAATTAATATGGAAAAATTGTGCAATAATCATATGTGAGCAAACGTAAATAATCATACAATAACATACAATAACATATGATAACAACAATAACAAAAAGAATAACAATAACAATAACAAACCACCTTGCATGAGTATATAACATGAATGACAATGTATATGTTGGCAACGTCACGTTCACGCTCATAGGTAATGGGGAACGGACGGCCTATGATGAATGTATGTGCGATCAAGGCTCAATCAAACGAAGCCTATCGTATGTTGGCAACGCCTCGTTCACGCTCATAGGTAATGGGGAACAGCTCACGCTCATAGGTAATGGGGATCGGCGGCCTATGATAATGTATGTACTGAAAATGATAAATTTAATCTAAATATTAACCACACAAACAGTTGATACATATTGATTACACATTTGATCATGGATATGATGGATGCACAAGTGTTTAAATGTAATAAATAATAAGACACATGATACACCCCAAAAACGTGATTAAAACGGGGAATTTGTAGAGATTTACTCACATTGGGTGCGTTCGTTTGAAGATGCTGAATGCGCACGAGTTTAGAAGATTGATCGACGAGGAATAACTAACCTAAATAATAACGAAAAAGGTATGGTAAATAAGCGAATTTTATTAATAATTTTAATAGGATTTTTAGATATATTTTTGTGAGTTTAAGGTTATTTTCTAACTTTAAAAACATTATTTTTAGTATTTTTAATTGATTTTTAAATTAAATAAATAAATAAAAAATATAAAAAATATTGACTTTTTTGACTTTGACCGTTGACCGTTGACTTGTTGACCGGTTCGGTCGTGTATATTGTTTGCACTGAGTGAGGTTCGAACTTGTGACCTCCCGTACGCGTGCACGCAACTCTACCAACTGAGCTACGTGTCTAACCCGAAATATTTCTGTTTTTAATTATATTTATATACTATTTAGTTTATTCCAAAATTCATTTATTCTAAAAAGGATTTAATTCTATCGAACCGGTGCGCATAACAGGTCTCGAACCCGGGACCTGTTGATTAACGTTGCACACAGTCCACCGCTGGACTGTGTGTCTAACCTGGTTAAAACACTTGTTTTTATTTCTCTTATATACTAACTGGAAGTTTTCATATTTGGGTTTTATAAAAAGTCTGAATATTGTGACGAATCGGAAAAAGGACGAACTCGAACCCGGTATTGCTATGTTTCAATTGCACACAGTCCACCGCTGGACTGTGTGTCTAACCCGAGATATAACTTTGATTTATATTAAATTTATATACAAACTATACTTCATCTTCTCCGTTAAAACAACACAGACAATGATTATTCTACTCATCTTGTTTAATTCGATTGACGAACATATAATTGATTAAAATGAAATGGACAGGGAAGGTTTTGGGAATGAACATACCGGAAGATGATCTTTCTCAGAACTCCGGCGAAGTCGTCGGCTCTGTTTATTGAACTCCGTCTGAACGGGCCAATTAATAGTTTTGATTAACCAAATTGTGAAATTGAATGACTAAACAAGAGTTATCAGAAGGTTTGAATGATTATACCGTTTCACAGCGCAATTTAGGAATTTTCAGAAAACTTCCGGCGAGTGTTGATTATCCGATATCGTCGTCTGGGATTGATTCTGATTGAAAGGTTTGAGTTAGCAAAAGTCTAACAACAGATAGAAGATGAAAGAATTGAGAATTTTACCGTTTTGATGAGTGTCACGGTTTTCCGGCGAAGTCCGGCGATTTCAGAAAACCTTTCCGACGAACTGAAAATAGAGCGAAAATGAAATTGGAGGTTCTGCGGATGATTTTGAGTCGCGAGATGATGATATTGATAGAGTTATTCAGGAAGTAAAAAGATTTCGGTTCTAAACCCGAACATCATATGAATTCAAGTTCATTAAAGGTTGAATTGATTAAGAACGTCGGTTTATCGGTTATATTCAGTAATATCGAACTCCAAAGTCTGAACCGTTGAGAGCCGATGAGCGGTTTCAGTTTTGGCGCAAACAGGTGATTCACGGGTGAACTTATGTTTTATTTCTTTCCTAAATTTCACAAAGACATCAAGTGGCGGAGTGGTTAATTGTTTGGTGTTAAGGTCTCCGGCTGACCCGGGTTCGAAACCCGGCAGCCCTTTTTTTATTTTTAGTTACTTTATTTTTATTTTTTAACAATTTTAATTTCCATATTCTAAAATGTTTATTAGTTATGTATTGTTTAAAATTAAAATAAGCATTAAATTGAGCAACAAAAATATGAAACTGATTATTCGATTAATAAACGGAGCGGGTTTGGAAAACCCTTTTTCGACGGATGTTACAGTATCCCCTACTTTTAGAAATTTCGTCCCGAAATTTAAGTTGTTGTGGTAACAGGAAAAAGATGCGGGTATTTTTCGCGCATTGAGTCTTCACGTTCCCAAGTAAACGCAGGTCCCCGTTTCGACTCCCAGCGTACCCTAACAATTGGAATACGACTCCGTCTTAAACGTTTTTCTCCGAAGTCCATGATCTCTACTGGTCTTTCAATGAAGTGCATAGATTCATCGATCTGAATATCTTCCAGGGGAATATGGAGGTTTTCATCGGTGAGGCACTTCTTTAAGTTTGATACGTGGAATGTGGGGTGAATTATGTTGAGTTCTTCTGGTAGATCAAGCTTGTATGCTACAGGTCCTACTCTTTCGAGTACCTTGAAAGGTCCTACGTAGAGTGGTGCTAGCTTGCCCTTCTGGCCAAAACGAACTACTCCCTTCCACGGTGATACTTTTAAAAGTACATGATCACCGATGTTAAACTCCAAAGGCTTTCGTCGTTTGTCCGCATAACTCTTTTGACGACTTTGTGCCGCTAGAAGATTGTTTCGAATTTGATGGATCTTGTCTGTTGTTTCTTGAATCAATTCTGGACCGGTGATTTGAGCTTCTCCAATTTCGTGCCACATACTGGAGATCGGCACTTACGACCATATAAAGCTTCGAAAGGTGCCATGCCGATACTTGAGTGATAGCTGTTGTTGTACGAAAATTCAACTAATGGTAGATGAGCGTCCCAATTTCCCTTGAAGTCTATGACACATGCTCGAAGCATATCTTCAAGAGTTTGGATGGTGCGTTCAGATTGTCCATCAGTCTGAGGATGATAAGCGGTACTGACGTCTAATCGTGTACCCAAAGCGGCTTGTACGGCTTGCCATGTTCGTGAAGTGAAACGACCATCACGATCGGAAATAATGCTTAACGGTACACCATGACGGCTTACAATTTCGCTGATGTAGATACGAGCTAACTACTCGTTCTTGAAATCTTCGCGGATCGGAATGAAGTGAGCTGATTTTGTAAGACGATCAATGATTACCCATATAGTGTCATACCCACCAGAAGTGCGAGGTAACCCGGTAATGAAGTCCATGGTTATGTTTTCCCACTTCCATAAGGTATTTCAGGTTGGACCAGAAGTCCTGAGGGTCTTTGATGTTCAGCTTTTAGTTTGGAACATGTAAGGCACTTGGAAACGAAAACAACGATATCCTTCTTCATGCCAGGCCACCAGTAGGTGTATCGAAGGTCTTGATACATCTTGTCGGCCCCTGGGTGTACAGAGTATCGTGTTTTATGCGCCTCATTCATAAGAAAATCACGAAGGTTATTGTGATCGGGAATCCATATGCGATCTAGATAGTACAGAATTCCGTCGGATTTAGTTTCAATTTTAAGTTCAGCTCCACAAGACACTCCTTTCGTACTTCGTTTTCCGTTACTGAAACATGTTGGGCTTCTCGAATTTGATCTTTGATGTCGGTTATGATTTGCGAACATAGAAGACGAATGGAGTTCGCATAACCCTTTCGACTGAGCGCATCGGCCACCACATTTGCCTTGCCAGGATGATACCGAATTTCACAGTCGTAGTCATTAAGAAGTTCGACCCATCTTTGTTGCCTCATGTTTAACTCCTTTTGGTTGAAGATATGTTGGAGGCTCTTATGGTCAGTGTATATTTCACACTTAGTACCGTAGAGATAATGTCTCCATATCTTAAGAGCGAACACAACGGCTCCAAGTTCTAGGTCGTGGGTGGTGTAGTTCTTCTCATGAGTTTTGAGTTGTCTAGAAGCATAAGCTATCACCTTTCCTCTTTGCATTAGAACACAGCCTAGTCCTTGCCCTGACGCGTCGCAATAAACCACGAAGTCATCACAACCTTCAGGAAGAGTGAGAATAGGTGCGTCATAGAGTTTTTGTTTAAGGGTTTGGAAGGCTTCTTCTTGTTTGGGTCCCCATATGAAGGGTTTTCCTTTATGCGTTAAAGCCGTGAGTGGTACAGCGATGCGGGAGAAATTTGCAATAAAACGGCGATAATAACCAGCCAAACCAAGGAATGATCTTACTTCGGTTGGTGTACGTGGCGCTTGCCATTCTTGTACTGCTTTGATCTTTGAGGGGTCGACATTATTCCCTTGTCATTGACGACATGTCCAAGGAATTGTACCTCTTTTAACCAGAATTCGCATTTGGAGAATTTGGCGTAGAGCTTTTCATTCCCTAAGAGTGTAAGGATGAGTCGAAGGTGTCGTTCATGATCAGACTTAGACTTTGCGTAAATGAGGATGTCGTCGATGAAGACTATAACAAAATGATCGAGATAGGGTTTGCAGACTCTGTTCATTAGATCCATGAAGACAGCTGGAGCGTTTGTTAGACCAAATGGCATGACCATGAATTCATAATGACCATAACGAGTTCGGAAGGCGGTCTTTGGGACGTCTTCTTCATGTACTCTGAGTTGATGATAACCAGAACGGAGGTCGATTTTTGAAAAACAGCTGGCGCCTTGAAGTTGGTCGAGAAGATCATTGATGCGAGGTAATGGGTAGCGGTTCTTAACCGTTAACTTGTTGAGTTCTCTGTAGTCGATACACATGCGAAACGTTCCATCTTTCTTCTTCAAAAAAAGGACAGGTGCACCCCAAGGCGATGAGCTAGGACGTATGAATCCTTTGTCAGTCAACTCTTGCAATTGACTGGCTAGCTCTTGCATTTCGGATGGGGCTAACCTATAAGGAGATTTTACAACTGGTGTAGCTCCAGGTATAAGATCAATGCGAAATTCGACTTCTCTCACTGGAGGAAGTCCTGAAATGTCGTCAGGAAAACTTGCGGAAAATCTTTTACTACTGGAATGTCTTCAAGTTTCTTCTCCTTGGTTCCCTTTTTGACGACATGAGTTAGAAATGCGATATAATTTTTGCGGAGATATTTTCGAGCTTGAAGGCAGGACATTAATTTGAGCCCTTTCGAAGGGGTTTCTCCAAAGATTCGTAGAGTCTGACCGTTCACAAGAGGAATGCGAATAAACTTTTCGTGGCATACAACTTCAGCATGATGTTGGCTGAGCCAGTCCATACCAATAATAATGTCAAAGCTTCCCAACTTCATAGGAATGAGATCAACTGGAAAATCGTGATCGTTTAGGGTGAGAGTACAATTGCGTATAATAGAGTTTAATGAGACCGGTTTTCCGTCAGCAACTTCTACCGTTATGGATTCCATGAGTTTATCTCGAGTTTGGTTGAGGATGGGTTCAAATTCTAAGGACACAAAACTTTTATCCGCGCCAGTATCAAATAACATGGATGCATAACTACCATTGATGAGAAACGTACCGTTAACCACATTGTTGTCAGCCCTAGCTTGATTGGCGTTGATGTTAAAAGCTCTTCCTCTTGCAGGTGGAGGAGCTTGGTTAGCCTGGTTTACTGGATTAGCTTGAGCTTGGGCATGGATGATATTCACCAGGTGTGGACAGGTGTTCCTGAAGTGGTTCGGGTCTCCATAGTTGTAACAAGCCCGCATAGGTTGCATCATGGGATAGTTGGGTTGGTAGTAGGATTGGGCTACATGTTGGGTAGGTGGTAGTAGTAAAGGTTGTTGGGCTTGACCCACTATCTGATGGTGGGCTTGGGTTGGGGGCTGATGGCGGTTCGTTCGCTGAGGTACGCGACAGGTTTGAATGGTGTGACCTGCGCGACCACAGCCGGTGCAATGTTGGCAGGGATGATCAGGAAAATGATGGTATTGGCAACTGTTGCACTTTGGGTATGGGCCGGAGTATGACCTTTTATATGGCGCAGGTAGGGGGCAACTTGAGTGATGGGTGCAGCAGGGATAGGGAAATTTGTTTGTGTGACAGCAAAGTTTTTGGTGTTTCACTTCCTCTTATTAGCAAACTTTGAGCAGGAGGTGGAATGGTTTGAAGTTTGGCCCTCAACGGGGGCTTTCTTTTTCTCGTCTTTAAATTTGCCGTTGTCGAATACGATTCTCGGTAAGCTCAGTAGCTAGTTCCATAGCAGCTTCGAGTGTTGCAGGCGAAGTGCTGAGAACTGAGTCTTGAATTTTCGAGGGGAGGCCTCGAATATAGTGTTCGACTAAGCGGTAAACTGGGGTGAACAAGTTAGGGACCATTTGGTTCAACTCAAAAAACCGTTTGTTGTAGGAAGTATGATCTCACTCCTTTTGCTTCAACGAATGAAATTCATCCTCTAACTTTTTAATCTCCCCTCTTGGACAGAAGCGTCTCGTCATGATTTCCCTTAACTCCTCCCATGTTAAGGCCATTGCATCTTCGATTCCTCTCTTACCCTTTTCATTCCACCAAGTAAGAGCTACCCCAAATAGCCTCCCGGTTGCGTAACGTACCTTGCGATCCTCGGGACAATCGCCAGTTGAGAAGGTGTTTTCCATTTCCTCAAACCAGTGGAGGAGAACAGTGACACCTTCGGTCCCTTCAAATTTCGGGGGATCGCAAGACTTGAAATGTTTGTATGAGCACTTTTTGGAGGGAAAGTTGTCGACGTTCTGGTCTTCTTGCTGGGGAGGATTGATGGGATTTGTGGCGAGAGCTTGTTGGACTTGAACTACGATGTCAGGAAGCACCGCGGCCATTTGTTTTGCGATTTGGGTGGCCAAGCGTTCGTTTGACCTTCCTGACCTTCTACCCCCACGTTGTTGCCTAGCCGACATCTACAGGAATATACATAAGAAGATTGTGAGTTTAAGGAGTCTTTTTAGGTGTCATGTGTCTTAAAAAAAATAAAATGACATAAATATCAATAATGCAACTACATCCATAGGATGTCTTGGGTTTGCTCATGTTTGGGCCTCAAATGTCCCCCATACCTTCACCTGTATAGTCATGTGGGCCCCCATGACTATTGGCTTAGTAGGATTCACATTGGTATTGGCGGTTTAACACTCGCATCACCCGAATGAAAACCATGAAATATGTTTGCGAGATGTATGGTCGGAGGGTGTCCAGGTGTAGACACAATGACAACTCAAAGTGGGGTTAGCTCACACGACGTTTGGTATAGCATGCTTTGGCCTAATAGGTCCTTCGTACTCTCATCGTTAGTCCCCAGGTAGGCAAACTGGTCCGTTATTTTGGATTTATACGAATGCCAAGCCTAGACAGGACGTTCCGACTACCGGTACTTGTACCCTTCCAGTTACTACATGCCCGTCATGAGAACTCACTTTGATGTGATTTGAAAATACAAAAATCGTTGCAAAAGTCATGGAAATCGTGTGGTGTGTGCTCTCATGGATATGATATGTTATGTGAATATGATTCATGATAGGCATTGTATAATAATATGTACTTATGAACATGCTTGCATAACATTGAATGTAACAATAAACATTAAAGCATATAAACATCATGAATTTTGCATGTAACACACAAATAATTTAAAAATTTAATCAACTATAGTATAGGCTATAAGGGTCTAATAACCTATCCTAATCCCTATAGTCATGGCTCTGATACCAATCTGTCACACCCCGACCCGCAGCGGAATAAGAGTCGGGGCATAATTGGGTTATCACAAAGCTCATGATGTTTACTAATATGTTTCATATTTATTAAATTCAAAATTACATTCTCAATATTCCAAACAAGTTCATACAATTACAAAGAAAAGTAACTAAATAAACAATCCAAAATCTAAACCGATTTATTCTTCTAAGCCATGCTATATGTTTCTTGCTGCAACTGGATCACCTGTATCATGTGTAAAAATGGGGGTTTTTGGGTCAACAAAAGTTGGCGAGTGAACCTTGTTAGAAAACATTTATTATTGATTTCTTGTTATAACTAATATGGAAAAATTTGTGCAATAATCATATGTGAGCAAACGTAAATAATCATACAATAACATACAATAACATATGATAACAACAATAACAAAAACAATAACAATAACAATAACAAACCACCTTGCATGAGTATATAACATGAATGACAATGTATATGTTGGCAACGTCACGTTCACGCTCATAGGTAATGGGGAACGGACGGCCTATGATGAATGTATGTGCGATCAAGGCTCAATCAAACGGAGCCGATCGTATGTTGGCAACGCCTCTTCACGCTCATAGGTAATGGGGAACAGCTCACGCTCATAGGTAATGGGGAGCGGCGGCCTATGATAATGTATGTACTGAAAATGATAAATTTAATCTAAACATTAACCACAAAAACAGTTGATACATATTGATTACACATTTGATCATGGATATGATGGATGCACAAGTGTTTAAATATAATAAATAATAAGACACATGATACACCCAAAAACGTGATTAAAACGGGGAATTTGTAGAGATTCACTCACATTGGGTGCGTTCGTTTGAAGATGCTGAATGCCACGAGTTTAGAAGATTGATCGACGAGGAATAACTAACCTAAATAATAACGAAAAAGATGGTAATAGCGTAAAATAAGCAGATATTTTATTATTAATAATTTTTAAATAACAAATTTTTTATAGATTATATTTTTTGTGAGTTTAAGGTTATTTTCTAACTTTAAAAACATTATTTTTTAGTATTTTTAATTGATTTTTGAATTAAATAAATAAATAAAAAATATAAAAAAATATTGACTTTTTTGACTTTGACCGTTACTGACTTGTTGACCGGTTCGGTCGTGTATATTGTTTGCACTGAGTGAGGTTCGAACTTGTGACCTCCCGTACGCGTGCACGCAAGCTCTACCAACTGAGCTACGTGTCTAACCCGAAATATTTCTGTTTTTAATTATATTTATATACTATTTAGTTTATTCCAAAATTCATTTATTCTAAAAAGGATTTAATTCTATCGAACCGGTGCGCATAACAGGTCTCGAACCCGGGACCTGTTGATTAACGTTGCACACAGTCCACCGCTGGACTGTGTGTCTAACCTGGTTAAAACACTTGTTTTTTATTTCTCTTATATACTAACTGGAAGTTTTCATATTTGGGTTTTATAAAAAGTCTGAATATTGTGACGAATCGGAAAAAGGACGAACTCGAACCCGGTATTGCTATGTTTCAATTGCACACAGTCCACCGCTGGACTGTGTGTCTAACCCGAGATATAACCTGATTTATATTAAATTTATATAAAACTATACTTCATCTTCTCGTTAAAACAACACAGACAATGATTATTCTACTCATCTTGTTTAATTCGATTGACGAACATATAATTGATTAAAATGAAATGGACAGGGAAGGTTTTGGGAATGAACATACCGGAAGATGATCTTTCTCAGAACTCCGGCGAAGTCGTCGGCTCTGTTTTATGAACTCCGTCTGAACGGGCCAATTAATAGTTTTGATTAACCAAATTGTGAAATTGAATGACTAAACAAGAGTTATCAGAAGGTTTGAATGATTATACCGTTTCACAGCGCAATTTAGGAATTTTCAGAAAACTTCGGCGAGTGTTGATTATCCGATATCGTCGTCTGGGATTGATTCTGATTGAAAGGTTTGAGTTAGCAAAAGTCTAACAACAGATAGAAGATGAAAGAATTGAGAATTTTACCGTTTTGATGAGTGTCACGGTTTTCCGGCGAAAGTCCGGGATTTCAGAAAACCTTTCCGACGAACTGAAAATAGAGCGAAAATGAAATTTGGGAAAGGTTCTGCGGATGATTTTGAGTCGCGAGATGATGATATTGATAGAGTATTCAGGAAGTAAAAAGATTTCGGTTTCTAAACCCGAACATCATATGAATTCAAGTTCATTAAAGGCTGAATTGATTAAGAACGTCGGTTTATCGGTTATATTCAGTAATATCGAACTTCAACAGTCTGAACCGTTGAGAGCCGATGAGCGGTTTCAGTTTTGGCGCAAACAGGTGATTCACGGGTGAACTTATGTTTTTTTCTTTCCTAAATTTCACAAAGACATGAAGTGGTGGAGTGGTTAATTGTTTGGTGTTAAGGTCTCCGGCTGACCCGGTTCGAAACCCGGCAGCCCTTTTTTATTTTAGTTACTTTATTTTTATTTTTTAACAATTTTAATTTCTATATTCTAAAATGTTTATTAGTTATGTATTGTTTAAAATTAAAATAAGCATTAAATGAGCAACAAAAATATGAAACTGATTATTCGATTAATAAACGGAGCGGGTTTGGAAAACCCGTTTTTTGACGGATGTTACACCGGATTCTTTGTTTTTCGCTTAATTCTTCGCCTGAGCATCATCAGCCTCCCGTTCCTTCAATCCACAACCGAAATAACGAAATGCTAACAATCATATCATAATCCCCATCGATCACAAGGCTACCCCCATTACCCTGTTATGTGGCTAATCCTTAGTCTCACTTGATTTACACTCTAGCTTATCTAACTCTTCAAACAAATTTCCCCAAATGGTTCCATGATCTCAGGGACATTGGAAGACGGAGATATAAATTAGTCAACACTCAGATGGATGCAATGACTTAAACAATTATCTTACCCCTTATATTGCAAGAGTCGTTATCCCATAAGAGTTTTTCTTTTTATGTGAATCTCTTTACTAGCCTTTGCACTGGTCGATGCTTATCATTTAATGCAATATCTAGTCACTATTATCGAGTTAGGCAAATATATCATTCCATTATCATGGTGATACTACATCTTCGCTTCTCCATGCAGAAACTCCAATAAGATTGAGCTCTAGTTAGAGAATTTAATAAATCGACTTTCGATCCTTGGTAATCACTTCTTGAACTTTGAAGATGCTGATGTATTGTTAATACGACCATACCATTTTGAACATGTTTTCACGTCCTCGTAATGAAACTTCTTGACGACAGATGTGCTATTTCTAATTCATACACACGACTTAGTTCAACCCTTTCGCATTTTTGGTTACTTACAAATTTGACAAATTACAAATTCATTTAAGTTCATGAATCATAGTGAATTTATCCTTAGTCGCACACGGGCAAGCTCGAAAACTTTGACGGACGCTTCAGTTGAACCTAGACACTATAAGCTCGTAGAACAACAATTTTTTTTCTCTAGATAATTCTTGTTGTGCCAACATCTTGAACGTAACACTTCCATCGATAAATAACATTCTTTATTTCTATTTATACCACTTGCGTACGACCAACTACATCCTCATCATTGGATAAATCTTTACTGATGATTCTAAAACAATTTTCTATTACATTGCGTGGAACGCATTGGATGGCGGCCACACTTTGGTATGTTCTTCCCGTCTTATCCTGTTGTGCTTAAATGAATACCATAGTTCTTATCTAAGCCTGTCATACTCTAATCTTCGCTTGATTAAATCACTCACTATGAAGTTACTCAAGGAGCAACAAACCATACCTAAAGTTCACCAAGTGTAGGACACATAGAACAAAATGTCTATTCCGCCAGATATGCCGAGGTCGACATGTCACAACCCTGGATTTCCAACCCAAATCCATACACCGGTGGGCCCAGGTGGGGAGTATCGTGACGTCAATTGATAATCATCATAGTCAACTAAACACGGTACAGTGGAAGTCTTGGAGTAAAATTACTATTACAAACCGAATGTTCAAAAATACAATACAGGCTCGTAATAGAAGATCCACAGGCGGATCAAATTGTACATGGAAAGAATATAAAGCAGACTTTGGGCAGATTTAGGATTTGCAAGATGCTCTATCACTACCGAGCACTTTCAGCCTATTTTCGTATTGTACCTGCAGTTTAGTCTTTTGAAAATACGTCAGCTTAGGCTGGAATAACATACTATTGAAACTTCAAAATGTTAGTGCATATCAACACAAAATCTTTTTATAACTTGGGTTAATTGACCGTCCAACCTTGTTAACAAATTTACATGTTTGTCCATACATACGGGTCCCGGTACGGAGACCGAGACACAATTAACGTACACACCACTTTGGACTCACGAAGGAGTTAATTCCTCCAAACCTTGTGGGAATGCATAATTAAGCGTCTATCGGGTGTATGCCTACACCCGCGCTAAGGTCGTGGCCATTTCTATTGTAATGAGCCAAGGATATCCAGGACACGGTAGTTAACCCCCGATGTTTAAATTATCAAACAAAACTGATTAAAACAGAATATGCGGATATACTATCCCCGAACCGGTGTTCGATTGATCGCATTTCCGACCACGCGCGGTAATAATTTACCATAACCCAAGCCCGTATAGGGGAAATAAGTCGAAAGTATTTACCTGAGCTTTTCTTCTTTTATTTTAATAACTCAGCCGTATTCAAAATGAGTTAAGTGCAGATAGCATTTACCAGGAAGTCTCTAGTCTGGATTATGGCATAAACTAACCAATTAAATACTAACGGTCTTATTTAAGTCATTGACTTAGACCGACTAGCGTATTTGATCAAACGTATGACGCTAGATTAAACGATGATTGGATAGAATATAGTTTAATCCCAAAAAGTACCTTGACTTTATAATATGGGTAAACTATACACATTCTTGATTTTGAGACTTAAATGACAAGGTTAAACCCGTTTCGGTTAATTTTGTAAACTAGTTACATATACTTAACCGAGCGCATATTAGAGATATCGGGTAACCGGATAAGTCATGGACAAGTTCTATATTCTATTATACTTTAAATAAGTTGTAATATCAGTAGGATATCAACTTTTATGCCCGTTAAGGTTTTAAAACAAAACTATGCCTCATAAGGGCGTTTTGGTAATTTTAGACCGTATAAAAGAACTTGAACATATTTTAAGTATATAACCATAAGTATTCTAGAAAAAATATTTTATTTATGATATAATATCATTAGGATATCATTCATATGTGTACTTTACCTTTTATGACCAAACTATGCACCGAAGGGGCATTTTGGTCATTTTACACATAGTTTATAAATTATTTGAGATTCTAAGTTTATAACATGTATCTACTATAATTATGTTTAAAATAAGTTTTAAATCCGTAGGTATCAAGTATTGGTCAATAATATGGTTTAAAACCATACTATGCACCGAAACGACGCTTATGTCGTAAAATAACGTCTTTATGCGATGTTTATAAAAACTGATGTGAAGGTCAGATTAAAATATTTTAAATATGTTAATTAATATAACATATCAGTAGGTAAATGATTTACCTTGAAAAGATTTGATTAAAACTATTTTCTAAGCCACAAGGGCTAAAATCGTCATTTGTCGACATAGTTTAAAGACCTGTTTGAAAACTCAGTTTATAACTTGGTTTAACATCTCAAATAATCCTACTCATAATATTACATCAGTAGAAAAACTAATTTTCAAGTTCATTGCCATTTAAAACTTGTTTTATGCGAAAAGGGCATTTTGGTCAAAGATGGCATAATTATGGAACTTGCGCATAAACTTGGATTCTGATTATGATCATGTAATATAACCTAATAGGGTTATGCTACATTATATTACAATCATAATGCAACTTTAGATCAGTAGGTAACTAATCCAAATCGGTTCAGAATCGAAAGTCAAAGCAGAAGTCAAACTTCGGACTTTCGGTTGCGAACCGACCCTAGAACTGAAATTGACGAGCCGAACATGTTCTCACATGTTCTAATAATTATTACCAATTGTTTAAGTGTGAAAACAGGTTTTATAAGCATATATAAGATCAATTTATGATTTTTCCGAAAAATGGCATGTTTGACTTTTTAATATCATAACTTTGACCCGTCAATTGGTCTAGCAAACATGATCTTTAGGAGGTGCCCTTTATAGGGATTAACACCTACCTTATTACGATCACTTAGCCATGTTCATTTCAAAAAAATGGCTGGACCATAATGGTCCTAACCGAAAGTCAAAGCGTTTTCCATAAAATGCTTGACTTTTTGCTATAAAAGCGTATAAACGAAAATGCACAAAGAATGAACACTTACCAGTGATTCCTAAGGTGCAAAAGAACATGTTGGATGCTCCTTTTAGCTAAGAACTTCCAGAGGAGGGAGAAGAGTTATGATTTAGAGAGGTGCAAGTTAAAATGGTGAACTTGATCACCTATTTATAGTTGGAGAACTCAAATGAGGTGAAGCCAGGTGTTAGGGGTGTAAGAAGAAGCTTACAATGTCCCAAAACATGGCATAGCAGTTTGGGAAGCCATGGTTTTGATTTAATGGTTTTGGAGTTTTGTTTGGGAGCCAAGCAAAACCTTCAGCAGCAGAGGCCTTCTCGCGTCCTGCGAGAGACCCAGTCCTGGTCTCTCGCGCCCGCGACCGCCCCTTGGCCAGATTCAAAGTTTGACACTTTAGCCCCTTGACTTTAAAAAGCTTCTAAAAACCTTTAAACACCTTTTTGGCACTTTTAGCCCTCTGTAGCCAATACTTGGCATACCCGGGATTATGCCCGGACATTGTCAAGCTCTCTGGTTCGTTAAAAGGTCAACTAGAGGTATAAATTAACATGTTGACACTTTTAATACCTCCATCATCCAACTTTCACATATTTACAAAATTGAACCCTCTCGTCCAACAAATGGCACGTATGAGAGTTAGGACTTCACAAAGGATCACTCAGAAGCTTATTATAAGCATGTTGACTCCGATGTCACTCAGAGGCTGGGCATGTTGACATATCAGTCACTCAGTGGCCAAGTTTTTTAGCATGTTGACATATCAGTCACTCAGAGGCTAATGATTTAAGCATGTTGACATATCAGTCACTCAGAGGCTTGTTATTTATGCATGTTGACATCGGATCGTCACTCAGAGGCTCAGTTTGAGCATGTTGATGCCTTTAGTCCTTATTGGCCTTTAACAGACTATATTAAAAATACAACACATGTCACTATACTATTTGGACATGATTTTACACGGTGTTACATCCTCACCCCCTAAAAAGAAATCTCGACCTCGAGATTTTATTCAAAAAGATGGGGGTACTTTTGTCGCATAGTGGACTCAACATCCCATGTATACTGGAGACCTCTAAAAGCGTCCTACTTAACCTTTACTATAGGTATCATTTTTCTTCGGAGCTTCTTAACCTGTCGATCCTCGATCGAAATTGGTTTCTCAACAAACCTCAGGTTTTCATCTATTTGCACATCCTCGTGTGACATCATGGATTCCACTAAGCTCATCTGATAAACTGAGCTTATAAGCTAAAGTGCCGATACATTCGACTATCTCGAATGGTCCAATATATCTTGGGCTTAACTTGCCCTTCTTTCAAAACGCATCACACCTTTCCAGGGTGATTCTTTCAACATGACCTTGTCCCCTACTTGGAACTTAAGAGGTTTACGCCTCTTGTCAGCGTAGCTCTTCTGCCTATCTCTGGCAGCTCTGAGACGATCACGAATTTGCCAATCTTTTCCGTGGTCTCCATGACAATCTCTGGTCCTGATAGTTGGGCTTCCCCAACTTCTACCCAGCATACGGGCATTCTGCATTTTCTCCCATACAAGGCCTCAAAAGGAGCAGCCTTGATGCTAGTATGATAGATGTTATTATAGGAAAATTCTATTAGGGGTAAGTGGTCATCCTAACTTCCACCTAAATCAATCACACATGCCCTAAGCATGTCTTCCAGTGTGAATAGTACTCTCACTTTGACCATTAGTCTGTGGATGGTAAGCCTTACTAACGTTTAATCGTGTGCCTAAAGATTGTTGAGTTTTCCAAAAGTGAGATGTGTATCTAGTATCTCTTTCAGATATAATAGATACCGGCACACCGTGTAGGGACACAATCTTGTCCACATACAATTTAGCCAATTTATCTGAATTATACGTTTCCTTTATAGGCAAGAAATGTGCCGACTTGGTCAGCCTATCCACAATGACCCAAATAGTGTCATTTCCACTTTTGGTCTTAGGTAACTTGGTAATCAAGTCCTTAGTTACCATTTCCCATTTCCACGTGGGAATTTCATGCTGTTCGTAGAAGTCCTGACGGTTTTTGATGTTCGGCTTTAACTTGCGAACACGTCAGACACTTGGCTACACAAGTGGCTATGGATTTCTTTAAACCCATCCACCAATAATTCTTCTTTAGATCTTGATACATCTTGTCACCTCCCAGGTGAACTGAGTATCTTAATTATGCGGCTCTTGGAGGATTAGATCTCCAAGTCCTCCAAAGATCGGAACCCAAATTCTATCACTAAATCTTAGGATTCCATCCTTTCCAGGCGTTAACTGATCAACGGTTCCGCCTATTCCCTCATTTGGAATATTAGCCTCTAATAAGGCTTGCTTTTACGCACCTAATAGCTTTTCACTTAAGCTATTTCTGAGCTCAATGCTCTTGGCGTTAATCCTTATTGGTTTAACCCGTTCCTTGCGACGTAAGGCATCAGCAACTACATTTGCCTTGCCTGGATGGTAGCGAATCTCGCAATCATAGTCATTAAGTGTTTCCATCCATCGGCGTTGTCGCATGTTCAATTCCTTCTGATTGAACAGATGCTGGAGACTTTTATGGTCAGTGTATATAATACACTTTGTGCCATACAAGTAATGTCTCCATAGTTTTAGTGCAAATACAATGGCACCCAATTCCAAATCATGGGTAGTGTAATTCCTTTCATGCACCTTTAATTGTTGTGATGCATAGGCAATTACCTTACCATTTTGCATTAGCACACAACCCATACCGGTGTGTGATGCATCACAATAAACAACCAAATTCTCAATACCCTCAGGTAGAGATAACACAGGAGCATTGCTCAACCTGTGTTTTAGAATCTCTAAAGATTCTTGTTGCTTTGGACCCCAAACGAACTTAACATTTTTACGGGTCAGGGTAGTCAAAGGAGTGGCTATTCTTGAGAAGTTCTCAATGAACCTTCTATAGTACCAGCCAATCCTAAGAAACTACGAATCTCAGATGGGGTCTTGGGCACTTCCAATTAATTATGGCCTCAATTTTGGTGGGATCCACTTGGATACCACGTCACTTACCATATGTCCAAGAAATTGGACTTCCCTAAGCCAAAATTCACACTTAGAGAATTTAGCATAAAGCTTCTCTTGCCTTAGCAGTTCTAAGATGCACCGAAGATGTTTCTCATGATAAGCTTGATTTCGAGAATAAATAAGTATGTCGTCTATAAAGACAATGACAAACTTATCCAGATATGGCTTGCAGACTCTATTCATGAGATCCATGAATGCTGCAAGTGCATTTGTGAGCCCAAAAGGCATCACTAAGAATTCAAAGTGACCGTATTGGGTCCTGAAGACAGTTTTAGAAACATCTTCACTCCTAACCTTCAGTTGATGATATCCGGATCTCAAATCGATCTTAGAAAAGTAGCTAGCCCCTTGAAGTGGGTCGAATAAATCGTCGATCCTGGGCAGAGGATACCTATTCTTGATTGTTAACTTGTTTAGCTCTCGATAGTCAATGAACATTCGCATTGAGCCGTCTTTCTTCTTTACAAAGAGGATAGGAGCTCCCCATGGCGAGGAACTAGGTTGAATAAAGCCTTTCTCCAAGAGTTCGTCTAGCTGCGTCCTCAATTCCTTCATTTCCGTTGGTGCTAGCCTATATGGAGCTCTAGCCACTGGTGCTGATCATGGTAGGATATCTATTCTAAACTCTACTTGCATGTCTGGAGGTAGGCCTGGTAATTCTTCTGGAAATACATCGGGATACTCAGAGATGACTGGTAGGTCTTTCATGTTTGGTTTAGCTCATTAATGGCGACTTGTGCCATATAAATGACACACCCTCTTCTCAAACACTTGGATACCTTAAATAACGACACCTTGTCTGGCAATCCATAGTGTGAGTCTCCAGGGATGGTGACTGTTTCACCCGATAGGGTTTTAATCACGACAAGTTTCTTATCACAGGCAATGCGGGCTTGGTTATGAGTTAACCAATCCATGCCTAAGACAACATCGAAGTCACATCCCAACCGATGGCGAAAACATCGGAGTGAGACGACTAGATTGCTCATTGCATCATAACACTATTCGCGACAATATTTAAATCAACCAAATTTCATTTCATTCAAACATCAAATGTCATATTACAACAAAATCCAAATAAGAGTAACATCAACGAAATAAGTTCAACAATAACATGATAATTAACTTAGTATTCTATGCGTGTTTCTATGCCATTCCATCATACAATTTCATCAACCTGCAACATGTTAAAAAGTATAGTTCACTTACAAAGTATTGGCGAGTACACAAGTTTAATATCATAGCGTAAGTATAAAATCCGATTTAAACAAATCCACATGATTACTAGCATACAAGATAAATGTAAATAAGGCATGTGAATCTACAAGTCAATCCTCTAGTGTACCGCAAAATATATTTCAACTTAACAATGACCACAGGAATACGGGCGGTGCGTTACTCCTATAGCGCTATACATGTTAAGCGAGGCTCGATCAAAGTTAATGACATTTAGATCACATAAGAATGTACCAAGTAACAATTCAAGTAGCATAAGACTAAAGCATGTTGATGGATTGTTTGTGTATAGAATAAAGTGTGATTTAGTGTAGTTTTAGTAAATTAATCATGTTGCACCCAAATAGTGGAAAGCATAAAAAGGGTCGAGTGTACTCACGGTTTTGCAAGGTATATCCGTGAGAGAATTAGGTTGATTTAGGGGTTGGAAAACCAAGTTTATCCTACACAAGGCAAACGTAGGTGTATGAGTATTAGATTGACGGGGAGTTTAAGGAGTTTAGGAATTTAAAATGTACGAGAAAGTATATATACGAAAGTATTTATCTAGACTTTTAACGCTCGTTTTTGACACTAATAAGCCCTGAAGGGTGTTTGTGTTTTTATGGGTCATGCCCAATAGAATTGTAACGATTGTTATGTCTAAGATAAAATAATCTATTTTTTAAGACAACTAACCATTTGGTCAGGTCTAAGTTTCGGTTATATTAAGTATTTACATATAGTTTTATTACTACTAATTAGTCATATAGTTCATGTAGTTCATGGAATTCATGTAAGTCATGCATGGAAGTAGGAGGATAACCATCCTAAACCTCTTTCATAGATTCACCATTACACAAGATTGACACAAGGACAATCCTGATGGTCAAGAATTATAGAAATCATCAAGTGAGGGGTGGATTGAATAGTTGAATGGCCAAGGCCTTCATGTAATCACACCTACACCATCACAAGCTTGGAAGCTCGGGTGGCTCAACACTTGTGGGTTTGAATCCCTAATAAAAACCACAAGTTTAGAGATAAGATATGCTTCTTGATTGTATGTGAACAAGTCTAGCTTAACACAGTAACCATAAGTTTGGTTAGTGGCATATATAGCATAGAATTGTTATGATTAAAACATGTTCGAAAAAGTTTTATAAGTTATCATCCAAAACAGAAAGTTTGGCCCAAAAAATGATGTGATTCCAACTTTGTTTTTCATGGAAAACCTATGGTAATATCCATAGGGCTTTAGCAAACATTGTTGAGGATGAAACAAGGTGAAAACATTGAAAAATTTGAAGTTTGAAAGATAAAAATTTGGAAGAAAGTTTTGTGCACTTTTGGACCTCAAAATGGTGTGGTTTCACCTTAGTTTGCCCAAGAAAACTTGTGAGAACCTTGCTAGAGGTTATCCAAGAGTGTTAGAAAGAAAAACAAGGTAAAATGAAGAAGAAAAGTGAGTTGAAACTCACTTACAAGCTGCCGCGTTTCAGCAACGAATTTCAGAAGTTTGGGACTTGTTTGGAGAGTATGGAGGCTAGAAAAAGTGAGAAATGGGTGGTGGAACCTTGGGTTATATAGGGGAAGGATTAGGGTTAGGTTTGGGTTGCATTTAATGTAATTGGGGGGGGGGGAGTTTTGAATTAAAAAAGGGGGAAAGAAGACCCCATGTTGCGGCCGCAACATGGGCTGCACATATTTTTTTTACTTTATTTTGATCTTTTAGTTATTTATTTGCTGATTATTTGGACCGTAGGTGATGTTTATAATATGTATTACATGTATGGGTCTTGAAATGATTTATTATTATGCAAAACATTGCTTAAAACCCTAAAAAGAACAACTAAGGATAATTATTTTTTTGAACATTATAAGACATGATTTTATGATAATTTGAAGCTTGAATTCTTTGAATAATATCACCAATTGTTTTGCTTGAGTTTAGTATAAGATTGACAAACATTCATCACACACTTACACATTGTTTCGATTTGATTCATGAAGGAATAAAGTATAGCATGATCATAAGTTTAAACGTGAATAAAGTTTGCAAATTTAGCATACTTGATTATTCTTGTTTACAATCAAAGCCTTAGCAATGAATTGAAGGATAGAAATACGATTACGAAGTTTGCACTTTCCAAAAAGAGAAACACGAAGCAGACTTGCTAAAAACGGAAAGGTACAAATGCGAAGCGTTACAGTCTCCCCTCCTTTAGGGAATTTCGTCCCGAAATTTAGGAAGATGCAACGAACAAATGCGGATTCTTAGACTTCATGTCGCTTTCAAGTTCTCAAGTATATTCAGCGCCACGTTTTCCTTCCCATCGAACCTTTACGATAGGAATTCGACTGCGCCTTAGCTGTTTAGTACCTCGGTCCATGATTTCGACTGGTTTTTCCACGAAATGCAAAGTCTCATTGATCTGAAGATCTTCCAGCAAAACTTGGAGTCCTTCTTCAGCGAGACATCTTTTTAAGTTTGAGACGTGGAAGGTAGGATGAACGTTGTTGAGCTCTTGTGGTAGTTCCAATCGGTAGGCTACCTTGCCAATCCTTTCGAGAATCTTGAAGGGACCTACGTTGCGAGGAGCGAGCTTTCCCTTTTTCCAGAAACGAAGCACACCCTTCCAAGGGGATACATTGAGAAGTACAAAGTCACCAACGTGGAATTCAAGGGCTTGCGTCTTTTATCTGCATAACTCTTTTGTCGGCTTCTAGCTTTCATCAAGTTGTCCCGAATCTGCAAAATCTTGTCTGTCGTCTGTTGTATAAGCTCGGGACCAGTGTTTTTGGCTTCCCCGATCTCATGCCAACAAATAGGCGATCGGCACTTGCGTCCATACAATGCCTCGAATGGTGCCATTTGAATACTCGCATGTCCCAGTTGCCACCAAAATCAATTACGCAAGAACGAAGCATGTCCTCTAGAGTTTGGATAGTACGCTCGGTTTGACCATCGAATTGAGAACGGAAAGCAGTACTAAGATTGAGCTGAGTGCCAAGGGCTTTTTTAAATGTTTGCCAAAGGCGAGAAGTGAAGCGGCCATCACGAGCGGAGATAATGTCAACGTGAACACCGTGACGACAAATGATTTCATCTGTGTAGATACGAGCTAACTTCTCAACTCGGTAGTCTTCACGTATGGGGAGGAAATGAGCAGACTTGGTCAAACGGTCGATGATTACCCAAATACTATCGTGACCAGACGATGTACGAGGGAGCTTGGTTATGAAATCTATAGTAATACTCTCCAATTTCCAAATAGGAATTTCTGGTTGTTAGAATAAGCCAGAGGGTCTTTGATGTTCAGCCTTTACCTTGGAGCAAGTAAGGCACTTTGATACATAGCAGGCGATATCTTTCTTCATTCCAGGCCACCAGTATGACGCCCGGAGGTCATGATACATCTTATCAGCACCAAGGTGAATTGAATATCGAGACTTATGAGCTTCGCTCATCAAGAGATCACGAAGAATATCATGATTAGGAATCCAAATACAGTCGAGATAACACATGATGCCATTGGATTTGGTGACGAGTTGGCTTTCAGCGCCACATTTCAACTCATTATCGAGGTTGCCTTCATTAATGGTCGAGTATTGTGCCTCACGAATCATCTCTTGAAGCTTCCCCAAAGTTTGGTAGCAACGTACACTCTTAACATGAGTTTTCCGACTAAGTACGTCTGCCACGACATTCGCTTTACGAGGGTGGTAGCGGATATCGCAGTCATAGTCGTTCAACAACTCTACCCAACGACGTTGACGCATGTTGAGTTCTTTTTGATTAAAGATGTGCTGAAGGCTCTTATGGTCGGTGAAGACCGTACACTTTGTACCATAAATGTAGTGTCGCCATATCTTTAATGCAAAAAAAAGTGCACCAAGTTCAAGGTCGTGGGTAGTATAATTTTTCTCATGAATTTTGAGTCGACGTGATGAGTAAGCGATAACCTTGTCTTGTTGCATCAGAACGCAACCAAGACCTAATCTTGAGGAATCGCAATACACGACAAAATAGTCGTTACCATCGGGAAGGGTTAGGATAGAAGCATTGCAAAGCATGTCCTTGAGTGTTTGAAAAGACTCCTCTTGTTCGGAACCCCAAACAAAAGGTTTTTTCCTTTTGAGTCAAGGAAGTGAGAGGCACGAAATTTTTGAAAAGTTCGAAATGAAACGACGGTAATAACCGGCTAAGCTGAGAAACGAACGAATTTCAGACGGAATCTTAGGAGCAATCCAATTTTTCACCGCCTTGATTTTCGTGGGGTCAACGTGAATACCAAGTTCGTTGAAAACATCACCAAGAAATTGAACACCTTTTAACCAAAATTCACACTTGGAGAACTTGGCGTAGAGAGGTTGGGTTCGCAACAGCTTAAGGATAAGACGCGTCGCTCATGCTCTTCTCGCGTCTTAGAATAGATCAGGATATCATCAATAAAGACGATCACGAATCGGTCAAGATAAGGCTTACACACGTGATTCATCAAATCCATAAACACGGCGGGTGCGTTGGTCAGACCGAATGGCATGACTACGAACTCCTAGTGTCCATAACGTGTGCGGAACGTATTCTTGGGTATATCTTCTTCAAGGACTCGAAGTTGATGATAACCAGAACGAAGATCGATCTTAGAGAAACAAGTTGTGCCTTGAAGTTGATCGAAAAGTTCGTCGATGCGAGGAAGAGGGTAACGGTTCTTGAATGTAAGCTTGTTGAGCTCATGATAGTCAATGCACATGCGAAAGGATCCGTCTTTCTTTTTGACGAATAGAACGGGACCGCCTCAAGGAGATGTGCTAGGGTGTATGAAGCCCTTCTCAAGAAGCTCTTGAAGTTGACTGGACAGCTCTTGCATCTCCAACGGTGCTAGTCGATAGGGGGATTTTGAGACCGGATTTGCACCAGGGATGAGGTCAATGCGAAAATCAACCGAACGAGTAGAGGAGGACCAGGAAGATACTCGGGAAAGACATTAGGAAATTCGCGCACAACGGGAACTTCACTCACGCTTGACCCTTCTCCTTCTTTTCCACAATGTGGGCAAGAAAGGCGAAGTATTCCTTATGCAAGTACTTGTTCGCTTGAATACACAACATAAGCTTGAGACCTTTGGAAGGTTTCTCGCCATAGATGTGCAAGGAATCATCATTGGGAAGGAGAAGGCGAATGCACTTCTCTGAACAAACGACTTCAGCAAGGACTCGCCCTAGCCAATCCATGCCTACCATGATATCAAAACTACCTATTGGCATGGGTATGAGGTCAATAGAAAACGTATGATCATTAAGGTTCAAAGAACAATTAGAAAGGACAGAATCGAAGGTGACGGATTTTCCGTCAGCGACTTCAACTTCGAAGGGTTTAGGCAACTTAAAACGACTACACATAAGCAAAGGTTCTAATTCAACGGATACAAAACTTTTATCCGCACCAGTATCAAATAAACATGTAGCGTAAACATTGTTAACAAGGAACGTACCCAATATGACGTCGTTTGATTTATGAGCTTGAGCAGCCGTGATGACAAAGGCTCGACCGCGAGCTTGCTGCTGCTGCTTGATTGTTGTTGTTACGCTGCGGGCAGTTGTTGGCGAAGTGATTAGGGTCTCCGCATCTGAAGCAGGCACGAGCGGCAGGAGCTAGGGGTCGGTTTTGATTACCGGCAGGGTTTTGAGGAGGTGCAGTGGTCATGGCTAGGGCTTGGTTGATGGGGACTTGAGGGGCATTCCGGCATTGCTGGGCAATGTGCCCATACCTATTGCAGATCTTGCATTGGCGGCATGGGGCGGTAACCGGGTGATGGAAGAGGCAGCTATTGCACTTGGGATGGGGTCCGGTGTACGCTTTCTTGATGGGTTCGGGTGCGGGCAAAGCTGGCTGGTGGGGGTTTGGCGGAGTGAATATCGCGCAAATTGGGCTCGAAGCCTTCCGCTTCTTGCCTTTGATGTTGCTTCTTGGGGGTTTGGAGGAGGCAGGTTCGGTAACGGATTTGACGGTTTCTTGGTGGGCTTTCCTCGGTGGAGACTTGGCGGCTTCACGAAGGACATTTGCGGTTGTTCAAGCGAGCAGCCAGCCGAAAGGTTTCTTCGAGGGTGCTCGAGGAGGTGGTATCGACTAGATCGTCGAGGTGAGGAGGAAGGCAACTTATGTATTTGGCAACCGCTTTCTCGGGTGTGTCAACCTGGCTTGGGCAAATTGCACTCAGCTACTTAAATCGGTCCGTGAGGCCAGCGTTGTCGTTACCTACTTGTTTGAGGTTCCGAAACTCAGTCTCGAGTCGTTGGCGCTCATGCGTGGGGCAGAATTCACCTTCCATTAGCTTTTTTGAGCTCGGCCCAAGGGAGGGCGTGTGCGACCTCGTTGCCACGCGCGCTATGCTCGGAAGTCCACCAATCAAGGGCTCTCGACCAGAATACTCCCGTGGCGTTCAAGGTTCGCAAGTGGTCGGGGCAACCACTTTGGAGGAAGGTGAGTTCAATGGCGTCGAACCATTTTGAGCACTTAAGCATCATGTGAACACGTATAATTTCACCTAAATAACATAAGCATGTTAGCATTCAAAAGCATAAACACGTGTGATTTGCGTAAAGGAATGTAAATTTAGTTGGTTCACGAGAATTATTATTATTGTTTTTGGTTACGAAGGGTGTGCGAATCGTGCATCGGGTTCGAAATGAACGAGATAACAAGTATTAAAAACACATAGAATTGAGAAAGCATAGAAGATAGGCTCAATAAAACATTGAAGTGTTTCGGGTTGAGAAACGTTTGACTATTCCAAAGTGAATCGAGATCCTTTCAAATTAGAGAAACGTGCTTTAGCCTATAGGTAAACTGCTCTCGTCGAGAAGCGACTAACGCACTTTACCCTTCCAGTTACTACACGTCTCTAACCGATCGAAAAATCGAAACTTTGGCGAGATTGAAAATCGAGGAATGGGACTAGTTGACAAGGTGCGGGTTTCACCCCTATCTTGACAACATTGTACCCTAGATGTGGTTGGTACTTACCGAACGAGGAGCGTATTCCGACTTGTTGGCAAGGGTCCACTAGAGTATGAAACGGAAATTTCCATCAAGATGTGGATTTCACTCCTAACTTGATGGTCTAATTTCGTGCAAAAATCAAATTCGCAGATTGAGAGTGATCACCAAAGTGCGGGTTTCACCCCTATTTTGGTGAGATCGTCTCTGATTATAGTTTGAGTGTCTTCAAGTGTGTAAATTGTGTAAGTGTCTTAGGAAAAATGCATATATATTTTTTTAGACAAAAGAAATAGGAAGAAGCAATTAGGAAGAATTAACATTTTAATCATGAAGCAAGAATGGTCAAATTGGTCACTTAAACTATAGACCAGGTCGAACATGGCAATTCAACTAATTCCCTATAGTTATGGCTCTGATACCAATCTGTCACACCCCAACCGATAGCGGAAACATCAGAGTGAGACGACTAGATTGCTCATTGCATCATAACACTATTCGCGACAATATTTAAATCAACCAAATTTCATTTCATTCAAACATCAAATGTCATATTACAACAAATCCAAATAAGAGTAACATCAACGAAATAAGTTCAACAATAACATGATAATTAACTTAGTATTCTACGCGTGTTTCAATGCCATTCCTACTAAGTTCCATCATACAACTTCATCAACCTGCAACATGTTAAAAAGTATAGTTCAATAACAAATTATTGGCGAGTACACAAGTTTAATATCATAGCTTAAGTATAAAATCCGATTTAAACAAATCCACATGATTAGCTAGCATACAAGATAAATGTAAACAAGGCATGTGAATCTACAAGTCAATCCTCTAATGTACCGCAAAATAGATTTCAACTTAACAATGACCACAAGAATACGGCGGTGCGTTACTCCTATAGCGCTATACATGTTAAGGGAGGCTCGATCAAAGTTAATGACATTTAGATCACATAAGAATGTACCAAGTAACAATTCAAGTAGCATAAGACTAAAGCATGTTGATGGATTGTTTATGTATAGAATAAAGTGTGATTAGTGTAGTTTTAGTAAATTAATCATGTTGCACCCAAATAGTGGAAATCATAAAAAGGGTCGAGTGTACTCACGGTTTTGCAAGGTATTATCCGTGAGAGAGTTAGGTTGATTTAGGGGTTGAAACACCAAGTTTATCATACAGAAGGCAAACGTAGGTGTATGAGTATTAAATTGACGGGGAGTCTAAGGAGTTTAGGAATTTAAAATGTAGAGAAAGTATATATATGAAAGTATTTATCTAGAAGTTTTAACGCTCGTTTTTGACACTAATAAGCCCCGAAGGGTGTTTGTTGTTTTTATGGGTCATGCCCAATAGAATTGTAACGATTGGTATATCTAAGATAAAATAACCTACTTTTTAAGACAACTAACCATTTGGTCATGGTCTAAATTTCGGTTATATTAAGTATTTACATATAGTTTTATTACTACTAATTAGTCATATAGTTCATGTAGTTCATGGAATTCATGTAAGTCATGCATGGAGGTAGGATGATAACCATCCTAAAACTCTTTCATAGATTCACCATTACACAAGATTGAAACAAGGACAATCTAAATGGTCAAGAATTATAGAAATCATCAAGTGAGGGGTGGATTGAATAGTTGAATGGCCAAGGCCTTAATGTAAGCACACCTACACCATCACAAGCTTGGAAGCTCGGGTGGCTCACCACTTGTGGGTTTGAAACCCTAATAAAAACCACAAGTTTAAAGACAAGATATGCCTCTTGATTGTATGTGAACAAGTCTAGCTTAACACACTAACCATAAGTTTGGTTAGTGGCATATATAGCATAGAATTGTTATGATTAAAACATGTTCGAAAAAGTTTTATAAGTTATCATCCAAAACAGAAAGTTTGGCCCAAAAAATGATGTGATTCAACCTTGGTTTTCGATGAAAAACCTATGGTAACATCCATAGGGGCTTTAGCAAACATTGTTGAGGAAGAAACAAGGTGAAAACATTGAAAAATTTTAAGTTTGAAAGATAAAAATTTGGGCAGAAAGTTTTGTGCACATTTGGACCTCAAAATGGTGTGGTTTCACCTTAGTTTGCTCAAGCAAACTTGTGAGAACCTTGCTAGAGGTTATCCAAGAGTGTTAGAAAGAAAAACAAGGTAAAAAGAAGAAGAAAAGTGAGTTGAAACTCACTTACAAGCTGCTGCGTTTCAGCAACAAATTTCAGAAGTTTGGGACTTGTTTGGAGAGTATGGAGGCTAAAAAAGTGAGAAATGGGTGGAGGAACCTTGGGTTATATAGGGGAAGGATTAGGGTTAGGGTTTGGGTTGCATTTAATGTAATTGGGGGGAGTTTTGAATTAAAAAAAAGGGGAAAGAAGACCCCATGTTGCGGCCGTAACATGGGCTGCACATATTTTATTTTTAGTTTTATTTTTTGATCTTTTAGTTATTTATTTGCTGATTATTTGGACCGTAGGTGATGTTTATAATATGTATTACATGTATGGGTCTTGAAATGATTTATTATTATGCTAAAACATTGCTTAAAAACCCTAAAAAGAACAACTAAGGATAATTATTTTTTTGAACATTATAAGACATGATTTTATGATAATTTGAAGCTTGAATTCTTTGAATAATATCACCAATTGTTTTGCTTGAGTTTAGTATAAGATTGACAAACATGCATCACACATTTACACATTGTTTCGATTTGATTCATGAAGGAATAAAGTATAGCATGATCATAAGTTTAAACGTGAATAAAGTTTGCGAATTTAGCATACTTGATTAATCTTGTTTACAATCAAAGCCTTAGAATACAATGAATTCAAGGATAGAAATACGATTACAAAGTTTGGACTTTCCAAAAATAGAAACACGAAGCAGACTTGCTAAAAACGGAAAGGTACAAATGCGAAGCATTACAGTCTCCCCTCCTTTAGGGAATTCGTCCCGAAATTTAGGAAGATGCAACGAACAAATGCGGATGCTTAGACTTCATGTCGCTTTCAAGTTCCCAAGTATACTCAGCACCACGTTTTCCTTCGCATCGAACCTTTACGATAGGAATTCGACTGCGCCTTAGCTATTTAGTACATCGGTCCATGATTTCGACTAGTTTTTCCACGAAATGCGAAGTCTCATTGATCTGAAGATTTTCCAGCGGAACTTGGAGTCCTTCTTCAGAGAGACATCTTTTTAAGTTTGAGACGTGGAAGGTAGGATGAACGTTGTTGAGCTCTTGTGGTAGTTCCAATCGGTAGGCTACCTTGCCAATCCTTTCGAGAATCTTGAAGGGACCTACGTTGCGAGCAGCGAGCTTTCCCTTTTTCCCGAAACGAACCACACCCTTCCAAGGGGATACCTTGAGAAGTACAAAGTCACCAACGTGGAATTCCAAGGGCTTGCGTCTTTTATCTGCGTAACTCTTTTGTCAGCTTCTAGTTTTCAGCAAGTTGTCCCGAATCTGCAAAATCTTGTCGTCGTATGTTGTCCGTCGTCTGTTGCAAAATCTAGCATAAACATTGTTAATGAGGAATGTACCTGTTATGACGTTGTTGTCATTAACGGCCTCCCTAGCATTCATTTGAAAGGCACGGGCGTTCCCCTTATTGGCCTCTCCAGGCTTTGCATCATTACTTTTGGGTTTCTTAGGGAAGTAGTATGTTATATGCCCTTTTTCATTGCAGTTATAGCAAACTGCATCCTTAAAATCCTTGCAATCTAAGGTCTTATGCCCTCTTCTTTTGCAGATACCACAGGGTTTGGTTTGTGGATTTATACTACACTGTCCCCAATGCCTATATTTACAATTCTTGCACAGGGGTTTGTCATTAGACGCGTGCTGGTTCTTCTTAAACCCAAAATTTCCTTTATTTTTAAATCTTTGGGAGTTATTATCCTCCCGTTCCCTCTTACCGTCACTTTCAGTCCTAACTGACCTTTGTCTTATCAAATCAAGGGTGAGAGAAAGAGATAGGTCTACAGCGGACCTATAGGTACTAGGCTGAGCAGCCTTTACCATGCCCTTTGTTTTCGGGCGCCAACCAATTTATAGAACGCGCGATGCGTTTGGATTCGGGGGTGATTAAATAGGAAACTAACCTAGATAGGGAATTGAAATCGGAGACGTACTTTCGACAGTCAAGGTTTTTCATTGAAAGAGACAAAAAGTCTGTCTCTAATTTCTCCACCTCATGGGTTGGGCAGTAAGTTTCCTTAACAAGGTCCACAAACTTGGACCATCCTAAATTGTACAGGTGTACCTTACCTGTTGATTGAATCATGGCTTTACACCATATCAGAACAATTGCTGATATCTACTATCGTCTCCATCTCGTCTAGCAACTTTAGGGCTTCTACAACTCCTTTCTCCCCGTTAAAGTCTCGGGGCTTTACAGGAGACAAAATACTTATAGGTACATCCGTCCTTAACAGAACGGGACTTTCAGTAAGATCTATTTTCTTTGGTTCACTCTTTGCATTTGAAGAGTGAACGGAACTCTCCCTATGAGCTGAAGATGGTGGAATAGATAAGGGTCTAGAGCGAGTGGCACTCGACTCTCTTAGCTTTTCTAATGCCGTTCCCATGGCCTTTTCGACAGCCGCATCGATGCGAGCTTGAAAATTATCATCATTAATATCTTTGTTTTTAGCTTTGTTAGATTCTACATTCCTATGGCTACTTTGTGCTTCATTTGAGTTAGCCATCTTTGAGTCTTGGGTTCTATATACCAATAAAACTTCATTTAGCCATGGTGTATCAACCATACGGCTTTCAACATTGGATATAACAAACTATTGCCTATACTAGTGTGAATAACATCACAACTCTTAGGCTTAACATATCTATATTTGGCCTAGGTCTTAATAGGACCATCATAGGCAAATTACAATTTGGACGTAGTCCATATATTATTGGACAGTGGATCGCAATGTCACAACTGTCATTGTCATCATTGACAATTATCTAACTCATAGGCTTGTCCCTAATGGACATAATAATTGGGCACATTGGCCTACATCATATCAGATGTATATGGCATATCAGCCTGTCCCGTTGGACAGAAATTGAGCACATTAGCCTACATCATATCAGATGTATATGGCATATCAGCCTGTCCCGTTGGACATAAATTGGGCACATTGGCCTACATCATATCAGATGTATATGGCATATCAGCATGTCCCGTTGGACGGTTAGTATGGTTCCTCAAGCCACACAATCTAGAGTATGAACATTTCTTAATGTTAACATAAGAGCACCTTAATGATTGATTAATGGTCCCGGTCACCTTCGACCTTAACGACCTTGGAGGTTTGGACCTAGTCCCTTACCTCTGGATAGAAGGATAACTTCGCTTAACTATCCTGATAAAAAACCCATTCGTACTTAAATATCATTTCTTGGCCAATGTGTGGTCTACGCCACTTGGCATAGTCAAATCTATTAAGGTCTTATGGAATTATATAGTAGAGCATAAATTTCGAGTAAAAATCGAGACGCTCGTTTTCAAGAGGTAATATATAATGATATAATATATATATATATATATATAAAAATTCCAAAATTACTTCATTAAATTCCAAATTAGAAATTACAATACTTAGAAAATGGAATAAATTGTCCATGCAAGGACTTTAAAGAAATAAAAATGTCCATGCAGGGACTAAAGAAACAACAATGTCCTTAAAGGGACTACATATAATTAGAAGAAACCTCACTCGTCCTTCTTCCCTTGACCAACTTGGAGAGTTTCTTGAAGAACTTGTCTGTTTTCTTCTTCGTTTTCTCCGCCTGCTGCTGCTTTTCTTTCATTCTTTCTAAGGCCTCATTAATGGCCTCGTGTGGTGGCGGAGGTGTGTTGGTGTGGCATAACCGGATACTAGTACCCATAAGTTGGATATCCAGTTTGAACTGCTCTATCCCTAAAACCTCCGTCTAGAACCGCCGATCACGCGAGACCACAACTGGTATCAGAGCTACGGTACCGATTCATTCAGTTTAACAGTTGATGAATCACCTACGCTCATGATTATTGGACGTATGAGGGGTTTTAGACGTAAAACATCGAATAAACGGACAATCCACAGACATAATGTTAAATTTATACCATAGGATTGTTAGAAACTGATTTTCAACCAGATTTGTGCCAAAATCATGTTAAAATTCGAAGAAATGAAGATTATGGTCGAAAGACGTTATCATTTTCGTACGAAACATGATTCGTACAGAGCACATCCTTCGTACAAAAATGATTCGCACGAAAAAAAAGGCATTTTTTGATCGTATTGACGAGACGAGTGTCCAGAAAAATTTGGTGATTACAAATTTTTTCGAGATTTTAACGTCAAATTCGGGCGGTTCGGAGACACCGTCTGGCGCTTCAAAGTCAAATTTGATGATACGATCGCAATGGGATGAAGATTTTGGGATAGTCACTGATACCTGCGCAAAATGTCGATCATCTGTGTAGTGATTATTATTGAGCCTTAACATTTAGTCAGCATTTGGTTAAACTGCAAATTTTGGGAAATTTTCGGCAAAATTTGAGGTTCCATATGCTGCAGTTCCACCATAATCCGCATTCCCATAAGAATTCGACGTCATAATTTGCAAAAATGAGGGGGAATAAAAATTTTCATAAAAATTCCGACATTTTTGAAATTCGTGACGCTGCAACAGTATCCGGGTAGTTCAGATTGCAAATTATTTGGGAAACACAGAGGCTTGAAGATTCATTAGAGATGAAATAATGTTCATGTCTATTAACGAATAGACTACACATTCAGTACGGGTGATCGAAGAATGTTCAGAATTTTCAGATCACTGTTTCAGATTGATGCTCAAGGGCTAACCACCCGATCCCCAATGTGGAAGTGGAAGCACACACGACGGCGTGGATGTGAACACGTCATTCTATCTTTAACTCTGCATTGCAAATGAACTGTTTTTCGGACTAACCGCCAGAAAACACGGATGTCTTGTAGTTTCAGTGCCCCATTCCCGCGGAGATAGCTATACATCTGTTATTGTGGCTAAAGAGGATGAATGTGCTTCTGATTGCCGAATAATGTTTCTCAGATTCGATGTGTTACCAGATAGTTTGTTTCTGATGATTTGCTTATTGAAAGGATTTTTGAGGATACTCATCGGTTTGAAGTTTTTCCTGTGGTTATTCGAAGTTTCCGTCAATTGCCGGTTGGGTTTTGAAGATCAGAGGATCGAGCATCAAGGGGGTGCGCTAAACCGAGCGCGGATATCCTTCAACGTCGAAATGGAGAAAGCTACATTGTTTAATGACAAGTTGGTGATTGTTCGAGAAAATTTGAAGATTAAGTAAATCAGAGGAGTTTCTGAACTATGCAACCAATAGCCTGAAGATTAATTTCTAGAGAAAATTATTTCAGGGGGAATGGTGCTTAAACGTAAAAAATGTAAACCCAAATCTTCAATCAAGGGGGGATTACATTGTCAACAAATACCCGATTGAAGTTGCAGAATATTCAAACACAACTCTCAAGATTTCAAGTTCAAGCTTCAACAGTGACGTCCAAGGGGGAAATTGTTGATGCACTTTATGGCGTCACTGTGCGAATAGACTAGTTAGAGTGTGTATTGAATATTGTAATAGATTAGATACGAACACACGACCCAAGTGCGAACAAGTACTGACTCATATGAGTGTGAAATGTGCTTCGTACGAGTGACATCTGTGATTCGTACGAGTGACAGTAGGCTTGGTTCGCACGAAATATCATGCCTATATATTTTTTTTGTGTTCATTGTTTGTATGTTTTTGGAAGTTCCCTTAGGGGAAACGCTGGCGGATTCTCTCCAGGAACTCTGCCAGCCAGACAAGATGTAAGCCTTTCTTTATGAATCAAATGAATGAAAAGCTTTCGCTGATTCTGTTTGTGTCTAACGTCTATGTTTGTTCTGCCGGAACTGCTCTATCCCCAAAACCTCTGTCTAGAACCGCCGATCACGCGGGACCACAACGTGTATCAGAGCTATGGTATGATTCATTCAGCTTAACAGTTGATGAATCACCTACGCTCATGGTTATTGGACGTATGAGGGGTTTTAGACGTAAAACATCGAATAAACGGACAATCCACGGACATAATGTTAAATTGATACCATAGGATTGTTAGAAACTGATTTTCGACCAGATTTGTGCCAAAATCATGTAAAATTCGAAGAAATGAAGATTCTGGTTCGAAAGACGTTATCAGTTTTGTACGAAACATGATTCGTACGGAGCACCTCCTTCGTACGAAAAATGATTCGTACGCAAAAAGGCATTTTTTGATCGTACTCGAGAGACGGGTGTCCAGAAAAAATTTGGTGATTACAAATTTTTTCGAGATTTTAACGTCAAATTCGGGCTGTTCGGGGACACCGACTAGCGCTTCAAAGTCAAATTTGATGATACGATTGCAATGGGATGAAGATTTTGGGATACTCACTGATACCTGCGCAAAACGTCGATCATCTGGTGTAGTGATTATTATTGAGCCTTAACATTTAGTCAGCATTTGGTCAAAACTGCAAATCTTGGGAAATTTTAGGCAAAATTTGAGGATCCATATGCTGCAGTTCCACCATAATCCGCATTCCCATAAGAACTCGACGTCATAATTTGCAAAAATGAGGGGGAATAAAATTTTCATAAAAATTCTGATATTTTTGAAATTCGTGACGTTGCAACAGTATCCGGGTGGTTCAGGCCGCAAATTATTTGGGAAACACAGAGGATTGAAGATTCATTAGAGATGAAATAATGTTCATGTCTATTGACGAATAGACTATACATTCAATACGGGTGATCGAAGAATGTTCAGAATTTTCAGATCATGTTTCAGATTGATGCTCAAGGGCTAACCACCTGATCCCCGATGTGGAAGTGGAAGCACACACGATGGCGTGGATGTGAACACATCATTCTATCTTTAACTCTGCATTGCAAATGAACTGTTTTTCGGACTAACCGCCAGAAAACACGGATGTCTTATAGTTTCAGTGCCCCATTCCAGCGGAGATAGCTTATACATCTGTTATTATGACTAGAGAGGATGAATGTGCTTCTAATTGCCGAATAATGTTTCTCAGATTCGATGTGTTACCAGATAGTTTGTTTCTGATGTTTGCTGATTGAAAGGATTTTTGCGGATACTCATCGGTTTGAAGTTTTTCCGTGTGGTTATTCGAATTTTCTGTCAATTGCCGGTTGGGTTTTGAAGATCAGAGGATCGAGCATCAAGGGGGGTGCGCTAAACCGAGCGCGGATATCCTTGAACGTCGAAATGGAGAAAGCTACATTCTTTAATGACAAGTTGGTGATTGTTCGAAAAAATTTGAAGATTAAGCAAACTCACTGGAGTTTCTGAACCATGCAACCAACAGCCGGAAGATTAATTTATGGAGAAAATTATTTCAGGGGGAATGGTGCTTAAACGTAAATAATGCAAACCCGGATCTTCAATCAAGGGGGAATACAATGTTAACAGATACCCAATTGAAGTTGCAGAATATTCAAACACAACTCTCAAGATTTCAAGTTCAAGCTTCAACAGTGACGTCCTAGGGGGAAATTGTTGATGCACTTTATGGTTGTCACTGTGCGAATAGACTAGTTAGAGTGTGTATTGAATATTTTAATAGATTAGATACGAACAAATGACCCAAGTGCGAATAAGTACTAACTCATACGAGTGAAATGTGGCTCGTACGAGCGACTGTATATTTCGTACGAGTGACATCTGTGATTCGTACGAATGACTCACTCTTACAAAATATTCGTACGGAGTGACTATAAATAGGTGTTGTGTGTTCATTGTTTGTAAGTTTTGGAAGTTCCCTTAGGGGAAACGCTGGCGGATTCTCTCCAGGAACTCCGCCAGCCAGACAAGATGTAAGCTCTTTCGTTATGAATGAACGAATGAAAAGCTTCCGCTGATTCTGTTTGTGCCTAACGTCTATGTTCGTTCTGCCGGAACTGCTCTATCCCCAAAACCTCCGTCTAGAACCGCCGATCACGCGGGAACACATCTGGTATCAGAGCTACGGTACCGATTCATTCAGCTTAACAGTTGATGAATCACCTACGCTCATGATTATTGGACGCATGAGGGGTTTTAGACGTAAAACATCGAATAAACGGACAATCCACGGACATAATGTTAAATTGATACCATAGGATTGTTAGAAACTGATTTTCGACCACGTTTGTGCCAAAATCATGTCAAAATTCGCAGAAATGAAGATTCTGGTTCGAAATGCGTTATCAGTTTCGTACGAAACATGATTCGTACGGAGCACCTCCTTCGTACAAAAAATGATTCGTACGAAAAAATGCATTTTTTGATCGTATTGACGAGACGAGTGTCCATAAAAAATTTGCTGATTACAAATTTTTTCGAGATTTTAACGTCAAATTCGAGCTGTTCGGGGACACCGACTAGCGCTTCAAAGTCAAATTTGATGATACGATCGCAATGGGATGAAGATTTTGGGATAGTCACTGATACCTGCGCATAACGTCGATCATCTGGTCTAGTAATTATTATTGAGCCTTAACATTTAGTCAGCATTTGGTCAAAACTGCAAATTTTGGGAAATTTTCGGCAAAATTTGAAGTTCCATATGCTGCAGTTCCACCATAATCCGCATTCCCATAAGAACTCGACGTCAGAATTTGCAAAAATGAGGGGGCTTAAAAATTATGACATTTTTTAAATTTGTGACGCTGCAACAGGATCCGGGTGGTTCAGACCGCAAATTATTTGGGTAACACAGAGGATTGAAGATTCATTAGAGATGAAATAATGTTCATGTCTATTGACGAATAGACTACACATTCAGTACGGGTGATCGAAGAATGTTCAGAATTTTCAGATCACGTTTGAGATTAATGCTCAAGGGCTAACCACCTGATCCCCGATGTGGAAGTGGAAGCACACACGACGGCGTGGATGTGAACGCGTCATTCTATCTTTAACTCTGCATTGCAAATGAACTGTTTTTCGGACTAACCGCCAGAAAACACGGATATCTTGTAGTTTCAGTGCCCCATTCCAGCGGAGATAGCTATACATCTGTTATTGTGACTAAAGAGGATGAATGTGCTTCTGATTGCCGAATAATGTTTCTCAGATTCGATGTGTTACCAGATAGTTTGTTTCTGATGATTTGCTGATTGAAAGGATTTTTGCGGATACTCATCGGTTTGAAGTTTTTCCGTGTGGTTATTCGAAGTTTCTGTCAATTGTCGGTTGGGTTTTGAAGATCAGAGGATCGAGCATCAAGGGGGTGCGCTAAACCGAGCGCGGATATCCTTGAACGTCAAAATGGAGAAAGATACATTGTTTAATGACAAGTTGTTGATTGTTCGAGAAATTTGAAGATTAAGCAAGTCAGAGGAGTTTTCCGAACCATGCAACCAACAGCCTGAAGATTAATTTCTGGAGAAAATTATTTCAGGGGGAATGGTGCTTAAACGTAAATAATGCAAACCCGGATCTTCAATCAAGGGGGAATTACATTGTCAACAGATACCCGATTGAAGTTGCAGAATATTCAAACACAACTCTCAAGATTTCAAGTTCAAGCTTCAACAGTGACGTCAAGGGGGAAATTGTTGATGCACTTTATAGCCGTCACTGTGCGAATAGACTAGTTAGAGTGTGTATTGAATATTGTAATAGATAAGATACGAACAGACGACCCAAGTGCGAACAGGTACTAACACATACGAGTGAAATGTGTCTCGTACGAGTGACTATATGTTTCATACGAGTGACATATGTGATTCGTACGAATGACTCACTCGTACGAAATATTCGTACGAATGACTCACTCGTACGAAATATTCGTACAAGTGACAGCAGGCTTGGTTCGCACGAAATGTCATGCCTATAAATAGGTGTTGTGTGTTCATTGTTTGTAAGTTTTTGGAAGTTCCCTTAGGGGAAACGCTGGCGGATTTTCTCCAGGAACTCCGCCAGCCAGACAAGATGTAAGCTCTTTCGGTATGAATGAATGAATGAAAAGCTTCTGCTGATTCTGTTTGTGCCTAACGTCTATGTTCGTTCTGCCGGAACTGCTCTATCCCCAAAACCTCCGTCTAGAACCGCCGCCGATCACGCTGGACCACAACTTGACCTTTTATGACCAAACTATGCACTGAAGGGGCATTTTGGTCATTTTACACATAGTTTTTAAATTATTTGGGATTCTGAGTTTATAACATGTACATACTGTAATTATGTTTATAATAAGTTTTAAAATCAGTAGGTATCAAGTCTTGGTCAATAATATGGTTGAAAACCATACTATACGCCGAAACAACACTTATGTCGTAAAATAACGTCTTTATGCGATGTTTATGAAAACTGATGTTAAGGTCAGATTAAAATGTTTTAAATATGTTAATTAATATAACATATCAGTAGGTAAATGATTTACCTTGAAAAGATTTGATTAAAACTATTTTATAAGCCACAAGGGCTAAAATCGTCATTTATCGACATAATTTAAGGACCTGTTTGAAAACTCAGTTTATAACTTGGTTTAACATCTCAAATAATCCTACATATAATATTACATCAGTAGAAAAACTCATTTCTAAGTTCATTACCATTTAAAACCTTGTTTTATGCGAAAAAGGACATTTTGGTCAAAGATGGTATAATAATGGAACTTGCGCATAAACTTGCATTCTGGTTATGATCATGTAATATATCCTCAGAGGGTTATGCTACATTATATTACGATCATAGTGCAACTTTAGATCAGTAGGTAACTAATCCAATCGGGTCAGAATCGAAAGTTAAAGCAGAAGTCAAACTTCGCGACTTTCAGTTGCGAACCGACCCTAGAACTGAAATTGACGAGCCGAACATGTTCTCACATGTTCTAATAATTATTACCAACTTGTTTAAGTGTTAAAACATGTTTCATAACATATATAAGATCAATTTATGATTTTTCCATAAAATGTCCTGTTTGACTTTTTAATATCATAACTTTGACCCATCAATTGGTCTAGCAAACGTGATCTTCAGGAGGTGTCCTTTATAGGGATTAACAACTACCTTATTACGATCACTTAGCCATGTTCATTTCGAACAATGGCTAGACCATAATGGTCCTAACCGAAAGTCAAAGCGTTTTCTGTAAAATGCTTGACTTTTGGCTATAAAAGCCTATAAACAAAAATGCACAAAGAAGGAACACTTACCAGTGATTCCTAAGGTGCAAAAGAACTATGTTGAATGCTCCTTGTAGCTAGGAACTTCCAGAGGATAGAGAAGAGTTATGATTTAGAAAGGTGCAAGTTCAAATGGTGAACTTGATCACCTATTTATAGTTGGAGAATTCAAAGGAGGTGAAGCCATGTGTTTAGGGGTGTAAGAAGAAGCTTACAAGTGTCCCAAAACGTGGCATAGCAGTTAGGGAAGCTATGGTTTCGATTTAATGGTTTTGGAGTTTTGTCAAATACAATAACTGATGATATAAACACACTAACTGAAACATACAAGTTGTGATTATTCAAAATAATTTTTTTAAGACAATGTTGAAAACCAATAACAAACCAAGAAGTATATATATGCATAGTGAAGCGAAACTTACTTTTTTGCAACCAGTTTCTTGTGATCACAAAAGCTTCTTCGGTATATTTATCCTCTTCGGTCGATGCAGGCGAATGAACAATCTGGCCTTAGACTTAAAAAATCACTACCTTTGATCCACCCACATTAACCCTCATATTGTCTTTCACCTGCACAATTCCAAGGCATACCGGATCATCATCATCACCTGCGATATACACATGAAAAAACACTGAAATCTAACGACAAACAGTGAAGATCGTTTTTGCTAGTAAGCGTAACAGTAACCCTTAAATCATATTCCCGTGTACGATTACCAACAAATTATTTGATATTATTATACCCATTTTCCTAGTGCTTTTACAACAAATTCTTTCAACTCAAAAAGCAATACACCAGCAGCAAATGCACTCTTCTTTCCATCATAAGCTTACAAGAAATCTCTCAAGTGTTAAGCCCTGTACAAAGAGCAAAGAAAAATTATTATTTCTCTACATTTGTTCTTTGAAGTAACTTGAGGATAAATTGACACCTAAAACCAAAATTAAAGTAACATATGTGGTTAAATCAAATTCAATTATATATTTATAATTCAAGTGTTTGGACTTTATGCTTCAAGTCACTAATTCTTGAAAACTGCCAGTAGACTCCAGGCATCTGTATTCTAATTTGTGCTAAATGACCTTCAATATAATTCTAAGCTCGTGGACTTAAAACTTTTATCCAATTCTTCGAGAGTTCTTAAGAGAGGTGTTCAACATTATTTCAACAACTAGAATCGTAAAACAAAATAATATCCCAACTATGCTTTTTGTTAATTCTATAAAGTGGGTTTATAACTTTCTTAAAACTGAACACCAATAATATTTGTAAAAATAATACGGTGGAAACACAGTGGAAAACCAATTGTAAAATATTCAAATTTATCCTTGAGTAAACTTCCGTTTTGCTCCTTGTGGTTTGTCGTTTTAACGGTTTTGCCCCAAACTTTTAAAAATAGCCATTTTGCTCCAATAGTTTGCTATGTTTTCTCCATTTTGCTCCTCGCCTCTAACTCCATCTAAATTGTTTTTTAACAGAAAGGGCATTTCAGTATTTTTGTAAATGTAAGTATTAATTTATTAAAATCATTTTTTGTATTTACACACATACATATAAACAATTATTATCTCTCTCTCTATTCCCTCTCTCTCTACCTACTTTCACCACCACCCTCCACCAGCCACTACAACCTGCCGACCTCAACCCATGACAACCATTACCTGCCGATAGCCCAAATATCTTGATCCACTTTCCAGGAGATTTCCTCATCATTAACAGATCCTTGATTGTCTATAGAACTAGTATAACATTCAAATTTCCGTGAGTCAGAAATGAAATATTAGAGAAGCTACAGGGTAAGAAACACTGTACTCTTGAATGTAGACAACAATTTGTGTCCAGTTACTAAATCTAAGTAAAGATTTCTAAAGTATCACTTTTCATACATTATTCATTATTAGTTCCCATCATTACAACTTACGAGTGAAAAAACGAAAACGAGACTACCAACTGCCGATCTCCACCCCGCAATCCCACACCAACAGAAAGCCGACGAAATGGCTGATGGTGATGTAGACGGCGGCGGCTAAGGTTTAATAACGAAACCCGATATAGACAACGGTGAAAGCTCGCTTTTCTGGGCTCAGATCTGCGATGAAGATGGATGATGGAGGATTTGGGGTTTTAAGGTATAGGGTTGCAGATGAAGATGATGGTGGATGGCCGGCGTTTGTGGTTGTTGGTTCAGGGTTGAAGATGAGGATGGTGGGTTCCGATTTGGGGTTGGGTGCCGATTTGGGATTTGGGGTGTTGTTTTTGTTGCCGACGTGTAGAGATGGGTTCAGATGGTCGATTGATTGTGGTGGTGGTCGACAGGTGGTGAGGGTCGTTGATGGTGGTCGATGCAGGGTGGAGTGGCAGTGGTGGTGGTGCTTATTGGCGGTGTTGAGTTGGTGGGGATGGTGGTGGCTGGTGATTAAGAGAGAGAAGGGAGATGAGAGAGTCTATGTATGTATGTACGTGATGTGTATGCATATATTATAAATTAAAATATCTTTATAGGTAAATTACAAAAATATCCTTACTTTCATGTGACAAGTTACCAAAATACCATTCTATTTAACAGACATTTCTAATAGAGTTAGAGGCGGGGAGCAAAATGGAGAAAACATAACAAACTATCGGAGCAAAATGGCTATTTTTAAAGGTTTGGGTAAAACCGTTAAAACAACAAACCACAGGGAGCAAAACGGAAGTTTACTCTTTATCCTTTATTTTTCTAAAATGTCCAAACTATTGAAAACAACAGAGCTGGCTACATAATTTTTTATTTAACCAAATGATCTTCAAACACTAACTTTATAATCTTGCTGTATATTCCATTTCTTAGCATCTTGCTATGGTAAGTTTACTTTTTGTTATAAAATTTGCATCTTGCTATTGTAAGTTTACTTTTTGTTAAAAATTTGCAATTCTCGAACCTGCAAAGCTAAAACATTTAAAGAATCATCACACGTATCCCTAAGAAGATAAACACAAACTTTCAAACATAAAACTACTTATACAACAAACCCAAATCAAAAAAATTCTTGAAAAGTTGAAATAAAACACCCAAATCCCCAAAATCAAGAAAACCCAATTGGGATTGCGACCAAAATCAGGGCTGCGAAACAGAAATTAATCTAAACCATAAAGGTGATTCAGTTCAGACCATTCTATCAACTGGTACACTCATCACCGGTTGATCTTGACTCACTAGTTATTTACATCAGCAAAGCTCTAAAAACAAAATGAAGATCAAAGCTTTGAATAAAACGTATCTTACATGAACATTGCAAATATAGATTTGTAGATTTGTAGGACCATGGTTATTTTAGTTGGAAAATGGGTGTTTTGTTGGGGTAGATTGGTTGCCGTTGGAGATTGAAAAAGAGGTGTTTTGGTGGGGTAAATTGGATGTTGTTGGAAGTTGATTTTTTTTGTTGTGTAATTTGAGAGTTTAAAAATTTTTTGTTTATTGTATAAAAATAAGTTAGCGTTTTCGATCGTTTAAATATTTAATTGTTTTTACATTGTATTTTTTAAATAATATTTAAATTTAATATTGTTTTCAACATTTTAAGAAGAATGCAAGAAGTATATGTGTGTTTCCGTATTACATTTCAACGTCGATTTAACACAAACAATTATCAAGTAATCGAATAACTGAAAACAAAGTTAAATATAACAGATATAACATATATAACATAACTCCGTACATCCATACCAATATGTATCTGTACAGCTGAATACTATATACAAAACGTCTATGCATACGAGTCGGAGACAGAGTCGGGATCTGGCTGCTGCTGTGGCTGCTGCTGCTGCTGCTGCTGATGTGGTGCTCGAGTTGGTGGGAGCGGTATGGCAGGTAACCCCTCTCTCTCGTCTATCCTGTGCCTCCCGAACCAGCCAGCCCATGAGATCCATAAGCCTGTCGACGTCGGCTCGTAAGCGTGTGTATGCTACACCTCCCGGGGCATGACCTGGAATAACGTGCTAGGGAAACTGGGGTGCCCCGTGAGGTGGTGGTGGCGGTGTCAGTGCCGGTCCGTCTAAATCAACCGGAGGGTCCTGGACTACCGCTGCCTCATTTGCCGGCGGATAGACTGGACCGAACTGATCTGGCAGCGGCTCCGGAATCCATGGCTCACCTTCGCGGGTTTTAAAACGCTCGCCTAGCACGCCGAATCTCTTCACCAGCTTCATCCCCCGCAAGGTCTGAACACCCATCCGCATGGACGGTATGGTCAGCTGCAAGTGTCGGTCAGTCTCCGGCAGAAGACCCAACGACCGGGCAATCACGGTGACGTACGCCCCGCCGTACAAAAAGTCACACTCCTGCCGGTGATGGGCGGGGGTGAAGTGTTGGGCGAGACCGTGCGCAAGTGCGCGCTCCTGTACAATAGGCAATAGTAGAAAAATAAATCGGTGTACACCACTCACGGCTGTGTCCGCGAGCGGTAATAGACGTAGCAAGCATCCGATGTAGATACCTGCATATAATATTAGCGAAATGCGGAAATTAATTCATAGCAATAATAATCGAATAATTACCGTAATAAACGTACGTACCTGTACAACGGGTCGGCAACGTGTGAAATTCTCCCCTTCGCCCTGACATGCTCCCAAGTGTCATGGCCTGCGACCACCTCGAAAAATCCTAAAATAGTGGGTCTATCCACCACCACTAGCCCCTCCGTATGAACATCCGTAGCAATCTCCTCCAGCAGGTATATGCCTCTATGAACAGAAAACTCAGCAAGCGTCATCGAACGCCACACACCGGCAAGCTTTAACGAAACCTCATGCGGAGGGGGAGGACCCTGTGGCTGGGGAGGCGGCTGGTCGACTCGTGGAGGGTGGAATGTGAAGGTCAACAGGAACTCGATAAGCAGCTCCCTATAACTCGGCGTGCCAGCCAAGTCAAACAGACGGTGCCACGGGGAATCAACGGAATGAAAAAATGCAGTCTCGGCGTCTCACAAATCACCTCGATCACATCCCAGTCGACCGTCGCATGCAATCCGACTTGCATCCAGCGTAGCTTCCCACAAAAACGGGCGGCGTCGGTGTCGGGCGGTAAACTCAAGATAGGGGTGGCCGTGTAGCGGATTCGCCGGCGCTAGCGGCGCCTGTTGCGGACCAGCGGATGTGGGTCCCCGTGTATCGGATCTCCAATCTCCTCCATAACTAATCTGTGATTATATTAACAATGTAACACAAATAATAACAATAAACCGAATATTAACACATAATATTTAAACATTAAATTATATAAGTTAAATAAAAGAAAAAAATAAGGTGGTCATCTACAGAGGTCGTCTAGGGGTAGACGCCCCGTCTTGTTCAACAAAAAACCCACATCTTTGAATATCACAGCGCAAAAAACCCCAAAATTCATCAAATCCAAACGCAACTTACGGTCTAAATGCATAATACATTAAAGATTAATGAAGTTCAGGTGAAAATACGTATAAGAGATGCTTGAATTCTTCAAAAATACAGCCCGAATACGGTTGAAATGGTAGAATACGTATGTGTGTGTGTGTTTGAGTGTGTGTGTGTGTTTGGTGTCTTATGTGGCTGGTTCTGGGCTGGCCAGCCATATACGACCAATAGACGGGTCGTCTTGGCCCAGACGACACGTATGGAATAAATGGTAATTACCATTTTACCCCTGAATGGTCATCCATCTAGGCCTAATTTAGGGGTAAATGGTAATTAACCTATCTGGGCTGTAAAAGACTCAGGTGGTTAATTACCATTTTACCCCTGAATTTGGCCTAGATGGGTGGCCATTCAGGGGTAAAATGGTAATTCGCCATATACGACACGTACAGGCCTAGACGACACGAATATACTGTAACATTTGTAAAAATCGGGTCTCCAAAACCCGCTCCATTTTGTAAATCTTGTACCATGTTATAAAAGTTTCGTTAATTATTTATGATTATTTTGAGTTTAAACGTTACATAATTAACAAATAAACTAAACTATAAAAATTATATTTGATGAAAGGTTAAAATAAAATAAATAAAAAACATTTGAAGCTGCCGGGACTCGAACCCGGGTCAGCTGAGTCGCCCAAGACTTAACATCCATTCCCCAAACCACTCCGCCACAATGTGTTTTCTGTTAACACTAGGCAAACAATTGGAACTTATACGCAAACTCAAATTAACCGTTAATGCCATCTGAATAACGGAAATCGGCAAACCGATCGCCAAATCATTTCGAATTCATCTGGCCAGCTTATAACCGATGTATTTCGGTTTCTAATTAAGTCAGAATTGAATAAACTTAAAGTTTCATCATTTTCGGTATTTGAAACCGAAAATTTATCAAACTCTGATTTAATTCAAGTTCCGATCATTTGCACGATTCAGAACTATCACAACAACACTCCATTTCCTTTTCGTCGCGTTTTCAAATCATCTGAGCACCTAAAACAGTTCGCCGGAATTCTCTGCAGAAGTCGCCGGAAAACCGTATTCAACACAAACCGGTAAAATACTCTTTCTTTACGATTTCAATCTATTGTTAGAACTTTACTAACATTTACCCATCACTCAAAATCAGCCACAGACGACTTTGCTGGATTTTCTGTGTTCATCGGAAAATTTCTGGAATTGCCGGAAACTCGCTAGTTATCGGTATGCACATTCAAACGTACTAATAATCAATACACACTAGTTCAATTTCATATCTAATTCCTTAATTCTGTTGATAAACCCTCTCAGCCAAAGGTTCAAAAACAGAGCCGTCAAATTCTCGCCGGACTCTCTGAGGAAGACAACCTGTTCGGTATCTTCTTTCCCCAAACTGTTCGGTTTAGTACATTCAAGCTAGTCGTCATGTTTATTAATTAGATTAATCACGAACCAGATGTTTGAGTAAGGTCTGTGACCGTAATGAAGAAGATGAACTTAATAATGAGATAAGAGTAATTAAAATCCGGATTATAAACGGGTTAGACACACAGTCCAGCGGTGGACTGTGTGCAAATTTCATATACACGTCCCGAGTTCGATCCTTGCTACGCGCACGCTTTGTGTAATAACATTCCTTTTTAATCATGAACTAACCCGGGTTAAAACAGGTAGTTGTTAAGTATAATATAAATCAAGAATATAACCGGGTTAGACACACAGTCCAGCGGTGGACTGTGTGCAAAATGAACTTCACGTCGCGCGTTCGAATCATGTCACGAGCACCGGTCCAGTTGAATTAAAACGTTTTTGTAAATAAAGGAATTTTCGGTTAATTCAAATAAGCATATAAATATATTAAAACTGAGTTTATAACGGGTTATTCACGTAGCTCAGTTGGTAGAGCTACGTGCAAGTGAACGGAAGGTCGCCGGTTCGAATCCCGCCCGGCGCAGGAATTTACCGCTGACCGAACCGGTCAACGGTCAACAGTGAAAAAAATAATATTTTTTTATATATTTATTTATTTAATTTAATTTAAAAATCAATTAAAAATACTTAAAAATAACATTTTTAAAGATAGAAAATAGCCATAAACTCATAAAAATATATCTAAAAAAATTTCATTAAAATCCTTACTAACATCCATCCACTTAATATATTTTTCCATTATTATTTAGGTTAGTATTCCTCGTCGACTCGCTCATCTAAATCGTGCGCATCTCACCATCTCAAATTCAACGCACCCAATGTGAGTGAACCTTTCAAATTCCCCGTTTTAATCACGTTTTTGGGGTGTATCATGTGTCTTTGTTTATTTACATATTATAACGAAACTATTGTGCATACATCATATCATGACATGTGTATTAGTTTGTTGCTGTTAAGTAGTTATTATTGGATGCAAATTATTATTTCAGTACATGCATTTGCCGAGGCCGCAGCTCCCCATCCATGAGGTTGAGCTTGATCCCCATTTTATTATGCGGTTGATCTGTGGCGTGCCCGCACGATCGGCTCCGTTTGATTGAGCCTTGATCGGTTATTTCATTTTACATTTCAATACATGCAATACGCTCGGCTCCGTTTGATTGAGCCTTGAGCGCACAGTTCAATTTACATTTCCAGTTCATGCAATACGATCGGCTCCGTTTGATTGAGCCTTGATCGCACAGTTCAATTTACATTTCCAGTTCATGCAATACGATCGGCTCCGTTTGATTGAGCCTTGATCGCACAGTTCATTTATGTTAGTTATCGTATGATATTGGTATATTCATGTATGCTATTAAGTGTTATTGTATGTTATAATTGTAACTGCTATTTGCCAATGCTTGATTACTTACATTTGCTCTTTTATGATTATGCACAATATTTTATTGATAAACTAACCATAAAATCATTATCAAATGTTTATCTAATAAGGTTCACTCGCCAACTTATGTTGACCCAAAACCTCCCATTTTACACATGATACAGGTGAACCAGCAGCAGCTAGGAACACATAGGACCTGGATTAGAAGAATATAACGATTTAGTATTTGGATTGTTATGTTTGGTTATTTTCCCTTGTATTGAATGAACATGTTTGGATGTTTGAAAAATGTAACTTTGACTTCATTTAATTATGAAACATAATAGTAAATGTCATGTGCTTTGGTGATAACCCAATTATGCCCCGACTCTTATTTCCGCTGTGGGTCGGGGTGTGACAGATTGGTATCAGAGCCATGACTATAGGGATATAGGATAGGTTATTAGACCCTTAGAGCCTATACTACAGTCGATTAGAAACTTATAAGAATTTTGTGTGTTATATGCCAAATTTCATGATGTTTATATGTTTATGTTAAATGTTACATTTGATATTGTACAAGCATGTTCATAAGTATGTATTATCAAATAATGCCTATCATGAAATCGTATGATCATAACATATCACATCCATGCAAGCACACACCACGTCATGATTGATTTTACAATGATTTTCGTGTTTTCAAATCTCATCAAAGTGAGTTCTCATGACGGGCATGTAGTAACTGGAAGGGTACTAGTACCGGTAGTCGGAACGTCCTGTCTAGGCTGGCATTCGTATAAATCCAAAATAAAGGACCAGTTTGCCTACCTGGGGACTAACGATGAGAGTACGAAGTACCTATTAGGCCAAAGCATGCTATACCAAACGTCGTGAGAGCTAATCCCACTTTGAGTTGTCGTTGTGTCTACACCTGGACACGTTCCGACCAAACATCTCATGAACGTATTTTGTGGTTTGCATTCGGGGGATGCGAGTGTTAAATTGCCAATACTAATGTGAATCCTACCAAGCCAATAGCCATGGGGGCCCACATGACTATGTAGGTGAAGGTATGGGGGACATTTGAGGCCCAACATGAGCGAACCCAAGACATCCTTTGGATGTAGTTGCATTATTGATATTTATGTTATTTTCATTTTCTTAAAGACACATGACACCTAAAAAGACACCATAAACTCACAATCTTCTCATTTTATGATCCTGTAGATGTCGTCTAGACAGCATCGAAGGGGTAAGAAATCAGAAAAGTCTCGGGAACATTTGGCCACTCATATCGCGAATCAAATGGCCACGATATTGCCTGACATCGTGGTACAAGTACAACAAGCCCTTGCTGCAAATCCTACTAACCCTCCTCAACAACAGGACCAGAACATCGACAACCCTCCTACCATCAAATGCTCCTACAAACATTTTAAGTCCTGTGATCCTCCAAAATTCGAAGGGACTGAGGGAGTCACTGCTCTCCTACATTGGTTCGAGGAGATGGAAAACGTTTTCTTAAACTGCGATTGTCCTGAGGATCGCAAAGTTCGTTATGCCACCGGGAGACTACTTGGTGTAGCTCTCACTTGGTGGAATACTGAGAAAGGAAAGAGGGGAACTGAAGATGCGATGGCCTTAACTTGGGAGGAGTTAAGGGAAATCATGACTAGGCGATTCTGTCCTAGAAGTGAAATTAAGAAATTGGAGGATGAATTTCATGCCTTGAAGCAAAAAGAGGGTGATCACTCTACTTACAACAAGAGGTTCTTGGAGTTGAACCAAATGGTTCCAAACTTATTCACTCCAACCTATCGTTTGATCGAACATTACATTCGAGGACTTCCCTCGAAAATCCAAGATTCGGTTCTCAGCGTTTCACCGGTAACACTCGAAGCTGCCATGGAGTTGGCAACGGAACTGACCGAAAACCGAATTCGCAATGGAAAGTTCAAAGAAGAAAAGAAGAAAGCCCCTGTTGAGGGACAAACCTCAAACCACCCAAATCCTTCCTCTAAGTTTGCTAACAAGAGGAAGCGTAACACCAGGAACTTTGCAGTCACCCAAACCAACACCCCTATTCCTGCTGCACCCATCACTCAAGTCACATCCTCCACCCGCGCCATACAAAAGACCCTACACAGGCCCATTACCAAAATGTAACCGTTGTCAGTATCACCACTCCCCTGACTATCCTTGCCAATACTGCACCGGCTGCGGTCGTGCAGGACATACTGTTCAAAACTGCCGCACGCTTCAACGAACAAACCGCCACCAACCTATAACCCAAACCCACCAACAGTTAATGGGTCAAGCACAACAACAACTACCATTTCCACCCGCCCAACATTTAGCCCAAACATACTATCAACCCAATTACCCTATGGGCCAACCTATGCGGGCTTGCTTCAATTGCGGCGACCCAAGTCATTTAAGAAACACATGTCCAAGGCTGGTCAATATTATTCATGCTCATGCCCAAGCCAACCCTGTGAATCAAGCGAACCAAGCTCCTCCACCTGCTAGAGGAAGAGCTTTCAATATTAACGCAAACCAGGCCAGAGCTGACGGCAATGTGGTCAACGGTACGTTTCTTATAAATGGTAGATATGCCTCTATGTTATTTGATACTGGTGCGGATAGAAGTTTCGTGTCATTAGAATTTGAACCTATCTTAAGCAAAAATCGGGATAAGCTCGCGGAATCCATAACGGTGGAAGTTGCGGACGGAAAACCAGTTTCATTAGACTCTATTTTACACAACTGTACACTCACCTTAAACGACCACGATTTCTCAGTCGACCTTATTCCTATGAAGCTGGGAAGTTTCGACATCATAATCGGTATGGATTGGCTCAGTCAACATCATGCGGAAGTTGTATGTCGTGAAAAATTTATTCGTATTCCTCTTTCAAACGGTCAGACTCTTCGAATCATTGGAGAAACCTCGTCGAAAGGGCTCAACTTAATGTCTTGTCCTCAAGCTCAAAAATACCTTCATAAGAATTATGTCGCGTTTTTAGCCCATATCATCAAGAAGGGGACCACAGAGAAGAAACTTGAAGATATTCCCGTAGTAAAAGAGTTTCCACAAGTTTTTCCTGACGACATTTCAGGACTTCCTCCAATCAGAGGTGTCGAATTCCGTATCGATCTTATACCTGGTGCTACACCAGTTGCAAAATCTCCATATAGGTTAGCCCCCTCTGAAATGCAAGAGCTAGCCAGTCAATTGCAAGAGTTGACTGACAAGGGATTTATACGCCCCAGCTCATCGCCTTGGGGTGCACCTGTCCTTTTTGTAAAGAAGAAAGATGGATCTTTTCGTATGTGCATCGGCTACAGAGAGCTCAACAAGTTAACCATAAAAAATCGCTATCCTTTGCCTGGCATAGATGATCTTCTTGACCAACTACAAGGTGCCAGTTGCTTTTCGAAAATCGATCTTCGATCTGGCTATCATCAGCTTAGAGTGCATGAAGAAGACGTCCCTAAAACTGCTTTTCGAACTCGTTATGGCCACTATGAATTCATGGTTATGCCATTTGGATTAACCAACGCACCAGCTGTTTTCATGGACCTAATGAACAGAGTCTGCAAACCTTACCTCGATCGATTTGTTATAGTTTTCATCGACGATATTCTTATCTATTCAAAATCTAAAGCTGATCATGAGCGTCATCTACGACTTGTTCTTGCACTTCTAGAAAAGGAAAAGCTTTATGCCAAGTTCTCTAAATGTGAATTCTGGTTAAAAGAGGTGCAATTTCTCGGGCATGTAGTCAATGACAAAGGAATACATGTTGACCCATCAAAGATCAAAGCAGTTCAAGAATGGCAAGCTCCACGTACACCAACTGAAGTAAGGTCTTTTCTTGGACTAGCTGGCTATTATCGTCGGTTCATTTCAAACTTCTCTCGCATTGCGGTGCCACTCACGGCTTTAACCCATAAAGGAAAACCATTCGTATGGGGACCCAAGCAAGATGAAACTTTTCAAACTCTTAAACAAAAACTTTGTGATGCACCAATCCTCACTCTTCCTGAAGGTTGTGATGATTTTGTAGTCTATTGCGACGCGTCAGGGCAAGGATTAGGTTGCGTTCTCATGCAAAGAGGAAAAGTCATAGCTTATGCCTCGAGGCAACTCAAGACACATGAAAAGAACTACACCACTCATGACCTCGAACTTGGAGCCGTTGTATTCGCTCTTAAGATATGGAGACATTATCTCTATGGTACTAAGTGTGAAATATACACTGACCACAAGAGTCTTCAGCATATCTTCAATCAAAAAGAGTTAAATATGAGGCAACGAAGATGGGTCGAACTCCTAAATGATTACGACTGTGAAATTAGATACCACCCTGGTAAAGCAAATGTGGTGGCTGATGCACTTAGTCGAAAGGGTTATGCGAACTCCATTCATCTTCTATGTTCGCAAATTATAACCAATATTAAAGATCAACGTTTCAATAACAGAGGAAGATGTACAAAAAGAGATGTCCTGTGGAGCCGAGCTAAAACTTGAAACTAAATCTGATGGTATTTTGTATTACCTAGATCGTATCTGGATTCCTAACCACATCAATCTTCGTGAAACACTCATGCATGAAGCTCATAAAACGCGATATTCTATACACCCAGGAGCCGATAAGATGTATCAAGACCTACGGTACACCTATTGGTGGCCTGGAATGAAGAAAGATATTGCCGTTTTTGTTTCCAAGTGTCTCACATGTTCTAAGGTGAAGGCTGAACACCAAAGACCCTCAGGACTTCTAGTCCAACCGGAAATACCTGTATGGAAGTGGAAAAATATAACCATGGATTTCGTTACCGGGTTACCTCGCACTTCTAGTGGGTATGACACTATATGGGTGATTATAGACCGACTCACAAAATCAGCTCATTTTATCCCTATTCGAGAAGATTTCAAGAACGAAAAGCTTGCTCGTATTTATATCAACGAAATCGTAAGCCGACACGGGGTACCATTAAGTATTATTTCTGATCGTGATGGTCGTTTCACCTCACGAACATGGCAAGCAGTACAATCCGCAATGGGCACTCGATTAGATCTCAGTACCGCCTATCATCCTCAAACTGATGGACAGTCTGAGCGCACCATTCAAACTCTTGAGGATATGCTTAGAGCATGTGTCATAGACTTCAAGGGAAATTGGGACGCCCACCTACCGTTAGTTGAATTTTCGTACAATAACAGCTATCATTCGAGCATCGGCATGGCACCTTTTGAAGCTTTATATGGTCGAAAGTGCCGATCTCCTGTTTGTTGGCACGAAATTGGGGAAGCACAAATTACTGGTCCAGAATTGATCCAAGAAACCACAGATAAGATTCATCAAATCCGAAACAATCTTCTAGCGGCTCAAAGTCGTCAAAAGAGTTACGCAGATAAACGACGGAAGCCCTTGGAGTTTAGCATTGGTGATCATGTGCTTTTAAAAGTATCACCGTGGAAGGGAGTAGTTCGTTTTGGTCAAAAGGGAAAGCTAGCACCACGTTACGTAGGACCTTTCAAGATACTCGAAAGAGTAGGTCCTGTAGCATACAAGCTTGACCTACCGGAAGAACTCGACAGGATTCATCCCACATTCCACGTATCGAACTTGAAGAAGTGTCTCGCTGATGAGAATCTCCATATTCCACTGGAAGATATTCAGATTGATGAATCCATGCATTTTATTGAAAGACCAGTGGAGATTATGGACTATGGAGAAAAGCGTCTACGACGAAGTCGCATTCCAATTGTTAGGGTACGCTGGGAGTCGAAACGGGGACCTGAGTTTACTTGGGAACGAGAAGACTCAATGCGTGAAAAATACCCGCATCTTTTTCCTGCTACTTCAACTGTTTAAATTTCGGGACGAAATTCCTAAAAGTAGGGGATACTGTAACATTTGTAAAAATCGGGTCTCCAAAACCCGCTCCGTTTTGTAAATCTTGTACCATGTTATAAAAGTTTCGTTAATTATTTATGATTATTTTGAGTTTAAACGTTACATAATTAACAAATAAACTAAACTATAAAAATTATATTTGATGAAAGGTTAAAATAAAATAAATAAAAAACATTTGAAGCTGCCGGGACTCGAACCCGGGTCAGCTGAGTCGCCCAAGACTTAACATCCATTCCCCAAACCACTCCGCCACAATGTGTTTTCTGTTAACACTAGGCAAACAATTGGAACTTATACGCAAACTCAAATTAACCGCTAATGCCATCTGAATAACGGAAATCGGCAAACCGATCGCCAAATCATTTCGAATTCATCTGGCCAGCTTATAACCGATGTATTTCGGTTTCTAATTAAGTCAGAATTGAATAAACTTAAAGTTTCATCATTTTCGGTATTTGAAACCGAAAATTTATCAAACTCTGATTTAATTCAAGTTCCGATCATTTGCACGATTCAGAACTATCACAACAACACTCCATTTCCTTTTCGTCGTGTTTTCAAATCATCTGAGCACCTAAAACAGTTCGCCGGAATTCTCTGCAGAAGTCGCCAGAAAACCGTATTCAACACAAACTGGTAAAATACTCTTTCTTTACGATTTCAATCTATTGTTAGAACTTTACTAACATTTACCCATCACTCAAAATCAGCCACAGACGACTTTGCTGGATTTTCTGTGTTCACCGGAAAATTTCTGGAATTGCCGGAAACTCGCTAGTTATCGGTATGCACATTCAAACGTACTAATAATCAATACACACTAGTTCAATTTCATATCTAATTCCTTAATTCTGTTGATAAACCCTCTCAGCCGAAGGTTCAAAAACAGAGCCGTCAAATTCTCGCCGGACTCTCTGAGGAAGACAACCTGTTCGGTATCTTCTTTCCCCAAACTGTTCGGTTTAGTACATTCAAGCTAGTCGTCATGTTTATTAATTAGATTAATCACGAACCAGATGTTTGAGTAAGGTCTGTGACCGTAATGAAGAAGATGAACTTAATAATGAGATAAGAGTAATTAAAATCCGGATTATAAACGGGTTAGACACACAGTCCAGCGGTGGACTGTGTGCAAATTTCATATACACGTCCCGAGTTCGATCCTTGATACGCGCACGCTTTGTGTAATAACATTCCTTTTTAATCATGAACTAACCCGGGTTAAAACAGGTAGTTGTTAAGTATAATATAAATCAAGAATATAACCGGGTTAGACACACAGTCCAGCGGTGGACTGTGTGCAAAATGAACTTCACGTCGCGCGTTCGAATCATGTCACGAGCACCGGTCCAGTTGAATTAAAACGTTTTTGTAAATAAAGGAATTTTCGGTTAATTCAAATAAGCATATAAATATAATTAAAACTGAGTTTATAACGGGTTAGTCACGTAGCTCAGTTGGTAGAGCTACGTGCACGTGAACGGAAGGTCGCCGGTTCGAATCCCGCCCGGCACAGGAATTTACCGCTGACCGAACCGGTCAACGGTCAACGGTCAACGGTCAACAGTGAAAAAAAAATAATATTTTTTTATATATTTATTTAATTTAATTTAAAAATCAATTAAAAATACTTAAAAATAACATTTTTAAAGATAGAAAATAGCCATAAACTCATAAAAATATATCTAAAAAAATTTCATTAAAATCCTTACTAACATCCATCCACTTAATATATTTTTTCATTATTATTTAGGTTAGTATTCCTCGTCGACTCGCTCATCTAAATCGTGCGCATCTCACCATCTCAAATTCAACGCACCCAATGTGAGTGAACCTTTCAAATTCCCCGTTTTAATCACGTTTTTGGGGTGTATCATGTGTCTTTGTTTATTTACATATTATAACGAAACTATTGTGCATACATCATATCATGACATGTGTATTAGTTTGTTGCTGTTAAGTAGTTATTATTGGATGCAAATTATTATTTCAGTACATGCATTTGCCGAGGCCGCAGCTCCCCATCCATGAGGTTGAGCTTGATCCCCATTTTATTATGCGGTTGATCTGTGGCGTGCCCGCACGATCGGCTCCGTTTGATTGAGCCTTGATCGGTCATTTCATTTTACATTTCAATACATGCAATACGCTCGGCTCCGTTTGATTGAGCCTTGAGCGCACAGTTCAATTTACATTTCCAGTTCATGCAATACGATCGGCTCCGTTTGATTGAGCCTTGATCGCACAGTTCAATTTACATTTCCAGTTCATGCAATACGATCGGCTCCGTTTGATTGAGCCTTGATCGCACAGTTCATTTATGTTAGTTATCGTATGATATTGGTATATTCATGTATGCTATCAAGTGTTATTGTATGTTATAATTCTAACTGCTATTTGCCAATGCTTGATTACTTACATTTGCTCTTTTATGATTATGCACAATATTTTATTGATAAACTAACCATAAAATCATTATCAAATGTTTATCTAATAAGGTTCACTCGCCAACTTATGTTGACCCAAAACCTCCATTTTACACATGATACAGGTGAACCAGCAGCAGCTAGGAACACATAGGATCTGGATTAGAAGAATAAAACGATTTAGTATTTGGATTGTTATGTTTGGTTATTTTCCCTTGTATTGAATGAACATGTTTGGATGTTTGAAAAATGTAACTTTGACTTCATTTAATTATGAAACATAATAAATGTCATGTGCTTTGGTGATAACCCAATTATGCCCCGACTCTTATTTCCGCTGCGGGTCGGGGTGTGACATATACGAATGCGGAATTACCATTTTATCCTTCAATGGCCACCCGTCTAGGCCTGATTCAGGGGTAAAATGATAATTAACCACCTGAGTCTTTTACAGCTCAAATTGGTTAATTACCATTTTACCCCTGAATTAGGCCTAGACGGGTGGCCATTCAGGGGTAAATGATAATTTACCATTTGCCTGTAAAATTCAAAAAGTGGCAAGTTTAAAAGTTGTCGCTCAACTTATACGTGACGTCTAGGTCTAGACATGTCGTCTAATAGGACAATATTACCATTTTGCCCTTGAATTTAGCCTAGACGGTGTGCAAACCAGGGGTAAAATGATCTTCTTGCTAGACCCAGACGGGGCGTCTAGGTCTAGACGAGTCGTATATGTACAATTATTAACATTTTTGGTATAATTAATAGGATTTCATTTAATTAATATGAAATTTGATATAAGCCGACATTCCTTCAGTACACACAAGGCACAACAATTAAACCATACAAAGCCCATCTAAAAACCAACAAACTCCGGGTATTGACAAAGATCAGAAATCATACTCTCCGAACTCTCACAACCCACCATCGCCAGCGGCAATTTGGTCATCTACCGGTGGCGATGGTGGGATGTGAGAGTTCGGTGAGTATGATTGCTGATGTTGTCAATACCCGGAATTTGTTGGTTTTTAGATGGGCTTTGTATGGTTTAATTGTTGTGCCTTGTGTATACTGAAGGAATGTCGGCTTATATCATATTTCATATTAATTAAATAAAATCCTATTAATTATACCAAAAATGTTATTAATTGTAAAAAAACTTTGTATTAATTATAGAAAAAAATCGTATTAAATATACAAAAAGTCGTATTAGATGTACAAAAACCCTCATTCTTCCGGTTCACTGTCGACGTAATTAATACTCGGGTTTGGATTTGGTGGGGGATTCATTATCGACGTATACCATTCTAGACGGGGCATGTACATGTCCAGCCATTGTTCTGCAGCGGCTCTTCGGTAGGTCAACCACAAACCGTTTACTGCAGGCATTGGAAACTGGCCTTCCAACTTAATATATATGAAGTTGTCGTTGTTAACATGCGCACTCGTTATCATTTGTGGTTCTCGATCCGACGGAGGGTTGATTATCGGGAAGAAGGTGGAACAACTATCGATGCTTAACTAGTGAAACCACGATACAGTAGCTTTGTTTGATAAGAAGCCCGGCGTGGGGGAAATCCATCTAGTGAGTGGGGGGGGACAACGCTCCACTGAATCCCAAATTAGGCTCTAACGATGCGTGTAAAAGTATCCTTCCTCCCATGCTTTAAATACTGGCGCCCAGATCAATGCGTTCTGATCCATCTCCTGTTGAAGGTCTTTTTGAATGTGGCTCCATGCATGTTCTCCCATACCCAAGCCCACAGCCACAGACCGAAACCCCCAATGACCGTCTAGCCTCACATCTTGTATGCACGAGATGTACGGGTGAAACAATGTGGGAAGGAGAGGCTTAAACTGTTTGATTGTTGTCACATACTCGTCGCCCACTATCAACAGAAAACCGTTATCGTCTCGAACCTCTCTTTGTTTAGAACTAGTTGAATGGCTTCGCCCCGCTTTGGGTTTTTGTGACTTGATGACTGACTGTTGAGTGGCCTGCGACGGAAAGTACGAGCTATGGCGGGGGACATCGTATGTACTTTGTTCGGAACCCTGGGACGGAATGTACAAGCTATGGCAGGGGGCGTCGTCAAACCGAAGTTGTGCTTGCTTTGTTGTTGGTCGTCCACGAGTCGAATGTTGGACAACCGGTGGTTTCTTGGTGGATTTGGTTGGGATCAACATCGCTTAATCTTTCCCAGCAAGCTTTATTTCTGAGCAGGGGGTGTGACTCTAATTGTTGCCAAACAATGTTCAACTCTTCTACCACGTCAACGTCATCCGATGTCAATTTAGATGGCTGAAAGTTAAGCTTCTGCCAGAAGATGTCTACGTCTTCGAGTTGAATCGGACGCTCTGCACGTACGTACTTTTCCAGCCTACAAGCACGGCAACCCACAGCTGTACCACATCTGACATCCACAAGATGAATGCAAGCGCTGCAACACGTCTAGTTTCCTAAGTAGCTCTCCACTCAACAAGTCAAGCGCTGTATGGGAAACTTTTCCACGTAGGTGGTCAAATAACGGGTTTTTGTGGTGTTTCATTATTTTTTCGATGCTTTCTCGAAAGCTCCTCCTTATTTCCCCGTATTGTGTTTCAACTATATCCTTGACACAACCTACTATACGGTCCATCGAGCTCCTATCTTGGACGCATTTCTTTAAATTTGCGTGTTGACTGTCAATCTTTTTGTGGTACGCTGCCCGAAGTTGCAACTTTGATCAATCCACGCAAAGACAAACATTTTCTTGTAGTCTTTCAGCCAGTTATCATACACGTACGTAAACACCCCTAAAAGGTATCAATAATTAGTTAAGTGTACATACGTAGGTCACATTTTATTACAAAAACTTACTTGAACGTTTGCACTCCACAAGTCGCTTTTGCAGGTGGCACAAGTTGTACTCGTATATGGGTATTGATGGAGACTCACACAATCTCCCCCAGTATGAAATTTTTTTTTGCCATTCTTCTTCTATGAATGCGCTCTTATAGTGCTTACAAATATTCTGTTGAATGTGAAACCTGTAGAGATATTGAGAGGCGTTTGGAAAAACTTTAGCACACCCGTTAATTAGGGCCAGGTCTCTATCCGTTACAATAACACGTGGCTCCATACATTCGTCCAACATTGACCTGATCCTCTCAAGCACCCATACAAAGTTACCACTACTTTCTTTGCAGATAATGGCATGCGTGATACAAAATGAATAGTTGGTGGGCGTCATACCAACTATCTGGACAAATGACATGTTGTATATGTTCGTCTTGTACGTGGTATCGATTAGCAAAACATGCGGGAACGCACGCCACATTTCACTCGAGTAGGGATGAACAAAGAAGATCTCTGTAACGACCTCTGTTTCGGGTTCCTCCAGTGTCTCCTAAATAAATTCGTTTGTAATAAGGATGTTTTCTAGCGACTGCATGGGAGTCAGTCCGTATCTTTGTTCAGTCCTAATCTTCTGAATTGTGTTTTGAACGTCTTTCTGAACATGAAACTGTCGGGGAACTGCTTCCTTATCGTTTGAAAATTTATGCGAAGCTCCACGTTTTGTGCTGTCAATTGCTCGATCAATCTGTATTCGTCAGGAGCAAACCTTCGTACAAACGCGTGGCCCGAGAGGTCCTGACAGACTTCGTGTTTATGTTGAGTTTTTCCCCCTTTTATCCCCCATGTTTCATACGGATGGTCTCGCACAGCCACCAGGTAAAACGGGCAACCGGTTTTCTTGCTTCCAGCATTTCTAACCTTTGCTGTAGTATGGTGCTCACCACCACGGTCACATTCAAGCCATACCCTCCCGGTCCTTCAACCAATTTTCTTTGACCATCGGGTCACAATAACGAAACCATCCGCCTTTGCTGTTTCCTGTGCCCAGTTTTTCAGCTCATCTAGAGAGTTAAAAACCTGTAAAATCGATAGCGTTATGTTAGATTTTATGTTTACTCAACTGCACAACATAAATAAATAAGTTTTGAAACCATCTCTGTGAGGTACGGATTGCCTCCGCATGGGGGTGCCTCACCACCATATTCTCCATCATCAGGATAGACTTGTTGACCGTACAAAGAATATGTTGCATTGTAACTTTCGTAACAGTCTCCTCCGTATCCATCCGGACCGTATTGTTGCACGTACGAGTATTCACACCCGTATCCATAATCCAGAAACCCATGTTGCGCAGGATAACATGGTGCATCAACTTGGTACGAGTCGTCCACTTCGGATGTTTCATCAATCGGAGAAACTTTGTTCAAATCTATAAACAGTCTGTTTTGATTTCCTTGTACACTTGACACAACCTCCTCTCGCTCATTAGAATTAGGAACAACAGTCTCCCCCTAACAACGGTATCATCATTAGTAAATAATTAAAACAACAACAAGTTTAACCTAATAATTGTTACTGGATTGGCTTCAGGCACCTATGACTCGCCAGAATACGACCCAAAGAAATAATTGCCGTCCCAGTACGATGACATTTCACCACCTTTGAATGATATCAGATGAAGTAATATAAGCCAAAGAAGAAGACGCAGAGAATTCCGACGACGAAGTGAAAAATTTATGCGACATCAAATGCTCTGCATGGCTCTATTTAACAAAGAAATATACGCCCCGTCTAGGCCTAGACGGGGTGTATCACTTTACTGCTTTACTGACATGCATGCAGACCACCCAAGTCTAAATCAACCTTCAAGACGGGTCGTCTAGGCATAGACAACCCGTCTTGGGCAGGTCGTCTTCAGTGTCTGTCTAGGGCTAGACGCCCCGTCTGATGTGACTGATTTCACATTGTACGAGGGCAGGAATATGGTCGGAGAAAAGGAACCCTAGACGCCCCGTCTAGGTCTAGACGACCTGTCTAGAAGGTGTCTAAATTGGCAAATGGGTGTGTGAATATGTAGACCCTATACATATATATATATATATATATATTATATATATATATATATATATATATATATTAACAACAATAAATAAAGAAATAAAATATTTCCTTAATGAATTTTCTAGTTCAAACCTATATTTTTCTCAAAACTTAGTATATTTTTCTAAATAAAACTAGATTGGTTTATGAGTTCCAAGTTTTTGGTCACACTTAGTGAAGTATTAAATATACCCAAGTATACAAATAAACAGAATTAAATGTGAGCTTGTTTAGCACGACTATGGTTAATACAATACAGTTTGAATAAATAAAAATTCTTAATAATGACTATATTTGTTCCTACTACCATGGGTTTGTTTCCATAATCCACCTTATGGCACCCTATGTTGTTTAATCCGTACCCATCGCCTAACTTGTAGTAGTTAAGATCATTGTTATCATTCCAATGTTTTCGTCGCTCGACTTTATGTAATTTTTTTACATTACCGGTCTTTTCTAGTATCTCCACTGTAAGTCCCAAAGCAGATACGGATCACTGTGTTTGATTGTTATCACCCAAACAACTATAGATTAGTTGTTTGAATGTGTAAAAGTTAAGAAAAACAAAAGATGAAGATGAAGATTCTTGTATGGTTCAAATAACAAGTGTTGTATATGGAATCCCAAAAGATATAATCACTGGATGCACCTGGATGTTTGGACTAAGCACACGAACAGCAATCACAACACAAGAGAAATCACCCAACTTATCTAAGTACCTTGGACTAGGGTGTTCCATTGATCACATGTATAAACAATCTGACTACCCAACGTATTTAATAAATACGATGGGGTATTAAATACGCCGTTACCGGGAAGTTTCCTGTAGTTACATTCTCAGTCCCTAAACTTTCTAAAATACATTAAACTGTTACAAAACTATCCAAAACCAACTAAAACTAAGTACCAACAATCTCAAAAGATCCAACAATATCCCTCCTAGATCGTTGCATGCTTGTTTGATTCTTCATTCTTGATCTTCGGTTTCTGGATATGAGGCAACTTGATCTACAGGTGGTGCTTCAGTTAGGTTAACAACAGCTTCACTTGTGGTGGGTGGATCCTCCATCGTGGCCTCGTATGTGGATGAGGTCGGAGGTTCAGATTTTGATGCAACTAGAGTGGGTGATGGAGCTTTCTACTGAGCTAACGATTTTTGCTTTCTTTTCTTTTTCCTAGCCTCCTCTTTCTCCTTTTGTTTTTCAATTCTGGTCACGATGTCCGTAATTTCAATTTCTTTCTGTTGCTCATTCTACCGCCCTTTGGAACAACATGCCTTCTTCTTTATACTCATTCCCGGCACTGACATGAATCTTATGGCCAAAAAGAATATTTAGATCGGATAGGCAGAACATAAAGACATCCATTGGGTCTAGAATATGAATATCTTCGTTAGAATCAGATCTGATCACTGCTTCTCCTGTTTTGCCATCATAGAACCATTTCTTGAAGTTCGTGAGCATCACAAGTTGTTCTGGAGGGATTTTGACTCTGGTTTCTACTTTAGCAGGATCAATAAACCACGTGACCACCCCCTTGCAAGTAATGGGATCTTTTGTTGTCTTTGAAACCCTTCTGCGGGGGCGCTGCGGCTTGAACACAGTGAACCCTCGATTGCATTCTCTTAAGATCAATCTTTCAAAGTCAGCACCAATACTATTGTTGGTAGGTTTTATCATACCTAACCTTCCAAGCTCACGGATATCCCACCGAGGAAGAGTTTTCATGTTTACTCCAGCTTTGAAGTGTTGGATGACTCCACCCCGTCTTTTCACGATAAACATCCCTTTCAAATTTAAGTACTTCCAGCTGATTATCTTGTCAGTAACTTCTGTCTTTTCAACTATGACAACTTGATAAAAATCTGGGAGGTTTTCTCTTTCTTTTCTAATCCATTCAGGATGTATTGTAGTCACTTCATCACCATCTTCAGTTTCATACAAACTATCTTCCTCCAACCTCCATTCAACAAAACATGCTGGAATCTCATCGCTATCCACCTCATCTTCCTCACTTTCATCTTCTTCGGTAACATTCACTACAGATTCTAAGCGTCTCTTCTTTTTCTCAGCTTCCTCCGCTTTACGTTTGTCTTCTTCAACCTTAAACTTCTCATAGTCGAAGATATTTGTAGCAGAGAACATTTGGTTGTATTTCTGCTTAAGCACATAGTTCTCTGATCATTCTATACATCATCTCCATACCATCTTGCTAGAATCTAACGAATCTTGTTTGTTCCTTGACATATGCATGAAGCTCCTTGTTTTTCTTTCTCTGCTCTCTCAGCTTCTCACGGATCACCTTAGTGTTGCTTACTTGATGCTTCAGAAGGCATATTTCTTGAGTAGGACCTGTCCCGATATCTTTCGACAATTTATCATAAAGTTCCTGAAATGGACGAGGTCTGCGTGGAACTTGCTGAGGCATTTGCTTGGTTGGTGCACTTTTCGAAGACCCTTACCTGTGTTCTATCGTTTCTAGGGAGGTAACCTGCTAGGAGCTTCTAGATCTACAATTAGTTGATCAACAGACGCATCTAATTTTTCTTGTACAGTAGTGACAGTCATTAGCGTCTCAGATTCCGTCATCTCACGTCTCTTTCTCTTTGCTTCTCTCTTTTCTCTTTCTTCGGCTTCATATATGGCACGTAAGTTTTTGATATGCTCCTCGTGTTCTCTAGTGCCACCAACCTGAAAGCTACTTTCCATCAGACGTTCTTGAGTCGGGGTGTATTTCTTTTTCTTTGATGAATCCCCTCATTTGCATGTGGTTTTCCTTTATTTTGTCTTATCAGCTGTTTAGTTTCTTCCTCTTCTTCATATGCTTCCTCTTCAACGTCTGTATGTCTCTTTCTTTTAACACCTTATCTATATTTTTCATACGCAACTTTTACTAGAGGAAATCTCTCCTCTCTATACATCATTTGTGTAGCATCACCCACTCCTGAGTTTTCAATTCCGTGATTTGTCGGCCAGTAACAACTGAAATTTGTACGTGTCATTGTCATGTGGAAGATTTGGATGATGATGATTAATGAGAAGCTGAACAAAATGATGATACATTGCCCATGTAGATGTGTTAGCATTGTCGACCATACAGTAGAAAATCAGACTCGAGATGTTGAACAGTTGCCTGGTGCATAGATTGAGCACAGCAGCTGACCTTCTAGGTTCAAACCATCATAGCCTCCCATTATGTGTGCTAAACTCATTGCAAACACATGAAGAATAAATCTCCAATCCTTTGTGAGACCTTTCCGTTTAATCTCATTCTTTTCTCTGAAATCTCGTACATAGTTTGTTCCACGGATTCCTTCCAAAACTGCCTCTTTACTCAGCTTTATTGGGTCACTAGAATTGTTTCTGAGGCTGAGGACTTTTCGTATTCGCTCTTCTGTCACCTTTGTCTCTTTGTTACATACTGTTGCTGTGATATGCTTGACTTGATTTATTGTTCTCACTCTTGCGGTTCTCCAAAAGTCTTCTATGTGAATGCAATAGATCTTCAGATTCGCTTGAACAGCATAACTTAATTTTCTTCTTGACAGCCAGTCCATTACATCTTCAAAATCAGGCTCCAGTGGAACTGGTGTAATTGGCTGATTGTGTTTCCTCGTACCATCCCAGACCATTTGTTGAGCCATTATGAGACATGAAAACGAGCCAAGTTAGATCCATTTTTTCCAAACATAATTTTTTGTTAGATAAAATATTTACAATATAAACTAAAAATAAAAACAAATGAATAAAATAAAATTAAAATATAATAAAATATATATATATATATATACATAAATACGTAGGTAAAAACGCTAAATTTTGGGGTTAAATACGCAGCGGCTATAATTATTTGCGCTGGTATATCCGCTATTAAATGCGCCAGTAACCTGATTTATTTACACCAGACATGTGACACATATACGCCAAGCGAAATAATATATACGCCGGTTGTAACTCATTTATGCTGATCGTAGGTCGCAGATTTAAATCTAGTTTCGAGATAACAGTCAGCGTAGATGTTTATCTACACTGGTTTGACCGGCGTATTTGTCAAATACGCCGGTTGCTTGAACTTGCGTTCAAGACTTAAATTCGCGATCCATTGATCAATGAGTATTATGTTGCCTTCAAACATAAATACGCCATATTCAAGTTAAATGCGCCGAATTCAAATATTTCTTGATAAACCCTTTTAAAACCTTTGAACACTGATTGAACAAAACTCATTGATTGTCTATGCCTAGTACACATATTCTGTAAACATGGCCATTCAATAATCAACTCGAAAACATGAAACACATACCAATATCAGCTGCAAAGAAATCGGCTTAAATGTTTTGAAGAAGTTTTAAAATGAGTGTTTGAAAGTGGGTTCTTGAGAGTTGTTGAAGAAGAAGGTGACTGAAAATGAAGCATGTACAGATCTGATATATATATTATACACATATATACAAATTAATCAGCCAACGTATTTAATAAATACGCTAGCATATTAATTACGCCGCATCAGTTACTTTTTGATGTTTCTTCAAAGTTAAGAAGTCCAAACCAAATACGCTCGAAAATCTTAACTTTTTCGAAAATGTGCCCTTTTTAGCTAATAATAGTGCAAAATCCGAAAATAAGTCTAAGAAAAACATAAATTGGCAATTTAGACCGCGGAAATCATTTTTAGAGCCACAGAGCTTCCTTTTTCACAATTTTATTTTGATTCTAACCCCGTGACTTTCCAGCAAAAGATCATTGCTGGCAACACTTGTCAGTTTTTAATTAGAGGACTTAAATAATCAAGGCACAAGAAAAACTGTCAGTATGTTTATCCCCTTAAATCCATGCACCCTTCTTCAACTTGCTTTTGGTGAGCGTTTTATCATGTTGAGGTAATACTGACAAAAATTGCAATGGCCCCCACTCAAGCTAGACAGATAGAATGTTGTACCCGTGAGTCCCAGTCAGGACATACCCCCACGATCAAGGTATGCACAAAGATTCCTCATAGCGGGTGAATATATTAACTTCATTCGTTTTAAATTTCAACGATAGATCATTGATCATCATGTCAGTACTTTCGTACAGCAGAGAGACCTATGTCTAACAAGGGCTAAGGCAAATACCATAATTGTTAATGATAAGCTTAATCCGTGTAGGGTTTTGGCCACGTTGGCTCTTTTGAAAAGATATCATAATTGTGTCTAGGTCAGCATATATCTGGATGCAGCAGAAGAGCAATTATGATATCCCCAAATGATTAGTCAATATAAAGACCCGAAATCTCAGACTTTGGCAATCTATCAACGCAAGATTTAAGACCATTAAGCCATATGCCGCAATGTGTTACCGCAAGTTGCACAACATTATGGGTATCCAGAATTCTTGTGTAAGAATTAATTTTTGTCGCCTAATCGCTGTTTACTCGATGATGTTGTTGAATCTACTGACACGTCGTTGCTTGGCACCCTGATTTTCCTTGCTTAACATCTTGATTTTCCATTCTTTTCTTGTTTTAAGAACAAACAAAGTGTCATCAGTTTTTCTATCATTTCTTAGAAGGTCAATCGAAGATCAAATCATCAAATATGCTCATTTTCTAGAAATCTTCCCCCCCTAAAATTTGGATTTCAAAACTCCAGTGCTTGAAAATGAAATTTTAATTTTGCAGAAAATCTTTTTGTTGGGCACACATTTTTTTAAACGGTTATGAAGGCCTAAATCATTTCCACTCAAGGTAATTGACCATTTCCAACTAGGTTACCAACTGGTTGAAACGGGTTTTGTCGAGGCTTTCATGAAATTATCAGCTTTCTGTTGCATAGTATCCACAAGCACCACTTTAATATATCCTTTCTCGTATGCATCTTTGATCGCATGAATGCGAATTTTGATGTGCTTTGTTCTGGAGTGGCGGATAGGATTTTTCACAATTCCTAGACACGCCTTGTTGTCGATGAATATCGGAGTCTTCATGATGTTGATTCCGTAATCCAACAACTGATTTTGTATCCAAAGAACTTGTGAGCAGCAAGTGTAAGCTGCTGTATATTCGGCTTGAGTAGTAGATGCGGAAACCGTTGTCTGCTTATTGTTTTGCCACGATATGAGACAATTTCCTAAGAATTGACAACCTCCGGAGATGGACATTCTGTCAACCTTGCAACCTGCATGTCATGTAGATAAGCAATTAAATCAAAATTAATTTCTTTAGGATACCACAGTTCCGAGCTTGGATGTTCCTTTCAGATAGTGAAAAGTTCGTTTAACAGCAGCTTCATGAGATTCTTTTGGATTTTTCTGAAACTGTGCATAGATGCAAACAACCCACATAATGTCATGCCTACTTGAGGTCAGATACATCAACGAGCCTATCATCGAGCGATAGAAGGACTTGTTCACTGGTTTTCCCTGAATATCATATGTGAGTTCCGTCTGAGCTGCAAATGGTGTGCTGGTAGTTTTGAAGTCATTCATGCTGTACTTTGCAAGAATATCTCTGATGTACTTTGCTTGATGAATGAGGATACCGTCTCCTCTCTGCTTCACCTACAATCCCAAGAATAATGTGAGTTCTCCCATCATGCTCATTTCGAACTTTGCCTTCATAACCTTCTCAAACTCCTTACATAGGGCCTGATCGGTTGACCCAAAAATAATATCGTCTACATAGATCTGCACCAGCATCACATTATCTCTGATCCTTTTCGTGAAAAGAGTCATATCGATTTTAATACCAGGCTCGAGGAGCTTGATGAAGACCATAGAGAGCTTTGTCAAGCTTATAGTGTCGTGTAGGAAAATGTGGATCTTCAAATCCCGGAGGCTGGCAAACATAGATTTCTTCCTTCACCTTCCCATATAGAAACGCACTCTTTACATCCATCTGAAACACCTTGAAGTTTTTGTACGAAGCATATGCTTAGAATATTCTAATAGCTTCCAAACGTGCTACCGGGACAAAAACTTCCTCATAATCAATCCCTTCCTCCTGTCGAAAGCCTTGAACTACCAATCTAGCCTTGTTCTTGATGACTACACCACGATCATCCATTTTGTTACGAAATACCCACTTGGTGCCAATGGGATACTTTCCATCAGGTAGATCAACTAGTTCCCAGACTTTGAGCTTACGAAACTGAGATAACTCTTCCTGCATAGCCTGCACCCAGCTGGAGTCTTGAATAGCTTCTTCAATGTCATTGGGTACGGACTGCGAATGAAAGGCAACATACAATCCATTGTTGATGGTATGTGTTTGTTCACGAGTTCGAACTCCATCTTCCACATGACCAATGACATTTTCAATGGGATGATTCGATTTGTCTTGTAACCTGCATTGGTGTGGGTCTCAATTTGTTAAGGTAGATTGGTGAAGTGTTCGTCAATGTAGATAATTCGAGGCTCGTCTTCTTTAGTTGATTCATCCACAATCGACTATGAAGAAGAAGCATCACATGTAGATGCATTTTCAGCCGAAGTGTTGCCATTATATTCGTTAACATGAAGGTTGGATCGGCAGAGACTGGGGTGAATCAAGTTATAAACAATGGTTCTATTAGGGTCGTTTCAGCATGTTCGGTTTCAGTGAGTGGTTCATAAAGGGTTGAAAGTGTTGAAAACAACGTCTACATCATAAAACCAGTTTGGAGAATTTCCAGTGTTGGTGGAGTTTCCTTCTTGAAAGTCGACGTAGTATGATTCAATCACCATGTTGGTTCGTTTGTTGTAGACTTGATACACCTTTTGAGAAGATGAGTGATGTGCGCGAATTAAATATCTTACTCTGATTTTCGTTCACACAGATTAGGTTTTAAAATGGTATTTACCTAAAACCAACTACACACACAAAGGGGCAAGTGTACCCGTCAGGTGGTAGTACAGTCGGTCGGTAAGAACCGGATATCAATCCGTGGACTCAGTGTCTCAATACTAGATCTTTGTTACTTTTAAACCTGGTTCAATGGTGAATTGATTTCTTGACTTTTTTTTTAACTATCATGAAAAGATAACAATTAACTACTTGAATTAATAAAGAACAATAATTAATAAAGGTTGCTTAAATTAAGTATCCAATAACAAACATATGACAACATTTGAGGAAAACTAATGGTGATGCAAGTTCTAGATTCAACTAAGTTTCCATTCAAGGTTTCCTAGTTTTATAAATCTTGGGAAAATAATAATGAAACAACATTTTAATCACCTAAGATTCATTCTTTTAAGTTTACTTGCTAAGTTGATGTTAATCTTTAATAAAGAGTTAATTATTTGTCAAAACTCCTAACTCTACAAATCAAGGAAAACTAATATGAACAACACATTAATCACCCTAACTTGGCTTCAAGTAAATGACATCTTCAACAAGTTCTTGATATGAATCACAATCATGGTCAAGCTAGATAACAACCTTGGCCTAAATCATCAACCCAACATGAACAAAAACCATAGAATCCATATAAATATTCATATAATCTTTCCAAATGCAATTGCAAGAATTCATACTTATATTCAAATCATCATTCTAATCATGTTAGCAATTACCATTCCTAGTTTCATGCTATGAATCAAATCAACAAACTAACAAGATTCAACAATCATAATCTCTACATGAGCTTTCCAACACTACATGTAAATACTTATGACCAAACATTCAAGAATAATGACTTTAAACATGAACATGCATCCCAAGAACAAGATCAAATATCATCATGAAGATTGACATACAACAATCACCACATCTATTTCCATGTTGTCAAATGTTCATTAACTTCAACAAAATTCAAGCAAGACAATTGTTTAGCCTATAAGGCTCATAATAACTAAGACAAATGCAAAATAATGTAGATTTTTCATAAATAACAAGTGGAATACTAGAGTTTAAGACAAGATAATCGATAAAATGACTTGAATATCAAGTGATACAACCTTCCTGAAGGCTCCTTCTTCAATCTCCAAGCTTCCAGGAGCAGATTCTTGAGAGAGAAATTCACCCAAATGTTCCAACTCCCTTCCAAAGGAGCTGAATTCACGTATTTAAGCTACTGGGCATTTGGCACGACCGTGCCACCTTTTGGCATGGTCGTGCTTGGTAAGTGGCAGGTGCCTTTCTGAGTTGTTGACCAAGTTTGATGCCATATCCTGAAAGATCCGGCTAGAATTTCCCCGAGGTGGCACGACCATGCAAAAGTGTGGACGGTCGTGCTTATCTATATCGTACTCGGAAATGATTATGTTGATATAAAAAATTAGCTGATCAGAACCTGTGATAGCACGAACACGGTCGTGCTTGGGGTTGGCACGATCGTGCCAGACGTTGGACTGGCTTGGGTTGTGTAGACTGATGGTAGTGCTGATGATAGTGCCGACTTCCGAAGGCTTGGCACGGTCATGCCAAGGGTTGGCACGGTCGTGCCATGTTTGGCAGTTTGACTGAAATGTTCCATTTTTGCTCCAAATCATCTCCAAAAGCCTTCGTTTCTTCACCGGGCCGAAGCCTGGACTTGTATTTCACAAACCACTCAAATGAGTATCAAGATCAATGAAAATACAATGAGTTTTTGTATAAATGGTGAATATTTGACGTTTAAAAGATGTATAAATTCTTATACATCAAACATCCCCACACTTGAACTTTGGTTGTTCTCGAACAAACTAAGGTAAACAAAAATTCTCTCTCAGCAATCAACTCAGCTAGCATAATATAAGCACAAATAAATAACTTGGGTAAAACAAAACAGATTACTCGACATAAAAGGAAAAACCAAAAAGTATGTGAAATATGGTTATGAGCAATGATCCATCTCGACATCCTACAGGCTCACCTTACATCCTCGTAATGTTCACACACACTCAGCTATAAATATAATAGACATACAATTCATGGAGTATGTTTAGAACACTCGATGCCAAGACAATGACTATGCGATATCATAAGCTTGTGTAAGGATCAAATCTAAACACTTGACTAACATATAACACAAATCAAGAGGTCTTGTATGGTTGTAATTTGGCTAGGGTAAAGGGTGTGGAAATGGATTTATAAAAGTGGCTAAAACGGTTAAAGACGACGGCTCGACTAACTTGAAGCGAAGAAAAACAAAATTATCCAACTTTTTAATAACTAACCGAGAGCTAGCCAACCACTTAGATATCTCCCCAAAATTGCTCTAACAAAGCCAATTGACAAGGCTTTTTCAACTTTGATATATTATTATTATTTTTTCACCACTTTAGAGGGAACTAAGTACGTCTACTTAGATAAAAACTCCAAGCTATGATGTTATGACTAATAAATCGATAAACTATACAAGAAGGCTTACAAGTTAGTCCTAACCGGATCGGCTTTAAACAAAAAATGTGGGTTCAAAAATAAAAGGCTAATTTGGCTAATTGGTGATATTTAGTGGTTTAAAAGAAACGAAAGGGAAATACTCAAATTGGTTTAAGTAAGGGTGTGATTTGGTTGCAGGAATAAATAAAAATAGTTAAAATAAAAGGTTTCCTACAGCCTCAATCATTTTTATGCTATGTGTTTGCTTTGTGTTCTCGAAATGTATGCCTAATACAAGTTCTAAACCGCAAAAGTCATCTGGCGTACTCAATCTTTGCCCGCAAAAACATGAGTAAAAATAATTCTAAAGCTATAATGCTGAAAAATAACTTACGAAAACGGGCATATTTGGGTAACTTTGCAAGGCAAATAGGTAGGAATTTTGCTTGATTTCTCACGCACAATTTTATAAAAAAATACTAGATGGCAACTTTTATTCGATCAAATCCTTTTTTCGTTCGCCTTTGTATATTTATAAAAAACTTTAGCGTTTATATAAAACTTGCGTTGGTTTGATTATTCAAGAGAGTTTGTATTATTATTATTAATTTTTTTTTGGACAACCACAAACAAGCTTAACCACCTCCCCACACTTGAATTGTACTATCGCCCACGATGTACAACAAAAAATGAGCATAATGTAATGCACCAGTATAGTGACAGTTGAGGAAGCGGGAATACGAAAACTCCCCTGAGTTGCAAAGGCTAGAATGGAGTAAAAGAAGGTAATACGAAACATTCCAACAAACTACCACACCATCCAGTAACTAGCACATCATCAAATAAATACTGCACACTGGAAAACAAAATCACTATCACAATAAACAACCCAACCAAAACTCCTTTGTCTTTGTTTATAAAGCAAACCACTAAATTAAAATGTACGAAATTGAAGGAACAAACGGAGGAGTGTACGGACAATGCAAAATGGTACACTCCTCAAACACAAAATGCAAATAGAAGTACGGCATGTGCTGCAAGATCAGGGTCGGCCGCCAGATCCTGAGGGACTGGCATCATCCCGACGGTCAAACCGGAATCTCCTCGTGAAGTGCAGCGGCAGCTGTGTGTAGGGATGACCGAGCGAGCTTGCCAAATGCTGATGTGAACCGAATAGCCAATCGAAGCTACGCCTGCTCTGCTCGTACATATCCTCCAAAATATTACCCTGTCTATGCTGCTCAGCGTGGATCATGTCCACGTCATGCCGTACAGCCTGCTGGTCCAAAGCCAACCCATCCATTCGTTTCCAAAGATCCACTGCAGACGGCTCATACGGGCCGTATGCACCCTGCTCAAACCCGCCACCAAAACCACAAAACATGTGCTCCTAATTTGGGCTCCCAAAGCCCTGGCCTAATTCACTTATCTGTATGTGAGGGTCTGCTCCCCCAGCAGCCTCACCTGGACCGAATCCTGGAGCATCCTGCATGTGGACGTCATCGCCTCCACCAACATTGCCCTCCTCTTGATCACTTTCCCCCTCAGGAAGTGGATCCCAAATCCTACCCAGGCGATCCACTAGCTTTGGGATACCATTTACTTTGCGAATCATATGCATGGCAGTCAATTGCGACACATTGAGCAGTCCATAATCACAAGCTATTGTGAGATCATCCAACCGTACCCTGTAGTACTTAGCTAACCTGGTGGCAAATGCACCACCACAGATCCTCGACGTGGGGGTCGAACCAATACCCCTTTGGATAGACTTAGCAACACTAACCACAACATTGAATTGGATCCAGAGATGATGCAATAGAGGTGGAAGAGGTCGCGGGTGGTGATGTTTCCAGTACTATCACCCCGACCGCCGATTACGTGAAAGATGGCGCGCTCAATTATGCGGTGCAACGGGTCAAGAATCCATGTAGCCTTGGCTCGTCGTGGGTCCCATTCGCGACCCGGTATAGTGATCTCAGCCCAGAATGTGGCTTTGTCCGCGTCAGCTTCCCATTCCTGCAGACTACCGTGAAAGAGCTCGGAGTCGATCTCGTCTTCCACGTATAACCCAAGTATCTGCCCGAACCTGCTGATAGATTGGCGATGCCATTTCCGTCCTAGACGGTAACTAACACCAACCTGTTTCTCGTAAACATCTGGGCACGGAAGATAAACCTGAATGAAGCAAAAAACTCGATGACCAGCTCAACATATTGGGGTTCAGCCATCGCGAAGAGGCAGGTCCACGTGGAAGTCATAAGATCCTCAAATCATTCGGTCTGACCAAGCAAGTCGAGATCGACGGTTTGAAGTGTCCGCATAGGCTCGATTAAGTGCCTCCTAGCCCATAGCCTTTTCAACTTTGGGGATGCAATGCCCTTCCATGGCATTGTCGCTGAACCGGAGAAACAGATGATTCATCTGCAAGAATGAGACAAGATAAACAACTAAAATGCGGAAAACCAAACAAAAACTGGGTTCGAGACAGGTCCGTATGATCGTGCCTTAGGTTGGCATGATCATGCGTGCTTGATTCCAGTAGGTTTTATGAAGATGTCTAACTTATGAAGTTTTTCTGGGTTTGTTCTCCATGAAGCACGATCGTGCCACACTTGAGCACTCTCGTGCTAAACCAATTCTGGGTGAACTTTTGGTGAAAAAATGGAAATTTTTATGAAGGGCACGACCGTGCCAAACCGAGTCACGATCGTGCTTGTTGAATTTCTGGGCAGGATTTCCGAATTCATCAACAATTTATGAAGGGCACGATCGTGCCATATGTTGGCACGATCGTGCGTGATGAATTTCTGGGTTTTTTAAATGCAGTTCATCAACAACTTATGAAGAGCATGGTCGTGCCAACGTTTGGCACGACCGTGCGTGACGGAACCACAACCTGAAACAGCCCTAAAAATTCACCCAAAACCCCCGATTTTTTAACACTTTTGCTTGGGGGTTTTGTAGATCGATCAAGTGTGGTCCCCGACAACATAAAATACACAAAAAACATGCTTGAATCGGATGATTTGGACCAAACCCTAAAAACTTAGAAGAAAAACTAACTTGAAGAACAAACCCAAATATTCAACAACTAAAAAGAAAAGAAGAAAGATTCGTACCTGGATTGATGCTTGGGATGAAAGGAAAACAGATTTCTTGAAGGAAGGAAGTGTGGAGGATTCGTGAGTGGATTGTGAGGATCCAAATGAGTTTTTTGAAGGTTTTAAAAGAAAATCTAAATGGGCTTTATGAGTTCTGCTAATGGGTCTGCACTAGCAAGTCTGACAGTGCAAGAAAACCCCGTTGATAGTGCTTATTTTTCGGATTTTCGGTTTTTTTAGAATAGTTGTTTCCCACTTAAGTTTATTTATTCATATTTAATAAAACCAAGATAAAAAATATATCACTTGAATTCATATCACTCACGAAACACCTCCTACCAAGAAAAGAACCGAACTAACATACTTGAAGATCGGCGATGCATTCCAACATCCCCCGCATCCAGAATGAACCGCAACCTCAAAAATAAACTAAACAAACAAAAAGAAAAACATTTATCAGACCTAAAAAACATGCTAAGTTTAGTTACGAGTCTTCAGTGACAACCTCCTTACTCTTATCCACGGGGCCACCAACATATGACTTCAGCCTGTGCCCATTGACCTTGAACAATCGGCCATCCTCTTGGCCTATCTCCACTGTTCCATAGGGGAACACTGATCGCACCATGTAAGGACCTGACCAACGAGACTTAAGCTTGCCAGGAAACAACTTAAGACCCGAGTTATATAGCAACACCCGATCACCCACCCGAAATTCTTTCTTATCCTTCAGGCAGGAGTCGTGGAACGTCTTCATACGTTCCTTATATAGCTTGGAGCTCTCATATGCATCATTCCAGAGCTCCTCGATCTCGTGGATTTGCACAAACCTGTTTTCGACCGCAGCTGCCATATCAAGGTTAATTGTTTTCAAAGCCCAGAATGCCTTATGATCGAGCTCAACAGGGAGATAACAAGACTTCCCATAGACCAGCTTAAATGGAGTAGTGCCTATAGGGGCCTTGTAGGCCGTTCGAAAGGCCCATAGTGCATCATCCAGTCTTTCTGACCAGTCCTTACGGCTTGCGCTCACCGTTTTCTCCAAGATACGCTTAATGCCCCGATTTGTGACCTCGACTTGCCCACTAGTCTGTGGGTGGTATGGTGTAGAAAATCGATGTTGCACACCATACCGGGACAATGCCTTCTCCAACTGAGCATTACAAAAGTGTGTCCCCGGTCACTAATCAACGCTTTAGGAGCACCAAAGCGCGCAAACAGTTTCTTCAGAAACCTAACCACCACCCTAGCATCATTGGTGAGCAAAGCTTGCGCTTCCGCCCACTTTGATACATAATCGACCATGACTAGGATGTATTGGTTTCCAAAGGAAGTCGGAAAAGGGCCCATAAAGTCTAAGCCCCACACATCAGAAACCTTACAGACTTGAATGTCGTTTTGCGGCATCTCATTGCATGCTAGATATTGCTTGCCCTTTGGCAGGCATCAGATGATCTCACAAACTCATGGGCGTCTCTAAAGATAGAAGGCCAGAAGAATCCAGCATCGAACACCTTCTTTGCGGTATTGTTAGCCCCATGATGACCTCCCATAGGTCCCTCGTGACAGTGGCGAAGAATGTCCCTTGCCTCGTCACCATGCACGCAGCACCGGATCATCTGATCCGCGCCCACCCTGAACAGATAAGAGTCATCCCAAAGATAGTACTTAACATCAGCAAAAAAATTCCGCTTCTGTTGAGAGGTCATCCCTTTGATCAGGATGCCGCTGGCTAGGTAGTTTGCGATGTCAGCAAACCATGGGGAATCTTCATTTGTCTTGAATAGCATAAGAAACTCGTGGGGAAAATTGTCATTGATGTTAGCCCCACGAACTTCTTTTCCCTCGTAACGCTCAAGTCGAGACAAATGATCAGCTACCAAATTTTCGGCCCCTTTCTTATCACGGATTTCAATGTCAAACTCTTGCAGCAAAAGAATCCATCGTATCAATCTAGGTTTAGCATCTTGCTTGCCAAAGAGAACCGAAGTGCTGCATGATCCATGTACACGATAGTCTTGGAGAGGATGAGATAAGATCAAAACTTGTCGAAGGCAAAGACCACGACATGAGCTCTTTTTCTTTCGTGGTATAATGCTCCTGAGCGTCATTCAAGGTCTTACTCGCATAGTAAATCGGGTGAAAATACTTATCTCTCCTCTGACCCAAGATGGCCCCGACTGCGAAATCACTCGCATCGCATATCAACTCAAATGGTAATTCCCAGTCGGGACCTACCATGATTGGGGCATTCACTAATTTCTCCTTCAATAGCTCGAATGCTTTCAGGCACTCATCAGAGAAAACAAACTGGGCATCCTTCTCTAGAAGCTGGGTCATCGGACGGGCAGCTTTGGAACAATCCTTTATGAATCGCCGGTAAAAACCTGCATGACCAAGAAAACTCCTAATAGATTTAACGGATGTGGGCGGCGGGAGCTTAGAAATAGTCTCAACTTTGGCTCGATCAACCGCAAGTCCCGCCTACGAAACCTTGTGCCCAAGCACAATGCACTCCTTTACCATAAAGTGGCATTTTTCCCAGTTCAAAACAAGGTTGGCCTTTTCACACCTGGCCAACATCCTCTTTAGATTCCCAAGACAGTGATCGAAAGAGCTCCCGAATACAGAAAAATCATCCACGAAGACCTCTATGGAGTCCTCGATCATGTCATGAAAAATAGCCACCATGCATCTTTGAAATGTGGCTGGGGCATTGGACAGTCCAAAGGGCATTCGCCGATAGGCAAATGTGCCATACGGACATGTGAATGTAGTCTTCTCCTGATCCTCAAGAGAGATCGGAATCTGAAGGTAGTCAGAGAAACCATCAAGGAAACAGTAGAACATCCTCCCCGACAGTATCTCTAGCATCTGATCAATGAAAGGAAGAGGAAAATGATCTTTCCTCGTGGCATCATTGAGTTTGCGATAGTCAATGCAAACTCTCCACCTGGTGACAGTATGAGTGGGAATTAACTAATTTTGTTCATTAGTCACCAATGTCATTGTAACGCTTCGCATTTGTATTTTTTTGTTTTAGCAAGTCTACTTCGTGTTTGTATTTTTCGGAAAGTCCAAACCTTGTAATCCTATTTCTATTTTCAATTCATATTCTAAGGCTTTGATTGTAATCAAGATTAATCAATTATGCTAAATTCGCAAACTTTATTCGCGTTTAAACTTATGATCATGCTATACTTTATTCTTCGTAAATCAATTCAAAACAACGTGTACATGTGTGATGAATGTTTATCAATCTTATACTAAACTCAAGCAAAACAATTGGTGATATTATTCAAAGAATCCAAGCTTCCATTATCCTAAAATCATGTCTTTTTATGTTCAAGAAAATACTTGTTTTAATTGTTCTTTTAGGGTTTTTAAAACAACAATATGCACCACATTATACCATATCAAGACCCATACATGTCACACAAATACAAAGTTATAAGTCTAATACATGTATTATTTATTTGAAACAAAAAAAATAAAAAAAAAAGAAAACAACCATGTTGCGGTCGAAACATGTAGCTGTCTTCCCACTGTTTTTTTATTCAAACTTCCCCCCAAGTGCATTAATTCAGCCCTAAACTTAACCCTAATCTTCCCCCTACATAAACACAAGTTCCTCCACCTCTTTCCTACTTCTACAAGCCTCCATACTCCCTAAAAAGTCCCTAACTTCAGAATTTCTCTGCTGAAACTCAGCAGCTTACAAGTGAGTTTCAACTCACTTTTCTTCTTCTTTTTACCTTGTTTTACTTTTAACACTCTTGGATAACCTCTAGGAAGGTTCTCAAAAGTTTCCTTGGGCACACTAAGGTGAAACCACACCATTTTGAGGTCCAAAATTGCACAAAACTTTCTGCCCAAATTTTTATTTTCAAACTTCAAATTTTCAATGTTTTCACTTTTTTACTTCCTCAACAATGTTTGCTAAAGCCCTATGGATGTTTCCATAGGTTTTCCGTGGAAAACCAAGGTGGAATCATATCATTTTTGGGGCCAAACCTTCTGGTTTGGAAGATAACTTATAAAACTTTTTCAAACATACTTTTAACATAACAAATCTATGCTACATATGCCACTAATCAAAGCTTATGGTTAGTGTGTTAAGCTGACTTGTTCACACACAATCAAGAGGCATAACATGCCTCTAAACTTGTTGTTTTTATTAGGGTTTTAAACCCACAAATGTTGAGCCATCCAAGCTTACAAGCTTGTGTTGGTGTAGGTGTGATTACATGAAGGCCTTGGCCATTCAACTATTCAATCCACCCCTCACTTGATGATTTCTATAATTCTTGAGCATCCGGATTGTCCTTGTGTCAATCTTGTGTAATGGTGAATCCAATGAAAGAGGTTTAGGATGGTTATCCTCGTAACTCCATGCATGACTTACATGACTTCCATGAAATACATGAACTATATGATTAATTAGTAGTAATATAACTATATGTAAATACTTAATATAACCGAAACGTAGACCATGACCAATGGTTAGTTGTCTTAAAAAGTAGGTTAATTTATCTTAGACATAACAATCGTTACGATTCTATTGGGCATGACCCATAAAAACACAAACACCCTTCGAGGCTTATTAGTGTCAAGAACGAGCGTTAATGTCTACATGAATACTTTCGTATGTATACTTTCTTGCACATTTTAAATTCCTAAACTCATTAAACTACCCATCAATCTAATACCACACACCTACGTTTGCCTTGTGTAGGATAAACTTGGTGTTCCATCCCCTAAATCAACCTAACTCTCTCACGGATATTACTTTGCAAAACCGTGAGTACACTCGACCCCTTTTTATGTTTTCCACTATTTGGGTGCAACATGATTAATTTACAAAAACTACACTAAATCACACTTTATTGTATACACAAACAATCCATCAACATGCTTTAGTCTTATGCTACTTGAATTGTTATTTGGTACATTCTTATGTGATCTAAATGTCATTAACTTTGATCGAGCCTCCCTTAACATGTATAGCGCTATAGGAGTAACGCACCGCCCGTATTCTTGTGGTCAATGTTAAGTTTTAATCTATTTTGCGGTACACTAGAGGATTGACTTGTAGATTCACATGCCTTATTTACATTTATCTTGTATCTAGCTAATCATGTGGATTTGTTTAATCGGATTTTATACTTATGCTATGATATTAAACTTGTGTACTCGCCAGTACTTTGTTATTGAACTATACTTTTTAAAATGTTGCAGGGTGATGAAGTTGTTATGATGGAACTTAGTAGGAATGGCATAGAAACATGCGTACAATACTAAGTTAATTATTATGTTATTGTTGAACTTATTTCGTTGATGTTACTCTTATTTGGATTTTGTTTAATATGACAATTTGATGTTTTGAATGAAATGAAATTTGGTTGATTTAAATATTGTCGCTAATATGTTTGATGCAATGAGCAATCTAGTCGTCTCACTCCGATGTTTCCGCCATCGGTTGGGTGTGACAGATTGGTATCAGAGACATAACTATAGGGAATTAGGTAGAATTGCCATGTTCGACCTAGTCTATAGTTTAAGTGACCAACTTGACCATTCTTGCTTCATGATTAAGATGTTAATTCTTCCTATTTCTTTCTTCGTATTTCTTTTGTCTTAAATATATGCATGTGTTTTTCCTAAAACACTTACACAATTTACACACTTGAAGACTTGAAGACACTCAAACTACAATCGAGATGATCTCACCAAAATAGGGGTGAAACCCACACTTTGGTGATCACTCTCAATCCGTGAATTTGATTTTTTGCACGAAATTACACCATCAAGTTAGGAGTGAAATCCACATCTTGATGGGAATTTCGCTTCAAACTCTAGTGGACCCTTACCAACGAGTCGGAATACGCTCCTCGTTTGGTAAGTACCAACCACACCTAGGGTACAATGTTGTCAAGTTAGGGGTGAAACCCGCACCTTGCCAACTAGTCCCATTCCTCGATTTTCAATCTCGCCAAAGTTCGATTTTTCAATCACTTAGAGACGTGTAGTAACTGGAAGGGTAAAGTGCCATTAATCGCTTCTCGACGAGACCACTTTACCTATAGGCCAAAGCACGTTTCTCTAATTCGAAAAGATCTCGATTCACTTTGGAATAGTCAAATGTTTCTCAACCTGAAACACTCCATATTTTATTGAGCCTATCTTTTATGCTATCTCAATTTCTATGTGTTTTAATACTTTTATCTCGTTCATTTCGAACCCGATGCACGATTCGCATGCCCTTCATAACAAAAACAATAATAATAATTCTCGTGAACCAACTAAAGTTATATTCCTTTACGCAAATCATACGTGTTTATGCTTTTGGAATGCCAACATGCTTATGCTATCTATGTGAAGTTATACGTGTTACATGATACTTATGTGCTCAAAACGGATACTTTTCTCTATAACAACACTTTACGATCAAAGCCTAAATCTATCTTTCATTGTCAAACCCTTTTAGATGTCTTTCTTGCAAAGCATTATGGGAAGAAGAAGGTCAAAGTCCAAGTCAAATTCCCAATCCGACTCCATGACAAAGAAGGACTGCATGAAATTCATGGCTGAGCAAATGGCTGAACACATGGCTAAGGTCATCCCCGAAATAGTCAGCAAGGTCTAGCCCCCACCTAACACCGAATCACCTCATACCTCTGTCGACTCCAAAGCCGAACCACCCAAAACCACCTTCACCCATAAGCAATTTTGTTCTTGCAATCCCTTACCCTTCACCGGCGAGGGGGACGCCTCTAAACTGCTACAATGGTTCGACGCCATTGAAATCACCTTCATCCAAAGTGGTTGCCCCGACCACTTGCGCACCTTGAACGCCACGGGAGTGTTTCGATCGAGAGCCCTTAATTGGTGGACTTCCGAGCGTAGCGCTTGTGGCAACGAGGTCGCCCACACCCTCCCTTGGGCCGAGCTCAAGAAGTTAATGGATGGTGAATTCTGCCCCCCTCATGAACTCCAATGACTCGAGACTGAGTTTTGGAACCTCCGGCAAGTGGGGAATGACGACACTGGCCTCACGGCCCGTTTTAAGCAACCGAGCTCGATTTGCCCAAGTCAAGTAGACACTACTGAGAAAGCGATCGCTAAATACATACGTTGCCTTCCTCCTAACCTCGCTGACCTGGTCGATGCCACCTCCCCCAGCACCCTTGAAGAAACCTTTCGGCTAGCTACTCACTTGAACAACCGCCAAGTCCTTCGTGAAGCCGCCAAGGCTCCACCGAGGAAAGCCCACCAAGCAACCACCAAATCCGTTACCGAATCTGCCTCGCCCAAACCCTCAAGAAGAAACATCAAGGGCAAGAAGCGGAAGGCTTCAAGCCCAATTTGCACGGTAGTCACTCCGCCAAACCCCCACCAGCCAGCTTTGCGCGCACCCGAACCCATCAAGAAAGCGTAGACCGGACCCCATCCCAAGTGCAATACCTGTCCCTTCCATCACCCGGTTACCGCCCCGTGCTGCCTATGCACGATCTGCAATAGGTATGGGCACCTTACCCAGCAACGCCGGAATGCTCCGCTAACCCCCGTCAACCAAATCCGAGCCATGACATCTCCTGAAAACCCTGCCGGTAATCAAAACTGACCCCTAGCTCCTACCACTCATGCCTACTTCAGATGTGGATATCAGAATCACTTCGCTAACAACTGTCCACAGCGTAACAACAACAACAATCAGCAGCAGCAGCAAGCTCGCGATCGAGCGTTTGTCATCACGGCTGCTCAAGCTCAAAACTCAAACGACGTCATATCGGGTGCGTTCCTTGTTAACAATGTTTACGCTACATGTTTATTTGATACTGGTGTAGATAAAAGTTTTGTATCCGTTGAATTCGAACCTTTGCTTATGTGTAGTCGTTCTAAGTTGCCTAAACTAATCGAAGTTGAAGTCGCGACGGAAAATCCGTCAACGTTGATTCTGTCCTTTCTAATTGTTCTTTAAACCTCAATGATCATACGTTTTCTATTGACCTCATACCCATGCCAAAGGGTAGTTTTGATATCATAGTAGGCATAGATTGGCTAGGGCGAGTCCGTGCTGCAGTTATTTGTTCGAAGAAGTGCATTCGCCTTCCCCTTCCCAATGATGATTCCTTGCACGTCTATGGCGAGAAACCTTCCAAAGGTCTCAAGCTTATGTCGTGTTTTCAAGCGAACAAGTACTTGCGTAAGGAATACTTCGCCTTTGTTGCCCACATTGTGGAAAAGAAGGAGAAGGGTCCAAGAGTGAGTGAAGTTCCCGTTGTGCGCGAATTCCCTGATGTTTTTCCTGAGGATCTTCCTGGTCCTCCTCCTACTCGTTCTGTTGATTTTCGCATCGACCTCATCCCTGGTGCAACTCCGGTCGCAAAATCCCCCTATCGTCTAGCACCCTCGGAGATGCAAGAGTTGTCCAGTCAACTTCAAGAGCTTCTTGAGAAGGGCTTCATACGCCCTAGCACATCTCCTTGGGGCGCTCCTGTTATGTTCGTCAAAAAGAAAGACGGATCCATTCGCATGTGCATTGACTATCGTGAGCTCAACAAGCTTACAGTCAAGAACCGTTATCCTCTTCCTCGCATCGATGACCTTTTCGATCAACTGCAAGGTGCGACTTGCTTCTCTAAAATCGACCTTCACTCTGGTTATCATCAACTTCGAGTCCTCGAAGAAGATATACCCAAGACTGCGTTCCGCACACGTTATGGGCACTACGAGTTCGTAGTCATGCCATTCGGTCTGACCAACGCACCCGCCGTGTTTATGGATTTTATGAATCACGTGTGTAAGCCTTATATTGACCGATTCGTGATCATCTTTATTGACGATATCCTGATCTATTCCTAGACGCGAGAAGAGCATGAACGACACTTGCGTCTTATCCATCAGCTGTTGCGAACCCAACGTCTCTACGCCAAGCTTTCCAAGTGTGAATTTTGGTTAAAAGAGGTTCAATTTCTTGGTCATGTCATCAACGAACTTGGTATTCACGTTGACCCTGCGAAAATCAAGGCAGTGAAAAATTGGATTGCTCCTAAGACTCCGTCCGAAATTCGTTTGTTTCTCAGCTTAGCCGATTATTACCATCGTTTCATTTTGAACTTTTCCAAAATTGCCGTGCCTCTCACTTCCTTGACTCAAAAGGATAAGCCTTTTGTTTAGGGTTCCGAACAAGAGGAGTCTTTTCAAACACTCAAGGACATGCTTTGCAATGCTCCTATCCTAACCCTTCCCGATGGTAACGACGGTTTTGTCGTGTATTGCGATGCCTCAAGACTAGGTCTTGGTTGCATTCTGATGCAACGAGATAAAGCTAATCTTACGCATCACGTCAACTCAAAATTCATGAGAAAAATTACACTACCCACGACCTTGAACTTGGTGCAGTTGTTTTTGCATTAAAGATATGGCGACACTACCTTTATGGTACAAAGTGTACGGTCTTGACCGACCATAAGAGCCTCCAGCACATCTTTAATCAAAAGGAACTCAACATGCGAACGTCGTTGGGTAGAACTATTAAACGACTATGACTGCGATATCCGCTACCACCCTGGTAAAGCAAATGTCGTGGCCGACGCACTTAGTCGGAAAACTCATGTTAAGAGTGTACGTTGGTACCAAACTTTGGGAAAGCTTCAAAAATGATTCGTTAGGCACAATACTCGACCGTTAATGAGGGCAACCTCGATAATGAGTTGAAGTGTGGTGCTGAAACCCAACTCGTGACCAAATCCGATGGCATCATGTGCTATCTCGACCGTACTTGGATTCCTAATCGTGATAATCTTGATGTGTGAAGCTCATAAGTCTCGATATTCAATTTACCCTGACGCCGATAAGATGTATCACGACCTTCGAGCATCATACTGGTGGCCTGGAATGAAGAAAAATATCGCCTGCTATGTTTCGAAGTGCCTTACTTGCTCCAAGGTAAAGGCCGAGCATCAAAGACCCTCTGGCTTACTCGAATAACCAGGAATTCCTGTTTGGAAATGTGAAAGTATTGCTATGGATTTCATAACAAAGCTCCCTCGTACCTCGTCTGGTCACGATAGTATTTGGGTAATCATCGACCGTTTGACCAAGTCTGCTCATTTCCGACCCATACGTGAAGACTACCGAGTTGAGAAATTAGCTCGTATCTACACGGTAGCCTACCGACTGGAACTACCACAAGAGTTCAACAACGTTCATCCCACCTTCCACATCTCAAACTTAAAAAGATGTCTCGCTGAAGAAGGACTCCATGTTCCGCTTGAAGATCTTCAAATCAATGAGACTTTGCATTTCATGGAAAACCAGTCGAAATCATGGACCGAGGTACTAAACAGCAAAGGCGCAGTCCAATTCCTATCGTAAAGGTTCGATGGGAAGGAAAACGTGGCGTGAATATACTTGGGAACTTGAAAGCGACATGAAGTCTAAGCATCCGCATTTGTTCGTTGCATCTTCCTAAATTTTGAGACGAAATTCCCTAAAGGAGGGGAGACTGTAACGCTTCGAATTTGTATCTTTCCGTTTTTAGCAAGTCTGCTTCGTGTTTCTATTTTTTGGAAAGTCCAAACCTTGTAATCGTATTTGTATTTTCAATTCATTGTATTCTAAGGCTTTGATTGTAATCAAGATTAATCAATTATGCTAAATTCGTAAACTTTATTCACGTTTAAACTTATGATCATGCTATACTTTATTCTTCGTAAATCAATTCAAACAACGTGTACATGTGTGATGAATGTTTATCAATCTTATATAAACTCAAGCAAAACAATTGGTGATATTATCCAAGCTTCATTATCCTAAAATCATGTCTTTTTATGTTCAAGAAAATACTTGTTTTAATTGTTCTTTTAGGGTTTTTAAAACAACAATATGCACCACATTATACCATATTCAAGATCCATACATGTCACACAAATAAAATACAAAGTTATAAGTCTAATACATGCATTATTTATTTGAAACAAAAAAAAAAAAAAAGAAAACAGCCATGTTGCGGCCGAAACATGTAGCTGTCTTCCCACTGTTTTTTTATTCAAACTTCCCCCAAGTGCATTAATTCAGCCCTAAACTTAACCCTAATCTTCCCCCTATATAAACACAAGTTCCTCCACCTCTTTCCTACTTCTACAAGCCTCCATACTCCCTAAACAAGTCCCTAACTTCAGAATTTCTCTGCTGAAACTCAGCAGCTTGCAAGTGAGTTTCAACTCACTTTTCTTCTTCTTTTTACCTTGTTTTACTTTTAACACTCTTGGATAACTCTAGGAAGGTTCTCAAAAGTTTCCTTGGGCACACTAAGGTGAAACCACACCATTTTGAGGTCCAAAATTCCACAAACTTTTGCCCAAATTTTTATCTTTCAAACTTCAAATTTTTCAATGTTTTCACTTTTTTACTTCCTCAACAATGTTTGCTAAAGCCCTATGGATGTTTCCATAGGTTTTCCGTGGAAAACCAAGGTGGAATCATATTATTTTTGGGGCCAAACCTTCTGGTTTGGAAGATAACTTATAAAACTTTTTCAAACATACTTTTAACATAACAAATCTATTCTACATATGCCACTAATCAAAGCTTATGGTTAGTGTGTTAAGCTTGACTTGTTCACACACAATCAAGAGGCATAACATGCCTCTAAACTTGTTGTTTTTATTAGGGTTTTAAACCCACAAATGTTGAGCCATCCAAGCTTACAAGCTTGTGTTGGTGTAGGTGTGATTACATGAAGGCCTTGGCCATTCAACTATTCAATCCACCCCTCACTTGATGATTTCTATAATTCTTGAGCATCCGGAATTGTCCTTGTGTCAATCTTGTGTAATGGTGAATCCAATGAAAGAGGTTTAGGATGGTTATCCTCGTAACTCCATGCATGACTTACATGACTTCCATGAAATACATGAACTATATGATTAATTAGTAGTAATATAACTATATGTAAATACTTAATATAACCGAAACGTAGACCATGACCAAATGGTTAGTTGTCTTAAAAAGTAGGTTAATTTATCTTAGACATAACAATCGTTACGATTCTATTGGGCATGACCCATAAAAACACAAACATCCTTCGAGGCTTATTAGTGTCAAGAACGAGCGTTAATGTCTACATGAATACTTTCGTATGTATACTTTCTTGCACATTTTAAATTCCTAAACTCATTAAATTACCCATCAATCTAATACTCACACACCTACGTTTGCCTTGTGTAGGATAAACTTGGTGTTCCATCCCCTAAATCAACCTAACTCTCTCACGGATATTACTTTGCAAAACCGTGAGTACACTCGACCCCTTTTTATGTTTTCCACTATTTGGGTGCAACATGATTAATTTACAAAAATTACACAAATCACACTTTATTCTATAGACAAACAATCCATCAACATGCTTTAGTCTTATGCTACTTGAATTGTTATTTGGTACATTCTTATGTGATCTAAATGTCATTAACTTTGATCGAGCCTCCCTTAACATGTATAGCGCTATAGGAGTAACGCACCGCCCGTATTCTTGTGGTCAATGTTAAGTTTTAATCTATTTTGCGGTACACTAGAGGATTGACTTGTAGATTCACATGCCTTGTTTACATTTATCTTGTATGCTAACTAATCATGTGGATTTGTTTAATCGGATTTTATACTTATGCTATGATATTAAACTTGTGTACTCGCCAGTACTTTGTTATTGAACTATATTTTTAAAATGTTGCAGGGTGATGAAGTTGTTATGATGGAACTTAGTAGGAATGGCATAGAAACATGTGTACAATACTAAGTTAATTATTATGTTATTGTTGAACTTATTTCGTTGATGTTACTCTTATTTGGATTTTGTTTTAATATGACAATTGATGTTTTGAATGAAACGAAATTTGGTTGATTTAAATATTGTTGGCAATACTGTTATGATGCAATGAGCAATCTAGTCGTCTCACTCCGATGTTTTCGCCATCGGTTGGGGTGTGACGGTCATCCCGCGTTTCTTCGAGACCACCTGCACGGGACTAACCCAAGGCGAATGGGAGATCAGATATATCAGACCTGCATAAAGTAATTTGATGACCTCTTTCCTCACATCATCCTGCATGTTCAGATTTAAACGCCTCTGGTACTGCACTACAGGTTTAAAGTCCTCCTCCATCAAGATCTTGTGGGTACCAAAGGATGGATTGGTCCCTTTTCTATCCATGATCTTCCAAGCGATCGCCTTTTTATGCTGCTTCATAACTTCAAGAAATCGACCCTTCTCGTCTTTTGATAATCCTGTAGAAATGATGACGGGAAAATGAGTCGCACCCTCCAAGAAAGCATACTCCAAGTGCTCTGGATGCTCCTTAAGCTCAACTGAGGGCGGATCCTCAACCGAAGGGCGTGCTTTAGGCTCAGCAATGCGATCCACCACTTCAAAAACCTCAGTACGTGGGGGAGCCACATGACCTATCAGACAGGTCATCTCTTCGACTGACTGGACCATAGCAGGTGAAACTAAAGTCTCTCCTCCAATTAGTTGTGTGTTCACAACGTCCTCCTCAAACGTGCTATGAAGATGATCACTCACGTACGTGTCAATAGTCTCGATAAAGTAGAGTGTATCATCATGACTCTGTGGATGCTGCATGGATTTCCCTGTCTCAAAGGTCACCTCTTCATCATCTACCCTAAGAGTAAGTCTGCCGGTGTAAACATCGATCAATGCTCGAGCAGTGGTAAGGAATGGCCGACCTAAGATGAGAGGAACAGTTTTGTCCTCATCCATGTCCAAGATCACAAAATCAACGGGAAAGACAAACTTGTCGATCTTCACTAGCATATTCTCAACTATACTTCGAGGGTACTTCACTGAACGGTCGGCTAGCTGAATGCTCATACAAGTAGGTTTTGGCTCTCCCAAGTCCAGCTTAGCAAAAACCGCATATGGCATGAGGTTTATGCTGGCTCCAAGATCAGGCTAGTGCATTGCTGACCGACAAACTACCAATCAAGCATGGGATAGTGAAACTCTCGGGATCACTCATTTTCTGTGGTAGTTTGTTCTGAAGAACTGCTGAACACTCCTCGTTCAAGGTCACATGCGAAAGCTCCTCAAGTTTCTTTTTGTTAGATAAGATATCTTTCAGAAACTTGGCATACTTAGGCATTTGAGCAAGTGCCTCGACAAACGGTAAATTTATGTGAAGTTGCTTGAAAAGCTCAAGGAATTTACCGTAGTGCTCTTCCATTCTCTGCTTCTTCAACCTCCCCGGATATAGAACGGGAGGAACATACTCTCTCACTGGCTCCTTAGAACGTGTTGTACTTGCTGGGTCTCGCCTCAGTTGCACCTCTCTTGGAGACTCAGTCTCAATCTCCTCAAAATCTCGTCATCAATAGGTTTATTTGGAACAGCCGAAGTGATGGGCTCAGCAATCCTGATGCTTCTCAACGTGATAGCCTTTGCAGTGGCTTTCGGATTTGGCTCTGTGTTACTTGGAAGGCCCCTTGCTGTCTTTCGGACAACATCTTAGCAATCTGACCAACTTGGTTTTCAATGGTTTGCATGGAAGCCTTTTAGCTTCTCAACTCACTCTCGTACCTCGTGAAACGACCGTCATACTCCTTGAAGCGCTTTTCATTTTTGACTCTTTGAGAATTTTGACCAGCGAAGAGTTGACTAAACATATCCTGCACACTAGGTTCATTAGTGGGAGGCATCTGATGAGGCTGAGGTGCACCGTATCCTCCAGGAGCTGTGGGACATGGAGCAAATCCGGGTGGATGCTGATTTGACGCTTCAGACTTCCAGCTGAAATTTTGGTGATTCTTCCACCCCGGATTGTAAGTATTGCTGTAGGGATTATGCTGGGAATGGTATTGGTTTCCCATAAAATCAACATGCTAGTGTGAAACCTCTCCTGTCGGAAAATCGCCTACATGATATGCTCTCCCACTCGAGGAACCACTCGAGTGGATCTCCATCACTCGATCAAACTTTGAAGATAAGGCATCCATTCGTGCTGTGATGGCGGTGAAATCGTTCACGTGATGTACTCCTTGTTTAGAACTCTTCCCTCTTGATGGCTGTTGTGTCTGATTCTTCAAGGCGCATTTTTCTAAGATCTCAAATGCCTCATTGGCATTTTTCGTTCCAATGTCTGCGTCTAAATATGTGTCGACCATCATCTGCCCTTGACCATCCAAACCATGGTAGAAGATTTGACATTGTTGCCACTTGGGCAACCTGTGATGTGGGACCTTTCTCATGAGCTCTTTAAACCGCTGCCACGCCTCATAAAGGGGCTCATCATCGTCATGACGAAAGTTAAGAATCTTGGTTCTTAACCGAACAGTTTGCTCTGGGGGGAAATATTTCTGAAGGAACTTCTCAGCTAATTGATTCCATGTAGTGATAGACCCAGCTGGAAGTGAAAGAAGCCACTCCTTAGCTCCGTCACGTGAAGAAAACGGAAAGAGCCAAGGCGTATTGCATCCGATGATGCATCACGAATGGTGAATGTGGCACAATCCTCCAGAAAACCCGCAATATGGACACTAGGATCCTCGTGATCATTGCCATAAAACAGAACCGCGTTCTGCAACATCGATATGGTACCATATTTGATCTCAAAATTATTATTATTTATTGTAGGTGCATTGATGCTCGTAGGTAAACCCTCAAGTGAAGGCTTCCCTATGTCATTTAGAACCCTCATTTCCTCTTCGTCTACCATTTCTATGTGAACCTCGTGGAATCTGTCGTCTCCCAATGCTCTACCTCGATCGTGGCGACCACCACATGGACCGCTTCCGCAGTCTCCGATGAAGATTGTGTTCCGGCTCCGATGAAGGCTCAACGGTTTCAGCAACTGGGGTTGAGGACATGCACGACTATAAGAAAAAAGAAGGAACACAATGCACTATGTATACACAAAGATAAAAAGAATGACTAATTAATTAACATATTTACTTTTTCTTTTCTTTTCAAATAATCATGCAAAGACAAATAAAAACAACTAGACAAAATTTTGTACACTTTTCACATTGATTTAACAAGTAACTCCAACCATTCTTAAGAAGACCGAGTCCCCGGCAACGGCGCCAAAAACTTGATGTCCATGAATTCAATATATTTTTATTACTATGATTTTCGTTCACACAGATTAGGTTTTAAAATTGTATTTACCTAAAACCAACTACACACACAAAGGGGCAAGTGTACCCGTCAGGTCGTAGTACAGTCGGTCGGTAAGAACCGGATATCACTCCTTGGACTCAGTGTCTCAATACTATAGCTTTGTTACTTTTAAACCTGGTTAAATGGATGAATTGATTTCTTGACTTTTTTTAACTATCATGAAAAGATAACAATTAACTACTTGAATTAATAAAGAACAATAATTAAGAAAGGTTGCTTAAATTAAGTATCCAGTAACAAACATATGACAACATTTGAGGAAAACTAATGGTGATGCAAGTTCTAGATTCAACTAAGTTTCCATTCAAGGTTTCCTAGTTTTATAAATCTTGGGAAAATAATAATGAAACAACATTTTAATCACCTAAGTTCATTCTTTTAAGTTTACTTGCTAAGTTGATGTTAATCTTTAATAAAGAGTTAATTGTTTGTCAAAACTCCTAACTCTACAAATTAAGGAAAAATAATATGAACAACACATTAATCACCCTAACTTTGCTTCAAGTAAATGACATTTTAAAGAAGTTCTTGATATGAATCACAAGCATGGTCATGCTAGATAACAACCTTGGCCTAAATCATCAACCCAACATGAACACAAACCATAGAATCCATATAAACATTCATATAATCTTTCCAAATCCAAATGCAAGAATTCAAACTCTATTCAAATCATCATCAAAATCATGTTAGCAATTACCATTCCTAGTTTCATGCTATGAATCAAATCAACAAACTAACAAGATTCAACAATCATAATCTCTACATGGGCTTTCCAACACTACATGTAAATACTTATGACCAAACATTCAAGAATAATGACTTTAAACAAAGATCAAATAGCATCATGAAGATTGACATACAACAATCACCACATCTATTTCCATGTTGTCAAATGTTCATTAGCTTCAACAAAATTCAAGCAACACAATTCTTTAGCCTAGAAGGCTCATAATAACTAAGACAAATGCAAAATAATGTAGATTGTTCATAAATAACAAGTGGAATACTAGAGTTTAAGACATGATAATCGATAAAATGAGTTGAATATCAAGTGATACAACCTTCCTGAAGGCTCCTTCTTCAATCTCCAAGCTTCCAGGATCAGATTCTTGAGAGAGAAATTCACCCAAATGCTCCAACTCCCTTCCAAATGATCTGAATTCAGTGTTTAAGCTACTAGGCATTTGGCACGACTGTGCCGCCTTTGGCACGGTCGTGCTTGGTAAGTGGCAGGTGCCTTTCTGAGTTGTTGACCAATTTTGATGCCAAATTCTAGAAAGATCCCGCTAGAATTTCCCCGAGGTGGCATGACCAGGCCAAAGTGTGGCACGGTCGTGCTTATTGATATCGTAATCGGAAATGATTATGTGATCTCGGAAATTAGCTGATCAGAACCTGTGATAGCACGAGCACGGTCGTGCTTGGGCTTGGCACGATCGTGCCAGACGTTGGACTGGCTTGGTTTGTGAAGACTGATGGTAGTGCTGATGGTAGTGCTGATGATAGTGCCGGCTTCCGAAGGCTTGGCACGGTCGTGCTAAGGGTTGGAACGGTCGTGCCATATCTGGCAGTTTAGCTGAAATGTTCCATTTTCGCTCCAAATCGCTCCAAAAGCCTTCGTTTCTTCACTGGGCCGAAGCAGGGCCTGTATTTTCACAAACAACTCAAATGAGTATCAACATCAATGAAAATACAACTAGTTTTCGTATAAATAGGGAATATTTAACGTTTAAAAGATGTATAAATTCTTATACATCAATGAGTAACCCATGAAGTAGCACACGTCACCAACTTCTTCGAAATTGATAAGATTGTCTTCAGTGTTGAGGAGTGTACATGAACATCCAAACGGTCTAAAGAAATCTTTCAGAGGTTTCCTTTTGAAAAGAAGTTCATAGACTGTTTTTCCATGCAGTTTAACAATGAGAACTCGATTCAAAATATAGCATGCTGTGTTGACTTCTTCTGCCCAGAAGATGATAGGAAGCTTGGAGTCTACGAGCATAGTTCGGGCAGCTTTAATGAGTGTTCTATTCTTCCGTTCTACTACGCCATTCTGCTAAGGAGTTCTGGCTGCACTGTACTGAAGGCGTATTCCTTTTTGTTTGCAGAAGGAGACGAACGTCTGATTTTTGAATTCCGATCCGTTGTCACTTCTGACTGAACCTTCAGCTTGATCATGTTTTTAATAATGGGAATGAAGTTCTTGAGAGTGGAGGCGGTCTTGCTTTTGACTTCAAGAAAATATACCCATGAAAAAAGGGAGAAATCATCTGTAATCACCAAGCAATAGGATTGTTTAGCTAGACTTTTACACTAATTGGATCGAAAAGATCCATGTAAAGTAATTGCAATGGATAGGATATCGTATTCACTGCTTTGGATTTGTGCGGTTTTTTGTGTTACTTGCCTTGGGCGCAGCGATACATTTTTCTAAAAAACGAAAATTCTTTTATAGGTAAACCTCTCACTAAATTTAATTTGGAAAGTTTATTCATATTTTTGAAATTCACATGCCCCAACCACCTATGCCAAAGCAGTGATTCCGATTCTGACGCTTTTGAGATTAGACACGTCATATGCTCATTGGATTTTGCATTTTTCATATTGAGAACATAGGTGTTGTTTTGACGAGGAGTTGTGAGCATAATCATTTCTGCAGGAACGGAGTATTCGGGCTTGAGGAATATACATTCCACGTCATTGAACAGCACTGAAATTCCTTTGTCGCAGACTTGTGACACGCTCATGAGAATGTAACACAATTCTGGTACATAACAATGTAAGTGCTTCAGATACGACGACTCCATTCCAAAAAATTTTCCCTCCCTTTTCATCTTCGGTAAAAGATACGAAATCGCCATCGATGACTCGAAAGTTCTTCAGGAGGTCCTTCAATCTGGTCATATGCCTTGAGCATCCACTATCCACGTGCCAAATGTATTCCATGAGCATTCGGAGCCATTTTTATAATTTATTCTATTATACAACAACAAACAAAAATGTATACACGTTCGTTAATTTTCGGAATCCAGACTTGTTTCAAGTTTAATCTATTGTGATTTTGAACAAGAATATTCTCTTTACTTTTCCAAAAACATTGTGAATTAACTATGCATTTGACTGATTTTCGAAAGTTATTGAATTGCTCGGTGAAACTTTTGACAAGATCTTGTTTAGGTTTAGAAAATTTCTTGCTCTTGCAATATTTCACAGTATGTCCTAAATGACCACAACGAAAGCATTACTTGTAATTTGCTCTTTTCTTTTGGTGGATGCTGCGTGTGAAGATGATTATGTGATGAGAGTTTAGAACTGCTAGAAGCGTTATCTGATGATGCAGTATAGCTTGAACTTCTGACTTTCTTCACTTTCTTGTTAAGACGATTTTCATTCTTAATGCAGTCTTCATCATTCTCGCTATCTGATGACGAAGCTAATTCATGATTTTCACTTGAGCCGTTAGATTCCTGATCTTCGCTTGATATTTCTTCACCACTTTCTGAAGTTGTTGTGCTCAAGTTTTCACTGTTGCTGACTTGCGTTGATTCTTCATTAGACTCTGATGTACTCGGGAATAAACTCGAGAATTTTCTCTGTGAGGAACTTCCCAAATTTGTTTTTCTTTAATTCTGGAACGAATACAGGAGATTCAAGCACAACGTTCTCATCATTATGAGCATAAGTTAGGTCATGACTTTCAACCACAGTGTTCATGTGGTCATCACTCTTAAATGTAGGCACATGGTCATTACAGTCATACTGAATATTAAATTTAAGCACACAACCATTACAGTCATCCATCCTAGTCAAACTATTACAGTTAACCCGAATAGAAGTACTGTTTTTCTTGTTACAGTTCCAAGCAAACCAGTTAACTGTGGAATAACTGTCGCATGAGTATCCAATTCCTATTTTCGATAATCCACAGTCATCATCCTCATCGCACACATCCTCTTTGTAACGCCTCATTTTTCGTACTTTCCTTAATTAGAAAGTATAATCGTATTTCTATTTTTGGAAACTTGTATTCATATTTCTTATTCCCAATTGGGTAATCTGAGACTTGAATTGTAATAAAAATTCATACTTGTTATATATACATGCTTTACATACATTCAATCGTTTAAACTGATATTGATTATACGTGCAAAGACTCATACATTCACACTCGATACTCAAATCATACTTACATGCATTATATGTTTAAAACATGCAAAAATGACAAGTTAAACTATGTTCAGGGACTAAAAATGTCAAAAACCAAAGAAGCATCTGGAATAACCCTCCTCGCGACCCGCGGCCGACCTTGTGAAACTCTCTCGCGGCCCGCTAGACTTCTCACGGCATGCGACCAATTCTTCTTCACCCTCTCGCGTCCCAAACCTCAACTATAATTACCACCTCCTCCCACTCTCATTTCACGCCTCAAACACTTATCTCTTTCTCTCTAAAGCTCTCTATCCATCTGAAAGTTTAAGACTTTCAAAGTGAGTTCTAACTCACCCTTACCTCCTTTCTTTGGTCTTTCTTCCTTCTTAACACTTGAATCATCTTTGGGAATGTTTCCATAGGTTTTCCATGGAAAACCAACTTGGAACATCACCATATTTGAGGTCTCAAGTGTAAGAGCTTTTCATTTTAATAGGTTTTTAACCCACAAGTGTTGTATCCTTTCAAGCTTGTTCTTGAAACAAGACTTGAGTTGGTAGTGTGTGATTACTTGGAAGCCTTGGCTATCCTACCTCCAATCCACCACCTCACTTGATGATTTTGATTATTTTTCGTCTTTTTACTTTTATGTTTAACTTATTCATGACCATCCTTGTCGTCCTTGTGACGACTTGTGCATTGGTGAACTATACGAACGAGGTTAAAGGAAGGTTATCCTCCTACCTCCATGCATGACTTCTATGAACTTCCATGATGTTTATGATCTACTTATTATGTGTACTATAATATATATATATATATATATATATATATATATATATATCGAATGATTGTCCGTCATGGTACTAGGTTGACCTAAGTACTTAATCTCTCATTATGATTTTAATGGGTATCCTAACCCATGAAAATACATCAACCGAATGGGTATATAGTGTGAGAACGAGTATTAAGTCTAGATGATTATTTTCTCATACACATACTTTAGTGTATTTAAAATTCCTAATCCTCCGTTATCATTCAAATAGTTACCAACCTACGTTTTCCTCTTGTAGGATCACTCGGTGCTCCATCCTCCAAACTCCCCCAACACTTTACAGAAGTAAGAAGTGGAAGCTTGCAAAACCGTGATTACACTCGAACACCCTTTTTACGCTTTACACTTTTAGGTGCAACATGCTAGTCTATCAAAATACACGCAATCACACTTATAATTTTATGCAATCACACAAACAATCCATCATACATGCTATAGTTACGTGATATACGATTTGTATACTTGAAACATTCTTATGTGATGCTATATGTCATTAACTACGTACGAGCCTCCCCCTTAACATGTATAGCGCTATAGGAGTAACGCACCACCCGTATTCTTGAGGTCATGTTAAGTTTATTCTATTTTGCGATGACACGCGAGGGTTGACTTATATATCACATGCCATGTTTACATTAATCTAGTATGCTAGCTTAACATGTGGATTCGTTTAGATCTTTTCGTACAATGCTATATCAAACTTGTGTACTCGCCAAGACTTTTTGTATTGAACTATACTTTTAACATGTTGTAGGTTAAGGATGTTGATCATGACGAACTTAGTAGGGACGACGTAGAAACACATCTAGAATGTTAGGATTTATGTTGTTGAACTAATTGTATTTTACTTCCTTGTTGTAATTGACAATCTTGTTGTGAAATGAAATTGGTTTGATTTAAATATTGTCGCAAATAGTGTTATGATGCCTTGAGCAATCTATTTCGTCTCACTTTGATGTTTCCGCCATCAGTTCGGGTGCGACACTCTTTACGCTTAAACATATCTGCATTACTTTCAGAAATGTTAGTATTATTTTCATTTTTGTGAAAGGTATTTTGAGCAAACAGATCACGTTTATGAATTAAGTCATTATTAGGATGAGGTGATGGTATAGGTACATAATTTTTGCTATGCGGAGGAGGAAAGATTTTTCTTTCGTTTCCGAGCTTATCTTTGTGTCCAATCCCATCCTTCACATGTAACACCCCAACCGCGTAAAACAACAAACCACGGCGGAAACGTCGGGGAGTCATGTCACAGAACTATTGTTTCACAACTCATGAAATTTAAAATTTTGTTTTATTAAGTTAAATGTTTACATTGTCTTGGGATAAACAGAAACAACACATAAATAAGTTGTCTTTCATGTTTTAAGTCACTAAGGCCCGCGTCCATTCCTACGTGAAGCATGCATCATATTATCAAGCACTGACTCCTGAAACATATGTGAAAAGAGAGTCAGCATAAAAATGCCGGCGAGTACATAGGTTTTGTGAGTGTGTCAAATTCGTGGCTTTGTATACATATTGCAACACCTCGTCCAACTACTAGAGTCGTATCAAAAGTGTTTGATATTGTAATACAATTAACCAACTAAAACAAGTTGGTTAGAGTTGTGAAAACCTTGTAGCCATGAATCTTGACCAAAACGTTTCTTTTGTAAAAACCTTGTAATAGATTGATCCAAAAGAAAACTTCGTACGGTTTATATCTTTAAATGAAAATCACTGTGTAACATTGTTCAAAACCATTTGTCCGTATTATAAACCATCTGTCTGTGTTATAAATCAATCATTCGTTTCATAAACCACTTTCATGTCATAAACAAATCATCTGTGTTTTTAATTGTGAAAACTTTTGTTCGTTCTTTAATGAACACATTCAAACCTGTGTTGAATGTACCACCAAAGGGTATCTTTAATAGACCACTAAAGGGGCTCTTTAACTAGACTAATAAATCAACAAATGATTTGTTTATTAGAAACAGTTTCTGTCATTTCCCAAACTTCCACCAAATCCAGTGAACTGTCCGATAATGGGATTGTTAGTCCTATGGTACCATAACATACTACTGGTCGGGTCGGCCAAAGCTAATGAATGTCATTCGTGTTATGGATCCCGCATCAACAAGTTGTTCACATTATTAAAATCGTATTGTTTTATATATAAACCATAGACATTGTTTTTAAAAACTTGAAAATGATTTAGCACATATGAGTCAGCCCAAAACATTTGCAAAACGTAAAAGAGGAGAACTATGTACTCACTTGGGATTGCGAAAGTGTTCTTGATCAACGGAATAAACAAAGCTCAAACGTGTCCTAATGTGTCAGATAAATATGTTAGTGTGTCGGGACTATAAATGGAAGATCAGATAGAATGAAGTCTTATAAACAAACGAGTGTTGGACTTTTGACCCATTATGATTCGTTAATGTAGTTTACGCTACGTTAACAGGTCATTAACGTAAACACGTGATCGGATGGTTAAACATGTCCTATGATAAGTCTTAGATGCCCAAACATGTTTGAAAATGTTATAACATCAGTTTATATTTCAAAATTTTTTTACATGTGTTTAGAATGGATTTATGCGCAAAAGGGCATTTTGGTCATTTTTTAAGAACATAGAAGTGACTTATCATAACCATAACCAAACGGTGTGACCATAAGATATAACCTCAGTAGGTTATTCCCTATACAACTACGTCACAAATATGTGTTTGGTCCGATCCTAAGATCGGCCAAACGGGTCGGATTCTAAAGTCAAAACGGTGGTCAAGACCGCTCGACTTACGACCCTAAATAAGCACTAAACTAGAAGTGGCAAGTTAAACATGTCAAAATATATCTAACTAAGTTTATAAAACTGATTTGGTATCAAAACTTGGTGTTTTGATACCCGAAAATAGTTTCGTTGTAAAATGCACATCATGCGGATTTTTACCGAAACTTTAACTCGTCACTTCGACTAGTAAACGTGGTAATCAGAAGGTGAAATTGCTAGGGATTATAACCTTCGTGATTACGATCATGTGGCATAGTTCAATTGAACTTTGACTTGACAAAATATGGTCAGAACCAAAAGTCAATCAGGAAGCCAAACTGTTCGACTTTTAGCTCAAAATAGCTAAATTAATGAAAGAACTAGGAAGAGTACTTACTCGTGTTGAAGAACACTTTCGGAACTCAAGATAGGAGGCTTTCAAACGCTGGAAACAAGCTCCAAGAAGGATAGAAAGAAGAACTTCACACTTTGCTTTGAAGTGTTTTGAAGTGGTGTGAAACAAAAATGGAAGAATCATGGGGTATTTATAGTATTTTAGGATTAAGGTGGTAATTACAAGTGTCCTCAAGTGTGGATTAGTGTCCTAACGTGTGTCAACACCATATTAAGTGTGGCAAAGTGAGTGCTAGGTGTCAAAAATTGGAGATAGGTGGCATACTTGGTGAAGAAGCAAAAATATTTATTATATTTTTTGACATTTTTGGCCCTTGGACTTGTATTTTCACTTGTTTTCCATTTTTAACCCTTTAACCTAATATTTAGGTTATATAAAGGTGTTAAGAAATGTGTAACTTGGATTATTCTTGAAAATGTTATGGATGTCGGTTCGTTCGGTTGTACGATTACGACGTTTCGCAAAAATGCGTAAAATGTTTTAACGAACACGAAAATGATCGAAATTGTGCAACGATTGACATTTTTGCATTCTCGTCAATAAATACAAGATTTTATTGAATAAAAAATATTTGGATTGAAACACATGGTTCGTATGTTGAATACGAACCAACAGACTATTGCAGTTTGACAAAAATAGTCCGTAGACTTGTATAAGAGTGTTTTTGTCATATTTAACCCTTCAAAACTTATATATAAGTTATGTAAATGGTATTTAGGGTATGTATAGCTTATGCACTTTTTTCGGAGTGTACGTCGCGTTAAAGTGACTGCGGTTGAGTGTCAGTTGAAGAATTACTTCCACAAAAAAATTTCGAGGGTTCGAAATCGTGCAAGAAATTGAAATCGTGCAAATGTCTTAGATAATTATACAAATTTCGGAAATAAAACACAGGGTTTCATTGAATACGAAATTGTTTGTAATTGTACACTGATTGAAAAGGCACAAATGTCAGATCACGAATGTCGGTCGTTGGCAATTTTCAATATCAACCAGTGCCTTTTGACTAACTTTCCATTTATCAATTGTGATTTGCAGTTTGTTATTTTCATTTTGAGATTTTCTAATCTTTTAGTTGGATCATTTATGATAAAATCTTTTCTAAAAACGAATTCTTCTAATGTCTGCATCTCAGCCAAAGCTGAGTTCAACTTTCTCTGATATGCAGCTTCGTTTTCTTTCAGGTCTTGGTTAAATTTCAAAACCGTTTCTTTTTCTCTAATCAGGTCACGGTTGAGTGATTTGTAATGTGTCACAACGTTCAAACATGGTTGGGAGCATAGTTTTGCTTTAAATTCATACGGTATGTTGTTTACCAAATCCTTATCCTCTTTGTCTTTTGCAGATCCTTCTTTCATGGCGCCGTAGAAGTTCCAGCTTCTCATTCTTGTTGTTGCTTGTTGCTCCTTGGACTGTCTTTTTTGATTCAATCTTCTCAGCCTCCTTCTTTCCCTTTTATGTAGTTGCTTCAGTAGGAGCGATTATGCTTTTCAAACCTTTGTCACCCTTGGGAATTCTTGCAGCTTGCTTCTCAATGCAGTTTGATGAAGACGAACAAGTGCGGTAGAGATTCTAGCCATGAGTGCTTTGTTGACTTCTTTTTTGCTTCAGCTATTTCTTCTACCAGTCATAATCTTCCACCACCAAAGCTTTTGGGGTGTTATCAGCAACATTTTCACTCCCCTCGATAGCTATTGGCTTTCTTGTCAGAACAACTTCAGCATTTTCATTTTTCAACAGTGGCACTCTCTCTTGAAGTGACCCAGATTTTTGAAGTTGTAGCATCTTAGCTTGGACTTGTCGAAACCAGCTTTTCCCAGTGCCAGTCTCTTTCCTATTTTGTCTTGAAATTTCTTTAGTCGAAGGGTAATCATTGCCATTTGCCACTTCAAGTCCATTTCCTCCATATCATCTGAATCTACCTGATACATGTCTTCAGCAGTGAGAAAATCCCTTTTTAACTCACCTGAGATGAGAGCTTCATAGCTACTCAGGAAGGTGTTAAACAATGCAACATGTTTAGTGGATATCTTGAGTGTTTGAGCATCACCGACCACATTAGTCTTCTCGTTAGATGATGAGGCCTTTGCAGAACTTACGGAAGCGTTAGGGTAAGATGTGTTAGCACTTTGAGAATTTGAACCACAGGAGGTTATGGGGGCAAGGAATGCCATATTTTTGGGAACAGAAGCAGAAGCAGCAGATTGAATAAATTTCTGAGAGTATCCTGCTTGATTCATTTCACTCTTGAGTACATCCATTTTGAAGGCCTTCAGTGTATTGATCAATTCTGAAAGGGTGACAGGAGTAGTACTTGTCAAGAAGGTTCTTTTGATCATCATACATTTTAGGCTCCATTATTTTGGAAGAGAATCCAAAAAGTTTCTTGATGGAGGCATAGTTGGCAACAGGATTGCCAACTTTCTTCAAAATTGTTAGCACGCTCTAAAATCGACTAATATGATCTGATAAGCTTTCACCACGAACACTCCCGAACATATAATATTCTTTCTAAACCATATCTCTTTTGTTGTCCATCAACTCTTCGTTCCCTTCATAGTGATCAATAAGGGCCAACCACAGTTCGTGAGCTGAAGTGTATTCTTCAAACAGATTGTTATCATCCTTGGATAGAGCCATTGTTAGAGCAGCGTGAGCCCTTCGATCACGTTGAATGAGAGTTCTGTCCTCCTCAGTGAATGTTGAAGGGTCTTCATTGATTATTCGAACATCGTCGCGAATTACCATAGGAACATGCGGTCCTACGGTGACAGACATCCATTGAGTATAGTCTGTATACTCAAAGAACGCTTTGATTCGTTTCTTCCAGCCACTGAAGTCTTCAGATCCTTTCAACTTAGGAGGTCGCGTAGCTGTTCCTGTCTCCAATTCAGCTTGGGCTATTGGATTAAGTTGATTGAGCAACATTTTGGTTGATTTCGAGTTCAAAATCTAGATATAGGATTAGATACGCTGGAATTTGAGAGATCGGAGAGCAAATACACTGAAAATAGAAAATATGCTGGTGATGCTTGGCTACTTGACATGACGAAAATAGCTAAATCCGTTGGAGCACATAAAACAAACGTGAGTTTGACTAAATGCACCGATCACCGTGATAAAATCGCTGAGGATTTTTATCACTGACTTTGAAGTCGCCTTCGATTAATTACGCTGACGCTATTTCACTGGAAATCAACAAATCCACTGGTGTAATGCCAACGTATTTGTTAATTACGCGATCTTCAAGTTAAAAACGCTATATTTAAATTTATCTACACTGACTTCAAACTTAAATACGCCCAGCAGGGTTTAAGCACGAACAAAAACCCTCTAATCACCCAAAAGCGAATCAAAATCCATGTTTCTTTGTACCAAAATGACCCAAAAGTTCCCTAAAACACTGATTAACAACAACCCAATGATGAAACACACCAGATCAAGCCATTTTAAGTCCAAAATTTTGAAAAACCTTGAAACTTTGAAAACTTTTGAAAAACCTTCAAAACTTGAAGAATCTTAACAAAAACTCAAACAATCAAGAGCACAAAGGCTCTGATACCAAATTGTGAGTCCCAAAACGGATACGGATCACAGTGGTTTGATTGTTATCACCCAAACAACTATAGATTAGTTGTTAGAATGTGTAAAGGTAAAGAAAAACCAAAAGATGAAGATGAATATTCTTGTATGGATCAAACAACAAGTGTTGTATATGGAATCCCAAAAGATATAATCACTGAATGCACCTAGATGTTCGGATTAAGCACAAGAACAACAATCACAACACAAGAGAAATCACCAAAACTTGTCGAAGAACCTTGGACTAGGGTTTTCCATTGATCACATATATATACAATCTGACTACCCAGCGTATTTAATAAATATGCTGGGGTATTAAATACGCCGCTACAGGGAAGTTTCCCTGTAGTTACATTTCAGCCCCTGAACTTTCTAAAATACATTAAACTGTTATAAAATTATCCAAAACCTACTAAAACTAAGTACCAACGATCTCAAAAGATCCAACATCCACTCTATATCATTGACGTATTACACCAACAACATTGCATATAATTATTAAATTCAATTTCATATCATTGATGGTTTGTGGTGTCGTCACACTTTCGACGGTACCATTTTAAATTTTTCCTCATCCCTTTTTATACTATTGACTATTAAGTATACGATCACTTCATACCATTTGATCATTTCATACTAAAGACCTTTTATGATATCGCCACTAAACTTACATTGTCCGTACTATCTTCTTTTCTTGGACGTGACTTTTAGATTCGTGAAGTCCATTTCCTTGGACCTGTAGTCAACGAAGCCGGAATACATGTCGATCTAGCTAACTATTAAGAATTCGCTTGCACCAAAAACTCCCAACGAAATACGCAATTCCTTTATCTTGCGGGTTACTATTGAAGGTTCATTGGGGGATTATCAAAAAAATCACTCAACCTCTCATAACTTTGACTCAGAAGGGTACCACTTACAAGTGGGGTGATGCCTAAGAATTCGTTTTTCAGCTACTTAAACAGAAACTTTGTAGCGAACCCATCTTGTCCTTACCAGACGGTACCAATGATTTTGTTGTTTATTGTGACGCATCTATTTAGGGTCTTGGTTACGTTCTGATGCAATGTGAGAAAGTAATTGCGTACGCGTCTCGTCAACGTAAAGTTTACGGGTAAATTACACTACCCATGATCTAGAATTGGGAGCCATGGTCTTTGCTCTCAAAATCTTGAGACATTACTTGTATGGTACCAAATATACGACTTACACCGATCACAAGTGTCTGCAGCATATCTTTGAACAGAAGGAGTTAAACATGCAACAACGGCGTTGCTTTGAAGTCCTAAATGATTATGACTATGCTATCTGATACGATTCGGGTAAAGCTAACATATTAGCTGATGCCCTCAGCTGAAAAGAAAGCCAGCTCTATAAGCATATCTAAATTGGCAGCTTGGTAGTAATAGAAAGCCAACTCTAGAAGCAGCAGCAAAACTCTTCAAAATGAAACAAGAGCTGATTCATGTAAATTAGGCTCCAAAGAACTCAATCACAATATTGAAGGAGTCCAAGTGTACATGGACTATAAAGATTCTAGAAAGAGAAATCGAGGAAACTTCCCTCCACCACTCACTTGGGAGTCTTAGCTAGCCGATTATTATGTAAATTAGGAATAGATAATATTTAGTTATTAGAGATAATCATTGTATTCTTTATGTATATCCTTTCCTTATTTATTGTTTGTATTCTTCCATATATATAGGGTCATTATTTATTAATGAAAGACATCGAATACTTTTCATCCATAATTGCTTTTATGGTGTCAGAGCCATAATCGGCTTCTGATAACCTTCTCTTTTCTTCCTCCTTTTTTTCGATCCCACCCTAAAACCCACCGGATACGTCCGACCTTGTAATCATGACGAAAGAAGACTTGGCTGCATCATCGACAAAAGCAGACCCTCTTCATCCTGCCTACTCTGTGTCAAATATTCAATCCAAGATCCGGACTTTGGACGGAATGAAGGTTACTTATTCGGCATGGGTAAAACTGTTTCGCCTTCATGCTGTTGCATATAAGGTATCCAACCACATCGATGAATCAGCCCCTCCAGCCGCCACATCACCCGAATACGACCAATGGAAAGAACTCGATGCATTGGTCTTTCAATGGATCTACAGCACCGTTTCAGATGATCTTCTGAAACGTCTTATGGATACGACTGTAGCTTAAGCGGCTTGGAAAAAGCTCGAAAAGATTTTTTTAGCAATAAAAAGTTTCGCGTTGCGGCGCTTGAGACGAAGTTTTGTAATCTCAGACTGACAGCTTGTTCGTTGGTTGACGACTACTATCAACAGTTGTCTGATTTAGCCAGCCAATTGGCCGATGATGATCAGAAAGTTTCTGAGTCACGACTTGTCCTTCAACTTGTTCGCGGTCTTCCGACCGAATTTAACACTACTGCATCTCTAATTAATCAGCATGGTGTTGATTGGGACCAAGCCATCGCAATGCTAATGACGAAGTCATCCGGATTGAGGCTCAGAATGACTCACAAAACACGATTCTGGCTGCTACTATAGTGCCGCCTTCTGCCGGCTCCTCATCGAACGCCAACCAACAATTGGAAGCCTCCTACTCCGCTACCAATCACCGTGGCAGCAGAGGCAGACGTGGGGCTTCAAATCATCGGGCAGGGGCAGGGGCAGACATCAGCAACAGTCCCCATGGATCGCCTATCAGAGACAACCGACTTCTTTTCCTAATTGGGCTTGGTGGACACCTCCACCATGTCCTTATCCGACTCACCAGCAATGGTCCGGCAATAAGCAACCCGACCCACCCTCGGCTCCCCAGGTTCAGTTCACCGGTTTTCCTCCGGTTGCCAATTACTCTCCGGCTCAGTTTGCACCACCCGGCCTCACCCAGCCCATGTATAATCCCCTCTGTCCAACTGATTTGAGTGCTGCAATGGCTAATATGCATGTTAATTCTCCTAATATGGCTTGGAACTCAGATGTTATGGATACAGGAGCCAAATCCCACGTCACTAAAGACCAAGGTAAAATCATTATCCCTGATTCTACTCATGTGTGTCATCATATGTTGGTGGGTAATGGTATGTTTTTACCAATTAAAGGATCAGGTACGGGCTTTCACCCTTTACCAAATCGAACTTATATACTTCCACACATCCTTTATTGCCCTCAAATAATTAAAAATCTTATTTTATTGTGGTTTGAGCCTTCTTTGGATTCCCTCTGTCACACAATGAGCCTTGCGCACTCAGCGCAACGGTGAATTAGACCAACTCCTATAGGTCCACACAATGAGCCTTGCGCACTCACGCAACAGTGAATTAGACCAACTTCTGTAAGTCACACAACGAGCTTTGTGTACTCGCCACAACGGCAAGTTAGACTTATGCGCACAGGCTACTAGACCCTGCGCACAACAACATCACTCTAAGCTGCGAATCCCAAAACATGACAAGGACAAGACACACATGAGAAGCGCCTCATAGTCTCAGGACAAAAGGATACACCTCTGACACCCTGCGCTGGCGGGAAACACCTTAAACAACCTTGTAGAAAGGGTAAGTACTAAGAGATGTTGACCATACCTCAGGGTACGGAATGGCAGAACTGTAACCAAAGGTTACTTGGTGTCACACCCCGACCCGCAGCGGAATAAGAGTCGGGGCATAATTGGGTTATCACCAAAGCTCATGATGTTTACTAATATGTTTCATATTTATTAAATTCAAAATTTCATCCTCAATATTCCAAACAAGTTCATACAATTACAAAGAAGGATAACCAACTAAACAATCCAAAGTCTAAACCAGTTTATTCTTCTAAGCCATCCTATATGTTTCTTGCTGCAACTGTATCACCTGTATCATGTGTAAAAAAGGGGGTTTTTTGGGTCAACATAAGTTGGCGAGTGAACCTTGTTAGAAAACATCTATTATTGATTTCTTGTTATATTTATTATGGAAAATTGTGCAATAATCCTATGTGAGCAAACGTAAATAAACATACAATAACATTAACAATAACAAACAATAACATACAATAACAAACCACCTTGCATGAATATATAACATGAATGATACTGTATATGTTGGCAACGTCACGTTCACGCTCATAGGTAATGGGGAACGGATGGCCTATGATAAATGTATGTGCGATCAAGGCTCAATCAAACGGAGCCAATCGTATGTTGGCCACCCCAAAACGTGATTAAAACGGGGAATTTGTAGAGATTCACTCAAATTGGGTGCGTTTGGTTGAAGATGTTGAATGCGCACGAGTTTAGAGGGTTGATCGACGAGGATTAACTAACCTCAATAATAACGAAAGGTATGGTAAATGAGTGGATTTTATTAATAATTTAATAGGATTTTTAGATATATTTTTGTTAGTTTAAGGCTATTTTCTAACTTTAAAAACATTATTTTTAAGTATTTTTAATTGATTTTTAAATTAAATAAATAAAGAAAAATATAAAAAAATGTTGACTTTTTTTGGGTTTGACCGTTGACCATTGACTTTGACTTGTTGACCGGTTCGGTCGTATATATTGTTTGCACTGAGTGAGGTTCGAACTCGTGACCTCCCGTACGCGTGCACGCAGCTCTACCAACTGAGCTACGTGTCTAACCCGAAATATTTCTGTTTTTAATTATATTTATATACTATTTAATTTATTCCAAAATTCATTTCTTAAAAAGGATTTAAATTCTATCGAACCGGCGTGCGTATCAGGTCTCGAACCCGGGACCTGTTGATTAACGTTGCACACAGTCCACCGCTGGACTGTGTGTCTAACCTGGTTAAAACACCTGTTTTTATTTCTCTTATATACTAACTAGAAGTTTTCATATTTGGGTTTTATAAAAAGTCTGAATATTGTGACGAATCGGAATAAGGGCGGACTCGAACCCGGTATCGCTGTGTTTCAATTGCACACAGTCCACCGCTGGACTGTGTGTCTAACCCGAGATATAATCCAATTTATATTAAATTTATATACAGACTCACTTCGTCTACTTCGTTACAATAACCCAGACAACGATTTCTCTACTGAACTTGTTCAATTCAATTAACAGGCGTATGAATGATTAAAATGTAACGGATAGGAAAGGTTTTGGGAATGAACATACCGGAATGACGACTTTTCGACTTTTCTCAGAACTCCGGAAAAGTCGTCGGCTCTGTTTTTATGAACTCCGTCTGAGCGGACCAATCAACAGTTTTTGATTAACTAATTGTAAAATTGATTGACTAAGCAAGAGTTATCAGAAGGTTTGAATGATTATACCGTTTCACAGCGTAACTTAGGAATTTTCAGAAAACTTCCGGCGAGTGTTGATTATCCGATATCATCGTCTGGGACCGATTCTGATTGGAGGGTTTGAGTTAGTAAAAGTCTAACAGCAGATAGAAGATGAAAGAATTTAGAAATTTACCGTTTTGATGAAAGACACGGTTTTCCGGCGAAAGTCCGGCGAGTTCAAAAAGCGTTTCCGACGAACTGACAATAGAGCAAAAGTGAAATTGAGAGTTCTGTGGATGATTTTTAGTCAGAGATACTGATATTGTTGGAGTAATTCAGGAAGTGAATGTTTTCGGTTATTAAACCCGAACATCACATGAATTCAAGTTCATTAAAGGCTGAATTGATTAAGAATGTCGGTTTATCGGTTATAAGCAAGAATCCGCGATCACTCAAAAGTCCTTGGACGTTTGGAAGCCGATATCGGTTTTAGTTTGGCGCAAACAGGTTGATTCACGGTTGAAGTTATGTTTTAATTGTTTCCTAGAATTCACAAAGACATCAAGTGGCGGAGTGGTTATGTGTTTGATGTTTAAAGTTTCCGGCTGACCCGGGTTCGAAACCCGACAGCCCTTTTTCATTTTTAACTGTTTTAATTTTATTTTTTAACAATTTTAATTTCCATAATCTAAAATGTTTATTAGTTATGTATTGTTTAAAATTAAAATTAGCATTAAATGAGCAACAAAATATGAAACTGATTATTCGATTAATAAACGAAGCGGGTTTGGAAAAACCCGTTTTCGACAAATGTTACAGTATCCCCTACTTTTATAAATTTCGTCCCGAAATTTAAGTAGTAGTGGTAACAGGAAAAAGACGCGGGTATTTTTCGCGCATTGAGTCTTCACGTTCCCAAGTAAACTCAGGTCCCCGTTTCGACTCCCAGCGTACCCTAACAATTGGAATACGACTCCGTCTTAAACGTTTTTCTCCGAAGTCCATGATCTCTACTGGTCTTTCAATGAAATGCATAGATTCATCAATCTGAATATCTTCCAGGGGAATATGGAGGTTTTTATCGGCGAGACACTTCTTTAAGTTTGATACGTGGAATGTGGGGTGAATTCTATTGAGTTCTTCTGGTAGATCAAGCTTGTATGCTACAGGTCCTACTCTTTTGAGTATCTTGAAAGGTCCTACGTAGCGTGGTGCTAGCTTGCCCTTCTGGCCAAAACGAACTACTCCCTTCCACGGTGATACTTTTAAAAGTACATGATCACCAATGTTAAACTCCAAAGGCTTTCGTCGTTTATCTGCATAACTCTTTTGACGACTTTGTGCCGCTAGAAGATTGTTTCGAATTTGATGGATCTTGTCTGTGGTTTCTTGAATCAATTCTGGACCGGTGATTTGAGCTTCCCCAATTTCGTGCCAACATACTGGAGATCGGCACTTACGACCATATAAAGCTTCGAAAGGTGCCATGCCGATACTTGAATGATAGCTGTTGTTGTACGAAAATTCAACTAATGGTAGATGAGCGTCCCAATTTCCCTTGAAGTCTATGACACATGCTCGAAGCATATCTTCAAGAGTTTGGATGGTGCGTTCAGATTGTCCATCAGTTTGAGGATGATAAGCGGTACTGAGGTCTAATCGTGTACCCAAAGCGGCTTGTACAGCTTGCCATGTTCGTGAAGTGAAACGACCATCACGATCTGAAATAATGCTTAACGGTACACCATGACGGCTTACGATTTCGCTGATGTAGATACGAGCTAGCTTCTCGTTCTTGAAATCTTCGCGGATCGGAATAAAGTGAGCTGATTTTGTAAGACGATCAATGATTACCCATATAGTGTCATACCCACCAAAAGTGCGAGGTAACCCGGTAATGAAGTCCATGGTTATGTTTTCCCACTTCCATACAGGTATTTCAGGTTGGACCAGAAGTCCTGAGGGTCTTTGATGTTCAGCTTTTACCTTGGAACATGTAAGGCACTTGGAAATAAAAACAGCAATATCCTTTTTCATTCCAGGCCACCAGTAGGCGTATCGAAGGTCTTGATACATCTTGTCGGCTCCTGGGTGTATAGAGTATCGTGTTTTGTGTGCCTCATTCATAAGGAATTCATGAAGGTTGTTGTGGTCAGGAATCCATATGCGATCTAGATAGTACAAAATACCATCGGATTTAGTTTCAATTTTAAGTTCAGCTCCACAGGACAGCTCCTTTCGTACGTCGTCTTCCGTTACTGAAACATGTTGGGCTTCTCGAACTTGATCTTTGATGTCGGTTATGATTTGCGAACATAGAAGACGAAAGGAGTTCGCATAACCCTTTCGACTGAGTGCATCGACCACCACGTTTGCCTTGCCAGGATGATACCGAATTTCACAGTCATAGTCATTAAGAAGTTCAACCCATCTCCGTTGCCTCATGTTTAACTCCTTTTGGTTGAAGATATGTTGGAGGCTCTTATGGTCAGTGTATATTTCACACTTAGTACCGTAGAGGTAATGTCTCCATATCTTAAGAGCGAACACAACGGCTCCAAGTTCTAGGTCGTGGGTGGTGTAGTTCTTCTCATGAGTTTTGAGTTGTCTAGAAGCATAAGCTATCACCTTTCCTCTTTGCATTAGAACACAGCCTAGTCCTTGCCCTGACGCGTCGCAATAAACCACGAAGTCATCACAACCTTCAGGAAGAGTGAGGATAGGTGCATTACAGAGTTTTTGTTTAAGGGTTTGGAAGGCTTCTTCTTGTTTGTGTCCCCATATGAAGGGTTTTCCTTTATGTGTTAAAGCCGCGAGTGGTACAGCGATGCGGGAGAAATTTGCAATGAAACGGCGATAATAACCAGCCAAACCAAGGAATGATCTTACTTCGGTTGGTGTACGTGGCGCTTGCCATTCTTGTACTGCTTTGATCTTTGAGGTGTCGACATGTATTCCCTTGTCATTGACGACATGTCCAAGGAATTGTACCTCTTTTAACCAGAATTCGCATTTGGAGAATTTGGCGTAGAGCTTTTCGTTCTCTAAGAGTGTAAGGATGAGTCGAAGGTGTCGTTCATGATCAGACTTAGACTTTGAGTGGATGTCGTCGATGAAGACTATAACAAAACGGTCGAGATAAGGTTTGCAGACTCTGTTCATTAGATCCATGAAGACAGCTGGGGCGTTGGTTAGACGAAATGGCATGACCATGAATTCATAATGACCATAATGAGTTCGGAAGGCGGTCTTTGGGACGTCTTCTTCATGTACTCTGAGTTGATGATAACCTGAACGAAGGTCGATTTTTGAAAAACAGCTGGCGCCTTGAAGTTGGTCAAGAAGATCATCGATGCGAGGTAATGGGTAGCGGTTCTTGACCGTTAACTTGTTGAGTTCTCTGTAGTCGATGCACATGCGAAATGTTCCATCTTTCTTCTTCACAAAAAGGACAGGTGCACCCCAAGGCGAGGAGCTAGGACGTATGAATCCTTTGTCCATCAACTCTTGCAATTGACTGGCTAGCTCTTGCATTTCGGATGGGGCTAACCTATAAGGAGATTTTGCAACTGGTGTAGCTCCAGGTATAAGATCAATGCGGAATTCGACTTCTCTCACGGGAGGAAGTCCTGAAATGTCGTCAGGAAAAACTTGCGGAAAATCTTTTACTACTGGGATGTCTTCAAGTTTCTTCTCCTTGGTTTCCTTTTTGACGACATGAGTTAGAAATGCGACATAATTCTTGCGGAGATATTTTCGGGCTTGAAGACAGGACATTAATTTGAGCCCTTTCGAAGGGGTTTCTCCAAAGATTCGTAGAGTCTGACCGTTTGTAAGAGGAATGCGTATAAACTTTTCGCGGCATACAACTTCAGCATGATGTTGGCTGAGCCAGTCCATTCCAATTATAATGTCGAAACTTCCCAACTTCATAGGTATGAGGTCAACTGGAAAATCGTGATCGTTTAGAGTGAGAGTACAATTGCGTATAATAGCGTTTAATGAGACAAGTTTTCCGTCAGCAACTTCTACCGTTATGGATTCCATGAGTTTATCACGAGTCTGGTTGAGGATGGGTTCAAATTCTAAGGACACAAAACTTTTATCCGCGCCAGTATCAAATAACATGGATGCATAACTACCATTGATGAGAAACGTACCGTTAACCACATTGTTGTCAGCCCTAGCTTAATTGGCGTTGATGTTAAAAGCTCTTCCTCTTGCAGGTGGAGGAGCTTGATTAGCCTGGTTTACTGGATTAGCTTGAGCTTGGGCATGGATAATATTCACTAAGCGTGGACAGGTGTTTCTGAAATGGTTCGGGTCTCCACAGTTGTAACAAGCCCGCATAGGTTGCACCATGGGATAGTTGGGTTGGTGGTAGGATTGGGCTACATGTTGGGTAGGTGGTAGTAGTAAAGGTTGTTGGGCTTGACCCACTATCTGATGGTGGGTTTGGGTTGAGGGCTAATGGCGGTTCGTTCGCTGAGGTACGCGACAGGTTTGAATGGTGTGACCTGCGCGACCACAGCCGGTGCAATGTTGGCAGGGATGATCAGGAAAGTGATGGTATTGGCAACGGTTGCATTTTGGGTATGGGCCGGAGTATGGCCTTTTATATGGTGGAGGTGAGGGGGCAACTTGGGTAATGGGTGCAGCAGGGATGGGGAAATTTGTTTGTGTGACAGCAAAGTTTCTGGTGTTTCGTTTCCTCTTGTTAGCAAACTTTGAGGAGGAGGTGGAATGGTTTGAAGTTTGGCCCTCAACGGGGGCTTTCTTTTTCTCATCTTTAAATTTGCCGTTGCGAATACGATTCTCGGTAAGCTCGGTCGCTAGTTCCATAGCAGCTTCAAGTGTTGCAGGCGAAGTGCTGAGATCTGAGTCTTGAATTTTTGAGGGGAGGCCTCGAATATAGTGTTCGACTAAGCGGTAAACTGGGGTGAACAAGTTAGGGACCATTTGGTTCAACTCTAAAAATCGTTTGTTGTAGGAAGTATGATCTCCCTCCTTTTGCTTCAACGAATGAAATTCATCCTCTAACTTTTTGATCTCGCTTCTAGGACAGAAACGTCTCGTCATGATTTCCCTTAACTCCTCTCACGTTAAGGCCATTGCATCTTCGACTCCTCTCTTCCCCTTTTCAGTATTCCACCAAGTAAGAGCTACCCCAAATAGCCTCCCGGTTGCGTAACGTACCTTGCGATCCTCGGGACAATCGCAGTTGAGGAAAGTGTTTTCCATTTCCTCAAACCAGTGGAGGAGGGCAGTGACACCTTCGGCCCCTTCAAATTTCGGGGGATCGCAAGACTTGAAATGTTTGTATGAGCACTTTTTGGAGGGAGGGTTGTCAACATTCTGGTCTTCTTGTTGGGGAGGGTTGATGGGATTTGCGGCGAGAGCTTGTTGGACTTGAACTACGATGTCAGGAAGTACTGCGGCCATTTGTTTTGCGATTTGGGTGGCCAAGCGTTCGTTTGACCTTCCTGATCTTCTACCCCCACGTTGTTGCCTAGCCGACATCTACAGGAATATACATAAGAAGATTGTGAGTTTATGGAGTCTTTTTAGGTGTCATGTGTCTTAAAACAAAATAAAAATAACATAAACATCAATAATGCAACTACATCCATAGGATGTCTTGGGTTTGCTCATGTTGGGCCTCAAATGTCCCCCATACCTTCACCTGTATAGTCATGTGGGCCCCCATGACTATTGGCTTAGTAGGATTCACATTGTATTGGCGGTTTAACACTCGCATCACCCGAATGAAAATCATGAAATATGTTTGCGAGATGTATGGTCGGAGGGTGTCCAGGTGTAGACACAATGACAACTCAAAGTGGTGTTAGCTCACACAACGTTTGGTATAGCATGCTTTGGCCTAATAGGTACTTCGTACTCTCATCGTTAGTCCCCAGGTAGGCAAACTGGTCCTTCATTTTGGATTTATACGAATGCCAAGCCTAGACAGGACGTTCCGACTACCGGTACTCGTACCCTTCCAGTTACTACATGCCCGTCATAAGAACTCACTTTGATGTGATTTGAAAATACAAAAATCGTTGTAAAAATCATAAGAATTGTGAGGTGTGTGCTCTCATGGATATGGTATGTTATGAGAATATGATTCATGATGAGCATTGTATAATAGTATGTACTTATGAACATGCTTGCATAACATTGAATGTAACAATAAACATAAAACATATAAGCATCATAAATTTTGCATGTAACACACAAAAATAATTTTTAAAAATTCTAATCAACTATGGTATAGGCTCTAAGGGTCTAATAACCTATCCTATATCCCTATAGTCATGGCTCTAATACCAATCAGTCACACCCCGACCCGCAGCGGAATAAGAGTCGGGGCATAATTGGGTTATCACCAAAGCTCATGATGTTTACTAATATGTTTCATATTTATTAAATTCAAAATTTCATCCTCAATATTCCAAACAAGTTCATACAATTAAAAAGAATGATAACCAACTAAACAATCCAAAGTCTAAACCGGTTTATTCTTCTAAGTCATCCTATATGTTTCTTGCTGCAGCTGGATCACTTGTATCATGTGTAAAAAATGGGGGTTTTTGGGTCAACATAAGTTGGCGAGTGAACCTTGTTAGAAAACATTTATTATTGATTTCTTGTTATATTTATTATGGAAAATTGTGCAATAATCATATGTGAGCAAACGTAAATAAACATACAATAACATTAACAATAACAAAAAATAACATACAATAACAAACCACCTTGCATGAATATATAACATGAATGATACTGTATATGTTGCCAACGTCACGTTCACGCTCATAGGTAATGGGGAACGGACGGCCTATGATAAATGTATGTGCGATCAAGGCTCAATCAAACGGAGCCGATCGTATGTTGGCAACGCCTCGTTCACGCTCATAGGTAATGGGGAACAGCTCAACGCTCATAGGTAATGGGGAGCGGCGGCCTATGATAATGTATGTACTGAAAATGATAAATTTAATCTAAACCTTAACCACACAAACAGTTGAAACATATTGAATACACATTTGATCATGGATATGATGGATGCACAATTGTTTAAATGTAATAAATAATAAGACACATGATACACCCCAAAACGTGATTAAAACGGGGAATTTGTAGAGATTCACTCACATTGGGTGCGTTTGGTTGAAGATGTTGAATGCGCACGAGTTTAGAGGGTTGATCGACGAGGATTAACTAACCTAAATAATAACGAAAGGTATGGTAAATGAGTGGATTTTATTAATAATTTTAATAGGATTTTTAGATATATTTTTGTGAGTTTAAGGCTATTTTCTAACTTTAAAAACATTATTTTTAAGTATTTTTAATTGATTTTTAAATTAAATAAATAAAGAAAAATATAAAAAAAATGTTGACTTTTTTTGGGTTTGACCGTTGACCATTGACTTTGACTTGTTGACCGGCTCGGTCGTATATATTGTTTGCACTGAGTGAGGTTCGAACTCGTGACCTCCCATACGCGTGCACGCAGCTCTACCAACTGAGCTACGTGTCTAACCCGAAATATTTCTGTTTTTAATTATATTTATATACTATTTAATTTATTCCAAAATTCATTTCTTAAAAAGGATTTAAATTCTATCGAACCGGCGTGCGTATCAGGTCTCGAACCCGGGACCTGTTGATTAACGTTGCACACAGTTCCACCGCTGGACTGTGTGTCTAACCTGGTTAAAACACCTGTTTTTATTTCTCTTATATACTAACTAGAAGTTTTCATATTTGGGTTTTATAAAAAGTCTGAATATTGTGACGAATCGGAATAAGGGCGGACTCGAACCCGGTATCGCTGTGTTTCAATTGCACACAGTCCACCGCTGGACTGTGTGTCTAACCCGAGATATAATCCAATTTATATTAAATTTATATACAGACTCACTTCGTCTTCTTCGTTACAATAACCCAGACAACGATTACTCTACTGAACTTGTTCAATTCAATTAACAGGCGTATGAATGATTAAAATGTAACGGATAGGAAAGGTTTTGGGAATGAACATACCGGAATGACGACTTTTCTCAGAACTCCGGAAAAGTCGTCGGCTCTGTTTTTATGAACTCCGTCTGAGCGGACCAATCAACAGTTTTTGATTAACTAATTGTAAAATTGATTGACTAAGCAAGAGTTATCAGAAGGTTTGAATGATTATACCGTTTCACAGCGTAAGTTAGGAATTTTCAGAAAACTTCCGGCGAGTGTTGATTATCCGATATCATCGTCTGGGACCGATTCTGATTGGAGGGTTTGAGTTAGTAAAAGTCTAACAGCAGATAGAAGATGAAAGAATTTAGAAATTTACCGTTTTGATGAAAGACACGGTTTTCCGGCGAAAGTCCGGCGAGTTCAAAAAGCGTTTCCGACGAACTGACAATAGAGCAAAAGTGAAATTGAGAGTTCTGTGGATGATTTTTAGTCGCGAGATACTAACATTGTTGGAGTAATTCAGGAAGTGAATGTTTTCGGTTATTAAACCCGAACATCACATGAATTCAAGTTCATTAAAGGCTGAATTGATTAAGAATATCGGTTTATCGGTTATAAGCAAGAATCCGCGATCACTCAAAAGTCCTTGGACGTTTGGAAGCCGATATCGGTTTCAGTTTGGCGCAAACAGGTTGATTCACGGTTGAAGTTATGTTTTAATTGTTTCCTAGAATTCACAAATACATCAAGTGGCGGAGTGGTTATGTGTTTGATGTTTAAAGTTTCCGGCTGACCCGGGTTCGAAACCCGGTAGCCCTTTTTCATTTTTAATTGTTTTAATTTTATTTTTTAACAATTTTAATTTCCATAATCTAAAATGTTTATTAGTTATGTATTGTTTAAAATTAAAATAAGCATTAAATGAGCAACAAAATATGAAACTGATTATTTGATTAATAAACGAAGAGGATTTGGAAAAACCCGTTTTTCGACAAACGTTACACTTGGCAGGTTGCGTGTGATAGCGCTCATGACAATAAGGCAAGTGTTAGACCATACACCAACCACTGTCCTGCTAGTGACTGTTCCACTTTCTCCATTTCGGCTGGTGACAGGCCTGTCACCAGAAACGGCTTCTTTACACATGGCACCACTCAACACCCGACAAAGCATACCTCCCGGCAGAGAGAATTAATTCTCCTGTAAGGAGCATTTAATGTCTACCGCCGAGGGACAAAATGGATGTTTCTGGCTGTATGGGCCGGGCCCAAGGCACACCAGCATTTCTCCTGAACATATCTTCTCCCGGCTTTAAATAAGCATCGGATCTCCAGGTAACGACACGCTTACCAAGACGTACTTGTTACACCACTTAACACACACATAAGCTCTCGCTTACATCGGTTATCACCTATTTTTCTTACCAAAAGTACTTATTCTCACGCCAGAGTGTAGTCACGGAGAAACCTACCCTTTCCCTGTGGCGAGACTAATGGTGTTGCTAGTTTTACAGATCATCCGGAGTGAGCTTCCAAACCCAAAGGCGAAGTGAGAGGTTAACCATTTATGCATAAACACCCTGGTTGTGACTTATATATCCTCGGATATCCCTAGGTCCAACCGGTGCTTCTTCACTACTGTATCGCGTTCCAGTGCGGAATCTGAGTTTTTGGGAGTTGCAAATGCAGTTGCAGAAACGACTTGGATTAGAAATCTACTGCTATAACTTAACACTCCTTTAACGCGCGCATCAGTTGTTTTTTGTGACAATGTTTTAGCTGTCTATTTGTCCAATAATCCGGTTCAACATCAAAGGACAAACATATAGAGATTGACATACACTTCGTACGAGAGAAGATTCATCTTGGGCACATTAAAGTTCTGCACGTTCCATCCTCTATGCAGTATGCAGATATATTTACCAACGAATTATCTCATGAACTATTCCAATCATTTCGGTCCAGCTTGAAAGAATCACCAAAAGATTATCCACATCAATCCGTGATCACATCAATGGGTAATAGTGGCAAAGCCAGATTCAACTCCACCCCTGAAGTCCGAGATATGCCTCAACTTCTCCTTAACCCAAATATTTTGAGATAGAAATCAAGGAAAGAATCAAATGATGTGGAAATATTCAAAGAAGATGGCCCTTTGACCTAAACGGATAGGTATGATGTTCAAGGAATGAGCGCAGATGACATAAAACTCATTGGATATTATACTTGTTTTTTTTATTTGACTGGTTATTTACCAAAATACCATGTACATGTCTCTAATGTGATATGATTTAACTATAATTTGGATAGAGTTAATGTGATGAATCAAACCACAATAAAATAAAAACCTTGGTATGTAGATTACAATATATTTAGATTTTGTAAAATACCGTAATAATCCGAATACCAAAACTACAATTTACTACTTTGTTTTTAACTCAAGCTAAAGAGGAATTAGGTTAGCTTTTAGCTATTCTAAACTCAAATATTGTGTCGTAATTAATATAATGTTGACTATATACATATTGATATGTTGTATGGGCCAGTGGGCCACGTGACTTGAAAGGCCAACGTTAACGGATGTGTTATGTGGATATATTGTAACGAACTATGAAGGGGCGGATCTAGAGTGATAAAAGAGGTAATCTTTGTTGTTTCTTTACGTTCTGACGATAGTGTAAATTTTGAAAAACAAATTGATATTTTTTTTTTCTTTACATCTTTTTATTGAAACGTTACTCCTATGCGGATTTTTTAGATCCGCCATTGAACTCATGCATACGATCAGATTGATGTATGGATAAAATATACTATTGAACATTTTAATATAATGAATTTGTGGTCAAAGAAAAAAGATCCGTTTCTACATCGGTTGTTTCGTCCTAAACAAACTTGGATCATCACACTATTCACCATTTTTAATATTTTTATTATTACTCCGAAGACAATAATCCGGTTATTCTAGTATCTACTAATTACAATTAGGTGTTTACCTTATGTTTTTTTTACAAGAAAAAACTTGAATTATATAAAAACTCCAACAAATTCTGATGACTCGAGGGTCATCAAACCCTATTGACCCAGCTGGTTTCGCTCGGGTGATCGTCGGGATGATAATAATTACTTGTTCCCTTTTTCTTCCTTAATAATATTTGGACGCGACCTTTTAAAAGCAACAGTGAAACTTCTCTAAGAAATAATATCTTGTTATTACATAATATGATGCTCAACTAAACAAATCTAAAAACTCATTTTGTGATGTAAGATAGACAGAAAAGACCCTAAGTTACATAGTACGACGATACATTCTTGCGGGAAAGAGGGAGAAAAATGGTTATTTGTGTAGAAGATGATGGTCTAATTAGTTACTGCATAAGTAAACTCCTAATGATGGACGCCTGAGTAGGATCGGTGTTCTCGAGCAACTCGGATAGTCGGTCGCTTAAACTGTCGATATCTCGATGCAAGCTTCTGATGTAGTTGCATGTCTCTTGTAGCACTTTTGAAGCTGATACCTGGATTCATTCAGTGTTTAAACTATCGTTAGTTCTATACACTTATTAGAAGGCATACAGGGAATAACAATAATCTTAGCTAATAATAACCATACTCAATTTATAGAATCTCACCGATAGCTAAGCTATTCGTTGGATCTGAGGATGGTTGCATATGCATAAAATAACAAAATACATTATTTTTTTTTCATCAGTTATTATTATAGTTATTTCTTTTATCTTTCTATTAAAAATGCTTTGATCCTATGAAATGCATCTTACCCTTCTCAGACCTATTTTAACTTTGTTATTGGTGGGATTTACTGAGTATGATGATGATGATGAAGTGTGATTTAATGCTAAAAACACTTCTATTTTGTGCTCGATTACTCGTCGACTTAAGGTATTTAACTCATCATCCATGAAAAAACATGAATATGTGAGTTGAGCTAGGAGGGTTTTCTCGAACTTAAACAAGTTCTTTACATGTTGTAGCGCTGATCCAAGCTCAAACATAGTCTAGCAACATCGCTGAGTACTTGCGATTATGCCTTAAGAAATTCATCAGTCACTCATTTGTATAGATTGATCATATGGTAATAACTATTACTTTGTTTTAATTTTAAAAAGACCATAACATTTTCACTATTGTACTTCATTTCATCCGAAAACCGCCATCAAAACTTGCTGACCTACATTAAAACGATCAGATCTTACGAATATAATCTGGGCAGCTAAACGTACCCCTTTTAATTAATTAAATGAAGGTGATTTTATTTTTTTTAAATATAAAAAGATGAAATATTAGTGATGTGATAAGTTGAATAAACGGCTCAAGTAAAAAGAGGGGGACTGGGGTGCGTGTAGAAGAACCCAGAACCCATATAGTGATCCAGGTTACTCGGGTTTGTATGAATACCTTGTCTGAGCGGTGACTACGGATTTCAGGTAGAAGTTGTTGCAACTTGGAAACAAGATCGTTGATTTGATCATCACTTATTCTTGCCGTTGATTGTCTTGATCTTGATCTTCTTGTGGACATTTTTTTCCTTATGGAAGATAGAGAAATATTTAAAAGCAAAAACAAGATGAAAAAACGAAGAAGATGTATAAATGCATGGGAGAAAGGTGTGGGCTATGCTTCTATTTAAATACCTCCCACTCCCCCACCTCCCTACTTTCTAGTTTAAAGATATTCACAAATAAAAGCTATAAGCCGTAGAAGGCATGGTTGGGTCATCAATCGCCACATAGGATCATTAATTGATTGCTATATCATCTCCTTGTTTTAACCATTATGATTCTCATTGATTAAACTATGGGAATCATGGGCCTCCTTTTCTTATTCAACATTATCATTTCCTTTTCACAAAAATAAATTAAAATAAGAGAATAGTGGTTTGGGTCATGACCACACCCTTAGGGGTTTTGTATGATGGATTAGAAGTAGGTGATACGGCGTTGATGTAGAGGATCATGGTGATCATGAGGGTCATGGTCACACGCTATAGAAATGGTATCTAGGTAATTTTATATAAAAAAAGAGAGTTTCGAGATTGAGATTGCAAGCAATTAGAATAAATAAATGACATCTAGGTAATTTATATAGAAAAAGAGAGTTTCCAGATTTATATTGCAAGCAAATTGGTTGATTCTAGATGAATTCAAATCTGCTTAAATGTTGATATATTAAAATGATAAACTATATGTAAAACTAAAATAGAACAAAATTGTTTCTTAGTTAGACCATAAAGATAAAACAAAAGTGGGGAAATAATCATAGGTCCATATATATGTTGATTTTGTATGATGGGTAGATAAGTGGGTTGTAAAGAAAGTAACCATGTATTTCAAGAGAAATTATATTGCTTTATAATTTTATCGTTTCACGAACACTTTTGCTATCTGTTTTGTGTGATTTTTGTCACTAAAATTCGAAGTTGTATTTTTTTTCTTAACAGTTTTGCTATCTGTTATATGTGATTTTTGTCACTAAAATTCGAAGTTATATGTTTTTTTTTCTTTTCAAAAATAACGAGGTGAGATATCAGAAATTTTAATTGTAAAGCATGAAATTCATTAAAATAATAATTAGCTTTAAAACCTTTACAACAATTTCCCTTTAATAAGTTTTTCTACGTCACCTGTCAACTTTATGTTTTTAACTTTTAATCAACTGTTGTTTTATTTGTTTATGTACTTATTACTAACTTATAAACTCGTGTATTACACGGTTTAAATATAAAAAAAGTTAGATTCACTAATAGTTAGATTTATAGGTGTTATGAGCCTATGTATTATACGTGTTAAAAATATATAAAAAGTAAATCATAAACTTTGATATAATCCTTATAACATTGTTAAGGAACATACAATATTATTATCTTATACGTTCATAATTCATTCATGAATTTTATCACATGGATTGAGAAAATATAAACTATATTCTTATAAAATTATGTAACACCGCTAATAAATGTAAAATCTAAATCTAATGATATTATAATCCTATCACATGATTAAATATGTGTATTATTAATGAGTATATCAATTGTTATATAAATTATAATATTATTTAATTTTTTTGTGTGATACATTCAATCATTTTTATTATAAGATTTGGATAGAGGCGTTATATTATAAAATAATATTATTTGTATTAATTTCTTTGTTATAATAATTATTTACTATATAAATAGTAATTAACTAATTATTCTATAATATTAGTAAGTTTGATCAAATTTTTAAGGTTAAAATTAATTGATACCTATATATAATATTAAAATAAAATTGAAAGAATTTATATAATTATAATAATAAGGATAATATTTTCAACAAAATAAAAGTAAAATTGTAAGGTTGAAGAAGAGATTATAATATAATAATATTTTTAGAAAAATGAAAGAATTTATAAATAAAAGTAATTAATAATAATAAGGATCTGCATAACAAAATTACTTTTAAATAAAATAAAAATAAAGTATTAAAGTTGAAGTAGAAATTGCCAGCTGGAATTAATTAAAGTCTTTCATTAATATTTAGATATTATTATTATTATTATTATTATTATTATTATTATTACTTTATCTTGTCAAGTGTACTATATAATTATTAACAACAACAATAAATTAAGTTTCCCAATTCAATCAACTATACCATCTTAGTAGCTAAACATCCTCCACGAATGCCTACATTCAACCATCATCACCATGGTCTTTCTTAAGTACCCTCGCCACACATATCGGTAAACCACCAACACCATCACCAATGTCGTTAGTAACCCCTCACACCATCTTGGTCGCCATGGTAAAGGGTGTTAAGTGTCTAGTTGAAGTGTCAAAACTAGTCATCGATTTGGTCCTATGGGTATTTCATTAAGATTAAAACCAATGATTTAAAACATGTTGAAATGAGTTGGATGATCTAGTTTATGATTAAGTTAAAAAAACATCCATTTAGGACGGGATGGATTGGTAATATAACCTCAAATATGTGGAAAACTTTCTACAAGTTACATTCTAGTGATAAAAATTGTATGAATGCAATGACCAACTTTTTTATATAAGTAATTAAAAAAGAACATATTAAAAATAAATCAGACAATAACAAATTAAGTGAGAACAATAGAAATGACATACAAATTAGTTATACTACAAGCAAAGGTCATCCTCGGATACATAAATAATGTCCTTTATACTTTGACCACTAATCTAAGATTCAATTCTAGCCACAAATATGTGACCATTTGGGATTAAATTAAGTGGGATCACCACTCCCGGATACATAAATAATCAGTCATTAATACTTTGACCATTTATCTAAAACCTAATTTTAGTCACAAGTATATTTATCTATAGATAATTTTGGAGGGAAACTTATTGGTTATTAAAGTTTACTACTAAATAAGTGCACCCATTAATAAAAATGGCGACATTTATTGGTCACAAATATTAAGTCACTAATATCTTGACTCCTAGGGACTAAATTATAAAGGTCTGATCTATAAGTCTCGGAAGCATGGTATCCGGGACTAATAAGTCACTGATACTAGACAATTAGGACTAAGCGGGGATTGACAAAACTAAGGATTATCAGAGACTAATTTTTTCAGTCTCTAATAGTGATCTTTTTTAGTGTATATAAATATCATCAGTAGCATATTTAGTTCATATAGCAAAGCGGAAATTATTCTAAGAACACATGCAATGTATAAATAATTGTATACACGAATATATAACTATTCTAAGAGCGCGCTAATAATATTGCGTAATCACCAATGCATACATGCATATGATGTTGGTGCCTTTTGTGTGTCTGTTACTTGTCGAATAGGCTAAATAGAGTGTGTATTGATTATTGTATAGACGTGTGTGCAATTAAGTGGTTAGGAAGCACAAGACACATACGTACGTAGGAGTCCTGCATGTGCATGAGTCCTACTCATGCAATAGTATTGCGCACGGAGGATTCAATGGTATAAATATGCTCTCCGTGCGCATTAGTCCATAAGTTTTGGATTTGAGAGAAGATCGAGCGTGTTGAAACTAACTTTATATATCGTTAACCGACATGGATGTTCTCATTTGAAATTAACTTTATAAATATGTGGTTCAGTTGTTTTTAAATTTCAGGGATGTTCTCATTTGAAACTAACTTTACATATCGTTAACCAACAAGTACCCATGGTTTCAATGAATATGTGTTTTGAGTTAAGTACACTTCTACTTCTTTCTTTGAATTGTATTTTGTTTTCTTCTTATGTTTAACTCATTCAACTATATATATATATATAACGATTTATATTTCATGTTTGTAATTATGCAAGTATAGGATTAGTGTGCAGTAATGTAGTACAATGTGTTCATATGTATGCAATTTGTGTATGTAAATTGGTATGTAGAGTAATTCTACAATTTTTATGTTTAACCTTGTAAGATTGTCAAATTTATATTACATTTATCTTCTTCTAAAAGTTTTTTCACTTAAATTTATATCTATGTATATTTATTTAATATCAAATGAGCTTAACTGTTTTACAAGTAAGTTTCAATATTGCAAAGGTCTAGTTTGTTTAGAGATTTTGTACACCATTATTGACGAGTTCACTTACAATTTGATCTAAAATGAGCTATGAACCCAGTAGCACACAATACATTTGGTGTGTGTTGGTTTGAATCTGGATCATGATTCTATATTTACTTACTATCATGTCCATATACATTTACGTTTTTGTGTTTTAACCGGCTATCCCCAAACTTAAACTTAATTATTTAAGCATTGTGATTTATTAAGAGATAATGAGATTGAAACTAGATATAATGTGTAATTTAATCTAAATAAAAGTTCTTGTTTGTGATCTAGGAGCCAAATGATTTTTAGGTTATGTGAAACTAATCTATTATTGATGTCCTAAATGGCGATGATGGAGGCGTCACGACGAGACTCAGATGATCATTAGAATAGGTGAGGATGGGTGTGGGTGGTTCCTAGAGAAGTCGAATTTACAATGGTTGAAAAAGGTAGTTGGTTGTTGAAGAGAGATAGGCAACCGACCATGTATTTCCATGCCAAACAAAAAAGTTGATTATTATTATTATTATTAAATAAAAAAGTAACTAATGGTATTAGAGGTGGACAAATCGATTTTTATTAACCTGTCCGGTTTTTTAACCAAACCAGTTTTGATTTGACACTAAATGAATTGGTTTGTTAAAAATTGTTCCAGTTTTTAAAAACGGTTTGTGAACGGGAAGGGCCGAACCGATTCAGCCTGCTTTTATAGGGTTACAAACCAGGTTAGACCAAACTGGTTTTTTCTTATATTTTGTTAATTAACACAACAAATGAAAAAAATATTATTATTTATACTTAAAAACTTAAACTTAAACTCAAATATTTAAGCAAAAAAGTAAAAATAGTTAAGCAAAAAAGTACAAAAGAAAATGCATTGTCTTATGATCCACTAATATATATTTAATTTTTAGTGGTACTAAACAAGTATCTCAAAAAACTGTATTTCAATCTTTGCCTACACCGGAACACTTTCTGAAGTATTCATCGAATGCGGCTTCTTCGTCGGTTATTGCGGTTGTCAATCCGCCATCTACCTCGTCCTCGTACAACTCAGCTTCATATTCTAGTTCTTCCTTGAGTGAACGTTTATCTTGTACTCTCTCAGCCGCATCCAAGTGATCCCTTAAGCAAATGGACATCTCTACCGCCAGAGGAGTTACCCGAGTTCTCCTTAACTATAAGACCATGTCACTGATAGAAAAAGCAGACACCGAAGCTATCGTGGAAGCTTGGACCGTTAGTAAATATCGGCCATGGTGGCTAAGATTGGAAATTGAGCTTCCTTACTTTTCTACCAAGCCAACAAATCAAAATTCCTAATTTATTGTGGAGTCAAAGTCGTTAAAAAGTTCGACCTACTATACCTCCTAAGTTCGCTACTCGAAGTGTTACTACGTTAACGTTTAGTAGACTCATCCCATAAATGACTGTATAAAGCGAAACACGGATCACTTGAACTTTTGCGAAAACCACATTTATTAATGACTCATGAATGTTTGAGGTTGTACCATATATTGTTAACTAAACCTCAAGGATACATATAAGATGCTCGTTAAATCTGCTTTTAAAACCTTGACAAAAAATGGGTCATGAGGGGTACATAAATCCAACTCGTGAGCAATTTTTTCAATTAAAGATTCAACCCCCATTATGTTTAAGCAAGGGTTTAAGGCGGCAGTAGAAGTGAAACCACGGGTAGTTTTTTAAATTTTTTTTAAGCTTTTTCTTCGTTAGGTCTACCATATCGCTAAATGGTCTACCTCTAACCTTCAACTTGCTTAATTATAAACATATAGTATATATTTTGTGAAATGTTAAAGAACTTGTTGGATATTAAATATGGATAAAGCAATTGTGGTTTTAAAAACTTGAAGCATTTGGGTTATAACTTTAATAGTAGCCCAACCCGAAGGGTGGTAAAGCAAAACCTTTCCACAACTCGACAAAACATCATGAAAGGCTATTAGACAATCTTTTTTTTAAATAGACTTTTTAAATATATGACAAGTAGAATTCCATCTTGTAGAGCAATCCCAACTCAAACTTAAACATATTGAATTCGCCCTTTTACAGAACTTTATATATTTACTATATGTTGCACTATTGCTAAAAATCCTCGCATAACATTCTTTTAAAAGCATCCTTTTGTGTTTCAATCAATTTTAAGTCGTCTGGAATGGCCAAATTAATGGTGTGTGCAACACATCAATTGTGGAGAATTCATCACAAATAGGTAGATATTTTAATTTACATGTGGTATCACAGTCGTACTGATTGAGGCGTTATCAAAAGATATTGGAAAAAACTTTGTTTTGCAATTTATAAGTTTCAATAACTTTGTTAATAACCTTGAATATATTTTCATCAATGTGAGGATAATCTAACAATTCAAACGCAATCATACGTTTCATCATTTTCCATGACGTCGGTTCAATCTAATAGGTGGTGACACAAATGTACTAGTCGAGTGAACCGTGCGGTGTAGACCAAACATCACTAGTTAAGTTAACACTAGTTTATAAGTTTTCAAAATAAGAAATTAGTTCATTTCTCGTTTCCATCTTTTTAAAGAATAGCATGACTTACTTGAGTGTAGCGCAGTTGGAGAGTTCTTTGACTAAGCTGAGTATAACGTTGTTGGTTGTCGAAATTATTGAATGGCGAACTTTGTTGGATCATAAACATTACCATTTCCTCTTGAGCCACTTCAACATTGTAAGCCCACAATTTTCCTTCACTTCTCATCAAAGGTTGACCGGTAGTCCGTTCTTGTTTCAACGCCATGCAATATGGCTTTTGGATGTGATTTCTCAAAGTGGAGTTTGCGTCTTTTGCGTAAAATTTAGAACAATACTTGCAACGAGAGCCTTTTGCGGACCCGTCTTCATCTTACACAAATCAAAGTGTTGACAAATATCTTGGTTTTGCTTCATAGGACTAACCTGAACCACCTCGTTGCTTGAAAAAGCATCCGTATTAACCAAATCTTGACCACTTGCGGTTGCCATTTGAGAGTTTTTGAGATTAGTGAGCGTTTGTAAAAATTTAGAGAGTAGAAAGTGATGTAACTGGATCAACACAACCACAATCTATTTATACTAATTTGGAATGACAAATTGGTAAAAAGAAAACAAAATAGGCAAAAAGGGGCAAAAACATGCCCAATAGAAAAAAAAAAGTGGTCATATAACCGCGTGAAACGTGCAACGATCTTTCAGGTTTTTTTTATCCGTTAAAAAAATAGGTTTCTGATAAGTGTATGTCAAACCGATGGGCGAGCCCGAGTCCAAACCGGTTTTACAAAAACAAGTTATAAAGCAAACCCGCATCGGGTGCATCAGGTTTTCTTTATCAATCGGTTTTTCCCATATCTATATGGTATCCTAGCTAGTTATTATTTGTTTTTTTTTTATTTTTGACATTTCAAGGTTTTGAAGTTTAAAAAAGTTACTCAGTTCACAAAGTATGTTATAATTAGTTATAAACAATTCTTATAATTACTTTCTAGAATTCAATATCACTTCACCACACTTTAAATTTAGAGTTAAATGCAAAAATAGTCCCTGAGGTTTGCTCACTTTTACCACTTTAGTCCAAAATCCAATTTTAAATATGAGTCCCTGTGGTTTGCATTTTGTTGCTATTTTAGTCCAAATTTCAAATTTGGTCAGATTCTCAACTTAAATCCATATATTTTGTCATTTTGCTTAGGGGCATTTTGGTCATTTTGACCCACATCATCTTCCCCAAATACCATAACACAAAACCAAACACCCACCTCTCACTCTCTCTCTAAATCTGCACACACACCACCCCCTCCTTCACCGCCACCACCTCCTCCTTCACCGTCACCGCCACCAACTCTGGCGGATTCGCCTGCAACAGTCAGGCAGCGTGACCCGGAGTGTGACCCTCGAAACGCGGCTTGCCGCCGTCGGGTTTGTCGAGAAAACGGCACCACCGTGCCTCCATCGTTGTCTTTTAGGCACCCCGTACCACTTCTCAGATGCGAGAAGAAAACACGCGTCGCCGCAGATTCCGGCATCTCTGTCGTCGCTGCTGCGCCGCCGTATAGGATGGCCGACGTTCCCCCTTCTCCCTCTGTCGCTTCTCTCGCTCTCTCCGACCTTCTCTCTCCTGCCACCCACTCTCTCTCCTATCGCCCTCTCTCTCTAGGTTTCAGATGGGTGTGGTGAAGATGATGCAAGGGGAAAGGTTTTGTAGGTGTGGGGTGAGTTTGGTGTGGTGTCGCGTGCCGGAGGTTCGCTGCCGGACTGTTGCAGACGAATCTGCCGGAATTGGTGGCGGTGACGGTGGTGGCGGGGTGAAGGAGGGGGTGATGTGTGTGCAGATTTAGAGAGAGAGAGAGGTGGGTGTTTGGTATTTTGGGAAGATGATGTGGGTCAAATACCAAAATGCCCCTGAGCAAAAATAACAATAATATCAGGATTTACGTTGAGAATCTGACCAAATTTGAAATTTGGACTAAAATGGCAACAAAATGCAAACCATAGGGACTCAGATTTAAAAATTTTGGATTTTGAACTAAAGTGACAAAAGTGAGCAAACCCCATAGACTATTTTGAATTTAACTCTTAAATTTATATATCTAAAAATAATATTGTAGGGTAACAAAGTGGATAATGACAATGATCATCAAATACGTAGGGGCATCCTGTCAGCTGAAGTCAAGTGAGAGTTGTTTTCGACTTAACTCCGTCTCCAAAGACACATGCCCCCACACTTTCTCACCATCACCATTTTTAACATGACCAATCAAATTTATATACATAAGTCATGTTACCATATAAACATATTTAAATAACGTAAAAATACTGTTATATAAAATGTGTATCACTGCAACTGGTATTGATAGCACAACGCAAATACAATACTACACATATAGTTAGGAAAAAAAGTTTAGTTTACAGACATCAAATTATCTATTTATTATTGGTATTTTAAATTTTATTGACATGAAAGTACGTTGATACAATATTCAATAACCTAGGCAAACATTTAATTTTCGTTTATAACTTACTTTTGATAAAATATAACCATTGGTGATCAACCAACCAAAGGGGTTGGAGTCCACTCACCGGGCCACAAGAGAAAAAAAAAATTCTACCAGCCAACCAACATTTTTCTATTCATAGTAACAAGGTGCTAGGCATCAAAATTACAAGCAAATAGAACACAAATGCACAAAGACATTACACCTTATACATTACAAGCCATGAACAAACTTAAACAAAAACCCTAAACTTTCTCCAGTCCACCCATTTCATACTTGTCTCCTTTAAACGATTTTTGACGCACATGTATTGTAGTGACTTAGCTTCCTCCACTGCTTCGGTAACCGATGTGGTATGCTATTAAAAAGCACTTAGTTTCGCATTCACCAAACACACCAAAACACTATAAGAACAATAGCGTGCAGGGTTTTTTTTCCTCGAACCCGGGCTAAAGTCATGAAGATCCAGTAAGTCTCTGATGTCAAATGCCAAAATAGGTGGAATTTTACAACAAAGCGCCACATTTGTCAAATGGGTTGGGTGAAATGACACGAAACAAATAAGTGGTCACTTAATTCTTCATACTCGCCACAGAAGACGCATGCCATGTTAGGCACATTAATATTTCCCATGGCTAAGGCATACCTCGTTGGAAGCCTCTCCTTTTCCGCCCTGCAAGCCACCATTGCGAAAGGTGTCACTTTAAACATGGCCTTTCCCAGCTGAAAGGTGTATCGCTCTTAACATGGTTACCAATCTAGTTGCATTTATTTTATTTTATTATTATTTCGTCCTCTTACAAAACAGAGTTTTTATGAAAAATTAACCCTTAAACTGTAACGGATAAAAAATGTATGATAAGTCATTTAGTCTAATTAAATGGTCTTTGATTCTGCAATATAACAAGAACAATGTATGGTTAAGTAAAATTAAAATGAAAAAACAATAAAAAGTAACATTTAATATATTTTGTATGATAGTTAAGTAAATTTAAAATGAAAAAACAATTAAAAGTAATTTAATTTACTAAATCTATACGTAATAAATAAGAAACTACTTACACCACAAGTCATAAACTTATAATCATAAGATGTTCTTTCTTTCATGGTGCCTATCTCGATTCTTAAACAACCTCTACTGTCCGGTCGATGTAGTCATAAGATTCTTTTCTCGTTTTTGTTTTTCCCTATTTTCAAAGTATCTTTTATAAATACTAATTTTTTATTATTATTTTTTCTATATAACATACCTAATACATGACTTTCTAACCTAATTTGTTTACTGTATAAACAAATTTATGGGAACAACAGATGACTTTTATTAAATATAAAATGAGCAATTAACTTTAAAGATATGGTTTACTTTTATTGAATTTATTTTTACAAGTTAAGCATTCATTCTTTTTAAATTCCTTTGTAAACCGATGAACAAGGTATGTGACCGTATGTTGACCTGTCAAACGTAGTGAACACACTTGCTATGAATAGTAATAGTCCACATGACACGTATCCGGTCTAAGGAACAACCCCCACTTTCTATTCCACCGACCCTATCCAAAAAATTATATGGAGTTATTGTAAATAATAAATTTATTTTCCACACAACATATACATACCCTGTGAATTTCATTGGACAGAGAAAAATAATAGTCTGTGAAATACACATACATACATAAAATATTTTTAAGACTTTAAAATACTCCTTATAGTTAATATTTTAAAAACCTTAGAAAAATTCACGGCTATATTTTCAAAACATATATGAAGTAGTGTTAATATTCGTGAATTTTACATGTCAGAAAAAATTAAACGTTATGAAATACAAATACACAATTAAAAATATTTTCAATACTTTAAAATGCTCCTCAGTAAGTATTTTAAAAACTTTAGAAAAATCCACGACGAGTATATCTTTCAAAATCTATTGGACCCCATAGATTGAAGGTTTTACATGTTAAGGGAAAAAAATGTAATTTACTTTAAATATAATTGTCACATCTCAATATGACGGAAATATCGAATTGAAACGAAAACGAGATTGCTCGATAATTCATAACATGTTAACGTGACAATATTTAAATAAACCGTATTTCATTCCATTCTAGATAGAAATACATTGTCTTGGAAATCAATATACAACATGTTTGTCACTTAAACATAACGAAACAAAAGGAAATACATGACAATAAAAATTGGGTGCGTTTTTAGTTTACCTTAAGTAGTTTTCTTGCATATCATCATCAATTCCCTGCAACATGTATTAAAATAAAATCAACACAAAGGTTGGCGAGTATACAAGTTTGGTTACATAACATACGTATAAAAATTGTCTGAAGTTCAACATGGGATTTTGTATCCTAAGTTAAATTACATACTAGCATGCACAACCTAAGTGTCAAACCAAAGATTCCATGAGCGGTAATCTTGTCAACAGGTGAACAAGACCATTTATGATTCAATCCTTAACATAGACCACAAACGGGTGGTGTGCTACTCCCATAGTGCTATACATGTTAAGGTAGGCTACCGAAGTTAATCACAAGTAGTTTGCATGTATGAATGATATAATATCTAGCATAAATAACCTAAGCATAACAAATAGCATGTTTGATGAATTGATTGAATTGGTAAGTTTGATTGTGTGCATAAGTGAATTTGTTTATCACATACATGTTACACCACAAATGTGATTAAAAAAGGGGAATTCGAGTATACTAATGGTTTGCAAAGCTTCCAAAAACGTGAGTTGATGAGACTTGAGGGTTGGACACTGAAGTTACCCTACAACGGGGGAACGAAGGTGTGTGAGTTCATGGATTTGAAATGGTGGATTAGGTTCGGAGTTTCAATGATAGAAAAAGTATATACGAGAAAATACATCTTATCTTAGACACTCGTTTGGACACTAGGTATTAGTGTGTTTTCATGGATATCGATTTATCCATTAGAATCTGAACATGACTTGGTTGGTACCATGTTTCGGTTTGTGATAACTATACATGCATACATACATACATACATACATACATACATACATACATACATACATACATACATACATACATACATACATACATACAATACATACATACATACATATCATACATACTTATATTTAGTTATTTTAGTCCAAGTGATATTTTTCATGTAAAGAGGCACGATGAATACCACTAATTTAACCTCATTATATTGATTCACCAAAGCACAAAATCATTAACTTAGTTGATGATTTCGGTTGGTCATGAATAAGATCAAAATGCATAAATAGCTAATTTTGCTAAATAGACAAATAAGAACAACCCGGACGTGTACATACCCAACATGACAAATGTTTGAGACGAGGTGGGGTTGGCTTACTTTGATTTCTTGGAAACTACTTAGATAACTAAATCATCTAAATAACGTAAACAACCAAGTGATTTGACTAGACAAGTGCATTCGAAACATGGATAGTGTTTAGAGACTTTGTGTAGTCTTATTTACTTTGTGACTAGGAAGTTGTTTTAGTGACTTAGGTTGATTGTATTGGAGGTGTTTGTACCTCAAACTTTCTGGAATGACACCTCAACTCAAGATTTTCTGCTTTGATGGTGCAATTTCTGGAATGACTTAGGTTGGAAGCTCACTTATAGACTTGAAGATTTTCTGCTTTAATGTTGCAATTTCAGTAACTTGAGAGTATTTTAAGAGTGATTATGGTGGGATGCTTGGTTATATAGTGGTTGATTAGGGTTTGTGTTTTAATGAAGATTGAAGGTGATTGGAGAAGAAAGGATGTGCAAAAGGAAGAAACCCGGTTGGCCAAAATAACATTCTAGAGGCTAAGGTCCTCCATGTCGAGCAACGGGGACGTGTTTGGAGGACGCGCGACGCGACACATTATGAAATTCTAAATGTGATTTGATTTTTGTTCACTTTTAGTCCCTGGTCTTATATTATTTGTTGTTTTATGCAATAAATTTCCATTTTAGTATGTTTTCAAGTATAGAAAGTGTATGTAAGTATCGTGTATGCATGGTTGATAATCCGAATGTATAACAAGTCTTGGTTTTGCATGTTAACACGTATTTGATGATTGATTGAATATAACATAAGTATGAATGTAAATACGATTGGATACAAATATGATTTTCCATTACGATCAAAATCTTGGATTATAAGATTGGAAATGACATACGAATACAAGTTTCTAAAAAATAGAAATGTGAGTACAACTTTCTAAATATGGAACGCACAAAAATGTGGAGCGTTACAGTCTCCCCAACTTTAGGAAATTTCGTCCCAAATTTATTCAAGAGGAAGACTCGGAAAATAGAAGAAGGTAGATCGCTTTTGAGTTCCCAAGTGAATTCAGCACCACGCTTTCCTTCTCAGTGAACTTTGACGATAGGAATACAACTTTGCCTTAATGCAAAGTCTACTCCAAAGGGAAAGTCAACAAAGTCAAAGCCAAAGTCAACTACAGAAACATCGGGAAATTATAGCAGCTATTTTTTTTGTGTTTTTATTTTAGTTAAGGTTTTTTATTAAGACTTGTTGGTCTAGTGTGTTTTGATCTACTATGTTTTCATTTGAGTTAGTTTGTTTGACTAAGTATGTTTGACTTGGATCCTAATCCTTTTATGGTAGTATTATGTGTTTTGATCTACAAAGTGGCAGTTGGTTGATTAGATTGACCATTTTTTGTGTCTTGAAATGGGTCAGGTTTGTTGGCATTTGCACATTCTACATATGGGTCACTGCGTAGTTGGCATTTAGTCTACACGTGTAGCATATGGTCGAAATACGGGTCATCTTTTTGGTGTTTTTTTTGGCATTGGGTTGGTTTTATTATAGTCTTCAAATGGGCCACTATATAATAAGCATATGGTCTGCATTTAGGTCATGTTTTTGGTGTTTTTTTCCATCGGTTTGGTGTTTTAACAGTTTTCAAATTGGCCACAGTTTGGCATTGGGTTGTTTGATATTACATGTTTGATGGTATAATAGTTTGTTTACACTTTGCATGTTTGGTGGTTATAACAGTTTGGATGCACTTGGTTTCGTCATAAAAATTGTGCATAGTTGCACACTTTGGTTTAGCCATAACATTTGCACACTTACAAAGTTTTGTTTTGTTTAGCCATTTGGTCATAACACTTGCACAGTTTAGTTTTGTTTGGTGGTTTAGTCATAACACTTGTACACTTGCATAGTTTGGTTGCACTTGCATGTTTGGATAGTTTTGCATAGCTTGGTCATAACACTAGCACATGCTACATATTTAGTTCATAACAATTCTTTTTAGCTGCTGCTATTGGACCTACAAAAGAACAGATGATATTTAAAAGCCAAAACATGACAAAGAGATCAAGAAATAAACAATTGATGAAGCATAATAGTGAATCTTGAATACGTAAATCAGAGCATATATTGAAGACAAGCAAACATCTGTTCAAAGCCCTGGAACAGTTGCTCATGAAGAAAAAAGGTCTGATAAAGAAGACTAAACATATGTCTAGCCAAACAGATGTTTGGATCAAAGCAATAGAGGATAGCTTAAATAGATGTTTCCCAATGTAACAATATTTGTTTTGTATTAGTGTTTAGTATAGTTAGTTCAAATTTTAGATTTGCATAGATGTTTGCAACATTTGTGGAATCTTTTCTGTTAGAATGTTAGATGTCACTATCATGGTAATGTCAGCCTATCACGAATAGAGCTTTAGTACTTAGTATAAATAGATCTCAGCTGTTAGAGATTTATTCATCACTTCACACATTCTTTTTTGTACGAATAGTTTTGTGAGTGATCAGAATCAGGGGGAGATTGTAGAATCATTCTGTAAAACTTTTGTATTCATTTTTATTATCTATGAAAAACAGTTATTGATGATATCTTCCTACTTGTGAATTTTATTGTTTTATCAGTATTTATTTACAAGTAACAAACTCAGATCCTATCAATTAGTATAAGAGTTTAGTCACGTTAAATTTAAATTCACAATAAATTTAATATTCAAAGATCGACTCACAGAGACATAATCTATTTGTAGATCAGAGTATAAAAGTGTAGAACTCAAAAGTGTCTATCACATACTCTGTTCTTATACAAAAGATCTAAAGAGAACCTCACTCAATAACCATGATTCCCTCATATCCGGTCATAATAGCAAACCTCCAATGCTTGTTTGATCAAATTACACTAAATGGCAATGTCAGATGGTGCATTATCTTGCTCAACAAAACATAGGATGTTGGAAGTATGTAATATTCAGACTTTATATTCTGATGACACCCAGTGTCAAAAATCCTAACGTATATGAGCCAAAGAAACCAGAAGATTACTTTATGCTAGATTTAAAAAAAAATGAGATGGATGCCAAAGCACTTGATATGATTTCAAAGGCTCTACCAAATGAGATCTATCCAGAGCTATTACATTTTAATAGTTCAAGAGAGTTATGGGATGAGCTAAAAGAGAAATTCAGTAAACTTAGGAAATTGTTAAAAACAACCAGAAAACTCTTAACATACAAAATGTTTAGAATGCATCTAACGCAGCACAAACAACAATTTGTGAAAAGGTTGATGCAAATGTTGTAAAAAAATGATCCTTTGAATACAAGTAAGATGAAAATAATTACGAATTCGCATATATGGCCACCAAGATGGGAGTCTCTACATGCTTAGATAGCCTATGGTATGTAGATAGTGGAGGATCTAGACATATGACCGGATACAAAGCTTTGCTATCAAACTTCCATACTCATGGAGATTGTGATATATCCTTTGGAAATAATTATAAAGGAAAAGTGTTGGCGTCAGGAACTGTATAGGCTAGAAAGTTAAAATTTGAAAATGTTAATCTTATTGACAATTTAAAATTCAATCTACTCAATGTCTCACTGTTGATACACTTTTGTGTCTGTCGCTTGTTCTTTGTTCGTCAATAATTGTACGGTCTTTGTTTATTGTGTCTCTATAGTTTGGTCGTGTCGACCAAATCAAGATATCCTCCTATCTTGATTTAGTTCGACGTTTGTTTGTCTGTGTTGTAAAACAGTTGCATGTGTGCATACTGTTAAGTCTTGAGTTTCTGATCTTGCTGTATATACGACATGTCTGTTAGCACATTCTCCGAAGAACACTTATTCGTGCGAGTGAACGGTGCTTCGTACGAGCAAGTTGCTTGCTCGTACGAGCCATTACTTGTTCGTACAAGTCAGTTACATGATCGTACGAGTGACTCTGTCAACAAGAACTCTGTTTGTTAGTACGAGTGATTTACTCATTTGACGAGCGATAGGTTGTTCGTACGAGCAACCACTTCTGAATGTTCTTCGTGGTTTGTAGTACTTCGTACCGCCAGTGACATTCTTCGTATGTTGCCGGGTGTTGGTACTATAAATACAAACATGCACTTCACAGTTCATTAGAGACACAGAGGCACAAGAGAGGAGAGAGAGAGAGGAGGGGGAGAGAGAGAGAGCATAGAGAGAATATCCTGAGTCTATATGAACATTGTTTGTATGTGTTTGTACTAGCTCTCTTCATTTAATCAAGATAGTGAATCTTTGGTTATCTTGTGTTTGTTACTTTGCTTTGGTTTGCATACTTACGTGGATTCCGCACTCGTATTTGTGTTACATATCAAGGAAGTAGGTTGTCTTGATCCTCCAAGTGGACCTACAAGTGGTATCAGAGCTTTAGCTTTCTTCCTTATTTAAAAACCAAGCTTAGTGTTGTGTTTGAGCAAGTTGTGAGGGTTCCTGGAAGTGTTCTTGAACTTCTAACAAGAAACTTAAGATTTTAAAAGATAACTAGCTTAAAACTTAGGTAAAACTTGTTGTATCCTAAAATTTTTTTTATAAAAACCTTGTTAGAATAAATGGAGACATGTTAGGATACGGTTTTTCTTAAAATTTTCTAACAAAAGTTTAGTTGGACATATTTTCCGGTGAAGCACTTGCTGGAAAACTCACCGGAGTATTCTTTTAGGGTTGACTAAATCTTAAGATTTGACTATTTTGACTGAAAAGCTGATATTGGAATGTTTGTCTTTTTAACTGAATCTGTGTAGACAACTGGCATCTTTCGAACAAACTCAGAAACAACTTTCTGTTAAAAAGGAAACTTCTAACCAACCAACCATGCAAAAATATTTTTTCCTGCAAAAAACCAAACATACCTCTGTGCGAATAACCCATCCGCACGAAGAACAAGATTGTTCGTGAGAAAGACCAACTACCTTGTTCCACGAAGTACCAGTGGCTCGCACGAAGAACAGTGGTTCGTATGAACAACCTAGTTCGTACGAAGAACAGTGATTCGTATGAATCAGTGGTTCATACGAAGAATTAAGTTTTTCGTGATCTGTTATTCGTGACCAGTTTTTCAATACTTTGTGGTTTTTAAAATTGTAAACTTTAACAGTAGACTGTTATTTCAAAATTAATTTTTGAAACTTTTAACTTGTTTTTCATAAACAAGCAAACAAAATGGGTACAAATCATTAGGATTGGGGGTGTAGTTCAAGTACAAACCAAGACTCACCACAATGCTCCGCAACCTCATGGGTTAACTCATTGATGCCTCAGTAAACGGCCATGATTACCGCAAATCAATGGGCATGCACGGAAAATCAAAATCAAAGCATTCAGACTCTTCTTCTAGCGAGAGTGAAACAGGAAGTAACAACCGTCCACCAAAGTTGAACCATATGAATAATTATCCTTCATGGAAAAGTCATTTCAATACATATGTTCTTGGTCAAAGTACAGAATTTAGGACATGTTTACTATACTATACAAAGAATCTCTCGAAGAAGCGTGATCAAATCCAACCTCTTTAGCCAACTTAGATGAAAATGATAAAAAGTCTTATGATTTAGAAAAGAAGGCATTTGCTATTCTTACACAAGCACTTCATAAGGACATTTATCATCAAGTCGTATATTGTACCACCACAAAAAATATGTGGGATACTTTGGAAGCAAGAGGGGAAGGAAATGCTGCAACAAGAAAGATACGACATGATCTGCTAAAGAAAGAGTTTGAAGGTTTTCTGTTCATGGAAAATGAAACACTAAGCGGTATGACAACCCATTTCTATCAGCTGTTTAGTGAAATGTATTCATACAAAGTGATTGCATCTCCATAAGAGATTGTAATGCGTTTTTCTGATGCGCTACCACCAAAGTGGAGTCAATTCATTGACTTGCTAAAGCACACAGTTGCTTTGGATATGATCAGTATTTATAAATTTGTTCAGAAGCTGGAAAGCAAGAATGAAGAGGAAATACGAAAAGCAAAAAAGAGTTCCTGTTCCACAAAACCCTAAAATGCACTTTGGAGGTATTAGCACAGGCGTTAGTACAACTCAGCAACCAAACTCCAAACAGTGTTTGTGTCAAACGTTAATCCGTTTCTACCACAACCAGTTCAAACAGATCAATCTGCTGGCTCAAGTACTCAAACCTATGGTCAAGTATTTGATCCTAAAGCCTTTCTACCACAACCACAAGTTGTTACACCTCAAGTTCAACAACAAGCTTCTCAACAAGCTTTCTATGGTAACAACTTTCAACCTGCAAATCCTAATACCGTTAGACTTGATACTTCACATCTTTGCAAGGTCAGTGTAGAAATTGCTCGGGAACACATGGAACTTCTAAACACAATTGTTAGTGCATACTGTGGACTAGTCGCCGATCAAATTTGAAACATCAATTTGACTAATGAGGACTATCAACAAATAGACAGGGATGAGATGGAGTTGATAGATATCGAATGGACATTTGCAAGTGCGGTCAGAAGAGCGAAAGACTACATGAGTAGAACTGGAAGAACAAGTTTGGAAAGGAAGAAAGACACAAAGTATGGACTTGATAAAGATACTGTTACTTACATCAACTGTGGTGAAAAAGGTCATTTCAAACATGAATGTACTCGACCTAGCAAGCAAGGAAATCACAACCCTTTCTGAAATCAATCACAGCCATCCAACACAACTCAAGTTAACAATGAACAAAGTATAGTAGCTGTTAACAACCCAAACAACTCCAACTAGTCTGGGCCTTCAAACAACACAAGCAGAGCATTAGTAGTTCAAGCAGATGAAGGATATGATTGGTCAGTTCAGTTGGGAAACGAGAATCAAGGAGGAACTGCGTGTTATGCCAAGATAATCAATCAAATCAAACATGTTCACAATATTGACTCTTCTTATGATGATGATAGTTCTGGGTATAATGCAAGTTCAGACGAGGAAAACTCAAGTGTGGGCGGGTATGGATCAGATTCGGATGTCAGGGAAAAGATTGATGCTTAGGTTGATGAATTGCTAAAAGATGTAGAGAGGATGAAAAGTAAAAGTCTGGGTTGATAAAGAAAGCAGAAGCTGCACCAAAGGTAATGGAGAAACTCTTTGACAACAATGGACTTTTCTCTAATCACATTGTTTTTATGGCTAATGTTGCAGGTTCAACAAGTCAGATAAAATCCGACACTTCTAGGATATGCAACTGTGCTGACTTCAAAACTAAATTTGAAATAATTAATAGTCACAATCAAAGCTTAGTAGTTGAACTGTCAAAATGCAAAGAGGTAAATCTGGCTTTAACTCGAAATGAAAAAAATTCAAATATGTAATTAAGACTCTCAAGAAAAGCGTGTCTGAGTTAACAAAAACAGTTTTGAATAAGCAAACTGGTATTAATAACTACATTAATATCCTTGAAGAAACGAAAAAAGAGTTAGCCATTGCCAAATCGAGCATGATGCAATCAAGCTAAAATTGGAGATTTATTCTAACTCCCTATATGTGCTTGATCATATCTTTGACGTTCAAAAACTTAAGGGAGATTTCAAATGCATTGGGTATAAATCGTGTCCACCACCATTAAAACATAATTATACCAAATTGCCTGACAAAGAGGAAATACCACGCTTTGAACCATCTGTACCTCTTAATCTTGAAGAGTTTGCAGTAGGGTTAGGATTTAAACTGGACAATTGCTCAGATGAATCCAGAAAGACAGAGAACTTATCAACAATTGTTGACAGAATCCATCTATAATAAAGGAGGATGATTCATCAGATGATGAGTCAGACAAGATCAATCAGGATCAATCTCTTAATGAAGAGAAAGGGGTAGAAATTTTTGCTACTCCCGATGTGCAATCTGTTACAAATCAAGGGAGTCATCCTATTCAATCTGTCAAGACAACTGCATCTACATTTGAGAACGATAATGTGTTGTATACTTTTATTGGTGATGAGAAAATTTACTCAAACAAGAATTTTCCGATAAAAAATGTAAATCCAACTTCAATTGATCAAGTATTTGAAAATTCAACAACCAAATTTTTGGAAAAGAAGAATCCAATCAAACCACAACCATTGATCGCTTCTAGAAGTAGATAACAATAAAAGCAAGCTGAAAAACCTAAGGTGTCACAACCAAAGGTTGAAGCTAAAGGCGCTCACAACAAGAAAAAGGGGAAGAATGTTAACTTTGTGGGCTCAATTGGTACTGATAAAATCGAGACTATTGAAAATATGTCAACTATTGATTTTGTAAATCAAGTCAAGATTTTAAAACGTAATAGTAAAAAAAACTACACTCAACACACAAATGGATGTGAAGATGGACCAAGTACCTCTAGGCCTACAAGTTCAACATCGAGTCATCAAACAACATCTCCTAAATTTGTTGAAAGGAGAACATGTTTTAGATGTGGGGGGTTTGGCCACATAATAAAAACTGTACTAACTCAGCAAAACCCAAGTTTATTGAAAAAGCCCCTCCTGAAAAGAATTGCCAACATCGATCTGTGTCACCTAAACAAGACAAACGTATAGTTAAGGAACAAGAAGAAAAACAAAGACGTAAACAAGTTAAAATAATTGAAAAGGCATTAAAATCGGATGTTTTAGAAAAGAAACCAAGTTCATCAATTTTGATAAAACCGAAAGTGTCTAAATCTGTAAATAATAGTCAATCTGGTAAACATCAACAATCTTGGAAACCTAAAACCGATAATGTTTCAGGGGGAGGAACAAAGTTTCCAAATAATCAAGAAATAGAAATCACATTTCTTGTTGGTAAGGGTGACCCAAGACCACTAAGGCTTGGTCCCGATCTCAAACTAATCGGGTAATGCAATGTGCAGGGTGTACCAGGAGGAACTGTGAATAGTCGTTGGATTGTTGACAGTGGAGCATCACGACACATGACATATGACTTAAGGCTCCTTTACGATGTAAAAAGCATTAGGGGAGGTTATGTTGCCTTTGCTGGAGATAAAGGCGGTTACATCACTGGAGAAGGAATGGTTTCCAATGGTGTTGTTAGTTTTGACAATATTAATTATGTTCGTCAAATTGATCACAATCTTCTGAGTGTTTCTCAAATCTACGACAAGAAGTTCACGGTTCATTTTGATGATGTCGGTTGTTATGTGCTAAAACCTGGTTTCAAGATTCCCAAAGAATGGATTCTCCTGTCGGCTCTAAGAATTAATGATTTTTATATTCTTGACACGAGCCAAGCTATTACTACATCTGCACAAGTCACATGTTTTGTCTCAAAAGCCACTGAAAAGGAATCAAAATCTTGGCATAGACGAATGGGACACATTCACTTGAGGAAAATGAACTATTTGGTGAAAAATAATCTTGTGAATGGTGTACCAGTGAAGAATTTTCATTTACAAGACGTCTGTGTTTCGTGCAAAAAGGGAAAGCAAGCTCGAAAGTCTCATCCTATGAAGAAAATAAACACTGTTAATATGCCTCTGGAACGTCTTCATATGGATCTTTTTGACCTATGAAACACAAGACTACCTTTGGCGATGCATATTGTTTAGTTATTACGATGACTATTCAATATTTTCATGGGTGAATGTTATGGCACACAAGAGTGAAGTTCCTGAAATCCTCAAGAATCTCCTCACACTACTTGAAAATTTGTACAATTTGAAGATAAGGAGAATTAGAAGCTACAATGGCACCGAATTCAAGAACCATGTTATGGATGAGTTCTGTTCTACTAAAGGCATTTTACATGAATACAGTTCTCGTTATACTCCACAACAAAATGGTGTCGCTGAGAGGAAAAATAGAACTTTGATCGAGACTGCAAGAACTATGTTAGTAGAATCAGAATTTCCTGTTTAGTTTTGGGGGGAGGCTGTGGCTACTGCATGCTATACGATGAATAGAGTTCTTACGGTGAAAAGGCATGGGAAAATATGTTTTGAATTGTTACATAAAAGGAAACCGGATGCGTCTTTCTTAGAACCTTTTGGAACTCCATGTACTATGATTGATCCACATGGAAGATTCGGTCCAAAGCTATCCAAGGTTTCTTTCTTGGATATGCTACCCCAAATTTTAGAGTGTTGAATTTGTCAACGAAAAAGAATGAGGAATGGGGTGAAGTTAAGGTTCAAAGATACACTAAATCACTAAGAGCAAGTGCTCCTTGGATGTTTGACTACGATGGACTGTTTGACTCCTTCAATCTGCCAACTTTTGATGATGTGTCGGCAGCAGCTCAAATGCTACTTGAAAGTGATACTGCAGTTGACTCGTCATTAGTACGACCAATTATTGTTAACCCTCAAGTGTCTATTCCGGTTAATAATATTGTTCAGAATGAGGAATTTGAAGATGCTGCTGATTATAATGTTTCGTCAGAAGATGATGAATTTCATGATGCAAATGAAGCTACTTCTGCTCCGGTTCCTGGAATGTCTGATGTAATTTCAAATGTGCAAAATCAAGGGACAATTGAAGGTCATGCTTCTACATCTTCGTCGATTCTAGCCATCGACTTTGCTGTTGATCTAAATATCAACAATTTGGGTATAAATTCTCAGGTTCCCGATGTTCCTGAAACTCAAATCCATAATACTCATCCTCAGCAGTATATTATAGGAGATGTACAAAGTGGAGTGCAGACACGTAATCAGCTAAGGAAAACCAAAATGTTGGTTTGTATACGACAATTAGAGAATCTGGGGAACAGAATGATTGGTCTTTTGCGTGTTATGTTTGCCAAGTTGAACTAAAATCTTGGAAGAAGGAAATGAAAGAAGACTCATGGGTTCAAGCAATGCAAGAGGAACTTCAGCAGTTTCAGAAGTTGGGCGTGTGGAAATTGGTTGACGGCCCGACAACTACAAGAAGATTGGTACTAGATGGGTTTACAAGTGTAAGAAGGATGACCAAGGTGTTGTTGTGAGAAACAGAGCAAGATTGGTTGTCCAGGGCTTTAATCAGGTAGAAGGCATTGATTATAATGAGGTTTATGCACAACGTCTTGAGGCCATAAGAATTTTTTTGGCTTATGCATTCTAGAAAGAAGTTTACAGTTTATCAAACGGATGTGAAAAGTGCATTTCTTTATGGTGTAGTTGAAGAAGAAGTATATCTTGAGCAACCGCCTGGTTTTGAAGATCCCATTCATCCTGATAAGGTGTGGCTTCTTAATAAGGCATTGTATGGTCTTCATCAAGCTCCAAGGGCTTGGTATGAAACGTTGTCTTCATATCTGCTCAAAAATGGTTTTCAACGTAGGTTGATCGATTATACTCTCTTCATCAAAGAAAAGAATGAGGATTTATTGTTGGTACAAGTATATGTTGATGATATTATTTTTGGGTCTACAAATGAGAAAATGTGCAAAGAATTCGAGCAGGATGCAAGAAAAATTCAAGATGAGCGCCATGGGAGAAATGACTTTCTTTTTAGGTTTACAAGTTCATCAATCTAAGGAAGGGATCTTCATTCATCAAACCAAGTATGTTGGGGATATTCTCAAACGATTTCAAATAGAGGACACAAAGCCTTTGGGAACTCCATTAGCTCAAAATCATGGGATTACTCCTGATGGAATGGGTGAACATGTGGAACCGTCTCTTTATCTTGCTATGATTGGATCTCTTATGTATCTTACTGCTTCAAGACCAGATATAATGTACCCAACATGTCTTCTAGCTCGTTACCTGTCAAGTCCAAAATTTTCTCATTCGATGGCTATGAAAAGAATCTTTCGTTATTTGAAGGGTCGCTCGGACACTGGTCGCTGGTACCCTAAGGATGATAAGTTTGATTTGACAGCATTCAGTGACTTTGATCATGGTGGCTGCAAGATCGATGCAAAGTCAACATCAGCAGGATGTCAGTTCTTAGGAAATCGCCTAGTCACGTGGCAATGCAAAAAGCAGACTTGTGTAGCTACTTCAACATGTGAGGCTGAGTATATTTCGGCTTCTAGTTGCTGCTCTCAGGTTTTATGTATCCAACAGCAAATGCACGACTACGGTTTTGAATTTCTAACTACTCCTATTTATGTTGATAATGAAGCTGCTTTACAGATCACTCATAATCCTGTACAGCACTCATAAACCAACGTGCCGACCTGTTTACAAAAGCTTTTGATAAATCACGTTTCGATTATCTTCTTTGGTCAATGGCATCAAGGTGAAACCCGAGTAAATCATCTTGGCTAATCATTCTTCGTAAATATTTTCCTCAAATATAAAAGTACAAAAAATATTTTCCATTTTCTTTTATTTTATTTTTATATATTAGGGAGAGAAAATTTCTAGAAAATACAAAAACATATGAAAATGCTAAAATACAAAAATATGTCTTTTATTTAGTAATGTCTTTATTTATTTACTTTCTACATTTAAGGGGGAGAAAATTTTAGAAAAAAAAAACCTAAAAATAAAAAATGAGTTTTTTGGAAAGATAAGGAGAGATGATGATACACCGGTGATCTTCAATTACAGTCAAAAACATAAAACGAAAATTGATAAGTAGTATTACTAATGATGTATCGGTAGGCTCACAATCAGATTAAAATGTGGAGCTTGATATAAACATAACGGACTGAACGCCAGGTGAGAACCATTCATTGGCATATGGTCTTGGTACTAAAATTTCGTTTGATAGGATGCCGATGTTCTGAGATATGCGGTCTTTATACTTACTTATCATCTGGGTATCATGGTTGAATCTCTTACTGAAAAATAACGGGAACGCAAGTCTAAGAACTTCCATGATACCATACATATGTGTAAATACTACATACAACCATCAATAAGTGATAAAATATCACATTCACCCAACAATAAGTGATAATATAGCTCAACGTTAAGCGGTAGCTAAGTTCGTCTCTTTGTCGGTACGATGGTACTAACCTGTTAACGGACTTACTCCTGTGCCCTGCATGCATCTGAAGACCAAGCTCCTCATCAATAAGTGATTTAATCACATAGGACTTTTTTCAATCAAAATAAGTGAGTATCTCACAATCTATACGTCCAAACAGATGATAAGCAGTATACTCACCGGTAAGTTTTTCTCTCGTGCATGTCTTGATACGGGAATGTGTCGTGAAGTGGTTGAAACCGGCTAGTAAGCATAATTGATACATTAATCATTTCTCCAAATCATGATTACATCTGATAAGCTAAGTTTATATGGACAACAATACCGATAATTGTAGTAGAATACTTATTTATCTAATTTGATGTTTTAAACAAAAACTCGTTTTTGGCAAGATTAAAAGCTAGTATGATTCTCTTACCTTGAAACTCAGAAAAAGATTGCTAGTTCATGTACAGTTTGTTCTATCTGTTAGTAGTTTTTTAGTTTACCCTGTTTCAAAACTAAATTATTTTTGATCTAGTCAAAGTTGGAGCTCGAATGATTTCTACCAAGATACGCAAATATTTGTTTTGCTATTATAACTTCATAAAGTACTTTCTTACAACGGGTAAACTCATTACAAAGAACAAAATCTGTTTAATGTGCACATTTCCTAATTTGTGATATGTGATATGTGAGGATCTAAACAGGTCAACGAAAAACCTAAGGTCCACGAAGAACCGATGTTCAACTCTGGAAGAACCTGGATTTGTACGAATAAGTTGTTGTTCGTACGAATCAAAGGTTCCTTGTGCGAATGACAACTCTTCGTACGAATGAGACAATAATCACTTGTACGAATGTTTATGCTTCGTACGAATGAGCCCCTGGTTCTTTGTTCAAGACAGTCCTTCGTATGACTGGGTGTTTTTCATGCGAACTAGTGTTCTTCGTGCGAGTATAAGAATGTGGTATAAAGGGTGATGTAGTTCTTCAGTAGAACTTTACTTTCACCTTGCTCACTTCATCCTTCACCCTTGTTAAGTTGTTTCTGATATCTTTAAAATATGTTTGACAATGTTGGTATACCTTGAAGATGAGCGGTTTGAACATTAACTAACTGTTTGACATTGTCTGACACGAACAACAAACTTTAAGCGAAGAACCTGTTAACGAAAAACGAATTCTTCATGCATAATCTTCACTTGAATTTCTTTGTGCGAACAAGTTGATTCTTTTTCATACAAGTGCATTATCACTCATACGAGTAACTTGTGGTTCGTACGAGCAAGTTACTCGTACGAGCGAATCACTTATTTGAGCGAGTCAGTTGTTGTCCGTGTGAGACAGTTGTTCTTCGTACAAATAAATTTTTATTCATATGAGTCGGCAATTCTTCGTCAAGGGGCTGCATACTTTCAGAAAGTTCACTGTAAAACTTTGGAGTATCTTCCCTAGTATATTTATGTTTCTTCTTATTCTGGTTATCTTTTGTGTACAGGATGGCACCAAAAAACAGAAAAGAAAGCCCGCAACAAGGAAAACTGACAAGTCAGAAGTGGAAATTATATCAGAGCCGAGACACAACATGGTTGTCCTATTTAGATCCGGAAGATAAATTTGCTAACTACAACGGTATAATAAAGTTTTTGCGTGACTAAGGATACATTATGTTGTCACGCATAAAACTACAGTATACAAGACATTGATCAAGGAATTTTGGGATTCAACTAAAGTTGTTGAAGTGAATGGACAGGAAATTATCCACGGAAGAGTAAATGACTTAGACGTAGACATTTCTGTTGATCTAATAAACGCAGCATTACAACTTGGATGTATCCTCGTTTTCTCCAGATGATCTTCAATATACAACATCTGAATCTTCTGAAGAACGACAACGATGTTCTAAAAGTTAATGTTATGATGGAACATTCGTTGAAGGTATTTAGAGGAGTAGCAGGAAAATGTTACAAGGCAAGCATACCTACTCGTAAGTTGTTTGGTTTTCTGGCAAATGATGAATATGTTGCACAAGAAAACGATAAGTGGCGCCATGATGATAGTCAGTCAGATAATGAAGAACCAACTTTGAAGAAGATGATCGAAGATAAGTTTGGTCGTCAAAAGGGGAAAAGTGATGATGATGACAGTGACATTGATGGTACTGGTGGTGTAAGTGGTGTAGGTACTCCAGGTGGTGATAAGGGTAAACAACCGGATAATGAATCGGATTTCGATGACAATCTGCTTGAACCTAGGTATGAACGCTATGTTGATGAGCGTGGGGTTAGGCATATTAGAAAGATTCCATCAGATCCGGATGCAGACTATGTTCCATCCGATGTTGAGACTGAATGAGCTTGCAAAAAGAAAATTGTGGTTCGTAGAAAGAAACTGAAAAAACATCTATGGAAACCTCATCATCTCAACCTGAAATCACACAACCTACAACCACGCAACAAGAAACTGTACTGGAACCAATTGTAGAAGCTCAGTCTGTCTTCACAATGGAGGAGGCTGAAACTTTAATATCATAATCCACCACAACCTAAACCATAACCTGCAGATACCACAACAACTGAAACACATTTAGTTGAGACTACTCCAATTCAACAAAAACCCACTACTTCTTCAGCCTAACAATTCCACTACACAATTCATCAACAAAGTACAAAACGAAGCGGTTTTTATTCTCTGCAGTGGAACAGGATGAGAAAGTGGATTTTCTGTTCTCTCAGCTACAAGCTGCGACAACTCAGATTAACAAGCACTTGGAGTTTATGTATTGAAATCGAAATACAGTTATTAAGAAACAGTTGAAGATAAATTCTTTGAAGGAAACTGTTGGAAAGCATACTACCGAGATTGCACAGTTAAGAAAGGAGAATGAGCAGTTGAGAGCTGCGGATGCGGAAAGGGCAGCTCAGCTACAACAGATGCGAGCGGCTGATAATGTTTGAGGGATTGAAATGAACATGATAAAGGAACATAGTGCGGTTGTACAACGATCTGCAGAAACATTAACTGCTAAACATGATGACATGAGAGAATTGTATCATTCTCGTAATACTACACTGGTTGAAGGATTTAACAGTATTAAAGACGTTTTTGAAATGAGCAGAAAGCGGGTGAACATTCTATGGAATGAAAGATGCAAAGTGCAGGAGATCCAACGTAAACGTGATCACGATACTGAACAACCTGGTAATCCTAATGCTTCAGCTTCATCCGTGCAATCAAAAGTTTCTGCTACAACTCCAGTGGTAGCGTCAAGTGCACAACAGATTGTGGCCGATCCAGTTGCCTCCAGTGGTACTCAAGAGGAAATAGGAAAGGTTTGATGTTTTTGGAGAACGTTGAAGACTTTGATCCTCAGTCAACGTTGGTTGAGAGTTTTCAGTGAATATGGATCCAGCAGGCCATTAGAAATGAAGACCGAAGACCAAACAACAGTCTAGGGGGAGTTTGTTGATACACTTTTGTGTCTGTCGCTTGTTCTAGTTCGTCGGTAATTGTACTATCTTTGTTTATTGTGTCTGTATAGTTTGGTCATGTCGACCAAATCAACATATCCTACTATCTTGATTTAGTACGATATTTAGTTTGTTTGTGTTGTAAAACAGTTGTATGTGTGCATACTATTAAGTCTTGAGTTTCTGATCTTGCTGTATGTATGGCATGTTTGTTAGCACGTTCTCCGAAGAACACTTATTCGTGCGAGTGAACGGTGCTTCGTACGAGCAAGTTGCTTGCTCGTACGAGCCATTACTTGTTCGTACGAGTCAGTTACATGATCGTACGAGTGACTCGGTCAACAAGAACTTTGTTTGTTAGTACGAGTGATTTACTCATTCGTACGAGCAATAGGTTGTTCGTACGAGCAACCACTTCTGAATGTTCTTCGTGGTTTGTAGTACTTAGTACGGCCAATGACATTCTTCGTATGTTGCTGGGTGTTGGTACTATAAATACAAACATGCACTTCATAGTTCATTAGAGACACAGAGGCACAAGAGAGAGAGAGAGAGAGCATAGAGAGAATATCCTGAGTCTGTATGAACATTGTTTGTATGTGTTTATACTCGCTCTCTTCATTTAATCAAGATAGTGAATCTTTGGTTATCTTGTGTTTGTTACTTTGTTTTGGTTTGCATACTTACGTGGATTCCGCACTCGTATGTGTGTTACATATCAAGGAAGTAGTTTATCTTGATCCTCTAAGTGTACCTACACTCACAAATGAGTAATAGAGGCTATGGCTCATTTTTTTACAAAGAAAACTTGTAACGTTGTTAAACCTGAAGTAGTTGAAAAGATTGACAAAATTATAGCTGAAAGCATTGCACAACTTGTTGCTCATAGAAGTGGCAAGTTTATGTAGTGGACATGTAAAAAAAACCCATAAACAAATGTATGCCTATTCTTTGTTGCCTCAACAAAAGAAACAGAGTTATGGCATAGAATGACATGTTTAATTGAAAACAATTAACACTCTGACATAGCAAAACCTTGGCAGAGGTTTGCTAACCAAATAGTTTTGCTGCCTCAACAAAAGAAACAAAGTTATGGCATAGAATGTTGGGACATGTTAATTTGTAAACAATTAACACACTGACAAAGCAAAACCTTCTTAGAGGTTTGTCAACAAAACAGTTTAAGTGTGATGAACATTGTGTTTCTTGCTCAAAAGGTAAACATCATAATACATCATACAAACCCATTGAAGAGTCCAAAATACCCCAATGTTTACAAATGTTACATATGGATTTGTTTAGCCTGTAAAAATCATGAGCTTAATAAAAAAGAATATTGCTTAGTGATAGTTGATGATTTTTCTAGGTTTGCATGTACTTATTTCTTACACTCAAAGATGAGACTAAATGTATTTTGAAGGAACTTATCATAAAAGTTGAAAAACAATGACCTACCTATAAAGTCTCTCAGAAGTGACAATGGGACATAATTCAGAAATCAAGAAGTTGATGATTTTTGTGTATCAAAAGGAACAGTGAGACAATTCAGTATTTCTAGAACACCAAAACAAAATGGGTTTGTTAAAAGGAAAAACAGAACCCTAATTGAAGCTGCAAGAACTATGCTTGTAGATTCTGGCCTTTCATTATCATTTTGCATAGAGGCTGTGAATACTACATGTTATATTCAAAACAAATTTTTAATAAATCCTAGGCATAAAAAACTGCATATGAGATTCTTTTCAAAATAAAACCATAAATGTTTTTCTTCAAAATCTTTAGTTGCCCATGCTTTATATTGAATCTCAAAGATTCAATTTCAAAATTTGCAGCCAAAGTGAATTGGAGATATTTTTTGGGATATTCTTCTACAGCCAAGGCATATAAAGTGTTTATCTAAGTCAAGGAACAATAATCAGATATCACTAACATAATCAAAATTGCGGAAAACTAATGAAAGTGACAAGAACACGAACAATCGAATCAATTAGATTGCACACGAGTATAAAAACTCGCTTGGTACAACTATCATACAAACTTGAAAATGCTAAGAAAAACAGCCATGCGAACAACAACCTCCTAATGACCTAGGCTCACCCTATTTATAGTTACATAAGGTGACTTAAATACAAACTGGGCCAAGCCCACATGCACACTATTAACTAAACAATCCAAAACATTTAATTAGCCCACATGGCTTATCCCAAGCCCACTAGACAACTAAGTCCAATAACATGTAAATGTGTTTGATAGAGAAAAGCGTAAACCTACTCAATTTTATTGCCTTACAATATCCCCCTAGGTTTATGCCGTCTTTATCAAACTGTTGTCTTCATCATGTCTGTGTGGGAAGATAGGTCAACTCTTCATCTTCAAACTTGGGTCTTTTATTCTTCTTGATCATGATCAGCTTTGCTTGAACATCTTGTTTTAAAGGAATGCAAGAGGAGGATTCTAAACATCTCTTTTCTTTGTCAATCATTTCTCTTTCAAGCAGGTTCACAGTTACTTCTATAAAAGTACTATCATTGTCAGATGAAGACTCGTATCCGGTCCTTCCAACTTAGATACATCTTTTCATGATGCTTCATACTTGTCAACAGCTAACAACGTCTCATTCTTCCTCAACCCCTGTTTCTTTATCTAAATCATGTTCTGCACAATTCTCAGAACTTTGTAAGCAAACATTTCTTATCAACAGAGGACAGTACCACCTGAACACTTGGTACATCCAAGTACTTGTACTCAGATTTCACAATCTAATTTTTTTTCAACTTTTGATGTTCAGTCAAATCTTTAAGAACGGCTAATTTTTTTCTTTTTTTAATTTAAAACAAAATAAACACTCTATTTTTGTATTTTTGAATTTTCTATTTTTTTATTCTTCAAATAAAATGAGAACATAAATATAAATGCAAGTAAACAAAAAAACTAACTCAACTAATAATATACAATTACAATTGCAATGGGATCAAAATGTTTTCAGGCTGACCAAGGAACACTTTTCGGCACGAACTTATTAAGACTGGTCTATGTGATTGCCAATATATTTGTCCACTTAAACCTAACACTCAACTTTTCAAATTTCAACTTCTTGATATACTTAAGGTATATTATACTATAATACCCGTGTTTCCCATACCATGACATACCCCCGCGATCAAAGTAAGCACAACGATTCATCGTAGTAGGTGAGTATACTGAGATCATCCTTTTGATTATACAACGTTAGACTTATTGGAGGACAAGTGAGTACTTTCGTATAGCAGAGTGACCAAAAAGTGTCCGACGAGGGTTTAGGCAAATACCTTTTCGGTATATATTTGAGTTTGTAGCTCAATGGAATTCCCTCAATTTGAGTTTATCTTCCTTTAAGGTTATTGGACTATTTGGCTCTTTTAAGATATCCTGACTATGCCTAGGTCTGCATATAATCTGGATACAACAGAAGGACAGCCATGATATCCTCGGATAACTCAACAGTATCCGAAACCTCAGACGTTGGCTATCTATCAATGCCAAGATTTAAGATTACATAATCATACGCTGATGGTATGTTACCCACATGATACATAGTTCATTATGTTTATATCACTTGGTATTTTTTTATAACTTTGAGCTTTAATCCTATCAACATATCACATTAGATCCTGGTCTTTTCAGCTATAACACCTTACATGTTGGTCAAACCCTTTAACATGAACATTCATTTCATTTCCATATATTGTTTTAGGATTGTTCTCTTTTTCCATGTATCCCCTAAAACAATGCCTAATATGCCACAAACTCTTTTTGTCTTTTTCTCCATATATACAGATAACTCTCTCTATCCCCCTAAATTTGTGCATAAATCTTATGTGCAAATTTACCTTATAAAGAAAATGTATGTACATACAGAAAGATGAAAGAAAATGAAAATATTTTTGTTGTTTGCTTAGAGGCATTCTCTAATTTAACAAAGATAGGTGTAGCTACTCGTTCGGTTGTCTTTGTTTCATTCCTTTTAGATTTTGATATTTTAACTTTTGAGGGTTTTGCTGGCTCAACCTTGACATCATCATCCCGCCCATAGACCATGTCAAGTATGTTTGCAATCTCCTCTTCAGTCATAGGAATAGAGGTATAAGAGTGATTGTATGGTGGAGGAATGCACACATATCCCAAACCCCTTCTTGCTGAACTGTAACTGCTTATTTATCATGTTTTCAACTTTTTCACTAGAAACATAAAATTTTTTAAAATTAAATTCTGTATTTTCAAAAGTTGATTTAAGAGAATCAAGTTCAGCATTTATTTTTCAGAAAGTTCTTTAAAATGGAGATGCCTACATTTCTCCTCACTCAAATCCTTGTGCAACTGTCGGATATCACACTTTTGTGCCTCCACCATATCCTTGTATAATTATTTTCTTTTAAGTTTGATATAAATCAGATTTGGATAATTTTAGTTGCATAATTAATGAGTTAGCTTGTTCTTTATAGCCACTTACTTTTTCCCTAAAGGAAGTAGTACATCAAATATTATCTACGCTTACCTCAGCTGGAGTGGGAGTGAAGTTATGAGTCTGAGTACCTATACAGCACCATGATTCTGAATTCGGAGATAAATCAGCAGGAGTGGATGAGCAAACTACAGCAGATGTGTTGGCTTGAGCCTTATCATATAATTTGATGAGTGAGATCAGCTCATCCAGCGTCATTTTAAACAAGTTAGTTGTCAAGACGATCTGATTCACATTCCTAAACTAGCTACTCTTGGGCTGATATGGAATCCATTTCAGAGCATCTAGAAGCTTCTTGTTGCTCATAAAAGTAGACACCATAATTTCTGCCTTCATTATATAAGAGAGCAGTTCAGCAAAGCTGCAATTAATGCTTCTACTGATTCACTAGGAAAGTAGCTAAAATACTCGAGTTTCTGCTCAAACACTTCACTTTGAGAAGACATTTCTAAGTAACAAAACTGTGATCTCCCATAAATGTGTTGTGATCCCTCGGAAATGTCTGTCTTACTGAACTGGACCTTTAAGAACCGTTCACCAAAATCTATTAAATTGTACCGTTAGACTCGTCTCGAAATTTCGAGTCCAATGATATATAATTTCCAAACACTTTTTTTTGTTCTAAAAATCACACGAGTTTAACCGCCAGTCGATTTGCCAAGATTGTTTGCAAATCAAATTCCGGGCTTAAATACATTTAAAACTGTACACGTCAGCTTATTAAATATTCCACCTTTGTTATATTGGGCAGCACACTCTTTGAGATCGTACACACTGAAACCGTACACCTCGAGTTGGGCCGCACACTACCTTTTCGGGTCCGCACACACAGGTAGCACACTCAGGTAGCACACTCCAGGTAGCACATTCTAGGTAGCCTTGTATAGAAAATAACCACCAAATCAGATAATTAAGAATGATTTCGAAATTCAATTTCTGGAGATCCTTTCCACCAATAATCCCTAGAAACATGCAAACACACAATTTTTCTATCCAAAACAGATAAAAATTTCGAAATTTTAGACTATTCTTGATTGTTCTTGGAATCTGCTTGTTCTTCGAATGATATCCAAATAAGATCGAGCCTTTCAAAAGACTTCTTAGGCTTTGATACCAATTGTAAGTCTAGGAACAATAATCTGATATCACTAACACAATCAAAAGTGCGGAAAACTAATGAAATGACAAGAACAAACAATCGATTGATTAGATTGCACACGAGTATAAAAAGTCGTCTGGTACAACTATCATACAAACTCGAAAATTCTAAGAAGAACATCAACGCGAACAACAACCTCCTAATGACCTAGACTCACCCTATTTATAGTTGCATATGGTGACCTGGATACAAACTAGGCCAAGCCCACACGCACACAATTAACTAAATAAGCCCAAAACATTTAATTATCCCACATGGCTTATCCCAATCCCACTAGACAATAAGTCCAATAACCTATAAGTGTGTTTGATAAAGACAAGCGTAAACCTACTAAATATTATGGCCTTACAGTTTAACACAAGGACCATGACTACAGAAGAAACCTTGAATGTAAAGTCCAATGAACTTTCATCTTTAAAAATCCCTTAAAAATCCAGTAGAAATTTTAATCTTGATAAATTAAATTTTGATGAACTAACTGCAAAGGTTGAGGTTGATGCATGTAAAGAAAAAGCGGTACAATAAGATTACAGACTTGACATTGAGATGCCATCCAATACAAAGCCTATTCTAATCCACAAAGTCCATTTGTACAAAACCATAGTCAGTCCACAACAAATGAAATCACTATTGACCAAAGTCAACCTCAAACCACTTACTATGCATGTGGTCAAACCACTCATCTATCATCTACATCAAATTCTCCACTTAGGCAAATCCACCACCACCTTTTCAAACCACTATTGACCATACCACAATGACAACATAGTTCTCACCTGAAAATTCCCAAATTTGCCCCTCACCACAAAATTCCATCATTGCATAGTTGGGAAACACTATGTTCCATAGATCCCATCCACCAGAACAAGCCATAGGAGAAATCAATGCATGAGTGCTCACAAGAAGCCAAGCTTTAAATGTATGCCTATTTGTTGGCTTTCTATCATTAAACCAACTTGTCAAATATCAAGAGGCATTGAAAGACAACGCTTGGGTGGAATCCATGCAAGAAGAGCTTTTTCAGTTTAAAAGACAAGTGTGGGAACCTGTTCCATTACCACACATGTCTAATTCGTAAAAAATGGGTCTTTAAAAATAAAACTGATGAAAGAGGAATTATTATAAAAAACAAAGCCAGGCTTGTGGTTCAAGGGTACAAACAAGAAGAAGCAATTGACTATGATAAACCTTTGCTCCAGTTGCAAGGTTGGAAGTTATAAGACTCTTCTTAGCCATTGTGTCAACCACAACATGAAGGTGTATCAGATGGACATAAAGTGTGCTTTTCTCTATTGAAAGTTCCAAGAAGAGATTTATGTGTGTCAACTACCTGGAGTTGAAGACACAACCCATCTTGATTATGTCTACAAGCTTTGTATTGAATAAATCAAACACCAAGAGCCTGGTATGATACTCTATCCACTTTTTTCTTATCCAATGAATCAAAAGAGGTAAAACTGATAAAAACTCTATTTCTAAAATGGAAAGGAAAAATCTGTTACGAAAATTGATGACAACTCAATTTGAGATGAGGGCCATGGGCAAGTTACAATGTTTTCTTGGTCTGCAAGGACAACAACTTGAAAATGGAACTTTCATTCATCAAAACAAATATGCCAAAACATTCTTGAAAAAATTTAACTTATTAAACCATGTATGCCCCCATGAGTACAATCAAACCATTCATATCTAATGAAAAGGATGATTTTATAGATCAGACATTTTACAGATGTATGATAGCGTCATTGATGTACTTAACTGCATCAAGACCTAATATTATGTTTCCAACTTGTGTCTATGCAAGATACCAAGCTATCACATAGAAAGCCAAATCTAGTAGCTATAAAAAATTATTCAGATACCTCAAAGGTGCTTCCACACTGGGTATCTGGTATCCAGCTAATGGAAATTTTGAGCTTTTAGGTTTTTTCAAATATGATTTTCTGGTAGTCATAAACCATGGAAGTCACCATCAGGAGGTTGCCAATTTCAAGAAAACGCCTTGGTCTCATGGCAAAGCAAAAAAAAAAGCCAAACATCATCTCTAACCCTACAGCAAAGGCAAAGTATATAGTTGTTGCAAGATGCATTACACAACTCATGTTGCTTCAAAATCAATTGCTTGATTTTGGTATAACTTCTTTAAAGACACCCCTAATACTGGATAGTCAAGCAGCTGAAAACATTATCAAGAACCCAGTGTCTCATTCATAAACAAAACACTTTGACATTCGCCATCACTTTGCAAGAGATTGTTACGAAAAGGGATTAATTATACTTCGTCATGTTCCCACTGAAGATCAATCAGCAGATGTTTTTACAAAAGTATTGGACACATCTACTTTTGAAATTTTGATCTCTAGAATTGGGATGTTAAATATAGACTGGAAGTATTTTTTAGTCTTCCTAAATTAAACATTAAAATGCTATTTTGAAAAAAAAAAGATTGACAAAGAAAAGATTGATAAAATCAACAAAAACAAAACTCTGCTCAAAGGAGTGAAACATCTGTTTTAGTGATTCAAAACTCTGTTTAACCTTTGTTAATCACTGTTTAAAATAAAGAACCACTGATCCATTATCCATTGTGTGACTATAAAAGTCAAACAGAACCACTAATTTTACAAAAACCAACGACTGTTCTCATTTCAAAACTATGTTTAACATAACAGGGGTTTCAAACACGGGGTTTCAACCATCTGTTGACCAAAAGTTAAACAGATGTACCAACCACTACTTTGGTCAAGTGAACGTCTAATAGACACATCAGAGGTTTCAAACAGATATTTTCGAAATGGATCTTTTATTTTTTTCACCAAAGGGTTTTGATAAACGTCTGCCACATCGCTCAAAAAGGTAATCGTTGGTCACGTCATCACCACTGCTAAAAAAACCTATATAAACCCTAACCAAACAGATTTTATCTCTACTAGTGCGATAAACTCTGAAATCTCAAACTTTTAACTCTTCCAACAATCAAAAAGATCATCAATTCAAAGATTTTCTAAAAGTTTTTCACTATTTAAATTAAAAACTTATATGTTCAAAAGATTTGACCTAATTTTACAATGGCTCTAAATTTTTAACCAACCCATAACTACCTCCCATAACTTGTGAATCTTCTGCAAATACAGAGTTTCACTCAATTATCGATCTTTCAACTTCATCGAAATATCACAACATCCTCATCGCTAACGCACCTATCCATCTTGAAAATCGTCAAGATTTTTGTCAAATTCAAATGTCTTGCTTCATGATAAAAAGCCCTTCACTATCATATCAAAAGTCAATGGTGTTGATTCCAGATCACACAAGAGTTGATCTCAACTAGCTTTGCTTTAAACGATGAGACATGTAATGAAACTTTTTGAAAAACTAACCTCCAAATTGAAATCGTAGAGCATGTATGAAGCACAGATAACAGGGGCATAATATTTAAACCAAACTTCTCACCTACAATGAAATTTTTCTTCCATACCATACTCGTATGTTTATCACAAAAAACCACTACTTACAATGAAATTCCTTTAAAAATACAGTATTTAGGATATGCTATTTTAACAAATGCAAATTACAAGTTATCCAAAACTTTGTTTCTTGATATGGTTGCAATGTAAATGCTAAGAAAGGGGAAAACATAAAGCCTTTATCTTGTACCTTAGACTTTTAGGTTGTGCACAAAACATTTTTGCAAGGGGTGAAGCCTTTCAAATTAAGAGTCTTCAAAGAAAACATTCACCCGCTTGATGACCAAGGGTCAAGAAAATGTTTTAGAAAACCCAACAACAGATGTTACAACACCTGTTGTATAGCCCACTACTCCTGGTGACCATAGTGCCCAACCCAGTATTGTGGAACACATAACAACCATTCCCAAAAAGACCACTTTCATCCACAAGCCAAATCCAACAAAAAACACCAAAAATGGCAACTCCGGAGGATGAGGTTCTAGAGGAGCCTGTTGTATCACAAAAGAAACAAAAATCTATTGTTACTTCCTCACAACAGATGCAAACACCTCAACCCATACAAACTCCTCACATATCCTTACTAAAGGATTGGGTTGTAAGCACATACATCAAGAGGGAGATGACTTAATTGAGCGTTTCTTCTTAAACCCTCTCTCCTAGGGCTGCTTCTCTTCTCACACCACCACCATCCACCACACTTGTTCTATCTACCACAAAACCATTGCTTGATACACTTGACAATCCTGACTTGCATATACCTAGTTCATCTCAACAACAAGTCTCTTAGAGTATACTTCACAAGTGACTAGGGAAACCTAAAGAATCATTTCTAGCCCACAAGCAAAGGAAGCAATATATCTTATTTGTCAAGAGGGACAACTACTACAATTGTAGAAACAATAGTTTCATAGTTGGACAGTAGTTACATTCCTAAGACCTCCTTGAAGGCAACAATTGTTGAGTCTACAATAGAACATTCTATAACACTTGGAAGTCCCAGTACTAAGAAAAAGGGGCACCTGGTTCAGAACTAGGTACAACCACCTCTGGTGGGAATTCAGATGTCCTATTAACTTAGGTGATGATTTAAGATACAAAGAATGATGGATAGAGTGTCAAATTTAGAATCTTCAGTGGCTGAGATAAAAGAAATGATGAAGATACTGGTACAAACTCTAAGCCCCTTCTAACAAATGCAGAACTTGCAAAGAAAGTTTGGTCCATGCCCAAGATTACCTTTAATTATAAAAGCAATCGATAGATGCCACCCACAACATCGACATGGAAATGATCTGAAATATGGTTGAAGACAGATTTAATGAAACACAAGTAGAGATTCAAGCCATAAAAGATCACCTTCTTCTAGCTACTACTACTCCAACACCTAGGTATCCTATAGATGATGCTAAAAGGGGGAGAGTAATGATAACCTTAGGAAGCTTCTACCAGCAAACACAGCACCCCAAAGTTTCTCAAACCACTACTCAACCATCCCAAACCACTACACCCTAAATATTTGTTGGCATTTTAAATTACCAATAGAAGTTACAATAACACCATTAACCACATCACTACCACCAATCCCTCAAACTATAAAAACAGAAAAATGATAAACTCACCCATCAAAATTTCATCCATCAAAACCTCAACATCATCACTCCCCACATCATCGCCATCTTCATCTCTCCTATCTACAAACCTTCCAAGGCCAACCAGTTAAATGGATAGAAATCAAGAAACGGGAGGCTAAAAGAATGGTTTTGGAAAGAAACCAAGGGAAGGATGACAAACAGATTCTACATATTCTAACAAAAGAATACAAAAAGGTAGAACCTCTACAAGGCTATGCCAACATGATCTGTAGAACACTATCCCATTATCCCATAATTGATGCAGGTCTTAAAAAGTTGCACAAAGAAGATTACCTTAATCACATTGTGAAAAAAAATCCATATGATGCTAATAAGGAATAGTTCACAGGATGGCCCCAATTGAATCCTTGCTAGACGAAATAGTATGGATGAAAAGTTGAAGCTATTTCCTGATAATACTCCTTCACCTACAAACTGGAAAGATGGTAAAAAGCCAAATGATAAGAGGGCTCTGAAAATTAAAATAATGAAAGAAGATTTGGTTGCTGCAAAAATGGGCACCATTAAGATAATGGCAAAGTGGAATGAGTCAACAACCGTTGAAAACTATAAGAAGTTTGAATCAAAAGAAAAAAGAATCCCTCATTACCCAAAAAGTTTGAAATCAAAAGAAAAAAAGAATCCCTCATTACCCAAAAAGTCATAATATGATCAATTACGCTTCCTAATTAAAACCTTGGTTGAACCTTCTGAATTTCCTTTAGCAAAAAACATCTCAAAAGCTGCAAGGAAAAATTCTACAAAGAAAATATGAAAAGAAGGATGAAGCTAGGTAAGAAGATCTAACTATCACGGGAAGACATGCGTCTCCAAACTCTTCAGTAATAACTTTGTTCCAAGCAAATCCTCCTAACCTCAAAATTCTAAAATGGAAATCAAACAAAGATACCCATGAATTGACATTGCTCAGGGCTAGTGGAGAAGTGGAGAAGATCTCAATGAAAAGTGCTTCGAGACTAAAAATTGAAAATGTGCAAACTTAATATGTCTTCCAGTGGAAAGGGACCTTAGAAGACATTGTTTCTTTAGACTTTGAATTACAATTCAAAGGTCAGATAAGAAAACAGTTGATGAGAGATAAAACTTGTTCAATAAACATTTGTTTTGGCATCATCTGTTCTAGGGGAAATTGTGGACCTACAAAGAACCAATGATATTCAAAAGCCAAAACATGATAAAGAGATTAAGAAATAAATAGTTAGGACCGATAGCAGTTAGAGCATCTGTTGAAGACAAGCAAACATGTGTTCAAAGTCTTGGAAACACTGTTCATGAAGAAATAAGGTATGTTGAAGAGCTAAGGTATGTTGAAGCAAAGGTCTGATGAAGAAGACCAAACATCTGTCTGGCCAAACAGATGTTTGGATCAAAGCAATAGAGGATAGCTTAAACAGAGGTTTCCCAATGTAACAAGATTTGTTTGTATCAGTGTTTAGTGTAGTTACATCAGATGTTAGATTTGTGTAGATGTTTGCAATATCTGTGGAATCTTTTCTGTTAGAATGTTTGATGTCACCATTATGGTGATGTTAGCCGATCACGAACAGAGCTTTAGTACTTAGTATAAATTGATCTCACTTGTTAGAGATTTATTTATCACTTCACACATTCTCTTTTGTACGAATAGTTGTGATTGCTCAGGCTGAAAGGGAGATTGTTGAATCATTGTGTAGAACTTTTTAATCATTTTGGTTATCTATGAAAAACGGTTGTTGATGATATCTTCCTACTTATGAATTTTATTGTTTTATCAGTATTTACTTACAAGTATCAAACTCAGATCCTAACAATTGCATATTTTACACTTCATAATAACTTTGGAAAATGAAGTCAAAATTTGGTCAAAAAGACCAATTTTCATTCAAATCTTTAAACATTACAATACTACATAATATTAGGGTTTAAACTTATTCATTGACAACATACATCCCAAACATACAAAGAATCACTACAAAAACTAATTGTCATTTGCTTCTCCTTCCTTTCAACTTACTTGTGAATAACGCTAACATTTTCTTCATTTCATTCCTTGATCTCAGTATTGTCAATAGTCCAGGTATTATTTCAACACAACCACAACACAGTGGGGGTCAAGCCAAGGAAATAAATCACATCTTTGTAGTTGCTACGAAAAAATCTACAAAATTAGAGCAATCATTTTAGTTGAATTTTGAAGGGGAAAAATATTACCGGTTCGGGACAACAATAAAATCGCATCCTAGATTGTTGTCCGCCCACGATGTCTTTATTGTAGCTACTAGCCCACTTGAACACAACACTGTCGTCTTCGATTGAGTAGCAACATGAACTTTTGAACAAGGAATAGAAATTTTAAACGAGGTGAAAGAAGAGTCAGGGTTTTATTATGGGTATTAAAGAATTTGGGAGAACTGACATAAATGCCCTCACTTGATTTACACGTGAGGGTCTTTTCCATTTGTATTTAACAGCCGTTAGGCTTAGAACCTGGATATGTTACAAAACCTATACTACATAACCTGAACATGTAAAAAAAAGTTTGTACACAAAGACGAAAGTAGCTAAACCCACATGGTCCATCTATGTAATTGATGTCGTGTGAATTAGGTGTATTGATTTAATAATATTGAGCACACTTACGTTGCACTAACTTAAAAACTTTGGAACACGGTTATCTAGTTTTAAATTTATAAAAATGAGTTTTTCTCAAACTAAATACACACAATAGGCAGAGAACCCATCGCGTATAGTATAGCTTTGGATAAGCACCAAGTATCATCCAGGGATACGCTTCCCTACTCAACTGGTTATTATTATTATGACCATCCTTATTTGTAGTTAGTTTAGTAGACTAATTTAGAAATATAGGACTCTAGGATATGTTTCTCTTTATTAATATTGTTTGTTTTATAAAATGAGGAAAATGGTTAAGTCTTTAATTTTATCTTTTACATAATTTGGAAGTGACTTCCTTGTTCCGATCACGAACTTCCCTCAACCTTGCCATAACATACCGATAGACCAATTTGGAAATATGTCCATAATGAACCTCCCCTAGCCTGCCTTTCGACTAGTATACAATATGCCACAACAAGATTTGTTTAAGTTCATCTTGATTATATTATCTTTTTCATAATTTAATTATTAGTGCTTGCATTTCAAGCTTAACAAATGAGATTACATTTAAGGATCTTTAATAATTACCAAAGTGATTTAGACATCAAGTTAATTAACTTACCGAATAAGCAAAATAGGAACTATTTCATTGGTTATCTTCTATTCCACCGGATTACCTTAGTCCTCCATTAATTTATTATCATAACTTTTGACCCTAGTCGGATCTTGGTGAATTACTAGAAGCCTTCTCAAAGGATCTTGATGTAATATTAGAAGTCTTTTATTACCCCAAGGTCTGGTTCGATACTAGAAGCTTGTCACCCGAATCTTGTTCAATACCAAAAGTCTACATAATAATGTTATTATTGATAGCCAAGTTCGGATTTACCTTATTAGTAGATAGGTTGTTACACTCCATGAGTGTATTAATAAGGGTACTCATATCTTAGTCAAGTTAAGTTAGGTTAAGTTAATATAGTTAAATTAAGAGGTTAAGTCAATTAGTTTCAAAGGGGTCATGCAACCCTGTCACAAAAGATAAAAGAGCAATAATTAGTAAGGGATAAACAAATTAAATAAGATAAAAATACTATATTGATAAGATTAACTAATCCAAGAGTTTGAGAATACATAAAGATTACAACCAAATGAAACACTTTTACCAATGGCGATTACCACACTTCATGATCTTCAAGCTCTAGCTCAAGTGCAAGTATGTGTGCAACAAAGTGTCTCTAAACTCTCATTATGTTTAGTGAACTAACTCAACGATGCCTTATTCTTAACATGAAGGCTTTCCCTAAAGATCAACCTCCCGCTTCTAAGAAAAGGGGGATTAGAAACCATCATGATCATGGAACATTTGGCTTTTCATTAGTCAAGTTACATGGATCATCCACACTTTCTTCAAGGAACTAGAGCCTTCAAGGGTGGAGATTACAAGGCCAATGAGGCACAAGTCTATGAGCCTTTGGACAGTAGCACACTAGGGAACAAGATAGCAAAAAAGAGCATGCCTCAAATGGGTGAATGAGGCTGGTATTTATAGGCTGATCAAAGGCAGGGGAGCACGGACATGCCAAAGAGGCAACGGTCATGCTTGTCCTTTATCTGTTGGAAGCCTCGAGAATTTGTCATTTCTGTCTCCCGGGGGTGGGGTTGGGCACAGACGTGCCTACCCATGCACGGTTGTGCATGGTAAGGTATCCCGACAATTGTTTAGTGAAATCCATCTTATTCAAAATGTTTACATCAGGTTCTGTGTAGTTCGAGAATTGTTTAGTTAGTTTTCATTGTTCTCTTGGTTATAAGATATGGAAATTATATACATGGATGGAAAAAGACCGAATTCTATGCAGAAATCCATAACATCTGGGACGTGTTAATATGATAGGTACATGAGGTTAAGATTATTTAAGAAACTTTTACAGATTTGCACGGTATGGTATTAGGCTTACTTATGTAATTGCCTAAATCTGTTTACTACCATCAAACCGAATATTTTTCTACTATGTTATATTTTTTCAAAACAAAAACACAATAAATTGTGTGTTGAAATTAAAACTTACGTTTTAGTGAACTTGTAAGATCAATAGCAATAGTAGGATTTGATATTTTAGTTTTGTTTTTAAGATGAGTTAATTTAATTAAATAGGTTTCATGTAATTGGCATCATAACGGGTAATTCCTAACTTTGTAAGACTATCAATGGGTATACTCACAAACCTTATAGGTAACGAGTATAAGACAAGACATAAGACATAGTTTTATAATCAGGTATGAAACTTGGACCAGTAATACCCATCCCATCCTCAGCCCTTGCCACACATAAATAAAAACTAATTGATAATGTGCCACAAGAAGCTGTATTACTCTGTGTCTGTAGGTGTAATGTTCCTTCTACAACCCCTAAAACAAATAAATATTGAATGGTTTGTATGTATGTCACAAGAGATGATACTAAGAAATAAAAAAACCAATGTAGTATATATCAAACACATAAATGCGTGTGTGGGTGTGGGTTACGAGTCGCAATAAAGAAAAATTAATATGGGATGACAAGTTAAACCATATAACAAAAGTAAATGTGTGTTACAAGCAAGCACAAGAGATGAGTTACTTATAAAAAATGATGTGCACATATGTGTTACAAGCTAGAACAAAAAAAAAGTTAATGTAAACCACATAAACATAGATCGATTAACTTCTAGTATATATAGGTCACAATAAATTAAATAAAATAAAAGAATGAAGTATGTGAATAGTTCATGTGGTTTCTCAAAATGTTGGATCTGGTTCATAGCTTTGTAAAAGTACACGGATGGTCCCGGTAGGTTGCACGGTGTAACGTATTTAGTCCCCACCTTTGCCAAAAGTCACATGGATGGTTTCTATGGTTTGCACTTGGTAACACACACCAGTGAACTAATCCCAGCACTTGATTATCAATTCACAAGTGTATACCCAAGTGTAAATCAATAGCCAGGATTTGATGATGAAAATACAATAGTGTTATTTTATGATTTGATGATGTAAATCAATGGTCAGGATTTGTTCAATCAGTTCACAAATACACTAGTGTTCACTCTAAAACCCCACCTATATATATATATATATATATATATATATATATGGGAGGGTTTAAATGAAAATGCTAAATATTGCAAGAACCATGAGAACGAATAAAAAACCCACTAGAACTTGGTCAAAAACAAGTAAATTGAAAATTTCTTTTTACATTTGTAATTATTATTCGAATACAATTCTAGAAATTTAATTTAAACATTTAAATGTATGTGAATTCGGAAATAAAGAAAATTTACACATGTGTAAGTTTGCCATTTATACATGTGTAAATTTGTTATATTTACATATGTGTAAAAAATCTAATAAGAGTGAATCTGAGAGGAGAAATGAAAGATGTTGTAATTTCTTTTTCTGATGTTTATTTTAATTAAAATGATGATTGTATTAAAAATGGTTTTGATTGGTTTTCTCATTTGTTCTCACGGTTCTCGCAATATTTAGCGTTCTCAAGATAACCCTCCCCTATAATACGTTTCGTTCTTATTTTAATGTAAGCGTTCAGTTAGACTATGCTTAAATGTACTTTTTTCGGAATGTATATATATAAACCCTGTGTATTCCCCCACGTGTTGCCGTGACATTCCGAAAAAAGTACGTTTAAACATAGTCTAACTGAACGCTTACATTAAAATAAGAATGAAAACGTATTATAGTTGATCTAAATTATTTTTGGAAAAAATAAAATTTTAGTCAAAACGTAGAACAACAGAAAATGTACATAATAATAAGCATAAAATATATATTAATTTAACCCGACTCATTTCAATAAAAAATTTATGTCGAAATGTACATTGGCTAGAATTTATACCCACATGTATACAAAAATAAACACGTCAAACTTGATTACAAAGTTTTTAGCAAGTTAAAGGGTTGTACATGTTAATGATGAAAGTTGAGGGAAAAGTAAAAAAATACAAAAAAAAAAATAAAAAGAAAAGAAGCAAAAAAAAGGAAAAAAATCTCAAATCATTATTCACGCAAGTTAGTAATCGTATCATATAGGGAGAAGAAAATTGTATATTGATTTTCTGATGTATGAGTTATATACAATCCGTTACAGATATATGATACATACGTACGTGTCAACGGTTATCAAGGTGGGATATTTGGAGATTTTATGTACACCTAATTTATAACACTCCCCTCATATATATATTATTATTCGTTATACAATATTAACAACATTTTCTGGATGATGTTAATTCGGTACTTCAGGACCTATGAGATAAATTGATACCGTTGGATCAGTTATGCTGTCTTGTTAAAAACCTTGATAAGAAAACCCAGTGAGATAAAACTTAGTCAAGGAAAAGAGTACAACGTGTATAATGTTCTCCCTCAACTTAACTAACGTCTTTTAATCTACGAAGTCCAATGTTAAGTGGTAATTGCTCAAAAGTGCTTCTAGGGAAATATATTGTGAACAAGTCTGCTAGATTTTCACTTGATTTGATCGGACGAACATCGATTTCCCCTTCTTTCTATAGTCATATGTTGAGAAGAACTTTGGTGGATATGCTTTGTTCTATCAACTTTGATGTAGTCCTCTCTTATTTGAGCTATGCAAGCAACATTGTCTTCATAGATGATCGTCGGGGCCTTCTTGATTTGTTCTAATCTGCATGCTTCTTGTATATGATTGATCATTGCTCTAACCACACGCATTCTCGTCCAACATCATACAATGTTATCACTTCGGCAGGGTTTGATGATGTTGATGTAAGTGTTTGCTTAGTCGATTTCCAAGAAATTATTGTGCCACCGTATGTGAATACATAACCTGTCTAACCAACAACAAAAGCACTCTGCTGGGTTGACACTGACAATAAGAGATGAAAGCTAGGGGATTTTGCTTTATGAAGATTTGATAGATATCCAACATCAGCATACCCAATAAGCTGGGACTTTTGATCTTTTTGATAGAAAAGACCTAAGTCTTGTGTCCCGCTAATATATCGGAATATATGTTTTACGCCATTCTAATGTCTATGTATTGGATTCAAATTGTATCTCGCTAGTACATGAACCTGTATATGCAATGTCTGGTCTTGTGTTATTTGCGCGATACATAAGGGCACCGATTGCGCTTAAGTACGGAACTTCTGGACCAAGTACTTCTTCGCCTTCTTCTTAAGGGCGATAAGGATCCTTATGTGGATCTAGCAATCGGACAACCATAGGTATGCTAAACGGATGTGCTTTATCCATATTGAAACATACTAACATCTTCCGGATCTAGTTTGACTGATGGACAATGTGCCATTGCATAGATACTCAATTTGTAGACCGATGCATAATTTGTCATGCCAAGATTTTTCATTTCAAAATCCTTCTTTAACAACTGAGTAGTTTTCTATATCTCTTCAGTAGATCCGACGATGTTGATATAGTCAACATAGACTGCTATTATAGTGAAATTTGAGAGTGATCTTTTTATAAAGACATATGAACTGATTACATCAGACTTGTATTCTTCTTTTTGTGATATTCACTGAGTCGATTGTAGCACATACGACTAGATTGTTTGAGACCATATAAAGATCTTTGGAGTTTTATAGAACACATATCTCGAGGTGTTGATTTTAATGCTTCAGTCAATTTTAATCCTTTAGGGATTTTCACGTAAATGTCATTTTCTAGTGTCTCGTATAAGTATGCGGTAACGACATCCATAAAGTCATATGAAGTCATTCAAATATTGTGAGGCCGATTTGGAACCTTAGGGTTATCGCATCCATTACATGGGAATACGTTTCCTCATAATTAACTCCTTGGATTTGGGAAACCCTTGTGCTACAAGTTGAGCCTTATATCGTACACTCTCATTCTTTTCATTTCTATTTATTGCAAACACCCATTTATAACCTACTGGTTTGACGTCTATGGGTGTTCGGACTAAAGGTCTGAAAAAATGTCGCTTTTATAGCGAATTTAATTCGGCGTTTATGGCTTCTTGCCATCTTGGATATCATTTCTATGCATGCACTCTTCTAAAGTTTTAGGTGTGTAATCATTTCATTGATTACTTCCGTTGCTATAGCATATGCGAATATATCATCAATACGTGTTTTATTTTGGTTCCCCATTGTACTATTTTGTACATAATTAACTCAAATCTCATCTTCGTTCGGTACCGGCGTTTCTTCTGGAGTTTCATTTTCCTTTGGAATTTTAGTTGTCTTTTATGGGACCTTTACCTCTACCGGGGTTCATTTATAATATTTTGTGAATTTTCACCAACTACATTATTTTGTTCTTTCCGTTTCCGTGGGTTCTTATCTTTGGAACATTATTGGTCTCCCACACTTTCGTTGTTGTATGGTAATCACTTCCGGGATTACTTAAGTTCGAGGAGGTGCATTGATGCTAGTATATGTGACTTTATCACTCAATTCATGTCCGTCAATGCATCTAGTAATTCATTTGCTATTCTTTGCAAATGTATAATATTTTGGCCTTCATATTCACATTGACCACTTTGGGGGTTGAGATTTGGATAGTGCTGATGCATTCCACATTATTTTTTGTGTTACTAGTCTCTCTTTGTTCTTGACTGAGAACATTGTTTCATTAAAATTATAGTCAGCATACCGTGCTGTAAACATGTCTCCCTCATTGGTTCTAAGTATTCAATAAATATGGGGAGTTAAAAACAATATAGATACCTGTCGTCTTTGGGGTCCAATTGTAGTACGTTTGGTGGCGGTATTGGTACGTATACCGCAAACAAAAAATTCGAAGGTGGCACAAACTTGATCTCGTCCAGAAACCAGATGTAATGGGGAGTATCTGTGATCAGCAGTTAGCCTTAATCTTATTAGTGCAACAGCATGCAAAATAACATGGCCCCACGCAAAAGATGGTAGTTTACATCTTATTAAGAGTGGTCTAGCCATTATTTGTCATCGTTTAATCAAAGATTTGGCTAAACTGTTTTGTATGTAAACATGAGGCACTGAATGTTCAACATTAATCCCTACTGATATACAATAGTCTTTAAAGGCTTGGGATGTGAACTATCCTGCATTATCCATCCAGATGTTTTTAATTTGATTATCAGGGAAATTAGCTTTTAATTTTATGATTTGAGCTAAAAGTCAGGCAAATGCTACATTCAAGTAGCTAAAAGGCTCACATGTGACCACCTTAAGGATGCATCAATTAAAACCAATAAATAGGAAAGGTCCACATGAAGGATATATAGACCCACACATATCCCCTTGGATTCTTTCTAAAAATGAGGGGGTTGCATGTATCAATTTAGTTTGTGAGGGCCGAGTAATAAGTTTGCCCAGAGAGCATGCTGCACATGATAAATCTTGTGGTAGCAAAACTTTTAAGCTTTTAAGTGTGTGCCCAGTTGCACTTTTGATTATTCGTCTAATCATTATGCTATCAGGGTGACCTAGACGGTCATGCGATATATTAAATGTATCTTTATCAAACAACTTTTGGTTACTGACCTATGATTCAATAGGATTGATATTAGTATAATATATTCCAGATGATAAAGCTTATTGTTGTTCAACAATGTTTTCATGGCCATTTTTGTTTGAAGAACTTTGAAGATATTCAATATTATTTTCAGATATTATTTTAAGGTGGTAACCGTTTTTACGAATATCTTTAAAACTAAGTAAATTTCTTTTGGATTTACTAGAATATAATGCATTATCAATAGCCAATTGGGTACCTAAAGATAATGTTATGTGTGCTTTGATGGAGCCTTCGATAAGGTTACTGACGCAAGAGATAGTACCAACTGGTGTTTCAATCGGAGACAACTTAGAGAAAAATTTCATATGTTTGAGAATAGTGTTAGTATTACCACTATCTATCGGACATTCTTCACTAATAATAGCTCTACTGGAGCTAATATACACATTTCCAAGTGTGATAAGAAATAAAAATTTTGGTCGTGTTGGTTGCAGATTGTTGCCGATAGATCTCATAGGAGAGTCAAAGTGTTGATAAAGTAAGAAGAATAGTATAGAGAGAAATACCGTCTATTGATTTTCTGAATGTCTATTTTATGCAACCAAATTCAGATATGCATGATACATGTATAAATGTAACTGTCAAACGGTTATCAAGGTGGGGATATAAGAAGATTTTATGTATATCTGATTTATAACATAATTAACATATAAGTAATATTAATATTAAACGTTTTGGATAAAAGAAAATAAATCAATTGATGTATTAAATAAGTATTGATAAGAAATAAAGTATAAACGTTAGTAAATTATCTTAAATATAAATTCGGTGATATTTACATTTTTGTCTCTTAGCTTTTTCCCTTTGCCCTTTATGTTTAAATATTTGTTTTCTTTAGTTCCTATGCATTGTTAATATACTTTTTTCTGGTTGTTCTAACAAACGAACACAAAAAAAAATAGAAAGTAATGCAATAACTTTTTTTTTTATTTGTTACCCATCTATTTTGTCAATTAGCATTTTTAGTCTCTACTCCATTTGAAGTATTATACAAATTAACCCTTTTGAATTCCAACATTTCAATTTTACCCCTATATCATATATAATAAACGTTTTTAACCTATTAAGTTTTTGCTAATTTAATTTCCGTGCAATAACTTTCGTTCACGAATTTCGTTTTCAAAAAAAGCCAATTTATGTCTTTAAAAACTTTGTGAAATATCATTTTGATCCCCTCGAGTTTCTAAATTTTTTAGTTTACACCTATTGTTCCTTTACTTAAAAAACTAATTTTTACGTGCATACTTTGATGTACCTGTCGGTATAAATTCGAGTTGGCCTACCTTCTACGTAAACTTTTTCTACAGATAAGTGAGGTCATATATACAACATTTTGGTTTAAAAAAACATTTTTACGTGCATCTTTTTATGTACGAGTACCTATATATTCGAGTTGGTCTACGTTTCGACGTAATTGTTTTTGGAAAACGAGTCAGGTCAAATATAATAAGTATATGTCCTTATTTTATGTTTGTTTCATACATTTTATTCCCAACTGAGTAGAGTCAAATTATGGTTTTTATATCATAAACTATCGGTGTAACATTACGCAATTATTGTATTATTCGTTTCCGTGATTGCGTATTCAACCATTGTAATCCAAGACTTATGATAATAATGGAATTCATTTTTTTCTCGATAATTTTTCAATCAAACATAGGTTTTATTCATATAAACATCAAAACACGTTTAAATCGTTCAAAAATTCGAGACACAATCAATCAACTATTGTGTCATACTATATTTATAAATTATATTAGAAACTAAAATTTATAAAAATAATAAAAGAGAAATGCATAAAATAAACAATCCCATGACATTAGGGACCAACAACAAAAATAAATAAATAAATAATTGGGCCAATTTCCTCCAACTTTTCATATTTTTCACCACCTTTAACCATAATCTCTTTTTATAAATTCCCACTCCATTCCATCACTTTTCCTTTGCTATTTCTAAAAGAATTATTTTCTCTTGAAAGTGAGTTCTATCTCTTTTTACCTTCTTCTCTTTTTCTTGTTTTTCTTTAGCTTTCATACTTCACCCACTTTGAGAAATCCTTATGGAATATCACCAAATATATATCATTATAAACAAAGATGGTGCATTATCAAAACGAAGACCAATCTTGGATTTTCTTTTACATGATTTTTTTAGTTTCAATTATGTCATTTCCATCTTACATTACAAACAATGATCAATTATTATAATGCCTAACTTAATATTGTCAAACTCTTTATTATATGTCTAACATTACTAACCATGGTAACTTCTTTAACCATGCTAATTATCAATAAGATTTTATTTATGCTACTACCAATAACCCCTTTAATTTTGTTTCTAGCTCATTTAATCTTGCAATTTAATTTTGGTCAATTCTTTCATTTATTCTTGCAATTAATTATTATTATTACCAAAACCATTATGGACTATAGATATATATATATATATACACACACTAAAACTAGCCATGACACCAACTAATTTTTGATGGAAAGTTTTATGGAAAGGTAAACATTTATCTTAGACTAAATTCCTCACACTTGGACTTTTAGTGGGTGGAATAATACCCATGAAATACACATAAATTAATAGTGTCCAAAGTAAGTGTTTAGTCAAGATAATATTTTTATGTATTTTCATATATTATTATTATTTATTTTTTTATTCAAATCCTTTTTACATTCCAACTTCTACATCCTTGTACTTACAGTCCTTGTTCATCCATATTATGATAATTTTTGGTGTTTCAAACTCTCAAGACGATCATCTCACGTTTGTGGAAACCACTTGCAAACAGTGAGTATAATGGAACCCTTTTTTTTCTTTTAACATACTTTAGGTTGCAATATATGAAATTATAAAAATCACATACACGCAATCAATCATATTGTTCAAACACTAAATCTATGAATATATGCTATTTGTCATACAAACATGCTAGAAGTCAATCTTGTGTGTACTAAATCGCCTACCTTAACGATTATAGCGCTATAGGAGTAACACATCGCCCTTATGGAGTATTGTTAAGTATTAAATCTTATACGGCATGTTCCCTTATATGGAAAGGATATGCTAGTGGACACTTGATTTGATTGATAGTTTATAAATGCTAGTAATATACAAATTGTCATGTTAGATTGAGACCTTTTATTTCATATTATGTAGACCAAACTTGTATGCTTACTAACTATTTTATTGACCTTTATTATTCCTATATTAAAGGGAATTGATGATAATGTTTAAGAAATCTATTTTGGTGGATTTAGAAACACTCTAAATTAGTTCTTTTTTGTTTGAAAAATTGAATTGATGTAATTTATTTTCTTTTGACAATACGAATTTGTGTTTATGAAATAAAAAAGGTTTATTTAAATATTGTCATTTTCAATTGTTATGATGCTTTGAACAATCATTCATTTGCTCATGCCCGATGATTCTACCACAGTTAAGGTGTAACAATCAAATCGGGTATTACTTAGATCTGAAACTTGCGGACCTCATTGGTTGTGATACTGATCTTACGGGGAGAACGAAATCAAAGAATATAAAGAGTGACTTGTAGAGACCCTCTATGTAGTTGTCTATCTTGGGTGATCAATCTACATCTTTGCCCATAGCCTTGGGGCTGTGTCTCGGTCTCTTATGTGTGAAATCTAAGGGAATTTTTTTTTCTTTTTTTATAAAAAAGCTCTAATTAGTCCATTTGATTACCTGTGTCAAATTTTCCTTTATACGCGTTATATTTCTATGTATGAGTCAGGTCATATATAATACATTATGATTATAAGATATAAATTCAATTTACTTTATGTTTTGATCAAATCGTAATGCTCATATAGGTTACATTGACTTCAATAAACTACGTTTAAACACACGTTTTCATATGCATAACGCATTACATAATGACTGGACTAATCCATTCGATAATTGCGATATACCCGTGTCGTAACACGCACGGGTCTTATTGCTAGTTTATTATGATTTATCGGCATTCAAATAAAAAAGGAAAACTATATGCAACTTAAATTATACAATAAATAATCAATAAAATGGATAGAAAAAAAATTAGTAATGAGACGCTAAAAGAAACGGAGAACAGTTTATTTTTAAATAAAGTTTATAAATAAATGTATATGAAGTGGTTGTTTAAACTACAAGTAATGCAAAATGGATTAATACCCTTTCTCCCATTTTATCAATTTCTATAGCTAACTATCGCCTCAAACATTTTAAATTTTAATTACAGTCGGGTTCAGAAACGTTACTAAGATGTGCGTCTTTCCGTTAGCCGTTTGAAATCCGTCCTACCGTCGCCGATCTAGAGGTGTCCGGTGCCATTTTATTTGATATACAGACCGTTGCTATTTGGCTCTCACGATACTTGATTCAAGCTTAGGATTATTCTAATTATTAAATTCCTCTATTCTGCTACGGATTTTGGTTGTGGGTTAATATGATCTTCGATTTATGGATGGCAAAGCATATTAAAAATATTTTTGATATTATTGTGCTTTCTAAGTACACATTCTAAATGGCAAAGCATATTAAAATATTTTTGATATATATTGTATGAAACTACTATTTAAATTTTCAAGCTTTATAAGTTTTAGATCAAGCTTTACAAGTTTTAGAGCATGTTTAGAAGTACACGGATACACAAGTTTACTAGTTTACATATTTATATGTTACACATGCATGCGAAGTCTACAATTATATTTACTTAACATGCACAAGTTTATAAGTTACAAGATTACGATCTTTGTGTATATCTATATGTTTATAAGTTTATGACCAGGTTATATATTTATTGTGTACCCAAGTTAACCCTTTTCTTTGTGAGGACTATAAATTCATCATTGTGGAATAAAATGATGTGGCATCATCTATGACGGTGGGTTGAGTTCACGGCATCCCAAACTTTTGTGCACAACTCAAGGAGAAACCATGATACTTTTGTACAACCACAGAGGCGTATGGATCGATCTTAGAATAATGTTAATGAACATGTTACTACATGGAATTGAGCTAGTACGATTTGCCCACTCTTTTTTTTCATATGGACATATGGGCTAGCTACCCTGTGTCACCCATGTTAAATAATTGAATCCTATGGACTTCGGGTAGCATATGATGAAACATTATGGTTTATGTTTTTATGTTCTTTAATTATTTGATTTACAAGGATGTGTTTTGCCTAGACGAGCAACTTGTCGGGTGAGTCGTGAGTTTCTAGATGGGCAACCCATCAGGAACAAGCGGACAACATCCGGGCATGGTTTACTTACTGTTACATTACATCTGTAAACTTTTATTCATGTTACGTACGAAAATCTATTATGTTTGTAACAAATGAAAATGTTTTTAAGAGATAACATATCCTGGTTTATTGCCCTGTATTCACTCACTGAGCAAAGTCAGACGTACATGTGGTTTTTATACGTTAGGTCACTAAAGTTAACAGGAAGTTATGCAAAGGAGCTTTTGAGTTAAAAGAGACCGTTGAAACAAATCAATGCAATGATATAAATTTTCTGGATCTTTGAAATTATGTAAGTATTTATTTTCTATGGAATGATGTTTTCTGATTTCTATGTAAGTAACACATCAGCCCTAAAACGGACGGGGCGTTACACAACAGCTTTAACTCCTATTATTGCCACAATCAATTACTTACAATGTCAAAACAATCGGTCCAACAACTTACAACCTCAGGAAAAATTAAATTCAATCGGCAACAATGGGGTAACTCTTCATACATTATAACATTATTGGAGGTAATCGGTTTAATCGCTAATCTTCTTTTTTCCAATATAGTAATATTCCATGTCGTGATATCAAAGATTATCATGGGTTGGCTTGTCTTCTCCATGATAACAACACCAACATTACCCCAAATAATGCAACTACTCCTGTTGCAAATATAGGCACATATCAACCTTCATCTACCATAACAATGTGGATGTTTGATAGTGGTGCTTTCCACCACATCACCGAAGATCGTATGCCTTTCTTCACACGCTTTCGGGGTATGGTAGCCCAAATGAAATTGTTGGTGCATTTTATGTCCGTCACTGTACAAATAGGCTAGATAGAGCTTGTGTTGAATATTGTATAGGTTAGATACAAACACACGACTCAAGTGCGAACGTGAGAGGAGCAGATGTGTCACTTCGTATGAAGTGGTCACTTTGTACGAAGCTAACTCACTTCGCACCAGGTGAGTGATGTCTATGTGTAGGTGTTGTGTGTTCATTGTTTTGTAAGTTTTTGAGTTCTCAGAGGGGAAATGCTAGTGAAATTTCTCCAGTATTTCGCCAGCTTGTAAAGATGTATACTCTTTCGGTGTAAATGAAACATATGACTTCTACTTCTTCTACTCCTTTCTTAATAACATTCTACCAGATTAGTTTTATCTCTACCCAAACTTCCGTCTAGAACCGCCGGATCTTGGACCTTCAATTGGTATCAGAGCTTCAGTACCGATTTAATTGAACTAATCGTCGATTAAACCACCTAGGCTCATGAATTTTGGACATCTATGGACTTAGGAGGGTTTTAGACGTAAAACATCAAATAAATGAACAATCCACGGACAAAAAGTAAAAATGAATCTATAGGATTGTTAGAAAATGGATTTAGACCATGTCTGTGCCAGAATCATCATGAAATTCGCAAAAATAAAGATTTGGATCGAAAAGTGTGAAAAAGATTCACTTTGCACGAAGTGAGGATCCACCTCGTTCGAAGTGAAACCAAAATGCCTAAAAAAGGCATTTTTTATCATGGCGACGAGACGAGTGTCCAGAAAAAATTTGTTAATAAGAATTTTTTTCTTTTAACGACAAATACGGGATGTTCGGAGACACCATCGAGGGCTTCAGAGAACAAATATGATGACACGATTACAGAAGGTTGAAGATAACGGGGTAGTCACTGATACATATACACAATGATGATCATTTGGTATAGTGATTGCTAATGGGTCTTATGTAAAATCCGCATTGATGAAAAATAGCGTATTCCAGATTTGAGGGGGAAATTCAGTGATATGATCAGAATTTGCAAAAAGAGGGGGAATAAAAATTTCATGTAAATATATTGAAATTCTGGCATTTTTGAAATTCGTGACTATACTACAATATTTGGGTGGTTCCGACTTTAGATCATCCTGGGATGTAGAAGATCTAATTTCATTAGTTTGTGATCACAGGATGTTCAAAATTTTCAGATCGTGATACAGATTGATGCTTAAGGGTTAGAGTCCTGATCTTCGATGTGGATTAGGTTAGTAGGATTAGCAGTTTTGTTGATACAAGAAGAAGATCTGAGGATGTTCAAGTTATATTGCATACACGATTGTTCAGTGATGGTCTTAGGTGTTAACAGGACTAGCTTGTGGTTTCAAAAGTTACCAAGAAGATCTGAGCCCATTCAATTAATATTGCATATACGAATGATCGATGATAGTCTTAGGTGCCATGATTTTTAGTATTCAAATAGATGAATTGTTCTTCTTGGACTAACCGCCGTTGAATGACGATGTTTGCTGATTAAGTTGTGTCGATTCAGCGGAGATAGCTATATATCTGTTATTGTGACTGGAGAGGAAGAATGTGATTATGATCGCAGAAGAATGTTTCTTAGATCTAATGTGTTATCAGATGAAGACTTGTAAATTGAATAGGAGTATGCTTAAACGTGATTACGGAAATCAGGATTTTAGATTTTCGTGCGTATTCATTAATTTGAAGTTTACCGATGTGGTAATTCGAAGTATCTATCAATTGTCGACTGGATTTTTGAAGATCTGAGGAACGAGCATAGGAGGAGTGCGCTAAAACCGAATGTGGATGTGGTTAAAGGTGAAACGGTGATACTGCATTGATCAATTTCGAGTTGGTGATTATTCAAGAAAATTTGTTAGTTAAGCAAATTAGAGGAGGTCAAGAACAGTGCAAACAAAGACCTGGAGATTAATTTCTAGAGGAATTATTTCAGGGATAATTTGTTTCATGAAGACAATGCAAACCCGAATCATCAATCAAGGGGAAATTTGTTGACGCGTTCTACAACATCGACAAATACCTGATTGAATTCGCAGATATTCAAATACGGGTCTCATATTTCAAGATCAAGATCATGATTCGATAGTGACGTTCAAGGGGGAAATTGTTGGTGCATTTTATGTATGTCACTGTACGAATAGACTAGATAGAGCGTGTGTTGAATATTCTATATGTTAGATATGAACACGTGACTCAAGTGCGAATGGGAGAGGAGCAGATGTGTCACTTCATACGAAGTCAGATGCTCCCTTCGCACGAGGTGAGTGATGTCTATATATAGGTATTGTGTGTTTATTGTTTTCTAAGTTTTGGAGTTCCAAGAGGGAAACACTGGCGAAATTTCTCTAGGATTTCGCCAGCTTGTAAAGATATATACTCTTTTGGTATGAATGAATCGTTAGACTTCCGCTGCTTCTACTCCTTTCTTAATAACATTCTACCGGATCAGTTCTATCTCTACCCAAACTTCCTTCTAGAACTACCGGATATTGGACCTTCAGAAATAATCTTAGCTAATGGTAATTCCCTTTTTATATCTCACACTGGTAACACATTTTTACACACTCCATCATGTTTGCTTATCTTAAACAACAAACTATTTGTACCTAAAATTTGTAAAATCTTATCACTGTTGCCAAACTCTCCACAACTGATGTCTTTGTTGAAGTTTTTCCCTCTCATCTTTTTTGTGAAGGATCTACGCATGGGGCGCATCCAATGTGGGGGGGGGGGGGATGGGATCACCTTGATGGTTACTAAGCCAATCTTAACTCTCTCGCACAAATCAATGCAACCAATATTGCTTCTTTTCTTAATTGGCACCACAAACTTAGTCATTCATATTTTCAGGTCTATAAAAAGTCTATGTTTTCAATTTTTTTATGGTTTTATTGTAATTCATGCTATATTACTTAAAACCACAAATAACATTTTCATTCAAAATCATTTATGGCATCAAAACCTTTAGAACTTATATATTCTGATGTATGGCGACCAATTGCTAAATCTGTGGATGGTTTTACCTATTATGTTATTTTTATGGATTTTTACACCAAATAATTTTGGTATTCCCTATAAAATACACATGTAATGCTGCAAAACTATTTTCCTAGTTCAAACTCTTAGTTTAAAACTATTTTCAAGCTCCCCTAATTTTTATTTTCACTAACAATGGTGGTGAATACAAGGGGGTCTTGTACCATATATCCAATCACAAATCTCTCATTTCACTTCCCCCCATACCCTAGAGAAAAATTTGTTGCTAACACCGTGATCATCATATCATGGGAACCGGTCTCGCACTTCTTCATTAGGACTCATGCCTTTCAAACCGCTATTTACCTCAATAATCGGTTACCCACTCATAGCTTAACTCCAAAAGTCCTTTTGAGATCTTATATACAAACCACCAATGTACGCCAAAATCAAATCTTTTGGATGTATTTATTATACATGGCTAAGACCTTATGCAAAATCCAAGTTGCATCTACGTTCAACATGGTGTGTTTTTCTAGGTTAATCTATCTCTAAATTTCCTAACAAATGTTATGAGTCCGTCACTAACCGTCTCTTTCAATCGCGTCATGTCATTACTTTTATAATAAGTCCATTAAGGACTAATCAGGACGAAAGATGCCAGCATGCTCAAACTAAGCCTCTGTGTGAGCCTCTGATGTCAACATGCATAAATCGAGCCTTTGAGTGACCATTAGTGTCAACATGCTTAAACTTAGCCTCTGAGTGTCCATTTGTGTCAACATGCTTAAATTTGGCCTCTGAATGACCATTAGTGTCAACATGCCCAGCCTTTGAGTGACCATTGGAGTCAACATGCTTATACTGAGCCTTTGAGTGATCCTTTACGAAGTCCTAACTCTCATATGAGCCACTTGTTGGACGAGAGGGATTAATTCTGTATATATGTAAAAGTTTGACAACGGAGGGGTTAAAAGTGTCAACATGTTAATTTATACCTCTGAGTAACCTTTTAACGAACCAGAGCTTGACAATGTCCGGGCATACTCCGGGTACGCCAAATAATGGCTACGATGGGCTAAATATGCTATAAAGGTGTTTTAAGATGTTTAATAAGTTGAGGGGCTGAAGGTGGCATGTTTTAAAGTTCCCAGGAACTGCTCGCGGGCCGCGAGAGACACGGGCCTGGTCTCTCGCAGGGCGCGAGAGGACTGTGTCTGCATAAAATTTGTTTGGCCTCCACACATATTGCCAAAAACCATTTGATTCGAAACTAGGGACTTCCAAACTGCTATGCCACGTTTTAGGACACTTGTAAACTCCCTCTAACACTCCCTAACACCTTGCATCACCTCCTTTAAGCTCCTCAACTATACATAGGTGTATTAGTTCATCACTTGAACTTGCACCATTCTCATTTATCACTCTATCTCCCTCCTCTGGAAGTTCCTAACTGAAAGGAGAATCCAACTTAGTTCTATTTAATCCTAGGAATCACTTGTAAGTGTTCTTTTCTCTTGCATTTTCATTTATAGGCTTTTATAGCCAAAAGTTAAGGGTTTTACGGAAAACGCCTTGACTTTAGGTTAAGACCATTATGGTCCAGCCATTGTTCGTAAGGAACATGGCTAAGTAATCGCAATAGGTTCGTGTTAATCCTTATAAAGGGCACCTCCTAAAGATCACGTTTGCTAGACCAATTGACGGGTCAAAGTTTTATTATTAAAAAGTAAAACAGGCCAATTTTTGGAAATATTATAATCTGAGTTATATATATTACGAAACATGTTTTGGCACTTAAACAAGTTGGTAATAATTATTAGAAGATGTGAGAACATGTTCGGCTCGTCAATTTCAGTTCTAAGGTCGGTTCGCAACCGAAAGTCGCAAAGTTTGACTTCTACTTTGACTATTGATTCTGACCTGATTTCGATTACTGATCTAAGGTTGCATTATGATCGTAATATAATGTAGCAAACCCCTGAGGTTATATTACACGATCATAATCAGAATCCAAGTTTATGCACAAGTTCCGTTATTATGCCATTTTGACTAAAATGTCCTTTTTACATAAAATAAGGTTCAATCGATACGAACTTGAAAAATGAATTTCCTACTGATGTAATATCTAAAGTAATATTATTTGGGATATCAAGTCAGATCTTATACTGAGTTTACGCACAAGTTCTTGTGTTATGTCCATAAATGACGATAAAGCCCTTGTGGCACATAAAATGGTTTTAATCATACCTTTTGCTATCAAATCTTTTACTTACTAATATGTCATATTAAATAACATATCAAAACAATTAAAGTTGATCTTAACTTCAATTTTTTTATCAAACTTCGCGCAAATCGTCATTTTACGATATAAATGCCATTTTGGCACATAATATGGTTTTAAACCATATTTATCGACCAAGACTTGTTTACCTACTGATTCTAGAACTTATTTAAAATATTTTACAGTATGTACATGATATAAACTCCGATTCCCAATTAAATTACAAAACTATGTGTAAAATGATCAAAATGCCCCTACGGTGCATAGTTTGGTCACAAAAGATAAATGACACATATGATCAATATCTTACTGATATTATATCATAAATTAATTATTTTTATATTTATGATCATAACCTTAAAATATATTCAAGTTCCTTTTATACGGTATATAATTACTGAAACGCTCTTATGAGGCATAGTTTCATTTAAAATCTTAACGGGCATGTAAGTTGATATCCTATTGATATTACAACTTATTTAAAATATAATGGCATATAGAACTTGTCCATGACTTATCCAGTAACCTGATATCACTTATATGAGCACGGTTAAGTATAGGTAACTAGTTTACGAAAAATTAACCGAAACGGGTTTAACCTTATCACTTTAATCTCAAAATCCAGAATTCTTATGGTTTACCCATATTATACAAGTCATATTACTTTTTGGGTTTAAACTACATTCTATCCGATCATCGTTTAATCTAGTGTATAATATGTTATTGATCCTGTACGCTAGTCGGTCTAAGTCTATGACTTAAATTAAGACCGTTAGCATTTAATTGGTTACTTATGCCATGATCCAGACTAGAGCCATCCGGTAAATGTTATCTGCACTTAGTTCGTTTTGGATACGGCTTAGATATTAAATCTTGCATTTTAAAATCAAGACTAGCTCAGGTAAATACTCTCGACTTATTTTCTCTATACGGGCTTGGGTTACGATAAATTATTACGCTTGGTCGGAAATGGGATCAATCGAATGCCGGACTGTGGCTAGTAAATCCGCATATTCCATTTTAATCAGTTTTGTTTGATAACTTAAACATCAGACGACCATGTCCTGGATATTCTCGGCTCATTACGTTAGTTAATGGTCACGACTAAAGTGTGGGGTGTAGACATACACCTGACAGATGCTCATGCTAAATTATTTTTACCCACTAGTTGGGGATAACTCCTTAGTGAGTTCTTAAGTGGTGTGTACGTTAATCATGTCTCGGTCTCTGTACTGAGCCTCGTGTGTATGGACAAACATGTGAATCTGTTAACAAGGTTACAAAGTTGACTTTCCCAAGTTATAAAAGATTTTTGTGCCATGCGCACTCAAAATCATTTTCAAATGTTTTCAAAATGAGTCAGTTGGGTGTATTTACCAGCGAAAGCTGACGTATTTTCAAAAGACTAAGCTTGAAGGTACAATACGGAATAGGCTGGAGCTGCTTGGTAGTGATATAAGAGGATCTTGAAAATTCTTAAATCTGCCCTAAAGTCTATTATACATTTTTGTATATTTTATGATCCGTCTGTGGATCTTCATTACAGTCGTCTATATATTATTTTTCGTACTTTGAACATTTGGTTTGTAATAGTAATTTAAACTCCAAGACTTCCGTTGTGATGTGTTTAATTGACTATGATGATATCAACTTACGTCACGAATTTCCCCACCCGGCCTACCGGTGATTTGTTAGAATCCATGGGTGTGACAGGTTGGTATCAGAGCCAACGTTTGAGAGAATTAGACACTAGCCTTCTTGTGTTTAATCTCAAACTTACACAAAAGCACATTCATTAGACTTCCAGGTCTAGGCTTTGACCTAGGATTACTCATCTCATTATTGAGTTATTAGTATTGTTTTTGAATTGATTTTTAACTAGGAAAATGCCGCCAAGAGTACGAGGAAGAGGTAAAGGACCAATGAGGGGAGGACCATCTGGACATATCCCTTCATAACCCCATCACTCGAATCCCTATGAGGATTCAGGGGATTCCTGGCCACTATCGCGATATTCACTTACTCATACTCAAAACTCGTACCACTCCTACCATTCACACCAATCACATCACTCACATCATTCATATCATGATGAGTTTAACACGAACCATTACTTTAACACACACGTCCCATCGAAATCTCAAGCAATTCGAACTCTTACGCCGGATCACCATACCAAGGTCCTAACGAATGGGACCAATATTGGAACCAATTCACCTTTGCCAACACTCCCCAACACCTCCTGTACAAGAAGATGTTCATATGGAGCCGGTGGAACAACCTCAACCACCACCTGAGCCGCCAAGGAAGAAATGTGGAGTGCGCATGTCAGTGCATGCGGGTCAACGGTCGGGTTCACTGCCGCCGTTACCCAAACCTTACCCTACCATTCACGAGGACCCACAAATGGGTGGACCCTCCAATGCTTCACCTGTGATGGAACCAACACCACCACCACATAGGTTTTAATAATCTTATCCCTACATATCCAGATATATCTGGATATGATCCATTTAACCCATCTACGCCAGTGAAATACCAAGCACTATCGCATGACCCCTTATATGCAAGCGGTCATGCATAATGCACTTTATCCATCTCCTTTCCCACCTGCTTATCCACCTACTGGATATCCAAATTATGGGTACCAGTATCCTGTTATACCTCAACCCCAACTACAACCTCTGCCGCCTCTTGAGGCCATCAATGAGGCCTTGGAATGAATGAAGGAAATACAACAACAAGCACAGAAGATGGAAAAGAAGACGAATAAGTTCTTCAAGAAGCTCTCCAAGTTGGTTAAATGGAAGAGGGACGAGTAATGTCTCTTCTATTATTATATTAGGTCCCAGCAAGAACATTGTTATTTCTTTAGTCCCTGCGTGGACATTGTTATTTCTTTTAGTCCTTGCATGGACAATTAGTTTTATTTACTTATTTCTAGTATTGTCATTTTTATTGGCATTCAATGAAATATTTTGGAATTATATATATATATATATATATATCATATATATATATATATATATATATATATATATATATATTTGGTGTGTGTGTGTGTGTATGTATGTATGTATTCATCCTCTTCAAGCGAACGTCTCGATTTTACTCGAAATTTATGCTCTGCTATATAATTCCAAAAGATCTAAATGGGTTTGATTAGCCAAGTGGCATAGACCACATTAATTAGCCAGCTTATAAATGATAGTTAAGGATGAATAGCCTTCTATCATGATAGTTAAGGAGAGTTATCCTTCTATCCAGAGGTGGTGGACTATGTTCAAGCCTCCAAGTTGTTAAGGTCAATGCGACTGTGACTATTAATCGACCATTAAGATGCTCCTATGTTAACATTCAAGAATGTTTATACTCTTGGTAGTGTGACTTGAGGAACCACACTAACCGTCTAGGTAAATGGACTATGTCCTAACCTATTATATAGCCTATGTGATCAATATGATCCGGCTAAAATCATCAGTGCGATGATAATGATTAAACATTCATCAGTGATGTGGTGCCTACGGGCCATAATTTTATGTCCATTATTGATAGGTCAATGTGCCGTATTTTGTCCATTAGTGACAGACCAATGTGCCGAATTTTATGTCCCATAGTGACAGGCCAATGTGCCATATTTTATGTCCATTAGTGACAGGCCTTTGTGTCGTATTTTGTCCATTAGTGACAGGCCAATTTGCCGTATTTTTATGTCCATTAGTGACAAGCCTATGTGTCGTATTTTATGTCCATTAGTGACAGGCCTATGTGCCGTATTTTAGGTGACAGGCTTATGTGCCATATTGTTATGTCCATTATTGACAGCCTATGAGCCATATTTAATTGTCCTTCGTGACAAGCCTATGAGCTATTTATAATTGTCTAATGACAAAGACAGTTGTGACATTACGATACACTGTCTAATAATATATGGACTATGTCCAAATTGTAATTTGCCTTTGATGGTCCTTTTGAGACCTAGGCCAAATATAGAAAAAATTCGTGGAAATGTTAAGCCTAAGAGTTGTGATTATATTCACACTAGTTTGATTAGGCAATGGAATTATATATCAAATTTTAAAGCCAATATGGTTATTAATATCATGGTAAGAGAAGTTTAATTTGGTGTTTAGAACCAAAGCTTCAAGAATGGCTAACTCGGACGAGGCGCAAAGTAGCCACCGAGATATTAACACAACAACGCCGAAAACATAGCCATCGATAATGATGATTTCCAAGCTCGCATAGATGTAGTTGTTGGAAAGGCCATGGAAAAATTTAAAGAAGTGAACGTCGCTCCAAACCTTTGTCTATTCCACCATCCTCAGCTCGTAAGGAGAGCTCCGTTCACTCTTCAAATGCGAAGAGTGAACCAAAGAAACTAAAATTTAACGATGGGTCCCGTTCTTCTAAAGACAGATGTACTTACAAATACTTCGTCTCCTGTAAGCCCCGAGATTTAAATAGAGAGAGAGGAGAGTAGAAGCCTTGAAATGGTTTGATGAAATGGAGATGATAGTGGATATCAACGGTTGTGCTGATAAGGATGTGGTAAAGTATGTATCACAATCCTTCGAGGGTGATGCCCTAATTTGGTGGAAGGCAATGGTACAGTCAACAGCTAAAGTACACATGTACAACTTGGGTGGTCCAAGTTTGTTGACCTTGTCAAGGAGACATACTGCCCACCTCATGAGGTAGAGAAAATAGTGTCAGACTTTCTGACTTTCACAATGAAAAATCTAGACTGTAGGAAGTATGTTTCTAACTACAACTCCCTGTCTAGATCAGTTTCCTATCTAATTACTCCTGAACCCAAGCATATTGCGTGTTTTATTAATGGGTTAGCGCCTGAGATTAAGGGCATGGTAAAGGCTGCTAAGCCTAGTACCTATAAGTCTGCTGTTGACCTATCTCTCTCACTCACCTTAGACTTAGTGAGACAAAAATCAGTTAAGACTGAGACTGACGGAAAAAGAAAACGGGAGGAGGATACTCCCAAAGATTCAATAAGATGAATAAAGGGAGATTTGGGTTCAAAAGGAACCAAGATAAGTCGGGCGTAACGCCGACACGTAAAAATTGCAACCGTAGGCATTGGAGACAGTGTAGTTTTGATCCACGGGCTAAACCTTGTGGTATCTGTAAGAAAAAGGGGCATAAGACCCTATAGTGCAAGGATCTTAAGAATTCCGTCTTCTACGACTGTAATGAGAAAGGGCATATTAAGCCTAATTGCCCTAAGAACCCCTGATGTAATGATGCGAAGCCTAGAGATGGTAAGAAATGAAATGCCTGTGCCTTCCAGATGAATGCTAGGGAGGCCGTTAATGACAAAAACGTCATGACAGATACATTCCTCATTAATGACGTATATGCTAGAGTTCTTTTTGATTCGGGTGCAGATAAGTCCTTTGTAGACCATAAGTTTAGTAAATTGTTAAACTTACCCATAAGAACTCTAGATATAACTTATGAGGAAGAACTCGCTAATGGAACTTTATAAACAACATCTTCCATTCTTGATGGATGTTTTATATCCATTAAGAATCATTCTATTCATATCTCTCTTTTGCCAATGATTTTGGCGGGGTTCGATGTAGTCTTAGGTATGGATTAATTACCCCATAACTAAGCCCTGATTGCCTGTGATAAGAAACTCATTGAAATTAAACCCCATCTGGTGAAATGATCACCATCCTTGGAGATTCATACTATGGATTGCAAGACAAGGTGTCATTATTCAAGGCTGTAACATTTGTAAAAAATCGGGTCTCCAAAACCCGCTCCGTTTTGTAATCAAGTACCAAGTTATAAAAGTTGCATTAAATATTTATGATTAATTTTGAGTTAAAACGATACATAAATAATAAACAAACTAAACTATAAAAATTATATTTGATAAAAAGTTAAAATAAAATAAATAAAAAATATTTGAAGCTGCCGGGACCCGGGTCAGCCAAGGAATACTTCAAACAACTTAACACTCACTTCCCAGACCACTCCGCCACAATGTGTTTTCTGTTAACTCTAAGAACACAAATGAAATTTATACACAAAATCCGTTTAACCGATGGTGCCATCTGAGAAACGGTAATCGGCAAACCAATCGTCAAATCGTTGTTTAATTCACATGATCAGCTTATAACCGATGTATGACGGTTTCTACTCAAGTTAGAATTGATTGAACTTAAAGTTTCATCATTTTCGGTTTTTGAAACCGAAAATTCATCAAAGTCCTGAATAACTCAAGCTTCAGATCATTCTCGCGATTCAGATCTATCATATCAATACTCAATTTCAATTTCGTCGCATTTTTGGACCACCAAATCATCTGAATCAGTTCGCCGGAAAATTTCTGCAAGTCACCGGAAAACCGGGACTCACATCCTCACGGTATTTCCTCCGACTCTTTCTGTTTAAATCATGTGATTAATCAGTCCCTAACACAACTCCACCATCAGAATCGATCCTAGTCAACGTTTATCGAGAATCTTATCTTCGCCGGAAAACTTCTGAAACTGCCGGAATCACACTGTGAACTGGTATGATATCCTAAACTTCTTTTAAACCTTGTTTAAGTGACTCAACTTCATAAATAATCGATCAACGCTGTTAATTGGTTTCAACAGCCGGAGTTCACTTTCAGTACCGACGAACCTCCGCCGGAATTCTGTGAACAACATCAATCGGTATATCCTCTTCCTTAAACTCTCTCCATCCTCTACTTTTAAATTACTGATAATGTCTGAAAAACGTATAAGTCATAAACAAGTCGGAATATGTTGTCTGTGTAAATCGACGAAGAAGATGAAGACACAACATAACATAAGATTAATTAAAAACGGTATTTTAAACGGGTTAGACACACAGTCCAGCGGTGGACTGTGTGCAAATTTCACACACACGTCCCGAGTTCGATTCCTGCAATACGCACACCTTATATTATAACGCGCCTTTTTGTTTAAAAACTAAACTGGGATAACCCAGTTAGTTGTTAAGTATAATAAAAACCGAGATATTAACCAGGTTAGACACACAGTCCAGCGGTGGACTGTGTGCAACTTGAACTACACGTCGCGCGTTCGAAACTCGTCACGAGCACCGGTCCGATTGAATTAAAATGTTTTTGCAAATAAAGGAAATTCAGTTAAATCGAATAAGTGTATAAATATAATTAAAAACTAGATTATTTTGGGTTAGACACGTAGCTCAGTTGGTAGAGCCGCGTGCACGCGAACGGGAGGTCGCCGGTTCGAATCTCACCCGGCGCAGATCAATTCGCTGACCGAACCGGTCAACGGTCAACGGTCAACGGTCAGTTAATAACGTTAAAAAATAATTAAATACTTATAATTTTTATATTAAATTTAATATCACAAAAATAATCTAAAAATTCATTAAAATCCATTATTAAAGATAAAATTTTACTATGTTTCCAAAAATTATTATTTATTAAATTCTCGTTGATATCCATCCATTATATGTTTCTCACCATTCTCATATTAGATATTCCTCGTGATGCGCTCATACTAAATCTCTCCCCATCTTCAATCCACGCACCATGTGAGTGAATCTACAAATTCCCGTTTTAATCACGTTTTGGGGTGTATCATTGTCTTTGTTTATATACATATTATAACTAAACCATTGTGCATACATCATATCATGAACATGTGTATTCTGTTTATTGCTGTTAAGTAGTTATTATTGGATGCAATTTATTATTCAGTACATGCAATTTCATAGGCCGCCGCTCCCCATTTATGAGCGTTGAGCATGTTCCCCATTTTATTATGCGGTTGAACCTGGCGTGCCCACATACGATCGGCTCCGTTTGATTGAGCCTTGATCGCACAGTTCATTTTACATTTTCAGTACATGCAATACGATCGGCTCCGTTTGATTGGAGCCTTGATCGCACAGTTCATTTTACATTTTCAGTACATGCAATACGATCGGCTCCGTTTGATTGAGCCTTGATCGCACAGTTTCATTTATGTTATTTACAGTATGATGTTGGTATGTTCATGTATGCTGCCATGCGTTATTGTATGTTATAGTTGAGACTGCTATTTGCCATTACTTAATTATTTACATTTGCTCATCTATGATTATGCACAATATTTCTTTGATAAACTAACCATAAAATCATTATCAAATGTTTATCTAATAAGGTTCACTCGCCAACTTATGTTGACCCAAAAACTCCCATTTTACACATGATACAGGTGAACCAGCAGCAGCTAGGAACACATAGGACCTAGATTAGAAGAATAAAACAATTTAGCATTGGGATTGTTATGTTTGATTTATTTCCTTTGTAATGAATGAACATGTTTGGATATTTGAAAATGTAATTTTGACTTTATTTAATATGAAACATAATAGTAAATGTCATGTGCTTTGGTGATAACCCAATTATGCCCCGACTCTTATTTCCGCTGCGGGTCGGGGTGTAACAAAGGCTTCCAAGTGTCATTTACCTGGCACAAGTAACTATCAACGAGCCTCAGCTAAAGATTGAAGACCTTCCAATAATCTCGGAATATTCCGATGTCTTTCCTGAAGAATTACCAGGTCTACCTCCAGATAGGCAAGTGGAGTTTAGGATTGATATCCTACGAGGACCAGTGCCTGTTGCTAGAGCTCCTTATCGGTTAGCACCGACGGAAATGAAGGAGTTGAGAATTCAATTAGATGAACTTTTAGAAAAAGGCTTTATTCAGCCTAGTTCCTCACCTTTGGGAGCTCCTATCCTTTTCGTTAAGAAAAAGGACGGTTCAATGCAGATGTGCATTGATTACCGTGAGTTAAACAAGATAACCATTAAGAATCGTTATCCTCTGCCCATGATCGATGACTTATTCGACCAACTTCAAGGGGCTAGTTACTTCTCTAAGATCGATTTAAGATCAGGATATCATCAACTAAAGGTTAGAAGCGAGGATGTTTGTAAAACCGCCTTTAGGACCTGTTATGGTCATTATGAGTTCTTGGTGATGCCTTTTGGGCTCACAAATGCACCTGCAGCATTCACGGATCTCATGAATAGAGTATGCAAGCCGTATCTAGCTAAACTTGTCATTTTTTTCATACTTATCTACTCTCGTAATCATGTTGATCAGGAGAACATCCTCGGTGCATCCTAGAATTGCTAAGATAAGAGAAACTTTATGCTAAGTCATCTAAGTGTGAATTTTGGCTTAGAGAAGTCCAGTTTCTTGGACATGTAGTAAGTGAGCATGGTATCCAAGTGGATCCTGCCAAGATAGAAGCCATAAAGAATTGGGAAGTACCCGAAACTCCATTACTGGGTAGCTTCTTAGGATTGGTTGGTTATCATAGGAGGTTCATTGAGAACTTTTCGAGGATAGCCACTCCTCTAACTACCTTGACCCGTAAGAATGTCAAGTTTGACTGGGGTCCAAAACAAAAAGAATATTTTGAGGTTTTAAAACACAAGTTGAGCAATGCTCATGTGTTATCTCTACCTGAGGGTATTGAGGATTTTCCAGTTTATTGTGATGCTTCGCACACTAGCATGGGTTGTGTGCTTATGCAAAAAGGCAAAGTAACTGCTTATGCATCATGAAAATTAAAAGTGCACGAAAGGAATTACACCACCCATGACTTAGAATTGGGTGTTGTTGTATTTGCACTTAAGTTGTGGAGACATTACTTATATGGCACAAAGTGTATTATATACACCGACCACAAGAGTATCCAACATTTGTTCAATCGAAAGGATTTGAACATGCAACAACGCCGTTGGATGGAGACATTTAATGGTTATGATTGCGAATTCGCTATCATCCTGGCAAGGCAAATGTCATTGCTGACGCCTTAAGTCGCAAGGAAAGGGTTAAGCCTATAAGGACTAACGCAAAGGCATTGAGCTTAGAAATAGCTTAAATGAGAAGGTATTATATGCGCAAAAGCAAGCCCTGTTAGAGGCTAACATTCCTAATGAAGGATTAGGCAGAACTGTTGATCAGTTAATGCCTAGAAAAGATGGAATCCTTAGATTTAATGACAGAATCTGGGTTCCAATCTTTAGGGGACTTAGAGATCTAATCCTCCAAGAAGCGCATAATACGAGATACCCTATTCACCCGGGTGGTGACAAGATGTATCAAGATTTAAAGAAGAATTATTGGTGGATGGGTTTGAAGAAATCCATAGCCACTTATTTTAGCTAAATGTCTGACGTGTTCGCAAGTTAAAGCCGAACATCAAAAAACTGTCAGGACTTCTACAACAGCTTGAAATTCCCACTTGGAAATGGGAAATGGTGACTATGGATTTGATTACCAAGTTACCTAAGACCAAACATGATAATGACACGATATGGTCATTGTGGATAGACTGACTAAGTCAGCATTTCTTGCCAATTAAAGAAATGTATAATTCTGACAAATTGGCTAAGTTGTACGTGGACAAGATTGTGTCCCGACATGGTGTGCCAGTATCTATTGTATCTGATAGAGATACTAGATATAAATCTCATTTTTGGAAAATTTTCCAACAATCATTAGGCACAAGATTAAATTTTAGTATGACTTACCACCCGCAGACGGATGGACAAAGTGAGCGTACTATTCAGACTTTGGAAGACATGCTTAGGGCATGCGTGATTGACTTATGTGGAAGTTGGGATGACCACTTACCCCTAATAGAATTCTCCTATAATAATAGTTACCATACGAGAATCAAGGCAGCTCCTTTTGAGGCCTTGTATGGGAGAAAATGTCGAATGCCCGTGTGCTGGGCAGAAGTTGGGGAAGCCCAACTATCAGGACCGGAGATTGTCCTGGAGACCACGTCTAAGATTGTGCAAATCCGTGATAGACTCAAAACTGCCCGTGATAGGCAGAAGAGCTATGCTGACAAGAGGCGTAAACCTCTTAAGTTCCAAACAGGGGACAAAGTCACGCTGAAAGTATCACCTTGGAAAGGTGTAATGAGATTTGGAAGGAAGGCAAGTTAAGCCCAAGATATATAGGACCATTCGAGATAGTCGAATGTTCGGCACTGTAGCTTATAAGCTCAAGCCTCCAGAGGAGCTTAGTGGGATTCATGATGTGTTCCACATCCGTAATCTTAAGAAATGTCTAGCCGATAAGTCGCTAGCAATGTGCAAATTGATGAAAATGTGAGGTTTGTTGAGAAACCGATTTGATCAAGGATCGACAGGTTAAGAAGCTCCGAAGGAAAAAAAATACCTATAGTAAAGGTTAAGTTGAATGCCCTTCGAGGCCACGAGTATACATGGGAGGTTGAGTCCACTATGCGACAAAAATATCCCCATCTTTTTTAATAAAATCTTGAGGTCGAGATTTCTTTTAAGGGGGTGAGGATGTAACACCACGTAAAATCTTGTCCAATAGTATAGTGACACATGTCATTACTTTTATAATAAGTCCATTAAGGACTAATAAGGACTAAAGGTGTCAACATGCTCAAACTAAGCCTCTCAGTGACCCTCTGATGTCAACATGCATAAACCAAGCCTTTGAGTGACCATTAGTGTCAACATGCTTAAACTTAGCCTCTGAGTGACCATTTGTGTCAACATGCTTAAACTTGGCCTCTGAATGACCATTAGTGTCAACATGCCCAGCTTTGAGTGACCATCGAAGTCAACATGCTTATACTGAGCCTCTGAGTGATCCTTTACAAAGTCCTAACTCTCATATGAGCCACTTATTGGACGAGAGGGATTAATTCTGTATCTTTGTAAAAGTTGGACACAGAGGGGTTAAAAGTGTTAACATGTTAATTTTACCTCTGAGTGACCTTTTAACAAACCAAGAGCTTGACAATGTCCGAGCATACTCCCGGGTACGCCAAATATTGGCTACGGAGGGCTAAATATGCTATAAAGGTGTTTTAAGAGGTTTAATAAGTTGAGGGGCTAAAGGTGGCAAGTTTTGAAAGTTCCCGGGAAGCGCTCGCGGGCCGCGAGAGAAACGGGCCTAGTCTCTCGCGGGGCGCCAGAGGAGTGTGTCTGTAGAAAATTGTAACACCCTGAAAAATCGTGTCCAATAGTATAGTGACACGTGTTATATTTTAAATAAAGTCTATTAAAGACTAATAAGGACTAAGGGCGTCAACATGCTCAAACTGAGCCTTTGAGTGATGATCCGATGTCAACAGGCATAAATAACAAGCCTCTGAGTGACTGATATGTCAACATACCCAGCCTCTAAATGACATCGGAATCAACATGCTTATAATAAGCCTTTGAGTGATCCTTTACGAAGTCCTAACTCTCATTCGTACCATTTGATGGACGTGAGGGTTCAATTTTGTATATATGTGAAAGTTGGATAATTGAGGGATTAAAAGTGTCAACATGTTAATTTATACCTCCGAATGACCTTTTAACGAACCGAGATCTCGACAATGTCCGGGCATAATCTCGGTTATGCCAAGTATTGGCTACGGAGGGCTAAAAGTGCCAAAAAGGTGTTTAAAAAGGGTTTTTAGAAGCTTTATAAAGTTAAGGGGTTAAAAGTGTCAAAGTTTGAAAGTGGCCGTGGGGCGGTCGCGGCCGCGAGAGACATGGCATGTGTCTCTCGCGGGGTGCGAGAGAGCCTCTGCTGCAGAAAGTTTGTTTGTCAGCCATGCAAAACTCCACAAAACCATTTGATCGAAACTATGGACTTGTAATCAGCTATGCCACGTTTTGGGACACTTGTAAGCTCCCTCTTACACCCCTAAACACCTGGCTTCACCTCCTTTGAGTTCTCCAACTATAAATAGGTGCTTAAGTTCACCATTCCAACTTGCACCTTTCTCATTCATTCACTCTTCTTCCTCCTATGGAAGTTCCTAGCTAAAAGGAGCATCCAACATAGTTCTTTTGCACCCTAGGAATCACTGGTAAGTGTTCCTTCCTTGTGCATTTTCGTTAATAGGCTTTTATAGCCAAAAGTCAAGCGTTTTACGAAAACGCTTTGAATTTCGGTTAAGACCATTATGATCCAGCCATTGTTCAAAATGAACATGGCTAAGTGATCGTAATAAGGTAGGTGTTATTCCCTATAAAGGGCACCTCCTGAAGATCACGTTTGCTAGACCAATTGACGGGTCAAAGTTATGATATTTAAAAGTCAAACAGGCCATTTTTCAGAAAAATCATAAATTGATCTTATATGTGTTATGAAACCTGTTTTACACATAAACAAGTTGGTAATAATTATTAGAACATGTAAGAACATGTTCGGCTCATCAAATCAGTCCTAGGGTCGGTTCGCAACCGAAAGTCGTAAAGTTTGACTTCTGCTTTGACTTTCGAATTCTGATCCGATTTAGATTAGTTACCTACTGATCTAAAGTTGCATTATGATCATAATATAATGTAGCATAACCCTTGAGGTTATATTACATGATCATAATCAGAATCAAGTTTATGCGCAAGTTCCATAATTATGCCATCTTTGGGCCAAAATTCCCTTTTTGCTTAAAACAAGGTTTTAAATGGTGATGAACTTGAAAATGAGTTTTCTACTGATCTAATATTATAAGTAGGATTATTTGGGATGTTAAACCAAGTTATAAACTGAGTTTTTAAACAGGTCCTTAAACTATGTCGATAAATGACAATTTTAGCCATTGTGGCTTATAAAATAGTTTTAATCAAATCTTTTGAAGGTAATCTTACACTGATATATTATATTAATTAACATACTTTAAACATTTAATCTGACCTTAACATCAGTTTTCATAAACATCGCATAAAGACGTCATTTTACGACATAAGTGCCGTTTCGGCGCATAGTATGGTTTTAAAACTATATTATTGACAAGACTTGATACCTACTAATTTTAAAACTTATTCTAAATGTATTTACAGTAGGTAGATGTTATAAACTCAGAATCCCGAATAATTTATAAACTATGTGTAAAACGACCAAAATGCCCATTCGGTGAATAGTTTGGTCATAAAAGGTAAATTACACATGTAATTAGTATCCTACTGATATTATATCATAAATAAAGTATTTTTTCAGAATACTTATAATTATAACATTAAATTATATTCAAGTTCCTTTTATATGGTATGAAATTACCAAATTGCCCTTATGAGGCATAGTTTGGTTTTAAAACCTTAACGGGCATATAAGTTGATATCCTACTGATATTTTAACTTATTTAAAATATAACGGCATATAGAACTTGTCCATGACTTATTCGGTTACCCATTTTCGCTTATAAGCATACGGTTGATTATACGTAACTAGTTTATGGAATTTAACCAAAACGTGTTTAACCTTATCATTTTAATCTCAAAATCCACAATGTTAATTGTTTACCCATATTATGCAAGTCAAAGTACTTGTCGGGTTTAAACTACATTCTATCCGATCATCGTTTAATCAAGCGTCATACGTTTTGATTGTGTACACTACTCGGTCTAAGTCTATGACTTAAATAAAGACTGATAGTATTTAATTGGTTAGCTTATGCCATAATCCAGACTAGAGCCTTGCCGGTAAATGCTATCTGCACGTTAGTACTTTTGTATACGGCTGAGTTATTTAATTTTAAAAGAAGACAAGCTTAGGTAAATACTCTCGACTTATTTTCCCTATACGGGCTTGGGATACGGTAAACTATTACGCTTGGTCAGAAATGGGATCAATTGAATGCCGGATTGTGGCTAGTAAATCCGCATATTCTGTTTTAAGTTAGTTTTGTTTGATAACTTAAAAACCGGGGGTTAAATTACCGTGTCCTGGATATCCTCGGCTCATTAGATTAGTTAATGGCCACGACCTTAGCGCGATGTGTAGGCATACACCTGACAGACGCTCAAATGCAAATTACCCAAGACGTTGGGATAACTCCTCTGTGAGTTCTAAGTGGTGTGTATTTAATCATGTCTCGGTCTCGGTACTGGGCACTGTATGTATGGACAAACATGTGAATCTGTTAACAAGGTTACAAAGTAACTTTCCCAAGTTATAAAAGATTTTGTGCCCTGTGCACTTAAAATCATTTTAAAATGTTTTCAAAATGAGTCAGTTGGGTGTATTTAGCAGCGAAAGTTGACGTATCGTCCAAAGACTAAACTGCAGGTACAATACGAAATAGGTCGGAAGTTGCTCGGTAGTGAATAAGAGGATCTTGCAAATCCTTAGATCTGCTCTAAAGTCTGTTTTATATTCTTTCTTGTATATTTTAATGATCCGCCTGTGGATCTTCTATTACGAGCCTGTATATTATTTTATTTTGAATTGGTTTGTAATAGTAATTTTACTCCAAGACTTCCGTTGTGCCGTGTTTAATTTACTATGATGTTATAAACTGACGTCACAATACTCCCCACCCGGGCCCACCGGTGTATGGATTTGGGTTGGAAATCTGGGGTGTGATAAAAATTTGCTTGGCCTCCACACATATTTCCAAAAACCATTTGATTCGAAACTAGGGACTTCCAAACGGCTATGCCATGTTTTAGGACACTTGTAAGTTCCCTCTAACACTCCCTAACACCTGGCATCACCTCCTTTAAGCTCCTCAACTATAAATAGGTGTATTAGTTCATCACTTGAACTTGCACCATTCTCATTTATCACTCTATCTCCCTCCTCTGGAAGTTTCTAACTGAAAGGAGCATCCAACTTAGTTCTATTTCATCCTAGAAATCACTTGTAAGTGTTTCTTTCTCTTGCATTTTCGTTTATAGGCTTTTATAGCCAAAAGTTAAGGGTTTTACGGAAAACGACTTGACTTTCGGTTAAGACCATTATGGTCCAGCCATTGTTCATAACGAACATGGCTAAGTAATCATAATAAGGTAGGTGTTAATCCTTATAAAGGACACCTCCTAAAGATCACGTTTGCTAGACCAATTGACGGGTAAAAATATTATTATTAAAAAGTCAAACATGCCAGTTTTCGGAAATATTATAATCTGAGCTTATATATGTTATGAAACATGGTTTGGCACTTAAACAAGTTGGTAATAATTATTAGAAGATGTGAGAACATGTTCGGCTCATCAATTTCAGTTCTTAGGTTGGTTCGCAACTGGAAATCGCAAAGTTTGACTTCTACTTTGACTTTCGATTCTGACCCGATTTAGATTAGTTAGCTACTGATCTAAGGTTGCATTATGATTGTAATATAATGTAGCATAACCCTTAGGTTATATTACACGATCATAATTAGAATCCAAGTTTATGCACAAGTTCCGTTATTATGCCATTTAGACTAAAATGCCCTTTTTACATAAAATAAGGTTTAATCGATAACGAACTTGAAAAAATGAATTTCATACTAATTTAATATCATAAGTAAGATTATTTGGGATATCAAGTCAGATTGTATACTGAGTTTACGCACAAGTTCTTGTGTTATGTCGATGACGATAAAGCCCTTGTGGCACATAAAATGGTCTTAATCATCCATTTTCGTGTCAAATCTTTTACTTACTGATATGTTATATTAAATAACATATCTAAAACAACTGAACTTGATCTTAACATCAGTTTTTTTATCAAACTTAGCGCAAATCGTCATTTTATGACATAAACACCATTTTGGTGGTTTTAAACCATATTTATCGACCAAGACTTGTTACCTACTTATTTTAAAACTTATTTAAAATATTTTACAGTAATTACATGATATAAACTCAGAATCCTAATTAAATTACAAACTATGTGTAAAATGACCAAAATGCCCTTACGGTGCATAGTTTGGTCACAAAAGATAATTACACATATGATCAATATCTTACTGATATTATATCATAAATTAATTACTTTTGATAGAATACTTATGATCATAACCTTAAAATATATTCAAGTTTCTTTTATACAGTATATAATTAACGAAACGCCTTTATGAGGCATAGTTTCATTTAAAACCTTAACGGGCATGTAAGTTGATATCCTACTGATATTACAACTTATTTAAAATATAATGGCATATAGAACTTGTCCGTGACTTATCCGGTTACCCGATATCGCTTATATGAGCACGGTTAAGTATATGTAACTAGTTTATAAAAAACTTATCATTTTAATCTCAAAATCTAGAATGCTTATGGTTTACCTATATATACAAGTCATAGTACTTGTTGGGTTTAAACTACATTCTATTCGATCACCGTTTAATCTAGCGTATAATACCGTTATTGATCCTGTACACTAGTCGGTCTAAGTCTATGACTTAAATTAAGACCGTTAGCAATTAATTGGTTAGCTTATGCCATAATCCAGACTAGAGCCATCCGGTAAATGCTATCTGCACTTAGTTCATTTTGGATACGGCTGAGATATTAAATCTTGCATTTTAAAATCAAGACTAGCTCAGGTAAATACTCTCGACTTATTTTCTCTATACGAGCTTGGGTTACGCTAAATTATTACCGCTTGGTCGGAAATGGGATCAATCGAATGCCGGACTGTGGCTTGTAAATCCACATATTCCGTTTTAATTATTTTCCCTACACGAGCTTGATAACTTAAACATCAGGGGTTAACGACCGTGTCCTGGATATCCTCGACTCATTACATTAGTTAATGGCCACGACTAAAGCGCGGGGTGTAGGCATACACCTAATAGATGCTCATGCTAAATTATTTTTACCCACTAGTTAGGGACAACTCCTTAGTGAGTTCTTAAGTGGTGTGTACGTTAATCATGTCTCGGTCTTTGTACTAGGCCCCGTATGTATGGACAAACATGTGAATCTGTTAACAAGGTTACAAAGTTGACTTTCCCAAGTTATAAAAGATTTTTGTGCCATGTGCACTCAAAATCATTTTCAAATATTTTCAAAATGAGTCAGTTGGGTGTATTTACCAGCGAAAGCTGACGTATTTTCAAAAGACTAAGCTTGCAGGTACAATACAAGATAGGATGGAAGCTGCTTGGTAGTGATATAAGAGGATCTTGCAAATCCTTAGATCTGCCCTAAAGTTTGTTACACATTTTTGTTTATTTTACGATCCGCCTGTGGATCTTCATTACAAGCCGTCTTATATTATTTTTCGTACTTTGAACATTTGGTTTGTAATAGTAATTTAAATTCCAGACTTCCGCTGTTTGTGTTTAATTGAATATGATGATATTAACTTACGTCACGATATTCCCCACCCGGGCCCACCGGTGATTTGTTGGAAATCTAAGGGTGTGACACCCTACCTCCCCTTCAAAATCACTATTACCATCTAATCACTCAGCCTATACTTATACTGAAACTAGCCTTCTCCTACCACTATAACCACCTCTCAGAACCCATCAACCCGTCCCATCCAAACATACAATCGCCATACAAAACCCACAATCGAACCTCACATTACTCACCATCTCAAACACCTTTTCCATCCATCTTCCAAGATGCCTCCTCACTCTAGCGAGTCCCAAACTAATCATCTTCTCGTTTCCGTTTCCCATTCCAACACTACTACTTCCCCTTCTTCACAGGATTCACATTCCACTCTTCCTACTCCATCCATTTTTCCACCACATACACGATAACCAAACATAAAGTTCTACAATTCCAAATTACAACTCACGATAACCATTACAACTCACCCAATACCAAATTAGTAAACACCATTACAGTTCACCCAATTCCAATCACCATGAACCAATTTTTCATATTCATTCCTTGAAAGTTCCCACATGGTGGCATGCTATGGATGATGAATTCAATGCCCTTCTTCGTAATGGCACATACTTATGTGCAAATTCAGTTTATCACTCAAGAATGACATATGTTGCCTTAGATTATCACTTTGTCAAGAAAAATAGCAAATGACTCACTAGAGGGGCTACATGTTCACTCTAGAGATACACTAGTTAATGTTATTACCAAGCCTCTTGGTCGTCACAAGTTTCAGCTGTTACGATCCAATATCGAAGTATCTGATGGATCATCTATCTTGTGGGGCGTATTACGGATAACCCTTCTAGGATTTTAAAGGAAAGTCATAATAGTTTTAAATGTAAAATATTTAGTTAATACATTTGTTTGAACTGTAGCATAAGTCTTGCATAAGTTTTCTCCTTCAATATCTTCTCTTTGATATGTTGTAATCAGCTAGTTATTGCCTTTGCTATATGCTCGATTATCAATCGAATATATTTCTTGTTTACAAGAACTTTATACCGTCATAAATAGAGCCTGGTTTTATATAATCATTATGGATATATGTAACAATATAAAACTAGGTCTTATACTCGAAACCAAGTTTCTTTTGAGTGATATAATCATTTTTAAACGAGTACTATTCCTTTCTTGAGCATTTAAAAACATTAAACTCGAAACCAAGTTTCTTTTGAGTGATATAATCATTTTAAAACGGGTACTATTCCTTTCTTGAGCATTTAAAACATTAAATAAATAACCCCTTTTATCAAAATTAAGAGAGATATACGAACTTATAGTTGTGATAGATAAACACTAGCACAAGTTAATAATAGCCATAAATCCATCTTGTTTATTTATATTTATAAAATATACAAAAACGAACATTTCTCAACAAAATTCGAATACCACTAGATACTTCATGTTGTGTATTATTAATTGAATGTCATCATTAACTTGGATACATATAGGGTCTTTATAAAGAAGTGAAATGGAATAACACTTGATTAAGACCTTTGCAGATATCAAAAAGGTGGTCGACTGGCTGTGGGAGATTCGAACACAAGGCAAAATCATTATTTAATTTCCTCTTTCCTTTGTTAATTGATGTTTTTGTAACATCCTATCTATTTTATTATTTTATTTCGCAAGTCAATTAAATCCCGTATTTTCTAGAGATCCAAAATTGAAGTCCGAACCTTCTTGCAACTTTGTCTATGTAAAAATTAAAACACGACTTTGAGATATGAGATAATCTATCAAAATTTAACACTACTCAAAGAAAAAAATCATTGCTAATAAATTTTCAAACATTTTTTGTTACAAAAGAAGTATGGTTATATGTTTTCGTATCTTTTTTTTCATGTCTAAACTCATACTATTGGAAGAAATATTATACATAATATGTAAATATGTAAGAGAGTGTATTATTTCTGTAAATCTGTTTCCAAAACTTGTTACTATAATAATATACGTAAAACCGTAAGGAGCCATTATTTTAATATTGTGTAGTGATTTACTACAGTGTGTAGATTCACAAAAGAACAAAACAAATATCTTCACTTAAACTGCTTATTATTGTAATTATGTAATATATATGTACATATATATATGTGTGTGTGATATAGAGGATGATTGGAATAGTGAAGCGGTAGTCAGCATGGACGACGGAGCACATGCCTTCGATCCAATGCACATGAATATGTCACGAGGAAACCTAAGACCTCAATTTTTATATGGTGTTGCCCAATATATATATTTGAACCGCAATCATGAAATGCTCAATTAGCATTAGAAAAACAAGTGACAAGCCAGAAATTACATATATATCAAAAACGTCAAATTGAAACACCAAGAGTGCGCAAAATCTACATAATAACCATGACACAACGAGTAATAACACATCATTTTAATAAAATACAACTCAGTGAGTATTGTTACTGTGTACGACCTCAAATCTAAAAAACCTCACAGTTGGATCATTATGTTAAATCATATTTTCTTAAATCATTATAGTCAACAAATAGTAGCGGAGAGTACACCAAATATCCAACACATCAAGTTTAAACATAACAAAATAAATAACATAATAGGTCGTTTATGGTTGATAGGATATGAGTCCAAAAAGTAGGGTAACCTTCAATCCATATCATGTCACTTCTATCAACCATCAATCAATTAACCTACGTGACATGCATGTGTAAAAGTTAGCTACGCTAAGAAAGTATTAGTTTAATAACACTATATATGCTAATCATATATTAGTGTTTTCGGTACATAAGTTCTAATGATATGATGGTGTATGCATTAATTATTACACTCTCATACTCTGCTAGTGATGATAAATTTGTTATCTAGACATTCTCCGCATTTTCGACATTTGACGTTTGTTTGTTATGTAGATGTTGATTCTGGCTAATTTGTATGTCGTTTATATTATTCACATTCTTTTGTTGTCATTCAGTTACTTATCATTTATTTATTTTTCTGTTGATTTGTTCTCTTTCAATTTTTATAATTGATTCTGATATAATCTTCTAACCGAACATCAAAATTTGGTTTGGGATATTTTTGATTTGTTCTCGTTTATTTTCTACTACCTTTGTTCTCTTTCATTCGATTGATCCAGATTACCTCTTTCAGTTCACCATAGAGGATAATCGATTTTTTATCTCACAATTTCAACATGTAATAAGGCTATACAATAAATTTCTAATCTTGAATCAACGGTTGGAAAATTGTTCATATGTTCGTAACTTGTTCTCAATTTTAGGTTGTTAAATATTAAACCACCTATATACATAATCTGCAATTCAAAGATGATTATGGCATATATGTATGAACATGTTCCATATATTTGTTTAATCTCTGATTCATCTTCCTAACTGTCATGATCAACGACTGATCAATAAATAACTAGTGGAATCAAATTTAGTGATTTCATATAAATCATCTAGACCTAAAATAATAATAATAATAATATGTTAGATAACGCCCAACCTACGTCCACTAGGGTTTGATTTTTATTTTGTCACAGTCATGACGACCGATTTCCCAGTACATGCAAAAATCCAAACGAGATCAATATCAAACTAAAACAAAGAGTGCATGCACGTGTGTACGTACATATATATGTATATATTTATGTATTCAAAGTGTTTATAGCAGAGATCGAGGTCTGAGTGGAAGGTGGATTCCTTTTGTCCCGGTACTTTTATAATCTTTCACACAACCATAGGGTCTATGTTTAACTAGTCCTATGTACACAGATAATTATAATTATTATATTATAATTAAATTTAAATATGTTTATGATGACGTGGCTAATTGTTCACTTTGTATTCAGATTTTTATAAGTCTCGCCTGACTTGCAGAATAAAGAAGTGGAATATGTTTATATATTGCATCTTTCACCTTGTACCTTGGATGCTTCATTAATATTTTAATAGATTGCACATGGCTTAATAACATAATGGCATTTTAGACATAAGGTAAGGTTTGGACCAATAGAAATCGGTTTCTAAAAGACAATATTTATTAGGTTTTTTTATGAATTGGTGTATAGACATAATGCCTAGTAAAGATGGATATGATCAGGTGGTTTCACTCATAGCACGATAATACTCCAGTGATCCGTCAGCGATCCGAATTTACAGTTAAAAAATATTTTATTGGATTGTTTTTCGATCTAGCCCATGTGAAGGTATGTGTAGTTTGACCGTTGCATTAAAGTTTAGGGGATGCCATTAAATGCTAAAAGACAAATGATATGAAATTAATATAGGTGGACATTGCCAATTTGCCCTTTATAGATGTTGTGTTACATGTGGAATACTTGCTGTGGTTTCAGTATTATCGTTATAATTCATAAAAATACATAAGGTATGTTTTATGGACGAAGGTGTGACCTGTTGTTGATGAGAATTTTAAGACAGATTATATATATATGACTCAACAACAATAATAATCATATCCAGTATAATCTTAACCTATATGATTCGAATAAGTTTATTATATACGTAATCGATCCAGTCATATTGGCAAATGACAATGTTTGTTGATCTCATTTGGGATATTGAATTGGTGGTGGTTTCATTATTATCTTTATATAAGCATACATAACATTTGTTTTAAGGACAAGCACCTACTTAACTAATCAAGTAACACCTACTTAACTTTTTCTCAGACAATGTTATGAAACTAATTGCATTACTTGAGTTTGTCTAGACTTTCATATACACTTGAAATCTTTCGAAATATCATATATAACCGAGTCAAACTTAGAATATCATACATTTACTCGCGCATTGCAGCCGGTGACAATTACAGAGCACTGCTAATTTTATAAGTACCGTTATCCGCATGTTATGTTGATGACGTGATCATATAAAACAGTGAATATAGAAAAGCGTATGAAAAATTACTTTACATAAAACCACGTAAAAATAGATTCAATTAATTTTCAAAGAGTTCATTTGAAGAATAGTCGTTAGGCTAAAAATACAAGTAACCTACTTGGTTCTTCCGGGTTTTCACCAATAGTAGAGCTCTAGAAAAAGAAAGGGTGATAGACAAAAAGGGTTGAGTCTTTGATAAGAGAGAGAGAGATAGAGATACAAAGGAAATGAGAGTAAAATTGAGAAAGATGTAATACGGAGAGAGTGCACACATGTAGGAAACTAAAAAAGAACTAATTTTAAAAATATGTGCTTACAATGGTTGTACCTTTTGCAAAGAAAGAGGAACAGAGCTTCTACAATATGCACAAATAAGTGTACAATCTCAGCGGGTGAAAACATCTCACAATGTAAACTTGTCTTTTTTTTTTTTTTACATATCTATCACCTGTGGTTTAGTGTGAGGGAGGTTAGGATTCTTCATTTTGACTTAAGTTCAATTTTCACTTATGTCACTTTGATAAATTAAATAATAATAGATATAGCCTAGCTTTTTTGCAGAGTGTCAGGTTTCATCCTGAGCTCACCCGTGTTTTCGTCTCATCATGTGTTACGCCAGAGAATGTTCTGCTCTTTTGGTGGCACAACGGTTGTTAAGTGTAGTCGACGGTTGTTTTTTTCCGGAGGAACACACAAGCCAAACTCTGTAGTCAGCGTTAGCCCGGTTAAGACAACATAGTTTGGCCGGAGCAACGCAACGGAGCTCTTCAATTTAGAGAGTGCGGTAGCCTAATATAAGAAAATCCTCGTTCTAAAAAAAACGTAAACTTGTCTTTTAATATATATTTAATATTAGATTTTTTTATTAAAACAATTCACATTTTGATCGTTCTTTTCTTATTTTTTCTTAAACTTGTTCATAACCTCATTTTTAACCTAAGAATTACATATATGCCTATCAACAGTTTTTTTTTCCCTCAAATATGCCTATCAACAATTTTTTTCTCAAATTATCATATTTAGTTATTTCAACACTGAAAATAGGTTTTCTTTAAATTAAAATTTATATGCCTATCATATTTAGGTTTTGAATTTGTATCAGGTGTTATATGATTTTATTGGAAGTAATATAAAAGCTAAAGTGATAGATATAATACACAAGCAATAGTAATTCCTAAAGAATTTTAAGATGTACAGCTAAGAAATAAGTAGAACAAGAATATGCAGTTAAATAGTTAAATAAAAATATATTATTATAATGGGTTGCATGTGATAATAAATAAATGAAATAGACGTAAAATTGATTGTAAATTTGATATACCTATACTCTAAGTTGGATGAGCATTGGCAAGTTACTATATGGCAGCTTGTTATTGTTCAGTTTAGTTATTTGTTTTTTTTAGTTTTTATCCTTCAATATTTAGTATTGCAACTTATAATCCTTCAACTTTCTAAAAACTATATACTCATTTTTACGTGCTTATATTTATGTATGTGTTATAAATTCATGTTGATTACGATTTTTTTAATCTTTTAGTAAGTTTTTGTTTATTTTAACCTTTAACCTTTAATATTTAGTATTGCCAGTTACAACCCTTCAACTTTATAGATGCTACGCGCAAAGTGAAAAAGAAGAAAATAAAAGAAATAACAGGTCTAACCGACTGAGTTGTTGGATGAGCAGTGGCAGACTACTGTATTGCAGCGTGCCATTGGTCAGTTTTTTATAGCTTTTACCCTTTAACGTTTAGTATTGCCACTTACAACCCTTCAACTTTCTAAAAACTATACACTCATTTTTACGTGCTTATATTTATGTATGTGTTGTTATAAATTCATGTTGATTACTGTTTTTTTTGTCTTTTTAATAAGTTTTTGTTTATTTTAGCATTTACCTCAACATTTAGTATTGTCAGTTACAACACTTCAACTTTATAAAAACTTTATAATCATTTTTACGTGTTTATATTTATGAACGTGTCGATATAAATTCAAGTTGATTACGTTTATTTGAAAATGGATAGGCTCAGATATAATATTTTTTTTTCACTTTTTTTGGTAAGTTTTCAGTTAATCTACATTTTAGCATAAATTTATTTTAAAACAAGTTGGGTCAAATATAATATGTTTTCATAGATTTTATAAATTGGGCTTACTTTACGTTTCGGTCCCACTGCAAGTGCGGTACCATTTTTAACTTAAAATTTTTTTACTTGTTTTTATGTTCGTATCGGTATAAGTTCAAGTTGGTGTTCGACGTAAATTTCTTTCGTTTCCATGCTTATTTTATGTATGTTTCAGTTTATGTACGTTTTGACGTGACTTTTGTTTAGAAATAGTTCAGGTTTTTACTGCACAAATCTGAGTTACTTTATATTTGGACCCATTGTATCACACGGGAAGATTTACTAGTTTGAAATATGATTTTTTTTGAGAAATACAAATAGTAATTTCGCACATGTCTATTTTTCCTTAGCATAATAGAAACCAAAACATTATATCATATTGAAACAATAGTATAATAAAAACGAATCAGTAGGGTGGTGATCTATTGATAAAGATAAAGTTTTTAAACATCTTGTGAGATCTTGGGTTTAAGTCCAAAGACAACAAAAAATAAAAGAAATTTACGTTTGAAAAAAAAATATAATAAAAATGAAAACGATATATAAGATTGAAACATTTAATAAAAGTTAATTGACGTTAGAGATAAATAAAAATCCAAAATGACTTTAACGAAAATCTTAAAAAGCTTGACTACTATTAAATGAAGTATTTCCCTATGTTTATTAAGATATATAATCATTCCATAGAGATATGATAGTACCCACAAAGCCCATACTAGTTTTTAAAAACATTTTACTATTGGGCTTGGAGCTAGAAATACATTCTGATACTACATCAACAAGTCCCACAACAAAAAGTTTTGAGAAAGCCTTATTTTTTTGTAGCTTGGAACTTGGGAAGTTTTATTTTGGGAAGCTGGGAACCTTTATATCCATGTAATATTTTTCTTGTTTTTTATAATCTTTTTAGTTAAATTTAAAAGGTGTCTGCACACTATTTGTTATTACTTTCTAACAGAAAGGTGAAAACCTATTTAATATTATTCTCCGACCTATCTCTATATCTTCTATGTCTAAACCAGTTTGATTTAGATCTTTTTACTTTAATAAAGGTACACTTAAAAATCTTGTTTTTATTACATTCTGTATACAAGCCGTGTAATATTTGGCTCGACTTGATGTAAGATTCCTCAATTCGACGTAAGATCACTCGATTCTCTAGGAGCTAGGTCGTTTTAATCAAATTCACCACACTATTTGCCATAATCCAAACTATAAGTTATCTCAAGTGGAGCTGAAAACCCAAAGAAGCACTCTTTGTGTTCTTGATATTCTCTACTAATTCTATATTAACTTTTTTAGTTATTTGGTTTTAATTAAATATAAATTAACGAACAAACAAAAAATAATTAATTAACTAGTTGGTAATTTAAAGTTGAGTAATAATAGTCGTATCCTCTGAATTCGATACTTGTTTCTTGCATAAACTTTACTACAAACGATAAGTACATTTGCCTATTGTGTGTTTTTAGTCTAAGTAATAATTATTTCTTCTAAATTTAGAACTAGAAAAACATGTTTAAAAGTTATTAAGTTAACCCACCTAGTCATGATAAGAGTTATTAAATTAATTACCTACTAAACAAACATGCATCAATATATTTTAAGGATGGTTTATGCTTATTTATGATTTCAAATGGTCTTTTTTTTTCCTGAAATCTCTTATTGACAATGGATTTAATTTGGTTGAAACATGCAGTGGATACAACTTCTGTCCAAAAATAAGTTGGAAGGCCTGTAACAACTAATAATGTTCTTGTAGACTCAACTAGAGTCTGATTTCTCGTTTCTACTACTTAATTTCGTTGTGGAGTTCTAGGTGCAGAAAAATAATAACTAATGTCATGCTTAGTAAGGAATGAGCATCGCTTGGCATTTTGAAATTTGTTACATTATCACTTTTATCTTAATTACTTTTGATTTCATTAAATTTTTGATTCTTTTAATGAAATTAATAACACGATCAAAGGGTTTCACTTTTTAATATCAACAATTCTGCGAATGTGTACCTAGAGTGATAATCAACAATCACTAACATGTACTGTTTCCCAAACATATTTAGAATACTCACTCGTCCATAAAGATCCAAATGTAGTAGTTCTAGTGGTTGTTGAGAAAATTGTTCATGTATGGATTTCTTTGAGGTTTCCTTAAACTTACCCATCTCATAGGAACTCCAACTTTGATCTTTCTTAGGTTTTAAATCGGTACATCTTTGACAAGTATGTATTTTGAAAGCCAAGCAAGAGTTTTAAAATTTATGTGGGATAACCTTTTGAGCCAAAGCCAGTTTACATTGGCTGAAGCTGCTGCCATCAGACAAAGTGTCTGGTTTGACATTTAGTTTTGAAATCCACATAATACATAGATTCCTTATGTCTCTTTCCTGTCATATAGACTTCACCATCATTTAAACCTTCCAAGTGTTAAGAGTTGGGAAAAAGAACAAACGTCTATCCCTTATTATCAAATCTACCAAACTAAGAAAGTTATATTTAAGACCTTTAACATATGCTACATTCTCAATTGTAACCTCTCCATTTGTGATGTTACCATATCCGATGGTCTTAGCTGATACTCCATTTCCAAAATTTACTCTCTTACCCAACTTTTATGTGTAATTGTTGGGTAGGCTCCCATTTCCCAACATGTGCTTGGAATTTCCATAGTCACAGAACACTATCTGTGGCACAGGCCGGTGGTTATTTAGGTAAACTAAGATCATTTTAAGGTACCCAAGTTATCTTTGGTCTTCGGACAACATCATTATTTATATCTTTTACAAAAAATATTTCAAGCTGATTGAGAACAATTTTTGTATAAGATTTGGAGCTATTTTTATTTTTGTTTTTTTTTTGTAATTAGGGTAGAGAATTTCTTCTTATCAACTAATTTGTATAAAACATTTTATTAAATTATGCTAAAGAGTTCTTTGCATACACACTTTTTAGGGAGAATATTTTATCTGTTGAACACCTCTTTTTTATTTCATTTTCTTGTTCAGACTCTTTCGATAATTTATATTTTGATTTAAATAATTTATGTTTTCTTGTTATCTTTTTGTTGACTATATTGAAAACATGTTCCCATTGATTTGCAAAAGTTTGTTTTCAGAGTTTTTAGACGAGGTTGATACGTCTGAAAATTCTAACTCAGTTTCTTCAAATGATGCCCTTTCTTGATCAGGTGGTGTGTTTCTTACCATGATACTTGTCTGATCTTTTTGGTATGCCTGGAGAAGTGACTAAACTTCCGGACAAGTATTCAGTTGGTTCATCAATATTTCTATTGAATAATGACACATGATCAACCTTGTTGAGTTTTTCTTTTGCAATTCCTGGTACTTCATGGTTTTCTAAGCACAAACCAAATCCCGAGGGACTAGCTTGTTTTTCTATGAAACTTACAAATGCTTCTTTATAGCGTCGCACACTCATAGTTTTAGCATGAATCTCTGAATGTAGGGAGATTCTTTCTTTTTCATAAAAATCAGTTTTACTTTTAGCTTTAAGTAAAAGTTTTGAGTCTTAAATACTTGAGTTAAATGCCATAATGGACCCTGAGGTTTGGTCACTTTTGCTACTTTAGTCTAAAACTGAAGCCTTTTGAATCTGAGTCCCTATGGTTTCAATTTTTTGTCATTTTCATCCAAATTTCAAACTGGGTCTGATGTTTCAGTTAACCACATGCCTTTTTGTCGTTTTCCTCCCTTTTAATGAAGGAAAAATTGTCTTTTATTGTGTTATTATAACATATTAAAAAACAGAAAAAATAAGATTGATCTTATAAACAGAAACATATAACATAGTCAACGAATATCTATCTTCCTGATTTTCCCCCAAAGTCATGCGATTGAACCTTAACATAATTCATTGACGATTACGATGATTTGAACCGGTCTGTTCGAAAACAAGGCTCCACATTGAGGTTTTTTTACATAAATTGGTTAGTATCAAAGAGGAGTTCAAATTAAATTTAGAAGAAAAATAGGTAAAAAAATCGTAATCAAATGGCATACCGGTTTAGGTTTGTTACATCAATGGAAGCGACGACCCGGGTTTTGTGTCGTCCACGAGGTACGAAGTTGGGTTGGAGCTCCACAGGAGCAGACCACTTTCATGTTAATCTTAAGTTGTAGGTGACTAGGCTTGAAGAAGGACGGTGGGGACTAGGGTTGAAGAAGGGACAATTAGGGTTTTATAAAATGGATTTTGTGATTTTTATTTTTTTTTCGTTTTTATGATATGTTATAATAATACATTAAAAGACCATTTTGCCCTTCATTAAAAGGGAGGAAACTGACAAAAAGGAATGTGGTTAATTGAAAAATCAGACCCATTTTGGATAAAAATGGCAACAAAATTGAAACCAGAGGGACCTAGGTTCAAAAGGTTTTAGTTTTGGACTAAAGTTGTAAAAGTGACCAAAACTTAGGGACCATTTTGGCATTTAACTATAAATAATTTTACTTTGTTTAACAATGCCACCTTTTTTCTATTGGTGTTTTCTAGTTGTTAGGATGAAATTTTAGTTATTCAGTTCTTGTTGATTTTTATTAGATACAAACTTGACCCTGTCAAGTTTAAATTTGCTGTTAATTTTGTGGAAGTCAAAAGTTAATTTAGTAATTTGATTAAGGAAATTTTGCTTGGTAAGCTGTACTCTTGATCTGAGTTACAGGATTCTGATGATGTATACTCCTTTGTAATGAGACAGAAATTGGCTATATCATCTTCTTCATCGTCTAATGAAGAAGAATCAACCTAGTTTTCTTCTTCAACCATGAGAGCTTTCTCTTTACTCTCCCTTCTCTTGGCTTCCTCCAACTTTTTAAGTAATACTCAACACCTTTGACATTCTTATTTTTACAGTTTGAGGCATAATGCCCTTGTATTTGATAACGACAACATATAATATTTGTTTTATCTGTTTCCTTTTTATTACACTTGAGTTTTGTTTTTTAGAGTTGTTTTTATTTGAGCTTGACTGATCTTTTCTTTTATCAAAACTATTAATTTTTTAAATTATTTTGTTAAAGCGCTTGAGATTGTGCAAGAGACTCAATATCTAGCTCAAAATCACTCAGCTCATTTTTGTTTATCAAATCTAGCTCAAAATTACTCAGCTCATTTTTGTTTATCAAATCAGATGATTAGTTGATAATCTTACAAGTGTGGAATCTGATCTCACGTTCTTATCTCTAATAGAGTCAAAGATAAGAGCAATGAGACTGCCCTTAAATGTTTAGTCTTCAACGATCTCACTTTCCTGGTCTTGGAGAATACTTAACAAATTGCTTAATTGCATTGTTTCAAGGTATGTGGTGGCTCTTAAAGGACCAATAAGTGCATCCACTCTTTGGGTATACCTTGAATAAACTTCACATTTCTTTATTTATTTGTATATGACCTCGCAGATACTTGAAGGATTCATATTCTTATATGAACTTTGAGCGTTTGGTTCTTCTACATTTGCTCACCTCCATCAAAAAGATTTGCCAAGTAATCCATATCTCTTTGGCAAATTCACATGAATCTACCTAGGAGAATATGCCGTTTAGCAAAGCTATAATCATGAGGCATTTCAATTTTACATCTTTTTCCATCATTTCAAGGTTTTTTGTGTTCCAGTGTTGCCTATCTTTTGGAGCTCGACTTACTTGAACCTTCGAGGTAGTGCTCGTTGATGCAATACAAGGTACTTCGATCGATGGAATATAAGGACCATTTACAACTGACCTGACATAATCATTGTCAAGGTTGTTAAGAAAATTTATCATTCTTATTTTTCATTGAGAGTACTCATTTTTTGCTAGGAGTTATGATTTTGCAGATGAACCAACAGTTAAGCTACCATTATAAGATTGTAGGTTTTCCATATTGATAAAACACTTAAACAATCAATGTTTTAATAAAAAAGAATAATTTGAGAAAAACAGAGTATTGAAATGATTAGTGAAGAGCAACTTTATTCAAATGGCTCTGATACCACTTGTTGGTCCCACATTTATCAAAAGAGTAATAAATCAATTAATAATTTAAAAAAAAATAGATTTAATTGAGTATTATGTGGAAGTTGAATTCAGTACCCAACAATCATGGAGATATAGAATTTTTATGCTGTTATTCAATTTGTAATATTTTTACAAGTATAAATAATAGAAGTATTTGCTAGTTAAAATACCCAAAAATTCTACCTAGTTGGAACAGATGAGTTTCGGGTTTGGTGATAGATGAGAGAAAAGATTTTGAACAGTTTGAATGCTCTCTTCAAAACAGTTTCCTTTCTTCTTCGGTTGTATTCATATTTATAGGGAAAATTTTCAAGCTTAGGTTAAATAAACTATTGTTTATTGTCCCTAATTTTTCGACTTGCATTTTATCCCTTTGAAGTATGTGCATAATTTGTCAACTTATGTTGGCTTAATTAGCTTTTAGAAGGCATTCACTTGGAGTCTTCCATTACCAGTAATCTGAAGTCATCTTCAGTCGTCTGAAATTCTGCTTTAGTCATCTGGTCTTCGGTTCTAGCCTCTAATGTCTTTACATTTAATTTTCATATGAAGTTCTTCTACATCAGTTGTTTGCTTCTTGAGATCTCTAGTTACGTCTATAAAGACTTCAGACACTTCATTACCAGATCCAGTTGATTCGTTTTGTTTTAAGTTACTCTCAGCTGCTAATGTTCACACTAGATCATTGCTTTAATACTTATCATGAAAATGAACCAACTAGTGTTTATGGTTCATTACAAGGATCAAAAGTCAAAATTCACACAAGAAAGACTCGCAAAATACCACATTGGATCGTAAACACATATTGTACTACGGTTGTTTTCTTCACAAAGTATAATCACAGTTTTCCCAATCTTTTCATCATAATACCACCATTTAAAGAATTCATGAATGTCCTTTTCCATTTCATTGAATAGTATCACCTTCAATGTATTTGGCTTCTTGTACTTTAAAGTCACCACATATATGCAAGTCTCAGGACCAATTTCTATTTATGATACAATGCGTTTAGGTTGTTGTGGCTTCCAATACTTGAATCCTGTTCTAGCTTCTCTTCTCATAAATCTCAAAACATATTGATTGTAGCTATTTAAACCATAATTAATCAGCCTTAATCTACATAACTCCTTAACTGTCACACCCTCAAATTCCACATGCGGGGTTTTACCGAAGGCACGTGACATGCTAGGATCAAGCCACTGATCATGTTGAACCATTTCAAATTAAAATGTAAAACGTTTAAATACCACATTCAAAATGAATAGTGAAAACAGTTTTAGAAGTTTGAAAATGTAAGTTTTAAGTTATCAGCAGAAGCAAAAGTATAAAATCCAGACTTAATTGAAAACCATGACACTCTCCAAAAGCCATGACACTCTCCAAGCTGCAAGTTCCCATTCGAGCCGTACCTAACGACCTAAAAGCATGCAATAGTGTGTCAACATAAAGTTGGCGAGTTCACAGTTTTAGTTTTAAGGTAAAGTAAAGTAAGTTTCAAATACATTAGTTTATTAAAAACATGTCATGGGTAGCTAACCCACGGTTAAGCTACTAAATTATGTAGTACCGAATACTTGACTGTAATAAGTTGTTGTGCCCCTTATCAATGTTTATCGTCATTGATATAAAGTCAAGGTCAAAAGTTCACGCCTGGCTTTCAGCATGGTGTGAGGTTTGTCGAACCTAATAGCGCTTTCAACTAATACCTGTTTGCCAAACACGACAACTAATCAGTATAATGCGTAGGGACTTTTCAGATAGAGTTTCGTTTAGTCTGCTAAAGACATGAATTATAAACTACGGTATTTAATAGGCAATAAACCAACCCAGGAATATAGAGTAGTCTCAATTCCAGGGACAGTGTAGTTCCTAAACCCGTGAGTGCATGCTTTTAGTAAAAGTGTAAACTCACCTTAGGGTGCGTGTTATATCCAAAAGTGTTGTGTGTTAGAGACACAAACTGCCACATCATGAAAATATTCACCAAGACATTCCGTAATAATTGTAGCACATCGTAAGTAACCAATAATAGAATAAAGTTGTGTCACGTGTGATCGAGCTCTACCGAATCGCTAACCGTGCGACCCAATGGTACGGTTATTACTATGATGTAACAATAAATCTTGGGTTTGTTGTAACACCCCAAATTTCATGTGTTATTTAATAAAAGTTAGTGATGAATAGATAAGAATAGATTATAAGCCATTAATAATATAAACACCAAACTTGAAGGACCAATAATGGATAAGCTGAAAGATGAATTATTTAAACATAATTAAAACACAAACTTACACACATCAGTGTGTGAGTGTGTCAACCAAAGCTAGGGAAGAACAAGGAAAAACCCTTGTTATCACAAAATCTGCCAAATTGAAAGGAAATTGAAGCTTGATTTGATGCATGTGCTAAGAATTTTGATCACCTAAGTGTTCCTATCATCAAGTAAGTTGAGTTTCATGATTTTTGATGAAGTGGGTTATGTGTAATCCGTGAATATATCATGAAATTGAACATGAATGTTAGTTAATATCAATGTGTAGAAGTTGTAATGTGCTTAATTTTGACTATATTGATGAGTTGGGGTAAAAACTCACTTGGAATTTATAGAATGATGAAGGTTGGTGAGGTTTATGTGTAATTAGTGCAATGTTGATGATTTAACTAGTGTTGTAGAAGGTATTTTGGTAGACACTTTGATATAAAACAAAATGTACATGGTTATGATGATGATTTGTGAAGATTAAATGATTATGTTAGCCTATGCATGAACTAGGAAGAATGTGTTTAAATTACTTGTACATTATACTTTATTGCTGGTTCGCACACAACATGTTTGATAAAACGCCTTGATTGAATTAGTTATGTTTAGACACGAATACTTGTTGAATCGATGCAATAGAATGAAAATGGAAGTATATATGGTTGAATAAGATCATAATAACTAGGGAAGTATACATATGCGATGAATGTATGGAAGCTAAAATTATGATATTGTAACCATACGAGCCACACTAAGGCGCAAGTAACGCAAGATCACATAAGTTCATATGAACGTCTCTATATCATAATGTAGATTAAGGCATTGGCTTCATGTTATTGTTACTATTTTATAAATTATGTTTTTAAAGTATGGTAAACGTGATGTATTGAATATTGAAGGGTTTATGGGGTATGTATTATGACTCATCATGAACGGGTCAAAACGAATGAATAACAAGAATTACAAATGGAGATGTAACGATTCATTGTAAACGGGTCTAAACGAATGAAGTTTTATGATGACGAAATGGTTAAGTTTGATCCGCTATGAACGGGACGGATGGAATTGAGATGTTAATGAGGAAGTAATGGTAAATGTAAAATCCATGTTTCAATGGAATTATTAGCAAGAAAGGAATGGATGGTTAATGATTGAATCATTATTTTGACCTTATGAATTGGTCAAATATGAGATGAAATGATAGATGTGAATACTATGGTTAAAGAATTATACTAATGAATGTTTATGTTTTCGGATGATAGGAAAATCTCACCTTTGATGATGGCGAGCTTGGATCGAACACACTTCACTGCCCTTTTATGCTTCCGGTTTATGTTTTCTTTCAAATGGGTCAAAACCCTTTTGGGTTTGTAAATGTTAAAATAAACACTGAGGATTTTCATAAATATGTTTAGGATTTGTATCTTGATGTGGTAGCTTGAGTTAACACTCGCGATGAATTTTGATGATTGTGTTTGTTTCGAACTACTTCTAGTGTATTTTGGTAAATGTTAGAATTCCGGAATGAAACTTTTAAATTTTAGTGTTTTTATTTGTTTTTTTGACCTTTAAAATTATGGGCGCTACAAGTTGGTATCAGAGCCTAGGTTTGAAGGATTCGAGCACGTTAGTGTGCTCCGACTCAAACGGAAAGCTCGCAAGAAGGTGTGTGTTCGCTCCAAGACGCAAGAAGAGGTAAACTTCTAAGAATTCATTATAAATTATGATACGAATGAATGATGTTATAAGGAAGATTAGTAAGAAGTAAAGATAAATAAATATTTAAATATGTTTGAAAGTCTCGGGGCTGGCCTACTCGAAAAATATTTGAAACGGGTCAAAAGAGCTGCAAATGAAGTAAAATCAGCCATCTGGTACTGGGCTATACCATCGCTTACGGTAATAAAGACATCTTTTTTTCACTGTAAGACAGTTGCTAAGCACCGTAGCCTTTTTAATGCCACCGTTAGCTACGGTGGCCACCATAGCTTATGGTGGAGATCAGATGCAAAATGTATTTCTTTTCTAAATCGTCGTGTCGTGAACCTCCTTATACCCCTAAGATTAATACAAGAACTTGATAAACTCCCGAAAGTAGCATAATACATAACTAAATTGTATGAACTGAACTATGTCACGTGATTACGTTACGAGGAATAAGTGATGCGGGAATGCAAATAAGGAAGGGTGGAGATTTCTTTAATCACTATGATCGGAAGTTATGTATTATATGGTTAATCATGATCGATGGTGATAATAATGAGTAAGAAAAGAAGGCCAATAGATTGTGATAGCGATGACATGAGTTAACATGCGATGAAGTGAAGTATGTAAATTAACGAATGTGATGAATGTCTATGTAGATGGCGGGCGAAATAAATGTGAAGGATAATGAAGCGGCATGCCAAGATGAGATAAAGACATTAATCGTGGAAGAAGTTGGAAAGGCGATTGAGGCTAGTCTTCCCCGACTAGCCCAAGAAGTAGAAAGTCAAGTATTAGAAGTGGTAGAAACAATGATGACACGCAAGATAGAAGAATTGAAAGGGATGATTGACGAATTACAAGAAATAAATGGGCACGTAGATGTACTTACAAGGAATTTATGGCCTGTAACCCCTTACCATATAAAGAGGACATTGATCCAATAGCGTGCCAAAGGTGGATTTCGAGTACGGAGGCGGTGTTTACAAGAAGTCGTTGGAAAAGGCAGGATCAAGTGATGCTTGCAACGGGCCTACTCCAACTCCAAGCTAAGGATTGGTGGCAAGAGTTTAAGGAACATTTCTTAAAGTATCATTGACCGCAATCCGGTATAGATAGAATCTGTAACGCTTCGCATTTGTAACTTTCCGTTTTTAGTAAGATTGCTTAATGTTTCTATTTTTGGAAAGTACAAACCTTGTAATCATATTTCTACTTCCAAATCATTGTAAATCTAAGGCTTTGATTGTAATCAAGTTGATCAATTTCGCGAATTTGACAAACTTTATACTTGCTTAAACTTATAAACGTACGTTACATTGTTGTTCGATAAATCAATTCAAAGTAACTCGTAAATGAATATTTCGCATTTGTAAATCTTGAAATTCAAGTCAAGCAAGATGATTCGTGATTATAATGCAAACTATTCAAGCTTTTGGTATCATAAAACTTATAAAGAAATTATGTAACACTTCAACGATAATCAAGTCTTTTTTTTTAGTCATGTAAGGCCCTAAATTGATTTAAACCTTCCAAACACTCCACCTTAGTAACATACCTAAAATATATTAAAATATGCATCAAATGTAACAAGAAAATAAATTAAATAACAAAAAAAAGACTAGGCAGCTTGTGGCCGCAAGCTACCATGTCTTGGCTCCCTCCATTTTTTATTCAAATCTCCACCTAATCCCATTTAATGCAACCCTAATCTTAACCCTAATTCCTTCCCTATATAACCAAGCCTTCCCCTACCCATTTCTCACTTTTACAAGCCTTCAAACACTCCAACAACCTCCCTAACTTCAGAAACTTTCTACTGAAACAAAACAGTTTGCAAGTGAGTTCAACTCACTTCTCTTCTTCTTCAAGCCTTGTTTTTCCTTCTTACACCCTTGGATAACCTCTAGGAAGGTTCTCACAAGTTTGCCTAGGAAACTAAGGTGAAACCCCACCATTTTGAGGTCCAAAAGTGTGTTAACTTTCTACGCATTTTTATCTTTTTAAACTTTAAGATTTTTGAAGTTTTCTTTATGTTTTCTCCCTCAACATTGTTGCTAAGCCCTATGGGATGTCACCATAGGTTTTCCATGGAAAACCAAGGTGGAAGAATACCATTTTTGGGGCCAAACTTTCTGTTTTGGAAGTTAAACTTATAAACTTTTTCAAACTTGTTTTTAAACATAACAACTCTATGCTACTTATGCCTCTAACCAAGTTAATGGTTAGTGAGCTAGATAGACTTGTTCATACAAAATCAAGAGGCATAACATGCCTCTAAACTTGTGGTTTTTACTAGGGTTTCAAACCCACAAGTGTTGAGCCACACGAGCTTACAAGCTTGTGTTGGGGTAGGTGTGATTACATGGAGGCCTTGGCTATCCAACTTTTCAATCCACCCCTCACTTGATGATTTATATATTCTTGACCATCCGGATTGTCCTTGTGACAATTTTGTGTATTGATTAATATTACCAAAGAGGTTTAGGACGATTATTCTCCTACCTCCATGCATGACTTATATGACTTATATGATATCCATGAACTATATGAATTCTATGATGAACTAGTAATATTATATGTGAAATATATATGTAAATAATTAATATAACTGAACCTTTGACAATGACCATATGGTTACTTGTCCTAATATTAGGTTATTTTATCTGAGACCTAACCATCGTTATGATTCTATTGGGCATGACCCATAAAAACAAAAACACCCTTCGGGGCTTATAGTGTCAAAAACGAGCGTTAACGTCTAGATAAATACTTTTGACTATACATACTTTTTCATACTTTAATTCCTAAACTTGTCAAAATCCATCATCAATCTAATACTCACACACCTATGTTTCCTTATGTAGGATAACTTGGTGTTCATACCTCTAACCACCTAAACGCTTTCACGGAATTTACTTTGCAAACCGTGAGTACACTCGACACCCTTTTTATGTTTTGCACTTTTTGGGTGCAATATGTTAATTTACCAAACTACACTAAATCACACTTCTATTCTCGAATACACACAAACAATCCATCAAACTTCTATTCTTCAAAAACGAGCGTTAACGTCTAGATAAATACTTTTGACTATACATACTTTTTCATACTTTAATTCCTAAACTTGTCAAAATGCATCATCAATCTAAAACTCACACACCTATGTTTCCTTATGTAGGATAACTTGGTGTTCATCCCTCTAACCACCTAAACGCTTTCACGGAATTTACTTTGCAAAACCGTGAGTACACTCGACACCCTTTTTATGTTTTACACTTTTTGGGTGCAATATGTTAATTTACCAAACTACACTAAATCACACTTCTATTCTTCGAATACACACAAACAATCCATCAAACTTAGTTATGTGATACTTGAATTGTTACTTGGTATATTCTTATGTGAAACTAAATGTCATTAACTTCGATCAAGCCTCCCTTAACATGTATAGCGCTATAGGAGTAACCCACCACCTGTATTCTTGTGGTCAATGTTAAGTTTTAATCTATTATGCGGTACGCTAGAGGATTGACTTGTAGTTCACATGCCTTGTTTACATTTAACTCGTATGCTAGCTATTCATGTGGATTTGTTTAAACGGTTTTAATACTTATGCTATGATATCAAACTTGTGTACTCGCCAATACTTTGTTATTGAACTATACTTTTTAACATATTGCAGGTTGATGAAGTTGGTATGATGAAACTTAGTAGGATCGGCATAGAAACAAGCTTCGAATGCTAAGTTAATCATTATGTTTTTGTTGAACTTATTTTGTTGTTATTACTTGGTATTTGAAGAATGTTGTAATTTGACAATTTGATGCTTTGAAATGAAATGAGTTGTTTAATTAAATATTGTCACAAATAGTGTTATGATGTCTCGAGCAATCTAGTTCGTCTCACTCCAATGTTTCCGCCATCGGTTGGGGTGTGACAGAATCAAAGAAGACTTTCAACGTCTTCGCCAAAAGGACGAATCAATCGATGAGATCATGAATATCTTCCTTGACAAGTTAAAATTTTGTCGAGAAATAGTGGGAATGGAAATGATGAAGATCATTCGTTATCACGACATGTTGAAGGCCGAATATCAAGAGTTCGTAACTCCCTCTGAATGTGAAACGTTGAATGAGCTCATAAATTAGGCGAGGGATAGGGAGATCGAGTTGAAGAGGCAAGTTGAAAGAGGGAGAAAAGGTCGATTGAGAAATCTATCAACCCAAGCCAAAGAAGCCAAGGTTTAAAGACCATGGCAAAAGGGAAATCGAAGAGTGAAATTTCGAGTTGTAAGACTTGCAAAAAACTTCACACGGGCGAATGCATACTCAGAAGAAGGGATGTTATAATTGTGGGCAATAGGGACATTCGTACTATAAGTGCCCCAACAATCCGAAGACGTGCTTTAATTGTTTCCAACCAAGGCATGTCAAAGCTGAATGCCCAAAGCTCCAATAAAGGACTAAAAGAGAAGGAAAGAAAGAAGAGTCGTCTAAGGCACGGGAAAGGATGTTTTAAATGACATACAATGAAGCTAAACTCATCCGGATGTCGTCTCAGGTATATTTCTAGTTAATTATATACTTGTATATGTTTTGTTTGATTCCGGGGCTAGTAGATTGTTTGTTTCGAATGAATTATTACATCACCCTTCTTTTATGATTGAAAAGATGCTAACGCCCTAGAAGTAGAAATAGCCGATACTAAAAGTTATCTATTGCATGAAGTATGTAGAAACTGTAAGAATTTTCATAGAAGACGATTTAATATTGACCTTGTTCCGATGATCTTGGGAGAATTCAAGGTAGTCGTAGGTATGGATTGGCTAGCCTGAAGCCATTTCGAAATTCAATGTGAAAGGAAGAATATTCATGTTTTAACACCGGGGGGGGGGGGGGTAAGTATTCAAGGGGATAGGATCATTGAGCCAAAACGTTGCTCCATCTTTCAAGCGGTTAAGTATGTACGGAATGGGGGTAAGGCGTTCCTATCCTATGTAATGGACACCAATCGAGTTCCCCCAAAGCTAGAAGATGTCAAAGTGGTGAACGAATTTCCGGATGTGCTCTCGGAAGACTTACCCGGACTTCGACCCGAGTATGAAGTGGAATTTAAAATCGACTTATGTCCGAGTGCCAAACTGGTGGCTAAAGCTCCTTACTGGTTGGCTCCGACTGAAATGAAAGAATTAATGACTCAGCTTCAAGAATTTCTGATAAGGGTTTTATACGTCCAAGTGTTTCATCGTGGGGAGCACCTGTGTTGTTCGTTAAGAAGTAGGATGGCTCGATGCGAATGTGCATCGACTATCGGGAATTAAATAAACTAACGGTGAAAAATAGTTACCCGTTGCCCAGAATAATAACTCGTTTGATAAACTTCAAGGGGCAAGTTGGTTCTCAAAAATCGATCTATGATCAGGATACCACCAACTACGGGTACGAGAAGAGGGTGTGTCCAAAACGGCGTTTCGAACTCGATACGGACACTACGAGTTCCTAGTAATGTCCTTCGGGTTGATGAATGCTCCGGCCGCGTTTATGGATTTGATGAATCGGGTATGTTGAACTATGTTGGATAAGTTTGTAATCGTTTTCATAGATGACATACCAATATACTCCCGAAGCGAGGCCGAACAAATTTCCCATTTACGTGAAGTGCTAGAAACGCTCCGCAATGAAAAAATATATGCAAAAATTCTCAAACTGTGCCTTTTGGGTTAGAGAGGTACAACTTCTTAGGCATGTGATTAATGCGTAAGGCGTTCAAGTAGATCCATCCAAAGTGGAAGCGGTAATGAAATGGGCTCCCCCAAAGAACCCAAGTGAAGTAAGAAGCTTATTAGGCTGGTCGGTTACTATAGGAGGTTCATTTAGGACTTTTCTACGATAGCCTCGCCTATGACTAAATTAACAAAGAAGAAGGAAAAGTACTTGTGGATTGATGAACAAGAAAAGGCATTCCAAACTTTGAAGGAAAAGCTTTCGAGTTCTCCGGTACAGACGTTACCGAATGGTAGGAAAAATTTGGTTGTGTATACCGATGCCTTGCGTCAAGGTTTGGGATATGTATTGATGCAATGGGGTAAGGTCGTTGCGTATGCCTCGAGGAACTTAAACAACACGAAGGTAACTACCCAACTCATGATTTAGAATTGGCGACAATAGTGTTCGCCTTAAAAATATTGAGGCATTATTTAGACGGGGTCAAATGTACAATTTACTCAGATCATAAAAGCCTCAAATACTTTTTCGAACAAAAAGATCTAAAAATGAGGCAACGGAGGTGGTTGGAACATATCAAGGACTACGACTATGACATCCATTATCTCCGGGAAAGGCTAATGTAGTGGCGGATGCTCTAAGTCGTAAGGGCTATCCACCACCGATTCGTGTAAGTTCTATGAGAATGGTAGTCATGCCCAACCTTCTTGAAAGAGTACGTGAAGCCCAAATTTAAGTCAATAAATCCCGAAGATCCAAAGAAGGTAAGAACTAAAGATTTCACACACAAGTTGGAAGAAAATACGAACGCCATGAAAACAAGGTATGTTCGAGTTTCGATACCTTGGCAATGTGATGTGAAAGATCTGCTTTTAGACGAGGACCATACGTCTCGGTATTCAGTTCATGGAACCGTTTTGTGGGAATCCGTTTGCAGAGTTGGATATGTTGGGATGTAAATCATGATAGACTAAAGATTTGCAACAGGACAGAGTAATGGGGTTCAAAGGATATTTTATAGTTAAGTGTAAGGGATAATGTGTAAGCGTATGAAAGATTCTTCATATTTCGTTTATATGCAAATGTTGAAGGGCACCCTACAATTCTGATAGGGCTTCAATCAAGATGACTGGTTCTGATGAGAATCTTAGTTTTATTAAGACTCTTACATGAGTAAAATAATAGTAATAATAATGAGGGTTTTCATTGACGATAGCTCAGTGTGTCCGAGAACATCTTGAATCTATTAGTTGCGTACATCAACTGTTGAACAAGTTGAATGGTTCGAGTTAGTCATTGAGTGGGGTACGAGAATTTCTACTGAAATTCATAAGTTAGGACAATTTATCTACACACAGGGTTTCACAGGGATTCACATGCATCACAAATTACTATTACGTGTGCACCCGTAATGATAAGTTGATTTGCATGCTCACCCGAGTTCTACCTATCTTGTGTCAAAATGTCCCTTGGATTAATTTGCCGAGTATAGAGTGGTGTTAAAATGATCGGGTCATCAAAAGAGATGAAATTGGTTTATCAACATATGTTACCAAAAGAAGCAAAGTAAACGTCCTGCCATCATATTCAGGATAGAATTCGAGAGTGAAATGAGCAAAGTGTTCTCAACTTTGTGGTTCTTTCGTAGATTATCAACAAAAGATGTGAACTCGGGTTCAAAGAAAAAAAAGGGAAAAAATGATGACATCTAAGTGTCAATGAATTTCTGCAATAAGTGCAAGGTTTTGGTTCAACGCGTTGCGCCTCACGCCAGGCCCACGGCTCGGGCTTGATATTGAGAAAAGATTATAGGGTTGGGGTATTGTCGTTGATAGATGCAGGTGGGACTCATCACCGACGAACCCAACTCCCAAGAGATATGTGCCAATGTTGGGTGTTGTCCCAAACACGGACCTGAGAAGGCTCGCCATACATGATAGTATCAAAAGTAGGCTCAAGCTGGTGTCTTCTTCAGCTCCCTAGTGTAGGAATAGGTGAAGATAATTGTGATGCAAGAAGCTCCTCCAGAGGCACCGTCTCACGGCCCTCGGACAGGAGTAGATGTTGGTTGTTGACGACCCCACGGATGTCCCGACTAGGAAGATGATACAAAGAGATTGATGTGTTCCTCGTTAGTAGAGAAGGATGCGGATGATGTTGACATACCCGCAATTGCAATGTATGTTTGGATGCCACGTGCATATGTACATCATGTATGAGTGTCTCTGTATATTATGTATAAGTATCTGAATTGATGTATGACTATTTGAGTGTCTAAAGTTGTAGACTAAAACTACTTTCTAATGTAACCCTAGTTCACTGTAACCATTGGCTCTTTATCATTATGTGGGACTAGTGGTGAGTTAGTCAAATTTGTAACACAATATAGGTGTGAGTGTCAAATAGGCATTAGTGTAGTGAATGAAATAAGACTTGTGAACCTTGCACTTTGGAGCGGAGTGTCATCGTAGCTTTACAAAAGAGAACGGTTATAGTCTGGTTTCACAAAAACTTAAACCAAGTTCACTATAACCAATAGCTCGGATACCAATCTGCCAAACCCTCAAATTCGACATGCGGGGTTTTAGAGCGAGGCGCGTGACATTTCAGGATCAAGCCACTAATCATGTTGAACCATTTCAAATTAAAATGTAAAACGTTTAATTACCACATTTAACATGAATAATGATAATAGTTTTAGAAGTTTTGAAAACGTAAGTTTTTAGATATCAGCGGAAGCAAAAGTAAATACCCAGACTTAATTGAAAATCACAGTAAGTGAATCAATGAAACAATGTACACGATTTAACCAAAACCCATGACACTCTCCAAGCTGCAAGTTCTCATCCGAGCCGTACCTAACGACCTGCAAAGCATACAATAGTGTGCAACATAAAGTTAGCGAGTTCACAGTTTCAGTTTTAAAGTAAAGTAGGTTTCAAATACATTAGTTTATTAAAAACATATCATGGGTAGCTAACCCCACGGTTAAGCCACTAAACTGTGTAGTAACGAATACTTGATTGTAGTAAGTTATTGTGCCCAATATCAATGTCTATCGTCATTGATATAAAGTCAAGGTTAAAAGTTTATGCCCGACTCCCAGCACAGTGTGAGGTTTGTCGAACCTAATAACGCTATCAACTAATACCCCGTTCGCCAAACCTGGCAACTAATCGGTATAATGCATACGGACTTTTCAGATAGAGTTTCGTTTAGATAAGAGTTTCGTTTACTCTGCTAAAGACATGAAATATAAACTACAATATCTAATAGGCAATATTCCAACCTAGGTATAGAGTAGCCCCAAATCCAGGGACAATGTAGTTCCCCAAACCAAGAATGCATGCTTTTAATAAAAGTGTAAACTCACCTTAGGGTGTGTGTTATTTGCAAAGGTGTTGTGTTTTAGAGACACAAACTGCCACATCATGATTCACCAAGACATTCCCTAATAATTGTAGCACATCTTAAGTAACCAATACTAGAATTATTTGATATTGTAATTTCTTTTTTTGATGTTGTATTTTAATTAAAATGATGATTGTATTAAAAAATGGTTTTGATTTGTTTTCTCATTCATTCTCATGGTTCTCGCAATATTTAGCGTTCTCAAGATAACCTTCCCCTATATATATATATATATGTATATATATATAGGGAAAGTATAAATAGAAACCCACTTGCTGTGAGAAAAAACCCAGGAAACTCTAAGCTCCGGACTTTTTTTTTTTTGAAAAACCTTACACATGTAATATACATGTTTTTAAGGGTTCTGAGAGAAAAAAAGAAAAAAAAAGCGATCGACCAGATTTGTATTTAAAATAAACAAGTTTTTGAGTAACATATGTTACACAGTCGCGTTGCGCAAAAGTAGTTAATTTTTTTAAAATATCCACTCCACGCTTTTAATTATTTTTTCACTTAACACTCTTAAAAACATGTACATTACATGTGTGATTTTTTTTCAAAATAAAAAAATGTCGAGAGGTTACAGTTTCCTAGGTTTTCTCCAAATTATATATATATATATATATATATATATATATATATATATATATATATATAAAGGACTTTTTTTGTGAAAAGTGTGAGAAGGCATAAAAAGTGACATGTAGACATCATTGGACTTATGCATGATGTTTTGGGTTGTTTTGGCAACAAAAACATCAAACATAACAATTAAAGACACAATCCAAAGATTTTTAGGCTTAAACTTAAAACATCATGCCAAAAACGTTAAATAGTATGTTTTAAGTGTTAAGAAGTGTTTTTGTTTGTGTTTTCAATTTCAAGTCCATAATATGTTGCATTGTGCTTTAAATTGTTATGTTTGGTGTTTTTTTGTCAAAACAACCCAAAACATTATGTTTAAGTTCAAACAATGATGTTTACAAGTCAATTTCTATGCCTTCTCACACTTCTCATGAAAAAGTATTTCTTACAGAAATCTCACCATATATATATATATATATATATATATATATATATATATATATATATATATATATATATATATATATAAACGTATTAAACGTATGAAACACATAGCCACATAATAGGTCAAATAAACACTTGTGTATCGTTCATAATCGTTAAAAATAAATATCATTATATATTTATTTTATTTATTTGGATAATACGGTAATATGTCAATTAATATCATGATATTATAGTTAAGCTAAACCATTCGGAATGATATAAATAATTATTTGTATCTTTATAAAAATCGTTCAAGGTAGATAAATGCCAAGTTTAATATTAAAACTTGTTTCGTGATTCAGAATTGTCTTTGAAAATAAATATGTACTTTATATTAACTTTATAAAATAATTAAGTCGCGATATGCTTTCGTGTATCTTAAACCACATAAATTATGTTATGGTTCTTATGAAAAAAGTACAAAGTTTTCTCAGTTTATGGTTTCTTACTAAAATCGGTCAAAGTACTATCACATATTTATGATTACACTTATATTCACATATAGATATGTACAAGTCTGATTACAACCGACACCTCGTTTACAATCCATACATTATAATTTTTATACAATTTTACTAATCGGGCCGGGTTCGCTAAAGCTCGTTTCACATATAATTATTACAAATATTAATATGCAAACTCAATGAATATACTTTATGCTCGTCGTTACCTACTCGTATGAATCACTCAAGACAGACACATAAAACTCATTTCCAAACATTCAATAGACTGTGCTTTGACAGGGTTTGACATGTTGACTGAGTTGGCCCGCTTATGACCGGCTTTCACTTGGATCCAAGTAGTTTTCCAACACTTCAGGCAAGAACAAACCCTCACCACCGCTGACCCGCAGCCAGAAAACGAACCCACCGCCGTCAGTCACTACCATTGCTGCCAGGAACACAACCACAATCTAAAATAACAATGTGCACATATGAAAACATGCACAAAATGAATGCAGATGAAGGCATATAGATTGTGAAATAACAAGTGTCTCATTTACATAATTTTTTCAATTAAACCATAACAAATATACCAACTACTCCAAATACTTAGGGTTTGGGTAGGTTAGGTGGGTTGGTGGCTCGTGTCGCGTATATGAACCTAACCTATTTGACGTCAAATGTCTCGTTTACATATTTGCTCACCATAACAAATCTACCAAGTACTCTAGTTATATAAATCTTGTTAAAACGAATATTCATGATATATCCATATTCTTATTTCTCATTCGTTCTCATGGTTTTCGCAATATTGTTCTCAAAATAACCCTCCCATATATATATATATATGTGTGTGTGTATGTGTGTTTAATAAACTAACGATGTTTGGCTAGAGTTTGTATTATTTACTAAACAATAATCCATAATGTTTCTATAGGTAACTTTCTATAGTTAACCAGGGTCGAAAACACGGGTTGTCACATTAAAATCCCACTATGGTAAGGATTTGATATTGTTGATGAACCGAAAAAATGTGTCACACCCTCGTCGTAGCGGAAGGGCAATCATGTGACTATGAGGTAATCATTGCAACCAATTGTGTAAACAAAAATAAATCAACAACGATGTCATATATGTTAAGTTGCAACTAAAGTTTACAAGTTCCCAAAACAAGTTACAAGGTTCAGACAAGTTCACAAGGTTATCCGAAGTATAGATATTGAGGTGCATTACACCTTAAACCAAAAGATTGTTTTCATCATAAAAGCATGTTGAGGTTTGACCCCTTTATATCCATACGAGGTTAGGGTATAAGAGACAAATCCTCCAAAAAGGCATTCGCTGTCATATTCGTTCCCACTTCACGTAGTCTTTCACCGGCTCAAGTTTTGCGTCCTGAAATACATGTAAGTTTTAAAAGTCAACATAAAGTTGGCGAGTTCATGTAGTTATTTTTTCATATGAGATGTCTTGTTTGTAGTCCAGTAATGAAATCTTAGTATGTTATTAGCATTCATGGAGTTTAAGGATCTATTATTGTGTAGCTAGCACCCTGACATATGTGCCATAAGTAAATACCCAAACTGAGATAACTCTTGACATCGACTGGGATCACAAAAGCACTCCTAAAGGGTTAACAAACCAGGAGTAGAGCGCGCCTCAAACTCGATAGATCTATACCTTTTGCACCTTGGTCACTAAGTGATTAATTGTTACTCTTGTAATCATCCTACTCACGCACATTGATCGTGTTATCATCTAACCCCATAGCTAACATACTATTGTTATGACATGTATTTCCCCTTGATTGTTTAAAATAAACAAAACTTGAAAGGAGGGACATGAACTCATAATTCTGCGTTCCGTAAGTCGCACTTATCGAATTCGGGTGTCCGTACACGTGTGTAACCTACATGTGTATTAACTTCATTAGACACCTAGGTCTCGTTGGACCTCGTACAAGTTATTCACATGTATTTATTTATCATATTAGAACGACTTACATGTGATTATAGTGTTGGTAGTTCGTTTGTTCGATTAATATTTTTATATAGATATTTCTCATATATATATTTTCATTCTTAGATCGTGTGTGAACGGGCCTCGCTCTTCACATGTCCTCGTGCCTTGCACGCGTGTCATTGGGCCTAGCCCATTCTTCACACGATTGGGCCAAGCCCATGTAATCTATGTGATTGGGCCTAGCCCATGCCTTAATGTGTGAGGGCCTAGCCCATGTCTTAGTGTGATTCGGCCAATCCCATGTAATTTATGTCACTAGGCCTAGCCCATGTTTTATGTGATTAGGCCTAGTCCATGTAATTTATGTCATTGGGCCTAGCCCATGTCTTTATATGATTGGGCCTAGACCATGTAATTTATCTCATTGGGCCTAGCCCATGTAATATACGTCATTGGGCCTAGCCCACGTGTTTATGTGATTGGGCCTAGCCCATGTCTTTATGTGATTGGGCCACCCATGTAATTTATGTCATTGGGCCTAGCCCATGTCTTTATGTGACTAGGCCTAGCCCATGAAATTATATGTTTAGGCCTAGCCCTTGTATTTGATGCATTTGGGCTTAGCCCATGTTATCATATGTTTTATGTAATTGGGCCTTGCCCATGTATTTTATATAATGGGCCTAGCGTAACTTAATTTTCATGAGTCCAAATGCTTATAATCTTACACTTGGTAATTTTATAAAGTATAGACCTTTAAGTATGTTTATATACTTTTATAAAATCACTTAGTAATTTTTATATATCTTAACTTTCCAGATTTTGTCACCGGTAAATACATATATTCGTTATGTGTCTAAAATATATCATTTTAGACATGTCGTCGTTGTCGTTTAATATATATATTTTCGTGTAGAAGCTCTTCCTGTTGGAGATTTGTCGTTGATCGACGACGCGACAACGCGACGGTGTATCGTGTAAATTCGACCATTGTCCGCATTACTCCGTACGTCCGATCATTGTTTCAAGCGTATTGTAAAAGTGTATGTGTTCATGTTATTAACACTTGGTAATTTTTCAAGTGTTTGAGGTGTTTGTATAAGTTGGGTATTTTGTGATGTATACCCTAGACTTTCTAGATACATACACATACATACACATGTATTTTACACATAAAATTTTGGTGACAATATATATATATATATATATATATATATACACACACACACACACTTGTTACACTATTGGAAGGTTAGGGTTTAACCCTTGTCATTAAAACTTCCCTAATGACGGTTTAGGTCACTAATCGCATTAATCACTCTTTAAACGCGACTAGACTTTTAGAAATTTTCGCCATAGTTTCCCCTAAACTATGGCGTTTTCCACGTTTCAAAAACGTATTTAAAACATTTTAAACCCATAATCAAGATCAATCTTCAACTCAAGTGAACATATCACTTTTGTATGCTTCATTTGTAAACTTTTCCATCCTTATTTCCATGATCCTTTGTAAACATATATTTAACTAATTTACTTAAAAATTATTCGATCTCACGTATTTATTAAAACATGTAAGGCACTATTTTTGTTATATCTTCAAATCAAGTTTTCCACTCTAAACCACTTTGTTTACTACACTTATTTAAGATGATCATAACTTAAATCATAGTGTTTATTCTTTATAAAAATCACACATATGTAGTAAATCATTTTTAAGTTGTAGTAAACTTCATGGATCCTGAGGTCGATGATCCTGTTTAGATTTAAACATCACAATGTTTAAATCATCATTTATATTTTTATTCATACAAGATCATCCACTTTAAACATCTTACTTTAACATAATCAACATAATCATGCTAACTAGTTAACACTAATACACATAATCAACACATAATAAACTATATTTAGTAGATTATTAAGGTGAGATTAGGGTTTTTAAGTTGGAATTTTCTATATATTCAAGATGATCAACAAGTAATTTCATAAACTATATATTATTAGATGTTTAAATATGGTGAAAGATTATCTTACAAGTTTGCACAAGATTAGTGAAGCTTAAGGAGAAGATGAAGCTCCAAAGAAAGCTCTAATGATCCCTTAAGCTTGCAAACTCCTTGGATAATCTTGTGGGGGCTTTAAAGTGTGTAAAAATAGTGGTGTTTAATGGTGGAAAAGTGGTGGTTTGTGGTGGTGGACTATAGCCGTGGGGGAGGGAGGTGTTTCAAGGGTTTCTTATTTTTTTGTGAAATGATATATGGAAACCTGATGATGATGAAGATTTATATAAATCTTCAAGTCACAATCACATCTTTCCACCATACTTAGCTTTTTATTTTCAACATAAATCAAGTGGTGGGGGCCCACTTGAAATCACCTACATGGGGGGAGGGGGGGTGGGGTTAAGTGTAAATATTATTTATAACATGTGTTGAAAATGTGAGATATATATGTGTTTTAGTTTAAGTATGGTGGTTAGGGATTGGTCTGGCATCATTAGTGAGTAATTAGGGTTTAGGGTGTTAATTAATATTAATTAGTCCCCTTGACTAAGTGGTATTAGTTTTGGATGGCAAAACACTACTAGTTTACTCATCGGTACGATATCGATTAATATACGAACTTTATTGTTTCGTACCGGAAGCTTTGGTCTTTGACCACCATAAGTGCCATGGAGTTTATTTAGAGCACATCTGACATAGAAATAAGAATAACTAGTTCACTAGTCGAGTATATGTTGAGTTTGGATGACGAAAACGCTTCCCATTGAATTATTCGCTCAATATCCGCACTTATATATTTTGTCGTCGAACAATTCCGGGAGTGGTGTTTTCATGTCCTTAAGATAGTTTATGGGATTTCGGATCCCAAATGAAGTTTAACTAGCTCTCTAGATTAATGTATGAGGCTATCGGCCATTGAAATCTTTGTCGGTTCGACAATTGATTGCTTTCCGGTCAAGTTGTGCAATGCTTATCATACGACCGGAAACGATGTCTTTTATGTATTTATGATATTCTCATATTGTTTTAGGGTGTTTATCATTGTTTTGTCATAATTATGGAATCCAGAAGATACGTAATTAATGTTGTGGACGAGTTGAAATTGTCACATTTTTAGTCGAAACGGACAATTTTTTAATTTAGGCGTTGTACCGGAAAGTTATGTATTATTGCAAGACGTGTTCCCACATTAGTGTTTTCATGTATATATGGACTAATTTATGGCATTAGCATGCCGTTATTCATTGTTCTGTTTCGTTTTAGCGGTTTTGCTGACATGAATAGTGCAACTGCGAATAGTGCGCCCAACACTTTCTGCCAACACTTTTATGGCATTGTTTGATTTGTTTCACGTCATAACGGAAACCAACATATGTTATGATCTAATTTACTTGTCCTAATACTTGTGATATGACATACGACTCAGTTACGTAATCAAATTACGATAAGATGCATGAGATTATGCACCAAAAATAGTGATTAGTTTGTACGAAATTACCGGTTATTTGCCATTTGTCACATACTCCCCCTATTAAAAAGAATTTCGTCCCGAAATTCACTTTGAGACATCCTCTGAAGGAGTTTTCTTGAATAGGTGGGGTACTTTCTCTTGATTTTATCTTCACGTTCCCACGTATACTCGGGTCCGTGACGTGAATTCCAACGAACTTTGACTAGTTTGATTCGACTACTCCTTGTATTTTAAACTTTCCAGTCCATAACCTCAACGTGTTCCTAAGTAAAATTGAGTTTGTCATCAATATGAATTTCATCCGCTGGGATGATAACCGTGTCACTAGTCGGGCTTTTCTTTAGGTTAGACACATGTAATGTGTCGTGTACGTTGTTGAATCCTTCTGGCAGTTTTAGCTTGTAAGCCACTATACCAACCTTTGCCAGAATTTCAAAAGGCTCAATGTAACTCGGGTTTAGCTTTCCACGCTTCCTGAATCTAGCTATGTCCTTCCAAGGCGAGACTTTTAGTAACACTTTATCTTCGACCTCGAAGGATAATGGTTTGCATCTTCGATCTACGTAGCTCTTTTATCTATCCCGGGCCGTTTTGATACGCTTGTGGATTTTGAATATTTTGTCAGTGGTCTCTTAGACTAGTTCGGGATCAATGAGTTGTTTGTCACCGACTTCTACCCAACATAGTGGAGATCAACACTTTCGTCCGTAAAGTGCTTCAAACGGCGCGACCTTGATACTTGTGTGATAACTGTTATTGTAGGAAACTCTACCAATGGTAAATGAGTATCCCAATTTCCGCTCAAATCCATCACACAGGCCCGAAGCATGTCTTCCAACGTTTGAATGGTTCGCTCACTTTGGCCATCGGTTTGTGAATGAAAAGCCGTGCTTAAATCTAAGCGAGAACCAAACGAAGCTTGAAATGATTGCCAAATCCGCGACACGAATCTACCATCTCTATCTGAGATTATCGAGACTGGCACTCAATGACATGCCATGATTTCCTTAAGATAGAGTTCAACTAACTTCTCGGTATTGTCTTTCTCACGGATTGGTAAGAAGTGAGCTGACTTGGTTAGCCGATCAATGATAACCCAAATCATGTCATGACCTCGAGAGGTTCGCGGTAGTTTTATAACAAAATCCATTGAGATTTATTCCCATCTCCAAATAGGGATCTCAGGTCGTTAATAGACCAGATGGTTTTTGGTATTCGGCCTTGACCTTTGCACAAGTTAGGCATTTCCCAACATAGGTCACAATATCTCCCTTGAGATTAGGCTACCAATAATACTCCTTTAAATCTTGATAATTTTATCGGATCCTGGGTGTATCGAGTATTTTGACTTGTGTGCTTCGTCCAACACCAAGCCTCGTAGATTGTCAATATAGGAAATCCAGATCCTTCCCATGAAATATAAAGTTCCATCCTTGTTTGGTTCCATTTGTTTTTCCATTCCCCGTAATGATTCCGCTTGAATGTTTTCCGGCTTTAGAGCTTCTTGTGGTGCATCGTGCACTTGAGTCGTAAAGTTCGTTTAAATAGCCATTTCTAAGGCTCAAACACGTAAAGTTTTCACTCGTTCCTTTCAGCTCAAAGCATCTTCCACTACATTTGCTCTGCCCGGGTGATACTTGATCTCACATACATAATCATTAAACACTTCTGCCCAACGCCGTTGGCGCATATTTAGTTCCTTTTGAGTGAATATGCGTTGAAGACTTTAATGATCTGTGAATATGGTATACTTAGTGCCATATTCATAATGACGGCAGATTTTTAAAGCAAATACTACTGCACCTAGTTTTAGGTCATGAGTGGTATAGTTCTTTTTGTGAACTTTTAACTGACGTGACGCGTACGCGGTGACTTTTTCACGTTGCAATAAAACGCAACCTAAGCCTTGATGTGAAGCATCACAATACACCACGAAGTCATCGGTACCGTCTGGAAGTGATAATATTGGCGCCTTGCATATTTTATCCTTTAATAATTCAAATTCCGGTTCTTGTGTTTCTCCCCAATCAAACTTTTTTTCCTTTTGTGCATGCAAAGTTAGCGGCTGAGAAACCATCAAGACGTTCTCCATAGATCTCTCGTAATATCCCGCTAAACCTAGAAATTGTCGTACTTTCGTGGGCGTCCTTGGAGAATTCCAGTTCTTTATGGCTTTTATCTTTGATGGGTCGACGTGTATCCCATTCTCGTTCACTACACGATCGAGAATTTGTACCTCGCAAATCCAAAATTCGCATTTTGAGAATTTCGCATACAGTTTATCCTTTGTTGATAGCCCCAATATAGTTCTCAAATGTTATTCATGTTCTTCTTCAATTTGCGAGTATTTTACTATGTCATCAATAAATACTATTACGAACTTGTCGGGGTAAGGTTTACATACCCGGTTCATCGAATCCATAAATAATGCAAGAGAGTTTGTTAGACCAAAAGACATAACAAGGAACTCATAATGATCGTAGGGAGTCCTAAATGTCGTCTTAGGAATACTTTCCTCTTGGATTCTTAACTGATGATACCCGGATCTTAAATCAATCTTTGAATAAAAACTAGATCCTTGTAATTGATCGAACAGATCGTCTATCCTCGGTAATGGGTACCGATTCTTGATGGTTAACTTGTTTAGTTCCCGATAGCCTATGCACATTCGGAAGGTTCCATCCTTCTTCTCGACAAAAGGCACCGGAGCTCCCATGGCGAGGAACTCATTCTAATGAATCCTTTTTCTAACAACTTTTGAAGTTGTGTAGATAGTCTTTGCATTTATGACGGAGCTAATCGGTATGGAGGCTTCGCTACTGGTGCGACTACTAGCACTAAATCAATGCAAAAGTTGATGTGTCGTTGCGGAGGTAATCCTGACAATGGAAAGACTTCGAGGTAATTCCTTCACAATGGTTATTTCCTCCAATTTTGGCTTCTCATTTTCCTTGTCGACTACGTGAGCTTGAAAGGCTATGCAACGTTTCTGTAGGCACTTCTGGCCTTCATGCACTTAAATGATTCATAAAGGCATCTCGTGCTTCTCTTTGTGTACTACAAGTGTTTCTTCGTCTGGCAGGGGGATGCATATAGTTTTCTCAGGACAACCTAATTCCGCTCGGTTATACGTCAACAATTCTATGCCAAAAGCTATGTCGTAACAACCTAGATAAACAGGTAAAAGATCAACATTAAATTCTCATTCTCCAAGTTCCAAAGTGCATCCTTTTATAACTTCCCCTGACTTGACTAATTTACCGTTGGCAAATCCTAAAGAATGAGGGAACGTTTATCTTACTTGACTCTAGGTCAAGTATATTTTGAATTCTATGAAGATGAACTAACATCAGCACAAGTATCAAACAAGATGGATGCGAGATGTTGGGTGATAGGAAACGTGTTGGTGACCTTTAATGATTCCTCATGACTCAGCTAATTCCCCATTAGCTAACTTGATAACGTGTTTAATTTACATGACTTTAATTCGAGCATATGCTTAACACATAAAGACACTAACTAAGTTCGGTGTTGGTATCAAAAGAATTGACACGTAATGATTATAGAGTAGAATGTATGCATGACGACAACAGGATCTTGTGGGGTATCCATAGTTTCTGCTCATCACACTTTAATTTAGTTGTCTGATTCATGCTTAAGACGTTCATGCTTGAAGTGCCCTTCGTGCCACACTCAACATCCTTGTTCTTGGTTGAGTCTTACTAACTTATTGGTTTCTGTTTTGTGTCTTGATTCACCACACTTCTACTCTTGGCACTTTTGCAAGTGCCCTCATGAGGAAATCTTTACTGATCACATTTAGGAATTCAGTAAGTTATCAGCATATATTCCATGGTGCTAGCATCAATTATGGCAGCGATTGCTTTTGTTTCTATAATCACAGGAGTTCCCTTTCGTTTGTTACTCACTCTCGATCCTGCCTTAAGGGGTGATATTTTCGCTTCCTGTCGCTAGTAGATTCCACATACGTTTCCTTCCTTTCCGCACCTTTCTTTGATAATTCCTATTCTTACCGCATCCTTGGTGAGACTAACTGCGAGAGTTACTGTTTAAGTGATGTAGGTAGGGTGGGATGATGTGGTCATGTTTTGGTTCTTAGATGCTAAACCCCAAATGTAGCGCTCAATGCGTTTGATTTCAGGTGTTCCCAAGTATGGGACAACCCTTGAGAGATCGTGAAAGCGTCGCGTGTAACCAACAACGTTGGCTGTAATCATGATCGAGTTCTAGGATCCTGTTTCTACCCTTGGAATTCTAGTCAGCGAGCAATACTCTTTTCGCATAAGATTCTTGAGTTCTTCCCATGATAATCTCTTTGTAGTATCACTCCTTAAAGTTTCTGCTTGAGGATTTCACCAAGTTAATGCTGCATTCAGCTGGAGACTCTTTGTTTACCTAATCATTACTCAGTAGTGCACTTATTAGCATTGCTAACTGACTCCGTTGTCTTTATTTAGCAAACCTAACCTACCGCACCTTTAGCACCAATGAGGTCTCGCGACTTTCAGTTCGGGAAAGCCTTAGAATTTAAAACCTTGTATTATCGCATCTTCACGTGTAGCGCTGCCACTCGTTCCCAATCTATTGGGATCTGAACCATTTGAACTACCGGTAACACCAGTTTCGTCACTAGTGTCGACTAAGTTACCCTCGTGTCGTGAGATTTCCGCAACCGTATGTCCTTCCATAAGAACTCTAGTTCAGCTTACCCAGTAAGTCATGGATTAACTAACCCCTCTTGGGTGTAGACCTTCCTTTTGGCGCCATGTTTCTTCTTAATACCCAAGATTGAAAGAAGCTAGACATATATTTGGATAAATATAGTCTACCATGCACCTAAGAATAAAGGATGCCATCGGTCATGGGAACCTCAAGATTGCATTGTTCATACATGTTTGAAACAATGATAACGTGAATAACAACAATCCAAAATTCGTAGTACCTCTTACGTGTATCGGCCATATGTCTAAGTGGAAAGGAAATAACTCGCTGAGGAGGAGAAAACAAACGGTTGTCTCCAACCTTATAACATGTATTCCATACTTCGTGGACCTCGATCGTCCAAAGTAGGAAAAAAATCCTTCGCCACACCAACCCATATGACGAATACATTGATATCCCTTGAGCTCCACGAGCTCCAGCTAGATTGTTATAATTTCCATAGATATCGAATAGAATGCAATGAGGGTGTTGAAGCATGGCTAATGCCATACCATCCTTTGGAATAAGGCAAATGTCAAACGACGAAGTTTAATGTAACCTCTTTCCAATAAATAAGATGAGGTACCATAGACACCCTGGAACCAACCCATGTACAAGAACTCTAGACCTTTGAGGAAATATCTTCCTTGGGTGGCCAACCAGTTTTTGTTTGTTTAGATGACTAGTCTCAATCGACTCTTTATATAGTTCGAATGTTAGATGCGAACAAATACGTGGTGTGTTTCTGTATTGTAGCGTGTTATAGCAACCACCCCGGTTAGTGTCCCACTAGATAGAAACTCGAACAACTTTACAATTTCGAATGGGTAGTGATCATTAGCTTAACCCGCAGAACCCACCAGGATTCTCATCCACTTCAAGTTATTATTACGTGGGACCCGTAATAATAAATTGCCTTGGATGGTCACCCTAGTGTTCTACCGTTCAAAGACGACGATCAATCAGAGAGAGGACGCTATTGTCTACATACATTCAACATAGAAGGGACCTTCATGATGGTCCACGTGCTATCGTCCGTTGACATTACTCGCGAAAGGGTACGTTGCTAGACAAATTTAGAAATAGAGAGAATTTGCAACAATAATAACTGGAGGGGCACCTTCAAGATGAGTACTTCACCTTTCCTTGTCTGGACAAGAGTGTCCGTTATTGATGATTAATATGGGTCACAGGGACCTCGTCCTGCTAATAGAGTTGTCGTCCAAGGCTTCCACCTCTGCCTCTTTATCACTACCGAAGCCAGGCATCTCCACATCTGCGGGAAAAGCAACCACCTTATGTGGAATCAATCTTAAGGTCTCACTCAGGAACCATGTCCGCCATAAGCTCCGCAATAGATGCGAGGTCGATATTCTCGTTATGCGAGTCAAGGATAATAATAATATCCGTAGTCGAAGGTATTTCGTTCTTGGCAAAATATTCCGTACAACACATATATAAACAAAAATTATATATATATATATATATATATATAATATCCCATCTAACAAGGATTTCTATCCTTTGTAACGTGTCCATGACACATAGTCTTATAAGTAATGTGTCTATTTCTCATAGACTAATCATGTATTGATCCTTTTTCGTTATTTATGGCTGAGCTCGTGTGATAAATCCTCGTGTTATCGTGTCACAATGAAAACCTTTTGTCAAATTTCTCATATTTCCGAAAATATTTTTGTGATATTATAAACTTTGTTTCATGTGAGAGCCCTTAGTGATTGTAGATCAAACTTTAATAAAAGTTTTTCCCCGGTTCACTACAATCGAAGCATTGATATCAATCTGTCACACCTAGTCGTAACGGAAGCGCAATCGTGGTGACTATGAGGTAATCATTGAAACCAATTGTGTAAACAAAAATAAATCAATAACGATGCCATATATGTTAAGTTGCAACCAAATTTACAAGTTCCCAAAACAAGCTACAAGGTTCAGACAAGTTCACAATGTTATCCAAATTATAGTTTTTGAGTTACATTACATGTTAAACCAAAAGATTGTTTTCGTCATAAACGAAGGTTGTGGTTTTGACCCCTTTATACCCATACGAGGTTGGGGGATAAGTGACAAATCCCCCAAAAAGGCATTTGTTGTCATGTTCATTCCCACTTCCCGCAATCTTTCACCGGCTCAAGTTTTGCGTCCTGAAATACATGTAAGCTTGAAAAGTCAACATAAAGTTGGCGAGTTCATGTACTTATTGTTTTCGTATGAGATGTATTGTTTGTAATCCACTAATGAAATCTTAGTATGTTATTAGCATTCATGGAGTTTAAGGATCTATCAGTGTGTAGCTAGCACCCTGACATATGTGCCATAAGTAAGTACGTAAACCGAGACAACTCTTGACATCAATTGGGATAACAAAAGCACTCCGAAAGGGTTAACAAACCAGGAGGGGAGCGCGCCTCAAACTCAATAGATCTATACCTTTTGCACCTTGTTCACTAAGTGATTAATGGTTACTCTTGTCATCTTACTTACGCATATTGATCGTGTTATCATCTAACCCCATAGCTAACATACCGTTTGTTATGACATGTATTTCCCCTCGATTGTTTAACAAAATAAAACTTTGAAATAATTGAAAGGAGGGACATGAACTCACAATTTTGCGTTTTGTAAGTCGTACTTATCGAATTCGGGTGTCCGTACACGTGTGTAACCTACATGTGTATTAACTTCATTAGACACGTAGGTCTCGTTGGACCTCGTACAAGTTATTCATCTTGAATTCTTGTTGTGTATTTATTTATCATATTAGAACAACTTAAATGTGATTATAGTGTTGGTAGTTCGTTTGTTTGATTAATATTTTTATACATATATTTGTCAGATATGTATATATCTTGTCATTCTTAGATCGTGCATGAACGGGCCTCGCCCTTCACATGTCCTCGTGCCTTGCACGCGTGTCATTGGGCCTAGCCCATGTCATGTATGTCATTGGGCCTAGCCCATGTCTTCATATGATTAGGCCTAGCCCATGTAATCTATGTCATTAGGCCTAGCTAAGGTCTTTATGTGATTGCGCCTAGCCTATGTAATTTATGTCATTGGGCCTAGCCCATGTCATGTATGTCATTGGGCCTAGTCCATGTCTTCATATGATTGGGCCTAGCCCATGTAATCTATGTCATTGGGCCTAGTCAATGTCTTTATGTTATTGCGCCTAGCCCATGTAATTTATGTGATTGGCCTAGCTCATGTCTTTATGTGATTGGGGCCAGCCCATGTAATTTATCTCATTGGGCCTAGCGCATATAAAATACCTCATTGGGCCTAGCCCACATGTTTATGTGATTGGGCCTAGCCCATGTAATTTATGTGATTGGGCCTAGCCCATGTCTTTATGTGATTGGGCCTAACCCATGTAATTTATGTCATTAGGCCTAGCCCATGTCTTTATGTGACTAGGCCTAGCCCATGAAATTATATATTTGGGCCTAGCCCATGTATTTTATGCCTTTAGGCTTAGCCCATGTTATCTTATGTTTTGTGTAATTGGGCCTTGCCCATGTCTTTTATAATATGGGCCTAGCCTAACTTAATTTTCATGAGTCCAAATGCTTATAATCTTACACTTGGTAATTTTACGAAGTATAGGCTTTTAAGTATGTTTATATACTTTTATAAAGTCACTAGTAATTTTTATACATCTTAACTTTCCGGATTTTGTCATCGATAAATACATATATTCGTTAAGTGTCTAAAACATATCATTTTTAGACATGTCGTCATTGTCGTTTAATATATATATTTTCGCGTCGAAAATCGCCCAACGTCGTAGTAGCTCTTCATGTTAGCGATTTGATCGTTGATCGACGATGCGACGGTGTATTGTGTAAATTCGACCATTGTCCACATTACTCCGTTCATCCGATGATTGTTTCAAGCGTATTGTAAAAGTGTATGCGTTCATGTTATTTACGCTTGGTAATTCTTCAAGTGTTTGAGGTGTTTGTATAAGTTGGGTATTTTGTGGTGTATACCCTAGACTTTCTATATAGATACACATACATACACATGTATTTTACACATTAACTTTTGGTGACAATATATATATATATACACTCCCACAAGTGTGTGTTATATATATATATATATATATACACACATACATACTTGTTAAACTCTTGGAAGGTTAGAGTTTAATCATTGTCATTAAAACTTCCTTAATGACGGTTTAGGTACTAATCACATTTAGTCCCGATAATCACCCTGTTAATCACTCTTTAAACACGATTATATTTTTAGAAATTTTCGCTATAATTTCGCCTAAACTATGGCATTTTCCACGTTTCAAAAACGTATTTAAATCATGCTTAAACCAATAATTAAGATCAATATTCAACTCAAGTTAACATATCACTTTTGTATGCTTCATTTGTAAACTTTTTCATCCTCATTTCCATGATCCTTTGTAAACATATATTTAACTGCTTTATTAAAAACAATTAGATCTTACATATTTATTAAACCATTTAAGACACCATTTTTGTTATATCTTCAAATCAAATTTTCCACTCTAAACCACTTTGTTTACTACACTTTATTAAGATGATCATGACTTAAATCATGGTGTTTATTCTTTATAAATGTCACACCCTGGTCGTAGCGGAAGCGCAATCATGTCACTATGAGGTAATCATTGCAACCAATTGTGTAAACAAAAATAAATCAACAACGATGCCATATATGTTAAAATTGCAACCAAAGTTTACAAGTTCCCAAAACGAGGTACAAGGTTCAGACAAGTTCACAATGTTATCCAATGTATAGTTTTTGAGTTACATTACACTTTAAACCAAAAGATTGTTTCGTTATAAAAGCATGTTGAGGTTTTGACCCCTATATACCCATACGAGGCTGGGATATAAGAGACAAATCCTTCAAAAAGGCATTCATTGTCATGTTCGTTCCCATTTCCTGCAGTCTTTCACCGGCTCAAGTTTTGCGTCCTGAATTACATGTAAGTTTGAAAAGTCAACATAAAGTTAGCGAGTTCATGTACTTATTGTTTTCGTATGAGATTTCTTGTTTGTAATCCAGTAATGAAATCTTAGTATGTTATTAGCATTCATGGAGTTTAAGGATCTATCAGTGTGTAGCTAACACCCTAACATATGTGCCATAAGTACCAAGCCCAGATAACTCTTGACATCAATTAGGATCACAAAAGAACTCCTAAAGGGTTAATAAACCAGGAGTGGAGCGCGCCTCAAACTCGATAGATCTATACCTTTTGCACCTTGGTCACTAAGTGATTAATTGTTACTCTTGTCATCATCCTACTTACGCACATTGATCGTGTTATCATCTAACCCCATAGCAAACATACTGTTGTTATGACATGTATTTCCCCTCGATTTTTTAAAAATAAACAAAATTTTGAAATATTTGAAAGGAGGGACATGAACTCACAGTTTTGAGTTCCGTAAGTCGTACTTATCGCATTCGGGTGTTCGCGTGTAACCTACACGTGTATTAACTTCATTAGAAACCTAGGTCTCGTTGGACCTCGTACCAGTTGTGTATCTAGAATTCTTGTTATGTATATATTTATCACATTAGAACAACTTTAATGTTATTATAGTGTTGGTAGTTTGTTTCTACGATTAATATTTTTATACATATATTTTCATATATATAATTATATATATATATATATATATATATTGTGTCACTCTCAGATAGTGGTGTGAACGAGCCTCGCCCTTCACAAGTTCTTGTGCCTCGCATGCGTGTCATTAGGCCTTGCCCATGTAATTTATGTCATTGGGCCTTAGCCCATGTCTTTATGTGATTGGGCCTAACCCATGTAATTTATGTCATTGGGCCTAGCCCTTGTTTTTATGTTATTGGGCATAGCCCATGTAATTTATGTCATTGGGCCTTGCGCATGTCTTTATGTGATTGGACCTAGCTCATGTGATTTATGTGTTTGGGCCTAGCCCATGAAATTATGTGTTTGGGCCTAGCCCATGAAATTATATGTTTGGGCCTAGCCCATGTATTTTATGCCTTTGTGCTTAGCCCATGTAATTATATGTTTTGTGTAATTGGGCCTTGCCTATGTCTTTATGTAATGGGCCTAGCCCAAATTAATTTTCATGAGTGAAAAATGTTTATAATCTTACACTTGGTAATTTTTACTAAGAAAAAACTTTGAAGTATGCTTATATACTTTTATAAAATCACTTAGTAATTTTTATACATCTTAACTTTCCGGATTTTATCATCGTTAATATATATATTCGTTAAGTGTCTAAAATATATCATTTTTAGACGTGTCGTCTTTGTCATTTTATATATATATATATATTTTCGCTTTGAAAATCGCCCAACGTCGTAGTAGCTCTTCATGTTGGCTATTTGTTCGTTGATCGACGACCCGACGGTGTATTGTGTAAATTCGACCATTGTCCGCATTACTCCGTTCGTCCGATAATTATTTCAAGAATTGTATAAAGTGTATGTGTTCATGTTATTTAGCCTTTGTAATTTTTCACGTGTTTGAGGTGTTGTATAAGTTGGGTATTTTGTGTTGTATACCCTAGACTTTCTAGATACATACACATATATTTTTACACATTAATTTTGGTGACACAATATATGTATATATCTTTATTTCCAAAAGTATATACATGTAATAAATACTCATTTTTAGCTTGTAAAAACATATGTAAGTATGTATTAAATCCTTGGTGGGATAGGGTTTAACCTTTGTCATGAAAACTTCCTTAATGACGATTTAGGTCACTAATCGCGTTTAGGCTCGTTAATCACCCTTTTAATTACACTTTAATTGCGAATAGATTTGTAGAAAATTTTGCCATAGTTTCCCCTAAAATATGACGTTTTCCACATTTCAAAAAGGTATTTAAACCATGTTTAAACCACAATCAAGATCAATCTTCAACTCAAATTAACATATCACTTTTACATGCTTTATTTATACACTTATTCATCCTCATTTCCATGATCTTTGGTAAATATATATTTTAACTACTTTACTTAAAAATAATGAGATCTCACATATTTATTAAAACATTTAAGACACCATTTTTGTTATATCTTCAAATCCAGATTTTCACTTTAAACCACTTTGTTTACTATACTTTTTCAGATGATCATAACTTAAATCATGGTGTTTATTTTTTACAAAAGTCACACATATGTAGTAAATCATTTTTAAGTTGTAGTAAACCTCATGGATCATGAGGTTGATGACCTTGTTTAGATTTAAACATCACCATGTTTAAATCATCATTTATATTCTTATTCATACAAAATCATCCACTTTAAACAACTTACTTAACATAATCCACATAATCATGCTAACTAGTTAACACTAATACACATAATCAACACATAATAAGCTATATTTAGTAGATTATTAAGGTGACATTAGGGTTTTTAAGTTTGATTTTTCTTTATATTCAAGATGATCAACAAGTACTTTCATAAACCATACATCATAAGGATCTTAAATATGGTGAAAGATTTGCTTACAAGTTTGCATAAGATTATGTGAAGATTAAGAAGAAGATGAAGCTCCAAGAAAGCTCTAATGATTCCCCATGCTTGCAAACTCCTTAGATGATCTTGTGGGGGCTTTAAAGAGAGTAAAAGGTGGTGTTTAATGTTGGAAAAGTGGTGGATGGTGGTGGTGATATGTAGCCGTGAGGGAGGGAGGACCCAAGGGGATTTCTTGTTTTAAATTTTTTGTGAAATGATATGAGAAGACATGATCATAATTCATATAAATTCCTTGTCAAACTCACATCTTTACACCATACATAATCCTTTTTTTCAACATAAATCAAGTGGGTGGGGGCCCACTTGAAATCACCTACTTGAGCGGGGGGGGGGGGGTAAGTGTAAATATTATTTATAACATGTGTTGAAAATGTGAGATATTTAGGTATTTAGGTTAACTATGGTGATTAGGGATTGGACTTGCATCATTAGTGAGTAATTAGGGTTTAGGGTGTTAATCAATATTAATTAGTCCCCTTGATTAATTGATATTAGTTTTGGATGGCAAAAACACCACTAGTTTGCTCATCGGTACGATATCGATTAATATACGAACTTTATTGTTTCGTACCAGAAGCTTTGGATTTCGACAACTGTAAGTGCCATGGCGTTTATTTAGAGCACTTCCGACATAGAAATATGATTAACTAGTTTACTAGTCGAGTATATGTTGAGTTTGGATGGCCAAAACGCTTCCCGTTGAATTATTTGCTCAAAATTGGCACTTATATATATATTGCCTTTGTGTTTCCATGACCTCAAGATAGTTGAAGGGATTTTGGATCCCAAATGAAGCTTAACTAGCTCTTTAGATAATGTATGAGGCTATCGGCCATTGAAATCTTTGTCGGTTCGACAATCGGTCGCTTTCTGGTCAAGTTGTGCACTGCTTGTCGTACGACCGGAAACGATGTCTTTTATGTATTTATGATACTCTCATATTGTTTTAGGGTATTTATCATTGTTCTGTCATAATTCTGTATCTGGAAAATACCGAATTAATGTTGCGAACGAATTGAAATTGTCACCTTTTTAGTCGAAACGGACAATTTTGTAATTTAGGCGTTGTACCGTAAAGTTATGTATTATTGCAAGATGTGTTCCCCCATTAGTGTTTTCATGTATATATATGGACTCATTTATGGCATTAGCATGCCATTATTCATTGTTCTGTTTTGTTTTAGCAGTTTTGCTGACATGAATAGTGCAACCGCAAATAGTGCGCCCAACACTTTCTACCAACACTTTTATGGCATTGTTTGATTTGTTTCACATCGTAACGTAAACCAGTATATGTTATGATCTGATTTACTTGTCCTAATACTTGTCATATGATGTACCACTCTGTTACATAATCAAATTACGATAAAATGCATGAGATTATGTACCAAAAATAGTGATTAGTTTGTACGGATTACAAACTTTTTCCCATTTGTCACATACTGCACCCTATACTCTCTTCTGATAGCAATCTTTCGCGATTTAGGTATCCACATCCAACTGATTATGTTACCCATAGATATATCCTTATTCTGGGGAAAGAGCTTCATTGGTCTCAAAAACATTCTTTCATATTTCAAATCTCTAAAGCATCTTATCATGTCATCAATAATGTCACCTTTTTTATCTCTATAATGTTTCCCTACCTTTCTTTCAGTATATCTTCAACTTCTTCAGCAACTTTTTCATTGAAAGTTGGAAAATGTTCATGTATATTGTTGGCATATCGAATCTCATCATCATCTGAATTATCTTCAATCTCTACAATATAATAATCATCTACATCTGTAAATGGTTGAAAAACATAATCATCTTCTTTTTCTTCCTTATCCATGTCTTCAACATCTTTTTCAAAATCAAACACAAATTCTTCTTCTAGAATTTCATAGAGTTTTGTTGGTTCTTATTTTAAATAATTTGCATAAACTCTCCTTCTTCAATATCATAGTCTTCATCCATAAATTGTGAAACAATTTGACTAGCAGAAACAGACGTGATTGGTACAACATCAGTGATAATTCATGTAGTTTCTTCTCTTTTTACAATTAACGCTTTCTCCATTTCAACAATTTTACCTCCAGACCCCCATCCTTTTGAACTTTTACCTGCTTTTTGTAAGGTTATCTATTCAGGTTGACTTTTTGAGCTTCTAGATTTAGTTTTGTTTATCTTGCTAGTAGAAACACTAGCATCACCTTGATTATCATCGTTGTCATCATCATCATCATCATCATCATCAAAATCATCATAAAAACCTGTAACTTTATCATTGTCACCAAAATCTAACTTTTCTTCTTAATTTTCTTTATCCTCTTCATCGTCATCTTCTTGTGTTTTATATAGAGCTTCAACCTCTTGTTTTTCTTTACTAGTGAACACTAGCTCTACATATGGTTCATCTGTTTCTTGATTTGTTTCTATTTGAGGATTAACAATTTCACTCACTAATGGCACAAAATCTTGAACATTAGATGTCTCATCAGTTTCTTTCTCAACTTCATTCTACTTTTGATACCCTTTCATCATCTTAACCTCTTCATCAAAATTCAAATTCAACTTTTGCTCCAACACCTTGAAATAATCTCTATACTGTAACAAAATACTAGCATCTAATCCTCTTCAGTCAGTATTTATATTAATTCTTCTCAGTTGTTCTTTATTCTCTTTGCATAACCAATCATTCTCTTCAGCAAGACTTTCTACTTTGACATTCAATAGACCAACTTCTTTTGTCACTCCATGATCTTTTCATTGTTTGGCTCATTAAAATAATCATAACTCATGTCTCTAAGATCTTCTAATTTCGGTGTGGGAAATCTCAGTTGTGATGACGAAGGCCTGGCTTGATCTGGCTTTGAAGATGATGGTTTTTGTGTTTACTGAGATGGTAGTGTCCTGATGTGAGTGTTGTGTGTTTCAATATCTACCACCTCCTCATATAACGAGTCCCTTTTCTTACATTCACATCCTTAGTATTTACTAGATCATCAGCAACTTGAGTAACTGATTCATTTACTTCCTTAGTAATTGGTTATTTGCAGTTTCTTTCACTGGCTCTTCAACATTTAATTAATCAATCAATCTAAGCCCTGAACCTTTCTTTGCCTTCTTTGTCAGTGGTGACCTAGTATTATTCAAAGTAGTCTTCACAGTACTGTTATTTCTTCCACCAACCGTTATAACCACTCTAGGTACTTCAACCTCCGGTATGTAATCTTCATCCTTTTCTTCTTCATTTGATTTTGATTTATCACCTTTTGAATTAAATTTTTCTCTGGGATCATACATAGTTTGTTGTACAAGAACTTCTTCATCAGTTTCTGTTCTCTCATCATCATATTGTTCTTTATCAGACGTAGCTGACACAACAACTACTTCTTCAACCTTTTTTGCTTTGTGTTTACCTTTTGCTTTTGTTGTAGCTTTAGCTTTCTTTAACAGACTTGGTGAATCTTGATTGTCTTTTTGTTTTTTTAATTATTTTGCTATTGGAATACATAAACTTCTTCATTGCTTTAGTTTCATCATTAGAATCAGATTTATCATACCTCCACTTGCTGTTTTCTGAAGCTACATACTTCTTATCTTTTAGATGCCCGAACAACCCTCTGAAATGTGGTACATCTTTTACAAATTTTCCATGAATGAAATCAGTCGTTCTAACATCATATTATTTATATGTTCCAGTTTCATTTTATCTTTTTTTTTCTTTCTTCATATCTTTACATCGCATGTCAATGAATATCTGCATGAACCTTGGATACATCAACCATATTCCCTGAGTGATGTTATCCTTCTGTTGGAAATTGAACCTTACAAAAGAACAGATGATAGAAAGCCAAAATATTCTACAACCTCTGATCCTTATAATAATAGAACATATGCTGACGACAAGCTCTGCTGAAGACTAAAAGTCAAAGGTCTGCCAAGACAAAACTCTACTGAAGACTAAACCTAAGGTCTGCCAAGGCAAAGCTCTGCTTAAGATTCAAAGGTCTACCAAGACAAAAACTCTGCTGAAGACTAAAGCAAAGGTCTTCCAAGGAAAAGCTCTGCTGAAGCCCAACAGAGGATGTCTCATCAGTGTTTACTATCAGATGTTGTATTATATAGTTTATAGCGGTGTTTAGCTTAGTAGATGTTTGTAGTTGTTTAGTTTGTTATATGTCACTTTAAATATGACGTCAGCATAAGATGTTCAATGGTCTGCTCTGTACTATAAATAGAACAGTGCTTGTATTGTTCTATTGATCACTATCACTTCTTCTTCACATTTTGTATACGAGCAAATCTGAGTGATCTTAGGCTGAGGGGGAGTTTGTAATCTTTCATGTGCCTAAACAATTGATTTATTAAAGCATGTTAGTGAAAGCAATCTTTCTATTGTTGTGAATACAGAGTTTACTATTTCCGCTACATTATTCATGCATGTTTATCCACTTCCATTGATTTCATCTTTAAACATTCACAACAATATCAAACTCAGATCCTAACAATTGGTATCATTGGTCAATCAAATTTGATTTAACAATCAATTTGATTTGAACAGATCAGCTCTCACTGCTAATTCATTTGCTCATTAGATTGACACAGAGTAAAAGTTTATTTACGTTCAAAGTAGTTTAAACAAAAACCTATTTTACAAACAATCGAACATGTCACAAATATCACTAGATCCCCACAACACCGGCAACATGTTTAAACCACCAATTCTCGTCAGATAAGAGTACAATATCTGGGAGAGATGGTGGGTCATGTTCTTGCTCAGCAACACACTAGTTACTGTAAGTCGGTTATCTTTGGACCTCATGTTCTAGTGATACCAAGTACTGAGGACCCTAAAGTTCAAGTACCAAAGAATCCTGAAAATTACGCTGAGCAAGATTTCCAAAAGATCGAGCTAGATGCAAAGGCATTTAGCATCGTGGCCTCTGCATTGCCAAACGATATCTATGCTGGCCTGTTGCATCGCAACGGTGCAAAAGAGTTATAGGATGCTTTGAAAGAGCAATTCGGTGGGACTGAGGAAGTAACTAAAAAAACAGAGAGGTTTTTAATCAACAATATGAAATGTTTTGTCATGTGAAAGGAGAGTCATTAACCCAACAGTTTGAAAGATTTAGCTATCTCATTAGTGAGCTTAAACTAGTTAATGTTGAGTTTGCAAATTCGACTTTAAATAGTCGTTTTCTAAGATCATTACCAGACAAGTGGGACACTATAGCTTTTGTAACTAGAAATTCGGTTGGGTTCAAAGAGATGAGTCTAACTCAACTTCATGGTAGGCTCCTCACTTACGAGAGAGAGATAGAGAGCTGATCGAGAAAAACAAGCTACAAGTGTCTAGAAAGGTGGCTGATGACTATGCATAGTATAACACTTTTTGGACAAGAAGAAGCCTCTGGCAGTTGTAAGGATAAGAGTTATGATAATTTCATTAACAAAACCTCTGGTGGTAGTTTTATCTCTGATTCTTAAACACCCAATTATGCTTTTACTACTAATGGGGAAAGCCAAACTTCTGATAACTTATCCTTTGAGTTGAATGACCTTCAACACTTTGACCCTACAGATTTTGAAGAGATGGATATTTTACATTAGCTTGCTTTGTTGAGTGTTAGGGCTAGTAAATACTACAAAAGAACTGGTAGAAAGTTTCCAGGGTTGCATGGGGGGTTAAAAGTTGGGCTGGATAAGTCAAAGATTAAATGTTTCAAGTGTAATAGGCTAGGTCATTTTCCTAGAGAATGTAGGTCTCAAACATCTGGACCAATTATCACACATCCTAGCCCTAGACCTCATAACACTCAAAAAATTGTTCGTTATTCGCAATATACCCTACTCCACACATGCAAAGCACTGCTCATTTTGCACACCCTGCTACCACTATTCATGTGCAATATGTTCAAACAATTGTTCCTCAAATTCAATATGTTTAAGCACCAGCTCCTCAGGTTCCAATGCAACCTGCACAACGAGTTACTCAAACCACGTTCCAACAGAGGTTAATCAATAGTGTTTCTTTTCTAAGGGCCTTGTTGATTGAAGTAGCTTGCCTGAGGATCTGACTGATGAAGACTTCGATCTAGTTGTTGACACTAAAAAGAAGCAATATGATTTTAGCTTTATGGCACTAGAGTCTATAGTTGAGGGTGTTAAATTTGAGGAGGTGGAGCCTAAATCTATTGTGTCTGATGTTCATGATAAAATAATTTTTACAAAAGAAAATGTTGATTAAGAACTAAAACCTCTGTCTGACCCATGGGATGCCAGTCTTTGTGAAGGTGAATGTGATTGTACCATGATGGCTGCTACTAAGGTATCTCCTCATGTCTTAAAAGATCTATGTTCAGATAAATGCATCATAGGCTTTTGCTAACATAAAAGAGGTGAATGAAAACCTTAGGATTAAGATTTTGGACGATGAATTGCAGTTTGAAAAGCTTTCAAAAGAGCTAAAAACTAAATTGTTTGAAAAAAAATCAGAAATCAGCAGCTTAAAACATGAAACCAGCATAACCAAGGACCAACTCCAAACTATTACAGAAAAATATCAGGTTTGCAAAAAGGAGTTGGAATCCACCCAAGTCACTTGTAAAAAATGGGTGGAATCCTGTAAAGGTTATGAGATTTTGCTAGAAAACCAGGTCAAAATTAACATAAAATTTGGCATAGGATTCAAGAAAAATGACCAAATTTTTGAAAATGTTACTGGAAATGATTATGGTAAGGTTGAAATTGTTCTAACAAATCTATTTGGTCAAGAAATCAAGGTCACTGACAAAATGGAAACAAAATTGTTTTGGAAAGACATGAGGAGATACCTTAGTAGCAGCCATCATGGTGTCAAAGCATCAAAGTCAAAAATCATTCCCCTAACAAATTTACCAGCAGATGTTGATGTTACAACATCTGCTGAAAACATTTGCTGACAAAAAGTCTGAAAAAGGGAAAAAGAAAGAAAAGATCAAAAACTTGTTTTGTGATATATTTGAAAAGAAGAACCATGTTACCAAAACTGTTTTCTTCTAAAAGCTTATGACATTAACAAAACAAGTGTGATCATTAATTCTCCAAACTACACAATTTGTGATAAAATAAATCATAAAAGTCAAGCGTGTGTTTATCTCAGAAAACTTTGATGTGAAAAAGAATGAGTTTAAATCCAAAACACTAGAGAGTTCAAAGACTAGTACTTCAAAAGAAAGTCTAAACAACATTTGTGCTTGTTGAAACATCTGTTACCAAAACACTACACAAAACCTCTGCTCCTAGAGAGGTGAAGGTAACAGATACACCACCTGCCAACCGGTACCAAAGAGGATATGGCCAACCAATTTACCAAAAGGTACCTCTTAGTTATGAGGGTTACAAAAGGCCCTCAAAACCAAGAGTAAATAGGCATTCTCATGGTTACTATTATCTGATAGGAGATGGGTCTCAACATATTACACTCGTTCGTAGGTGGAAGAGCGTGGTGTGAATTTTATAAGTTATCATCGCATACGATATGAGTAAAAAACTATATGAAATAAAAGCATGTAAGTTGTTCATCTATTCACCATATATAAGCATTACATGCCACAAGTTGTTTGGAGATAAAAGACATCATAAGTGATTTATAGTTTACAAAAAGGCTTGTTCAAAATAACTTTTAAAACATTAAGTCTTTGTATCCAATATTCCATTCGAAAACGGAATATATAGACCGAACCCTCCAAAATATGGATGACATCGACTACTAGTAACCTTGAAAACTTCGTAAACGACTACGCCAAGATCCACTTAAATTTCCTAAAATACATGTAAGTTTAAAAACATCAACAAAAGTTGGCGAGTTCATGCGTTTTGTGCGAGCGCCAAATGAATCTTAAAATCATTTGAGAGTTCATATATGAAAATATGTGGTATGTAAAGTGTCAATGAACTTGATGATCATTAATGTTTTGCAAGGACATTAATATGTGTGACGATATAGGAAGTACTTAACCCTAGACGATTTCTTCAGGTCCACCCGGCTGGGACAACAAAAGCACTACATGCGGCCATACAAGGACCCATGAGTGGGGCTCGCTACACCTGATAGATCTACCACTCTTGTTCCTCGGTCTTATAAAAGATTAATGGCACTTAAGAGACACCCTATTCGCACATGATCTAATATTTTATTCCATAGCTAAACCATACCATCGAAAACATGTATTCCCCATGAGAGTTATAAATCGAAAACATTTAAGAGAAAAGGGGGACATGAACTCACTGATTTGCGTCCGAAAATATATGCTAGCAATTCGGGTATCCCAAAAGCATGCAACAACCTACAAGTGCTCTAGCTTATTAGACACTTGAGTTAAGGTTAAATGTGCACATGTGTTCATCCTGAACGTTATTGTATAAGTTAAGTATGTGGATCCCTTACATATTTTAAATATGTTGGCATTTGTTTCGTATTTTTGTTTTGATATGTATATATATACACTTCTTTTGTATATATATATATATATATATATATACCCTTGGAGAGTCTTCGTGCCTCGCACGAGTATAACTAGCTCTAGCCCATAAGAGTCTTTGTGCCTCGCACAAGTGAGAATGGGCCTAGCCAATTTGAGTCTCTGTGATCCACACGATATGAGTGGGCCTAGCCCATGAGAGCCTCTGTGCCACACACGGCTTACGTTCGTTATGTGTGATACATATATACGTTCTCAAATATATTCATCTTGAGTCTAGTGAACCTCGTTCACTAGTAACAACATGTTCGACGTAAGTATGAGTATTTGCTCTTCATGTTGTATGCCTTTTATAAGTATAAGTGTTAAAAATATTTATTTTTAACATCGTAAATACGTTGATGTATTTGTACGCTATTCTTTGCGTGAGTATACTTTAACAAGTGCATATGAGTACATCACTACGAACTTAAGTATTTTTATACGTGTATGTATACGGTATTCATACTTATATTTGTGTACCGTTCCATTAGTATTTCTACCATATTTACACATATTTTATACTGCATTTATGCGTATTTTTATACTATACTTTTGGGTATTTATACTGTATTTATACATATTAGTATACCGTATTATTGGGTATTTATATGTATTTGTATATCGTATTATTTGGTATATATACTGTATTTATACGTATTTGTATACTGTATTATTTGGTGTCTTTATGTATATGTGCCCAGCCCAAATGAATTGTGTAAGAATGGGCCCATCCCATTAAAGTTACGTAAGTGGGCCTAGACCAATGTATTATATGATGTTGGGCTTAGCCCATTCGACGTGTTAATGGGCTTAGCCCAATGTTATGTTTTAAAATGGTCCTTAACCCATTTTATATGTTAGTAACCCTAGCCCAACTTATTATATATATTAATGGGCTTTTACTAGCCCATTACAAATCCTTGTATTCTTGTATTTACCGTAAGTGTATTTCAAGCGTATTTTATACGTATATGCTTTTACATGGGTATAACTAGTGACTCTTCGTTTTATACTTTCCGAAGTTTTAAGTGTTGAAATATATATAGATTTTAAACAAACATATATTATTTTTAGAATTCGTCATAGAACTTGTTGCTATATGTTTTCTTGTTGGAACACCCAAGCATTTTCCGTGATAGGTATTTAACCCATGTTCTGATGATGTGGCGACCGTTTCAGATGGCTACGCAATTACTTCATTGGGTCGCTTATTTGATAATTCATGCGGTTTTTGGTTATATGTATATATATATATATATATTTTGTCCGTAACATAAGGTTATATAACGATTTGCCCGATGTCCGGTTGTTCGTCGTCTGCGCTTCGTGTCAAAGTGTATTATGACTTTGTGCAGGTATTTAGTTCCTTATGTATATTTTTTTACTCGTTCGCCATACGCATTTGGAGATTGTTTGTGTAGTGTATTTGTATTTTAGTTAGTATTCTTCCTAACTTCTAATACATACTAATGACACAATATTTATACACATAAGTTGGTGTATTTTAAACGTGTATATATTTTCATTTAAGAATATATTTATACTTATAAAATTTCCATTTCACTTTTTATAACTCATTTTAACTTATAATTATATATAAGTGTTTATAGAAGTTGTTGTAAGATTAGGGCTTAACCCTTTTCATTAAACTTTCTTAATTACCGATTAAGGTCACTAATCGTGTTTAGTCCCATTAATCACCCCGTTAATCATACTGTAATCATGATTAGATTTAGAAAAATTCGCCATAGTTTCCCCTAAACTATAGCGTTTTCCACGTTTTTAAAACGTATTTTAAGCATGTTTAGAATCCTTAATCACAGTCAACTCAAATCAAGTTTCAATCCTTCAATTTTTGGCATGTATAAACTTGCACATGAATATCCTCATACTCCTTGAACTTTATATATTTCTAGTTACACTTTTATATATATATATATATATGATGACACTTTTATATTGGTTATCAATATCATTAAAACCAACTTATTTCTTATGAAGTTCCATCTTATTCTTTCATCTAACAACTTGTTTAAACCACTTTTTAAGATGCACTTAGTGAAAATTATGGTTTTAATCTCTTTTAAAAATCACATATATGTTATAACTCCTTTTAAGTTGTAGTAAAGTTCATGGATCATGGAATGGATGATTCTTGTCTTGATTTAAATATTAATATGTTTAAATCATCATTCTTGTTCTTAATCATACAAGATCATATACTTAAACAACCCACTAGAACAATATCAACATATGTAAAAGTATCATCTAGCACAGAATAATATAATCACTACATTATACATAAATTTTAGTTAAATTTTAAGGTGGGGTTAGGGTTTTAAGCTTTGATTATTGTTTTGTTCAAGATGATTTAACATGTACTTTACTAATCTACATATTATAACAAGCTTAGATTTAGTGAAATAAAGTCTTACAATTTCGCAAGATTATGATGAAGACGATGAAGGAAATAAGACTTCCAAGATGATAAGAATAAGCTCCTAAAGACCTTCCATGCTTGCACCTTCTTGAGGGTCTTGAATTGGTTTAATTTAAGGTGTTTAGTGGTGGAAAAAGGGTGGTGTATGGTGGTGTGGGATGAGGGAAGGAGAAGAGTTTTGTGAGTTTTTTTATGAATGAATATATGAGGAATGGTGTTGATATTTATAAAATCATCATCAACAAATCTACTTCACCATACTTATTATCTTCTTGAAATCTTTCATATTTCAACAAAGAAACAAGTGGGTGGGGCCCACTTGTTGACTGAATTCTTGAGGGGGGGGGGCTAAATGTAACTTTTTTTACATGTGTATAAATTGAGATATTTAGGTAATTTAGTAAGTATATTGATTAGTGATTGTTCTTGCATTATTAGGGAGTAATTAGGGGTTTTAGATGTTAATAGTATAAATTATTTCCCTTGACTAGTTAGTGTTAGTTTCGGATGGTAAAAAAATTCTTAGATCGGTCTTCGGGTCACTTTCGGACAACATATGGAAAGTGTGCTTTAGTACCAGAAACTCATCTCGGCTTATTATATGGCACCACCAATGTTGTTTCGGACATGAAATGCTCTTAACTAGTTCACTGGATGATCCGTTTAGGTGTTAGGATGGTAAGGATGCTTCCTACTAGTTCGTAGGATCGGTATCGAACAAGTTGTATCTGTTATGGTGTATCGTTGGAAGCTTATGTGTAGGATATTCCGTTGATATCTCCAAGCTTATTTAGGGTGTATAACATTATATACGAGTCCTATTCCCTTAAAGTGTTGAGTTTTGGCGTTTTGGACAATTTATTTTGTTATATTCTAACGCGATTTGGACGAATTTTAAAATGTTTTCCGGAAAGTTAAAGTGTTTTTGTATTTTGATGTCCCTAATTTTGGATTTTTATTTTTATTTTTATTTAAAGTATAAAATTCTTTCGTGCCATTTGTTGCTCGTTCAGACAATTTTCAGAACTTGCTTGCATGAATAGTGTGTTCCGGTGAATAGTGTTTTCAGCATTTTGCCAACATATTTGGACATAGTTTGTTGTTTTCTCGCAACGCCGACGAATGTAACAATGTTGTTTGACATATTTAAATATGTCCTATGATTGCTAGACGTTACACGACCTAATCATGCATTAATTAAGTCGTAACAAACACAATAAATTATATAATCAAGTTGTTAAGTTGTACGGAAATTACCATTATTTTGCCGATTGTCACATTCTCCCCCCACTAAAAGAATTTCGTCCTGAAATTCAAGTCGTGTTATTATTTGTAGGGAACCTTGGAACAAATGCGGGTACTTGGATTCGATTTGATCCTCACGTTCCTACGTATACTCGGGGCCGTGACGTGAGTTCCAACGAACTTTAACTAGTTTACTACGACTTCTCCGTGTCTTGTGGACCTTCCAGTCTGTAACCTCAATGGGTTCTTCAGTAAATGGAGTTTTTCGTCGATGTGAATCTCATCCGCTGGAATGATAACCATTCTTGTGTAGTACTCTTCTTGAGATTAGACACATGGAATGTGTCGTGTATGCTACTAAGCCCGTTCGGTAACTTTAACTTATAAGATACGGTTCCAATCTTTTCCAAGATTTCGAAGGGTCCAATGTATTGTGGGTTCAACTTTCCACGTTTACCAAATCTTGCTACGCCTCTCCAAGGTGAGACTTTCAATAATACTTTGTCTCCGACTTCAAATGATAGTGGGGCTTTTGTCGCCTGTCGGCATAACTCTTTTTCGGTCACATGCCGCCTTGATGTGGTCTCGTATTTGAAAGATCTTGTCTGTAGTCTCCTAAACTAATTCCAGACCAATGAGTTGTTTATCTCCGGTCTCCACCCAACATAGCGGCGATCAGCATTTTCTTCCATATAGAGCTTCAAACGGGGCGGCCTGCATGCTACTGTGATAGCTGTTATTATACAAGAACTCCAGTACGGGCAAGTGGGTATCCCAATTTCCACCCAAATCCATACACAAGCACGTAACATATCCTCCAAAGTTTGTATCGTTCGCTCGCTTTGGCTGTTCGTTTGAGGGTGAAAAGCCGTACTAAATCTAGTCGTGATCCAAAGGCCTTTTGAAATGACTTCCAAATCCTTAACACGAATCGACCGTCTCGATCCGATATGCTAGAAATAGGCACTCCGATGTCGTGCCAGATTTTTTGAGGTATAGTTCAGCCAGTTTCTCTGTGCTATCCTTCTCATGGATAGGTAAGAAGTGTGTAGACTTCGTAAGTCGATCAATGATAACCTAAATCATGTCGTGACCTCTCAAGGTCATGGGTAACTTAGTAATAAAATCCATTGAAATCTGTTCCCATTTCCATACGGGAATTTCAGGTTGTTACAGTAGTCCAGAAGGCTTTTGATATTCCGCCTTAACCTTGGCGCAAGTAAGGCATTTTCTGACATAATTAGCAATGTCGCCCTTAAGGTTAGCCCACCAATATAATTTCTTTAAATCCTGATACATGTTATCTGTTCCGGGATGTATAGAGTACTTCGACTTGTGTGCTTCATTTAGAATAATTACCCGTGGATCGCCAAAGTATGGATCCCAAATTCGTCCCATAAAGTATAATGTTGCATCCCCTTTGGTATCAACTACTTTTCCATTTCGTGCGATGATTCAGCTGGTATGTTATCAGGTTTAAGTGCTTCTTGCTGCGCATCACGAATCTAAGAAGTAAAGTTGTTTTGTATGTCATTTCTAATGCTCGAACCCTTAAAGGTTTCACTCGTTCTTTACGACTCAGGGCGTCTGCCGCTACGTTTGCCTTGCCCGGTGGTATTTAATTTCACAGTTGTAATCGTTCAATAACTCCACCCATCGTCTTTGCCGCATATTTAATTCCTTCTGATTGAATATGTGTTGAAGGCTCTTGTGAGCCGTAAAGATTGTGCAACGAGTACCATATAAGTAATAGTGACAGATTTTTAACGCGAATACCACCGCACCTAGTTTGAGGTCGTGCGTGGTATAGTTTTTCTCATGCACGTTAAGTTGTCGAGAGCGTACACGATGACTTTGTCTCGTTTCATCAACACGCAACCGAGACCTTAATGCGACGCATCACAATATACGACAAAGTCGTCGGTACCGTCCGGTAGAGATAATATTGGTGCGTCACAGAGTTTGTCCTTTAACAGTTGAAATGCAGCTTCTTGTTTATCGCCTCAGTCAAACTTTTATCCTTTTGAGTCAAGGACGTTAGCAGTTGGGAAATCTTTGAAAAATTCTCTTAATTCGTCTGTAATAACCCGCTAGTCCTAAAAATTGTCGCACTTCCATCGGTGTCTTGGGCGCTTTCCCAATTCTTTATTGCCTCAATCTTGGAAGGATCGACATGAATTCCTTTCTCGTTCACCACGCGTCCGAGAAACCGTACCTCGCAAATCCAAAATTCGAATTTGGAAAACTTTGCGTAAAGTTGTTCATTTTTCTGAAGTTCCAATAGCTCATAAATGTTGCTCATATTCGTCCTTCGATCGCGAATATATTAATATGTCATCAATAAATACGATCACGATCTTATCCAAATACGGCCTGCACATGCAGTTCATGAGATCCATGAACACCGTCGGTGCATTTGTTAAGCCGAACGGCATCACAAGGACTCGTAGTGTCCGTAACGAGTTCGAAAAGTTGTTTTAGGTTTGCTTTCTTCTTGAATCCTCAACTAATGGTAGCCTGATCGAAGATCGATCTTTGAATAAAAGCTTGAGCCTTGTAGCTGATCGAACAAGTCGTCAATTCTAGGTAAGGGGTATTGGTTCTTGATAGTGAGTTTGTCACTCCTGATAGTCTATACACATATGCAAGATTTTGTCCTTCTTTTTTAACAAATAATACCAGAGCTCCCCAAGGTGAGGAACTTGGCCTAATGAAGCCTTTATCCAAAAATTCTTGACGTTGAGTAGATAGCTCCTGCATCTCGGACGGAGCTAGTCGGTAAGGAGACTTCACCACTAGTGCCGCTCCTAGCACCAAATCGATACGAAACTCCACTTGGCGTTGAGGAGGCAGTCCCGGCAAGTCTTCTGGAAAGACTTCTGGAAACTCCTTCACGACCGGAATGTCTTCTTTAATTTCGGCTCCTTAGTTTCTTTGTCTACTATATGAGCGAGGAAGGCTATACAACCTTTACGTAGACACTTTTGCGCCTTCATGCAATTGATAATTCGTAAGAACGTCTTGTGTTTTTCTCCATGTACAACGAGTGTTTCTTCATCTAAGGGGATGCAGATGGTTTTCTCATGGCAAACCATTTCCACTTGGTTGTTGGACACCCAATCCATTCCGACAACCACGTCAAAGCTACCCAAGTCGACTGGTAAAAGGTCGATTGAGAATTTTCATGCTCCAAGTTTGAGTATGCAACCTCTAATAATTTCTCCTGTTTCAACAAGTTTTCCGTTCGCTAATTCTATAGAATATGGGATGTCTAGTTTACTCGACTCTAGGCCAAGTATATTTTTAAACTCTATAGATATAAAACTAAAGTCGGCGCCTGTATCAAATAGAACGGATGCAAAGTGTTGGTTTATATGAAACGTACCCGTAACCACGTTTGGGTCTTGGCGTGCAGCCTTAGCTCCTATCTCAAAAGCTCTTCCTCAAGCCTGGTTTTCTTTTGGGCAATCCTTCTCATAATGCCCGTAGCATCCTTGACCCATGCCATTCCCGTTTCCACCTTGATTGTTATTACCGTTTCCACCTTGTTTTCCATTCTCACCTTGATTTCTATTTCCACGTCTAGTACCCACCCAACAAGTTTCTTTGTTATGCCCGGTCTTACCACATTTATCACACTTGGCATTTATGCAATGGCCCAAGTGGTGATATCTACACTTATCACATTTTGGTAAGGTACCTACATAACCTCTTTTAATAGTTGCGTTAGTTGCCGCAAAGGACTTAGCTTCCCTATGTGTGTTAATTTCCTTTCACTTGTTGGGTTGGTTGTTGTTGTTCGCTCGGATGTTGTTCTTAAAGTTGGTGAACTTTCGTTTTCCCTCACTCGTGGACTCCACGTGAGTCTACTTTTTGTTAGACCCAATCCTTGACAACTTTCCTAAATGAACAGCCTCCTCAGTGAGACTAATAGCCATTTCAATTACCTCACTGATATTGGCAAGCATAGAAGAAGTAACCATGCTCAAGATCTCAGGAGTAAGTCCCCTAATGTATCGTTCACTCCTTTTGAACTCTGGTTCCACCAGATATGGAACAACTCTTGACAAGTCATGAAAACATTATGTATACCCAGCAATATCAGACCCAATCATCTTCAAATTTCAAAACTCGGTCTCGAGTTTTTGAATTTTGGCCCTTGAAATATATTTCATTCTCATCAACTCCTTGAGTTCTTCCCACGTCATAGCATAAGCAGCTTCTTCCCCTTTAGTCTGAACTTGAAGGTTCCACCATGATAGTGCCCCATCCACAAACAACCCAGTAACATATGTGACCGTTAGGTCAGGAGGACACTTGCTCATTCTTATGACCGAATAAGTCTTTTTCGTCCAACGGACAAATACCACGGCACCTCCAGTGCCATCAAAGTTTAGAGGTTTGTAGCCAAGAAACTGCTTGTATGAACAACCTGAAACATTTGCATAGACAAATCAGGAATGAGTAGTGGAAGAAGGGATCGGGGTAGGAGTAGGTGTTGCAATGGGAATGGTATCAAAACTGCTGTCGGTGGCATCCGCCCGCAGCCCAGCACGGCGGATAACTGATGAAGAAGCGCGATCACTTGCGTCTGATGAAGATGAAGAAATGTACATGACCGACAAAATAGGGATGACACCTCCAAGATGGCGATGTCAATAACCTCGCCATCACCTAGATCATCATCTAGGTGATCCACATGGAAGACGGGGACCTCGCCCTCATCGTCGGACTGCTCGATAATAGGTGGGACAACAGCAAGAGCGATCGCATCGATGGGTATGATCTCCACGAGATGCTTACCATCAGGGTGTCCAATAATATTGATATCGTGGAGCGGGAGTGGTGCAGCTAAAACATCATCCTCCATGGGGATGTCATCCGTGATAGGGTCGAGTAGCGCGAGTGGCTGAAAGTCCTCTAAGTCCTCAATGTTGTAAGCCTCGTCTGGCTCTTAATCATTGTTGGAGGAAATGATCTCAATCACGTGTGAATACTCATCGTCTAATGCAACCTCCATCGGGTCAACATCATCGTATATGCCACTATTGGCAGAGGAAGCCATCGTACCCTAGCAAAATAATTTGTGCAACATGTATATATATATATATATATATATCAATAAATAATATCATTACTTATTAAGTATATAAGCATGCAATCATGTAAAGTGTAATCAGATTTGTTTGTGCCAGTCAATCTAGTTTTGAAAGTCTATCCCACATAGACTATGCCCAAAATAATATCCTTGCATTATTTGTTGAAAAGAGTTTTATTAGTGGATCTTGCATTTTTGTATATACAATGAAAACATTTTTTTTGTTAAAGGTTTTCATGAGAGGATCCTAGTGATTGTAGATGACACTCGAGAAGGAATCCTGGTGCACTATAATCGAAGCTCTAATACCAATCTGTCACACCCGTTCGTATGCGGAAATGCATGGTGTGACCTTGATTAGTTTTCATCAGATACGATATGAGTAAACAACTATATGAAATAAAAGCATGTACGATGTTCATCCATTCACCATATATAAGCATTATAAGCCACAAGTTGTTTGGAGATAAAAGACATCATAGGTGATTTACAGTTTACAAAAAGGTTTGTTCAAAATAACTTTTAAAACATTAAGGCTTTGCATCCAATATTCCGTTCTAAGACGGAATATATAGACCAAACCCTCCAAAATATGGATGACATCGACTACTAGTAACCTTGAAAACTTCGTAAACGACTACGCCAAGATCCACTTCAATTTCCTGAAATACATGTAAGTTTAAAAACATCAACAAAAGTTGGTGAGTTCATGCGTTTTGTGCGTGCGCCAAATGAATCTTAAAAACATTTGAGAGTTCATATACGAAGACACGTGGTATGTAAAGTGTTAATGAACTTGATGATCATTAATGTTTTACAAGGACATTAATATGTGTGACGACATAGGAAGTACTTAACCCTTGACGATTTCTTCAGGTCCACCCGGCTGGGACAACAAAAGCACTACATCTGGCCACACAAGGACCCATGAGTAGGGCTCGCTACACCTGATAGATCTACCACTCTTGTTCCTCGGTCTTATAAAAGATTAATGGCACTTAAGAGACACCCAATTCGCACATGAACTGATATTTCATTCCATAGCTAAACCATACCATCGAAAACATGTATTTTCCCCCGAGAGTTATAAACCAAAAACATTAAAGAGAAAAAGGGGACATGAACTCACTTATTTGCGTCGAAAAATATATACTAGCAATTCGGGTATCCCAAAAGCGCGTAACAACCTACAAGTGCTCCTACTCATTAGACACTTGAATTAAGGTTAAATGTGTACACGTTGTTCATCTTGAACGTTATTGTATAAGTTAAGTATGTGGATCCCTTACGTATTTTAAATATGTATATATATATACACTTCTTTTGTGTGTGTGTGTGTGTTATATATATATTCCATATCCATCAAGTGTACGAATGGGCCTTGCCCTTCGTGAGTCTTCGTGCCTGGCACGAGTATAACTGGGTCTAGCCCATAAGAGTCTCTGTGCCTCGCACAAGTGAGAATGGGCCTAGCCAATTTAAGTCTCCGTGATCCACATGGTATGAGTGCGCTTAGCCCATGATAGCCTCCGTGCCACGCACGGCTCACGTTCGGTATGTGTGATGCATATATATGTTCTCAAAATATATTCATCTTGAGTCTAATGAACCTCGTTCACTCGTAACAACATGTTCGACTTGAGTATGAGTATGTGTTCTTCATGTTGTATGCCTTTTATAAGTATAAGTGTTACAAATATTTATTTTTAACATCGTAAATACGTTGATGTATTTGTACGCTTTTCTTTGCGTGAGTATACTTTAACAAGTGCATATGAGTACATCACTATGTACTTATGTATTTTTATACGTGTATGTATACTGTATTCGTACTTGTATTTGTATACCATTCCATTGGTATTTATAGCATATTTACACGTATTTTATACTGTATTTATACGTATTTTTATACTATACTTTTGGGTATTTAATTGTATTTATACTGTATTTATAAGTATTAGTATACCGTATTATTGGGTATTTATACTGTATTTATACATATTTGTATACCGTATCATTTGGTAATTATACATATTTGTATACCGTATTATTTGGTGTCTTTGTGTATATGGGACCAGCACAAATGAATTGTGTATGAATGGGCCCATCCCATTAAAGTTATGTAAGTGGGCCTAGACCAATGTATTATATGATGTTGGGCTTAGCCCATTCGACGTGTTAATGGGCTTAGCCCAATGTTATGTTTTAAAATGGTCCTTAACCCATTTAATATGTTACTAAGCCTAGCCCAACTTATTATATATATTAATGGGCTTTTACTAGCCCATTACAAATCGAAGTACTCTTGTATTTACCATAAGTGTATTTCGAGCGTATTTTATACGTATATGCTTTTACATGGGTATAATTAGTGACTCTTTGTTTTATACTTTCCGACGTTTGAAGTGCTGAAATATATATAGATTTTTAATCAACGTATATATTTTTAGAGTTCGTCGTAGAACTTGTTGCTATATATTTTCTTGTTGGAACGCCAAGCATTTTCCGTGATAGGTATTCACCCTATGTTGTGATGATGTGGCGACCGTTTCGGATGGCTATGCATTTATTTCGTTGGGTCGCTTATTTGATAATTCATGTCGGTTTTTGGTTATATGTATATATATATTTTGTCCGTAATATAAGGTTATATAACAATTTGCCTAATGTCCGGTTGTTCGTCTTCCCCGCTTCGTGTCAAAGTGTAATATGACTTAGTGCAAGAATTTAGTTCCTTATGTATTGTTTTGTACTCGTTTGCCATCGCGTATTGGAGATTGTTTGTGTAGTGTATTTGTATTTTAGTTAGTATTCTTCCTAACTACTAATATATACACATAATTCTACACAAGTATTTATACACATAAGTTGGTGAATTTTAAACATGTATATATTTTCATTTAAGAATTAATTTATACTTATAAAATTTCCATTTCACTTTTGATTACTCATTTTAACTTATAATTATATATAAGTGTTTCTACAAGTTCTTGTAAGATTAGGGCTTAACCCTTTTCATTAAACTTTCTTAATTACCGATTAAGGTCACTAATCGCGTTTAATCACATTAATCACCTCGTTAATCATACTTTAATCGTGATTAGATTTTAGAAAAATTTGCCATAGTTTACCCTAAACTATAGCGTTTTCTCATGTTTTTAAAACGTATTTTAAGCATGTTTAAAATCCTTAATCACAATCAACTCAGATCAAGTTTCAATCTATCAATTTTTGCATGCATAAACTTGCACATGAATATCCTCATACTCCATGAACTTCATATATTTTCTAGTTACACTTTTAAGATATATATATATATATATATATATGAAACTTTTTTATTAGTTATCAAGATCATTAAAACCAACTTATTTCTTATGAACTTCAATCTTATTCTTTCATCTAACAACATGTTTAAACCACTTTTTAAGATGCTTTTAGTGAAAATTATGGTTTTAATCTATTTAAAAATCACATATAAGTTATAAATCATTTTTAAGTTGTAGTAAACTTCATTGATCATGGAATGGATGATCTTGTCTTGATTTAAATATTAATATGTTTAAATCATCATTTTTGTTCTTAATCATACTAGATCATATACTTCAACAACCTACTTGAACAATATCAACATATGTAAAAGTATCATCTACCACATAATAATATAATCACTACATTATACATAATTTAAGGTGTTTAGTGGTGGAAAAAGGGTGGTGTATGGTGGTGTTGATGGTGGCGTGGGATGAGGGAAGGAGAAGAGTGTTGTGAGTTTTTTTTTTATGAATGAATATATGAGGAATGGTGTTGATATTTATAAAATCATCATCAACAAATCTACTTCACCATACTTATTATCTTCTTGCAATCTTTCATATTTCAAAAAAGAAACAAGTGGTGGGGCCCACTTGTTAACCAAATTCTTGAATGGGGGGCTAAATGTAACTTTTTTTAACATGTGTATAAATTTGAGATATTTAGGTAATTTAGTTAAGTATATTGGTTAGTGATTGGTCTTGCATCATTAGGGAGTAATTAGGGGTTTTAGATGTTAATTAGTATAAATTAATTCCCTTGACTAGTTAATGTTAGTTTCAGGTGGTAAAAATATTATTAGATCGGTCGTCGGGTCACTTTCGGACAATATATGGAAAGTGTGCTTTAGTAACGGAAATGTCATCTCGGCTTATTATACGGCAACACCAATGTTGTTTCAAACATGAAATGCTCTTAACTAGTTCACTGGATGATCCGTTTAGGTGTTAGGATGGTAAGGATGCTTCCTACTAGTTCGTCGGATCAGTATTGGACAAGTTTTATCCGTTATGGTGTGTCGTCGGAAGTTTATGTTTAGGATATTCTGTTGATATCTCCAAGCTTATTTAGGGTGTATAACATTATATACGAGTCCTATGTCCCTTAAAATGTTGAGTTTTGGCGTTTCGGACAATTTAGTTTGTTATATTCTAACGCGATTTGGACGAATTTTAACGACACGTGTTTTCCGGAAAGTTAAAGTGTTTTTGTATTTTGATGTCCCTAATTCGGGATTTTTAATTTTATTTCAAGTATAAAATGCCTTCATGCCATTCGTTGCTCGTTCTGACAATTTTCAGAACCTGGTGGCATGAATAGTGTATTCTGGTGAATAGTGTTTTCAGCATTTTGCCAACATATTTGGACATAGTTTGTTATTTTCTCGCAACGCGATGAATGTTACAATGTTGTTTGACATATTTAACCATGTTCTATGATTGCTAGACTTTACACGACCTAATCATGCATTAATTAAGTCTTAATGAACACAATATATTGTATAATCAAGTTGTTAAGTTGTACAGAAATTAACATTATTTTGCCGATTGTCACACAACAGATGTTACAAAGATATGTTTAAACCACTGACCATTCTTCTAAATTTGAGACTGGCATGTCTTTGACCCCTTCCAAAGCCATTTTGGCTGTGGAAACCCACCTAAACTAATTAATTACCACTGTTTAGGGAGCTTCTACTTACCTTGATAATTTAGGGTATGTAGATAGTGGAGGCTCCAGGCACATGATAGGATGTAGAGCCCTTCTCAAAGACTTAATGGCTCATGGAGGGGGTGATATATCTTTTGGTTATAATTCAAAGGGGAAGGTGCTTGGGGTCAGGAACTGTTTAGGTTGGGAAACTCAAATTTGAAAATGTCAATCTTATTGACAATCTGAAATTTAATCTTCTTAATGTTTCACAAATGAGTGACAATGGCTATGGGTCATTGTTCACTAAGAAAACTTGTCAGATTGTTGGGCCAGAAGTGGTTAAAAGGATTGATCAAATCATAGCTGAGAGCAAAGCACAACTTGTTTCTCATAGGAGTGGCAATGCGTATATGGTTTATATGTTGCAGGACAATCCAATGACTGGTGCCTGTCTGTTCTCAGTTGCCTCTAACAAAGAGACAGAACTATGGCACAAGAGACTTGGCCACACAAATATGAAAACTATCACCACACTCTCTAAACAAGGCCTTGTAAGAGGTCTACCACAAAATAATTTCACTAGATATGAACAATGTGTTTTCTATTTAAAAGGCAAACAACATAAAAGTTCATACAAGCCCATTGGTGATTCTAAAACAAGTCAACACTTACAATTGTTGCATGTGGACTTGTTTGGCCCTGTAAGAATCATGAGCCTTAAACAAAAAAGGTATTACCTTGTTATTGTTGATGATTTTTCTAGGTTTACTTGGGCATACTTTTTGCACTCCAAGGATGAGACTGCAGGCATCTTGCAGGGATTCGTGAACAAGTTGAAAAGCAATTTGACCTGTCAGTAATAGTCTTCAGGAGTGACAATGGCACAGAGTTCAAAAATAAAGAGTTGGATTATTTTTGTGTGTCAAAAGGAATTGTAAGGCAATACAACATTCCAAGAACATAAGAACAAAATGGGGTGGTTGAAAGAAAAAAACAGAACTTTGATTGAAGCTGCCAGAACAATGCTTGTAGACTCAGGTTTACCCTTAACCTTTTGGGCAGAGGCTGTAAATACTACTTGCTATGTGCATAAACCCCAGACATCAAACAACTGCTTATGAAACTCTATATAACACTAATCTCATACTTCTCTAATACCACCCACATTTATACCTTTGCTTGATGTAATAGAGAAAACTCAGATAGACATCAGTCGCTCTTACTCACCCATTAAAGAGAGTCAACTTCTACATTTGACTGAGTCTGAGAAAACTCTATCTGCTAGCCCACAAGCAATTGAGGAGGCTACATCCCTTGAGTTACAAGTAACTCTTGGTGGTATTTCAAGTGAAGCAGCTACTACAACCGATGACACAATAGTGTTTCAGTTGGATAATGTTTGCATTAATAAGACTTCTTTAAAGGCAACAACTGCTGAGGCTACAACAGTAACCTTTGTCCTAGTTGGAGGTCCCCAGTACCAAGAACAAGGGGCATTTAGTTCTGAAAACATTGAGGTTCCTCATGTTAATGATCCAAATACAGCTACCTATTGTAGGAATTTAGATGATCCTATTAACTTAGGTGATAAATTAAAATGCCAAGAATTGACGTAGAGGATGTCTTCCATGGAATCATCAATTGATGACCTCAAAACCATGATGAAGCAACTCCTACAAAACTCCCAAAGTCAACCATCACCAAATCAAAATGCTGATGAACTATGAAAAGTTGTGCAACCAATTATCTTAGCTTAGAGACAATTGGCAGACATTCTGCATGAAACTCATACGAAGCTGATCAGGAACATGGTTGAGGCTAGATACAAAGACACTCAAGCTGACATTAAAGCCATCAAAGACAATTTACTGAAAACAACTGGCTCTACCCCGAGTACAATTCTTGTTGAAGAAAAAAAAGATGATGCCAAAAGGGGGGAGAAAGATTCACTAAGAAAGTTGCAGCCTGATTCAAGTGCTAAACCAAAGGTGCAACAATAGCCAGAAACCAGTGCTACAACATCTTATGCAACTTCGGGAAAAGGGATTGATGAGACCCTAAACAAGGAAGCTGAAAAGATTGCTGATGATAAGCTAGAAAAGACAAGATACAATGGAAGCTAAAGCCTTAACGCTGATTGAAGAAGAAAAAGCCAAACAGATGGAAAAATAAGATGTTGGTAGTTCAAGAAAAAGAAAGTCTGCAAGAAACATTAGACAACCAACTGTCACCACTTCTAAAACCACTGTTGAGGCTAATCTTGTTGTATCCTCTGTTCAAGCACCACAAAACAACCCAACAGATGTTAGGACTGATGTTGTGACAGCAGATTTTGGAACAGCAGATGTTTCAACAGATGTTCCCCAAGCCATTGCTCCTATCACATTTCCCACTTAACCCAACCATTAACCACTCCACCAAGAATTCCTGCACATCCACCATCACCAAAGACCAAATTTCAACGCGAAAGAAAAACTTTTGTTGTTGATGAAGGTGATGAAGAGATTCCATCACCAATCTCCTTGTCATCACAACCTACTTCCACTCCACCCTCATCATCTCCACATACAGACACTTCACTTCCACCCATGCATCTATCATATTCATTCCTTCCATTGGGTGCCTTATACCCTTTGGAACTTTTTGCTATGAAAGGTGAGATAGAGTCTTTCTACAAGATAGAGGATCCTAAACAAAGAAACTTTCCATCTCTTCTTGGACATCGAAAGCCTAGAAACCTTGATGAGTATCTGATACTAAAGGCTAGACAAGCTGGAGAATATTGCAAAGGAATTGTCAAAGGATAAGGATGACAGGGCTCTACAAAGATCCATGCAATTTCAATTGAGCAAAGTGAGAAATAGTGAAGATTTTGCTAAGGATTTGAGTAAGTCCATGTCATAAAAGCCTACCAATGATGATCCTGATTTGAAGTAAGACTACCTTTATCATATAATGAAGAATAAGCCTTACAAAGCAACCACAACACAGTTCAAGGATTGGTCTGCAAATGAGCTTAAGGAGGAGATTGATAGAATTACACTTATGGCCAAAGATTCTTCATTAAAGCCTACTCATCCTGATTAGTAAAGGTACAAAAAGATTCATCAAAACCAGGCTTTAAAGCTCAAAAGAATGAAGGAAGAACTTGTTGCTGCTAACTATGGCTCTACTAGGTCTGTTGCAAGATGGTCTGAGTCTAAGGTTGTTGATACCTACAAAAGACTTGAAGATCTCAGAAAGAAAGATCCAAAAGTTCCAAGAAAGCCAGTTTACCCACCAACAGTAGTTGTGCCTTATCAGACCAAATCTCCAAAAATCTTACTTTAACCGCTACCTTATCCACAGTTGCCTTAACTCATATAAAAAGGCAAAAGACAATAGTTGAAGAAGATGAGCAGAGGTTTGAAGAATAGAGAAAAGAGGCTATCAAATGTCAACTCCTTTACCACACTGATGCTGCAAGTGATAAGCTTATGGAAACACTTTCAACACTTGTGAGTAGACCTATTTTACCAAATTCATCTCAATTAAATCTACTCCCAAGAAAACCACCTGACTAAAAAATTCTAAAATGGAAGTCATCTATAGACATCCATGAATTAACTTTGCTCAGATCAGATGGTAGAGCTCAAAAGATAAGAATGGAGGATGCATATGGTCTGATACAACTGACCTGCAAGATCTGATGAATCTTGACCTTAAAAGGAATGTAAAGATCAAGAATAAAGATAAGTTTTGGCATCATCTGTTCTAGGGGGAGATTGTTGGAAATTGAACCTTACAAAAGAACAGATGATAGAAAGCCAAAATATTCTACAACCTCTGATCCTTATAATAATAGAACATCTGCTGAAGACAAGCTCTGCTAAAGACTACAAGTCAAAGGTCTACCAAGACAAAACTCTACTGAAGACTAAAGCTAGATCTGCCAAGGCAAAGCTCTGCTAAAGACTCAAAGGTCTGCCAAGGCAAAAACGCTGCTGAAGACTAAAGCTAAGGTCTGCCAAGGCAAAGCTCTGTTGAAGCTCAACAGAGGATGTCTCACCAGTGTTTTACTACTAGACATTGTATTATATAGTTTATAGCAGTGTTTAGCTTAGCAAATGTTGGTAGTTTGTTTAGTTTGTTATATGTCACTTTCAATGTGACGTCAACATAAGATGCTCAGTGGTTTGCTCTATACTATAAATAGAACAGTGCGTGTATTGTTATATTGATTACTCTCACTTCATGTTAACATTTTGTGTACAAGCAAATCAGTTTAGGATGAGGGGGAGTTTGTAATCTTTCATGCATGTAAACAATTGATTTATAAAAGCATGTTAGTGAAAGCAATCTTCCTAGTGTTATGAATGCAAAGTTTACTATTCCCGCTGCATTATTCATAGATGTTTATCCACTTCCATTGATTTCATTTTAAATATTCACAACAATATCAAACTCAAATCCTAACACCCTCATATTATTAAAATCATTCTTGAGAAGTTGAACTTCAAATTCAAGCACAAGGCAGTAATGGTACTCATCAAATAGTCAGGTACAACATCGTATCCTCTTTTCCTGTGCCCTAAACAGTGTACGACCACATGCCTCAAAAACTTATACGGCCTGGATACATAACTCTTTGCATACATTGTTGCATTAATCTCTTCATTATAACCCATCCTTTGAAAGCATTCATTAACCAACTTTTCATCTAGAGTATCTAGATCATCAACTGTATCTTTAAAATCCAACGCTTCTTTAATCAAAGCCTCTATAATAATCACCTTCTACTTTTGAACTTCGGAATGTATCTCTGGTGGATCTAATTGACATTCAAACTTTGTATTATTCCGGAAATCTCTAATATCTGATTCATATGGAACTCTTAATTCAACTTCACCTTAAATTTTTTCGATCTTTTCAAAAATGGCATCATATCTTTGAAATGTTTTGCTTTCTTCTCATTTTCATCAAGTAATGATATGATGTTGGGTTTTAGATCCTTATCTTTATTGTTAATAGCTCTCACCATTTTCTACAAAAATACAAATACCAAGCATAAATCCGACAATGTATAAAAATTGGACACTTAGACATTTTTGACAAACCCTACTCATGCGCATGACTAGTCCATGCGTATGACCAAATGTTCACATGTAGAACTTGTCCATGCGTATGGGTTCCAAACTTGTGACTATTTGACCAGATTCTTAACGGTCAGTGTAGAACTCATACACGCGCATGACTCCAACGCTGATCGTTAAGATCAGTTATGACTGATTTTGATCGATGTTCAATTACATCTTTTTAACCCATTAGTTCATCTAGATAATGTTGATTTACTAAAACCCTCTGTCAGTTTTGCCTATAATCACTTATTCAATCAAGAGTAGTCCTAGGGTTTTTAGTTTTATCTTTTTACTCAAATTTGGCATTTTGTAGATGTTTAAGATCATTTTGACATATCTACACACTCGTATTATCATGCTAAAGAAAAACCAGTTCACAATATTCATCAACTAACATGTTGAATAGTTTTTAACCAGATTTGTATTTGAACCTGAACAAAATTAACATTTTTAACATATCGAAAAATTCATACCTTCTGATGATATTTGAATATCACAAAAACAATTCTAAGCAAATTTTGTTTTAATTTCAAAAGTTTCCCCTGTAATTTGATGAATTTCTAAAGCTCCACTGTTTGAAAATGGTTGAACGAAGGACCAACTAAGCTTTTATACTCAGTGGTTCACTCATATGCGTGTATGAGTCCTGCGTACAAATGAATCTTGTGTTTGACTCTCGCATTTGAATCTTTCGTTTGACCTAGTCTACACCTTTTCAAATATTTCCATTTTCAATCATTTCATTTAACCAAGTCAAAATTAATGACCTTGGTTTCACGTTTTCAGTCTACAACAATCTGATTTTCAATGTTTCATTTTACCAAGTCCAAGTTAATTACCTCGGTTTTGTCACACCCCGGCAAATGTTATAGTTTTAACGTTTTGTGATGAAATATCAATTTTAACATTTTGCCCATTGTCACAACCTCCCAACCACACCCTGGGCGGGAGCCGTGAACCAGTTATGGTGGTATCGGTATTTATTAAATTGGTAGCGGAATTTATCATCAAGATCGTAGTTAGGAAATATTTCAGAGTTTGTAAAATCACCAAAGTTTAATATTAAACAAATGGGATAAAACCCATATTTCATTCAAATATTTTTATAGGGATAAACCCTAGTTGGCAAAACATAAATTTCTTATTTTATTTTGGTAGTCATAGCCACTTTGTTTAAGCCTTCAGTGCTCCATAGCATGCTTCTATTACTTTCAAAGTAAGTTATCTGAAACGCGTTTAAAAACATTTTGTCAGCAAAATATACTTGCGAGTTCATTCATTTTTATAAAAAGACACATTGTTACATTTTAGTGTCAAGGGTGATTACATTGTTTTTGTCACACCCCAACCGATGGCGGAAACATCGGGATGAGACCAAAACGAGATTGCTCATTGCTCACAACATTATTAAGTGACAATAATTAATTAAACCATATTTCATTTCATAAGAATTGTCAAATACATAAATGTAACATAACAAAGAACAACATAACATTTGCAAAGTCATAACAAAATTGATACATCGACATTAAACCTAACGTCTAATTTGTGTGTATCTAGTCCTTGCTATATTGTTTTCATAGCATCATCTCCTTCAACCTGTAACATGTTTTAAAATAATGTGAATGCGAAAGCAAAGGCGAGTACACAAGTTTAGGCATAGCATACGTATACGAATAAGTTTAAACAATCCACATGGCAACCAAATCTCTACAAGAGCAATATCAAGGCATGCAATACTAATAATCAAACCCTTAACGCAATCACGATGTTTTAACATGACCTCACGAATAACACGATGGAGGTGGATGCGTGAATTCCTATGGCGCTACGCATGTCAAACGAAGGCTAAAAATAGTTAATGACTAAAGCATAGCAATACGAATATCCAAGACAAGCATCAAGTATAAGATTCAAGATTTCATGTATACGGGATTGTTTGTGTGTTTCATAAAGTTTAGTGTTCGTGATTTTGTATATGGAAACATGTTACACCCGAAAATTGTTATAAACAAAGTGGGTCGAGTGTACTCACGGTTTTGCTAAGTCTTTTCTACACTTGACAATCCGTGAAGACGTTGGTTCTAGGATGACGCCGAATTATCCTACAAGAGGAAACAAGACGTATGAGTATAGAGTTTCAACGGGAGATTAGGAGTATTCGAGCATGATTAGAAATAAGTTTGATAAAGTATTATGATACGAAAGTATTCACTAAGATGTAACACTCGTTCTTGACACTATAGTAACTCTTACGAGTTGGATGTGATTTCATAGGTTCGGGACCTATTAGAATCGTGACAAGTAATTACAAACTTTAGTGTTAAACTTAATAACTTGATAGATGATTATAAGTTCATTATCAAGGTTTCGGTTTTAGAATTATAATATATTTATATATATCATTATAATCATGTAGGAGGTGGGAGGATGAACCATCCACTTTGTAACCTCTAGTGTCATGTACGTCAAGTATGAGGTGGGAGGTTAAACCATCCACTTTGAACCTCAGATTATGTTCACCACTACACAAGTTACCATTGGTAACAAGGAGGGTACAAGAACTATATACTATACAAGAATGATAAGGTGTCATCTAGATACCAAGTAGCCAAGTATTCAACAACCCGACGAGCACACGAGGACAATCGTCAATGGCTTTGTGGGGTTGTGACACTTTAAGTCTAGCAAACTATCTTGGGATCTTGATGAAAATCATCAAGTGATGTGTGGTCTCAAGTTAGGATAGCCCAAGCTTCCTTGGTGGACACAGAATGAACAAGTTTAAGAACTTGCATCACTTGTGAGCTCAATGCTCTTCAAAAACAGAAAGTTTGGAGTGATTAAATACTCCTATTTACAAGTTTAACAACCTAGGTTAGTCCCCATAATCATACATGTGATTAGGAGTTCAAGAACACTAGGATGAATGAGAAAAGTAAGAGATTAACAAGTTTATGAGAACATAAACTAAAACAGTCCACTTTGGAACCTTTTTCTGGTCATTCCAGAGCTTGGTTTTCCATGGAAAACCAATGGAAATGATCCTTAGGTTAATCCAAGAAAGTGGGAAAAAGAATGGAAGGATTTTGTTAAGAAATGAGTGAGTTATACTCACTTTTGTGAAGAGGTAATCCTGGTCGAAAATCTGATGTTGCAAGGATTTTGAGGTGATTTGAGAGGGATTAGATGTAGTTTAGAAAGTGTAAAATGCTTGGATTGTGTGTGGGTTTTATAGGGAAGGGTTAGGTTAGGTTTTAGTTAAGTAATTAATGTTAAAACATGATTTAAAACTCAAATAAAACACAAAAACCCGCCCAAAAAAGGGCTGTTTGCCCGCTGGTCGCGCCCAGCTTTGACCGGAAACAGTGGTTAAATAATTTGTTATCCGGTTCTTCACATGTTGGGCGTTTGGCGGAGTGGTTGAGGTGTTGTTTGTTGAACCGGGATCCCGAGTTCGAGTCTCGCGGATCCCGGTTTGTTTTTTTTTTATATTTTTTATTTTTTTTAATTAAAAACTCAATAATTTAGTTTCATAATTGGCAGGAAAGGCCCCTGTAGTTCAAGAATTCAGTAATTACATATTAGACCTTGGACTATTTTTTTTTAGGAAAAAAAGATATATAAGTATTTATTAACATTTAATCCTAAATGTTAATATATTTTTAAAATAGCATTTTAATTTTTATAAAAAAGTAAATTAATTAATTTTATTAACTAATTTAATTAATTAATTTAATTATTTAATTAATTAATTAATTAATTTGAACTAATTAACTTAATAAATGAATAGGTATTTTTTTTTTTTGCAACGAATTAAGTTTAACGATTGAAGTTTCATGTTTGAGTCTCGTTTACGCAATACAAACAAGTTTGCGAGTTATCACACGTTTACGAATAAGAGTATCACGAGTATGTTTATATGTTTAAGGTATGAACAAGTATAAGTGTACCAAGATTATGATTAACACAACATGAATAAAATACGAGTTTCTCATTACGATCCAAGTCTCGGTTTACCACGTTTACAACAAAAGATGAAAACAAGATACAATGATTACAGAAAAATAAATACGGTACAAGGTTTCCAAATATAGAAAGTATAGAAACGCGGGGCGATACATTCTCCCTCCTTTAGGAAATTTCGTCCTGAAATTTAGGAAGATGTAACGAAGAGATATGGATACTTAGTCTTCATATCACTTTCAAGTTCCCTGAATTTGGCGCCACGTTTACCTTCCTATCGAACCTTGACAATAGGAATACGACTGCGCCTCAGTTGCTTGGTTCCTCGGTCCATGATTTCGACCGGTTTCTCCACAAAGTGAAAGTATCGTTAATCTGAAGATCTTGAGTGGAACTTGAAGTCCTTCTTCGGCTAGACACTTCTTCAAATTCGAAACATGAAACACAGGATGAACATTGCTGAGCGTTTGAGGTAGATCCAGTCGATACGCTACCTTGCCTATCCTTCGAGAATCTTGAAAGGACCCACATAGCGAGGAGCGAGTTTGCCTTTCTTACCAAAACGAACAACACCTTTCCAAGGTGCAACCTTGAGAAGTACGTGGTCACCTATGTCGAATTCCAAAGGTTTGCGTCTTCTATCAGCATAGCTCTTTTGTCGGCTTCGAGCTTTGAGCAAGTTGTCACGAATCTGTAGGATCTTGTCCGTCGTCTCTTGTATAAGTTCGGGACCGGTGAGTTGTACGTCTCCGATCTCGTGCCAACAAATAGGCGAACGGCATTTGCGACATACAGTGCTTTCAAATGGAGCCATTTGAATACTTGCGTGATAGCTGTTGTTGTACGAGAATTCTACCAAGGGTAAGTCAAATCCCAGTTGCCGCCAAAATCGATTACGCTGATCGAAGCATATCTTCTAGAGTTTGAATAGTACACTCGGTCTGACCGTCAGATTGAGGATGAAAAGCGGTGCTAAGATTCAAACGAGTGCCAAGGGTGGATTGGAAAGTTTGCCAAAGGCGAGAAGTGAAACGAGCATCACGATCAGAAATAATATCAAGAGGATACCTGATGACTAATGATTTCACTCGTGTAGATACGAGCCAGTTTCTCGACTTTGTAATTTTTCAGGAATGGCGAGGAAGTGTGCGTATTTGGTCAAACGATCGATGATAACCCAAATGCTGTCGTGACCAGACGAGGTACGAGGCAATTTCGTGATGAAATCCATGGCTATGCTCTCCCATTTCCAGACAGGAATTTCTGTTGTTCGAGCAAACCGGAGGGACGTTGATGTTCTACCTTGACTTTGGAACACGTATTTGGAGACGTAGAGAGCGATATCACGTTTCATTCCAGGACACCAATAGGATGCGCGCAAGTCATGATACATCTTATCAGCTCCAGGATGAATGGAGTATCGGGATTTGTGAGCTTGGTCCATCAAAGTAGTCGAAGATTGAGACGATCGGGAATCCAAATGCGACTATGGTAGTAAAGAATACCATCAGGCTTAGCTTCGAGTGGGTTTTCGATTCCACAATTCAACTCGTTATCGAGGTTACCCTCGTTAATGACGGCAAATTGTGCTTGTCGAATTAACTCATTGAGTTTTCCCACGATTTGGTAGCAACGAGCACTCTTGACATGAATCTTACGACTAAGTGCATCGGCCACGACATTCGCCTTACCAGGGTGGTAGCGGATATCGCATTCGTAGTCGTTTAACATTTCTACCCAACGACGTTGACGCATGTTGAGTTTCTTTTGATCAAAGATGTGTTGGAGGCTCTTATGGTCGGTAAAGACCGTACAATTTGTACCATAAAGGTAGTGTCGCCAAATCTTTAATGCAAAAACAACTGCACCAAGTTCAAGGTCGTGAGTAGTATAGTTTTTCTCATGAATTTTGAGTTGTCTCGACGCGTAAGCGATTACTTTGTCCCGTTGCATGAGAACGCAACCAAGACCCTGGTTAGAGGCATCGCAATACACGACGAAATCGTCGTTCCCATCGGGGAGAGTGAGAATAGGAGCATTACAAAGCATGTCCTTGAGCGTTTGGAAAGATTCTTCTTGTTCGGGACCCCAAACAAAAGGTTTATCTTTTTGAGTCAACGAAGTCAAAGGAACGGCAATCTTCGAGAAGTTCGAGATGAAACGGCGATAATACCCAGCTAGGCCAAGAAACGAACGAATTTCAGAGGGCGACTTAGGTGCAATCCAATTCTTCACAGCTTCTATCTTTGCAGGGTCAACATGAATACCAAGTTCATTGACAGTGTGGCCTAAGAATTGAACCTCTTTTAGCCAAAATTCACACTTGGAGAATTTAGCATAAAGACGTTCGGTTTGCAAAAGCAGAAGAATAAGACGCAAATGTCGTCCATGTTCTTCTTTCGTCTTGGAGTAGATTAGGATATCGTCGATGAATACAATGACGAAATGATCGAGAAAAGGCTTACACACATGGTTCATGAGATCCATAAACACTGCAGGAGCGTTGGTCAAACCAAAAGGCATGACCACGAACCCGTAGTGTCCATAACGTGTGCGACATGTGGTTTTGGGTACATCTTCCTCGAAAACCCGAAGTTGATGATAGCCAGAACGGAGGTCAACCTTTGAAAAGCACTTCGCGCCTTGCAATTGATCGAAGAGATCGTCAATACGAGGAAGTGGGTATTGGTTTTTGACTGTAAGTTTATTGAGCTCACGATAATCAATGCACATCCGAAAAGACCCATCTTTCTTCTTGACGAACAACACGGGAGCGCCCCAAGGGGAAGTACTAGGGCGTATAAAGCCTTTATCAAGAAGCTCTTGAAGTTGGCTTGATAGCTCTTGCATCTATGAGGGTGCTAAACGATAGGGAGCCTTCGCGGCAGGAGTTGCGCCAGGAATGAGGTCAATACGAAAATCGACAGCTCGAGGAGGCGGAGGACCATGGAGATCCTCGGGGAAAACAGACGGGAACTCACAAACGACAGGAACATCACTTATGCTAGGACCTTTGTCTTTCTTTTCCACAACGTGGGCGAGAGAGGCAAAGTACCCTTACGCAAGTACTTGTTCGCTTTGATGCATGACATAAGCTTAAGACCCTTAGAAGGTTTCTCACCATAGACATGTAAAGAGTCACCTTGAGGTAGGGGAAGACGAATGAATTTCTCAGAACAAACGACTTCAGCACGAACTCGCTTAAGCCAGTCCATGCCTACTATGACGTCAAAGCTACCCATTTGCATAGGTATGAGGTCAATGGAAAACTTATGATCGTTTAAGATTAGGGAGCAACCAGAAAGAACAGAGTCAACGGAGATGGTCTTACCATTAGCGACTTCGACAGCAAAAGGATTAGGCATTTTAATTCGTTCGCACTTAAGCAAGGGTTCAAATTCAACGGATACAAAACTTCTATCCGCGCCAGTATCAAACAGACAAGTAACATAGATATGGTTCACAAGGAACGTACCAGTGATGACGTCATTCGAACTTTGGGCTTGAGCTGAGGTGAGAACGAAATCTCGTCCTTTCGCAGGTTCGGTTTGTTGTTGCTGTTGGTTGTTGGTGCGTTTCAGGCAAACGTTGGCGAAATGGTTAGGATCGCCACAATTGTAGCAGGTTCGACCAGGTGTAGTTGGGTTTGGCGGTTTGGGTTAGGATTAGGTAAAAGGGCTTGGGTTTGCTGGTTCCGGGGTAGGCGACAGTAGTTGGAGAGGTGTCCCAACCTATTACAGTTGGCACATTTTCGGCATGAGGTGCCAACAGGGTGATGGTAGTTGCAAGTGGTACACTTGGGGTGAGAGCCAATGTAACCTTGTCCAGGTTGGTTGGTGTTTTGGGTAGGCGGAGTGACGACAGCATTGTTTTGAGAAGAAGCCTTCTGCTTCTTGTTCTTGTTGTGGGGCTTTTGGCCAGAGGTGTAGGTGATTCGGTGGTGTTGCAATGTCTTGGTGCGCATGCTTCATAGGGACCTTGTCGTAGGCCCCCTGAAGGATGCAGTTATGGTTGAGTTGGATGGTTATGGCATAGGCTTCCTCGAGGGTTTTCGGGTTGGCTGCGGCTACATGGTTCATGATCACCGGTGAGAGGCAACGGATGAGCTTGGCGATTGACTTGGGAACAGTATCGACTTGCTCAGGGCAAATGATACTTAACTGTTTAAAGCACGCAATCAATCCTTCAGCGTCGCTCCCCTGTTGTGTGAGATTCCAGAACTTGTTTTCAAGTTTCTGGTCTCATGGGGAGGACAGAATTGCTCCTTCATGAGCTCCTTAAGCTCTTCCCAAGTCATCGCATGGGCTGCTTCGTTTCCACGCGTGTTTCGTTCGGTGGTCCACCACTCGAGGGCTCTCTTGCAGAAGACCCCGGTGGCATTAAGGGTTCGGAGTTCCTCAGGGCAGCCGCCCTGAAGGAAGATAAGCTCCATTGAATCAAACCAATTGATTATGGCGGTAACACCGTCCATGCCAGTGAATTCCACTGGTTTACAAGCCATGAAATGCTAGAATTGGTAAGATGGTTTGGGGGTATCGGCTTTGGAATCAGCGGATGATTTAGGTGTGGCTTCGGCGTGTATGGTGTGGATTTGGCTAACAATGTCGGGTATGATCTTAGCCAATTGCCCAGCCATTTGCTCCGAAACAAGCCCAATCAGTTCTTGCTTCGATATCGAGTCCTCGTTGTTGGATTCCTTCTGGGAATCCGTCTTCTTAGACTTCTTGAGGCGGTTCAACGAGTTACGGAAAGGAGGCATCTAGAGGTTGTAAACAAGACAAAAGCATAAGACTTGATTGTAATAAAGAAAATAGGTTTTGCATGCATGAGTATGAATAAAGTTCACATAAGTTTCACATAAGAAGCATGTGTTCATCAAGTATGGTTCACATAGTTTGCATGAGTTCAACAAGTATGACATGTATACTCACGTATGAATACAAATAAAGAGTATAAATTTAGTTTGTTCACGAGGATTAGTATTGTTTTTTATTGCGATAAACGTGCAAGTGTGTAACGGTTTGAAATGAACAAGGTAACAAGTATTAAAACACATAAAATTTGAGTCACATAAAAAGAATAGGCTCATAAAACATGGGAATGATTCGGGTAGAGAATCGTCGACAATTCCAAAGTGAATCGAAGATCTTTTCGAATTAGAGAAACGTTCTTTGGCCTATAGGTAAAATGCTCTCATCGAGAAGCGACTAACGAGATTTTACCCTTCCAGTTACTACACGTCTCTAACCGATCGGAAAATCGAGACTTTGGCGAGAGCGAAAATCAAGGAATGGGACTTAATCGACAAGGTGCGGGTTTCACCCCTAACTTGACGATTTCGTACCCTAAGTGTGGTTGGTACTTACCAAACGAAGAGCAAATTCCGATTCATTGGTAAGGGTCCACTAGAGTTTTGAGTTGGAAATTTTTCCATCAAGGTTTGGATTTCACTCCTAACTTGATGGCATAATGCGTGCAAAAAGAATAAGTATAGCGGATTGAGAGTCGTTCACCAAATTGCGGTTTTCACACCTATTTTAGTGAAGTCGTCTCGTTTATATTACGAGTGTCTTCAAGCGTCCAAACGTGTATTGTGTAAAAGTGTCTTAGGAAGACACCATGTATATGTATTAAGACCAAAAGGAAAGAGAGAAGCAAAGTAGGAAGCATAAAGTTTTAAGTATAATCAAGAATGGTCACAACGGGTACTTAGAACTATAGACTAGGTCGAACATGGCAATTCTACCTAATTCCCTATAGTTATGGCTCTGATACCAATCTGTCACACCCAACCGATGGCGGAAACATCGGGATGAGACAAAAACGAGATTGCTCATTGCTCACAACATTATTAAGTGACAATAATTAATTAAACCATATTTCTTTTCATAAGAATTGTCAAATACATCACTATAACAAAACAAGGAACAACATAACATTTGCTAAGTCATAACAAAATTGATACATCGACATTAAACCTAACATCTAATTTGTGTGTATCTAGTCCTTGCTATATTATTTTCATAGCATCATCTCCTTCAACCTGTAACATGTTTTAAAATAATGTGAATGCGAAAGCAAAGGCAAGTACACAAGTTTAGGCATAGCATACGTATACGAATAAGTTTAAACAATCCACATGGCAACCAAATCTATACAAGAGCAATATCAAGGCATGCAATACTAATAATAAAACCCTTAACGCAATCACGATGTTTTAACATGACCTAACGAATAACACGATGGAGGTGGATGCGTGAATTCCTATGGCGCTAAGCATGTCAAACGAAGGCTAAAAATAGTTCATGACTAAAGCATAGCAATACGAATATCCAAGACAAGCATCAAGTATAAGATTCAAGCTTTCATGTATACGGGATCGTTTGTGTGTTTCATAAAGTTTAGTGTTCGTGATTTTGTATATGGAAACATGTTACACCCGAAAATTGTTATAAACAAAGTGGGTCGAGTGTACTCACGGTTTTGCTAAGTCTTTTCAACACTTGACAATCCGTGAAGACGTTGGTTCAAGGATGACGCCGAATTATCCTACAAGAGGAAACAAGACGTATGAGTATAGTTTCAACGGGAGATTAGGAGTATTCGAGCATGATTAGAAATAAGTTTGATCAAGTATTATGATACGAAAGTATTCACTAAGATGTAACACTCGTTCTTGACACTATAGTAACTCTTACGAGTTGGATGTGATTTCATAGGTTCGGGACCTATTAGAATCGTGACAAGGAATTACATACTTTAGTGTTAAACTTAATAACTTGATAGGTGTTATAAGTTCATTATCAAGGTTTCGGTTTTAGAATTATAATATATTTATATATATCATTATAATCATGTAGGAGGTGGGAGGATGAACCATCCACTTTGTAACCTCTAGTGTCATGTACGTCAAGTATGAGGTGGGAGGTTAAACCATCCACTTTGAACCTCGGATTATGTTCACCACTACACAAGTTACCATTGGTAACAAGGAGGGTACAAGAACTATTACTATACAAGAATGATAAGGTGTCATCTAGATACCAAGTAGCCAAGTATTCAACAACCCGACGAGCACACGAGGACAATCGTCAACGGCTTTGTGGGGTTGTGACACTTTAAGTCTAGCAAACTATCTTGGGATCTTGATGAAAATCATCAAGTGATGTGTGGTCTCATGTTAGGATAGCCCAAGCTTCCTTGGTGGACACAGAATGAACAAGTTTAAGAACTTGCATCACTTGTGAGCTCAATGCTCTTCAAAAACAGAAAGTTTGGAGTGATTAAATACTCCTATTTACAAGTTTAACAACCTAGGTTAGTCCCCATAATCATACATGTGATTAGGAGTTCAAGAACACTAGGATGAATGAGAAAAGTAAGAGATTAAACAAGTTTATGAGAACATAAAGTAAAACAGTCCACTTTGGAACCTTTTTCTGGTCATTCCAGAGCTTGGTTTTCCATGGAAAACCAATGGAAATGATCCTTAGGTTAATCCAAGCAAGGGGAAAAAGAATGGAAGGATTTTGTTAAGAAATGAGTGAGTTATACTCACTTTTGTGAAGATGGGTAATTCTGCTCGAAAATCTGATGTTGCAAGGATTTTGAGGTGATTTGAGAGGGATTAGATGGAGTTTAGAAAGTGTAAAATGCTTGGATTGTGTGTGGGTTTTATAGGGAAGGGTTAGGTTAGGTTTTAGTTAAGTAATTAATGTTAAAACATGATTTAAAACTCAAATAAAACACAAAAACCCGCCCAAAAAAGGGCTGTTTGCCCGCTGGTCGCGCCCAGCTTTGACCGGAAACAGTGTTAAATGATTTGTTATCTGGGTTCTTTCACATGTTGGGCGTTTGGCGGAGTGGTTGAGGTGTTGTTTGTTGAACCGGGGATCCCGAGTTTGAGTCTCGCGGATCCCGGTTTGTTTTTTTTTTATTTTTTTATTTTTTTTAATTAAAAACTCAATAATTTAGTTTCATAATTGGTAGGAAAGGCCCCTGTAGTTCAAGAATTCAGTAATTACATATTAGACCTTGGACTGTTTTTTTTTTAGGAAAAAAATATATATAAGTATTTATTAACATTTAATCCTAAATGTTAATATATTTTAAAATAGCATTTTAATTTTTATAAAAAGTAAATTAATTAATTTTATTAACTAATTTAATTAATTAATTAATTAATTTGAATTAATTAACTTAATAAATGAATAGGTAATTGTATTTTTTTTTGCAACGAAGTAAGTTTAAGATTAAAGTTTCACGTTTGAGTCTCGTTTACGCAATACAAACCAAGTTTGCGAGTTATCACAGTTTACGAATAAGAGTATCACGAGTATGTTTATATGTTTAAGGTATGAACAAGTACAAGTGTACCAAATTATGATTAACACAACATGAATAAAATACGAGTTTCTCATTACGATCCAAGTCTCGGTTTACCAAGTTTACAACAAAAGATGAAAACAAGATACAATGATTACAGAAAATAAGTACGGTACAAAGTTTCCAAATATAGAATGTATAGAAACGCGGGGCGTTACAGTTTTAGTCTATCAAATACTCAATTAGTATTTGTCACTCGGTGGTAGTTCCGATGTGACGGTGGTCATATCACTCATTGGCTAATTTCGTCCAATAGTGAAGATTATCAAGTGGTGTATAAAAAACCCCACATATTGGGAGCAATTTTAGAATACAAAAACTTAATCACTGTAAATATAATTGGAAAACATTTGGAGTTTGAAAACATTTAATAAAAAGAAAGAATGACTCACTTTGTAGTTTAGAGTTTTAACTTAAAGCTTCCTTGTGCTAATCCTAGGTTTTCTAATACAAATACAATGCAACACGTGTTAGTGTAACAACCCAATTCAAACTTTAACGATACATCACAGATCAAAACCCCAACTTAGTTAACAAGGTATAGCCTTATTCAAGCAGACCTTGACATTCGTTGATGGTTTCAGATCGATCAGACAGGTATCGTACCATGATCAGGATTAAAAACACTTACTACTGAGCAGAGTTTAGGGTATCAGTAACAGAACAGAGAGAGCAAGAGAGAAAGAACGTTGTGAGTAATTTTTGAAAGTTAACTATTTACCCTACTTATAGGCGAAGGCATGAAAGCCTTGTTAGTTTTATTCTTTTTTATCTCCTAAAAGTTGGGCACTTACAACAATTATATTATTTTATGTTTTAACTTTTATTATTATTTATATATATATAGTTAATTCAACTGCTTCATTCATTTATCGTTTATAACTTTTAAAATATGACGTTTTACAAAACAATGAATATGTCATTAGAACAAGCATATTTTTATCTACATTTTGATCTAAGTTTTACTAAAAACGGAGTAAGGTCAATTATAATAATATATTTTATTATTAATTATTAAATGATTCTTAAAAATTATATGTTCATCTAGATACTTCATATTTCTAATACTTCTTGTAATCTACCCATTTAATAATAATATAAATTTTATATACTTTATTTTTAATCTAAAAACGAAAATGTTACATTCTCCCTACCTTTATTTAAATCTCATCCTCAAGATTTATGTGAGCAAGTGTGGGTGTTTCTTTTTCATCTCTAACTCTAGTTCCCAAGTATATTATGGTCCTCTTTTTGAATCCCATTTCACCTTGACGAGAATCAATCTTTTACGCTTGAGGTTCTTGACCCTCCTGTCTTCAATTTGTATCTCTACAAATTTCAGAAATACATCATTACTCTGTCATTTCTTCAGGTAACTGTAGTTGATAAGCTACTGGTCCAATGCGTTTGATAACTTCAAAAGGTCCAACATACCTTGGGCTTAACTTCCCTCTTTTACAAAATCTGACGACTCCTTTCCAAGGTGAAACTTTTAGCGATACTTTATCTTCCGACTTGAAATTCTAATGGCTTTCAACGATTATATGCATAACTCTTTTGACGATCTCGGGTTGTTTTCAGTCTTTCCTTGACTTGAATTATTTTATCAGTTGTTTCTTGAACAATCTCAAATCTAGATTATTGCTTTTTTCCTATCTCTACCCAACATACAAGTGTTCAACATTTTCGTCCGTAGAGGGCTTCAAATGGTGCAGCATTAATGCTTATATGATCGTCCCAACTTTCTCCAAAGTCTATCACACAGGCTCTAAGCATGTCTTCCAGAGTCTGGATCTCCTGTCACTTTGTCCATCTGTTTGTGGGTGTTAAGCTGTACTTAGATTTAATCGAGTTCCCATAGCTTTTTGAAAACTTGTCCAGAAATGAGAAGTAAAACGACTATCTCTGTCAGACACAACAGATAAAGGGATTCCATGTAGTGAGACTATTTCATCCACATACACTTAGCTAATCGTTCCATACTGAAAGTTTCCTTCATTGGTAAGAAATGTGCAGATTTCGTTAATCTATCCATAATCACCCAGATTGTGTCGTTACCTTTTCGCGTCTTGGGTAGTTTGTAACAAAGTCCATTGTTATCAATTCTCATTTTCAAACTGGCATCTCCAATTGCTGAAGTTAACATGAAGGTTTTTGATGTTCAGCTTTAGCTTGTGAGCAAGTTAAACGTTTTGAAACATAACTTGCTATGTCCATTTTCATTCATATCTACCAAAAATTCTTTCTCAAATCTTAATACATCTTGTCATTACTAGGATGCATCGTATACTTAGACTTATGAGCTTCTTCTAAAATTTGGTTTCGTAATTTCCTTGGATAGGTACCCAAATTCTTTTCTTATGGAATTTCCAAATTCCATCTATTCTTTTTTCTAATTCTTTAATCATTTCTTTTAATCCTTTAGTATCATCCTTGATTGCTGCTTCCTGAGTCTCTTTCAATTGTTGCATTAGGTCTATCTGCAGGTTTAATCTGAGAGCAGTACCCTTCTTGGCTTCTCATGATATTTACGACTTAAAGCATCAGCAACTATGTTAGCTTTACCTTCGTGATATTGTATATCACAATGGTAGTCACTAAGCATCTACATCCAACGTCTTTGCCTCATGTTCAGTTCTTTTTGCTTGAAAATATATCTTAAGCTTTTATGATCTGTAAAGATAGTAAACTTACTACCATAAAGATAATGTCTCCAAATTTTGAGGGCAAAAACTATCACCCCTAATTCCAGATCATGTGTTTGTAGTTCTCTTCATGCTTTTTCAATTGTCTAGAGGCGTAAGCAATCACTTTCTAATGTTGCATCAACACACATTCAAATCCTAATTTTGATGCATCACAGTATACTATGAAATCCTCAATTCTTCTGGTAAAGCAAGTATTGGTGCATTAGTTAGTCTTTGCTTCAGAATCTTGAAAGCTCCCTCCTGTTTTAGTCCCCATTCAAACTTAACTGATTTACATGTTAACTTGGTTAATGGAATGGCTATCCTAGAAAAATCTTGAATAAAGCATCTATAGTATCCTGCCAATCCAAGAAAACTTCTTACATCCATTGGTGAACTAGGGACTTTCCATTTGGTAATTGCCTCGATCTTTGTAGGATCTACTAAATTCCTTCATGATTAATCAAATGTCCAAGAAATTGTACCTCTTGTAACTAGAACTCACATTTTGAGAATTTAGCATAAAGCTTTTCTTTTCTCAATAATGTCAGAAGTACTTGTAGATATCCAACATTCTCTTCCTTGCTCTTGAAATAAATAAGTATATCGTCTATGAAGACAATTACAAACTTATCAAGGTATGGTTTACATATCCTGTTCATCATGTCCATAAATGTAGCTGGAGATTTGTTAAACCAAATGGCATAACTGTAAACTCATAATATCCATACCTTGTTCTAAAAGCAGTTTTAGGAATGTCCTATTCCTGTACTTTCAGTTGGTGATATCCTAAGCGTAAATCAATCTTTGAAAAGAATCGAGCTCCTTGAAGTTGATCGAATTAATCATCGATTCTTGGTAGTGGGTACATATTTTTAATTGTGACCTTATTCAATTCTCTATAGTCAATACACATGTTCATCGATCCATCTTTCTTCTTGACGAATAGCAGGGCGCTCCCCAAAGTGATGAGCTAGGTTGTATGAAACTTTTTCCAATAGTTCATCTAGTTGCTTCTTCAATTCTAGCATTTCTGTTGGCACTAGACGATAGGGTGCTTTGGCAATCGGTGCAGTTCCTGGTATTAGTGATTTCTAAATTCAACCTCGCGATCAAGCGGTAGTCTAGATAGCTCCTTTAGGAAAACATCTGATAAATCTGACACTATAGAAATATATTTTAATTCTTTTCCTTTAGTGCTAATGATCGCAGAGATCATATACACTATTCCTCCTTTTCATGCGTAGCTTGCAACTTTCATCACAGATATGAATTTTGTAGATGTTCTCGGCTTGTCTCCCTGGATTTCGATCATTTCTCCTGTTGGCATACAAACCTCAACAGAATTTTGATCACACAAGATTCGCGGATGATTGGCTACCAACCATTCCATTCCTAATACAACATCGAATCCAGCTAGATTAATTGGTAACAAGTTGGCTATGAACTTGTGTCCTAAATAATGATATTTAACTTTGGTTCCCTCTCATTGAATGAAATTATCGCGTAATCCATGAATCAGCTACGGTTCTTGGCTGTTAGTTAGTACAAAGCTTAGTATTTTACTTGGGTTCCTTCATATCTGTTAATATTCTTGATGGCCATACTACGTACTTTAATCACTGGAACACTGCTTCTTAGGCTGTTAGTACAAAGGTAGCATTTTGTGGTCCTTAGCTTCTTTGCCTTTTTTAAGGCCTATTTTTACGTTTACTATTCGGTATTTCATACCTCCTATCTCATTAAGCATATTAGCGTTAATTTCTCTAAACATCTCTCATGTCATGATACCCAAAATAATTATTTTTTGAATGTTTTCTTTTATAGAACTTATAGAAAGGTGAAGAAGATGAGCATGCTCCTTTCTTCGGTAAGAATTACCAGAACGTAGTTCCTGGGTAATCCTTTGGGCTAGATCCTTTTTCTGGTTTTCTTCCCATGTGCGTATCAGTCCATCTGTGAAAGTGTTAGCCAGTTCAACTACTTTTCTGTTTGTGGTCTAGCAGCCTTAGCTATGTCTCTAATTTCACTAACTAAACCCCAGATATAACGGGAAATTAATACCGGTTCTGACGAAGCCAGGGCTGGTACTATCCTTGCATATTCAAAGAATTTGGTAGTAAATTCGCAGCAATTTACACCAATCATCTTGTGGTTTAGGAACTTATTGGCTATTTGTTCCTTTTCGTGAGGAGGACAAAATTTTCTTTCTGTCATTTCCTTAAATTCATTCCATGGCATAAACCATATCACTACCTTTTGATTGAAGAATGGTATTACATCATTCTAATGCGTCATCTTTGAAAAGATTAGAAGCATACATTATTTTATCTTCTTCAGCACATATACTAATTTTTAAAAACTGCTTCAGTCTTTTCCAGCCAGCGCAAAGCTGCAAATGCTCCTTCATTACCGGAAAATTCGATCGGTTTACAAGACAAGAATTCTTTATAAGAACAACCATCAGCGATGCTCTTCTTTCGTTTCGGAAATGGAGCTTTGACAAGAATGCCATTATCTCCATTGACGTTGAGACTAGGTCCAGTGTGGGTACGTTTAATGCTTATAATATTATTGTTGTTTTCAGGTGTAGGTTTCATAGCTTCAATAATAAATGGCATGGCATCAATTATTCCTTGAGCTACTATATGTTATATAGCACTTTTATCCATATGGTTTCTGTTATCATTATTATTCCGAACTTCCGATTTATCTCATTCGACATCTGAATTTCAAACATTATAAGATATTAATATCGCAAAAACAAAAACAAAAACAAAAATCAAAAAAGACAAATATTCAAACACATTTGATAAAAATCGTCGAAAATTGCGACGTTCTACTCTTTTTTTATTGCATTAACCATACTCATACATGTCAGTATTTTAAATTTTAGTTTGCGTCGATAATAATTATATATATATATATATATATATATATATATAGTTATTTATATAGGCCGGTCTTGTCTTCAGAGTTGATATTCTCTCTCGTCATATTTTCCAGATGAGATTTTCCCCAATTGTACGGATCTAGTTTCTTGCCGTCATCGCTCCTCTCCATATTGCCTAAGCTCAGCTACGTTCTACAGGGCTCATTACTAGATAGGCATTCGGTATGTATGATGGGAATTGTGGTGGCTAGGGTAAGGGTGTTGCATGAGATTTTGGAATTCCCAGCCATTAGTCCACCAATGTTCCATTGGATTCGGTGCTGGCGCTAGTATCCTGGAATTTCCTCTGGCTTAAATGCTGGTATAGGTCGTGGGTTCATTTGGGTGGGTTCTGGGTAAAATGGTATTGGTCCTAATGGTTGATCTGGGTAAAAAGGTGGCAATTTTTGTTCATGGCCTGCTAACATATTCAAGTTTATCTCGCTTTCTATGGGTTGAAAAAGGTCACAGTTTGGTAGCCTTTGGTCTAATTCCTCCCACAGTGGTTTAGTAATGGGTATTTGGGCTGGTCCTTCTGCTAGTGTTATAGTGGCTTTCTAAGTTTTCTTTTTCCTTTTCTTTCTCTTTTTTCCTTATTAAACCAACCCCTTTTCTTAGGTGGAGTGGTTTCAGTTGGTTTAGCTTGAAAAATAAAAGGTTCCTCCAAATCTGTTTCATATCCAGATATTGCTCCGGATAGTCCTTCATCCATCTCCGAATCAGACATATAATGAAAAGCATTGGACATATTTATGTCACTCATAGTGTGACTCAACAGTTGTTAAAATAATATAAAATTTATATTATATACATTGAAATTTATTTCCATAAAATAACAGACAAGTCATTTTATATAAAATTCCTAACATTAATATTTAAGTTCAGTATTGAAATAACACTTAAATAGCTTAAACCAGTGGCTCTGATACCACATTCTGTCACAACCCCCGACCACACCCTGGGCGGGAGCCATGAACCAGGGTGGTATCGCTATTTATTAAATTGCTAGCGGAATTTATCATCAGGAACGTAGTTGGGAAATATTTCAGAGTTTGTATGGTATTTATCATCAGAGTTTCTATGGAAACATTTCAGAGTTGGTAAAATATTTCAGAATTTATCATCAGGTGGTATCAGTATTTATTAAATTGGCATCAGAAATATTTCAGAGTATGTAAAAACACCAAAGTTTAATATTAAACAAATGGGATAACACCCATATTTCATTCAAATATTTTTATAGGGATAAACCCTAGTTGACAAAACATAAATTTCTTCTTTTATTAAGGTAGTCATAGCCACTTTATTTAAGCCTTCAGTGCTCCATAGTAGGTTTCTATTACTTTCACAGTAAGTTACCTGAAACACGTTTAAAAACATTTTGTCAACAAAAAATACTAGCGAGTCCCTCATATTTATAAAAAGACACATTGTTATATTTTACAGTATCAAGGGTGATTACATTGTTTTTATCTATCAAATACTCAATCAGTATTTGACACTCGGTGGCAGTTCCGATGTGACGGTGGTCATATCACTCATTGGCTAACTTTCGTCCAATAGTGAAGATTATCAAGTAGTGTATACAAAACCCCACATACTAGCAGTAATTTTATAATACAAAAACTTAATCACTAAAAATATAATTGGAAAACATTTGGAGTTTCGAAAACATTTAATAAAAAGAAAGAATGACTCACTTTGTAGTTTTAGAACGAGCATATTTTTATCTACATTAAAAACGGAGTAAGGTCTATTATAATAATATATTTTTTACTAATTATTAAACGGTTCCTATAAAAGTATATGTTCGTCTAGATACCTCATATTTCTAATAATCAACTTACTCATAATCTACCCGTTTAATAATACTATCAGTTTTATATAGTTATTTTTAATCTAAAAATTGAAATGTTACACCCATTTTCATTCCAAAGTGATTTAACCTTATGTCCAGTTTATAAGAAAAATCTCAGCCAACTGTGCAATAATTAAATCTTTGTAATTCTAAAAAAGATTTAGTAATCCAACATATGTTGTCAAAAAATATAGTTGAAATGCTAAACATAGTGAAAATCTTTTCGGTTTTGAAATGGAAAGCGGTAAAAAAATTAATGAATGTAAACAAGTAAACTATACAACTTTTTGTGAGATTCGTGCTTGAGGATCAATAAGTTATTTTAGACATGTCAGCTACACCGTTGATCTTTGATAAAACACACAGTATCAAACAATTTGAGTCAACTATTGGTATTGTTTATCCACTTGAACTCAAACATGTTTATATCTCAAGTATTGCTTAATGTCATATGAATTAGGTAAGATTAAAACATATTAACCAATGGTTTCCCACCACACGACATACTCCGGTATCAAGATACGCATGAGAATATTATCTTATAGGTTAACATATTCAGTTTGCATCTGTTAAGGGTAATACAAAACTTCAGTGAATCAGGTTAGTACCACCGTACAGACAAATAGGTTGAAACTCGACTTTGAATGATGTACATTTAGGTATCTTTTTAGCATTAATTCATATCATTCGATAATCATTCAGCTTTTATGCGTTACGCATTTTGCGTTTTGATAAAGTATTATAGAAGTTTTAGGTTAACACCACTATGTAGACAAAAAAACTTGTATAATACCACAAATGTCAAACTAATAAAAGACCTAGTATCTCAGTATCTCGTCATTTCTATCAAAAGAAATTACGCTACCAAGACCACATGCCAATAAGATTTGACACATATTTAATAAACAAATCCTTATGTTTTTATCACTTAAGCAAACCTTTGATTAACATGAGTGTACTAATACATCGATTAGTGAGACTATTTTCAACATTATAAACTTTACATCGACTAGTGTGACTATTTTCAACATTATAAACTTTCAATGTTTTTGGAATTTTGAAATTTTTAATGTTTTTGGTTTTTTCGAAACATATTCTCCAATGTGGTTTACTGATTTTTGGTTTCAGAAATCTCGATATCATTCTTTTCATCCCAAAAATTCAGTTATTTGATATCGTTGGTTTTAAGCAAATAATCAAACCGTGATTTGTCGAACGCTTTAGTAAAAAGATCGACTTTTTGCTCATTGGCGTGAATTTTGACTATGCTTATCAAATTCTTTGTAACATTGTATAAATCGGGTCTCCAAAACCCGCTTCGTTTTGTAATCAAATACCAAGTTACGAAATTTCATTAAGTATTTATGAGTATTTTGAGTTTAAACGTTACATAATTAATATATAAACTAAACTATAAAAATTATATTTGATAAAAAGTTAAAATAAAATAAATAAAAAATAGTTGGAGCTGACCGGACTCGAACCCGGGTCAACTGCCTCCAATGACTTATCTTTCCGTCTCCAAACCACTCCGCCACAAATTGTTTTCTGTTAGTATTATGAAACAATTAAATTTTATACGCAAACTCGGATTAACGGTTACTGATATCTGTATAACGGAAATCGGTGAGCCAAATCGCCAAATCAGTTTTCGTTCGTTTAATTAACTTATAACCGATGCATATCGGTTTCTAATTAAAGTTCAGATTGAATGAACTTCAAGTTTTGGGTTTTGAAACCGAAAAACATTCAAGCTTCAAATAATTCTGATTCCAATCATTTATACGATTCAGAACTGTCTCAAATACACTCCAAACCCTTTTCGTCGCGTTTTCAAGTCTTTTGAGCTCAAGAAAATTGTCGCCGGAATTCTCTGCAACTCTCGCCGGAAAACCGTGTCCAACTCAAACCAGTAAGATTCTACTCTCTTGCTGTTTCAATCTATTGTTAGGACACTACTAACATTAATTCCGTCACTCAAAGTCAGTCACAGAAGACTTTGCTGGATTTCTGGTTTCGCCGGAGAAATTCTGGAATTTGCCGGAACCACGCTAGTTGACGGTAAACACATTCAATCGTGTAAATAATCCATGTACTCTGGTTCAATTTCAAATCTAATTCTTTAATTCTGTTGATTAGCCCCTCTCAGCCGAAGTTTCAATAACAGAGTTGCCTGTTCTCGCCGGACTTCCTGAAGAAGACGACCTGTCCGGTATTTCTTTTACCCAAACTGTTCGGTTTGTTCATTCAAACTAGTAATCATGTTATTTAAGTAGTAGAACCCTGAACCAGTGATCTGTGTAAAACCGGTAATTATAGTGAAGAAGACGAACATAACAACGGGTTAAGAATAAATAAAATTCGGATAGTTAACGGGTTAGACACACAGTCCAGCGGTGGACTGTGTGCAAAGTTTATATACGAGTCCCGAGTTCGATCCTTGCTACACACACGCTGCGTAATAACATTCCTTTTTATTCATAAAACTAACCGGGTTAGATTGAGTAGTTGTTAAGTATAATATAATTCAAGAACATAACCGGTTAGACACACAGTCCAGCGGTGGACTGTGTGCAACACACAAACTGCACGTCACGCGATCGAGTCTCGACACAAACACCGGTTCAATGAGAATAAAACGTTTTGTAAAATAAAGGAATTTTCGTAAATTCGAATAAGTGTATTAATATAATTAAAACTAGATTTCTAACGGGTTAGTCACGTAGCTCAGTTGGTAGAGCTACGTGCGCGTGAACGGAAGGTCACAGGTTCGAATCCCGCTCGGCGCAAGAATTACCGCTGACCGAACCGGTCAACGGTCAACGGTCAACGGTCAAACAGTAAAAAAAAATATTATTTTTTTTTAAATAATTATTTGTTTTATTTAAATTAAAAATCAATTAAAAATACTTAAAAATAACATTTTTAAGGATAGAAAATAGCCATAAACTCACAAAAATATATCTAAAAATCCCATTTAAAAATCTTTAATAAAATCCATCCATTTAATATATTTTTCCTATTATTATTTAGGTCAGTGATTCCTCGTTAACTCGTTTCGTCTAAATCGTGCGCATCTCACCAATTCAAATCCAACGCACCCAATGTGAGTGAACCCTTCAAATTCCCCGTTTTTAATCACATTTTTGGGGTGTATCATGTGTCTTATTCATTTTCTTATTATAACTAAGTTATTGTGCATATATATCATATCATGACATGTGTGTTAGTTGTTGCTGTTCAGTAGTTAGGATTGTTTGCAAGTTATTATTTCAGTACATGCAATTGCTGAGGCCGTAGCTCCCCATCCCTCGAGGTTGAGTTTGATCCCCATTTTATTATGCGTTGATCAGGGCGTGCCCGCACGATCGGCTCCGTTTGATTGAGCCTTGATCGGTCATTTATTTTCATTTCAATACATGCAATACGCTCGGCTCCGTTTGATTGAGCCTTGAGTGCACAGTTCAATTTACATTTCAAGTTCATGCAATACGCTCGGCTCCGTTTGATTGAGCCTTGAGCACACAGTTCAATTTACATTTTCAGTTCATGCAATACGATCGGCTCCGTTTGATTGAGCCTTGATCTCACAGTTCATTTATGTTAATTATCATATGATGTTGGTATGTTCATGTATGTAATCGATTGTTAATGTATGTTATAATTGTAACCGATGTTGCCATTGCTTGATTTCATGCATATGCTCTTTTATGATTATGCACAATATTTTATTGATAAACTAACCAGAAAATCATTATTAAATGTTTATCTATAAGGTTCACTCGCCAACTTATGTTGACCCAAAAACCTCCCATTTTACACATGATACAGGTGAACCAGCAGCAGCTAGGAACACGTAGGACCTGGATTAGAAGAAATAAAATGATTTAGTGTTTGGATTATTATGTTTGGTTATTTTCCTTTGTAATGAATGAACATGTTTGAAGGTTTGAGAAATGTAACTTTGACTTCATTTAATTATGAAACATAATAGTAAATGTCATGTGCTTTGGTGATAACCCAATTATGCCCCGACTCTTATTTCCGCTGCGGTCGGGGTGTGACAGATTGGTATCAGAGCCATGACTATAGGGATATAGGATAGGTTATTAGACCCTTAGAGCCTATACTATAGTCGATTAGAAACTTATAAGAATTTTGTGTGTTATATGCCAAATTTCATGATGTTTATATGTTTATGTTAAAATGTTACATTTGATATTGTTCAAGCATGTTCATAAGTATGTATTATCAAATAATGCTTATCATGAAATCGTATGATCATAACATATCACATCCATGCAAGCACACACCACATCATGATTGATTTTACAACGATTTTCGTGTTTTCAAATCTCATCAAAGTGAGTTCTCATGACGGGCATGTAGTAACTGGAAGGGTACTAGTACCGTAGTCGGAACGTCCTGTCTAGGCTGGCATTCGTATAAATCCAAAATAAAGGACCAGTTTGCCTACCTGGGGACCAACGATGAGAGTACGAAATATCTATTAGGCCAAAGCATGCTATACCAAACGTCGTGAGAGCTAATCCCACTTTGAGTTGTCATTGTGTCTACACCTGGACACGTTCCGACCAAACATCTCATGAACATATTTTGTGGTTAGCATTCGGGGGATGCGAGTGTTAAATTGCCAATACTAATGTGAATCCTACCAAACCAATAGCCATGGGGGCCCACATGACTATATAGGTGAAGGTATGGGGGACATTTGAGGCCCAACATGAGCGAACCCAAGACATCCTTCGGATGTAGTTGCATTATTGATATTTATGTTATTTTCATTTTTTTTAGACACATGACACCTAAAAGATACCATAAACTCACAATCTTCTCATTTTATGATCCTGTAGATGTCGTATAGATCGCATCGAAGGAGTAGGAAATCGGAAAAGTCTCAGGAACGATTGGCCACCCATATCGCCAACCAAATGGCCACGATATTACCTGACATTGTAGTACAAGTACAACAAGCTCTTGCTGCAAATCCTACTAACCCTCCTCAACAACAGGACCAGATCATCAACGACCCTCCTACCAGCAAATGCACCTACAAACATTTTAAGTCTTGCGATCCCCCAAAATTCGAAGGGACTGAGGAGTCACTGCTCTCCAGCGTTGGTTCGAGGAGATGGAAAACGTTTTCTTAAACTGCGATTGTCCTGAGGATCGCAAAGTTCGTTATGCCACCGGGAGACTACTTGGGGTAGCTCTCACTTGGTGGAATACCGAGAAGGGAAAGAGGGGAACGGAAGATGCGATGTCCTTAACTTGGGAGGAGTTAAGGGAAATCATGACTAGGTGATTCATCCTAGGAGTGAGATTAAGAAATTGGAAGATGAATTTCATGCCCTGAAACAAAAGATGGTGATCACTCTACTTACAACAAACGGTTCTTGGAGTTGAACCAGATGGTACCAAACTTATTCACTCCAACCTACCGTCTGATCGAACATTACATTCGAGGACTTCCCTCGAAAATCCAGGATTCGGTCCTCAGCGTTTCACCGGTAACACTAGAAGCTGCCATGGAATTGGCGACAGAACTGACCGAAAACCGAATTCGTAATGGGAATTCAAGGAGGAAAAGAAGAAAACCCCTACTGAGGGACAAACCTCAAACCACCACACTCCTTCCTCCAAATTTGCTAACAAGAGGAAGCATAACAACAGGAACTTTGCAGTCACCCACACCAACACCCCTGTTCCTGCTGCACCCATCACTCAAGCCACTCCTCCACCCGCGCCATACAAAAGACCATACACAGGACCACTACCAAAATGTAACCGTTGTCAGTATCACCACTCCCCTGACTATCCTTGCCAGTACTGTACCAGCTGCGGTCGCGCTGGACACCTTGTACAACAATGCCGCGCACCTCAACGAACAAATCGCCACCAACCTATAACCCAAACCCACCAACAATTTATGGTCAAGCCCAACAACAACAACCATTTCCACCCACTCAACATTTAGCCCAAACATACTATCAACCCAACTACCCTATGGCCAACCTATGCGGGCATGTTTCAATTGTGGAGATCCAAGTCATTTCAGGAACTCATGTCCTAGGCTGGTCAATATTATTCATGCTCAGGCCCAAGCCAACCCAGTGAACCAAGCAAACCAAGCTCCTCCACCTGCTAGAGGAAGGGCTTTCAATATTAACGCAAACCAGGCCAGAGCTGACGGTAATGTGGTCAACGGTACGTTTCTTATAAATGGTAGATATGCCTCTATGTTATTTGATACTGGTGCGGATAGAAGTTTCGTGTCATTAGAGTTTGAACCTGTCTTAAGTAAAAATCGAGATAAGCTCGCGGAATCCATAACAGTGGAAGTTGCAGATGGAAAACCAGTTTCGTTAGATTCTATTTTACGCAACTGTACGCTCACCCTAAACGATCACGATTTCTCAGTCGATCTTATTCCTATGAAGCTGGGAAGTTTCGACATCATAGTCGGAATGGATTGGCTTAGTCAGCATAATGCGGAAGTTGTATGTCGTGAGAAATTTATTCGTATTCCTCTTTCAAACGGTCAGACTCTTCGAATTATTGGAGAAACCTCGGCGAAAGGACTCAACTTAATGTCTTGCCTTCAAGCTCAGAAATACCTTCGCAAGAATTATGTCGCGTTTTTAGCCCATATCATCAAGAAGGGGACCGCAGAAAAGAAACTTGAAGATATTCCTGTTGTAAAAGATTTTCCACAAGTTTTTCCTGACGACATTTCAGGACTTCCTCCAATCAGAGATGTCGAGTTTCGTATCGATCTTATACCTGGTGCTACACCAGTGGCAAAATCTCCATATAGGTTAGCCCCCTCTGAAATGCAAGAGCTAGCCAGTCAATTGCAAGAGTTGACTGACAAGGGATTTATACGCCCCAGCTCATCGCCTTGGGGTGCACCTGTACTTTTCGTAAAGAAGAAGGATGATCTTTTCGCATGTGCATCGATTACAGAGAGCTCAACAAGTTAACTATCAAAAATTGATATCCTTTACCTCGTATAGATGATCTTCTTGACCAACTACAAGGTGCCAGTTGCTTTTCGAAAATCGACCTTCGATCGGGCTATCATCAGCTTAGGGTGCATGAAGAAGACGTCCCTAAAACTGCTTTTCGAACTCGTTATGGTCACTATGAATTCATGGTTATGCCGTTTGGATTAACCAACGCACCAGCTGTTTTCATGGACCTAATGAATAGAGTCTGCAAACCTTACCTTGATCGATTTGTTATTGTGTTCATCGACGATATTCTTATCTATTCAAAATCTAAAGCTGAGCATGAGCGTCATCTGCGACTTGTTCTTGCACTTCTAGAAAAGGAAAAGCTTTATGCCAAGTTCTCTAAATGTGAATTCTGGTTAAAAGAGGTGCAATTTCTTGGGCATGTAGTCAATGACAAAGGAATACATGTGGACCCATCAAAGATCAAAGCAGTTCAAGAATGGCAAGCTCCACGTACGCCAACTGAAGTAAGGTCTTTTCTTGGACTTGCTGGTTACTATCGTCGATTCATTTCAAACTTCTCTCGCATTGCGGTGCCACTCACGGCTTTAACCCATAAAGGGAAACCATTTGTGTGGGGGCCCAAGCAAGAAGAAGCTTTTCAAACCCTCAAGCAAAGACTTTGTGATGCACCAATCCTCACTCTTCCTGAAGGTTGTGATGATTTTGTAGTCTATTGCGACGCGTCAGGGCAAGGATTGGGATGCGTTCTCATGCAAAGAGGAAAAGTCATAGCTTATGCCTCAAGGCAACTCAAGACTCACGAAAAGAACTACACCACTCATGACCTTGAACTTGGAGCCGTTGTATTCGCTCTTAAGATATGGAGACATTATCTTTATGGCACGAAGTGTGAAATATACACTGACCATAAGAGTCTTCAACACATCTTCAATCAGAAAGAGTTAAATATGAGGCAACGGAGATGGGTCGAACTTCTAAATGATTACGACTGTGAAATCAAATACCACCCTGGTAAAGCAAATGTGGTGGCTGATGCACTTAGTCGAAAGGGCTATGCGAACTCTATTCATCTTCTATGTTCGCAAATTATAACCAATATTAAGGATCAAATTCGAGAAGCTCAACACGTTTCAATAAACAGAGGAAGATGTACAAAAGAGATGTCCTGTGGAGCCGAGCTAAAGCTGGAAACTAAATCTGATGGTATTTTGTATTACCTAGATCGTATATGGATTCCTAACCATATCAATCTTCGTGAAACGCTCATGCATGAAGCCCATAAGTCGTGATATTCTATACACCCAGGAGCCGATAAGATGTATCAAGACCTACGGTACACCTATTGGTGGCCTGGAATGAAGAAAGATATTGCCGTTTTTGTTTCCAAGTGTCTCACTTGTTCTAAAGTAAAGGCTGAACACCAAAGACCCTCAGACTTCTGGTCCAACCAGAAATACCTGTCTGGAAGTGGGAAAATATAACCATGGATTTCATTACCGGGTTACCTCGCACTTCTAGTGGGTATGACACTATATGGGTGATTATAGACCGACTCACAAAATCAGCTCACTTTATTCCTATTCGAGAAGATTTTAAGAACGAAAAGCTTGCTCGTATTTATATCAGCGAAATCGTCAGCCGTCATGGAGTTCCATTAAGTATTATTTCTGATCGTGATGGTCGTTTCACCTCACGGACATGGCAGGCAGTACAATCCGCAATGGGCACTCGACTAGATCTCAGTACCGCCTATCATCCCCAAACTGATGGACAGTCTGAGCGCACCATTCAAACCCTTGAGGATATGCTTAGAGCATGTGTCATAGACTTCAAGGGAAATTGGGACGCCCACCTACCGTTAGTCGAATTTTCGTACAACAACAGTTATCATTCTAGTATCGGCATGGCACCTTTTGAAGCTTTATATGGTCGAAAGTGTCGATCTCCTGTTTGTTGGCACGAAATTGGGGAAGCTCAAATTACTGTCCGGAATTGATCCAAGAAACAACAGATAAGATTCATCAAATCAGAAACAATCTTCTAGCGGCTCAAAGTCGTCAAAAGAGTTACGCAGATAAACGACGGAAGCCCTTGGAGTTTAGCGTTGGTGATCATGTGCTTTTAAAAGTGTCACCGTGGAAGGGAGTAGTTCGTTTTGGTCAAAAGGGAAAGCTAGCACCACGTTACGTAGGACCTTTCAAAATACTCGAAAGAGTAGGTCCTGTAGCTTACAAGCTTGACTTACCGGAAGAACTCGACAGAATTCATCCCACATTCCACGTGTCGAACTTGAAGAAGTGCCTCGCTGATGAGAATCTTCATATTCCACTGGAGGATATTCAGATTGATGAATCCATGCATTTTATCGAAAGGCCAGTAGAGATTATGGACTATGGAGAAAAGCGTCTACGTCGAAGTCGCATTCCTATTGTTAGGGTACGCTGGGAGTCGAAACGGGGACCTGAGTTTACTTGGGAACGTGAAGACTCAATGCGTGAAAAATACCCTCATCTTTTCCCTACTACATCAACTGTTTGAATTTCGGGACGAAATTCCTAAAAGTAGGGGATACTGTAACATTTGTATAAATCGGGTCTCCAAAACCCGCTTCGTTTTGTAATCAAATACCAAGTTACGAAATTTCATTAAGTATTTATGAGTATTTTGAGTTTAAACGTTACATAATTAATATATAAACTAAACTATAAAAATTATATTTGATAAAAAGTTAAAATAAAATAAATAAAAAATAGTTGGAGCTGACCGGACTCGAACCCGGGTCAACTGCCTCCAATGACTTATCTTTCCGTCTCCAAACCACTCCGCCACAAATTGTTTTCTGTTAGTATTATGAAACAATTAAATTTTATACGCAAACTCGGATTAACGGTTACTGATATCTGTATAACGGAAATCGGTGAGCCAAATCGCCAAATCAGTTTTCGTTCGTTTAATTAACTTATAACCGATGCATATCGGTTTCTAATTAAAGTTCAGATTGAATGAACTTCAAGTTTTGGGTTTTGAAACCGAAAAACATTCAAGCTTCAAATAATTCTGATTCCAATCATTTATACGATTCAGAACTGTCTCAAATACACTCCAAACCCTTTTCGTCGCGTTTTCAAGTCTTTTGAGCTCAAGAAAATTGTCGCCGGAATTCTCTGCAACTCTCGCCGGAAAACCGTGTCCAACTCAAACCAGTAAGATTCTACTCTCTTGCTGTTTCAATCTATTGTTAGGACACTACTAACATTATTCCGTCACTCAAAGTCAGTCACAGAAGACTTTGCTGGATTTCTGGTTTCGCCGGAGAAATTCTGGAATTTGCCGGAACCACGCTAGTTGACGGTAAACACATTCAATCGTGTAAATAATCCATGTACTCTGGTTCAATTTCAAATCTAATTCTTTAATTCTGTTGATTAGCCCCTCTCAGCCGAAGTTTCAATAACAGAGTTGCCTGTTCTCGCCGGACTTCCTGAAGAAGACGACCTGTCCGGTATTTCTTTTACCCAAACTGTTCGGTTTGTTCATTCAAACTAGTAATCATGTTATTTAAGTAGTAGAACCCTGAACCAGTGATCTGTGTAAAACCGGTAATTATAGTGAAGAAGACGAACATAACAACGGGTTAAGAATAAATAAAATTCGGATAGTTAACGGGTTAGACACACAGTCCAGCGGTGGACTGTGTGCAAAGTTTATATACGAGTCCCGAGTTCGATCCTTGCTACACACACGCTGCGTAATAACATTCCTTTTTATTCATAAAACTAACCGGGTTAGATTGAGTAGTTGTTAAGTATAATATAATTCAAGAACATAACCGGGTTAGACACACAGTCCAGCGGTGGACTGTGTGCAACACAAACTGCACGTCACGCGATCGAGTCTCGACACAAACACACGGTTCAATGAGAATAAAACGTTTTGTAAAATAAAGGAATTTTCGGTAAATTCGAATAAGTGTATTAATATAATTAAAACTAGATTTCTAACGGGTTAGTCACGTAGCTCAGTTGGTAGAGCTACGTGCGCGTGAACGGAAGGTCACAGGTTCGAATCCCGCTCGGCGCAAGAATTACCGCTGACCGAACCGGTCAACGGTCAAACAGTAAAAAAAAATATTATTTTTTTTTAAATAATTATTTGTTTTATTTAAATTAAAAATCAATTAAAAATACTTAAAAATAACATTTTTAAGGATAGAAAATAGCCATAAACTCACAAAAATATATCTAAAAATCCCATTTAAAAATCTTTAATAAAATCCATCCATTTAATATATTTTTCCTATTATTATTTAGGTCAGTGATTCCTCGTTAACTCGTTTCGTCTAAATCGTGCGCATCTCACCAATTCAAATCCAACGCACCCAATGTGAGTGAACCCTTCAAATTCCCCGTTTTAATCACATTTTTGGGGTGTATCATGTGTCTTATTCATTTTCTTATTATAACTAAGTTATTGTGCATATATATCATATCATGACATGTGTGTTAGTTGTTGCTGTTCAGTAGTTAGGATTGTTTGCAAGTTATTATTTCAGTACATGCAATTGCTGAGGCCGTAGCTCCCCATCCCTCGAGGTTGAGTTTGATCCCCATTTTATTATGCGGTTGATCAGGGCGTGCCCGCACGATCGGCTCCGTTTGATTGAGCCTTGATCGGTCATTTATTTTCATTTCAATACATGCAATACGCTCGGCTCCGTTTGATTGAGCCTTGAGTGCACAGTTCAATTTACATTTCAAGTTCATGCAATACGCTCGGCTCCGTTTGATTGAGCCTTGAGCACACAGTTCAATTTACATTTTCAGTTCATGCAATACGATCGGCTCCGTTTGATTGAGCCTTGATCTCACAGTTCATTTATGTTAATTATCATATGATGTTGGTATGTTCATGTATGTAATCGATTGTTAATGTATGTTATAATTGTAACCGATGTTGCCATTGCTTGATTTCATGCATATGCTCTTTTATGATTATGCACAATATTTTATTGATAAACTAACCAGAAAATCATTATTAAATGTTTATCTATAAGGTTCACTCGCCAACTTATGTTGACCCAAAAACCTCCCATTTTACACATGATACAGGTGAACCAGCAGCAGCTAGGAACACGTAGGACCTGGATTAGAAGAAATAAAATGATTTAGTGTTTGGATTATTATGTTTGGTTATTTTCCTTTGTAATGAATGAACATGTTTGAAGGTTTGAGAAATGTAACTTTGACTTCATTTAATTATGAAACATAATAGTAAATGTCATGTGCTTTGGTGATAACCCAATTATGCCCCGACTCTTATTTCCGCTGCGGGTCGGGGTGTACATTCTTCCCTAGTAGCTACGAATGAAGTGATAATGTATTTTAGTATGTTTTCTTTTAGAATGTTTTACCAGATTTTGGTTATTGAAATTGCTACTTCCTTATCTACTTGTATGGGTTTGTAAGAAATTACAAACCGTAATTTCTCATTTATTATTAGATCCACAGGACTTGTGAACATCAACTTGATGCTGCAACGTACTTTGCTCCACATGTTGAGAGAGAAACAGTCGATTGTTTCTTACACTACCGCGTTACAGGATGTTTCCATAAGAATTCGCCAGCCCGTAGTAGTAGATTTTGCGTTCGGCTTGCAGTTTCAATAGTCCGAATCTGAGAATGTTGTTAAAATAACTCATCATCCTTAGGATACCACAAGCCCATGTCCGGACATCCTTTTAGATATCTAAAAATTCTTTTAACTACCGTCAATTGAGAAACACACGGATTGGATTAGTATCTAGCATATAAGCATGTAGGATACATAATATCCGGTCTGGATGCCGTACTAACAATAAACCATAGGATTAACTGTAGGAATTGAATGTCTGCTGATGCTATGTTTATTGGAGAGGAGTGTTGCCACTTTGCAATCCGTCAACTTAAACTGTTCAAGATGTCTTACAATAACCGTTGGTAACTGATTTTTCAGCCCTAAGAAAAACTTCATTCCCCCATTTGAGATCATATCAAACTTAATCCACATCCACGATTCAAATTCTTTATAGAGATTTTTGTCGGTTGACCAAAAATTAGATCATCCACTTCCATTTGCGCTATAAGAATATTTCATTTCGTTCCCCTTGTGAAGAGTGTGCAATCCATAGTTCCACGAACAAAGTTGTTATTAAGCAAGTGTTGTGACAATGTTCCGTACCATGTCCAGGGTGCTTGGTGTAAACTGTACAACGCCTTATCAAGCATGTAGACTTTATCGATGTTATTTGGATCCCACATAGACCTCTTCTAAGACTTTACTATATAAAAACACAGATAGTACTTCAAGTTGATATACTTTGAAACCTTTCCATAAAGCAAAGCCTAAGAATATTTTGATTGCTTCCAGCCTTGCAACTAGTGCTTAAGCTTCCATAAAATAAATTCCCTCTTGCTGATTAAACCCTTGCACAACCAATCTGGCTTTGTTACGAACAATAACTACTCTATCATCCTTTTTGCACTTAAGGATCCATTTTGTTTTGCTATTCTTATGATTTTCTGGTAGATCCACAAGTTTCCAAACCCCTAACTTCTTAGACTGTGGTAACTCTTCCAGCATTGCATTAACCCAAATTTCTTTTGTTAAAGCTTCTTTATAAGTCTTCGGTTCTATCTAAGAAATGAATCATTTGAACGAGAACCGATTCTGCATCTCTACAACTCCAAAATAGAAAACAACTTAAAGATTTTTGAAATTGGCTTGGTGTTTGTATACCGCTTTAGAAGATTTTCCAAAATATTTTCCGACGGATGATAAAATAGATTCCGAGAAACAACTTCTTTTGATACTGTTACCATCGGTTCTAAATTATTGACATTCTGCTCAACAAAATTTTTACTAACACTACTTGCAATAGGTTGAATCACAAGATTAAATGTTTGAGCCTCCTGCTGAACCTCTACTTGTGGTTTGTCATTGGATGTTTACATAGCTTCATTAGTGTTTACATCTTCATTATCCAAATCTTCTGACTCATCAAAATTTTGCCTTCAATATTATGATTGACTTGACAACTACTTCCTTCACAAGCATTGTTTGAACTAGATTGCGACAGAGCCAAACATTGTTGTTGTTAATATAAGGTAACTAGCTCTTCTTTACTTGGTTTTGGAGGAAGCTTGAATAATTTCCAGAGATTATCGTAGTCAAACATCCATGGATCACGCGATTTCTATGTAGGAGTAGTATACTTCTAACATTGAACATGTTTTGCCTACTATACGATTGAGACTCGGTAGATATACTTGTCTAGGAGGACTTGCATACCCCACGAAATAACCTTCAATAGCTTTTGCACCAAATTTTTCCACCAGGATTTTTCACCGTACACAGAGACCCGTATGGTTTCAACCATTGAAGATCGGGTTTCCTCTAATTCAAAAGTTTAAAACATGATTTTTTCAAACTTTTATCTGTGAGAACTCTATTTAGTGTGTAACATGCTAAGGTGATTGCTTCATTCTAAAAACTCACTAGTAGTTTTGAGTCTGCTAACATTGTCCCGACTGCCTCAATCAAGGTACAATTCTTATGTTCAACTACAATTTTGCTTTGGAGTATACGACACATTGAATTCATGAAGAATTGCCTTTTCGTTGCAGAAATCAAACATATTTTTGTTCTTGAATTCCGTACCGTTATCGCTTTGTATTCTTCTAACAAGAAATTGATACAAATTCTCAATCTTCAGAACCAAGGTTTTCAAGTACTCGAAAGTCTCATCTTTTGATTCTAAAGCATCACCCATAAGAACCTTGAATAATCATATGTGACCACGGGGCAATACAAATAACCCGCAATACTTTTGACATTTGCTGGTCCAAAAGATCGGTATAAAAGTCTCTCGAGTGTAATTTTATATGAATTAAACAACTTGATAGGATGAGACTTCTTCTTTGCTTTCGTTTCTTGTAACCGATGCAATCATCGTTCATATGAAAACTTTGAACACTTACAAGTTGATTCTTGACTAAATGATTCATCTTTCTCAAGTTAATGTGCTCATTCTTTTGTGCCATAAGATTGATTATTTTCTATAGCTTTGGTGATAAAAACACTGTGCGGTCTCTGAGTAGTGGATGTAGTGCTCATATCAAGAACATAAGGATCATTCTCTCTAGGAGCGCGCATAAGGGTCCACTCTTCAGGAATTTTGAATCTCGGTTTTATAATCATGCACTCTTAATCATTAAAATGTGTCAAAATTTTTGTCACAAATTTGTGAAACACTCAACAAATTGTTTTCCAGCTTGGCGATGTAATTTTCTTTGTCCAATAAAACCTTTCCATTCGTTAATATCCCTTCACAAACTATTCTTCCTCCTTGATTTCTAGCAAATCTGACATACCCACCATTGATTGTCCAATAGCATAGATCAAGGAGAGTATACCTTTAATGTACATAGAGCCTCCACTATCCGTGATCCACTTTGAAAATGTGGACCTAGGAAGCCCCTGAACACATATAACAACTTAGTTTTCGAGGGAAACTCAAGCCTTCATGTTCTTGGGATTTACTAGTTTCTTTAATCACTTATAAACTTTTCCACTCAAACTAGGATTTTCAACAGCTCCCATGAAATTTCTACCGACTTTTGTTACCAACCTTGTTTACTTGAAAGTGTTCTTCTAAAATGAACTTTTAAATTACCACTTTTTAGAACAACATATTTAGAATTACAGGTTTCTTTTGAAACAACATTTACTGGTTTATACAAGGTTTTAACACTTTTCTTGACTTTTGTTTCCTGTTTCTGAACTGGTTTTGTTTCAACTTTCTGAATTTGTTTGGAAACATCAGACATCATTTCCTTTCTTTAATATCATGCCCTGGACAATGATAAGATACATGTCTAACTTCATGACATTTGAACGTGTTCATTTTTCTTTGTGATTTCTCACAAATCTAGCAGTTGCTTGCACGTGTTCATTTTTCTTTCTAGCGAAAAATTATTCTTTTGACTCTTTTTCCAACAATTCTTTTTCATCAATAGAATTAGGTTCAGACCCAAATTTTACTTCCTTTTGGTACTTTCATCTAGATTGATATGACTTGTTTCTAGATTGAAAGTCATCCCATAACCTGTTTCCATTTCTATTCTGAACAATTTCAAACCTTTAATTACCAAATCTGTTATTACCTCTTCCTTGATAACCCTTGTTACATTGATGATTTTGGTAATTTCTTGATTGATTTTTCACGTTTTGATTGTATCTTATTTGATTTTTATGAGAAACTTCAGATTGATAAAAACTAGTTTTTGGAAATATGTAGATTGTTTCCGGTAGTTCTAATTTTTTTTATGAACTTGATTTATCTTTAGAAACATCCTTTTTGCGGTTTTAAATTGAACTTCAACATCCTCCAGTAGTTTAAAAGTTATTCCGATGAAAGCAACATTCACATTTTTTATTGGAAAATCAAGATTTGAATATCTTTTATCTGACCCGATCATATGATACATAGTTATCCTATTATCAAGGCCACAAAAAGATGATTCTCTAATAGTATGTTTTTGTTTTTCACAACTTTCTCTTCAAAATCAGAAACATCCTCAATCAACACATTTTCTTTCTCAAAAACATTTTCGATATTGTTAAGCACACTTGTTCATCACATTTATTAGAGTTTTTTCTCAGTTTTTCAAATGAAACATCAATGGTTTTGGGTAATTTTCAATTGGATCAACGACTAATGGTGTTGAAACAACAACATTCATAGCTTCATCAATGTCCTCTAGGGATTTTGTAAAAACATTGTTAAGTGGAGGAGGGCATTGTTATACCCGATCCCAATGATGACTGTAGTTATAGTCATCTACCCTAGTTTCCTCATTTTCTTAATTGATTTGGGAATAATGTGTTTCAGAATGTGTGATCCAGAAGTGTAACTTCTCAGTTTTCATTCAGTTTTTTCTGATTCAGTTTTAACATTTCCTAGTTTTCTTTTAATTCTGAAATTTCATCAATATAATAATTGATGGCAATTTGTTTGTTCAAAATAGTTCCTTCTAATTGTTTGTTTTTCTATTGTAAATGTTTTATTTTTTCAATAGAACCTCTCTAACATTTTGTAATGTGTTGTAAGCTTTTTGAATGGTTTGGAAATTACACAACATATTCTTACTATGTTATTTCAACCATTCGAAATTTCCATCTATTTCAATTCATTTCTTACATGGAGAAATAAAATTGGAACCTCTTTTTGAATTTATTGTCAATTTTATATTAGAATCGGATTCAGAATCTATTTTTACCTCTTTTAATTGAACCATTAAACATGTTGAGTAACCTCTTCAATTGAATATGATGAACAAACTAACACACTGAATTAATCTTCAACATTCTTGTTTTCAAATTTGAACACACTAAAATTGAGATCCTTTGGTAAAATATCCTACAAAGTTTTCAGCAAATTCAGTAGGAACACATATTTAAACATTTAAATTGAAAAGAATAAAAAATTTCTCCTCTTCAACAACAAGTGTTTGTTCAGTTTCTTTGAGTTCAGTAGTGACAGTTTTTGGTTCATCTTTAATCTCAGCAATAAGAGCAACTCCTTCAAGTTTTTGCACTATTCCAATTAAAACCTTTATCTCCTTGAACAATCAGGTTGGACCTAGAAATGAATAGATAATAATCAAAAGCCAAAACATGACCTTTTGATCAAGAAATAAACAGTTTATGAAGCATTCTCCTACCAAAGATAGTGAATCTTAAACACTAATCATAACATATGTTGAAGAATACAAAGATCTTTTGAAGCCTTGCAACCACTGTTGAGGAAGAAGAGACCACTATTCAAGGTCAAAGCTTTGTTGAAGCAAAATGTTGTTGCATATTGTGTCAACAACTTCATTAATTTGGTCTTTAGATATCTTGTGATTAGTGAAACCATAAACGGTTAGTGGGTTTAGCTTTGTAAAGTAGTTAATAGAGTTTGGGCCACAAAACCCCACATGTTGTAAGTGGTACAAACTGGGCTTGATCCAAATCGCAGCCCATAGTGAAACCTAGCCCAGATTGCAAGCCTTGTGTTTTACAAACAAAGCTGTGCATTAGGGTTTTGGTTAGAACTTTAGAAAAAGTAACAAAGACTTTAGAGAGAGAGAGAGAGTTCGTATAGAGAGAGGCTAGACTAACTGGAGAAGTGTTCTGGATCTTAGGTTGATTGTAGAACATTTAGTTGTGATAATAAAAAATTTGGTTTAATTGTTAAATCTACTTCTACACAAATTTTGTTTTAGTCTGATCTAAAGGATTTCGCACTCTAGGTTTAAGTAACAATTTTGTCAAGATCTAAACTCGTTAAGGGACCTGTCTTTAGTTGTTGTCCGTATAAGAAAGGTGAAGCACTTTTGAAAAAGCAAAGAAAGAAACATCACAAGAAAAGAAGGGTTATTGTGAGTTGAAATGTCCAACTCGCCTATGAAATCTGTTGGTGAAGATAAGGTTTAGACTGGAAATCAACAATTTCCTTTGGCAGATTCGACATCAACCAAGGATTCGAAGAGACCTAGAAGTAGTTCACCTAGGATGAATAACTTTAGTGGTCAGTCAAGTAATTTCAGAGGTCAAAGTCCATAACAAAATCGATACCAGAATAATGGCGGTTGACAATTTTATGACAATGACTTTTGAAATTATAACAATCAAATATTTTGGAAATCAATTGAGAGTTCATTAGAACTCCGGGCTTGTAATCAAAATAGAAGTTTTCAAAATCAAATTTCCAAAGCTCAAAGAGTCAAACATGTATAGGAACCCCCAGGACCATAGACCTATAAGAAACTATAACACATCTCCATTAACAAGTCCTAGATCCACGACTCCTGTAAGGAGTGATGGATATTCGACAGATTTAACTTTAGTTGATGACTCTAGAAGACCCAAGGACCATCAAGGCTTGGGTCCCCCTATCTAACAAAATTTATTTTGGTTTGTGCCGGAGCTGCTAAGCAGGCTAATCAATGTATGGTATGTTCATTGTGGCTGCTCTAGGCACATGACGGGGGGATAAGAGATTGCAAAGTGAATTTTAATAAATCAATGGAGCGTATATGAACTTTGCAAGAGAAAAAGGTGGTAGAATTACAGGTCAAGGAAACGTGGCTAATGGGATGATAACATTGGACAAACTCAACTATGTCGAGCATCTCAAATACAACTTGATAAGGATGTTGCAAGTCTATGATAAGGGTTACTATGTCCACTTTACTAAGTTTGAGGCATTTGTGTTAAAACCGGGCTTGGTCATTACTACAATTAGGTAGTTATAAGAGCACCAAGGAAGAATGAAACCTATATCATGGATGTGAGCGTCAAGGATTCTTCGATGGTGGTGGCTGTTTGATTTCAAAAGCATCTGAGGCTAAGTCAATGTATATCCCTACGAAAAATAAATCACATAATTAAAAATGGTTTAGTGGAAGGTATGCCTATCAAAAAGTTTTATGTGGATGACAAATGTCTTCCTTGTCAAAAAGGAAAGCAACACAAAGGAAAGTAACACAAAAAACCTCACAAGACTAAAACAATGAATTCCGTTGCTTATCCACTCACATTACTTCACATGGATTTGTTTGGTCCAATGAGTGCAAGCAGTATTGGAGGAAAATATTACTATTTAGTTGAATGTTGACATTTCTCGTTTTTCTTGGGTTTTCTTTTTAGTGTAGAAGGATAAAACAGCATAAATGTCAATCAACCTTATTACAAAGTTGGAGAATCCACTTGAGACGAGTATCAAGCGCATCAGTAGTGACAATGGCATAGAGTTCAAGAGCAAGGTTGTTGGATATGTACAGTCTTCGCAAGGGGATAAAGCATCAATTCAATGCATTATACACACCGCAATAGAATGGAGTTGCAGAACGGAAAAACAGGACTTTAACTGAAGCTGCTAGGACTATACTTTATGATTCTAAGCTTCCCCTCCTCTTTTGAGATGAGGCTATGAATACAGCTTGTTATGTTTTAAATAGGGTATTGACGGTTGATCGACATAACAAAATGTGTTATGAACTTTTGAGAAACTGTAAACCAAATTTAAAAGGGTTTGAACCATTTGGGTTACCATGCACTATAATTCGAAATAAAACCAACCAAAATTTAGTGAAGTAACTGATGAAAGATTTTTCCTACGTTATGAACCCTGTTCACCAAACAAAAGAGTATTCAATAAAACAAATGGTAAAATTGAAATGGTTATTAATATTGCAGTTATAAACATATTCACCTAAACAATCAAGCCCAGATCCAGCCAAGTTATATGATTATGATCGATTCTTTGAGTTTTTTAAAATTCCTGAGTTTTCCGATGAAGGTGATTTGAATTTAATTCATAGTTTGATCAGCGATAAAGATGAGAATGTATTCGGTCCAAGATGTCACACCCCGACCCGCAGCGGAAAAGGTGATCGGGGCATGATTGGGTTTTCATCAAAGCTCATGACATTTATTATAACGTTTCATATTTATTATTACAATTTAAAGGGAAGTCATACAATCATAATTACAACATGTTCTACACATCTTTCTAGACTTCATTATTTTTTGCTAAGGCATTTCCTATGTTTTCCTTGCTTCATCCTGTTCACCTGTATCATGTGTAAAAATGGTTTTTGGATCAACAAAAAGTTGGCGAGTGAATCCTATGAAAAACATTTAAACAAGTTTACTGAATTGATTATAAATAAAGTGCGTAACCACATATGAGTAAATATAGATGTAAACTTATTCACAAATCATTTAATATTAAATAATGCACACACATACAATAATAGATTGTTTTGAGGCACGTGTTGCTCAACTCGTCTCCACGAGGAACTGATGGGCCTAATGAATGAGTTTTGAGGCATGCGTTGTTCTACGAACTGATGGGCCTAATGAATGAGTTTTAAGGCACGCGTTGTTCAACTCGTCTCCCACGAGGAACTGATGGGCCTAACAAATAATTTGCATACAACTGGACCATATGTAATACATAACTACAAACAATATTTACATTCTAAGTTTAAATCATAATATGGTATGGCACGAGTTTGAATAAACGAATTAGTTTTAGTGACACATGATACACCCCAAAACGTGTAACTTAAAAAGGGGAGTTGTAAGATTCACTCACAGTGGGTGCGTTCGGTTGATGATGTTGAATGCGCACGAAGTTGGATTTAACCACGAGTGAAACTAACCTAGATAATAACATAATGGTTCGGTAAATAAGCGGATTTTATTAATCAATTTTAGTAGGATTATTGGATATATTTTTGTGAGTTTAAGGCTATTTTCTAACTTTAAAAATGTTATTTTTAAGTATTTTTAATTTAAATAAATAAATAAAAAAAGAAAAAAAAAATTTGGTTGACTTTGACTGTTGACAATAAGCGTTGACTGTTTGACCGGTTTTATTGTGTGTATGTATGCGCCGGGCAGGACTCGAACCCGAGACCTCCCGTATGCGTGCACGCAGCTCTACCAACTGAGCTACGTGTCTAACCCGAAATATTTCTGTTTTTAATTATATTTATATACTAATTAAGTTAATCGAAAATCACTTATTTTAAAATAAAGATTTAATGTAACGACCCGGTGCTCTCCACAGGTCTCGAACCCGGGACCTGTGGTTTAGTTTGGCACACAGTCCACCGCTGGACTGTGTGTCTAACTTGGTAAATATTCTGATTTTTATTATATTTAACATCTTACTGAGTTAACCCGGTTCGGTTTCAAAAAAAAAACATTTTTATTACGGAGGTTAAGGTTGGGACAGGAATCGAACTCGCGACGTGTATGTATTTGTTTGCACACAGTCCACCGCTGGACTGTGTGTCTAACCCGTTCATAAAACTGATTTTAAATAATCTTATAACATAACCGGACTTCGTCTTCTTCGCTCAAGAACACAGACAATGATAATTGGACTGATTCATGTCTAATTCGATTAACAAACATTATAAGTAGTTGAAAGGTAATGAATGGAGAGAGTTTGGGGGAAAGGATATACCGATCAGCGTCTTTCACAGAACTCCGGCAAAGATTCGTCGGCTCTGTTTGTGAACTTCGGCTGTTAGGATCAATTAATGTTTCTGTTCGATTAGTTATGAAATTGAGGTACTTAAACAAGGATTAACAGAAGTTTGGATGATTATATCGATTCCCAGCGTAAGATCAGAAGTTTCAGAGGTTTTCCGGCGAGAGCTGAATATTCCGGCTACGTCGTCTGGGATAGATTCTGATGGTTGGATTGAAGTTAGTAACAGTCTAACATCGGTTTTGAAACGGAAAGAGTCGAGGTATTTACCGTGTAGATGAAATCTTGGTTTTCCGGCGAAAGTCCGGTGATGGCAGGTTATTTCCGGCGAGTGAAAATGCGTCGAGAAAAGGTGTGATTTTGAGCGAAAAGGCTACCAGAGACTTGTGGGTGTATTTATAGGGATGAACATCGATGAATTGGGTCCGATTACCGTCTTGATTCGTCGGTCAATAATTTTTCCGGCGGTTATGACTGATGTCCGGACTGGACTATCGGTTATAACCGATGTAATAGTTATTATACGCGTTAAGACACAAGAAACCGACAGTGAAAGGCGAAATCGTCGGATTTCCGACGACTGCGAATTGGGCGCGTCGATTTGAATCGAGATTGTGATTTTGAATTAATTGTTTTGATATATTACTAAACAACACAAGTGGCGGAGTGGTTTGGTGAATGGAGTTAAGACTTTGGCTGATGCTTGGCTGACCCGGGTTCGAAACCCGGCAGCCTTGTTTTATTTTTATTTCACTATTTTTAATAATTTTCAAATTAAATTTTATATTCTAATATACTTATTAATTATGTATCGTTTAAAATTAATTTGAGCATTAAATACGCAACGAAATTTTTAACTGATTGTTCGGTTAATAAACGAAGTGGGTTTGGTAAATCCGGTTTTTGACGGATGTTACAGTATCCCCTACTTTTTAGAAATTTCGTCCCGAAATTTAAGTAGTGACATATTTGTCTAAAAAGGATGGTGTTTAGTTTGACAGTTACATACTTAGAAATGAGTAAGAGTTTAAATTTTTGTTTGAGGCGGTAACGTTCCTTGTAAGGGTGGAGTACCCTGCTACAGGAATCGCTTTTTGATGCCTAAGATAATGAATATTGATAAACAGAGTTGATTGACTAAATATGATTTCATGTGCAAGAGTTTTGATATGTTTGGAAAGATAAGGTTATAACCCTAAACAAAACTTCTACTACTAAAACCTACATGGAACTTCTCATAACCGCCTGACAATGCCTCTGATCCTTTGACAAGAATACTTATATATAGGAAGTACCAGGGCGTATCCACCATATTCTTGTCAAATTTTCATTGTTTTATCAGTAAGTTTTGATTGGTTCTATGATGTGACTCTAGAACATAAATAAACACAACAACCAATGTCTGAGTCCTAATCCTGATAGTATACATGTTTGAATGGTGACACAATCCAATTTCTTTAAATGATGAGATGATATGAATGCTAAATCAGTGAGTATATAACAAACTTCAACCAAGACATTACTAAATCCTACATGGAACTTCTCATAACCGCCTAACAATGCCTCTGATCCTTTGACAAGAATACTTATATATAGGAAGTACCAGCGGCGCATCCACCAAATTCTTGTCAAATTTCATTGGTTTTATCAGTAAGTTATGATTGGTTCTATGATGTGACTCTAGAACATAAATAAACACAACAACCAATATCTGAGTCCTAGTTTCGATAGCATACATGTTTGAATGGTGACAGTTCCTCTCTCGTTTGTTATGATGGAGAGGTTAGTTTATGTAAAAATAGAACACAATCCAATTTCTTTAAATAATGAGATGATATGAATGCTAAATCAGTGAGTATAACACAAACTTCAATCAAGACAATACTAAATCCTACATGGAACTTCTCATAACCGCCTGATAATGCCTCTGATCCTTTGACAAGAATACTTATATATAGGAAGTACCAGCGGCGTATCCACCATATTCTCGTCAAATTTTCATTGGTTTTATCAGTAAGTTATGATTAGTCCTATGTGACTCTAAAACATAAACAAACACACAAACCAAAGCTTGAGTCATAATTCTGATAGTATACATGTTTGAATGATGACAGTACCTCTCTCGTTTGTTATGATGGAGAGGTTAGTCTATGTAGAAAATGGAACACAATCCAATTTCTTTAAATGATGAGATGATATGAATGCTAAATCAGTGAGTGTAAAACAAATTTCAACCAAAACATTACTAAATCCTACATGGAACTTCTCATAACCGTCTGATAATGCCTCTGATCCTTTGGCGAGAATACTTATATATAGGAAGTACCAGCGGCGTATCCACCATATTCTTGTCAAATTTTCATTGGCTTTATCCATAAGTTATGATTAGTTCTATGTGACTATAAAACATAAACAAACACAATCAACCAAAGCTTGAGTCTTAATTCTGATAGTATACATGTTTGAATGATGACAGTACCTCTCTCGTTTGTTATGATGGAGAGGTTAGTCCATGTAGAAGTGAGACACAGCTCAACTTCTTTAAATGATGACATGTGATATGTCGTGAGGTATGATGATATGAATGTTAAATCAATGAGTATATAAAAAAACAAAACTGAAATAGTAATTCGCATTAAGATCCTTGATAAGTTTCCAATTTATAACTAGGATACGGGAAAATTGAGATAACATAAAGAAAAACGTAAAAACTAAGCGGTTGGAGTTAAATCTTGATTTTTGGCGAAGGGGACTAGCTGGGTGGTTTGTTTGGGCCATCATTATCTTCAACAGGATTGGCGTTGATGTTGAAAACTCTTCCTCTTGCTGGTGGCCTAGTGCTTAGGTTTCCTTGATTTGCTTGGTTAACTGGGTTTGCTTGAGCTTGGGCGTTTATGATGTTAACCAATCGAGGGCACGTGTTTCTAAAGTGGGTAGGGTCGCCACAATTGAAACAAGCTCGAACATATGGGAACATGGGGTATTGGGGTTGTTGATATGTTTGGATCATGTTTTGAGTAGGGGGTGAGATTTGGTTTTGAGGGGTGCGGCAAACCTTGCTCAAATGACCATAGCGTCCACAATTCGCACATAGTCGAACAAGGTAAGGTAGATGGATGGTGATAAAAACAGGTGTTACATTGAGGGTGAGGTCCAAGGTAAGGTTTCTTGTGAGTTGGGTGCTACTTGAGTGATTGGGATAGCTTGGAGGGGTACGGCTTGTGAGGCTGGTTGGTTGCGTTGGGTGACAGCGAAAAGTTGCCCGTCTCGTTTTCTCTTAGAAATGGGTTGCGAAGGGGATTCGGTTTGGGTGGAGTTGGAGGTTTCAGTCGATGCTTTATCCTTCTTCTTCTCCTCCCTGAAGTCTTTGTTCCGGATGCAGTTCTCGGTGAGCTCTGTAGCTAACTCCATTGCTGCTTCCAAGGTTACAGGTGTGGTACTTATTACAGAGTCTTGAATCTTTGAAGGAAGACCTCGAATGTAGTGCTCGATCAAACGGTAGAGGGGAGTGAACAAGTTGGGAACCATTTGATTTTACTCAAGGAATCTTTTGTTGTACGTGGTGTGATCGCCTTCCTTTTGCTTCAACGAATAGAACTCATCCTCTAATTTCTTGATTTCGCTCCTTGGGCAAAACCGTCTGGTCATGATTTCCTTCAACTCTTCCCAAGTCAAAGTCATAGCATCTTCAACACCTTGGCCTTCTCTGTATTCGATCAAGTAAGTGCTATCCCAAGTAAACGACCAGTAGCATATCGCACTTTGCGATCATCGGGGCAATCGCAATTTAGAAAAGTGTTCTCCGTTTCTTCAAACCAATGGAGGAGAGCGGTGACACCTTCAGTCCCTTCGTATTTTGGAGGGTCGCAGGATTTGAAATGCTTGTAGGTGCATTTAGTGGTATTTGGGGGAGGGTTGATAACATTTTGATCTTCTTGGTTGACAGGATTAGCGGTAAGGGCTTGTTGGACTTGAATTATAATGTTGGGTATTACGGCAGCCATTTGTTGAGCGATTTGGGCAGGCCATGCGCTCGCGGGCTTTTCCTGATCTCATCTTCCTACGAGCGAGGCTAGAAGACATCTACAAGGAATACATATCAAGACTATGAGTTGGATGCTTTAGGGATCATGTGTCGTATTTAGGAATGAACATTTATAAAATAAATATAAAATAATAAATCTACTACATCCATAGGATGTCTTGGGCTTTGCTCGTAATTGGGCCTTGCATGCCGCCATACTTCACCTTCGTAATCATGTAGGCCCCCATGATTACCGGGTTTTTCATATGGTTCGCATGTGTTAGCCTGGTTACGTACACTAAAACCCGGAGAAAATCGAGAAATATGTATGTAACGTATGATATTCGGAATGTATCCCGGTGTGGACACGGTGACACCTCAAAGTGGGGTTAGTTCGAACGACGTTTGGTGTGGCATGCTTTGGCCTAATAGGTCCTTCGTACTCTCATCGTTAGTCCCCAGGTAGGCAAACTGGTCCGTTATATTGGATTTATACGAATGCCAACCTAGACAGGACGTTCCGACTACCGGTACTAGTACCCTTACAGTTACTACATGCCCGTCGCAGAACTCACTTTGATGAGATTTGAAAAATGAAAAATGCGACAAAATTTTGAATAACGGAAGTATGAAGATGATTTGAATATGTGGGCATTGAAATTGTATGATGAATGTGTATGTAAATGTATGTCTGACTGTAAGTATAATTCACTATGTATCACAAAATTTAGTATAGGAAGTATTTGCATGCATTTGTGTATGTAATAAATATGAAAGAAATAAACATCATGAGTTTGCATATAACCACATAAACAATTAAAATCTAATCAACTATAATATAGGCTCTAAGGGTCTAATAACCTATCCTATATCCCTATAGTCAAAAACTCTGATACCAATCTGTCACACCCCGACCCGCAGCGGAAAAGGTGATCGGGGCATGATTGGTTTTCATCAAAGCTCATGACATTTATTATAACGTTTCATATTTATTATTACAATTTAAAGGGAAGTCATACGATCATAATTACAACATGTTCTACACATCTTTCTAGACTTCATTATTTTCTTCTAAGGCATTTCCTATGTTTTCCTTCTTCATCCTGTTCACCTGTATCAGTGTAAAAATGGTTTTTGGATAACAAAAAGTTGGCGAGTGAATCCTATGAAAAACATTTAAACAAGTTTATTGAATTGATTATAAATAAAGTGCGTAACCACATATGAGTAAATATAGATGTAAACTTATTCACAAATCACTTAATATTAAATAATGCACACACATACAATAATAGATTGTTTTGAGGCACGCGTTGCTCAACTCGTCTCCCACGAGGAACTGATGGGCCTAATGAATGAGTTTTGAGGCATGCGTTGTTCTACGAACTAATGGGCCTAATGAATGAGTTTTAAGGCACGCGTTGTTCAACTCGTCTCTCACGAGGAACTGATGGGCCTAACAAATAATTTGCATACAACTGGACCATATGTAATAACTAACTACAAACAATATTTACATTCTAAGTTTAAATCATAATATGGTATGGCACGAGTTTGAATAAACGAATTAGTTTTAGTGACACATGATACACCCCAAAACGTGTAATTAAAAAGGGGAGTTGTAAGATTCACTCACAGTGGGTGCGTTCGGTTGATGAGTTGATGCGCACGAAGTTGGATTTAACCACGAGTGAAACTAACCTAGATAATAACATAATGGTTCGGTAAATAAGCGGATTTTATTAATCGATTTTAGTTGGATTATTGGATATATTTTTGTGAGTTTAAGGCTATTTTCTAACTTTAAAAATGTTATTTTTAAGTATTTTTAATTTAAATAAATAAATAAAAGAAATAAAAAAAATGTTGACTTTTGACCGCTTGACCATAAGCGTTGACTGTTTGACCATAAGCGTTGACTGTTTGACCGGTTTTATTGTGTGTATGTATGCGCCGGGCAGGACTCGAACCCGAGACCTCCCGTACGCGTGCACGCAGCTCTACCAACTGAGCTACGTGTCTAACCCGAAATATTTCTGTTTTTAATTATATTTATATACTAACTAAGTTAATCCGAAAATCACTTATTTTAAAATAAAGATTTAATGTATCGACCCGGTGCTTCCACAGGTCTCGAACCCGGGACCTGTGGTTTAGTTTGGCACACAGTCCACCGCTGGACTGTGTGTCTAACTTGGTAAATATTCTGATTTTTATTATATTTAACATCTTACTGAGTTAACCCGGTTCGGTTTCAAAAAAAAACATTTTTATTACGGAGGTTAAGGTTGGGACAGGAATCGAACTCGCGACGTGTATGTATTTGTTTGCACACAGTTCACCGCTAGACTGTGTGTCTAACCCGTTCATAAAACTGATTTTAAATAATCTTATAACATAACCGGACTTCGTCTTCTTCGCTCAAGAACACAGACAATGATAATTTGACTGATTCATGTCTAATTCGATTAACAAACATTATAAGTAGTTGAAAGGTAATGAACGGAGAGAGTTTGGGGGAAAGGATATACCGATCAGCGTCTTTCACAGAACTCCGACAAAGATTCGTCGGCTCTGTTTGTGAACTTCGGCTGTTAGGATCAATTAACGTTTCTGTTCGATTAGTTATGAAATTGAGGTACTTAAACAAGGATTAACAAAAGTTTGGTTGATTATACCGATTCCCAGCGTAAGATCAGAAGTTTCAGAGGTTTTCCGGCGAGAGCTGAATATTCCGGCTACGTCGTCTGGGATAGATTCTGATGGTTGGATTGAAGTTAGTAACAGTCTAACATCGGTTTGAAACGGAAAGAGTCGAGGTATTTACCGTGTAGATGAAATCTCGGTTTTCCAGCGAAAGTCCGGTGATGGCAGGTTATTTCCGGCGAGTGAAAATGCATCGAGAAAAGGTGTGATTTTGAGCGAAAAGGCTACCAGAGACTTGTGGGTGTATTTATAGGGATGAACATCGATGAATTGGGTCCGATTACCGTCTTGATTCGTCGGTCAATAATTTTTCCGGCGGTTATGACTGATGTCACAGACTGGACATCGGTTATAACCGATGTAATAGTTATTATACGCGTTAAGACACAAGAAACCGACAGTGAAAGGCGAAATCGTCGGGATTTCTGACGACTGCGAATTGGGCGCGTCGATTTGAAATCGAGATTGTGATATTTGAATTAATTGTTTTGATATATTACTAAAGAACTCAAGTGGCGGAGTGGTTTGGTGAATGGGAGTTAAGACTTTGGCTGATGCTTGGCTGACCCGGGTTCGAAACCCGGCAGCCTTGTTTTATTTTTATTTCACTATTTTTAATACATTTTCAAATATAAATTTTATATTCTAATATACTTATTAATTATGTATCGTTTAAAATTAATTTAAGCATTAAATACGCAACGAAATTTTTAACTGATTGTTCGGTTAATAAACGAAGCGGGTTTGGTAAATCCGGTTTTTGACGGATGTTACACAAGAAGCGCCATGAACTTTCTCAAATGCAAATACAAATGTAAACGTAAAAGCAAAGGATTCTAGTGACAGCGAGTCTGAACCTCTTAAGTGGGGAGGACTTTACTAATACGTTTGCGGATTAGAATATTTACGGGGAGATTGCATCAAAACTGGAAAAAAACGGAAAGTTAATACCATTGCTATAACATGAGCAAACAAAGATCATCCAGTTGACAACATAATTGGCGATCTGAATGCATGTGTTCGGTCAAGGAGGACTGTAGCAGAGGGTTCATCTTTGTATACTTCGATTCCGAAAACTTGTATTATCAATGAGTGCTTGTATAGCTGATTTATTTTGCAAGTGGAGCCGAAGAATGTTCAGATGGCTCAGATAGATAATTCTTGGGTAGAGGCTATGCAAGAGGAACTTGCTTAGTTTCAAAAGTTGAAAGTATGGGAGTTAATTGATTTTCCAAAAGGAGAAAAAGAGATTGCCACCAAGTGGGTGTTCCAGTGCAAAAGAGATGACCGAGGTATAGTAATGAGAAACAAGTCTCGGTTAGTGGTGAAAGGGTTCATTCAGCAAGAAGGCATTGATTACAGTGACGTGTTTGCACCAGTTGTGAAGTTGGAGGCGATTCGTTTGTTTCTCGATTTCGCATCTTTCAAGGGTTTCAAGTTTATTAGCTAGATGTGAAGATTGCATTTCTTTATGGGAAAGGTTCAAGAACTACTGTATGTCTTATAACCGAATGGGTTCAAGGATCCAGACTATCCAGATTGTGTCTATATTGGATAAGTCACTTTATGGATTGCATCAGGCACCTAGTGTGTGGAACGAGACATTGTTAACTCACTTTTTAACAATTGGCTTTGAAAGAGGTCAGATCGACAGTACCACTTTTCATCAAGCGAAAGAAGGAAGATATTATGCTGGTACATGTATATGTGGATGACATCATTTTTGGGTCATCTGATGAGAACATGTGTCATGAGTTCGAGCTGCTGATGAAGAGTAAGTTTGAGATGAGTGCAATGGGTGAGTTATCATTCTTCTTGGGATTGCAAGTTGAACAGAAAAAGGATGTGAGCTTTATTCATCAGACCAAGTATGTGTATGATATTTTGACTCGTTTAAAAATGGAGGATTGCACTACTTTTTATTCATCCATTTGTGTAAATCACAAGCTTGGTCTAGATGCTGATAGTTTCGAAGACGTAGATCCAAGTCAATATAGGGCCATGATCAGATCGTTGATGTATGTTACTACTTCAAGACCAGACATTATGTTCGTTGTATGTCTTTGTGCCAGATATCAAGCAAATCCAAAGGAGTCGTATATGAATGCAGTGAAGCAGATTTTTCGTTATTTGAAGGGGAAACCTAAGTATGGGCTATTGTATCCAACTGATAGTGACATGGAGTTACTCACCGATTCAGACTTTAGAGGATACAAATCAAATAGAAAGTCTACAACAGGTGGTTGTCAATTCTTAGGGGGAAGACTTGTGTCTTGGCAATGTAAGAAGTAAGCTTCAGTGTCTACGTCTTCATGTGAAGCTGAATATATCACAATTAGAAGCAGCTGCTCTCAAGTTTTGTGGATATGACATTAGATGCCGATTACGATTTGAATTTCACTCGCACCCCTATCTTGATAGACAATAAATTCACTATTTCAATCATAACAAATCCCGTAAAGCATGGTAAAACAAAACATATTGACATTCACCATCAATTATACGGGATTGTGCTGAGAAGAAAATGATTGAACTGCAAAAACTTGACACATTAGAACCTTGCAGATCTTTACACAAAAGCATTTGACAAGGCTCGTTTTGAAAACTTAGTCGAACTTAACGGGATGAGGAATCTTGAGTAATGAGTTTTTCATGAGAATCTTGAAGTTTCATACATAGTTTGTTTTTCTTGAAATAAAAAAAATAGAAAAGCAACATAATAAAAAATCGAAACTCAAAAGTGAGTTGTCACTGTGTGAAAAAGAACAAAATGATAGTACATTAGCGGGTTGGATTATCACACAAACTTAAAATTGCATAAGGTGTGATAGTAGCTTCATCATGTGATGTACCAGTAGGAAAGAAACATGAAATAATCAACTTACTCCATGATATAAACATAACGAACTATGTAATAAGTGGGTAACACGTCAGAGGTGTATGATTTTATGTCACACCCTGAATTTCCAACCCGAAATCCATACACCGGTGGGCCCGGGTGGGGAGTATCGTGACGTCAGTTGATAATCATCATAGTCAATTAAACACGGCACAGCGGAAGTCTTGGAGTAAAATGTCACACCCCGACCCGCAGCGGAAAAAGGTGATCGGGGCATGATTGGGTTTTCATCAAAGCTCATGACATTTATTATAATGTTTCATATTTATTATTACAATTTAAAGGAGATCATACAATCAAATCATACTAGTACAACATGTTCTATACATCTTTCTAGACTTCATTATTTTTCTTCTAAGGCACTTTTCCTATGTGTTCCTTGCTTCATCCTGTCCACCTGTATCATGTGTAAAAATGGTTTTTGGGTCAACAAAAAGTTGGCGAGTGAATCCTATGAAAACATTTAAACGTGTTTATTGAATTGATTATAAAATAAAGTGCATAACCACATATGACTAAATGTAGATGTAAATTTATTCACAAAACACATAATATTAAATATTGCACACACATACAACAATTGATTGTTTTGAGGCACGCGTTGTTCAACTCGTCTCCCACGAGGAACTGATGGGCCTAATGAATGAGTTTTGAGGCACGCGTTGTTCTACGAACTGATGGGCCTAATGATTGAGTTTTAAGGCACGCGTTGTTCAACTCGTCTCCCACGAGGAACTGATGGGACTAACAAATAATTTTCATACAACTTGACAATATGTAATACATCACATCAAACAATATTTGCATTCTAAGTTTAGATCATAATATGGTATAGCACGAGTTTGAATAAGCGAATTAATTTAAGCGACACATGATACACCCCAAAACATGAATAAAAAGGGGAATTTGTAAGAATTCACTCACAGTGGGTGCGTTTCTTGGATTGATGATGAATGCGCACGAATTCGGATTTAATCGGCAAGAGAACTAACCTAAATAATAACATAATAGTTCGATAAATAAATAAACTTTTATTTGAGATTAATATTTTTAATCAGTGTTCTTAATGGGATTGTTAGGTTTATTTTTGTGAGTTCAAGGAAATTTTCTAACTTTAAAAATATTATTTTTAAGTATTTTTAATTGATTTTTAAATTAAATAAATAAATAAAAATATAAAAAAAATGTTGACTTTTTGGGTTGACCGTTGACCATTGACTTTGACTGTTGACTGTTGACCGGTTCGGACGTGTGTATGTATGCGCTGGGTGAGGCTCGAACCCGAGACCTCCCGTACGCGTGCACGCAGCTCTACCAACTGAGCTACGTGTCTAACCCGAAATATTTCTGTTTTTAATTATATTTATATACTATTTAATTTAATCAGAAATCATTTATTTTTAAAAAGGATTTAATTATATCGGACCGGTGCACACAACAGGTCTCGAACCCTGGACCCGTTGTTTAGTGTTGCACACAGTCCACCGCTGGACTGTGTGTCTAACCTGGTTAATATACTGTTTTTTATTATACTTAACATCTTACAGCGAGTTGATCCGGTTCGGTTTAAAAAGAACATTTTTATTTCAGAGAGTGAGGTTGTGTCAGGGATCGAACTCGAGAAGTGTGTTAATTGTTTGCACACAGTCCACCGCTGGACTGTGTGTCTAACCCGTTTATATAACTTGTTTTAATTAATCCTATAAACATCGTCGTCTTCGTCTTCTTCGCTCAAAGACTAAGACGACCGATATTCTTCTGTTCTTGATTGAGTCGTTCATCGAACATATTACTGGTTGAAATGTAATGAATAAAATGAGTTAAGGAATCGAATGTACCGATCAGACTGTATTTTCTCAGAATTCCGGCAATGGTCGTCGGCTCTGATTTGTGTATTCCGTCTGATTGAATCAATTAACAGTTTTGATCGATTAGTTATGAAATTGGGTTACAAAACAAGGATTAACAGAAGGTTTGAATGATTATACCGATTCACAGCGTGATTTTGGAAATTCCAGAGGTTTTCCGGCGAGTGCAGAATATTCCGGCTACGTCGTCAGGGATTGATTCTGGTTGATGGATTGAAGTTAGTAATAGTCTAACAATGGATTGAAACCGAAAGAGTCGAGGTATTTACCGTTTTGATGAAAGTCTCGGTTTTCCGGCGAAAGTCCGGCGATTGCAGAAAATCTCCGGCGAGTGAAATTGATTCGAGAAATGGTGCGATTTTGAGCGAAATGATTTCCAGAGACTTGGGTGTGTATTTATAGGGAAGAATCACAATGAATTGGGTCTGATTTCAGTCTTGATTCGTTGGTCAGCCTTTCTCCGGCGGTTATGACTGATGTCGCGGGATTAGACATCGGTTATAACCGATGTCGATGTTAATACATACGTTAAGTCAAAAGAAACCGTCGATAATTGGCGAAATCGTCGGAATTTCCGGCGACTGCGAATTGGGCGCGCTGCTGACTTAATTCGATTTCGAGTTTTATTATAAATGTTATTTGTTTCACTGGATAGCACAAGTGAGTCAAGTGGCGGAGTGGTTAAGTCTTTGTGGTTTCATCTGGCTGACCCGGGTTCGAAACCCGGCAGCCTTCTTTCTTTTGTATTTATTTTATTTTCACTTTTTATCAATTATAGTTTTTAAATTCTAAATTGTTTATTAATTATGTAGTGTTTAAAATTAAAATAAATCATAAATACGCAACGAAATTTTATAACTTGATATTCGATTAATAAACGAAGCGGGTTTGGAAACCCGTTTTTCGACGAATGTTACATAAAATTACTATTACAAATGAATGTTTAAAAATATAAAATAATATACAGGCTCGTAATAAAAGATCCACAGGCGGATCATAAATTGTACATGAAAAGAATATAAAACAGACTTTCGGCAGATTTAGGATTTGCAGATCCTCTATCGCTACCGAGCACTTCAAGCCTATTTTCGTATTGTACCTATAGATTAGTCTTTTGAAAATACGTCAGCTTTCGCTGGTAAATACACCCAACCGATTCGTTTTGAAAACATTCCAAAAATGTTTTAAGTGTGTATCAGCACAAAATCTTTTTATAACTTGGGTTAATTGACCGTCCAACCTTGTTAACAGATTTACATGTTTATCATACATACGGGGCTCGGTACAAAGACCGAGACACAATTAACGTACACACCACTTTGGACTCACGAAAGAGTCAATTCCTCCCAACCTTGTGGGAATGCATAATTGAGCGTCTATCGGGTGTATGCCTACACCCGCGCTAAGGTCGTGGCAATTTCTATTGTAATGAGCTAGGATATCCAGGACACGGTAGTTAACCCCCGATGTTTAAATTATCAAATAAAACTGATTAAAACATAAAATGCGGATTTACTATCCCCGAACCGGTGTTCGATTGAATCCCATTTCCAACCAAGCGGTAATAATTTACCGTAACCCAAGCCCGTATAAGGGAAATAGGTCGAGAGTATTTACCTGAGCTAGTCTTCTTTTAATTTTAATAACTCAGCCGTATTCAAAATGAGCTAAGTGCAGATAGCATTTACCGGCAAGTCTCTAGTCTGGATTATGGCATAAACTAACCAATTAAATACTAACGGTCTTATTTAAGTCATTTACTTAGACCAACTAGCGTACTTGATCAAAACGTATGACGTTAGATTAAACAATGATTGGATAGAATGTAGTTTAATCCCAACAAGTACCTTGACTTGTATAATATGGGTAAACTATACACATTCTGGATTTTGAGACTTAAATGACAAGGTTAAACCCGTTTCGGTTAATTTTTGTAAAATCGTTACATATACTTAACTGAGCGCATATTAGCGATATTGGGTAACCGGATAAGTCATGGACAAGTTCTATATGCCATCATACTTTAAATAAGTTAAAATATCAGTAGGATATCAACGTATATGCTCGTTAAGGTTTTAAAACGAAACGATGCCTCATAAGGGCATTTCGGTCATTATATACCGTATAAGAGGAACTTGAATATAATTTAATGTTATAGTTATGATTATTCTGAAAAATACTTTATTTATGATATAATATCAGTAGGATGTCAATTATAAGTGTAAATTATCTTTTATGACCAAACTATGCACTGAAGGGGCATTTTGGTCATTTTACACATAGTTTATAAATTATTTGAGATTCTGAGTTTATAACATGTACTAACTGTAATTATGTTTAAAATAAGTTCTAAATTCAGTAGGTATCAAGTCTTGGTCAATAATATGGTTTAAAACCATACTATGCGCTTAAATGGCGCTTATGTCGTAAAATGGCGTCCTTATGCGATTTTCACGAAAACTGATGTCAAGGTCAGATTAAAATGTTTTAAATATGTTATTTAACATAAAATATCAGTAGATAAATGATTTACCTTGAAAATATTGATTAAAATCATTTTATAAGCCACAAGGGATAAACCGTCATTTATCGACATAGTTTAAGGACCTGATTGAAAACTCAGTTTATAACTTGGTTTAACATCCCAAATAATCCTACTTATAATATTACATTAGTAGGAAACTCATTTTCAAGTTCATTATTATTTAAACCTTGTTTTATGCAAAAAGGACATTTTGGTCAAAGATGGCATAATTATGGAACTTGCGCATAAACTTGGATTCTGATTATGATCATGTAATATAACCTCAGAGGTTTATTTAGTATCTAACTAATCTAAGTCGGATCAGAATCGAAAGTCAAAGCTAAAGTCAAACTTCGCGACTTTCGGTTGCGAACCGACCCTAGAACTGAAATTAACGAGCCGAACATGTTCTTACATGTTCTAATAATTATTACCAACTTGTTTAAGTGTAAAAACAGGTTTCATAACATATATAAGATCAATTTATAATTTTTCCAAAAAATGGCTTGTTTGACTTTTTAATATCATAACTTTGACCCGTCAATTGGTCTAGCAAATGTGATCTTCAGGAGGTACCCTTTATAGGGACTAACACCTAACTTATTACGATCACTTAGCCATGTTCATTTCGAACAATGGCTGGACCATAATGGTCTTAACTGAAAGTCAAAGCGTTTTTCGAAAAACGCTTGACTTTTGGCTATAAAAAGCCTATAAACGAAATGCACAAAGAAGGAACACTTACCAGTGATTCCTAAGGTACAAAAGAACTATGTTTGATGCTCCTTTTAGCTATGAACTTCCAGAGGAGGGAGAAGAGTATGAATAAGAAAGGTGCAAGTTGGAATGAAGCACTTGAACACCTATTTATAGTTGGAGAGCTCAAAGAGGTGAAGCCAAGTGTTTAGGGGTGTAAGAAGAAGCTTACAAGTGTCCCAAAACGTGGCATAGCATTTTGGAGAAGCCATGGTTTCGAATTAATGGTTTTGGAGTTTTGTTTGGAGGCCAAGCAAAACTTTCTACTGCAGAGCCTTTCTCGCGCCCCGCGAGAGACCCAGGCCTGGTCTCTCACGGCCCGCGACCATTCATTGGCCAGTTTCAAAGTTTGACACTTTTAACCCCTTAACTTATTAAAGCTTATAAAAGCCTTCTAAAACACCCGGTAGCCAATACATGGCATACCCGGGATTATGCCCGGACATTGTCGAGCTCTCAGTTCGTTAAAAGGTCACTCAGAGGTGTAAACAACATGTTGACACTTTTAATCCTCTCATTATCCAACTTTCGTATATTATTGGATTTAATCACTCTCGTCCAACGAACAAGACATATGAGAGTTAGGACTTCGTAAAGGATCACTCGGAGGCTTATTATAAGCATGTTGATTCCGATGTCACTCAGAGGCTGGGTATGTTGACATATCAGTATTCAGAGGCCAAGTTTCAAGCATGTTGACACATCAGTCACTCAGAGACTGTTATTTATGCATGTTGACATCGGAACGTCACTCAGAGGCTCTATTTGAGCATGTTGACGCCCTTAGTCCTTATTGGTCTTTAATAGACTATTTTTAAAATACAACACGTGTCGTTATACTATTGGACACGATTTTACTGGGTGTTACATTTTATAACCTTAAATCTTTCATTGATATATTGCAAAAATATGAGGTTTTGGGTCTTTATACTGTAATTTCGTTCGAGGACATTAGGATTGTCCTTTTGTTGCATCGAAGTATATATACGGAGACCTAGACATAGTCCTAAATATCTTAAAATAGCTAAAAATGCCAAAAACCCATAAATTGAAGAAGCTCTCCTAGAGAGTCATTCAAATATGTAAAAAGAATAAATAATACCAAAATTTGGTATTTGCATAACCCTCGTTGGACATCAAGATTGGTCGCTTTAAACTGTTCAATGGTTAATATAACTGTTCACCAATGGTCTGACTTTGCAATTCAAAAATGATGAATTCTGTATACTCACCTACCACGAGAAAGCTTTGTGTATACCTTGATCATGGGGGTATGTCGTGAAGTGGGACAGACAAGGTAATGGTATTTGAAATGCTCATATTTTGTCTAAGTGGATAAATAATACTAGTAATTGTTTTGGACTTCTATTCATGGACAATTAAATTAAAGAATTAACTGCTAGTGTGAAAACAGTTTGACTTGGCTTATATTATATTCTTAACAAGTAATTCTCACAAAAAATAGTGTTTATATTTTTTTGTTTATTGTTTTTGTTATTTATATGCTTTCAGAAAAAAAAAATGAAAATCCAAAAAATATTCTTCTTCTTTCAAATTCTTAACGTACGGAAGATGGTTATTCATGGAGGAATTGTTACCGTAAGGGGGAGACGATGTTACATCATGGGGTCCTAGATTTTTAAACATGCTGGTTCTATTGTGTTGGACTAACTTAAAAGTCAAATGGACTTAGAAGTTATTTTTTCAAATGAACTTAAACCAAATGGATTTTTAAACATGCGGGTTATATTGTGTTGGACTGATTTGTTTTCTTATACAGATAGTTGTAGTTTGTTCCTAGGAAGCAAAGTGGAGTAGTGTGAAGAGACTCAGAGTTGTTGTAAAGTTAAATGAAGAGGAGTCTGATTGGATGCATGGTAGAATCCTCCTCTCATTAAAGAGAGAGTTTGAAGATTGCAGATTGCTTTGCATATGCTAAACTAGAGTATGCTTAAGAGCTGACGTTTTTGAAGATTTAGTGATTCGATGCATTAGCTTAGGGGGAGTTTGTTATTGATAGAAGCTTGAAGTTCAAGCTATCCAAAGACCGAAGACTACAAGAAGACTAAAGACAAAGTTGGCCTTTGAAGCTACTTTTAAGAGGGAGTTTGTTGTTACATATTGTGTCAACAGCTTCATATAATTAGGTCTTTGAATATCTTGTGATTAGTGGAACCATAAACGGTTAGCGGGTTTAGCTTTGTATAGTTAGTTAATAGAGTTTGGGCCACAAAAGCCCACATGTTGTGAGTGGTAGGCGAATTAGGATTGATCCAATTCACAACCCATAGTGAAACCTAAACCAGATTGCATGACTTGTGTTATATAAACAAAGTTGTGCATTAAGGCTTAGGTTAGCACATCAGAATAAGTTACAGAGAGTTTGGAGAGAGAAAGAGAATTCGTATAAAGAGAGGCTAGACGAATTGGAAAAGTGTTCTTGAATCTTAGGTTGATTGTAAAACATCTAGTTTTGATAATCAATAAAGATTGGTTTAATGCTTAAATCTGCTTCTACATGTTTTCTGTTTTAGTCTGATCTAGAGGATTCTTCACTCTAGGTTTAGATAACAATTCCGTCAAGATCTAAAGATGTTAAGGGACCTACTCAAAGCACTGATACCAAAGACCAAACATCATTGTTTCTAAACAGATATTTGATACAAGCCAACAACAGTTTGAAAAACAGAGTTTTACTCAATGTAACAATACTTAGCTTAGAACAAACTTTTCATGTAACAAATAGATGATTAGATCTCCATAGATGTTTGCTAACATATGTGAAATTTTTTTGTAGGAATGTTAGATGTCACTATCAGGGTGACGTCAGCTGATTAGATAAAGAACTTTTGTACTTAGTATAAGTAGATATCACCTGTTAGAGATCTATTTATCACTTCATGTCATTCTCTTTTGTACGAACACATTTGTGAGTGATCAGGCTGAGTGGGGGATTGTATAATCATTGTACTATAATTGAATTCATTAAAGTTCAATAGAAAACAATTTTTGATATATCTTCCAGCTTGTTTGTTTATATTATTTAAATTATAATTTACAAATTGTTTGTTCTTTATTTCTATATCTCACAAATTTAACAAACTCAGATCCTACAAACCATTAATTCTTTCTCTTTTGATGATGAAGCATTTTGATTCGATGAAGAACTTTCAATTGGAATGAATCGGTTTTGACGATAACGATGTTGGTGTGCTCTTTTGATCGTAATCACTTCTCCCAAATGGATTACAATTTACTTCAACTTTTAGTTTGTTGCATTCTTGTTTGAAATGACCCCTTTCACCACAGTTAAAGCATGTTACCTTTAATTTATCCAAACCCAATCTTGTAATCTCTCCTGTTAAATCTTTTTGCCTGTAATTTCCATACACCTCTATGCCTTCCTCAGCACACTTGCCATACACCAATGGATTTTAGTTAGTTCCATTTCCTCATGATAGATGTGATCATAGTCTTCTTTCGTCAATTATAATTCCCAATCATTCCACCAACAAGACATTCATAGGATTGAAGTAATGATGCAAGTAGTGTCATGTGTTCTTTGGCATTTGGAATTGATGAGTTTTGTAAGTTGGTCAGATTCACGAATACATTGTAATGAAGATTTCCTAAACGTTGAATTTGTGGAACTTGCTGCTTTTGTGGTGGGATATTGTCGTGATTGACTAAAATTTGAAGAATGATAAACTGTGAATTTCTAGAATTAAAATGTTGTTGACTTCGTAAATTCTCCCTAAGATGTGGAATGAGCATATGAATTTCCCTAATTTCCAAATTTTTAGCATTAATTTATTGTTGACTTTGTGAATTTTCACTAAGATGTGGAAAGTGAGCATATGAATTTCCGAAAACTCCAGCATTAATTTGTTGTTGACCTTATGAATTCTGACTAAGATATGGAGAGTGAGAACATGAATTTCCCAAACAATTTCCAACACATGCACGTCTAACTTATCTTGTCTCCTATATGGGTATAGTTGAGTAAGTAACTCCACCATGACAATGAGGTACCGAAATATACGTCAACGTGTTTAAGCTCCCAACATTTGTTTTCAATGTTGTTTCTATATTTGGACCTTCAATTTTTGCATTTTTAATGCAATCCAATATCTTGAAATACCATCTGAGATTTATCTTAGATTGTTTCGTGATCTCTAGATCACATGCTTCAATTTTTCCAATAAATTGATTCATTGTAACATCTCCGTATCCTATTTGGATTTTGATCATCAACAAGAAACCTCCCCAATCTTCATCTGATCAGAAATTTGTTATTTATTTCAAGATTTGTCTTAAAAACTCTATACTACTCCAACTCTGTTAAAAGATAACAAAATACCTCCATGATCTAATGTAGAGTTTCTCCCTTCACACTTGTAAAAATATCCAACTCCTTTTTGAGCAATTCGATTTCGCTATCAACCATATCCGTATTCCCATAATATTTGTCACTTAAGGCTTGCCGTAACATTTTTGATGTTCGATTGTTTATTTACAAATGCATCATATAATCGGTTACTGATTGTTGTAGCATGTTGTACATTTTATGCTCCCATTCATAAAGTATTCTTGCTCAGGTGTCAATGTGGAAACATAATGTGGTAGTCCTATCGTTTCATGATGAGGTACATGAAATTCTTCTTCAATAGCTATCCAAAGATCCAAATTAGTAGCTTTAACATAAGTTTCAATTATATCTCTCCATCTTAGGCAGTCTTCCATTTTAAGTAACTTCGGTGCTCTGTTGCTTGTCCCCATCATATGTCAAGATTTAAGTTTTGAACAACACTAGTGGGTGTACCAGCTACAAATGCTCTTAAATCTTCTATTTTGACAATTTTTCTTCACTAACACTTAGAAAAAAATTCAAGAAATTTCACACTTATGACTCCTACTTGCGTATAACTCCTTCGCGTGAATGACCAGGTCAAAGCGTATGACATCTACGGTCAATCAACCCTCCTACCCTCAAAATCAAACGTATCACTCCTGCGCTTAAGAATCCTACGTGCGCTAGTACTCTTACACGCATAGACACCTACGCTTAGAATGACAATGAGATGTATGAACACCATTTTTAACATTTTGGATGTGTTTTTGGATGTCTTTTGATGTAGTTTTCTGATATATTGAACAAAAGTGAAAGATAAAGATTTTGAGTATAAAGATTTTGAGTAGAAATATAGAACATTTTGACTGAGAAAATGCTTCAAATCACGAACAAAAGATTTTTTGATGCCAAAATCTTCACTTCCAAGAACAAGCATAAGTAGATATCACTTCTATAGCTCTTATATCACTTGTAGGAGCGGGAATCAATGCACTAGACCTTGTTAGACGTTGAGAACGATGCAAAGTGTATCTACAACAATATTATATGTGCAGAATCCATATAGTGTTGATGTATCGTACTCAAAATTCTAAATATAGTGTTTTGTATTCAAATGGGAAACACTTTGTTACAACTCACAATCCTTCACAAAGCTCTCCAAAATGATAACTTATGAGCTCATGCGCATGAACAACCTATATATAGCATATGACCCTAGGTGCATGACTCCTACACACGTGCTACTCATGCGTACGCGGACTCCTGCATGCGTATAAGTAGTTTAGATTACATATCCAAAATGTAAACTAACTCTACGAACATGCTACCTTATTAATAAAAAGACTCATACAAAAGACACATGCATTAGACATTAATGTACCAATAGTACATGTTAAAGATAGTGATGCTCAAACAAGGTGTGAAGACATGAAAGACTTTGCTCATGTTCAAGACAAAGTTCGTGTTGCAATTGTCGAAGAATTGGATCAAGATGGCAAGTAAGTAACCTGAAGAAAGCCGAAGTTCATAGACAAGGATCTACCACAACATGTTCTTGAAAAAGATGAAGAAACACAAAATGACGCTCAAGACATAAAGAAGAAGAATCAAAGTACAAGGGCAGAAGATCAAGTGGAAGATGAAGACTTCATTTTCTTGAAGAATAAAGATGCTAAAGCATGAAGATGTTGAGGGGATAGATTAAGAAATTAGGGGCGAACATTGGATTATAATTCCTTAATTCATGTTGGTCATTGTTAGTGGGTCGTTTATGTAAATAGCTTAAAGTATGTTTTTGTAACTTATTAATTTTATGGGGATAAATTGTGACAAATTAGAAACCTGTAACATAAGAAGATCACGATGCAACATATGAACACATTGATCAAGAAGAGGCGCCAAAAAACAGAAACACATTGATTCACAAGGGGTTGTGTCGCTTTACCAAGGGATGCGATGGTTTAGGTGTGTTTAGTATATATTAGGGTTTATGTATTTTCAATTGTTGTCATCACAATCATATCTATACGATTATTCATAAATCAAGAAGATTGTTTGTTGTTTATCATTGTCTTCATCAAGATTTTGGGCAACACTATCTACAACCAAAAGTTATATTTATTTTATGTATCATCTTTTTTCCTCAAGTATTCCATTCATAATCTCTTCATCTTTTTCATATTAGACTCCTCCAGACGTACCCTAACTTTGAGCCATACGGAAAGAAAGGACCCACGTTTTTCCAAACACTTCATACACGCATTTTAGAACCAAGTTTATAAACCATAATACATTAAGTTTACCTACATGCCTTTGTCTTAATCCTGCTAGAACTTGAAGATCGAGCAATACTTGTAATGTCGACACAATTTGAGAGCTGATCAGAGCATCTACACCGACCTTCTAGCAGATTAAAAAATTCATCGGTGACAATTTTGTAATTAAGTGAAACATCATGTGCAACTTATTTACTAAAAATTTCACATGGTGGATTTTTGATGAACAAATGGAACATTTAAGGTGCATCGCATGCATTGCTCATTACACTACATGTCTTATTAATTTTTGTTTAATTTGGTTTTTCTCTAGTAATCAGTGTTTGTCAAGTTAAAAAAAAACTAAATATCCAGAAGTGTTTAATTGCTTTTTGTCTCCACATTCTACTAAAATTTTGTTGAAAGAATAGTGTTTAATAATTGTTTTTTGAGTTTGTGTTTTATTCATTATTCTTTTAAATAATATATGGCTTAAACATATATTGTTTTCATTTAGTTATTTTTCTCTAATTACATGCACTTGTTAACTTCAAAAAACTAAATTTTAGGAGTGTTTTTTTTTATGTTTTGGTATAATTTTTGTTGAAAATTGAGGTGTGTTCAAAGTAGACTATTTTTTTGGTACCGTATACTATAGCTATCGTTGGTACAATGATTAACCGAACTGAGAGCCACACCAGTACCAACAACGAGTATTATCATAACCAATACCGGTGTTCGTTTTAAGGTTTTCAATCAATATAAAACACATATCAATATCCTTTTAGACATGTCACGTCTTTATTTATTTTTATGGTTTTTGACTGATGTAAACATGTGTTCATATCCTTCTATCTATATCACAACTTTGTATTTTTTTTCTCTTTCGGTTGATGTAGTAAGTTCGAGTACCTTAACGAAATTAATCAAACCGATACCTAATGAAACAGAATTACCACATGAAATCTCACTCCTTTATATTATAATATATAGAACATGCCTTATTTTAAAAGTAATATTCTAATAATAATAACTATAGGTCATTATTTACCGGATGTTAGTTAAAGTTTTAAAAGTAATATTCTAATAATAATAACTATAGGTCAAGATTTTCTTTAATGGTCAAAAAAATAGATGTCCAATTATGCGGGGTAGCCCAATAGCAAAAGACAACTCCATATGCATGCGATCGCAGATAGTGCTGGATAGTTCAAGCCCACTATTACTAGTTCCGGGGAAAATCTTTTGCTCAAAGGTCAACTGCGATAAAACCCGGTTAAGATCGGATTTGAACTTGAGATCTCTGACCTCAAACCCAAGTCTTCACTTCTACTCCAATTTCAATTGAGCTATAATTTGCTAGTTAGCACGTGTTTGATGAAATGAATATTATTCTGAGACAAGAATGCCCATTCTCATTATCCAAACACGCAACACAATCGTTAAATACTCGAGAGAGATTGAAGCCAGCCACATACCCGTCATTATCACTTTTGAATGATAAATTTCGATTACTGAAAAATTACTGAAGTATCATCATGTCATCAACAGAACCACCTGATCATATTAATCTCCACTATGCCATGTCATCATCACCTTATAACTCCAGACATTGTTAAAACTAAGATCGGAAACAGAAAGAGGAAGAAATGGTTGATGGTTGCAGTGGTGTTCACATGCCCTGGTGACTTAGATGTCGTACGTAGGATAGACATTTTAAATTACTTCTCTTTATTTCTCTCGCTATGCATGATTATCTTGCAATATATATAAATACAAAGACCACACAATATAAATACAAAGACCACACGATGTAAGGCATTGAGAGAAGAGTGCAAAGCCCTTCCACTCCCCAAACACCACCCCACCCTCCATGCCACAAAAGAGATGTTTTATATACACATGGTGTACATTGTGGCTACATAGCGGGGTGGGGACTTTGCCCTTGCCCTCATGACTCTATGTGGTCTTATATGGTTTTCTCTGTTATTTATATTAATCTGATTCTATGTTGAATGTGCCATACACACTCACACACACAACATAATTAAGCAGCATCGTAGATTTGTTGTTCAAGGGAAGTCTTGATTGGTTTGGAAATTTGGATAGTCTTTTTATGGTCTAAACTCTAAATTTAATCTCTGGTCTTCGAGAGACGCACTATGCTTTTTTTTAACCCCTTCAATTTAAAAGGCTTTAAAAGATATTGGCACTGGTTTTCCGCTAAGAGTCTCTTTTAAAAACATTTTTCACCACTTTCTTCCCTTTGCAATGAGGGTTGGAGGTGCTTGTTTTAATATTATTTTCTTTGACACAATTTTCTTTCGTAAGATGACAATTCTTTTTGGACATGTTTGAAATTTACATTTTTTTTCTTATTCACCGACGTGAGATGACAATTTACCAATTCATTAGAAGAGATTTGATTATGAACTTTTTTTATGAAAAAGCCCAAAACAATAAATTTCACCGGGGGCCTTGAAATAGGTTCTCGCACATGCTTTGAAAGCTTGGTTTGGCAGATCCAGGATAAAGCCTTCATGATTGAAGATTTATGTCATTCAGTCATCTTTAAACATACGGGGCCGCATCAAGTTGATATAGTGACTAGCTATCGTGTTTAATAGTTAAGGGATCGGTTATTCTTACATTTTGAAACTAAGGACATGGGAAGATTAGCATACTTTTTAGAAAGATATCCTTGAAGTTCCTATATGTTAGACAGCAAATCACTTAACATTAACGGATCCACATGTAACTCTATTGCAGTCTAAATTCTCCTAGTGCCTTCCATTGGAAGCCACACTCCAAATTATTAATATCACGTGGAAAACTTACTCTATGAACCATGAAGGCCAAATGGAGGTAGACTCACATTGCCTCATATCTAGAGTAGAAAGCATATTGAGATAGATATTGGAAGATAAACTAAACTTATGTCTGTTTCGTATTATTGTTGTATTTTAACTTGTGTGTTCGAATAATTACTAGGATTAGATGTCGGGTGGACCTTTGATCGATATCGCAGCAGTTACACAAGGCCGTTATCAATGGTTGTGTAATGGCGCCAACAACCATCTTAATGGTTGGAAGTTAGTTACCCACCATGAACCTATATATTTGACTTTGTATTATGATGTCTATTATCAAGATTAATCCAATTCATTATGAGATTAATCCATTTCACTATACAATCGATTTATTTGTTTACAATTGTGTTTGTATCTTCTAAGTTCTGGGCCAACTAACTGGTAATAGATCCTAGGTTCACAAACAATACAAATATATTCACACTGGAAAATCAATCGAAAAATATTCAACACAAATGGCGGGAAAATGGGATTCGAAACAGAAGATACAATACTGGCGAATTCGTTATTATGATGGGGGAAACCAGACACAAAATACAGTGCTGCAGGGTGAACGGAAGGGATGAGGCGACTCTACTTATCCGTCAAGCAATCAATACTGGAACGAGGGAAGTGTGAGGAATTGATAATTATGCGGAAGAGTATATCGTTAGTAGAACCGAATTTGGATGTTGGAATGACATTGGTATGTTAACACGAAGTTTCATAGCCATTTCGCTGGTATTCTTAATCACTTTCATAAGATAAAAAATATTTGATGTTGAAACCCGACAATCCATGAACATATTGTTTATTGGAGGAATTGGGGTTGTTAGATTACACACCAGATATGATTAGGAATGTGTTAAGTCTCAATCAATTAAGACATCAAGGCTTTGCAGTCAAATTAGAAGGGGGAAAATGCTCGATAACTCACATGTTTAAATAGACTCCTTTAGTGTTTTATTCTAGTCAATTGGCAAATCAGGAATTAAGTTAAGAACAATTGATTGAAACATTGGGTGATAGTAGAGAACATGATGAATTCAAACAAAGTTATTTAGAAACATATTTAAAAATTTGGAAATAAATTCACGTAATGAAACGTCTGCATGGGTGAATTTAGTGTTAAATTGTTTGGAAGTCAACACACTTAAAGATTGCATAACTCTACTAGATCAGATAGAAGAAATAAACGAACCATGACCTTTTAGAGATATAATTAAGGAGAGATTCTTGCCAATGGTGGATTGGTTCTTACACTTGTATTTGAGAATCACCGTTCCACCACCACATGAAAAGGAGTAGAAAATAGAATTATATGATTTATATGTTGATGTTAAGAAAGGAGGAGGTCATAAGAGAGTCACAATACAACTTATGGGTCATAATAGCAAAAGATCTTGGTCTTGTGGATATGGTTCGACTTGTTTTTGCACGATATCTGGATGTCCTCGATGGAATTATTGTATCATAGTTGCAACAAGAAACACAGAAAGAAAATAAGGCAACGGGGGAACAGAAGCATGTAATTCATCCCAGCCTGTAACAACCCACTCGTCAACAAAAGGAGCATGCATCAATCAAAGTGAAGGCAACAAAAGGATACTACAAAAAGATGCACATTATGCTTTGTATATCGGGGGAGATTGGAATGCTACAAAAATGGATATTCAAGAGACGCAGCTATGATTTCTCCCAGGCAGTTAAAACATTGGACGAAGCTAACAAATCTCTACCAATTCAAAGAAACAAGTTTAGTTTAGTTAGGATGTGGTATTGGAAGATAAACTAAACTTATGACTATGTGTATAATTGTTGTTGTATTTTAACTTATGTATTCGAATAATTACTAGGATTAGATGTAACATGTCAGGTGGACCTTTGTTCAGCACTTACACAACACCGTTACCAACGATTGTTTAATGACCCAACAACTGTCTTAACGGTTGGAAGTTAGTTACCCGCCATGAACCTATATAAATGACTTTGTATTATGATGTTAATTACCAAGATTAATCCAATTCATTCTGATGTTAATCCATTTCATTGTACAATTGATTTGTTTGTATGCAATTGTGTTTGTATCTTCTAAGTTCTGGGCCAACAATAGATTGCCACATATTTTTTTTCTTCTACGACCGGATATCAATATTCTTTGTGCACTTCATCCAATCAGAAAGACGAATAATGACACTTACTGGTTAAATTGTTAATAACCGGAGTATTTAAATATCTTAATAACTATCTGATTGAACCCAACAACCTAGAAAACAAAGGTTACATACACGGTACAAGCAAATAGTAAGCCAAATAAAGTATGCATCCGCTTTGCTTAGTCCACACCACACACATAACACACTATGGTTGCATAAGATCTCTAATGCTGTTCACATCAACACCTTTGTTTTCCATAGAATCCAAAAGTTGAGATAGTCCTTCTCCCAGATTGTCCCTTTTGTTCTTAGACTCTTTATGTAATTGCAGGTGTCTTCAAGAATCTTTGATTGTGGCACCTTTTTGTCAACATATTAACACATATCAGTTTGAAATATTACTTGGATATTATTATAATCAATTACATGTCATTTACTATAGCATGATGCATGTCATGTTACAAGTACATATAAACTTGGTTTTAAAAACCGTGGGACATGTGGAAACCAAGGCTCGAGGCCAACGATTCACGTACATGAGGCGTTTGTTCTATGGACAACCAAAAGTTGTATCTCTTTTACATATCGTTTTTCTTCATCAAGTAAACCATTCATAATCTCTGCGTTTTTCTAACGCCTCATATGCGCTTTTTATAACCAAGTTTATAAACCATAATAAATCTAGTTTACCAACATACCTTTGTTGTATTCTTGCTAGAGCTTGAAGATGGTAGCAATTCTTGTAACTTTGACAAAAGACTATCAATCTCATGTTCTCTAGTTCTATGAGTTCGTGTTCTTCTGCTAGACATGATTGTTTTTAGGTCTGTTTTTACTTTCTCCCTCTTGGAACCAGTTTAGCTTATAAGGCCAATGGAAACAAATTAGTTAGAAATATACTATAACCATACCAGTAGTCCTGTCTGCTGCTAGTAATATAATCTTGGCCTGGGCCAAGTGTTTCATTCTACTGCACTTTTTGGACCCACAACATGTATGGCTCTTGCAATTAAGGTCTTCTGGGGCCCATCTTGGTGATGTTTTTAACCCGGTTTTAGCACGTGTCCATTGCAGACTGGTGGTTAGTCCCAAGTAATTGAAGATGGGTATGTGTCACCTAAAAGATATTGTGTATCCGGGCTTGAAATATTCCAATTTGTTATTAATTAACACTTAGATTGATGTTCATATATAGGCAATTTCGTATAATTGATTGGTTTCCCTTTGATATTTAGTAGCACATATGCTTTGAATTTGTACATATTATTATCGGGTTTTTTTTTGTTGTCGATCACATTGATTTTGAACTTTTATTATATTTTTTTTTAGAAAAGCAAATAGAATTTTATAAGAACGAACAAAGGGCGACTTTTCTTTTTTATAAAACATTAGTAAAATTTGGTTAGAGTGTGATTAATTTTATTATATAAATTATTTTATGTTTTAATAGTTTTGGACATAGGTTTAAACCTTGCCAATCAACCACCACCACTTCTACCCTTTCTAGTAACCACCCACCACAACAACCACCATTCATTCATAGCCAATCAACCACTATCACCACCGTCACTCCAATTGTTACCTCTTAGACTCGGTAACTTTTATTATACATTAAATTATATTGTTATTATATTTTTTAATTATTTTATGTGGTCGGATAGGACCACTGATTTCTGAAAATGATTATTTGAACAAAATATATTTAATATTTAATAGAGTGATTTTGGTGGTCTAAAGCTTATAGAATGGTAACTAGCAAAGTTCGTCATGTCGTAAATTAAACTTGATTAAAACCAATAGCTAAAAAATATTGATGAAAAAACATAGTAAAACTACACGTTCATGTGATGGACAAGGACAAGAGACACATTGAGAACACGCAAAATTTACTTGGTGAGAGTGCAAGTCAACAACCCAAAGTGCCCGCACGCCCATGAGAATTTTGCCGCCCCCCTTGTGCAATGCTGCCCTATCCTCACCATGGGATGGTGTTTGGGGGCATGAAGGGCTTGCTCTCCTCCTCTCCTCCATGTCCCACACCGTCCAGTCTAAAAGCTTATGTGACTACACTCGCAATTTTTATATTAATAAACAAATCTAATAAAAGAAGTTAAGACAAAACCATGATTATTGTAAAACTAAAAATGGTACGGAAAATATAACACGCAAATTGTTTAACATATTTAATAAAACATAGGAAAAAGTACAAGTATAAAATCTATAATTGTTTAATTGTCTATTTGGTTTATAAAAATAAAATATGCCTGATTTCATGTGGCTTATGTGTAAAAAGGAACATTTTTGGTAACCAAAACAAAAAAGTGATAACATTACTTTAGTAAATGTGATGTAATTTAATTTAATATGTATTATAACAAGAGTCGTAAGAATTCATGTTTTGCGGCGGGTGTCGATTTACGAATTTCCTCACACGATGAAACAATTTTTCATGTCGAGTGTAGATGCGCTGGAAAATACGTAAGGCTCGGTTTCGACCATTTGTACATTAGTATTCACCCTTAAAAAATTAATGTCGAGACAATAAAAAATAAGTAAGTTCACGTCAGAACGACGATAAAAATAAGCATTACAAAAGTTAAGTCATAGAAATATAAACTGGCTAAAGAAAAAGAAAAATATAACTTGAGTAAAGTGTAATATATGGGTAAAATGAAATACAAATTAAAAAATTAGTAAACGATGCATGTTAGCAAAAACATCTGATGCACATTAGCACAGCCACGCTATTGAAATCCTTTCTATTTAGCATATTGTTTATGGAACTTATGCTTCTTTTTTTTACCATTTGTGCCAGCATTTTACATAGTTAATAATAGAACTATTAAGAAAAAGAAAATAATTGTTTGTTAAAAATATATACGATAATCCTTTTTGAGAATTTATCATATTCTGAATTTAAAATTTTCAACAACCACGAAGATACCTATTTTGCGTTTTTTCAAACAGCAACTTTCTTTGAAGCAACCCTGCTAGCAAGCATCCAGCAAGAAGAAGAGGTATTACAATAGTGATGGAACTAGCCCATTAAATCAGTGGTATCCTAAATTTTTTTTACCGTGCTATCATACATAAAAAAAAACGACAATAAATAAATACCGTAAAACAAATACCTAACTAATTGGGCCACAATTTCAATCGGGCTCCCTTATTCTACAAGTTTGGGTTGATTAAGGGTATCCTTGTATTATTTTAGGGGTATCCTTGGTATAAAACCGAAAAAAATACACTACGAATACGTACTTGAGCCATAGCCCGTGCTATGGCTGCTAAAGCATCGGGTCCGCCCCTGTATTACAACCAAAGGAAACAAACTTATACATCAAAAGACATTCATCTATTCCGGTCTACAAGCATCATCTAAGAACGATTATTAATCCATAGAAAGCTCAAATATTTTATTTTGCAAATTATGTTGTTTATCTTGATCGGCTCGCCTCCAAAATCCATTTATTCTTAGCACGTCAAATGCTCCAACGTGCAACCAAAATGATCGACTTTATTAGCTTTGTCTTGTGCTCACCATGTGCTAACCGCTCGCCAGACCACCGTCACAACAAAGCAAGACAAAAACAAATGAACTGTTGCTTCATCTACCTCTTCTTCGCACATCGGGCAAGCATAATAAGAATCCAGTGTAGTTCCCTTTGTAGGTATGGCAACCCCAACAATTTAACCTTATTAGAACCTAGTGGCACCATGTGAAGCAGACTTGAGATGGATAATAATTTTTGCATAGAGGCTACCAAGAAATCCCAATCCAAACCCATTTGCCTTCCCCATGCTGCTAACCAAACCTTTTATATATTTTGTCACTAGAACCATAAATTCATTAATCTCGTCCTGGCCACAAGGGCTGCGCTTTCAGTCCCACGCAAACGTGGTCACACCTTCACTAGCATATCGGCAACAGAGCAAGATATCAAGGAAACCGGCAAATACTTGTTGAATGGGAGAGTAGTCCATGTCCTTGGTGTATGGTTTAAAGCCCACCTTGAACCTCCACCACCATTTAGATGGAAAGGCTAAATTAGACACCTATAAAACACAAAGCCCCCGAGGTTCGGTTAGTGACTCAATTCCAAGCATTCCAACAAGTTTTTCGCTGCTCATTGCTACCACCCCCGAGAAAGTTTCTACATTTGGCTTCTAATAAATAATAATCTTTTACGTGGCTTTGAAAAGAGAAAAATGGTAAGAGGGAAGACTTTTTAAGAACAAATTTGACAAGAGTGAATCTCCCTCGTCGATAATGTGTTTGCCTTCCATTTAGCCAACCTACAATCAATAATATCCAGATCATATTGCCCTCTCAAAGTTATCTATTTTCACATGTTTTTCGGCTTATTTTTTTATCTTGGCCAAATTATCAATTTTTACATTTAATGTTATTGTATATAATAGATTTTACAATTTTATTTTATGTATTTTATATAATAAATTTGAAAATTTACATTTTATGCATTAAATTTAAACATCTATCTGTTGATCAGTTTTGTTTAAACATAATGGAAAACATGAATGAAATAGCAGTGACGGTAGACAGGGCCAGCAGAGAATCCAGTCAGAGACGCAGCTATGGAGTTCAACATCTTTGTCAGTATGATCTGGTTCCTCCTTAGGGTGTAAGATTATGATGGTGATATCTGAACTAGGATGAATTCGGTTTAGGTTATGGAGAGAGATGTGGGGCGATAAGGATGATATTATGAGTAAAAGTGTCTAACTCTAAAATCTCTAATCATAACCTTATATATACACCCAGAAGGAAACCCTTAGTTAATAAGGGTAATATGGTCCATCAACAATTACCAACTAATATATAATATAATTAATATTATTTTGATCTAATATAATATAGATGATTATAATGGCTAGATGGTTAAATAATATAAATATAATATATTTAATCTTACATTCTCCCACTTAGCCGAGTAATTATTTATCATGAGTATTAGATAAGCCTGATCAGGAGTTAACACTCATTTTAGCTTTAAACCATGAACCATAGCAGAGAAATACAGCCGTTGAATCATCATCGACTCAGGACCCCTATTGGTCATACTACAGCCTCAATTTAAAACCTAACAGTTATGATCAAAATATGTAAATAAGCCATTTAGCATTTGAGTTGTATTTATATTTGTCTATATGTCATTATACCGATATGTTAGAGACATACAAAATCAAACAGAGAAAATTTCATTAATTAAAACATATAAGTACAATATGCTATTCATAAGGTCTTTGGTAATTCCCATATTCAAAACATGTTCTTCGAAAACTCTAAGTGGGAGACCTTTAGTCATCGGATCCACAAGCATATTTTTAGTACTAATATACTCAATACAAAGATTATTTTCCTCAACTCGTTCACATACAAACAAGTACTTGGTATCGAGGTATAAACCAACTCTCCAGTCGAACAGTAACTGTTCGAGAAACTAACGGCAGCTGAGTTATCACAGTAAAGCTTAATGGTCTTGAAATGGATTAACGATTTTGAGTCCAATAATCAGATTTCTAAGCAACATTCCATGACAGGTTGTGTTATAAACAACAATGTATTTGCCATCATTGTGGAAGTTGTGGTTAACTGTTGTTTATGACTCTTCCATGAGATAGGTCCTCCTGCTAACATATAGATATAGCCCGAAGTGGATTTCTTGTCATCTTTGCATTTGGCAAAGTCAGAATCAGAATAGCCTACCACTTCTAAATGATCATTTCTTCTATAAGTCAGTTTATAGTCTTTCGTCCCTTGCAGATATCTAAGTACTTTCTTAGCTGCTTTCAGTTGATCTAAGCTAGGATTAGTCTAATAACGGCCTAGCATTCCAGCAATATAAGCGATATATATGGGCGAGTAGAGACTTGAGCATACACCAGGCTCCCAAATACTGACGTGTAAGGTATCTGGCTCATCTGCTCCTTTTCAACCTCTGTTATTGGAATGAACTGAAAACACCTCCATTAACTACTGGAGTGACTGAGGCTTTACACTGTTGAATGTTATAACGTGCAAGGACACGATCTATGTGAGCCTTTTGGGACAATCCTAAGATCCCTTTGTGTCTGTCTTGGTGAATTTCGAAGCCAATGACGTAAGAAGCATATCCAAGATCCTTCATGTCGAAGTTATGTGAGAGTAACCGCTTCGACTCATGCAACATGTCTAAACTATTACTTGCCAATAGAATATCGTCTACGTAAAGGACAAGTATAGTCAAGTTGCACCCACTCATCTTAAGGTAGGTGCATTAATCCACTTGATTCTTTATAAAACCTTGTTTCTTCATGACTTCATCAAACTTAAGGTACCATTGACGTGATGCTTGTTTTAACCCGTAAATGGATTTCTTCAACTTATAGACTAGATGCTCCTGACCTTCAGGTTTAAAGCCTTCAGGTTGTTTCATGTAAACATCTTCGTCTAAATCTCCGTTAAGGAAAGCGGTTTTAATGTCCATCTGATGGAGCTCTAAATCAAAATGAGCTACTAGGGCCATAATGATCCTTAATGAACTTTACGAGAGACAGGTGAAAACGTCTCTTGATAATCAATTCCCTCTTTCTGAGTGTAGCCCTTTGCAACCAATCTAGCTTTATAGCATTCAACGTTCCCATTCGGATCTAGTTTTGTTTTGAATACCCATTTACATCCTACGGGTTTAACACCGTTGGGTAATTCTACCAAATCCCAAGCGTCATATTCCTTCTTGGATTCAAGCTCATCATTCATTGCTTTATTCTATTCAGAAGACTGATCACTACTAATGGCTTCATTATAAGAGATAGGATCATTGAGATTTCCGGCATCCATCTCAGTCAGGTATGTAACATACTCATCCCAATTAGTAGGCCTTATTTGCCTGGATGACCTCCTGAGTTGATTATCGGGTTCAGCTGTGTCTTGGTTTTGAGCGTTTGATGTGCCTTCATTATGAGATATAATGGGTTCTGGTTGTGGAGGTAAATTTAGAGTTGGTGCAGTAGCTTCAGGTGCAGTTGTTGCATTGGGTACAAGAGGAGTAAACGGAGTAATGGTAAGCGACGAGTCTCCCCCCCCCCCCCCGCGTCTTGTACTTCTTGCAGTTCCTCGTAAGGGTTGGTACTGCTCACACTGACCTTACAATCCTCCAGGAATGCTACACGCTTGGTTTCAACAATGCGGGTGACATGGGAAGGACAATAGAAACAATAACCCGTTGAGTGATCAGGATACCTGATAAAGAAGCAGGTAACTGTTTTAAGGTCAAGTTTCTTTAGGAAAGGATTGTAAAGTTTCGCTTCAGCAATGCAGCAATACTTTCATATATTTAAGACTAGGTTTCCTTCCTGTCCAAAGTTCATATGGAGTTTTAGTGATAGACTTAGAAGGAACTCTATTGAGTATATGAACAGCTACTTTTAACGCTTCAGTCCAGAGGAATAATGGTAAATTAGTGTTGGCTAACATATTGCGCACCATGTTCATAAGGGTACGATTTCTTCGTTCAACGACACCATTCTGCTGAGGTGTACCTGCCATGGTGTATTAGTTTACAATCCCTAGCCCTTACAAAATGGATCAGGAGCTTGACCCACATCAGTATGTCTTCCATAATATTCACGACCTCTATCTGATCTCACAACTTTAATTTTACGATCTAGTTGTTTTTCAACTTCAATTTTATAATCTTTAAAAGTTGTAAGAGATTCAGATTTTTCCTTAATGAGATACAAGTACATGTAACGAGAATAATCATTAATGAAAGTGACAAATGAAGTATGTCCTGTTATGCCAGTGATTTGGTAAGGACCACTAATGTCAGTATGAATGAGTTCTAATAACTTAGAGCTCCTAGTGGCACTTTTCTTATTCGCTAATGTCATTTAACTTTAAGACATTTGACACATGTTCCAAAATCAGTAAAATCGAGAGGAGGTAAGACTTCATCCTTTACGAGTCGATTTAATTGTTCTCATGAAATGTGGCCTAAACGTTGATGCCACAACATGGATGAAGTCTCAAAGTCTCGATTTTGTTTCATCTTTGTGAGTGATTCATTAATATTATATGACAACAAAGATTTGGAAAAGTCATCATCTAGTTCTAATCTATAAAGACCACCATCCAGAATGCTGGTACCATAAACCACAGAATCATAGAGAATAGAGAGTTTGCAATGACCATGAGTAACATCAAAACCCTCTATGTCTAACTTTGGTCCTGATACAAGGTTCTGAGTTACCTCAGGAACATATAATTGTAAAGTTCCTATGGCCCTCACTTCTAATTCTCTATCATCCCCCACTTTAAATGTTCTTTGGTTTCTTCCCAGCCTCCGGATTGTAAGGAATCCCTGAGTAGAGTTAGTGACATGAGTCATAGCAACAGAATCAAACCACCAAGAATTAGCAGGAACATTAATATTATAGGACTCAAGTATCATGAAAAAATCATTACCTTTCTTAGCCAGCCACTCCATAAAGTCAGGGCATTCCTTCTACTTATGTCTTGTCTTTTTACAGAACTTGCAGTAGGGTTTGCCTAAGGAGTTCTTAGAGCTGGAAGGCGCACTTGTATTAGGATTGGGCTTTTGGACTTTAGAAACATCCTTCCTTGGATAAGTGTTCTTCCTCTTCTTAGAGCTGGAGATAGTAAAGTGTGCAACATCAGTAGTTCGATCCATCTTCATACGCTCCTCCTCCTGCACGGACATGGCGATCAGCTCACTCATCGACCATTTCTCTTTCTGAGTGTTGTAATTGATCTTGAATGCTTCATAGGACGAAGGAAGCGAAGTCATGATGAAATGAACAAGAAAACCATCACTAATCTCCATGTCTAATCCCTTGAGCTTATGGGCCATGTCGTTCATCATCATGATGTGTTCACGGATGTCGCTCCTCCCATCATACTTAGTAGTCACCAGCTTGAGGATTAGAGTACTAGCGTGTGCTTTAGACGTTCCCTTGAACTGCTCCTCCACAGAAGCCAAGTAGGTTTTAGCATCTTGAGAATCAGGAATGGCTCCTCGAATTGCATTGCTTATGGACTCTCTCATGAACATGAAAGACATGCGATTACACCTAGTCCATTTTTCATGAGCCAACTGCTCAGCAACGGTACTCTGAGGAGTAAGGTCTTTAGGCTTATTCTCTCTTAAGGCGTAATCAAAATCCAGCAAAGCAAGAGTAAGCATGAGAGAGTCTTTCCATGCAGCAAAGCTATCACTAGTCAATGGTGGAATCCCGCAATTGGGCGCTGATAGTGGAAATTTTATGAGCAAATTATGATACTAAGAAATGAAGTCTTAATGTGACCTAAGGGAAAGTTACACTAAGGCAGGCATAAGTAATGACCATTTAATTATGAACCTGTGATATTGTCTATTACTAACATCAAAATAATAGACTTAGTCAAAATTCTACTTAAATGAAGACAAATCAACTTTAGCCAGAAGTGTAATCATCTAAGTATGTGTGCAAAGTAATTGTGACAAATCAGCTTTGGCCAGAAATGAGACAATCACTTTAATTATGCACTTGTTAAGTGTGCTAGACATTAATGAATTAGATCAGCTTTGGCCAGAAATAAGACATTCACGTTAATAGTACATAATTAATATAGCCTTTTGTAATACTTGAACAATAAATAGATTCATCAAATCACCTTTGGGCAGAAGTGATACATCAGAAGCTCATTCAAGTTAAGTTATTTGGTTTTGTAAAAGGTTATATGATTATGTTTAATTAAGTATTTACAAAACCATTTATTTAATAGCAAACCCCCTGTTAGCGCTGAAATTTAGTTCACGACAATAGCCTAATGTAGTAATGAGATTTCGGATAAAGTCTTGCATTTCAGATGGGACTCGATTTAGTCCGAGATAGGCATCTCGGATGAGTCTCGAATTAGTCCGAGATGTGTATCTCGGATGAGATTCGGATTAGTTCGAGATGGGCATCTCGGATGAGACTCCAAGTAGTCCGAGATTATCATCTCGGATGAGCTTCTGATTAGTCCGAGATGGGCATCTCGGATGAGACACTTATTAGTCCAAGATGGCCATCTCGGATGAGACTCTAATTAGTCCAAGATGGGCATCTCGGATGAGACTCAAGTTAGTCTGAGATGGGTATCTCGGATGGATCTCTGATGAGACAGACTTGAATTAGTTCGAGATGTTCATCTCGTATGAGACTCGAATTAGTCCGAGATGAGGTATCTCGAATGGGTCTCGAATCCATCAGAAACTTGTCCTCTAAGAATTCGAAATCTCTAATCATGGCAATTAGTTGTGATAAGTTTGAAATTATAAAATTAAGGGATTATGGGATAATTTGTTTTATTTTTTAATTTCAATTAAGTTTATCTAATTATTTCAAAAATTATATCATTTTATAACAATAACAGATTTCGAAAATTTTTAATTAGATAAAATAGATCAAAACCAAGAAAAACACCCCTATAATCCGAATTACATTGCAACATATAGGAATTTCTTAGAATTTTATAAGAACATAATGATGAATCCTAAAAAATTAAAACCGGAATTCCGGAATCCAAAACTGAAACTTTATTATATTATGCAGATTTCGGGACAGTGGTATTTCGGGTGTGATTAAACATCCGTTTAAAACATAAAAATCCGAAATTTTTTAACTCACAAGTTATGTGATTTCGAATTATTATAAGGTTTTCAAAATTTCTGTTTTCCAGATTTTTAATCCCAGAATAATGGATTCAAAAAACAGAAACTGATTTATCAATATATGCTCTGATACCACATGTTTATCAGTTATGTTTAAACATAATGAACACATGAATGAAATACATGTGACGGTAGACAGGCCAGCAGAGAATTTAGTCAGAGACGCAGCCATGGAGTTCAACATCTTTGTCAGTATGATCTGGTTCCTTCATAGGGTGTAAGATTATGATTGTGATATCTGAACTAGGGATGAATTCGGTTTAGGTTATGGAGAGAGATGTGGGCGATAATGATGATGTTATGAGTAAAAGTGTCTAACTCTAAAATCTCTAATCATCTCCTTATATATACACCCAGAATGAAACTCTAATTAGTTAATAAGGGTAATATGGTCCATCAATAATTACCAACTATTATATTATAGGATTAATATTATTTTGATCTAATATAATATAAATGATTATAATGGCTACATGATTAAATATTATAAATATAATATATTTAATCTTACACTATCTTATCGCATACATGTTAAGTTATATGTAGTACTAGTTTAAGTACTCGTTTGTTATATGGGTGGTTTCAAAGTAAGTTATATTATTTAACAGTTTTCATATAAGCTTTTAAATGAAAGGATCGTTTAATTACTTAGCTAAAGATCAAATTGCAGTTATAATTTAAAAACCTATAAATTACATTTTGTTCTAATGAACCAGATTATAAAGTAGTAAAACATGAAAAGAGGGAAATGCAATCTGAACCCTCAATCTAACGTAGTAATGGCTCCTTTGATTGAGTCTGTACCCTCAAAATAGATGACAAAAAGAGAATATAAAAAAACTAAAAATCCTTCTAATAACTAACAAACATATATGGAACTGCAGTATAAAAATTATACAAACCAATAAACTATATACGTTAACATTAAAAAATCATTTAAAACAGCAAATTACCTGCAAAAGCGCTAATCACATCATTCTCTTGAGGTCACTAAAAATCCCTTTTCGCCTATAGAGGAAAAGGTTAGAAATAAGTTGGCAAGTTCCTAAAAAAAACAAAAACCGAGTGCAAGTTTATATAAATTTATAAACTTTATGTATCTGGGCCATCAATGTAGTTTTTAATATATCTAAATGCGTAGCAACAGCCAATGTGATTGCATATGTAACCCACAAGATACACAGCAAGAAGAGCATATACAAATGAATTAAAAATCTTTGTAACATATATAGGACTACGGTAGTTATTAGTTGTTCCAATTATGCAAAACCAATTAATCGTGTACAAGAATCTTCAAAGAAAGCCATTAACACAACAAATTACCAACAAAAGCACCAATCAAAACATTCTTGAGGTCACTAAGATCCCTTTTCGCTTTTAGAGGAAGACGTAACAGTTCAATTTTTGTATTTTGACTTTGTGACGTGTAGCCAACTAAATATACAAAAGACTATTGTACCACATGTCGTTATACCCATTTACTTGAGTGGATCATTTTGGGTGGTATTTTCACACCTAGCGGGTCAAATCACTATTTTAAAATAAAATGGTTAAAAAAGATAACTGGTCGAAAGTCACTCAAAGGTACTGTTAAACCATATATAAAATTTTGTTAAATAAGAAAATGGGCCAAAAGTAACTAAAAGCATTTTTTAAGCATATAACCTATCAAATCACTTCATTGCAAAATTTAGATTATTATTTTAAAATAAATTTTCTATAATCATATTCATAGAAAGTATCAAAAATATTACCATGGTAACCATGAAATGAAAAAATATGCAATAAAAGGTATGTGAGTTATAATAAATGGCAGTTTGGACCATATCTTTGAATCTTTGAGATCAATAAAAAAAATTACATAGAAAGACCTATGTGTGAATTTAGGCAAAAATAAAAATAAAAATATTAAGGTCTTTTATAGCTTTGCCCTACACAATGTGTTAAATATGATTATATATAATAAATTAATATTATAAAATATAAATTCACTTATTTGATCCATTAGAGATCAAACATAAAATGTTTGTTTCTTTCTAATTTCAAACAACATAAGCACGTTTGACCACTATTTTTATCACCATATTAAGAAACATGAGTGTCTAATTCTTTAGATTATTTAATTTTGCAAGACTCCGTACTAATGTCATAATTCACGCGTGTGAACGGGGAGATAGTCTCTGGAAAAACAACAACGAGCCTAATAACATTTAAATAACAAATGCATCAAGAAAAGATAACAAACATGTACCTTTACCTCAATTACAACATGTTTCCGAGATTGATTTAAAATTCAATTCTCATAAATCACCTATGCATTGACAAATAAAATAGCACGCTTGTATGAACATTTATTAAACTAATAAAGGAACAACCACATATTGAACACAAGTGGACAAACCTACATAACTCTAATAATGGTACCAACTAAGGGAATGGAGTAATTGTTAGTGTAGAATGTCGATCACCTACGTCTTAGGGTTATGTCGTGTATGTAATATGGCTTCGAATGTTAGATTTTATTGTTTGTTTTGTATGTATTAGGCACTTCGCACGAAGTGGTGTGCCACTTCATACGAAGTGATCCACCTCGTGCGAAGTGAGGACTCGGCTCGTACGAAGTGTCAAGGTCTATATATAAGTGTGTTATGTCTTGAATCTGTAATAGTTTATGTAGAGTGTACGGCGAAGTCGTGCACGTTTTGTTTCTAGATTGTACACGTATTGAACAGTAATTGAACAGAGAATATTAAACAGTAATCTTAATATTGTCACTTGTCATAAAATGGATTCCGCACATGTTATGACTAGTTAAGCGTATTAGGTCTTGTGCTTATATGGATAAGACGATCCTACAAGTGGTATCAGAGCTACGGATGGCCTAATTTGAAGACTTGATCAAGATTCTACAATTCTATTCTACTCCTACTTCTTATTTTTTTCAATTTTCACCAATGTCATGGACAAAATGGACTAGTTTTTCAGTATAACACGTAAAATCCATTCTACTAAAACCCTTTGAAAAGATCAGAGCATAAAACAGTAGAATTCATGTCGAAAATTGCAAACAACGTGAAATCTTGAGCCCATTTTGCACGATCTCACACATCAGTTCGCACGAAGTGACACATTATCAAGTTTAAACCTACTTCACACGAGGTGATCTTCAAGTCGCACAAAGTGTTACACTTGGCACGAGGTGACCTGCAACTCGCACGAAGTTAATTTTTAATCTGTGTTTTTACTGTTTTAATTCTTGATCGCATGGAATGACACTTCGTACAAGACTCCACTTCGCACAAAGAAATTTTTGACAATTTTTCTCGAAAAATGGAAAACGAGTTCTTTAATGCATTCGCGACATCCGTCGCTACAACTGCAGTAGCACAAAATATGAATCCTGAGAATGAAATGGGGACAATGACGATGCCCCTGAAGCTGATGAACTTTGAAGACTATGACGGTTGGAATGAAAGATTCATTAATTGGGTTCAGGCGAATCATTTTAACCGCTAGTTCGTAATTGAAGAAAGATACACTGCACCAGTCGATGAACATGGTTTGGAGAAGACGTTGACCCAGTTTACAACAAACGAAAAAGAAAATTTGTAAATGAAAAGAAAATGATGAACATATTGCAACAACTGATCAAAGAATATATTTTGGCTCTTTTACAACATGACGATGATGCTCAATCTTTGTGGAACGCATTGAGACTTAAGTTCCAAGCAAGCTCTCAAATGAGAAAGAGTAAGAAAGAACTACTACGGAAAGAGTTTGACATTTTCAATCTGCTAAAAGGTGAGAACATGAAGCAGTTGATCGAGCGATACTGTCATCTTGTTGTTCAGATGAAGAGGTTGGGGATTCAAAAACCAATGAAGAGTTAGTCGACAAACTGGCTGATGCCTTGCTAGAAGGAGAGTGGACTACTTATTTGACAATTCTGAAAACGGTGCAGATTATAGCTCTTATACTTTGTCAAAGTTTATAGAAATGCTAGAAGGTCATGAGCTGGAGATGCAGAAAATGGCGAAAACCAAAGGATCGCGTATTCAGCAAGACGTAAACTTATAGTTCAAAGGCAGCTCTGTAGGAAATACACATAGTCCAAAGATACAGACAGCCTTCAGCACAACTAATTCTACAAGTTCGTCTTCAAACCAATTCTCCTCAAACACCGCAATCTTTGCAAAGCTCGAACAGTTTCCAGAACGACCAAAGCACTCAAGCCAATTCAAATCAGCAGATTCTACAATGAAACATTGAAGTGAATCTAGAAAATACAAAAGACTTCAATGAAAAAACTACTAAGCAACACATGGCATTGCTTGCATCCGTGCTAGAATCGTATGAAAGCCTGGTGGCTGGAAAGATCGGGAACCCAGACATGACAAAAGAAGACTATGATCAGATTGATTCTGAAAAATTGGATTTGATAGATATAAAGTGGTGATGGCGTTGATTGTTGAATGGCACAACGCTTTGTAGAGATCACAGGCAGAAATAGTTTAGGAGGTTGGGATGGTAAACTTGGTTTTGATAAATCGAAGGTTACTTGTTTCAAATGCCGGAGAAATGGCATTTTAAAAGAGAATGTCCAAATCGTATGGTGAATGGTAATCAAATCCATTTATAGATGATTATTATAAGAAGGCCATATATCATCGACCGCAATCTCAAACAAATTCAAGAATGATTCAGATTGAAGATAGTCCCTCGAGTTCAAAAGACAAAGCCTTAGTGGTTACTTAAGAAGATGAAGGGTTCAATTGGAACAAATATATCACAAAGAATGGAAGTCTCGCACTGTTAGCAGAGATAATTGAAGAACCCGAACTTGAAGAAGAAGAATGTTTAGCTGCAGTCTTTGATGAAGCGATTCAGGATGCTATTATTGAAGGATATTATCAATAACCAAGTTCTGAAGAAGAAAATTTGTTACATAGTGCTTATAGACATTTAATTCCACCTGATATGTTTCCAACTTTTGCAGGTCATTTCGATTCACCAAGTAAAATTAGAAGAAGGGTCAAATCCTGAGGTTGTGGAACTAATAGATGTGGACAAAGAAATGAATGTCGAGAATCTAACCGAGATAGCCAACAAAGCTATGATGGCTAATCTGAAAGAGGTTGTTTATGATGAAAAAAGGAAGTCAAGTCGGGAAAAGAGTCTGTCAAAGAGTTGGTAAAGGAGGAAGTTAGAGTTCAAATTTTCGAAATTGAAAAACCTTGCAAGAAATGTGCTGAACCTTGCAAGAAATGTGTTGAACCTTGCAATGAATGTTTTGAAAAAGATGAAAAATATAAAGTTTTGAAAAGACATACTAATAATTTGTCAAGTGACTATAAAGAAACTAAAGTAGCTTATGACAAATTAAACAAAACCATTAGACAAATTAAACAAAACCATTAGACAATTTGAACAAACTGCTAGAGAAGATGCAGCAACACTTTCGATGCTCAAGGCAACTGTAATGGACAAGCAGATGGCCATAAATGTAATTTGAATACGATTGCCAAGCTAAAAAGTGAATTGGAGAAAATGAACTTTGAAACTATGAGGGTTAAATATTGTTAATCAGTTATTCCACCAGTTCATATGTCATTGATCATATTTTCTCGAAAATTGAAAAAAGATGAAAATGAAGAAAATGGTGAGAACAAAAGTGTAAGTTAATCGAGTTCCACCACCCATGTCGGAAAGTTATGCGAGAAAGAAACCTTCCGAGGTGAAAAAAGCGCTCAATTCAAAATTGAAAACAGAAAAAATAGTGAGCTGCCCTAGAACATAGATGTAACCTACACTAAATCAGAAAATGACTGTGAATCTGAAGTGGTGAAAATGTGGTAGAAAAAGTTTTAGGAAATGAGAGTGATAACACTGAATTTGAAAGTGCTTAGTCAAGTATGGAGAAAACTAGTTCAAGTTCACCATCTGAAAATGATGAAAGTTTTCATAGGAATTATCTTGGAAAATCATAATCTAGTTTGAATGATGATCCTAACTTGGTAGCATATAAAATGAAAGGATCGGACAAACTATATTCAAATCAAGAATTTCCGATTCAGAATGTGAATTTTGAAAAGGTCGAGCAAGTGTATAAAATGGTTGAAATGAGTTTTCAGATCTTGAAAATTTAAATGCAACTTAACTCTAAACCCAAACGGTCATATAATAAAATCAAAAAGGTAAAAATTATGCTAAAAATAAAAGGAAAGGGTTGGGGTATATAAAGAAGCAAAATGATAGATTTCGAAAACCTAATTTTCAAAAGAATGTAAGCTTTGTTTTTGGAAAAGCTCGGAAAGCGAGAAAGAGAAGTTAGCAAAGGAACAATCGATTGATGAGTTCTATCGCTGAGAAAAAGCGTCGTGAACAGGTTCAGAAATCCTCTGTCACTGACAACAAGATATGCTTCAAGTGTAACGGAGTCAGACACATTGCACGACACTGTCCCAATTCTAAAACTGTTTACCATGCTTATAAGACATCAGAAGATGTGAAAAACAAATCCCCAAAGTTTGTTTCAACACAGATCGTGAAAGGAAAAACTGAATCTAATAATAATGAAAAACCAGTAACTATTAATGTTTTAAGCAAAGAAACTGGTAAATCATAGATCAAGAAAGATAAAAAAAATTCAAAATTTTACCCGAAAAAGGCAACTTCTAAACAACAAACTTGGGTGATAAAATCAAAACCATCTTCTAATAATGTTAAACATTTGTTACAACCGAGTCAAAGGTAGAACAAGTGGTTGGAGTAAAAGTTCCAAAATTTGATATCCAAACCCACCCAAGTCCGAGAAGGCTTGAGTCTCTCTATTAAAGTAAATGTTTGATTTCAAGTGAAGGGATTCCTGAGGTCAATGATTTCTACATGGATAATGGACAGTGGGGCTTCTGTCACATGACAGGAATGGTAGTCTTGCTTTACGATGTTAAATCAATACGTGGAGGCTATGTAGGGTTTGCAGGTACACAAGGTGGGCGAATAGTAGGAGAAGGAATACTCATGAATGGTGTGGTCTCATTTGACAAAGTGAATTACATAGCCGAATTGGAGAACAACTTGCTAAGCATTTCAAAGATCTGCGATAAGAAGTTCACAACTCATTTTACAGACAAAGAGTGCCTCATTCTAAAGCCGAGATTCAAAATTCCCGAGGAGTGGATCCTCATGCGTGCTCCATGAGAAAATGATCTCTATGTCCTTGACATGAGCGTTGCATCCACTACTACGAAGGCGGGCACAATGTTTTGTATCAAAGGCTATGGAAAAGGAATCGATCTTATGGCATTGAAAAATGGGGCATATTCATATACGCAAGATGAAGTATCTGGTGCACACAATCTAGTGGAAGGTGTTAATCTTAAGAGTTTCCACTTGAATGCTGATTGTATCAGTTGTAAAAAAGGGTAGCAGCACAAGAAATCTCATCCAAGAAAATTCATGAACTTAATTAAACTGCCACTGGAGAGGTTACATGTAGATTTGTTTGGGCCAGTTAATGTCAAGAGTATATCTGGTGATCTATATTGGCTAGTTTTGACTTACAAGTACTCGAGAGATTCATGGGTTATGTTTCTTGAGAGTAAAGACGAGGTGTTCGATAATCTAATGATCCTCTTCAGAAAGCTAGAGAACATGTATCATTTGCCAATCAAGAGAATACGAAGTGATAATGGTATGGAGTTCAAGAATAATAAAATGCTTGAATTCTGTAATGACAAAGGTATTCTTCACGAATTCAACGCCCACTATACTCCGCAACAAAATGGAGTAGCTGAACGTAAGAATCGTACTCTCATCGAAACAGCATGCACGATGCTCGCAGATTCGAAGTTACTAGTGAGTTTCTGGAACGAAGTCGTCGCCTCTGCTTGTTACATGTTAAATAGGGTTTTAGCAGTCAAGGCTCATAAGAAAACATGTTTCGAACGGCTTAATCAACAAAAACCGAATTTGGAGTTTTTGGAGCCGTTGGATCGCCGTGTACAGTTATCGACCCAGATGGTAAATTCGGAGCCAAATCTCTAGCGGGATTTTTCATGGGATACACTAGTCCTCAAATACGAGTATATCTGCCTAGATTAAACCGGTTATCTTAGCTCAACATGTAGATTGTCAGAGATATAAATCTCCTGCTCAAAAGCCTGGTGATTCATGGTTGTTTAACTATGAGAGTTTATAGAATTCATTCTATCTGCCAGAAGAACCTACTAATGAGGAACTTGTGTTGTTATATCAACAATAGCAAGCGTCTAATCAAGAGCAAGTTCCAAGACCAATAGTAGTTTCTCAACCACAGATTGGTACAAACGATTCTAAAACAGGTCCGAGCAATACTCAAAAAGAACCTGTCGTCGAACCAGAAGTAAATAACCTAGAGCCCACTTTTGACCAATCAGACGATTCTAATTCTGACGTTGGGCCGACATATGATAATGATTATGGATCCAGCTCCGATGAAGGTTCTGAGCAGTATCAACAGGCGACTAAATCAATCTGTAGGTCCTAGCAATCAGAATGAAGCATCAACGAGTAATCAGGTTGCTGAACAGAATATAACAAATCTGGAGAATGAAGTGAGTGTCTCTAATCAGGTTATGCAAAGGAATATGTCCTACCACCCATCAGAGAAAATACTTGGAGAGTTGCAAGTTGGAGTTAAAATGCACAATCAGATCAATAAGGATTTAAGTTGTTTTTACACTAAAATTACACCTATTCAAAAAACTTGTTTATATAGTTGTTTTATTTCACAGGTGGAGCAAAGGTATAAATAAGCACTTATCAAAGAGAGCTTGGTAAACGCAATGGAGGAAGAGCTGCAACAGTTTGAAAAACTTAGAATCTGGAAGCTTGTCGACCTACCAAATAATCACAAGTCTATCAGTACTAAATGGGTCTTCAAGTGTAAAAGAGATGACAGAGAGGTAGTTGTACGCAATAAAGCTCAACTGGTTGCAAAGGTTTTCATCAGCAATAAGGCATTGCTTATACAAAGGTCTATGCTCCAGTCGCGTGATTAGAAGCTATCCGCGTATTCATTGCCTTTGCGTCATGGAAAGGGTTTAAAGTGTACGAGTTTGATGTCGAATCAGCTTTCCTTTACGGAAGAGTGAAAGAGGAAGTGTATGTCGGCCAACCACCAGGGTTTGTCGATCAGTGCATAAAGACAAGGTTTACTTGCTAGATAAAGTGCTTTACGGGTTCACCAGGCCCGAGAACTTGGTATGAGACACTCCTCAACACCTGTTAAGAAATGACTTTATCAGAGGCACTGTCGATAGCACACACTTCACACAGGAAGTGAAAGGACACCTGCTGATCGTACAAATCTATGTGGATGACATTATCTTTGGTTCTACAAACGACGCGCTGCGTAAAGAATTTGAAGAAGTCATGAAAAAGAAATTTGAAAGAGTTCAATGGGAGAATGAAGTTCTTTTTGGGACTTTAGTTCGATCAGTTGCCTGATGGTTAGAGAAATTAAATATGTCGTGAACGTCACATTATCTATCCCATTGGCAATAAACCACGGCATAGAACCAAATGCGCATGGAGTCAAGATAGATGAAACCTTATACAGATCGATGATTGGATCATTGATGTATCCTACGCATCTAGACTGGATATTATGTATCCGACATGCCTTTGTGCCCGATATTATTCTAATCCTCGAATCTCACACTTACTGATCGTCAAGTGGATTCTCAGATATCTGAAGGGTTGCCCAAGCACGACTTGTGGAATATGCGAAATGACAATTTTGATCTCATCGGATTATTCAATTCGGTTGCTGCAAATTAAATGCCAAATCTACAACGGTTTGTTGCTAGTTCTTTGTAACACGCTTAGTAACGTGGGAATGCAAGAAGCAAACCACAGTCGCTCTCTCTACTTGCGAGGCAGAATAAGTTTCAGCTTTCAGTTGTTGTTCCAAAATCTCGTGGATACAACAATAGATGAGAGATTATGGCTTGCAGTTTCTTGATATGCCTATATATGTAGATAACAAGGTTGCCATTGATATAACTAAAAACCCAGTTCAACACTATAAAACTAAACACATTAAAATTCGACATCACTTTATGCGTGATTGCCACGAGAAAAATTTGATTAGAATTGAAAAGATACTCATTGATGAACAAAAGGCATATTTTTATACTAAACCATTTGATCGAACGAGATCTAAATATCTTTTGAAACTTAATGGTATGAAAATTTTGACATCAGATGGGGAACTAGAGGTTGAATGCAGCTCGGGCGATGAGTTCACGTGATCCTCATCGGTTTAGTCATGTTTTTACTGTTTTAGAATTTCTTTCTTTAAAAGCAAAAATCCAAAAATATGTTTTTGATTTTAGGGGGAGAAATATTGTGGAAAGTACAAAAACATTTAAAATTTGAAAAATCTACAAAAACATGAAAGAGACAAAAGAAGATTTTGTGTATAAAGTTAAAATGATAGTACATCAGTGGACTATCACAGTATGCTAAGGATTTGTAGTGTCAAAATGTTTAAACAGGTCTCACTAATGATGTGTCATTTCGCTTCACACATTCAGTAGATTTTTTTCTAAGATATAAACATAAAGAAAAACTTCTTAATTAGTGGTTTAACATCTCTCGGATATATGGTCTTAGAACACCGAAATTTCGTTTGAGAGATTGCCAGATTCTGAGATACTAGGTCTTTATAGATAATTGATGTCTGGGATATTATACCAGTTCTTCTGATTTTTCTCAGCAATGGCCTAGAACTTGTAGAATACTTTTGCTTTAAAAACCCGAAATTGCAGCAAATTGTAAGTATCGAAAGATCCAACAATTGAAGTAAAAGATTCCAAATTGGAACACCATTTTTAAAGTCGAGCCTTCATCTCTTTGTCTGTACGGTGGTACTAACCTGAGCTCCCAAGGTCTCGCACAACCCAGATGCAAATATCAGTTAGATATATTCACATGTAAGATGAAATCTAGGGAATCTTGATACGGAGTATATTCTGAGGTGGGAAACACTGTTAAGTTAAGTTCTTAAAATTATCTAACGTATCTTGAGTTGAGAAATGTGTAGAAGTTTAAGTGGATCAATATACTGACAATCTAAGTGAATCTATTTAGAACTTAAAGTTTATTCAAGATCAACGAACTGGTGCTATGTCTCAAAAACTGATATGATACTCTAACACAAACTCACAAAAATATGTATTTAATATGTTTGTACAAAGCTATAGCATTTCATTTTAGAAAAACCAAAAAAGATTTCCAGTGGGTTTTAGCATAAACTTTGGAAAAATAAAAAAAAAAAGATTTATTTTTATCTTAGTTTCGATGCCGATGATGGAAAGCGGATCTTCAAAGTCCAGAGATGCTGAGTGCTGAAGAAAATCTTGTGACAAGTACAAAGAGAAAAATGCTTTGAAAAGTTCAAAAGTTTATTAATTTTAAACTTAACATTGCCTGAAAACGTTAGTTTGTTCATATAGTGTTCAATTAAGGTCATTAACTTGCACTTGGTAGACAAATCAGTTAACTATAGTCATTAACTTGGACTTGTCAACTGAGTGGGTCGTTAAAACTGTCAAAGTGTTTGAAAAATTACAATTTGAAAAGTTGCATCCACTTCGCTCGAAGTGCAAATAGACCTCAGTTCGCACGAAGTGAACACAAATGATTCGTACGAACTGAGAGACCATTAAAGCGATTTGGAGTTTTTGTGCAATCTAAGTCGAACTGCTGCCAAATTTTTCATTGGGAGGTTGATTAGCACACTTCTTACAATGGTTAAGGTATTAGACCCTGATTTGACCCCCAATTGAATGATTTTCGCTGGACCGTATATAAAAACATAGATCTAGGAAATTTACCAAATCTAAAATTGAACATATCTGTGTGTTATGGTGTGTATAGGATACATTAGTATCATCAATTTGTTAAAATCATCAAGTTTGAAAAATTGTACTAAAAAAAGTTGGTACGAAGTGACATTATCACTTCGCACGAAGTGAAATATGGTAAATGACAATTACCACTTCGTACGAAGTGAGTAACAATAATAAACAAGTCTGAACAAATACCACTTCATACATATCACACTTTGCACGAAGTGTTAGTATACTTTTCGTCGAAATTTTTCTAAGTGTTAGAATTTTGTATATGCGCTGGAAAAGAAATCTCTGTTTGAGCCAACGCACAATGTTTGTTGTATTCTCGATTGCAAGATACTAGAGATAGTTCCGTTTAGTGAAGTACTTAAGTTTATAGGAAGATTATCTATGACAAAGACTCTAACACAAAACATAAAGTTTACAAGTCTCATATAGAACGACTTTGGAGTGCCGCAAGATTTATCAAAAAACCAAGAGCCATACGTTCAGTAGTAAAGAATATGAAGTTAAAATCATGAAGAGCTGATTTGCAGAGTTTTGGATCTAAAAGATAAAGATGATGATCCAACAGGTTATCCGGAGAGGATGGTTAAAGGTTGTTTTTATCAGATGGCTACAAAGGTCACGTGAATACACCCAATTTCAAGAAAGCAAACCTCGGAAGGTCGTACAAGTTTTCGTGCATTCTATCATACATGCTTTCAGCCATAGGAACGGTGGTTTCGATGATATTTTAGATTATCAGATGTGTATGGTTGCTGCTTAACACTAAATCTGCCATATAACTTCACGAAGTTAATCTTTGAACAAATGGCGACAAAAACACTACAAGAGAGAAATTTTTCCAATATCCAAGATTTGTGCAAATGATGTTAGATGATTTATTCCATAACTTGGCAAAAGAAGGGGATGATGAGTTTGTATTGGAGCATATGGATATACAGACGTTAGTCATATTGAATCTTTATTTGAAGCAAGACTCTGAGACAGTTGCAAAGCCAATGTTTGGAGCCATTCTTGATAAGAACTACATTGCACCTCCTAAGGGCAAATGGAGAAAAGATACGAGTGGGTCTGGAAGAGACGAAGAGGAAAAGTTAGATGGTCTCATTTCAAGGAGAAGCAGTTGGGTTGAGAAAGAAGAAAAGAAATGAAAAAGGGCGACTCCAAGGAAAAAAGCCTACACAAGCTCGCCACGTGCAACAATACGAACTTTGCTTGTTGATGAACCAGAAGAGACGCCGGTGAATGAGCCTGTAATGAACCGGTGGCTGAAACTGCTCATGAAGAGGTTTTCTCTACAACATCTTATAATGATTGAGAAGAAGTGAATGTTGAAAAGATAGCAGCAGATGTTGAGAAAGAGGTGGTTGAAGGTGATAATGAGGAAAGCTCAGATGATAGCATTGATTGTGCAATAGCAGCAACAAGGAACATGAAGAAGAGCGATTAATTTCACGTAAACGCAAAGAAGTTGGTGATGACGATGTTACATATGTTCCTTCAAATCCTTTATAGGAAACTGAGATGCCAGCTATAAAGACAAGGAAAGCAAAGAGTAAAGCATCTGAAGTTCAAAAGAAAACGATATAGTCTCCTGCAGCTAGAAAGTCACGGCCAAAGTATAAGAAAGCCAGGAAGATGCCTGAGGTGATAGTATATACTTTTGAAAAAGTTGAGTCTGTTGTACCACCATCACCACCACAACAACCACCTCCAACACAACAACAACCACCAATTACACCACCGTTTCCAACATCATCACTACAACCACCACCACTATCACAACCAGCTTCAACACCAAAACAACCAACACCTTCTATACAACAAAGAACACCTCAATCTTTAGAAAGCAGATCATTGAATGAATGATTTCTTGATGATTTTGGTGAAATTCCTTTTACAATGGATTTGATGCAGATCTTTTCAGTGACTAAAGAGTAACTGAGCTTGAAAGGTGAATCAAAGCACACGAAGATAGGACTAAACATCTTGAAACTCAGAATATGGAACTGGTGGCTTTGCTTACAAGTGTTACAGCTGAAAATGAAAATTTACGCAAAGTTATCAAAGATCTTGAGGTTGAGAAGATGGCGAATGTAGAAAAATTTGATACGCTATTCAAAGTGTTGGAAAAGAATTTAGTATGAATTTTATTCCTAAATATGATGATATAAAGATTGAAGAGGCTAGGGCTATAGCTGTTGAGCGTGCGTGTAAAAGTTGAAGTTGCAGCATTGGGAAAGGGAAAGAACAAAATTCATGAAGTTCCTATTATTGTGCCAACAGAGCCTGAATCAGAACTAGTTGTTGAAACAGAAGCTGAGGTGGTTATACAGATAGAAACTGAAAAAGAAGTTGAAGCTTGAACTGAACCAGAGCTGGTAAACTTTGTAATGATTGGTGAACCTATAGATGTTACTGAAATTTCTACGAGACATCTACATTACTTGGATAAAAAGAGGAGGGATGTAGAAATCAATGCTGAAGTTGATGCGTTTGACGAGAGTGAAGATGATGAAGATGATGGTGGTGCGGGTGATAATAATGATGAAAAGGATGATGATGATAAAGGTGATGGTGATGATAATAAACAAGGTGCATCTGGTATGACAATAGTTGATGCAAATATGAATGAATCGTTTGAGTATGATACTTATCTGTTGAATGATGTGAACGAGGAGAGGGAAGCTGATAGACAAGGCGACAGTGCAATCTGGAATCCTCACAGTCGTTGCACCTATATCGGCTGTTCCTCAATTGCCAAAACCCAAAGTTTTCTATTTAGAGCATGGCGTTGAGGAAGGCGAATTCATACATAACTATACAAAAAGAAGAGATAGCCAAAATGTTAGGTGTTGAGGAAGATAAATTTGAATTTGACTTTGAGGAGGAGTTAAATAATATCAGCTCTTCCGAGCCTAACGATTATCAATACAAGTAGTTGCAGATAGATGCTGACAGATATTGTAACATTTGTATAAATCGGGTCTCCAAAACCCGCTTCGTTTTGCAATCAAATACCAAGTTACGAAATTTCATTAAGTATTTATGAGTATTTTGAGTTTAAACGTTACATAATTAATATATAAACTAAACTATAAAAATTATATTTGATAAAAAGTTAAAATAAAATAAATAAAAAAATAGTTGGAGCTGACCGGACTCGAACCCGGGTCAACTGCCTCCAATGACTTATCTTTCCGTCTCCAAACCACTCCGCCACAAATTGTTTTCTGTTAGTATTATGAAACAATTAAATTTTATACGCAAACTCGGATTAACGGTTACTGATATCTGTATAACGGAAATCGGTGAGCCAAATCGCCAAATCAGTTTTCGTTCGTTTAATTAACTTATAACCGACGCATATCGGTTTCTAATTAAAGTTCAGATTGAATGAACTTCAAGTTTTGGGTTTTGAAACCGAAAAACATTCAAGCTTCAAATAATTCTGATTCCAATCATTTATACGATTCAGAACTGTCGCATATACACTCCAAACCCTTTTCGTCGCGTTTTCAAGTCTTTTGAGCTCAAGAAAATTGTCGCCGGAATCCTCTGCAACTCTCGCCGGAAAACCGTGTCCAACTCAAACCAGTAAGATTCTACTCTCTTGCTGTTTCAATCTATTGTTAGGACACTACTAACATTATTCCGTCACTCAAAGTCAGTCACAGAAGACTTTGCTGGATTTCTGGTTTCGCCGGAGAAATTCTGGAATTTGCCGGAATCACGCTAGTTGACGGTAAACACATTCAATCGTGTAAATAATCCATGTACTCTGTTTCAATTTCAAATTTAATTCTTTAATTCTGTTGATTAGCCCCTCTCAGCCGAAGTTTCAATAACAGAGTTGCCTGTTCTCGACGGACTTCCTGAAGAAGACGACCTGTCCGGTATTTCTTTTACCCAAACTGTTCGGTTTGTTCATTCAAACTAGTAATCATGTTATTTAAGAAGTAGAACCCGGAACCAGTGATCTGTGTAAAACCGGTAATTATAGTGAAGAAGACGAACATAACAACGGGTTAAGAATAAATAAAATTCGGATAGTTAACGGGTTAGACACACAGTCCAGCGGTGGACTGTGTGCAAAGTTTATATACGAGTCCCGAGTTCGATCCTTGCTACACACACGCTGCGTAATAACATTCCTTTTTATTCATAAAACTAACCGGGTTAGATTGAGTAGTTGTTAAGTATAATATAATTCAAGAATATAACCGGGTTAGACACACAGTCCAGCGGTGGACTGTGTGCAACACAAACTGCACGTCACGCGATCGAGTCTCGACACAAACACCGGTTCAATGAGAATAAAACGTTTTGTAAAATAAAGGAATTTTCGGTAAATTCGAATAAGTGTATTAATATAATTAAAACTAGACTTCTAACGGGTTAGTCACGTAGCTCAGTTGGTAGAGCTACGTGCACGTGAACGGAAGGTCACAGGTTCGAATCCCGCTCGGCGCAAGAATTACCGCTGACCGAACCGGTCAACGGTCAACGGTCAACGGTCAAACAGTAAAAAAAATATTTTTTTTAAATAATTATTTGTTTTATTTAAATTAAAAATCAATTAAAAATACTTAAAAATAACATTTTTAAGGATAGAAAATAGCCATAAACTCACAAAAATATATCTAAAAATCCCATTAAAAATCTTTAATAAAATCCATCCATTTAATATATTTTTTTCCTATTATTATTTAGGTCAGTGATTCCTCGTTAACTCGTTTCGTCTAAATCGTGCGCATCTCACCAATTCAAATCCAACGCACCCAATGTGAGTGAACCCTTCAAATTCCCCGTTTTAATCACATTTTTGGGTGTATCATGTGTCTTATTCATTTTCTTATTATAACTAAGTTATTGTGCATATATATCATATCATGACATGTGTGTTAGTTGTTGCTGTTCAGTAGTTAGGATTGTTTGCAAATTATTATTTCAGTACATGCAATTGCTGAGGCCGTAGCTCCCCATCCCTCGAGGTTGAGTTTGATCCCCATTTTATTATGCGGTTGATCAGGGCGTGCCCGCACGATCGGCTCCGTTTGATTGAGCCTTATCGGTCATTTATTTTCATTTCAATACATGCAATACGCTCGGCTCCGTTTGATTGAGCCTTGAGTGCACAGTTCAATTTACATTTCAAGTTCATGCAATACGCTCGGCTCCGTTTGATTGAGCCTTGAGCACACAGTTCAATTTACATTTTCAGTTCATGCAATACGATCGGCTCCGTTTGATTGAGCCTTGATCTCACAGTTCATTTATGTTAATTATCATATGATGTTGGTATGTTCATGTATGTAATCGATTGTTAATGTATGTTATAATTGTAACCGATGTTGCCATTGCTTGACTTCATGCATATGCTCTTTTATGATTATGCACAATATTTTATTGATAAACTAACCAGAAAATCATTATTAAATGTTTATCTATAAGGTTCACTCGCCAACTTATGTTGACCCAAAAACCTCCCATTTTACACATGATACAGGTGAACCAGCAGCAGCTAGGAACACTAGGACCTGGATTAGAAGAAATAAAATGATTTAGTGTTTGGATTATTATGTTTGGTTATTTTCCTTTGTAATGAATGAACATGTTTGAAGGTTTGAGAAATGTAACTTTGACTTCATTTAATTATGAAACATAATAGTAAATGTCATGTGCTTTGGTGATAACCCAATTATGCCCCGACTCTTATTTCCGCTGCGGGTCGGGGTGTGACAGATTGGTATCAGAGCCATGACTATAGGGATATAGGATAGGTTATTAGACCCTTAGAGCCTATACTATAGTCGATTAGAAACTTATAAGAATTTTGTGTGTTATATGCCAAATTTCATGATGTTTATATGTTTATGTTAAAATGTTACATTTGATATTGTTCAAGCATGTTCATAAGTGTGTATTATCAAATAATGCTTATCATGAAATCGTATGATCATAACATATCACATCCATGCAAGCACACACCACATCATGATTGATTTTACAACGATTTTCGTGGTTTCAAATCTCATCAAAGTGAGTTCTCATGACGGGCATGTAGTAACTGGAAGGGTACTAGTACCGGTAGTCGGAACGTCCTGTCTAGGCTGGCATTCGTATAAATCCAAAATAAAGGACCAGTTTGCCTACCTGGGGACCAACGATGAGAGTACGAAATACCTATTAGGCCAAAGCATGCTATACCAAACGTCGTGAGAGCTAATCCCACTTTGAGTTGTCATTGTGTCTACACCTGGACACGTTCCGACCAAACATCTCATGAACATATTTTGTGGTTAGCATTCGGGGGATGCGAGTGTTAAATTGCCAATACTAATGTGAATCCTACCAAACCAATAGCCATGGGGGCCCACATGACTATATAGGTGAAGGTATGGGGGACATTTGAGGCCCAACATGAGCGAACCCAAGACATCCTTCGGATGTAGTTGCATTATTGATATTTATGTTATTTTCATTTTTTTTTAAGACACATGACACCTAAAAGATACCATAAACTCACAATCTTCTCATTTTATGATCCTGTAGATGTCGTATAGATCGCATCGAAGGAGTAGGAAATCGGAAAAGTCTCAGGAACGATTGGCCACCCATATCGCCAACCAAATGGCCACGATATTACCTGACATTGTAGTACAAGTACAACAAGCTCTTGCTGCAAATCCTACTAACCCTCCTCAACAACAGGACCAGATCATCAACGACCCTCCTACCAGCAAATGCACCTACAAACATTTTAAGTCTTGCGATCCTCCAAAATTCGAAGGGACTGAGGGAGTCACTGCTCTCCAGCGTTGGTTCGAGGAGATGGAAAACGTTTTCTTAAACTGCGATTGTCCTGAGGATCGCAAAGTTCGTTATGCCACCGGGAGACTACTTGGGGTAGCTCTCACTTGGTGGAATACCGAGAAGGGAAAGAGGGGAACGGAAGATGCGATGTCCTTAACTTGGGAGGAGTTAAGGGAAATCATGACTAGGCGATTCTGTCCTAGGAGTGAGATTAAGAAATTGGAAGATGAATTTCATGCCCTGAAACAAAAAGATGGTGATCACTCTACTTACAACAAACGGTTCTTGGAGTTGAACCAGATGGTACCAAACTTATTCACTCCAACCTACCGTCTGATCGAACATTACATTCGAGGACTTCCCTCGAAAATCCAGGATTCGGTCCTCAGCGTTTCACCGGTAACACTAGAAGCTGCCATGGAATTGGCGACAGAACTGACCGAAAACCGAATTCGTAATGGGAAGTTCAAGGAGGAAAAGAAGAAAACCCCTGCTGAGGGACAAACCTCAAACCACCACACTCCTTCCTCCAAATTTGCTAACAAGAGGAAGCGTAACAACAGGAACTTTGCAGTCACCCACACCAACACCCTTGTTCCTGCTGCACCCATCACTCAAGCCACTCCTCCACCCGCGCCATACAAAAGACCATACACAGGACCACTACCAAAATGTAACCGTTGTCAGTATCACCACTCCCCTGACTATCCTTGCAAGTACTGTACCAGCTGCGGTCGCGCTGGACACCTTGTACAACAATGCCGCGCGCCTCAACGAACAAATCGCCACCAACCTATAACCCAAACCCACCAACAATTTATGGGTCAAGCCCAACAACAACAACCATTTCCACCCACTCAACATTTAGCCCAAACATACTATCAACCCAACTACCCTATGGGCCAACCTATGCGGGCATGTTTCAATTGTGGAGATCCAAGTCATTTCAGGAACTCATGTCCAAGGCTGGTCAATATTATTCATGCTCAGGCCCAAGCCAACCCAGTGAACCAAGCAATCAAGCTCCTCCACCTGCTAGAGGAAGGGCTTTCAATATTAACGCAAACCAGGCCAGAGCTGACGGCAATGTGGTCAACGGTACGTTTCTTATAAATGGTAGATATGCCTCTATGTTATTTGATACTGGTGCGGATAGAAGTTTCGTGTCATTAGAGTTTGAACCTATCTTAAGTAAAAATCGAGATAAGCTCGCGGAATCCATAACAGTGGAAGTTGCAGATGGAAAACCAGTTTCGTTAGATTCTATTTTACGCAACTGTACGCTCACCCTAAACGATCACGATTTCTCAGTCGATCTTATTCCTATGAAGCTGGGAAGTTTCGACATCATAGTCGGAATGGATTGGCTTAGTCAGCATAATGCGGAAGTTGTATGTCGTGAGAAATTTATTCGTATTCCTCTTTCAAACGGTCAGACTCTTCGAATTATTGGAGAAACCTCGGCGAAAGGACTCAACTTAATGTCTTGCCTTCAAGCTCAGAAATACCTTCGCAAGAATTATGTCGCGTTTTTAGCTCATATCATCAAGAAGGGGACCGCAGAAAAGAAACTTGAAGATATTCCTGTTGTAAAAGATTTTCCACAAGTTTTTCCTGACGACATTTCAGGACTTCCTCCAATCAGAGATGTCGAGTTTCGTATCGATCTTATACCTGGTGCTACACCAGTGGCAAAATCTCCATATAGGTTAGCCCCCTCTGAAATGCAAGAGCTAGCCAGTCAATTGCAAGAGTTGACTGACAAGGGATTTATACGCCCCAGCTCATCGCCTTGGGGTGCACCTGTACTTTTCGTAAAGAAGAAGGATGGATCTTTTCGCATGTGCATCGATTACAGAGAGCTCAACAAGTTAACTATCAAAAATCGATATCCTTTACCTCGTATAGATGATCTTCTTGACCAGCTACAAGGTGCCAGTTGCTTTTCGAAAATCGACCTTCGATCGGGCTATCATCAGCTTAGGGTGCATGAAGAAGACGTCCCTAAAACTGCTTTTCGAACTCGTTATGGTCACTATGAATTCATGGTTATGCCGTTTGGATTAACCAACGCACCAGCTGTTTTCATGGACCTAATGAATAGAGTCTGCAAACCTTACCTTGATCGATTTGTTATTGTGTTCATCGACGATATTCTTATCTATTCAAAATCTAAAGCTGAGCATGAGCGTCATCTGCGACTTGTTCTTGCACTTCTAGAAAAGGAAAAGCTTTATGCCAAGTTCTCTAAATGTGAATTCTGGTTAAAAGAGGTGCAATTTCTTGGGCATGTAGTCAATGACAAAGGAATACATGTGGACCCATCAAAGATCAAAGCAGTTCAAGAATGGCAAGCTCCACGTACGCCAACTGAAGTAAGGTCTTTTCTTGGACTTGCTGGTTACTATCGTCGATTCATTTCAAACTTCTCTCGCATTGCGGTGCCACTCACGGCTTTAACCCATAAAGGGAAACCATTTGTATGGGGGCCCAAGCAAGAAGAAGCTTTTCAAACCCTCAAGCAAAGACTTTGTGATGCACCAATCCTCACTCTTCCTGAAGGTTGTGATGATTTTGTAGTCTATTGCGACGCGTCAGGGCAAGGATTAGGATGCGTTCTCATGCAAAGAGGAAAAGTCATAGCTTATGCCTCAAGGCAACTCAAGACTCACGAAAAGAACTACACCACTCATGACCTTGAACTTGGAGCCGTTGTATTCGCTCTTAAGATATGGAGACATTATCTTTATGGCACGAAGTGTGAAATATACACTGACCATAAGAGTCTTCAACACATCTTCAATCAGAAAGAGTTAAATATGAGGCAACGGAGATGGGTCGAACTTCTAAATGATTACGACTGTGAAATCAAATACCACCCTGGTAAAGCAAATGTGGTGGCTGATGCACTTAGTCGAAAGGGCTATGCGAACTCTATTCATCTTCTATGTTCGCAAATTATAACCAATATTAAGGATCAAATTCGAGAAGCTCAACACGTTTCAATAACAGAGGAAGATGTACAAAAGGAGATGTCCTGTGGAGCCGAGCTAAAGCTGGAAACTAAATCTGATGGTATTTTGTATTACCTAGATCGTATATGGATTCCTAACCATATCAATCTTCGTGAAACGCTCATGCATGAAGCCCATAAGTCGCGATATTCTATACACCCAGGAGCCGATAAGATGTATCAAGACCTACGGTACACCTATTGGTGGCCTGGAATGAAGAAAGATATTGCCGTTTTTGTTTCCAAGTGTCTCACTTGTTCTAAAGTAAAGGCTGAACACCAAAGACCCTCAGGACTTCTGGTCCAACCAGAAATACCTGTCTGGAAGTGGGAAAATATAACCATGGATTTCATTACCGGGTTACCTCGCACTTCTAGTGGGTATGACACTATATGGGTGATTATAGACCGACTCACAAAATCAGCTCACTTTATTCCTATTCGAGAAGATTTTAAGAACGAAAAGCTTGCTCGTATTTATATCAGCGAAATCGTCAGCCGTCATGGAGTTCCATTAAGTATTATTTCTGATCGTGATGGTCGTTTCACCTCACGGACATGGCAGGCAGTACAATCCGCAATGGGCACTCGACTAGATCTCAGTACCGCCTATCATCCCCAAACTGATGGACAGTCTGAGCGCACCATTCAAACCCTTGAGGATATGCTTAGAGCATGTGTCATAGACTTCAAGGGAAATTGGGACGCCCACCTACCGTTAGTCGAATTTTCGTACAACAACAGTTATCATTCTAGTATCGGCATGGCACCTTTTGAAGCTTTATATGGTCGAAAGTGTCGATCTCCTGTTTGTTGGCACGAAATTGGGGAAGCTCAAATTACTGGTCCGGAATTGATCCAAGAAACAACAGATAAGATTCATCAAATCAGAAACAATCTTCTAGCGGCTCAAAGTCGTCAAAAGAGTTACGCAGATAAACGACGGAAGCCCTTGGAGTTTAGCGTTGGTGATCATGTGCTTTTAAAAGTGTCACCGTGGAAGGGAGTAGTTCGTTTTGGTCAAAAGGGAAAGCTAGCACCACGTTACGTAGGACCTTTCAAAATACTCGAAAGAGTAGGTCCTGTAGCTTACAAGCTTGACCTACCGGAAGAACTCGACAGAATTCATCCCACATTCCACGTGTCGAACTTGAAGAAGTGCCTCGCTGATGAGAATCTTCATATTCCACTGGAGGATATTCAGATTGATGAATCCATGCATTTTATCGAAAGGCCAGTAGAGATTATGGACTATGGGAGAAAAGCGTCTACGTCGAAGTCGCATTCCTATTGTTAGGGTACGCTGGGAGTCGAAACGGGGACCTGAGTTTACTTGGGAACGTGAAGACTCAATGCGTGAAAAAATACCCTCATCTTTTCCCTACTACATCAACTGTTTGAATTTCGGGACGAAATTCCTAAAAGTAGGGGATACTGTAACATTTGTATAAATCGGGTCTCCGAAACCCGCTTCGTTTTGCAATCAAATACCAAGTTACGAAATTTCATTAAGTATTTATGAGTATTTTGAGTTTAAACGTTACATAATTAATATATAAACTAAACTATAAAAATTATATTTGATAAAAAGTTAAAATAAAATAAATAAAAAAATAGTTGGAGCTGACCGGACTCGAACCCGGGTCAACTGCCTCCAATGACTTATCTTTCCGTCTCCAAACCACTCCGCCACAAATTGTTTTCTGTTAGTATTATGAAACAATTAAATTTTATACGCAAACTCGGATTAACGGTTACTGATATCTGTATAACGGAAATCGGTGAGCCAAATCGCCAAATCAGTTTTCGTTCGTTTAATTAACTTATAACCGACGCATATCGGTTTCTAATTAAAGTTCAGATTGAATGAACTTCAAGTTTTGGGTTTTGAAACCGAAAAACATTCAAGCTTCAAATAATTCTGATTCCAATCATTTATACGATTCAGAACTGTCGCATATACACTCCAAACCCTTTTCGTCGCGTTTTCAAGTCTTTTGAGCTCAAGAAAATTGTCGCCGGAATCCTCTGCAACTCTCGCCGGAAAACCGTGTCCAACTCAAACCAGTAAGATTCTACTCTCTTGCTGTTTCAATCTATTGTTAGGACACTACTAACATTATTCCGTCACTCAAAGTCAGTCACAGAAGACTTTGCTGGATTTCTGGTTTCGCCGGAGAAATTCTGGAATTTGCCGGAATCACGCTAGTTGACGGTAAACACATTCAATCGTGTAAATAATCCATGTACTCTGTTTCAATTTCAAATTTAATTCTTTAATTCTGTTGATTAGCCCCTCTCAGCCGAAGTTTCAATAACAGAGTTGCCTGTTCTCGACGGACTTCCTGAAGAAGACGACCTGTCCGGTATTTCTTTTACCCAAACTGTTCGGTTTGTTCATTCAAACTAGTAATCATGTTATTTAAGAAGTAGAACCCGGAACCAGTGATCTGTGTAAAACCGGTAATTATAGTGAAGAAGACGAACATAACAACGGGTTAAGAATAAATAAAATTCGGATAGTTAACGGGTTAGACACACAGTCCAGCGGTGGACTGTGTGCAAAGTTTATATACGAGTCCCGAGTTCGATCCTTGCTACACACACGCTGCGTAATAACATTCCTTTTTATTCATAAAACTAACCGGGTTAGATTGAGTAGTTGTTAAGTATAATATAATTCAAGAATATAACCGGGTTAGACACACAGTCCAGCGGTGGACTGTGTGCAACACAAACTGCACGTCACGCGATCGAGTCTCGACACAAACACCGGTTCAATGAGAATAAAACGTTTTGTAAAATAAAGGAATTTTCGGTAAATTCGAATAAGTGTATTAATATAATTAAAACTAGACTTCTAACGGGTTAGTCACGTAGCTCAGTTGGTAGAGCTACGTGCACGTGAACGGAAGGTCACAGGTTCGAATCCCGCTCGGCGCAAGAATTACCGCTGACCGAACCGGTCAACGGTCAACGGTCAACGGTCAAACAGTAAAAAAAATATATTTTTTTTAAATAATTATTTGTTTTATTTAAATTAAAAATCAATTAAAAATACTTAAAAATAACATTTTTAAGGATAGAAAATAGCCATAAACTCACAAAAATATATCTAAAAATCCCATTAAAAATCTTTAATAAAATCCATCCATTTAATATATTTTTTTCCTATTATTATTTAGGTCAGTGATTCCTCGTTAACTCGTTTCGTCTAAATCGTGCGCATCTCACCAATTCAAATCCAACGCACCCAATGTGAGTGAACCCTTCAAATTCCCCGTTTTAATCACATTTTTGGGGTGTATCATGTGTCTTATTCATTTTCTTATTATAACTAAGTTATTGTGCATATATATCATATCATGACATGTGTGTTAGTTGTTGCTGTTCAGTAGTTAGGATTGTTTGCAAATTATTATTTCAGTACATGCAATTGCTGAGGCCGTAGCTCCCCATCCCTCGAGGTTGAGTTTGATCCCCATTTTATTATGCGGTTGATCAGGGCGTGCCCGCACGATCGGCTCCGTTTGATTGAGCCTTGATCGGTCATTTATTTTCATTTCAATACATGCAATACGCTCGGCTCCGTTTGATTGAGCCTTGAGTGCACAGTTCAATTTACATTTCAAGTTCATGCAATACGCTCGGCTCCGTTTGATTGAGCCTTGAGCACACAGTTCAATTTACATTTTCAGTTCATGCAATACGATCGGCTCCGTTTGATTGAGCCTTGATCTCACAGTTCATTTATGTTAATTATCATATGATGTTGGTATGTTCATGTATGTAATCGATTGTTAATGTATGTTATAATTGTAACCGATGTTGCCATTGCTTGACTTCATGCATATGCTCTTTTATGATTATGCACAATATTTTATTGATAAACTAACCAGAAAATCATTATTAAATGTTTATCTATAAGGTTCACTCGCCAACTTATGTTGACCCAAAAACCTCCCATTTTACACATGATACAGGTGAACCAGCAGCAGCTAGGAACACGTAGGACCTGGATTAGAAGAAATAAAATGATTTAGTGTTTGGATTATTATGTTTGGTTATTTTCCTTTGTAATGAATGAACATGTTTGAAGGTTTGAGAAATGTAACTTTGACTTCATTTAATTATGAAACATAATAGTAAATGTCATGTGCTTTGGTGATAACCCAATTATGCCCCGACTCTTATTTCCGCTGCGGGTCGGGGTGTGACAGATATGATCGGGTTATCATGGAGGATGATTCCGACGATGATGAAACTATTAAATATTCTGGTGTGAATACGGATGACGTCTCAACCTTCGAGGAAATGTTTAGAAAAGCCTCTGATGATCTATTGAAGCGAAGAGTGGAAGAAACTGTAAGAGAAGGAAATATTCCTAAACGTTTATCGAAAGAAGAGATTGCAGAAGCGAAGAAGACATGGTTTAGGGAGCTGCCCAAAGAAAGAAAATTTCGAAGACCATTGGCATTCTTTACGCATGATTACGATAAATCGTTGCGTGATATCCTAAGTTGGGGTTGGATAGAGAAATTAAATGTTTATGCTATCAAGAGGGGATTTGGCATGTAGTACTTCCGTTACCTCTGTGATATACAAACACTGCCCTACTAGGATGTGGAAGAGCTTGTGCAAACGAAGATGATAAACTTCCAAATGAAATTTCATGATCAACGGTTATGGAAGCTGATCAAATATGAAGCTGCTCACAGATTCAATCATTGGAAGCCACATATTCCAAAGAAAAGAATAAAGATTGATCCGGTGTCAAATGAAAAAGATGTGACGTTAATTATCAAACGACCACGAGCTATGAAGAACATGCCATTATTTAGAATTAAACAAGACTTTCATGAGTTTTTCAAATGGTGGCAATATGATATCGTGACGTGTGAAGCAGTGATTGTTTTGAAAGATGAAAGTATTTGGAGGATGATTCGCATACTAGACCCGATGTGACTAGCTAACTGTTTAGACAAGATATAGGGTGCTTATTCTTCAACAAGATATGTTATAAAGCATGAGAAAAGACTCAAGCGATGCAATACCAGGGTGTAATCAATGTTTGTTATGAACATGGTATAAATATTGGAAAGATGTGGCATCAAAGTGGCGAGAATTGGAAAACAAAGAGTTTCAGAAAGAGCAAAGAAGGTTAGAAAAATTGAAGAAATGGGAAAGGAGGCTCGTCTCAGAAGGTTTCAATTTATTACGTAGGCTCCTACTACTGATCAAACATCGATTCCATCAGAAGAACGTAGGAAGGCGAAAAAAACATTTCTTTGGACGCTGAACGTTTAAGTTTTGAAGATTTTGAGGAGTGACCAAGATTATGGTAATATCCAAGGGGGAGTTTGTTGGTGTAGAATGCCTATCGCCTACGTCTTAGGATCATGTCGTGTATGTAATAGGGCTTCGAATGTTAGATTTTAATGTTTGTTTTGTATGTATTATGCACTTCGCACGAAGTGTCCAGGTCTATATATAAGTGTGTGATGTCTTGACTCTGTAATAGTTTATGGAGAGTGTACGGCGAAGCCCTGCACGTTTTGTTTTAGGATTGTTCACGTATTGAACATTAATGAAACAGTGAATATTAAACACTAATCTTGATATTGTCACTTGTCATAAAATGGATTCTGCACATGTTATAACTAGTTAATCATATTAGGTCCTCTACTTATATAGATAAGACGATCCTACAGTAATGGGACTCGATGCAAAAAATTTTGGAAATAATTCATAGAAAAAGAATATTGGATCAATATAAGACACATGGTTAGATATAAGAATAACAACACTCTCCTTAAGAGGCGGTTTCCCAAGTCGCTTTATCTAATGATACCTGCAAATGATGCATATGACCTAAACATTAGAGTAGCCAAGCTAAAAACACAAAAAAATGTAATAGAAATTCTTGCTCATATATGCATTAGACACATGATACTGTATTTATTTTCATATAATATTTTATTATGATTATACAATTTCAGTCGTGTAAAAACTATGAATTATCCTAATATCTTAGTCAGAGGCTCCCAACACAAATGTCCAAATCCCAAAATAAAATAAGTATATATTTAAAATAAAGGGCTCTAATATTTTAGCCCTAATAACATATCCAATTCTCATCATTTTTGGAAAAAAAAAAAAAATAGGGGAAAGATAGAATCTAGACATAACCTAATTTTCACTTTGAGTCCACAACTATCTATTTTCCCAATGCTATATGGGGGTGTGAATTTCTGACATGATCTGGAAACCTGACACGAACCTAACACGAAATTCGCGGTTTAGGTTTCGTCTAAACGGGTTCGGGTCAGTTTCGGGTTGAACACGCGAACCAGTTTAGGTTTACGGGTCAGGTTCGGGTCAACCTGGTCGGGTTGGCGGGTTGACCCATTTAACACATTTATACTATATTATATTTTTTTACAATATATTTTATCTCATAAATTAAATGGGGCGTCTATTTTATGTCATGATTATAACTTAAAAGGAGAAATTAACATAGCTTTTATAATTTAAATATGATATTATTATATACATTTGTGTTTTTAAGTAATTTTTAATTTTAATATATTAGTTTTAGAAAAAAAAATTAAAAAATTTGGGTTAAACGGGTCGTGTTCGGTCAACCCACAAAACTTCGGGTCGTGTTCGGGTTCATATATATGATACGATTTTCGGGTTCAGGTCGGGTTGAACCCGTCAACCCGCGAACACGACCCGTTTAGCACCCCTAATGCTATACCATTAAAGATTTGATATACAAAACTCCTCATACATCGTTACCATTATCGAAGAAAGAATACGAATCTGCCACTACAAACTAAACTAATATAAGTTGAAATGAACAAATAATATGCAATAACATGATTCAAAACTAACCTCTTGGTTCCACCACGTTTCTCAAAATCTTGCTTCTTTACCACCCATATAAGACATGCGGGGCCCATAAATGTACCCATTTGCGGCTGCGTCCCATCCAATAAGGATTGTAAGGATTAGGACTTGGAGGCATCATAAAGTTCTCGGGGCATAGTCCTGTTAGGCTCTCCACTGCATCTTCGTTGTTGCAAGAATTTCAAAGGAAAAAAATAGAATGTTAGCCATTTAATCTTATTTAAGGTGGTTTATTTACACTATTAAATAATAATGATCTGCTTAGACTAAAAGAAATACAAAACACAACATTAAGAACTCTTATCACATAGGCATGCTAGATTTCATCTTTTTCTTCTTCTTCACTGAAAAAGAACATGTAAGATATAAACACTAAATGAATATATTTACAAAATATGACAATTTCTTTTTTGTTTTTCATTAATCTTGAAATATTTACCTACTTCCATAGAAACTGGCTTCCTTTTTTTTGCCAACCAAGAGAACAAAACTTTATTTACATATAAAGACACAACACAGACCCTTAGCAAGCTGCTAAGGGACACTAAACAGAAATGTCCCAATTAGACAGCAAATACATCCAAACAGAACAAAAAGGCTACCTAGAATCTAAACATTCTCCATTGTGAGCTCTGCAAGTTTTAGCCTTCTAGTCATCCACCAAAAGGAGCCCAACTTGATTTCTTCCACAACAAATTTCACAGACCTATGCAGGTTGTTAAAACTCGGTCATTTCGATTCAGCCACATCTTCCAGAACGTCATCAGTCTGACCGCGTATACCACATGTTTCTTATGTTTGCTGATATTAATTTGCTGCAAGTGATCCAACATTTGGGCAACTGAATCGAAGCAACCTGGGACAGGGATCCGCAACCACGAACATACTCGCCGCCAAACTGTTTCAGCGAACGAACAGTTGACCAGCAGGTGGTCAACAGTTTCATTGTTGTTGCCACAAACTGGATATAACCCATCGCCAATAGCAACCCTTCTAGCCGCGAGAGCCATTGTCGTTGGAATTTTTCCGCTAGCTGCCCTCCAAACGAAACAATTGACTTTTGGTTACTTTACACCACTTAAAACGTTGAGCACTTAGGTCCGCACTCTCCCGATATTCCAGGTCCAACCTAACCTTTTTAACCACGAAATCTACAACGTTATCCCCGTTGACCCACTTCCACTCCCCCGTTCATCCAAGCTCCAGGTTGCATGACTTGGGTTTAAATCCAGACCAACCTCACAAAATTCGGCATTCGTTTTGCCAATCCCATTCCAAATGCCACTGAGAGTCTTTCTACCAGGGATAATATTCCCACTTCTGCCCCCGCTGTGAATCGAAGTAACAACCTTAGCCCACAAATCGTTTCCCCAGTTCTTATATCTCCACTACTACTTAGCGATAAGACCTAAGTTTAAATCTCTGATGCTTCCAACCCCCATCCTAATTTTAGAATCCTCTCCCAAGCTACCCATCGTATCTTACGAGTCATGGCAGCTCTTCCCCATAAGAACCGCCTAAGAAACCTTCCAAGGTTTTTAAGATACCCCGGGGAGCTTTGAAGAGCGAAGATAATATATTGCCAAGGTACCAAGAACCGATTTCACCAAAGTTACCCTCCCCGCGAAGGAGAGAACTCTAGCTTTCCATGCCCATAACTTAGCTTGGAATTTGTCTACCATTGGCTTCCACACCCTCACCCATTTCATGGATGCCCCAACGGGGAGGCCCAAATACATGAAAGGAAATTCACCTTGCCTACACTTGAGAATGTCGGCCATCTCCATCACTTTGTCGTCCCCAATCCCACCCCGTAGAGCATGCTTTTGGTGTAGTTAACCTTGAGCCCCGACGCCAAGAAAAAGCACCTTAGGATCCGGTTAAGGTTCCTAAAGTTCTCTTCCGACCAATCCCCGATAAAGATCACATTGTCCGCATTGAATAGATGGGATGATGTAGGGCCTCTTCTAGGAAGCTCAACCCCTTTAAAGGTGCCCGAAGCGATCGCCTTGTTCATCATAACGTTCAAGGCCTCCATGACCAAAGTAAAGAGGAACGGAGACAACGAGTCACCTTGACGAAGCCCTCTCCTTTGGTCAAATTCGTCCGTTGGGGACCCGTTTACCAAGATAGAGGTGCGACTCGTAAAAAGAATTCCCATAATCTAGTTATTCCATCTCGCCTGGAAGCCTATATGGTGCATGATGTTGATAGGGAAATTCCACGACACGCAATCGTACGCATTCTCAAAGTCAACCTTAAAAAATATACACTTCCTTTTACTTTTCCTAGCCCAAGACAATGCTTCATTAATGATGAGGGGCCCGTCGAGAATGTTTCGACCCTTACTGAAGGCAGATTGCACAGGTCCGACAACCGAACCCACCACTCTTTTTAACATGTTTGTGAGAACCTTAGAGACAACCTTCATGACCACGCCAACTAACGAAATCGGTCTAAAATCAGAGAGGGTCATAGGATGTATAACTTTCGAGATAAGAGCGACAAAAGAAGCGTTGCATTGTTTACTGATGACTCCATGGACATAGAAATCCTCCATAATATCCCTGAATAAGGTACTTAGTTTTCCCCAATACTTCTTGAAAAAATCGAAGGAGAATCCGTCTGGACCTGGAGACTTATCGCCCCCGCACTCCCAAACCGCGCTCTTTATTTCCTCCATGGTGAACCGACCCACCAGAACTTCTTTATCAGAATCAATCAGCCTGTTGAACCCTTCTCCAGTGAGTTTCGGTCCAACTCTCATCGGCTCTTGGTACTTAACTACGAAAAAATCGAACATAACTTTTTTGATACCCGGCTCTGACTCCCACACCACGTTGATATATCAACCTGTTCCGAACCCTCCTATGGTTTACTATTCTGTGAAAGAATGCGAGATTTTCATCCCCTTTCTCGATCCACTTTAGTTTCGCCTTTTGGATTAGATCACTTGTTTTATCCCATTCCCCTTTCCTTAGCAACAACTTATTTTCCATCCAGGATTTTCTCTCTAATTCGCTAAGGGGCCTCAGCTCAGCTAGGTCCTTTAACTCTTTCACAACATTTTTAGCCTCGGTAAAACCAGCTTCATCGTTGGTATTTTTTCGGACCCTCCATTCTTTGATTAGCTGCTTAATACGCTTCAAGGTCTGTACAAAGGCAATGTCTTTTATCCCCACCTCTACGCCCATGACTGAGATTAACCCATTGTCAACGATACCCTCCAGCTCTGCTTCTTCCAGCCACCTATTAAAAAATTTAAACAGGCTTGGGCCAAAATTAACTATAGAGGTCAATAGCACGAGAGGAGAGTGGTCAGACATGTCTCGCTCAAGAGCCATCAACGACGCAGCCAACCACTGGTTAAAAAAAGGCGTTGCATACAAAAACTTTTTCCAAATTGCTAAGCGTCAACCCATCCCCAGACAGAAAAGTGAACCTCCTTCCTCCCATATGATACTCCGAAAGACCTGCACTTGCAACAAAATTATTAAATGCAAGGGCATTCCCCGGCATGAAAACAGAATTCATCTGTTCCTCCTCTGTCCAAACATCATTGAAATCCCCTAAGAGAATCCATTTACCCACCACTGTCTCCTTCAGATTCAGTAGTTCAACCCAAAGATTTTTCCTAGCGTTCAGGTCTTAGGGAGTGTAAACGTTAACAATGTTTAACAACTCCGATTCACCTGTCATGAGGCCACTAACCAGGATAAAAGATTGCCCCAACACTTGGTTAGTCGCTGTAAAGGTGGAAGAATTCCAAATGGAAACCAATCCACCGGACCGACAATTGGCATTCACATAGGCCGAACCACAAGGAGACCCATCCCAGAAACTACTGACCTGGTTATCCGTGATCGCTCTTAACTGCGTCTCCTGAAGAGCTAAAAACGAGATGCCGTATTCTGCTTTCAGTCTTCTGATCTTCCTGGACTTCTCAGCTCCGCCCGCCCCCTTTATGTTGAAAGACAAAAAATTCATGATGGAAAGAAGTTCTCCTGTTCACCCACAATTGATTCCCTCACGTCAGCTTCAAAGCCTTCCAATTGCATGCCGACAACATCAGTAACCCCCATGGTTTCCCCAATCTCTTTCGTGCTTTCAGTTGCATTTCGTCCTAGCTCCGACCCACCGAAAACCTAGGTCTCTTCTCCTTCCTCTTTAAGCAAACCCGACTTGTACCCATCATCGATCCCGTCTGATTATTCTTTATTGGAAACAAGGTTTTCTAGGAAAGCTCTCTTCTGGCTCGATCTGGGCACTCGCCTGACTCTCCTTTTTTTCTTAATATTTCTTCCTTTCGTTGACCATTCTTCAGAGATCTCCCCCTCCCCCCCAAAGGCCTACCTCCCTTTAACTCCGACCTAGGCCTTGGAGCCCTGCCTTTGCTCTTTTGCTTCTTCTCTGAAAAGCCTCCCTAGGCCTCTTTGTTATAAGCCCAATTAAAAGGCCCAGCATCCAAAGGAAAATGTGGTCCTACCTCATTTTATGGATCCCCGTCGACACCATCATTGCTTACAGAATGCATGCATGCTGAGTCCTTTCCCAAAAAAAATTGATTGTTCGAGACTCCCACCTTGCACCTATTCCTCTTCCATCCCCAGACCGCCATCTTTATCGCCGGATTGACCGGGGTTACTAGAGAACCCAGGCTCCTTCCTTTGCCGACGAACTAGCGCCCCCCCCCCCCCCATAACCTCCTCACTCACCCACACCTGCCATATCATATCGCCCCATAATACATCCAAGGACTTAGATATTGTTTCGCCATGGAAAAGCAAGACCCCGACTGTATCAAGTTCCCAAGATTCATCATTAACCCCCGCCGAAGAAAACTTGACCACCCTTCCAAATCGTCTTCCTATCTTATTAAAAACAGCCTCATCCTAAAGGTCTTGAGGTATACCCCTTACCTTGAGATAATCCACTCTATGGAATTCGAGTTTCTGGCCAACCCAGACCTGTAGGTTATCGCACCACCCCGACCAAACCTGATCTTTCTCAAGTAGAAATCTATTCGCGTCCACCTGGTCTCTCACCCACCAAAGTTCTACCCCTCCAACCAAAAGTCGGTAGGTCGACGATATCGGAAGCATCCACCAGTTGCCTCTTGACAATACCCGAAGACTCACCAGCAAGAACATCCCTGTATGACCCCCCCCCCCCCCGGAGTTGTCTGGAGCAGGGACCTTCGAAACCGGTTCGTATTTATACTCCTGATTAAACTCCATCTGGTGAGGCTCCGGATGCTCCAACTTCTTCTCTAACCCCCCATAATTCACAGCCACTCTCCTGCTGCCGTCACGGTTAAACTTAGCGATATTCACTCCGATAACCGCCCCCTCAATCGTAATTTTGGCAAGTTTTGTTACCCAGTCATGGACCCGAGCCACATTCGCTAACCTGAGGAAACCGAACTTGTTCCCTAAGGCATCCTTCTTCTTGGGTATAAACCCATCCACCATGTTAGGAAAACAGTCAAAAGCCTGGAGAAGTCTTTCAGTATCACAAGAAATCGGAAGATTGGAGATAAAAAAAGTTGTTGACTTCCTCAAGATCTCTTCCCATTCTCTTTGTTTTGCCTCCAGCTTCCTAGTCCTTTTATATTTCACATCACACCAACTAGGCTCGTAAACACCTGCATCCTTCCCCAACTTCATGAGTTCCTCTGCTTTACGTCTCCAAAGGTCGTTGATGTCTTCGTAGAAATCGTCCCTTGGCTCCTTGCCTCTCCCTCTCCCTTGAGCTCTCCTCATCCTTCGGTAACGGGTCGACCACTTCCCTATGATGCTAATTCCATCATACTCTTCGACTCATAAGTAACTTCAGACTCAAAGGCTTTATTGACTTTTCCATTCTCCAATGTTGTCTGCTGATTTACAAGAGCTACAATCATGTTATGTAGGCCCCGACTTTGTATTACCCTCATCCTATGGCGGTGGTGGTTGCTCCCCTTTGGAAGTTGCAGATGGTGTAGGGGAAGGAACCTTGGGCTGTGGTGGTAGTGCACATTTAGCAGACTCCATATCTAAAAAGTGTAACTTGAAATGGCGCATAAAGATTAAGAATAGAATTGATTATGTGGTTGATAAGTTGTACACAACTTGAACATGATAGACACTGCCACTTTATTAATTAACCACTGCTATTATTCGACTTCAAATCTCGGTTTATTGTATCCCCTAGTGTCTTATTGGGCAAAAGATCATCTGCTATCACATTAGTTGCACCACAGACACAGGCTGTTATGTCACTAATTAATGTGATCGTGTATACCTGTTAGTATTTGGCAAAGAAAAGAAAAAAAGTTCAGATACAACCAACAGTGAAGGAAAAAAAACCCTACATTTATCACAGAAACTCTTGATACAACATTTGTTAGAAAGTGATTCGCAGAACACTGAATTGATGTATATTTTTGTATATTTCATTACAAAGAAAGGTATACAATTTATAGCACAAAATCGTAATCTAAATATAGTAGATAGCTTGGTTTACGGCTGGATTTACAGCTGATTACTAGCTGTCTTTGACCCTGCTAATCTTGGGAGATGATGCTTGACTGATCCCGCAATCTTTGATATCTTTTATTTTTAACACTCCCCCTCAAGTTGAATAGTTGGATTTCCAAAATTCAACTTGCTCAAACAATCGCTGAAAATTTTCCCGTTAACTGCTTTTGTTAGAATGTCAGCAAGCTGATCCTTTGATCGAACGAATGGTAGTTCAATCGTACCATCTTCCAATTTTTCTTTGATGAAGTTCCTATCAACTTCCACGTGTTTAGTTCGATCATGTTGTACTGGGTTTTCTGAAATCTGAATTGCAGCTTTATTATCACACATAATCTTACTTGTTTCTTTTGACAGAAAACCAATCTCAGCTAAGAGTCTTCGCATCCACATGGCTTCTGTTAAACCTCGAGCTATACCTCTAAATTCAGCTTCTGCACTTGAAAGAGCAACCACCTTTTGTTTTTTACTTCTCCAAGTAACAAGATTCCCGCCGACTAAAGTGAAGTAGCCTGTTGTTGACCTCCGATTTCCCTTATCTCCTGCCCAGTCTGCATCGGTATAGATTTGAACATTTAGGTGTCCATGTGATTGAAACAGGACTCCGTGACCTACTGTTCCTTTGAGATATCTAATAATTCTCCAAACTGCTTCCATATGTGACTGTTGAGGTTGGTGCATGAACTGACTTACTACCCCTACAGCATAGGCGATGTCTGGACGAGTATGTGAGAGATATATTAGTTTTCCCACCAGCCGTTGGTATCTTTCTTTATTTGCTAATTTTGCTCCTTCTTCCATATAAAACTTTTGGTTTACACTCATAGGAGTATCTGCTGGTTTGCAATCGATCATTCCAATTTCTGCCAACAGGTCTAAGACATACTTCTTCTGACTAATGAAAATTCCTTGTTTTGACCTTAGTACTTCAATTCCGAGGAAATACTTAAGTCTGCCCAAATCTTTCATTTCAAATTCAGCAAACAAGTTTTCTTTGAGTTTTACCATTTCTTCTTTATCGTTCCCTGTAATGATCATATCATCTACATAGATAATTAGGCAGGTTACGAATTTTCCTCTTTTTTTGAGAAACAAAGTATGATCGGCATTACTCTGTTTATATCCAAACTTTTTCATAGCTACCGTGAATCTGCCAAACCAAGCCCAGGGAGATTGCTTCAAACCATAAAGAGACTTCTTCAGACGGCAAACTTCTCCAGTTTTGAAATCTTTTGTGAATCCTGGAGGAGCATCCATAAATACCTCTTCATCTAGGTCCCCGTGTAAAAAAGCATTTTTTACATCAAACTGTTGAAGTGGCCACCCTTCATTTGCAGCTATCGAAAAAAGAACCCTAATTGTGTTCATTTTTGCAACTGGGGAGAATGTTTCAGCATAGTCAATTCCATGTGTCTGGGTATACCCTTTTGCTACCAGTCGGGCTTTATATCTTTCAATTGTACCATCTGGTTTATACTTAACCGTATAGACCCAACGACACCCCACGGATTTCTTTCCCAATGGGAGAGTACACTTTTCCCAAGTATTGTTCTTGATTAGGGCTTCCATTTCCGTTTTCATCGCTTCCTTCCAATGTTTAGACTTTAAGGCTTGATCCACGTTTGTAGGAGTTTCTTCGGAATAAACAGATGAGATAAATGCTTTGGCTTCCTTAGTGAAATTTCCATCGGCCACACTAGCTATAGGATAACTAGATCTTCTTGGTTCTTTTTCAGGAGAATACCGTTTCGGAGGAACCCCTCTGTTTGTTCTAGGGGGTAACACATATCTTGATGGTGGTTCTTCTTGTCTGGATTCATCTGCCTGCAAATTTTCAGTTTGTTCTGTGGCAGTTTCATGGTTAGAAGTATTGGTATCCTCGGAGTCATTAGGAACTTCAAAAATACCACCAGACTGAATAGGATGAGTATTACTTACCTCGGACACCAGGTTAGGAGGAACATTAGGACCGTCAGTGGCACTGAAATTGGACTCTGGTGACTCTGTAGTTGGTACATAGGGAACATATTTTAACCAGCTTAGTGTGTCTAAACATTCCTTCTCCCCCTGACCACTGAGTTGGGAATTGTAGTAATACTCGGTTTCAAGAAAGTCACAGTTTATTGTGGTGAACATATGACGTGTTTTTGGATTATAACATCTGTATCCTTTTTTATTCATTCCATACCCAACAAAGACACATTTTTCAGCACAAGGGTCAAGTTTGGTTCGATCTGATTTAGGTATGTGAACAAAGGCAGTACATCCAAAGATTCGTGGTTGAAGAGTAAGAACTGAGGGTAGTTTGAAGAATTTTGAAAGAGTGTGTAACGGAGTGTTAAGTTTTAGGATTTTTGTTGGGAGTCGGTTGAGAAGATAGGTAGCAGTAGCAAGGGCTTCAGGCCAAAAATATTTCGGGACCTGGGATTCAATTAGGAGAGCTCGTGTCATTTCCAGCAAAATGCGATTTTTCCTTTCGGCGACACCGTTTTGTTCTGGGGTGTTTGGGCATGTAGTTTGGTGGATTATTCCCTTGTCTTGGAAAAAGGATTTAAACGAGGTATTAACAAACTCACCGCCATTATCGGATCGGAATATTTGGATGTTTGTTTGAAATTGGGTTTGGATCATGGCGTAAAACATAGTGAACTTTTCAAAGACTTCGGATTTGTTTTTCAAAAAATAAACCCAGGTCATTCGGGTACAATCATCAACGAACATCACAAAGTAACGAAGGTTTTGCCCCCCAAGAACTGGGGCAGGACCCCATACGTCAGAATGGATTAATGAAAATGGCAAAGCAGCCTTAGTATTATTGGGTTTAAAAGTTTTTCTGTGGCTCTTTGCTAAAACGCATGTTTCACAATGTGACATAGAATTAACTGGAAATAGTTTTGGAAATAAAATATGCAAATAACTTGTAGAAGGATGACCTAATCTTCGGTGCCATAGCCAAGCTTCTCGTTCCGATGTCCCATGAGTCAACATCACAGCACCACTTTGAGTCACCTCATCCACACAGTACAACCCTTGACTTTCAGTGCCACGCCCAATGATCACTCCCGTCCTGATATCCTGTAAAATACAAAACGTAGGGTACATTAGGACAATACAGTTGAGTTCTTTTGTGACATGGCTGATGGAAAGCAGCTTATGTGATAACGAGGGAACATAAAGACAATTAGAGATTTTTATTGTGGGTGAAATCTCAATAGTCCCTCCCGATTTTACATCCATTATTCCTCCGTTTGCCGTTTGAATATGTGTTTTTTTTGGTTTGGTTGTTGAAATAATATCCGATAGCTCATAAGTCATCGTATCGGTCGCGCCACAATCAAAAATCCATAGTTTTTGTTTTTGATGTTCGTGGGCCATATTGACATTTCCCTTATTTTTAGGGACTATATGTGCAATATTTGTCTCTTTATCACTTGTGTATAACCGAGGGTTTGAGGGTTGCGCCCCAAACCCTTTACCTGTTGCAGTATCTTCTTCTTCATCTGCTCTGGCCATTCCGCCGAACCCTGATCTGCTCCGGCTTTCATCTCTGGTGACATCTCGGCTGCCGGTGCTAGAAGACTTCCCTTTTTCCGTAGTCTTTGTGCCTCTCTTCTGACCATCAGACCACCATTCGGGATACCCAACGAGTTTGAAACATTGTTCCCGGGTATGTTTCGTCATGCCGCAATGATCACACTTGAGGTGAGTTTTGTCGTCTTTGTTACTTGTTCCGATTCTTTTTCCATCGGTCCGTCGGTAGCCCTTTGATGCAAGCCCTAATCCGTCAATTTCAGAGGCCATTAGACCCACTGTGATACCCTGTGTGTCATTGAGAGGTGTTCCCAGAATGTTCTGGTGAGCGGCCTCCTTGCGGACAGTGGCGTATGCAGTTTCTACGGTTGGAAGGGGTTCTAACCGGAGTATTTCCCTCTTTATAGGGTCATATTTCGGATTGAGAGCGTTTAGAAACTGAAACAGTTTCTGTTCCGTCCTGATTTTGTGATATGCTTGGATATCGGTTGGGCAGGTCATAGGGTTTGGGTCAATCCGATCAATTTCTCCCCATACTCCTTGGAGTATAATCCACAATTCTTCTAGGGAGAGATTGTTCTGTTTGATTTCATTCGCCTTGACATGTAGGTTGAAGGTTTGGAGCTTGTCACGCCCACTGCTATATGTTATAGCCAGGGCATCCCACAGCGATTTTGCTGTCGGAAATTCGGTTAGGTTGCTGGCGAGGGTTGGTTCGATGTTTTGTATGAGCCATGAGAAGACGACTAGGTCGTCTTGTTCCCATTGTTCATATTCTTCGCTGGTTTGATTTGGTGGGTTGGTTGATAAATGGTTTAGAAAGGCTTTTGATTTACCGCCTATGGCTACCCTCATCATCCGGGTCCATAGAGCATAATTCTGGCTGTTGAGCTTGAGGTTTATTTGAAGGTTATCGGACAGTTTTGGGTTTCGGTTTTGTGGGTTGAGGCCATTCTTGAGCAGATTGGCGATTTGAATTGATAGATCTTCTCCCAAGTTACCGGCTTCGGCCATGGCAGCTTGGTTGAGAGGATGATTGGTTTGGGTGAGCAAGGTAAATGATGAACAGGTCAAGAACGACACTGCTCTGATACCATGTTAGAAAGTGATTCACAGAACACTGAATTGATGTATATTTTTGTATATTTCATTACAAAGAAAGGTATACAATTTATAGCACAAAATCGTAATCTAAATATAGTAGACAGCTTGGTTTACGGCTGGATTTACAGCTGATTACTAGCTATCTTTGACCCTGCTAATCTTGGGAGATGATGCTTGACTGATCCCGCAATCTTTGATATCTTTTATTTTTAACAACATTTTCTTGTTAAAACATCTTTCATCACTTGTTTGCATAGAGAGCATTATGGGGAGATCACCAACAGTACACGTAGAAGACATGCCTTAAAACTCTTTTTTAAAAGCAACCCTGTTACTATAATACTTAAAAAAGAAATTAGTTATGTAAGATATAAAGAAATGAGGGAAACTATAGCATGTGTTGCATACTCATTTGTCTTCAAAACTGCCATTGCGCCACTCGATAATGCATATGAACCATCTGGGTAGCCATTAACATAGATTTTGGAATGACGGTTGGAAGTTTCACTCTCTTGATATCAAAAATAGGATCACCAGTTGCAGGGCATGCTGAATAAAATGACCTGGCTAAAAGGGTAATTATAAGCTTCTGACTTTGAAATTGAAATCAAATCTATCTAACTGAGTAGCCGAATGAAGATTGATGTACCTAGCTGGTGTTTTGCATCCAAATACATAGTTGGCAGTGCGGACGTTAAGAATCTAGTATCCATGTATATAATCTATGTAAAAGATATGAATAAAGCTAGTATATACACGCACACCCACCCTTTGGGTACTACGTCATGCAATGGCGGATCCAGAAATTTTTTTTCTGTGGGTTCATTTTTAGATACTCTAATATCAAAGGACCGGATGTAAAAAAAATCAGGTCGGTCCGACGGTTCCGGTCGGGTAAAGTTCATCAAGGTTTGATGGTTGTCTTTGGAAAAAGTTATCAATTTTCTTCGTACCTAAATATCGAATTCAAGTTTCAACAATCACTAGTTGTCTAATTCATATTCACATAATCATACAAGTTCAACAAAGTAACAAAAACAAATAACAATTCACATTTTTCATATAATCATTCAAGTTCAACTAACATATTAACAACACCTTACACATATTTATTGAAAAGAAACAAAGAATGAAAGAAACTAAAGAAATTGTAAATTTACCTTTCGTTCTTTCAAGAAGGTATACAACATGAACCCAAAGTGGCTTGTGAAATCGTTAATTCGAAGTGGTGTAGACGTTAGTTGTGGCTTGTGAAACCGTGAATCAATGAGAGAATTCAAATTTGATACTTGGTAGTGATGGGGTCGAACTCACTGTTGAATGGATTAAGGGAACTCTGATGTCAGTTTAGAAAACAAAAGTCAAGTTTAGAAAAGTGGGTGTGAGGGCGCTGCTGTATAATGTATAAAACCTAGGATTATTTTAGATTAAAAAAAAAGACTTCGTCAAAAAACTGACTCCAACAAGAGTCAAACCGGAGACCTCTTTGTTAATAGACAACACCTAAACCACCCAGCCATCAGCAAATTTCTGACGTCATGCAACTCATACTTTTTTTTATATTATTTGATACTAATATAACGAGAAATCATTTGACCCATAGTTTCGTATAATGATCTCTTTTAATAACTATGTGATAGAAATAAAAGAAACTAATCATTTTTCCCCTTCACTGAAAGTGCCCAAGTTTGAATCGTACAATCCTCATTTTTTTTTATTTCTTCTATGATTGGACACTAAAGACCATAAAAAATAATAATCTATGTATTGGGGAGAGAGTTCAAACCATTGCGAAGCCTTTTGCGCTTCCTCTTGTGTAAGCATAATTACTTTAATAGCCTTCCTAATGAAGCGTTCATATTGTCTTGTCTATTTCTCTTGTTTGCTTGCTACTTGATTCTCTAGTGATTTTGACTTTTGTTAATGTCAAGTCTAATGAGCACAAACCAGTGGTTTCCTTTATAGCTTTTTTACTACTATTTGCAACCATTTTGCCCGATGTATTGTAAAATATTGCAATATCAGCACCTCCTGTATAAACTGTAAAATATAAATTTAATTTGTTAACTATTAAAATTAAATCAAAAGGACAAACTCTAAAACAAAAGAGAATAGAAGAAAATATAACTTATATTAAAAAAGAGGGCAATTACTAAGAGTGTTGTTTGAGCCACATCACTAGGTAAAAACTACAACGTTATTAAAATCTATAAATAAGGGAATTCCAATGACTAAGTTAAATAAAGTGCGTTACATTGAATTGCATAGTTATAATTTCTATCAACCAATGGAAAATAAAATAGTATTGAAACATGTGGTTTTGTTAAAAGTCATATTTCATAAGTCATCTTTAATACAATAAATTCTCTGAAATGACTATTTGCACCTTATACTTCTTCAAGTTGATACAATAAATTCTCTATAATTATCCCTCGTCATCTTGCCATAAATAAACGTTACCCCATACTTTCCAGCATTTTTACGTCTAGAGCTACTATTTTGAAATATCCTACGAAGTATGAAAGCATCCCGCCAACCAAAATGCAGCATAAAAAAGGACAAGAAGACATATATTATGATCATAAGCAAAAAAGGGACAAATGTCATCAATATTAATCGAATTACACAATTGTTCCTAATTAAAGGTCAAATGAAATGATACTATCAGACTATTAGCATTGTTTTGGTGTCCTAAAACTTCTTTAGAATATGACCTAAACCTACATTACTCTGGTAACATATAATAGCAGTGGTTAAACGTTTATAATCACTTACATTTTTGTATAGTATAATTTTAAGTAAAAGATATTTAATCAAATTTCGAAACTAAAACAATTCATATACCGGATACGTAGACGTCGTCAGCAGTGTTAAAGTGCTTATACTATGGCGAACACTTGATAGTTCATAAACCCTTGGTCATAATTCAATATACCAGTTCAATTAAATTAACCTTTTTGATCTAAAAAATGAACAAATTGCACTCTCAATAACCCTTGTCATAAATCAATCTACCGATTCAGTTACTCTAACCAATTTGATATAAAAAACGAAGATGAAATCGAATAGTGAAAGCGTACCTTTGGAATCACTAATGTACGTAGAATAAGGTAGAGATTTAGGGTTCTTGATCAAAAGAAACTTCAATAAAAAAGGAGAATAAAAAAGGAAACTCTGACTCTAAAGACGATTTGACAAAGAGGAAAAGGATTGCCACCTGAATCACAATTCTCTGGCCTAAGAAGAGGACACGTCGCAACAACTTGTTTTGCTTTGGTATACAATATAGATTTATGGGTAGTATATATTTATTAAATTTATTATTTTATATTGTTGTTGTTGTTTATCTTTTTTTAAACGAAAAATCTTATTTTTACTTAATTTACATTAAATTTCTAAACTACGTCCTTTAACAGGTTTGGACATGAGACCATACATCCAAAAGATATATGTCTCTACTGAGTGAGCTAGCCCTATATTTAGTATTATTTTTCTCAATTCTAGATGGCTTGATTATATTACGCTTGTCAAAGAAGTGCCTCAACGCGCCCTACATTTATTATCCCGATCGGTACTTCTCCTTTTATGCAATTATGTACTACACTTAAGTTTCTCGATTAGAAGGCAACTTATTCTTTTGGAGCTGACGTAACAAACTACGCGATCCCCAATGAAGCCAAACATAAATCTGATCTAAATAAAGATAATAAGTTTCTGTTTGGTAGAACTGGAAGTTCCACTCGGAGCATATAGATCTGTAAATTGATTTGCAAGTATAGCCACTTCCGTCGTATGTTTAACATTGATAACAAAAATACATGTTAATGAATTTGGGACGATAAAATATGTGCACCTGCGAGAGACTTTATTACAAGCTCCGTTTTCTTAAAAAAAAAGAAGTTTTACGATGACTTAAAAAGACGTGACTCCACTTTTTTGTGTTCAATTTTCTGATTTCTACCCATGGTTTTAGAGCTTAGTGGAATTTTGGGTGTGGGATAAAATTTTGGGACCAATAGGTGTTCGATTCGGGTTTCCTACTGAATTGATATATATATGCATTATGCATAGTGAAGTTGGATATGATCGGGTGATCCCAGTGGTGATACAATAATACTCCAATGGTTCGTCGGTGATTCAAAGCTGCCGTTCAAAAAAAATTATGATTTCTATTTTTGTAAAACCATAAAGGTAACGCCTAGAAGTAGTAGTAGTGATAAATTTGGTAACTTATCTGTAAACCTAATCTGAAGTTAATTAATTAAAAGTCATAATTATAGGATTTATTATTTAAACTTTGATTCTTTTAGGTATTACTCTTAAAATACTGTGTTCTACATCTTTATGTTAGCAAACTTACTAGATAAACAAATTGTACCATAAAAAAACATTACATGCATGCTCCTTAATTTGAGACCAGCCTTGTTATTTATTTATTTATTTATTTACTTTGTCTAAAATACACTTTTGTTCTCCATGATACATAGGTGGTGAATGAATCTCGATTATATAATGTTGGTACAAGCAGGGGCGGACCTACCTTATGTGAATCCATTGACGCTCTGACGGTAGTGTAAATTTTGGAAAAATTTGACCTTTTTTGACGTATTTTCGATTTCTTTTCCCATTTTTTTATAAAACGTTACCCATACGAAGAATTTTAGATCCCCACTGGGTACAAGTATTTCTTTTTATTATTTTCGATCGATGTAAAAGACGTATCGATATCTATTGAAAATATCACAACTTTAATTTTTTTTTATTTCTTTTGCGGTTGCTATAGCGAGCGAACCAAACTGATATGGAATGAAATAAGGTTGTGTAGCGCACAAGAATCCAACACTTAAATTACTACTTGTAGTCCCAAGAACGCTATATTTTGTAATTTATACAATAGTTAGTTAAGTGGTAGCTAATGATGTTAGGGGTTTTCATCAGTTCAATTTTTGGGATATTCGGTTCGAGATTTAATTTGGGTGAAACCGAACCGAACCGATTTCAATAATGTTCAAACTGAATCAAAAACCGAAGAAGAATTCAGTTCAGCTTTCAGTTTTCAGTTTTCTACTGAGCAAACCAAATTAACTGCTGAGTATTTCAAACATCCAAGTTCCATGTTATCCAAGTTGGAGTTGCATAAACCAATAGATATGAACAGCTCATGTGGTTTGGTTTTGTAAGGAATCATGGAGCATAAGTGGTTTACAAGATGCCATCGAGTAAGATCAATTCACAATTTTCATGGGTGTTAAAGCGGCCGGGTCACATACTCACATGTGGGTAGCAGCAGAGAATAGAGAGTTTGGTGTACCAACTACCTCTTAAGTTAATTCTAATAGTGTTGGTCTGAGATAAGACAAAAGAGTGGGCTAACGCAATGGGCCAAGTAATTTCTTAAAAAATGAATCATGGATGAAAATGAGTTATACCGTTATACGGGTTATCCGGTTCAACCAAATAAGAATTTGAAGAACCGAAAACCGAATAAGCTATTTAGCTCGGTTTTGTCGTTTGGGCTTCCTCAGTTTGATTTATTGGTTTAATCAGTCTTACACAAATAATGAACACCTTAATGATGTCATCACAACCACAGACTTTCCATCTCAAAATAATTTTGACCAGTGGCGAATCTAGAAATTTTTCCATTGGTTTCTTTTGGTATTTTCTCACTGATCTTTTCAAAATCATTCAAGGTTTCCGCTAACTTTTTCCATTTTTTTCCAAACTGGGTCTAGAAACCCTCCCCCACCCATATGGATCCGCCACTGATTTTGACAAATATGAAATATTAGACCTGGAAAATCTTATCCAACAAAAATTAACCAATTAAGATATTTTAACATGATCTCAATATAGCAATTATCTTGGTTATGGTTATAGTTATGATTCATATGGATCCACCGATATGTAATCCATCAGTCCTTTAAGTACTTACATGAATTTGTAGAAAAAAAAATGTTCTTGATCCAAACCCAAACTTAACTACATTATTGAAACATTTTAATACTCTACCCACCTAACTACATGTTGCTTTAAATGAAAATCGAAAGACATCTTAGTTTGCTTGCCCTTAACTATGTCATGAGGTTAATCTTATCAAGTTTTGTTTATGAAGGTTAACGATAGAGTTCAGGACCATCGATAAAGTTTATGTCCATTTATTGATAAGGTATTTATTAATAAGGTTGTGGTTTTATGGGTTGGATATGAGAATCAGGAGCTATGGACCATAGACCTGTGTAAGTTTCAAATGTCTTTTGTTATGGAATTAAAGAGTTTATGATTGTAGAAGAAATATACATACCATTTGAGTATAAGTTGATAAATCTAACCATTTGAGAATAAGTTGATAAATCTAAATTTGTAGACATACTGAACATTCTCTAAATGGGAAGTTCATTTAGGTTCATATATCAATAAACCAGAAAACATCAACAACATTTTATGGTCATTTGGTTAAACATACAAAGACAAAGACAAGTCTCATTCGTTCAATTACCCGTATAAATGTTCATTAATGATTAATGTTAATTTAATTAGTTATCTCTCTCTTTTAAAACCTTTGGTCCAATTCTGAAGTACGTTGTCATATCTTTTATAGGATATCTTTTACCCCTTTAAATAAAGATAACTAATGTTAGAAGAAAATCATACATTAATAAGAGAGAAAATGTTGAATGTTGTTGATCTAATATTCTTTTCAACGCTTGTATTGTAACTTATGAGTGGTCACCAACACCATCATTATGAAACTTGTAAAAAATCGCATCTACCTTGACTAAAGAGATGCTAGAGTGGTGAGAACTGGCAAGGATTAGTTAGACGAATAGATGTTGATCATTACTATTAGTACAAAAAAGTTGTAAAAGTTAAGATAACTTATCTAGCATAACGAATTATTGATGAATTGGTTAATACCTAACTGAATTACTATAAGTGTTTGGGTACATATATCCTATTCCTAAAATCGTTTATCACATATTTACCATCACCCAGGCCGGCCATCATCAGCCACCACCATCCCTTTACTGATTGTTATCATAACTTCATTTTTAAGTAAAAGGAGGTAACTAATTCAAATTAAGGAGTCGTTGACAAAGTTATTTAAAATTACGACTTCTGATACACAAAAGGAGAAAAAACTGGTGTAAAATCGATTTCAATATGGGTGGCTCTGTTTTAGTCACTTTTTAATGGGCATACCCCATAAGTAGTACACTCCTCTTCTCCACTATTGTGCTGCCATTCTATCAAGCCTGATATATCGATGTATCGTGAGAACTAAGGTGGAGAAGCCTGATAGAGAGGGTGGACTTCTGACTTCCTAAACAGACCCAGACACACAGCTGAGCATATTAGAGAAATTCAAATCGCCGGATGCTTCTGGTTCGATTTTAATGTGTCAAAGATGACCGCAAAAAACAAGGGGCTGTTGACCGGTGAAGATGATTATCCCATCTGACAGTCGAACAAATCGCCGGTGACTAATTTACTCACTTTTTAATTTTCCTATCAAGCTTTTTTCAAAAGATATTAAATTTGTTGCAATCAGATATAGTCACGCCATCTATAATTTCAGGTTAGGAGACGGAAGAAGTGGTGGGGTGGAGGGTAATATTATTTCTATTCAAGTGGTGGGTCTCAAATTTAATATATTATTTTATTTATTTAAGTAGACAAGAAATCAAATGACATAAATACCCCTCGTAAGATTTAAGTTTTAACATTTAAAATGGATGATGTTAGAATTAGGGGGTAAAATGTAATTTACTCTAATATATATTACATATTTACGCTTGATTCGTCAAAAGATTTTTTTTTTACTAAAATAGTTAAACTATCTATACACACGGACCAAAAACGTATTTACTCTTATATATATTAAAAATTTATCTGTTTCACTGAATTTACGCTTATGAAATTACTATTTTCTCTTTAATCAATTTATTAAATAATACCCAATTTATTTATTAATATATATGTATATATATATTCCCTAGTAATCAGTCAACGAACAACTGGGTACTTCATCTAATTCTTAATGTGATATTGCTGTTCAAAAAGAAAATCCAATTCTTAATATATATGAATACACTGATTGCACCTAGTAAAGTTTTACCAATTTTGTTTATCCATGAATCTTCACCGTCACCACCCACAGTTCACCACCGCCACCAACCCCATCCCTAACATCAAAACCACCGTCTACCACTCTCCACCGTATAAACCTCCATCACCGCTCACCAGCGTTTACCACCATCTTCCTCTTGTTACCACCGCTGAAACCACTGCAAACCACCTCTTTCTGCCATCGCCACACTCGAAACTCTAGCCGTAATCTTTCCCCTCTGGCTCTCAACTACCCCGTCTGATTCCACCATCCGTAATGTTGGTTCGCAAGTGAACAAGGGTCGCCGGTTTTGGCTCGTCGCATTTACCGTAGTGTTGCTGTTGCAGGTGGGAGCGGTATCTTAGGGAGGGAAGAAATCTAAGATTTGTTTCTGGAATGAAACAATGTTGGTGGTTTTTTTAAGAAAGGAAATTAAAAAGGCTAAATGGGCCATTTCATACATATAAAGGGAAAATATGTAATTAATAATATAGCTTCAATATAGTAATTTCACGTAGGCTAAATCTTTGGGTTTTTTTTAGTATATTTTGTTTTTTAATTTTTATTATTTAATATTTAGTATTGACATTTACAACTTTTTAATATTTTAAGAACTTTATAATTATTTTTTATGTGCTTATTTTTATTTACGTGTCCGTATTAATTCAACTTGATTATGTTTCTTTGAAAATGGATAGGTTCAAATATAATATGTTTTTGTGTTTTTACGTACGTTTTCAGTTGATCTACGTTTTGGTATAAATTTTGTTAAAACAAGTCGGGTCAAATATAATATGTTTTCGTTAGATTGTATAAAATTCAACTTTCTTTACGTTTCGGCACCACCGCAACGTGCGGTACCTTTTAACTTAAAAAAACCATAATTTTTTACTTATTTTTTGTACACGTAAGTATAAATTCACGTTGGTGTTAACGTAAATTTTTTCGCAAATAAGTCGGGTCAAATATAATACGTTTTCGTGCTTCTTTTTAAGTACATATTCAGTTTATCTACGTTTTGACGTAACTTTTGTTCATAAACGACTCGGATCTTGATGATATAAATCCAAATTGCTTTACACTTGGACCCGTCGCAACACGCGAAAAAATTTACTAGTTTTTTTTCTGGGTAAATACGTAATAAAAGGTTTTAGTAAAGCGAAATATGTAATAATCCCAAGTTTTTATGTCATTTGTTTAACCATCTTTCTACTTTAAATTTGTTTACTATTTTCTTGCAACCAAAAAGATCGAAACACGTAATATTTTACATATAAGGAAAGATAACAATGTGACAAAAATCCGAGACACTATTCATACATCTAATTAAACATGTTTTGCAATAATTACGTGTATTTAGACTTAATTATTATCAGTTGACTCCATGAAGTCTAGCAAAGTCCTTGTAAATGCACAAGTTTGTATTTGATAACCATTAGATATCGTCTTATCACATAACAGTAAAATTGTACGAAGCGAACGTTGGTGATTTTTTGATAAAATTTTTTTAATTAGAATTGTTCCAATATACCTGGAACATTAAACTAGTGAAATTAGTATGTGCTTTGTGTGAAAAATAGGTAAAACATAATACAGATATATTAATGTCGTATTTTTCGGCTTTCTTGTGTCTAGTGTTATGTATATCATAATCAGATGATAAATGGAGGGAAACTAGATAAAAGTGCCCATTACTTCCAAACTAAACTAGATGATGATTTTTAAGGAACATGTTTTAATAAATTAGGAAACCTAATTTTCAGCCAAAGCATATTCCCAACAGCCAAGACCATGTGGATTTACTTTTGATAAAAAACATCTTACATGTAAATGTTGGTACATATTTTGTGACAACAGTTTAGATTTGGTCTTTGGATATCTTATAATTAGTAAAACGATAAACCGTTAGCGGGTTTAGTTGTGTAATAGTTAGTTGTAGTGATTGGGCCAAACCAGACCCTCATTGTAGGAGTGGTAGGCGAATTGGGGCCAGACCAATTTGCAGCCCTGTGGTTAAACCCTAGCCCAGTTGTAAACATGTCTCTATATAAAGAGAGTTTTACATTAGGGTTAAGGTTGCTCAGTTAGTTACTTCAGAGAGAGTTGAGAGAGAATTCGTAGAGAGATTGGCTTGGACGAATTCGTGGGATCTAGATTGATTGTAATCGTTGTGATAGATAATCAATAAAGATCGGGTTTATTGTGATTTCTGATCCTACTCGTATTTATGTTATAATCTAATCTAGAGGATTCCGCATTCTAGGTTGGATAGACGATTCTATGAAGATCCATACGGATTAGGGGACTTACAATTTGTATCAGAGCTTTGGGCTCTTGTTTTGCTCGGTTCGGAATCGTTACTTCATAAAAAGTTGGGTTTTTGGACGTTTTGACGGTTCTTATAGGGTTTTTGCTGTTTTTTCAGATAAACATCAAGGTTTTCTGATAGAAGACTTGCATCTCGGATCATAAGTGAAGCATCTCGAATCACAAATTTGCATCTTGGATCAGAAAACTTGCATTTCGTATCAGAACAATGCATCTCGGACCATTTGTGTTGATCTTGGATCATCTCGGATTGCATCTCGGATCAAAACAGTGTATTTCGGATAAATTGGAAGCATCTGGGATCACAACAAATCTCGGATCTTTGGTATTGATTCCGGATCATCTCGAATACCATCTCGGATCACTGTTCCGAATTACCATCTCAGATTGGTATCTCGAATCACTTTTCCGAATTTCCATCTCGGATTGTTAATCCGAGTTACTGTTCCGAGTTGAACTCGAAAAGGTGAAAGTTAACCAGCTGACGTAATCGGAGATAAACGTTTTCGTACACAGAATTTGATCCATAAACAATTTTGACAAACCGACTGCAAGGTTAGACTCGTGTGATTTTTAGGACAAAAAAAGCACGAAAATTCCTAAAATTCGTCTCGAACATTATATATCATTGGATTCGTATTGTCGAGACGAGTCTAACGATACAATTTGGTAATCACATATTTCGGAAAAAAATTTAAACGTTTTTAGCGAGCCGGTTCGGTAAAAATGTCGAATATGTCAAACTTGAACGCATTGTTGAGAATGGAGCATGAGGCAAGCATGACTAACAAACCGCCAAAGATGTTGAAGGTAGAGAATTACCTTACATGGAAGGATAGATTTCAGTCGTTTATAGAATATCAGGACACACGGATGTGGATTTGTATTCAAGATGGGTACGTAAACCCAACTCACGACTTTTAAGGCAGACAACGTGTCACTACCTATGTAAACATGTCAGAGGCTGATAAGAGAATGTATGAGTCTGAGAGAAGGACTTAGATGCAATAAAGATGTCGTTACCTGATGGCATCAAACATACATTCAAGCGATATACTACTTCGAATGAGACGTGGGATGCTCTAGAGATGAGGTATGAGGGCAATCCTAATGTGAAGAAAACAAAGTTGACTTGCTGAAGAAGCAATTTGCTGTCTTTAAAGGCATGAGAAATGAGTCCCTCGAAGACAAGAAATGGAAAATTATGACATAGAGGGATACACATACGTTGAGATAAATGATAAGTTGCTAGATGCTTTACCTGCCAAATGGGATATTTATACTCTTATGATAAAAGGTGAAGCTGATTATGAACATAAAGACTTGGAAGAGGTTTTTGGGAAACTGAGAGCTTATGAGCTCAACATGAAGAAGAAGAAGAAGAAGAAGAGGAAGCTGGATATGATCAGGTTCAAGATCCGGGAATTTATAAAGGGATTCCATCTTCATCTTCCAATAATGCTTCAAGTGATTCAGCTACTGCGTTTCTCTCATATGAAAATGAGCAGGTTGTGTCAAATGCTGATGGTGATGTATGTTTTGTAGCTGCTTCAGAAGGATCGTCAGGGGCCAAGAGACAATAACCTAGCCATAATGACAATAGTACAAGGTCTATACCTTGAGGTTTAAGGCTGCTGAAGATTATCTGGCCTTGCTTGCTTCATTCGTTGCTTCATATGAGAACTACATTCAGCAAAGAATATCTGATCCTGCTACTTTTGATGAAGATTATGATCAAATTGACCCTGATGACCTAGAGGAGATGGATTTACAATGGCAGATGGCCATGATCTTTAGAAGAGTGAAGAGATTAATGAATAGGATGCGTAGAAAGTTCGATGGAAAGAATGTAGGTTTTGACAAGTCTAAACTGAGGTGTTACAATTGTCAAAATTACGGACACTTTGCTAGAGAATGTCAAAGACCTAAGACTGAATCTCGTTCTAACTCATCTTTTCAAGATTCTCTTGGTCATGGTTCAAGCAACAGGAATGCATCAACTAACACTGGATCAAAGGCCTTGATCTCTACTGCTAGAGAAGGTTCTTATGATTGTAGTGTTCATCTGGAAGGTGATGACAATGCGGCACAAGCTTTCATGGCTGAGATAGCCATAGTTGATGATGTAGAAGTCAAGGCTGGTGATGAGGTCGAACAAGAGACTGTAGCTGAAAAGGTTAGGGCTGATCAAACGACTAAAAACATGAAATCTGATGTAGAACGGAATGCTGAAGATAATAGAATGGTTGCTGATTTTGCAGCTTTCATGGCCGATCTAAGCAAATCAACAGGAGATGTACATTCTAAATCTGGTAGTTCTGTTTTCTTAAAATGTCGTGAACTGCAATGTGAAGTTGACAGGTTAACATAACAAAACCAAAGTCTGGTAAATGAGCTCTCGAATGTAAAAGAATCAAATTTTTTCGTAAAAAGAAATGAGTCATTATATTTGAAGAAAATTAAAGGTTATGAAGAAGAAATCAATATTTCAACCTGAAACTAAATGAAAAACTTCAAATTACTGACTTAGCTCATGATATGATGAGTGAGAAAATAAAAGAGATTTCTGAAAAATGCAAAGAGTTGTCAGAAGCACAACTGAAAAATTGTGAACTTGAAAAGAAATTGAATCAATTCAGAGATTCATCTTTTGTTATGAAACACATGATGAATGGCTTGAAGAAAAGTAATGACAAGACAAGTGTGGGCTTCAAAGGTTTCAATGAAGTTCCACCACCTCTTGGTCATGACTATTCTTTCTTGCCAGACGAAGAAGAGCTAACATACTTTGTGTCAACTACACCTAGTAGTTCCACATCAGGGAATGTGGATGTGTCTGAACATGCCATGAAGGATAATAATAGGGAAGCGGTTTTGAAAACAAAGAATGCACATCTTAAGAATAAATAGCAAATTTTTGTTAAAAAAAGTTGATTTTGTTAAAGGGAGTGATATAAAAGACGAGACCACTGTTATGGAAAGAGAGTCATATGTTCAGTTTGCTAAAAATAAAAACACAGAAAAATCAGAAACTGAGCAAACTAAACAAGATCCTTCAAAGGCATCAGCATCATCAGCATCATCCTCATCATCGCTAGAAGATCGTGCTTCAAATGTCACAACAAGGGACATGTAGGTAGCTTGTCCTAACAAAAAGAATGAAGCACAAATGACTGAGAGAAAGAGAGAAAAATCACTAGAAGAGATTGGTGATGGTGAGCAAGAAGTTTCTAACTCACCGAAGACATCTGCTACCAAGTGACAAAGTGTTGCTGTTGATGTAGATAAGGCTGAAAAAGGAACTCACCAAGTTCCTCGTTTTCAAAGAAATTAACAAAGCTTTCAGCCTGAATCTACATTAGGCAGATATGAAAGACCTAGAAGTAATTCACCAAGAATGAATAACTTTAATGGTCAATCAAGTAATTTCAGAAGTCAAGGTCAATATCAAACTCGATATCAGAATGTTGGTAGTCGAAATTTTTATAACAATGGCTTTAGAAATTATCATCATCGAAATTCATGGAATCAAAACCAAAATTTCCAAAGGTCACAAAGTCCAAACATGTTTAGAAAACCTCAGGACCAGAGACCAAATGGAAATCAAAAATCATTTCCATTAACAGGTCCGAGATCCAAGACTCCAGTTAGGGGTGATGGATATTGGATGGATGTTCCGGTGGTTGACGAATTTGGAAGACGCAAGACCATTAAGGCTTGGGTCCCCCAATCTAACTAATTTTTGTTGGGTTGTGCAGGAGCTGCTAAGGAGGATTGATTATCCACTTGTGGTATGTTGTTAGTGGCTGCTCCAGGCACATGATGGGGGATGCGAGGTTCTTGACTGCTAAAGGAGGGCACATTACAGATCGAGGAAAAGTGACCAACGGGAAGATCACATTGGACAAAGTGAACTATGTCGAGAGCTGAAGCAGAATCTGATGAGTGTGTCTCAAGTTTGCGACAAGGGTCACTCGGTCCACTTAACTAAGTCTGAAGCTTTGGTGTTGAAACCTGGTTTGGTGATACCGGATGATTAGATAGCGAAACACCCTAAAACGTTTTGACCATATGAGACGCAGCGGAAATACAGACTCAAAAATTCTTTATTTATTGACCATATGACATACTTGAAAGTTCATTTATAAAATGTTAGGCACTTTCTTGGAAGGATTTACAACATTCATTCTTGATTAACTTGTTAAATGTAATACATGAATACAAGCAACGAGACCGCTATTCCCGTACAATCCTTGCTCTTTTTGACTCGACCTTCAACCCTTTAAATTCCATAGTAATGATAATTACGTGCAACCTGCAATCACCACATACATCCACATTATTAATATTCGATGACAACATTCATAATATTAAACATTCATAATTAACTGACCACTCCATAATCTTTCTATTCATGAAGATCCTTTCGATTATCTTTCCGTGTATGATCTTGCTTCACAATCTTCAATATTCATAAGTCAACAATAGTAAACCTGCACTTTCATTTCATTCGCAGGACAATAATTAGTAGCGTTAATGCTCATATGTATTGAGTCGTGTATACATATATAAGCCCTTACATACCACTTACATTCCCATAATTTCTTACACGATTCCCTGTATTCTACATAATAATCTTCATTTATTAAAGAAGAAGTGATTCAGGAAATCACTTACCTTATGTGTCCGTATTCGTATCCGCTTCCTTAACTCCTCTTGACCCGTTAGCCTTTCATTCTTGAGTCCATCTTGACATGACTCCACTTTTGTTCATGTCACCACAATCATATCATGGTTAGCATATTTATAATCATATATACTAACATTCATTACTTTCCATTCATATATTTCTTGCCTTGCATTAATCAACTATCACATATATAAGACATGTACTAATGACCGCCTTCTTTCACGTTCCCGCAACTCAATTATCACTCGTACGAGTGAGATGCTTGTCACTCGTACGAGTGAGATATTTATCACTCGTACGAGTCACATATATAATGTACACATATTTCATTTATACATATGCTAATACTTTCATAATTCTACATTTGATAATTACATATAAAGTTAGTCAAATTAATATAATCACAACATCATTCGTCGCTAGCGAGTCCATATGCTATGGACATAATACACTTTCACTTCTTAATTCCAACTAACTATCAATTCGAATACATGATGAACATCAGACTATCCAAGCACATGGCACAAGCTCCTAATGCATGATCTTACCCAAAACATACATTCAACCCGAATTCTTGTATAAGTTCCATTTGTAGCACATTCTTCAAGTTAGTTTACTACTAATTACGTCATTAACATATTTCATTCATACATGATAAGCCATTTCATTCAATTTCACATCCTAACTTCACTTAGACATTTTAACATACACTTGGTGCACATACCACTTTTGTGAGTCCTGGTGACGGTGGTTCCAGACGGAAGTTTGGGCGTAAGATAGTATCGATTCGGTAGAATGTTATAAAGAGGGAGTAGAAACAGAATCAGCGAAAGCTTCGGTAGTATACATCTTGTCTGGCTGACGGAACTTCCTGGAGAGAATCCGCCAGCGTTTCCCCTTGGGGAACTTCCAAAACTTACAAACAATGAACACACAACACATATATAGGCATGAGCAGGTCGTGCTAAGCGAGCAGGTTAGCTTCATACGAAGTATCCTTCGTACGAGTGAGATGTTATCACTCGCACGAGTCACTTGTCACTCGTACGAGTCACTTGTCACTCGTACGAGCCAGTTCTTGATCGCACTTGGGTCGTGTGTTCGTATTTAATCTATACAATATTCAATACACACACATACATACCGAACTTTCTAATTTATATGAAATTTAAACTCAATTTCTCACTTTTAGTCCTTCTAGTTATTCTTATATCACCAATAACACTAATTTTTATTCTCTTGTTACTCAACTAACTATTTAACTAAGTTAAATAGCTTGATTATTTTATTTTATACCATCACACAAAGAAACATACTAGTCAATTAAAATTTGTGATTTTGGGACATTATAAATCTACCCTCCTTAAAGGAGGTTTCGTCCCCGAAATCTTTCTCCTTCTTGCTAGACCAATTCTACTCTTACTTTTTCATCTATTCATGATGCTTACTATAACATGAATACATTCGGGATCTTGGCAAAAGTTTTATTCATGCATAAACATAATTGTTCGCATTGTCCCCACCTTCTTTAATCAAGTAAAAATTATTTTCATAATCATATAAAGTCAGAATCTTATCCAGAGCTCTTATTAGTGTCTTCTTCACTTTATAATGCTAGTTCCTAGAACACATCATCGCTAGCGGTTCATTCATTAAATTTATTCAAAGTGTATACTATTGCTCGTACAACTTAAGTTTACAGCTTGTTTCTATCTTTCTAATTAAGTCGAATACATTCGTACATTTATTAATCAAAATAAATCGATTTATTTCATCCTATTCATATATCATATATGATATTTTCATTTTGTTTACCATGGGCAAACCCCAACATCCCATTATTAACGTTCTTTCTAATTACTTTGATATTCATATGAGGGGTTAACGTATTATTATACGCATACTATAAACTGACCTATTAAAACTACAACAAAACTACCCATTAAAGAAAATCATTCAATATACCAATTCTTACTCATAGTTGTGAGCTAAACATTTTACTAACATTGATTTCATTGCATAACCAACGGTCTGTGATCTGAATCGGCCTGATTCTTCGTGAGTTTATGCGATGCTCGGATTGATCGCATCCATTCATTTGGTGAGCTTCTGCCTATGCGCATCTTTTCAACAATATCTTGTTCAAATGAACATCGCCAACAAGCCCAGCATCAAAGTTAGCAATTTCTTAATGGTACTTGCCATTAATACATTCCTTTCAAGTATTTATTCTACTTGGTGTTTAAGCACCTACAATTCTTACAAATTTCTTACGTGTATGCTATAACATATCACACATACCATTTCTGCATACAATTCTTTCATTTTGTTAGTTATTTTACCAACTTTCTGCAGTTTGACTTTTCAAGGTCAAACTGGCACTTTTACTTATCGTACATGTATTGAGGTACACGTTTGTACTTCTTTCCAAATCAAGCATACTTTCAGAACATTGTTTTAGCATTTCATGAGAAAGTCTTCTTTCCTTGTAATTACTTATGTCGTTCGTCCGGGTCCTAGCTCGTCATTCAATTTTGACTCTAATGTGTTATTTAAGATGCGCAACATGTACTTTATCCAGTATTTATTTCCTTCAACTAATTTTTTCTCAATACTACAATAAATTTTCAAAGGGTTATACTTACTTCATGCATCAAACCCTTCATGCTATTTTATAATTACTTGTCTTATAATTAATCAACTTAACCTCGTTGACATTTCAGGAAGTTTAACTATAAATACATTCTCATTTATGTTTTATCAATTACTCATCCGACCCGTTAGGAGGCGTTTCGCATTCAAGCTTGTGCCTCCTACTGTTTATCAAAATTTTCATTACATCTTTCAACACAATTTCCTTTATAGTGGTTTATGCTAGAAAACCTTTATATTCCAATTTTACCCTCCAGTAAGACATTAGACCGAATGAACGTCAACCCAAATTGCTAGATGCATTTCACTTGGGTTAATCTATTACCCAATTTTAACACATCCCTTTCTAGTCTAGCTATAAGCTCCTACCGAAAGCATAATCTTTTATACATACCTGAAGTAAGTCCAAAACCATCGACTAGTTATTCACACCTTGCGATGTTTATTTCTTTCCAATTTGTGGCAATGCATGCCCATACATTACGCTTACCTATAAGCATAAAACTTGACAAAATAAAACATTAAATATCGGGTTCAAATGGTGATCACCATTGACCCGCATGACTCGTTTGTCCTTTTAACCATTCTTGCATACAACATATTTGCATATATATATATATATATATATATATATATATATTTAAAACATAACTTGAATATTATCTGCTTTATGAATATTTACTTATTTGGTCCGTACCTACTTACGGATTTGAACATTTTCATTCTCATCATACATTCTTACTTGTTTGATTCATACTTCCTTACGGATTCGAACATTTTCATTCTCATCATATATTCTTACCTGTTTGATCCGTACTTACTTACAGATTCGAACATTTTCATTCTCATCATACATTCTTACCTGTTTGATTCGTACTTACTTACAGATTCAAACATTTTCATTCTCATCATACATTCTAACTTGTTTGATCCGTACTTACTTACATATTCAAACATTTTCATTCTTATAGATTGTCTCCGTTTCTTCAGAGTCTTACAACTCTTTTCACCCACACGTCAAACTACTTGCCGACTCTATCGGACATACCTATGATGATTATTATGATCTCACGAGGGTCATATGCTTTTTGTGCACTGGCTAGGTGCGCAATCCACATGCTAGTTTCGTGCCTTCATGTAATCATCACCTTATATCCGAAAAAGTGGGTTTTGGTTCGTGCAACATCTTTAAAACCTTACCAAGACAGTATCATTATCTTTTGTTTAATATTTACCCTCACGAAGGGGATTTTCCCTTTTTCTTGTAACACCGGTACCCATATATATATAATATATATATATATATATATATATTATATATATTAATATTGAGCACCTAGGGTCCATCTGTCTATTTACATGCTTTGGTATTCATCCTAGACCCCATCCTTGGATCTTCCTCCTCAATCACTTAAGCTTACCTTGCGTATATAATACATTTAGTTTCTTTATATGAGTACATATACACAGGCTTACATTCATTTATACATTTGGATCTTGATCGAGTCTTGGATTGTACGGGTTCTTTATCACAAGAGCACACAGGTTCAAGTACTTACGTTCTTGTATTTGATTTCACTCAAACCTTGGCTCTGATACCAACATAAAACACCCTAAAACGTTTTGACCATCGGAGACGCAGCGGAAATATAGACTCAAAAATTCTTTATTTATGAACCATATGACATACCTGAAATTTCATTTATAAAATGAATACAAGCTACGAAACCGCTATTCCCGTACAATCCTTGCTCTTTGACTCGACATTCAACCCTTTAAATCCCATAATAATAATAATTCCTTACAACCTGCAATCACCACATACATCCGCATTATTAATATTCTGTGACAACATTCATAATATTAAACATTCATAATTAACTGATCACTCCATAATCTTTCTATTCATGAAGATCCTTTCGATTTTTCTTTCCGTGTATGATCTTGCATCACAATCGTCAATCTTCATTAGTCAATAATAGTAAACATACACTTTCATTTCATTCTCAGGACAATAACTAGTAGCGTTAATGCTCATACGTATTGAGTCGTGTATACATATATATAAGCCCTTACATACCACTTACATTCCCTAATTTCATACACGATTCCCTGTATTCTACATAATAATCTTCATTTATAAAAGAAAAAGTGATTATGTGTCCGTATTCGTATTCGCTTTCTTGCCTCCTCTTGACCCGTTAGCCTTTCATGCTTGAGTCCATCTTGACATGACTCCACCTTTATTCATGTCACCACAATCATATCACGGTTAGCATATTTATAATCATATATACTAACATTCATTACTTTCCATTCATATATTTCTTGCCTTGTATTAATCAACTATCGCATATACAAGACATGTACTAATGATCGCCTTATTTCACGTTCTCGCAACTCAATTATCACTCGTACGAGTGAGATGCTGGTCACTCGTATGAGTGAGATGCTTGTCACTCGTACGAGTGAGATGTTTGTCACTTGTACGAGTGAGATATTTATCACTCGTACTAGTCACATATATAACGTACACATATTTCATTTATACATATGCTAATACTTTCATAATTCTACATTTGATAACCACATACAAAGTTAGTCATTTTAATATAATCACAACATCATTCGTTGCTAGTGAGTCCATATGATATGGACATAGTACACTTTCACCTCTCGATTCCAACTAACGATCAATTCGAATACATGATGAACATCACACTATCCAAGCACATGGTATAAGTTCCTAATGCATTCAACCCGAATTCTTGTATGAGTTCCATTTGTAGCACATTCTTCAAGTTAGTTTACTACTAATTGCATCATTAACATATTTCATTCATACATGTCAAGCCATTTCATTCAATTTCACATCCTAACTTCACTTAGACATTTTATCATACACTTGGCATACATACCACTTTTGTGAGTCCTGGTGACGGCGGTTACAGACGGAAGTATTGGCGTAAGATATTACCGATTTGGTAGAATGTTATAAAAAGGGAGTAGAAACAGAATTAGTGGAAGCTTCGGTAGTATACATCTTGTCTGGCTGGCGGAAATTCCTGGAGAGAATCCGCCAGCGTTTCCCCTTGGGGAACTTCCAAAACTTACAAACAATGAACACACAACACATATATATATAGGCATAAGCAGCTCGCTCGAAGCGAGCAGGTTAGCTTCGTACGAGTGAGATGTTATCACTCGTACGAGTCACTTGTAACTCGTACGAGCCAATTCTTGATCGCACTTGGGTCGTGTGTTTGTATTTAATCTATACAATATTCAATACACACACATACATACTGAACTTTCTAATTTATATGAAATTTAAACTTAATTTCCCACTTTTAGTTCTTCTAGTTATTCTTATGTCACCAATAACACTAATTTTCATTCTCTTGTTACTCAACTAACTATTTAACTAAGTTAAATAGCTTGATTATTTTATTTTATGCCATCACTCAAAAAAAATATTAGTCAATTAAAATTTTTGATATTGGGCTTTTATAGATAGTGATGAGAGCACCAAGGAGAAATGACACTTACGTCATGGACATGGGTGCTAAGGACTCTTCCACTATGGTGGCAAGTTTATTGTTAAAAGCATCTGAGGCTGAGTCAATGCTGTGGGACAGACACATGGCCCACGTCCACTAACGAAAAATGAATTATATTATTAAAAATGGTTTAGTGGAAGGGGTGCCAATACAGAGGTTTCATGTGGAAGATAAATGTCTTTCATGTCAAAAGAAAAAATAACATAAGGAACCTCACAAGTCCAAAAGAGTAAATTCCATAGATGCCCCTTATGAATTACTTCATATGAATCTTTTCGGTCCAGTGAATGTAAGGAGCATAACTGGAAAGTACTATTGTCTAGTTATCACTAATGATTCCTCACGGTATTCATGGGTTTTCATTTTAGGTACAAAAGATGAGACAACAGAGATGCTAATAGATCTTTTTACAAAATTAGAAAATGTCCATGTTGCACGGATCAAGAGGATAAGGGTGATAATGGCACGGAGTTCAAGAATCGGATTCTGGATCTCTATTGTCTTCGCAAGGGAATTGAACATCAATATTCTGCTCCTTATACACCTCAACAGAATGGAGTCGCTGAGAGGAAAAACAGGACGTTGATTGAAGTCGCATGACTATGCTTTTTTATTCAAAGCTTCCAGTTCTTTTCAGGGAGAAGCTGTGAAACAGCTTGTTATGTCCTAAACAAAGTTTTGAAGGTTAAACGGTTTAACAAAACATGTCACGGACTATTGTTTAACCGGAAACCAAACTTGAAAGGCTTTGAACCATTTGGATTACCCTGCACCATTGTGCGAAATAAAGATAAGCAAAAATTTGGTGAGGTAGCTAACGAGGGATACTTTCTAGATTATATGCCTAGAACACCGAATAAAAGGGTTTTAATCTAAAAACTGGTAAAATTGAGGTTGTGTTTAACATGGAAATCACTAGTTATTCACCTCAACAATCAACGAGTGGTCCTGATATATTATATGATTATGATGGTGTTTTTAAATCATTTAATATTCATGATTTTTCAATGCAAATGAGTCTCAGGTGATTCAAACTGTGATCAGTGAAGATGAAGAGGGTGACTTCATGCCTAGATCGAGTATATCAATGACAGATTCTCCAGAAACTTCCTCCAGTGCAGCTCAATAGGATTCAAGTGATAGTGAGTCTGAACCTATTCAGGGGGAGGATTTTACTAATCCGTTTGCTAATAAGAACATTCAGGGAGAGATTGGATCTAATTTGGGAGATAATTTAGTTGTTGACACCATTGCTACTGCACGCGCAAACAGAGATCATCCAGTTGAGAACATCATAGGTGATGCTGCTGCAGGTGTTTAGACAAGAAGAGGTGTGATCGAAGGTTCCTGTTTATTTACTTTGATTCAGAAGACTGGGATGATACATGAGTGTTGTATAGCTGCTTTATTGCCCAAGAGGAGCCGAAGAATGTACACATGGCTCTAAAAGATAATTCATGGGTTGAAGCTATGTAAGTGGAACTAGCTTAATTTAAGAAGTTGAAGGTTTGGGAGCTAGTTGACTTGCCTGAAGGAGAGAAGCAAATAGGCACCAAGTGGGTGTTTAAGTGAAAGAGAGACGACCCAGGGATCGTGACCAGGAATAAGGCTCGGCTAGTGGTAAAGGGTTCAATCAGCAAGAGGGGATTGATTACAATGAAGTGTTTGCACCAGTAGCTAGGTTGGAAGAAATTCGTTTGTTCCTAGCTTTTGCTTCATTCAAGGGCTTCAAAGTTTACCAACTTGACGTGAAGAGTGCGTTTCTTTACGGGAAAGTACAAGAAGTGGTGTATGTCTCACAACCAGATGGATTTACTGATCCCGATTATCCAGATTCGAGTATATCGACTTGATAAGGCATTGTATGGATTGCATCAGGCACCTAGGGCGTGGTATGAGACACTGTCAGCACATTTGTTAAAGAATGGTTTTGAATGAGGTCAGATTGACAGTACACGTTTCATTAAAAGAAAGAAGGAAGACTTTCTGCTGGTATAGGTATACGTAGATGATGATTATTTTTGGGTAATCTGATGAGAACATGTGTCATGAATTCGAGGAGGTAATGAAGAGTAAGTTCGAAATGAGTGCGATGGGTGAACTGTCTTACTTTCTGGGTTTGCAAGTTGAACAGAAGAAGGATGGGATATTTATACATCAGACGAAGTATGTTATAACATTTTGTCTCGTTTCAAAATGGAGGATTGCGCTACGTTCAATACACCTATTTGTGAGAATCACAATCTTGGTCCAGATCATGAGAGTGTGGAGGATGTTGATCCAACTCAATATAGGGCGATGATTGGTTCTCTAATGTACTTGACTGCTTCAAGACCATACATCATGTTTGTAGTGTGTCTTTGTGCTAGATATCAAGCGAATCCAAAAGAGTCACATATGAAAGCGGTGAAGTGGATTCTTCATTACTTGAAGGGGAAACCTAAACTGGGGTTATGGTATCTAGCTGCTAGTGATTTGAAGTTTGTTGCTTTCACTTATTCGGACTTTGGAGGATGCAAATCAACCAGAAAGTCTACCACAGGTGGTTGTCAGTTCTTAGGAGGGAGGATCTTGTCATGGCAATGAAGAAGCAGTCTTGCGTGTCTACCTCTACGTGTGAAGCTGAATATATTGTTGCGGGTAGCTGTTGCTCTCAGGTTCTCTAGATACGACAGCAGATGCGCGATTACGGTTTGAATTTCACTCGTACTCCTATTATGATAGACAATAATGCCACTATTTCAATCACAAACAACCCCGTAAAATACAGTCGTACAAAACGTATTGACATTCGTCATCATTTATACAGGATTGTGATGAAAAGAAATTGATTGAACTACTTAGAGTCGACACACTAGATAACCTAGCAGATCTTTACACAAAAGCATTTGACAGGGCTCATTTTGAACATCTAGTCGAACTCAACGAGATGAGGAATCCTGAATAACTAGTTTTCATAAGAATTTTGTAAATAATTTACTGTTTTTCAAAAATCAAAACATAAAAAAATAGAAAATAAAAAATGAGTTTTCACTGTGTGAAAAGAGGAAATGATAATACACAGTGGGTTAGACTGTCATACTGAAATTAAAATTAAATTGCTTAAGTGTGATAGCAGCTTCATCATATGATGTACAGAAGGAAAAATCATGAAATAATCAACTTACCTTGGGGATATAAACATAACGAACTGTGTATGAGTGGGTAACATATCAGTGACGTATGGTTTTATAACCTTAAATCTTGCGTTGATAGATTTCCAAAATTGAGGTTTTAGGTCTTTATATCGTTATTTCATCCGGGATATCAGGGTTGTCCTTCTGCTGCATCCAGATATATGCTGACCTAGGCACAACAAGGATATCTTAAAAGAGCTAAAATGCCAAATCCAAGAAATTGAAGAAGCTCTCCTAGACATCATTCAAATGTGAAAAATGCATAAATTGTACCAAAATTTGGTATTTGCCCTAACCCTCGATAGATATTGGTCTCTTTGCTGTACGGAAGTACTGACCTGATCACCAAGTATCTAACATTTTAAATCAAAAAGGATGAATTTCGGTATACTCACTTACTACGAGGAATCTTTGTGCATACCTTGATCGTGGGGTATGTCCTGAAGTGGTACACACTAGAACTTATTACTAGGTAATGGTACTTGAAATGTTCATGTATTTTGTTTAAGTGGATAAACAATACTGGTAGTCATCTTGAACAATTACATATAGAATTATCTAATAGTGTGGAAACAGATTGATGATGCTGATATGATCTTCTTCCTGGTGATTCTCACAAAAACAGAGTGTTTATTATTTTGTTGTTTCTTTACTTTCAAAAAATATAAAAAATCCAAAAAGATTTTTTTTGTTCTTGGAAATTCTTAATGTACGGAAAATGGTTGTTCATGGAGGAGTTGTTACCGATAGGGGGAGACGGTGTTAGGATATGAGTTCCAATATTTTAAAATCTTGCAGGTTCTCTGTGCTTAAAAATTTTGAGTATGTGGTTTGAGTTGAAAATTGCTTAATCTGTAATACAGTTTTATCATCTCTTGAATAATAATAATTTGTTAACATGTGTTGAAAAATTCTTATGGTTTCTCGAGATGTTTGCTTTATAGTGTATAGATTGTAGCAGTGTGTTGCTGAGAAGTTTTGTGAAGAGGAGTTTGCTTGGATGCTTGGTAGAACTTCCTTTCTACATTGCACACAAAGTTTAAGAGTTTGAAGATTGTTATGCAAGTGCTAAACTGGAGTTTACTCAAACGCTAACGATTTAGAAGATTTGGTGATTGGATGCATCAGCTTAAGGGGAGTCTGTTGCTGACAGAAGCTATTAAAGCTGAAGCTATCCAAAGACCAAAGACGTTGAAGATTGCAAGATGACTAAAGACAAAGTTGTTTTATGAAGCTATTGTCAAGGGGGAGTTTGTTGGTGCATATTTGTGACAACAGCTTAGATTTGGTCTTTGGATATCTTATATTAGTAAACCGATAAATAGTTAGCAGGTTTCATTGTGTAATAGTTAGTTGTAGTGATTGGGCCAAAACCAGACCCTCATTGTAGGGAGTGGTAGGCGAATTGGGCCCAAACCAATTTGTAGCCCATGTGTTTAAACCCTAGCCCCGTTGCAAACCTGTCTCTATATAAAGAGAGTTTTGCATTAGGGTTAAGTTTGCTCAGTTAGTCACTTCATAGAGGCTTGGACGAATTCGTGGGATCTAGATTGATTGTAATCCTTGTGATAGATAATCAATAAAGATCGGGTTTATTGTGATTTATGTTCCTACTCGTATTTCTGTGATAATCTGATCTAGAGGATTCCGCACTCTAGGTTGGATAACGATTCTGGAAGATCCATACGGATTAGGGGACCTACAGTAAACCCACCCTACTCGGTGCTATGTCAATGGTCTACTTCTCGATCGCCATGAGACTGTGCCCCCCGATGCGCGGGAACTAGATGGAATCCGTAAACCTCGCCCCAGTCAGGTTCGAACCTGGGATTAAAGCTCTGATTCGTCCCTTCACCCAAATGTCCTTTGAAAATGATCCAAGCGAGAATCGAACCGGCATTTCCACTAGGGAGGACAAGCCAATTTACCACTACACTCTAGTGCATGCTTCACTTAAAAGCAGTGTTGTAAAAATCACGAATAGGCGGCGACTAATGGCGATTAATCGCTAGTCGGCCAGTAACTGAGTATTTTTTCGTTAATCAGTCCATTAATCGCTAGTCGGGCCTAGTTAGCCAGCCAAAAATCAGCGATTCCGGCAAGAAACCTGTATATTCCAACTAAAACCTCTAAATTCTAGCTAATTTCAACCAAACCATGTGAATTCCAACAATTAATCTTTATACTTAAAAATGAGTTGAATAAGAGTTAAAACCTAGCTAATCAAAATATTTACCTATAAAAATATGTATATGTATATATAAAACTGAAAATTACATATAAAAAACTCGATCCGACTAATCTCAAATAATCCTAAGTAGTCGTTAATCCCCACCTCAACAGCCGACTAGCGACTAGCGAGTTCTCAACCTTGCCTAAAAGCTTGAAATGCAATGATTGTGTGTGTTTATGTAGGTTTTCCATCCTTGAATCCTCACTTGAACACATTTCTTGCAATATAACAATCCCTTTCCCTCTTCTCTTGAAACCTACGGCTCTACACCCCCTTTACCACCTTCCATTTTACAAACATCAAAACACACAAATATTAGTTAGATCATACATACTTGAGGTGTATTTGAAGTCTTAGAGCTTAACAAGTAGATTATACCTCAAAGCACAAGTAAACCCTCATCATTTACACTTAGTGAAATCTTTCCTAGCTTGTCTAGTGGTAAAAAAAATTTATTTGATTATGTGAAAGTGAAATTGTAATTGTAAATTGTTGTATTTATTTTAACGGCAAATTTGGATCACTGATGGACCATCGTAGTATCATCATGACACCAGTGGACTCATCTGATTATATCCATCTGCACCAGGCATAATGTTTGCCTATACACCAATTAAGAAGGAAATCCAATAGATATGGGAAAAAACCCCCTTGTAGGAATCGAACACAGGATCTATTAGTCTCAAAGTCTTATACCACCCTCAAAATACCACTAGGCTATAAAACCATAGACGTAATAATGTGTAAAATTGTAATTGTAAATTATTCTAATTTTATTTTTTCAATTTTTTAAATTGTTGTAACTAATAAATAAAATAGAAGGTTACTGAACCCACGTGGGATATAGCCCACTTTCCAAATTCCAAGAGAAGAAAATTCAATTAATAATAGTAAACTTTTGGTTTTAAAAACAGTGTCGTCTTCTTCATTAGTCTCAGCATCTCCAGTGAAGATCTCACTATCCTTTAAAATTATTTCATTTTTTTTCTCTATCTTTCTCTAATATTATATTTAGGGTTATCCTAATAATTGTGCAGTGGTATTCAAATATATAAAATCAAAAGACAAAAGATTTTTACATTTTGCCAAAAAAGTTTAAGGATATCCTGAGTAACCCCTTATCTCCACATAGATCCCTCAGTCGAATCTAATTTTTGATCGCATGAAAGTAGGGTGGTTATAGATTTATCTACTAACTGAATTTGACTATGTATAATAAATTTAAATTAAAAATAGTGTATATATGTCTAACGACCAATCATACCTTTATAATTTTAAAAGAAGATCAATGGCCAAGATGATTTCATTTTGTTCACAAATATAAAAAAATTTACAAATAAACCTAATCCTATATATATATATACACACACATACATAACACAAATATCCATTTAGCAAAATATGGTATAAGCGCTTTCGCCAAAAAAGTCTTATGTATCCAGAAAATGCTATGTTCTTGTTATTTTCAAATAGACCCAAATCGACGGATAGTTGAACTGTAACGTTGGTCTATCTATATGTATGTGCTATCTTTAGTGAGATAATACGAAGGGTATGTTATCAGTTTAGATCTAACCAATTTAATGAATTACTCCTAAAGGTCACATCAAACTAGTGCTAGTGGATGCGAGTTACTTTGGAAGTTTGACTAAAAAAAGACTCCTTTTATCTGATCCTTCGATAGAAAGATTCATTCTCTTAATAAAAAATATAAAAAAAGAACCAAATTAAAACCAATAAAGATGTTGTTTTCCACCCATTCAAGAATTGTTTTGGATCCAATCCATAGAAATCAATAGAAAAGGCAAATCTCTTATGATACACCAGATTCGGCTCGGTTATTGATAGAGTAAATAAATCTGTCATTTCTTGAAATCAATTTTCTGATTCAAAATCGTGGTGTAACGTGTATCCTCCCCAGTTCTGATCATGGAACAGATTAAACAAATCAAATAATGGATCTATACATACATATATATATATATATATAGAGAGAGAGAGTAGGGTTCATTTGAGAACTATATTTATTGCAAAGCACGAGAACCAATGTGAACACAACAAAATAAACCCACCTCACCACCACCCAATACCTAAACACCCACCCCACTCCACCACCACCCAAAAACCTAAACGCGCCCACCCCCAATAAAAAATAACTATACCTATAAAAAAAAACCCCCAAAAACCTAACACCCCCCCCCCCCCCCAAGAATAAAACTTGAAATAACCTAACCTACCTCCCACCCACAAAAACCGAAAAAAATCTAACCCTCACCCCCAAAAAACCTAAACCATCCACCCACCCACCCCACCCAAGCTAAATGTTAAAAACTAAACCATAAATCTAAACCCCACAACTAAATGCTAAAAAAGGATTTTTTTTTAATTAAAAATCGCTAATTATAAAAAAATTATCTTGTGTGTTTTTAATTTTTTAGGATATTTTTTGTTGTGTTTACATTGGTTCTTGCGGTTCTCGCAATAAAGGGTGCTTCTTAAGGATAGATAAGAAACCCTTTTTAATTGAGAAAACCTAGGAAACTCTAATCTCTCCGACATTTTTTGCTTTTGAAAAAAAAATCACACATTTTGTAAGTCCCAAAACGAGATAAACAATTGATATCAAATAATCACCAAGGATGGGCGGAATCTAAACTTGGTGAGATTCAAGAAAAACAGGAAAAACAAGAACAATACCGGAATCACTTTAACACCTTCCACACAATTCTGTTACTTAAATAAGCAAAACCGTCTGGTAAAAGTGTTTTCTCTACCAAATTCCCTTTCTAGCTCTCTCTAGGAATTCTTTATCATAGAGGCTCTCTCTAGTTTGTGAAACAACTAGCTTAAATACCCTGGGTATGCCGATTTCCCACATGGGCTCCCATTGGGCTTAACTGGCCCACATGGCTTAAATGACCAAAACATGTCCAAAACTAATATAAACTAACCCAGTTAAACCCAGTTTGCAACCATAGTCCGTTGCGCATATTTGATGCGTCAGTCTCACACTTCTAAGACCTAACAATCTCCCTAGACGAATGCATCAAAATCTCTACATAGCATGAATTCAATAACATCTTCAACAGAGTCTATTGTTATCGCTATGTTATAGATGTTGTGGAAGTTCTTGACTTCTGAACTCTCAGCACTGGTCTCTTTCTTCTTCTCTTGTGGTTAGCTTCATATCAGGATCACTATCAGCATTGCATGAAACATCTTGTCAAAAAGAATGCGAGAGGAGGATTCTCAACAGCTTTTTTCTTCTTCGATCTTTCACTTTCAAACAGGTTCACAGGTACTTCTTCAAATATACTTTCATTGTCAGACGATGACTCGTATCTGGTTCTTCTGACTCAGGTACACCTTGTTGTTGTGATGCTTCATGCTTTGTCAGCAACTAACATCAACTCATTCTTCATCAACCCCTGTTTCTTGATCTAAATCAAGTTTCCCAAAATTCTCAGAAATTTGTAAGTAGACATTTCTATGCAACAGAGGAACGTACCGTCTGAACACTTAGTACATCCAAGTACATGTACTCAGATTTCACAATTCAAATTTCTTTCAACTTTTGACGATCAACCAAATCTTCAAGAACGGTTAAAGATTTTTAATAAAACAAATAAAGCACTATATTTTTGGATTTTTAATTTTCTAAAATAACAATTTTTTAATAAATGAGAACATAAAAGGAACGAAAAACTAAACTCAAACAGTTACAATGTACAATTACGATTGCAATGGGATCAAAATCGTTTTCAGGTGGACCAAGGAACATTTTTCGGTACGAACTTATTCAGACTGGTCTATGCGATTGCCAATATGTTTATCCACTTAAACCTAACGCTCAACTTTCAATTTTCAACTTCGTGATATGCTTAAGGTAGTATTAGGTTATAAAACCCGTGTGTCCCATACCATGACATACCCCTGCGATCAAGGTAAACACAACGATTCATCGTAAATATTGAGTCCATCCCTTCATGTTTACATTGTCAGACTATTGATGAATAGGTCAGTACTTTCGTACAACAGAGTAACCAATATTTGTGTCCAACGAGGGTTAGGCAAATACCTTTTTGGTACGAATTTAGCATTTTAGCTCAATGGAATTCCCTCAATTTGAGTTTATCTTCCTTTAAGGTTTTTTTTGCCTCTTTGGCTCTTTTAAGATATCCTGACTGTGCCTAGGTGTGCATATAATCTGGATGCAACAAAAGGGCAGCATGATATCCTCAGTTGGCTCAACAACATAAAGACCCGAAACCTCAGATATTTCTATCAACGCAAGATTTAAGACCATAAAATCATACGGAGATGGTATGTTACCCACATGATACATAGTTCATTATGTTTATATCACTTGATATCTTTTATCACTTTGATCATTATGCCTATCGATATATCACATTAGATCCTAGACTTTTCAGCTATAGCACCTTACATGTGTTGGTCAAGCCCTTTAGAACGAACATTTATTTCATTTCGCATATGATGCAATAAAATCTTTTTGGATTTTCCTGTTTTTTAAATGTTTTTGTATTTTTCTGTTTTTTAAATGTTTTTGTTTTTTTCTCCCCTAAAACAATGCATATGTACATATATATATATATCCATCTTCCTCCTAAATTTGTCATCATACTTTATGCGCAAATTTACCTAATAATGAAAATGTAAGTACAGAGATATAAACGAAAGTCAAAGAAAATATTTTTGTTGTTTTTGCTTAACTGTTCCATCATCAGATTGAAGACTAATCAATGTCAAAATTAAAGCACGAAATTTAAATTGTACCTTTTCGCTGATCTTATCATCTGTAAAGAATTAAACTTTTAGAAACAGTGAAATGTTACCCGTTGTATTACTAGAACAATCGCTATCAACTTCTAGAGATTGTTAACAGCTCCTCCTTGGTTGTCTCTGAAAAATAAATGGATTAGTAAGACATTTGTACCAGGCCATCATGGTCCTAGGTTTTCCTGAAGCATCAAAATAAGACACTTCTTGCAGACACATGTCCCCTTTTCTTTCAAGGCTTGGTGATGTTGCTGCCTTTTGTTTTGTTTTGTTTTCCAAATTTTTTTGGGCATTTCTAATTTCTTAGATGCCTTTGGCAAAGGACTTTGCTTTTCAACCTTGTTATTTTTCAAAACTTATGTAGGTTTCAAAGCTTGTTTTCTTTTAGCTTTAGCAGCATTCCAATCCCTATCAGATGGTTTAACCTTGGGATTCACATTCTTCATTGCCTTAGGTGATGATACCTTCATTGACTTAGAATGGTAGTTATCCTTTGGTGTAACCTTCTGATTTAGAGCATAGTAGGTACATAGGGACGATGTGTGTAGTTCCAAGCAATGTGACCAGGAATGCCGCAATTGAAGCATGTTTGTCTCTTCATGTAGAAGGCATTCTCATCAGCTTGATTTGCTCTTGAAGGCCCTGAAGGATGAAATGGTCCTTTCTGTGCTTGATTTCCTTGTACATTTCTTGCAAACGAGTATGAATTTGGAAGCCTATACTTGTCTTTGGAGAGGCCTTTTGTTGTCGAGATTTCTTATTATTCTTCTTATATTGCTTACACTACATGTCTTGTTCAGAAATCTCACATGTCTTTCCAAAGGCTTTGTTAGCACAGTCAAATGCATATTTCTCACATTTGCCATTACTGACTGGCTTAACAAAAGCATTTTTCACATCATGAGCCTTTTTAGGACTATTGTTGCCCGTTGAGGACCTTGGGAAGTGTGATTGTCTTTGATGTTTAGACCTTTTCTTTCCTCGTCTCTAATCTGCTCATTTTGGCTCCTTTGGCTTGCTTTGAACCTTTCCACCACAAGCAAAAAGTTCAGATTATTCGGTTTGCATACTTGGAGCCTTGTTCACGTCGGTCTTCACTTCATCAGCTTTGATAGAATCGGCGAGTTATGGTTTATTGGATGAAACACCAGAAACTTCAGCAGAATCATTTGAAGAGTTATCAGCACAAGATGGTTCTACACATGACACTTTTGCCCGTGAGTCTGATGCATAATCACTAGGTTTGCCATACACCATATGCTGTTTGTACTCAAGATCTTCCTCAGTGTCAGCCATTCTCGTGTAATTGTGATTATATGGTGGGGCAACCTGATTGTAACCTAAACCCTTTCCTTTGTTCTTTTTGTATACCAGTTGCACATCGCACACATCTTGAACTACCTTGCTGGATGTATCAACTTCTTTATATTTACTTTATTTTGTTGATACTTACTAGTTAGAAGTTCTAGCTCAGGTCTCACAGAATCACATTCCAAAGTTTTTACATTAAGTCTTTTTTTAATCATAGACCCAACATTGATGTTGATTGAGATCAAAGTGAAGCTGAGTCATATCCTTCTTTTGTGCTTCAGCCTTTGCAGTAAGCAACTGGTTAATTTGTTTAAGTCTGGTGCACTGAGTCAAGACACTGTTATAATCGCTAACCATTTTAGAGTTGAGTGCACGGAGTTGTGCAACCTTATTCCTGCAACGTTCAGAACACAAAAGATAATTTATTGTGTCAATGAGTGATTTTGGTTTGTCAGTCTGAGTTTGGGCTTGGCGTGCTGGGCTATTGACTGTAGCTTATTGGGCTTGAGGTTTCTATTTGGCCACTTCATCGGGATGAGATTCGTATAGATCTTGGTTTGATTGTAAATGATCCCATAACCAAGAAACAAAGGAGTCTTTGTCATCAGCCAAAAAAGTAATCATCTCATTCCTTACTTCCTGTTTTTGCCTCCCATGTTCAAGCAAACGCATCACATGTCACACCCCGACCCACAGCGGAATAAGAGTCGGGGCATAATTGGGTTATCACCAAAGCTCATGACACTTACTAATATGTTTCATATTTATTAAAGTCAAAGTTACATTCCAAATAATCCAAACATGTCCATACAATACAAAGAAAATAACCAAACAAAATAATTCCAAGCTCTAAATCATTTTATTCTTCTAGTCCAATTCTATGTGTTTCTGGCTGCAGCTGGTTCACCTGTATCATGTGTAAAAACGGGGGTTTTGGGGTCAACATAAGTTGGCGAGTGAACCTTGTTAGATAAACATTTATTATTGATTTACTTGTTAGTTTATCAATGAAAAATTGTGCATAATCATAAATGAGCAAATGTAAATAATCAAGCAGTAACATTAGCAATCACAACTATAACATACAATAACATATGATAGCATACGTTAACATACCAACATCATACGATAAATAACATGAATGAAACTGTGCGATCAAGGCTCAATCAAACGGAGCCGATCGTATTGCATGTACTGAAAATGAAAAATGTCTGTGCGATCAAGGCTCAATCAAACGGAGCCGATCGTATTGCATGTACTGAAAATGAAAAATGTCTGTGCGATCAAGGCTCAATCAAACGGAGCCAATCGTATTGCATGTACTGAAAATGAAAAATGTCTGTGCGATCAAGGCTCAATCAAACGGAGCCGATCGTATGTTGGCAGGCCAGGTTCACGCTCATAATGTAATGGGGGAGATGCTCAATGCTCATAATGTAATGGGGAGCGGCGGCCTATGAAATTGCATGTACTGAAAATAATAAATTGAATCTAACAATAATCACACAAACAGTTTACACAGGCAGGATACACATTTATTCATGATATGATGTATGCACAATGACTTAAATATAATAAATAGTAAGACACATGATACACCCCAAAAACGTGATTAAAACGGGGAATTTGTAAAGATTCACTCACATTGGGTGCGTTTGATTGGAGATGATGAGATGCGCACGAGTCGGGAGAGTTGAACAACGAGAATTACTAACCTAAATAATAACGGAAAAATATAGTAGATGAGTGGATTTTATTAAAGATTTTAATGGAATTTTTAGATATATTTTTGTGAGTTTAAGGCTATTTTCTATCTTTAAAAATATTATTTTTAAGTATTTTTAATTGATTTTTAAATAAAATTAAATAAATAAAAAATATAAAAAAAATTGTTTATTTTTGCGTTGACCGTTGACCGTTGACTTGTTGACCTGTTGACCGGTTCGGTCAGTGTGCATGTATGCGCTGGGTGAGACTCGAGCCCGAGACCTCCCGTACGCGTGCACGCAGCTCTACCAACTGAGCTACGTGTCTAACCCGAAATAAACTTGTTTTTAATTACATTTATATACTAATTCAATTTAACCAAAATTCTTTTAATTTCAAAAACATTTTAATTCATCAAACTGGTGCCAGTAACAGGTTTCGAACCCGGGACTTGTGCTTTAACATCACACACAGTCCACCGCTGGACTGTGTGTCTAAGTTGGTTAATATACCAATTTTTATTATACTTAACAACTAACGGAGTTAACCCGGTTCAGTTTTAATCAAAAGGCGTTTTATTATATAAAGGGTGCGTGTATCAGGGATCGAACTCGTGACATGCGCGTATTATTTGCACACAGTCCACCGCTGGACTGTGTGTCTAACCCGTTCAAAATACCAGTTTTAATTATTCCTATAATGTTATCGCAGTTCATCTTCTTCGGTTAGATTTTACAGACAGCAGATTACACCATTAAATCTTGATAATTCGATTGTTAAACATTGCACAGACTAATACGAGATAGCAGAGATGATAATTAGAGGTAAACATACCGGTGAACGATTTATTACAGAGTTCCGGCAAGGCGTCGGTCTCTGTTTTTAAGAACTTCAACCGAGCAAATCAATTAATCGTTTTGATTAGTTAATCATGAAATTTAAGTGTTAAACAAACGTTAACAGTGTGTTTGAAGGTCCTTACAGTTTCACAGACGAAGATAAAGATTTCCAGAAATTTTCCGGCGAACTGGAATTATCTGATAACAGTGTCTGAATTCGATTTCAATTGAAAGGTTTGAATTAGAATTAGCTTAAAAATCGTTAGACTACGACGGTATTGAAGGACTTACAGATTTGAGGAAAAATACGGTTTTCCGGCGAACTTGCAGAATTTTCCGGCAAGTAAAATAACCTTCTCCGGTGGACAGTAAAGTGTGCGGAAATGTAATTGAAGGTCTTGCAGAGTATTTTGAGTCGCAGGAGAGGTCTAAGATTGAAGTAATCCGAGAATTGAAAGTTTTCGGTTATTAAACCGATTCACTTCCGAATTCAAGTTTCATTCACAGCAGAATTGATTGGATTTATCAGTTCATCGGTTATACTCATTGAATCGCGAGTATCCAGATCGTCTTTGAGTGTTTGATAACCGATTTCAGTTACAATTGACGTAACCGATTGATTTACATTTGTCTATAAAATCTATTTGTTTCCTAAAGATGACAGAAAACAAACAAGTGGCGGAGTGGTTATGCGGGTGAGTGGTAAGTCTTTGAAGTTATAAACCGGCTGACCCGGGTTCGAGTCCCGGCGGCAACATTTTATTTTTATTTATTTTGTTTTCATTTTTTATCAAATATAATTTTTATAGCTTAGTTTGTTTATTAATTATGTACCATTAAAAATTAAAATAAGCATAATTAGGCAACGAACATTTATAACTTGATATTCGATTACAAAACGGAGCGGGTTTTGGAAACCCGTTTTTGACAAATGTTACAGTATCCCCTACTTTTAGGAATTTCGTCCCGAAATTTAAGTAGTAGAAGTAGTAGGAAAAAGATGCGGGTATTTTTCACGCATTGAGTCTTCACGTTCCCAAGTAAACTCAGGTCCCCGTTTCGACTCCCAGCGTACCCTAACAATTGGAATGCGACTCCGTCGTAGACGTTTCTCTCCAAAGTCCATGATCTCTACTGGTCTTTCAATAAAATGCATAGATTCATCAATCTGAATATCTTCCAGAGGAATGTGGAGGTTTTCATCAGCGAGGCACTTCTTCAAGTTTGATACGTGGAATGTGGGATGAATCCTGTTGAGTTCTTCTGGTAGATCAAGCTTGTATGCTACAGGTCCTACTCTTTCGAGTATCTTGAAAGGTCCTACGTAGCGTGGTGCTAGCTTGTCCTTTTGACCAAAACGAACTACTCCCTTCCACGGTGATACTTTTAGAAGTACATGATCACCAATGTTAAACTCTAAAGGCTTCCGTCGTTTATCTGCATAACTCTTTTGACGACTTTGGGCCGCTAGAAGATTGTTTCGGATTTGATGGATCTTGTCTGTGGTTTCTTGGATCAATTCTGGACCAGTGATTTGAGCTTCCCCAATTTCGTGCCAACATACAGGAGATCGGCACTTACGACCATATAAGGCTTCAAAAGGTGCAATGCCGATACTTGAGTGATAGCTGTTGTTGTACGAAAATTCAACTAATGGTAGATGCGCGTCCCAATTTCCCTTGAAGTCTATGACACATGCTCGAAGCATATCTTCAAGAGTTTGAATGGTGCGTTCAGATTGTCCATCAGTTTGAGGGTGATAGGCGGTACTGAGATCTAATCGCGTACCCATAGCGGCTTGTACTGCTTGCCATGTTCGTGAAGTAAAACGACCATCACGATCAGAAATAATGCTTAACGGTACCCCATGTCGGCTTACGATTTCGCTGATATAAATACGAGCTAGCTTTTCGTTCTTGAAATCTTCGCGAATAGGAATAAAGTGAGCTGATTTTGTAAATCGGTCAATTATTACCCATATAGTGTCATACCCACCAGAAGTGCGAGGTAACCTGGTAATGAAGTCCATGGTTATATTTTCCCACTTCCATACAGGTATTTCAGGTTGGACCAGAAGTCCTGAGGGTCTTTGGTGTTCAGCTTATATTTTGGAACATGAAAGGCACTTGGAAACAAAATCAGCAATATCCTTTTTCATTCTAGGCCACCAGTAGGTGTATCAAAGGTCTTGATACGTCTTGTCGGCTCCTGGGTGTATAGAATATCGTGTTTTGTGCGCCTCATTCATAAGAAAAAAAATATCACGAAGGTTATTGTGGTCAGGAATCCGTATGCGATCTAGATAGTATAGAATACCGTCGGATTTAGTTTCAATTTTTTTAAGTTTAGCTCCACAAGACGGCTCCTTGCGTACGTCTCCTTTCTGTTACAGAAACATGCTGGGCTTCTCGGATTTTGATCTTTGATGACGCTTACGATTTTATGTATAATAGTTTTGAGGAAACTGATACATTTGTAATGATAAGGTATGTATCATAAAACAAAAACTTCAACCATGACGATATTTAAACCTACACGGAACTTTTCATAACCTCCTGGTAATGCTTTTGATCCTTTGCTAAGAATACTTATATATAGGGAGTACCAGCGGCGTATCCACCATATTCTTGTCAAATTTTCTTGGCTTTATCAGTAAATCATGATCAGTTCTATGTGACTCTAAAACATAAACAACACAACGAACAAAACTTGAGTCTAAATTCTGAGATGATACATGACTAAATGATGACAGTACCTCTCTCGTTGGTTATGATAAAGGGGTCAGTCTATGTAAAAGTGTGACACAACCCAACTTCTTTAAATGATGAGATTGAGATACGTCGAGATGTATGATGATATAAATGTTAAATCAATGAGTATAGAACAAAACTGTAATATCAAATCGCATTAAAATTCTTGGATACATAAATTTCCAAATTTTACATCTGGAATACGGAAAGATTGAGATAACATAAAGAAAACATTAAAACTAGACGATTGGAGTTGAGTCTTGATTCTTGGCGAGGAAAAATTAGTTGGGTGATTCGTTTGGGCCGTTATTATTTTCAACAGTATTGGCGTTGATGTTATAAGCTCTTCCTCTTGCAGGTGGTGGAGCTTGGTTAGCTTGATTCACCGGATTTGCTTGAGCTTGGGCATGAATGATGTTCACCAAACGTGGACAAGTGTTTCTAAAATGGCTTGGATCTCCACAATTGTAGCAAGCCCGCATAGGTTGTACCATGGGATAGTTGGGTTGATAGTATGTTTGGGCTAAATGTTGGGTAGGTGGTAGTAGTAGGGGTTGTTGGGCTTGACCCATTATTTGTTGGTGGGTTTGGGTTGAAGGCTGGTGGCGGTTAGTTCGCTGAGGTATGCGACAGGTTTGAACAGTATGACCTGCGCGACCACAGCCGGTGCAATATTGGCAAGGATGATCAGGAGAATGGTGGTATTGGCAACGGTTGCATTTTGGTAACGGGCCAGAGTATGGTCTTTTGTGTGGTGCAGGTGAAGGGGCGACTTGGGTAATGGGTGCAGCAGGAATAGGGTAATTGGTTTGTGTGACGGCGAAGTTTCTTGTGCTTCGATTCCTTTTACCAGTAAACTTCGAGGAGGAACCAGAATGGTTTGAAGTTTGAGCCTCGATGGGGGCTTTCTTTTTCTCCTCTTTGAATTTACCGTTTCGAATGCGATTTTCGGTCAGTTCAGTGGCTAGTTCCATAGCAGCTTCAAGTGTTGCTGGTGAAGTGCTGAGAACTGAGTCTTGAATTTTCGAGGGAAGACCTCGAATATAATGCTCGACCAAGCGATAATTTGAGGTGAACAAGTTAGGGACCATTTGGTTCAACTCTAAGAACCACTTGTTGTAGATGGTATGATCTCCCTCCTTTTGCTTTAAAGAATGAAATTCGTCCTCCAACTTTTTAATCTCACTCCTAGGACAGAAACGCCTAGTCATGATTTCCCTTAACTCCTCCCACGTTAAGGCCATTGCATCATCAATTCCCCTCTTCCCCTTTTCAGTATTCCACCAGGTGAGAGCTACCCCAAATAGTCTCCCGGTGGCGTATCGAACCTTGCGATCCTCAGGACAATCGCAGTTGAGAAAAGTGTTTTCCATCTCCTCAAACCAGTGGAGGAGAGCAGTGACACCTTCGGTCCCTTCAAATTTAGGAGGATCACAAGACTTGAAATGTTTATATGAGCATTTGCTGGTAGAAGGGTTGCCGACGTTCTGAATCGTCTTGTTGGGGAGGGTTAGTAGGATTTGTAGCGAGGGCTTGTTGTACTTGAACCACAATGTCAGGAAGCACCGTGGCCATTTGTTTCGCGATTTGTGCGGCCAAGCGTTCGTGAGATCTTCCTGATCTTTTACCCCCTCGTTTTGTCTAGCCGACATCTACAGGAACGTACATAAGAAGATTGTGAGTTTATGGAGTCTTTTTAGGTGTCATGTGTCTTTAGAAAAATGAAAATAACATAAATATCAATAATGCAACTACATCCATAGGATGTCTTGGGTTTGCTCATGTTGGGCCTCAAATGTCCCCCATACCTTCACCTGTATAGTCATGTGGGCCCCCATGGCTATTGGCTTGGTAGGATTCACATTAGTATTGGCAATTTAACACTCGCATCACCCGAATGCAAACCACAAAATATGCTTACGAGATGTATGGTCGGAATGTGTCCAGGTGTAGACACAATGACAACTCAAAGTTGGGTTAGCTCACACGACGTTTGGTATAGCATGCTTTGGCCTAATAGGTACTTCGTACTCTCATCGTTAGTCCCCAGGTAGGCAAACTGGTCCTTTATTTTGGATTTATACGAATGCCAGCCTAGACAGGACGTTCCGACTACCGGTACTGGTACCCTCCAGTTACTACATGCCCGTCATGAGAACTCACTTTGATGAGATTTGAAAACACAAAAATCATTGTAAAAGCAATCATGATGTGGTGTGTGCTTTCATGGATGTGATATGTATGAGAATATGATTCATGATAGGCATTATATGATAATATATACTTATGAACATGCTTGCATAACATTGAATGTAACATTTAACATAAAACATATAAACATCATGAAATTTGGCATGTAACACACAAAAATCTTAATAAGTTTCTAATCAACTATAGTATAGGCTCTAAGGGTCTAATAACCTATCCTATATCCCTATAGTCATGGCTCTGATACCAATCTGTCACACCCCGACCCGTAGCGGAATAAGAGTCGGGGCATAATTGGGTTATCACCAAAGCTCATGACACTTACTAATATGTTTCGTATTTATTAAAGTCAAAGTTACATTCCAAATAATCCAAACATGTCCATACAATACAAAGAAAATAACCAAACAAAATAATTCCAAGCTCTAAATCATTTTATTCTTCTAGTCCAATTCTATGTGTTTCTGGCTGCAGCTGGTTCACCTGTATCATGTGTAAAAATGGGGGTTTTTGGGTCAACATAAGTTGGCGAGTGAACCTTGTTAGACAAACATTTATTATTGATTTACTTGTTAGTTTATCAATGAAAAATTGTGCATAATCATAAATGAGCAAATGTAAATAATCAAGCAGTAACATTAGCAATCACAACTATAACATACAATAACATATGATAGCATACGTTAACATACCAACATCATACGATAAATAACATGAATGAAACTGTGCGATCAAGGCTCAATCAAACGGAGCCGATCGTATTGCATGTACTGAAAATGATAAATGTCTGTGCGATCAAGGCTCAATCAAACGGAGCCGATCGTATTGCATGTACTGAAAATGAAAAATGTCTGTGCGATCAAGGCTCAATCAAACGGAGCCGATCGTATGTTGGCACGCCAGGTTCACGCTCATAATGTAATGGGGAACATGCTCAATGCTCATAATGTAATGGGGAGCGGCGGCCTATGAAATTGCATGTACTGAAAATGATAAATTGAATCTAACAATTATCACACAAACAGTTTACACAGGCAGGATACACATTTATTCATGATATGATGTATGCACAATGATTTAAATATAATAAATAGTAAGGCACATGATACACCCAAAAAACGTGATTAAAACGGGGAATTTGTAAAGATTCACTCACATTGGGTGCGTTTGATTGGAGATGATGAGATGCGCACGAGTCGGGAGAGTTGAACAACGAGAATTACTAACCTAAATAATAACGAAAAAATATAGTAGATGAGTGGATTTTATTAATGATTTTAATGGAATTTTTAGATATATTTTTGTGAGTTTAAGGCTATTTTCTATCTTTAAAAATATTATTTTTAAGTATTTTTAATTGATTTTTAAATAAATTAAATAAATAAAAAATATAAAAAAAAATTGTTTATTTTTGCGTTGACCGTTGACTTGTTGTGACCTGTTGACCGGTTCGGTCAGTGTGCATGTATGCGCTGGGTGAGACTCGAGCCCGAGACCTCCCGTACGCGTGCACGCAGCTCTACCAACTGAGCTACGTGTCTAACCCGAAATAATCTTGTTTTTAATTACATTTATATACTTATTCAATTTAACCAAAATTCTTTTAATTTCAAAAACATTTTAATTCATCAAACTTGTGCCAGTAACAGGTTTCGAACCCGGGACTTGTGCTTTAACATCACACACAGTCCACCGCTGGATTGTGTCTCTAACTTGGTTAATATACCAATTTTTATTATACTTAACAACTAACGGAGTTAACCCGGTTCAGTTAGTCAAAAAGGCGTTTTGATTATATAAAGGGTGCGTGTATCAGGGATCGAACTCGTGACATGCGCGTATTATTTGCACACAGTCCACCGCTGGACTGTGTGTCTAACTCGTTCAAAATACCAGTTTTAATTATTCTTATAATGTTATCGCAGTTCATCTTCTTCGTTAGATTTTACAGACAGCAGATTACACCATTAAAACTTGTTAATTCGATTGTTAAACATTGCACAGACTAATACGAGATAGCAGAGATGATAATTAGAGGTAAACATACCGGTGAACGATTTATTACAGAGTTCCGGCAAGGCGTCGGTCTCTGTTTTTAAGAACTTCAACTGAGCAAATCAATTAATCGTTTTGATTAGTTAATCATGAAATTTAAGTGTTAAACAAACGTTAACAGTGTGTTTGAAGGTCCTTACCGTTTCACAACGAAGATAAAGATTTCTAGAAATTTTCCGGCGAACTGGAATTATCTGATAACAGTGTCTGAATTCGATTTCAATTGAAAGGTTTGAGTTAGAATTAGCTTAAAAATCGTTAGACTATGACGGTATTGAAGGACTTACCGATTTGAGGAAAAATACGGTTTTCCGGCGAACTTGCAGAATTTTCCGACGAGTAAAATAACCTTCTCCGATGGACAGTAAAGTGTGCGGAAATGTAATTGAAGGTCTTGCAGAGTATTTTGAGTCGCAGGAGAGGTCTAAGATTGAAGTAATCCGAGAATTGAAAGTTTTCGGTTATTAAACCGATTCACTTCCGAATTCAAGTTTCATTCACAGCAGAATTGATTGGTTTATCAGTTCATCGGTTATACTCATTGAATCGCGAGTATCCAGATCGTCTTTGAGTGTTTGATAACCGATTTCAGTTACAATTGACGTAACCGATTGATTTACATTTGTCTATAAAATATATTTGTTTCCTAAAGATGACAGAAAACAAACAAGTGGCGGAGTGGTTATGCGGGTGAGTGTTAAGTCTTTGAAGTTATAAACCGGCTGACCCGGGTTCGAGTCCCGGCAGCAACATTTTATTTTATTTATTTTGTTTTCATTTTTTATCAAATATAATTTTTATAGCTTAGTTTGTTTATTAATTATGTACCATTAAAAATTAAAATAAGCATAATTAGACAACGAATATTTATAACTTGATATTCGATTACAAAACGGAGCGGGTTTTGGAAACCCGTTTTTGACAAATGTTACATCACATATTCCACGACAGGTTCAACATTGTATTATCCTATAACATTCAGCTTTTCCTTACTCGACCCCCCAACCTTCCAGCTCCATTTCTAGAGAAGATACTTTAAAAATGTAGATCGTCAGCCCTATCCATCACGTTCGGGTATTGATCTTGAGCCTGGGGTGCTTTGCTATTAACGAAAATTTGGGTAGTTTGGGTAAGTGAGCTGAAAACAATGTTCGAGTAATGAGTTTGGGTTGTATACATCCTTGGATAACGAAACCGTACCGCTAAAAACGTTCAAAAATTGTCCGAAAACTGTTTTACCAATTATATCGTTAGACTCATCTCGGAATTATGAATCCAATGATACATAATGTCCAAAACCTTTTTCAGAAATTTCGTGCCTTTTTTTGGTCCTAAAATAAAAGTGGTTCAAACCGTGCAGTCCGTTTTCAGAGTTCGTTTACGGATAATTTTCTATGCACTAATACGTTTATTACCGAATACGTCAGCTGGTTAAAATTCCACCCCTTGATTCGAAACATGTCTAGTCTGAATACCTCAGCAACAATTCAAAACAGTGTATCCGAAATGCTATCCGAAAAGCATCGAAGTGAACTCGAAATACAATCTGAAATGCCGAATTCGAAACAGTGTTATTCGAAACAGCTGTCAGTATGATCCGAAATCAGTCTCATTTATCCGAAATAGCAACAATATGATCCGAAATCATCTGATTTATCCGAAATCCTCAACAATCACAAGCAATCTTCAACAGCTTCTATCCGAAATGCTTGAATATGATCTGAAATTCAAGCAGATGATCCGAAATGCAAGCAAATGAAGATCCAAAATCCTTGAGTATGATCCGAATCAGGCAACCTTCAACAGCTTATGATCCCAAATCCACTTATATCACAGCAGACATCAAAACTGTACCCAAACAGATGCAAAAACAGCAACTTTCTTGAATATTGATATGAAATCGAGCCTAGAAATAGGTTTTAAAGACTCTGATACCAATTGTAAGTCCTAAAACGAGTTAAAACAATGATATCAAACAATCACCAAGGATGTGCGGAATCCAAACTTGGTGAGATTCAAGAAATACAGGAAAAACAAGAACAATACCCGGAATCACTTTAACACCTTGCAAAAGAAAAAACACACGCCGACCAGATTTTTTTAAAAAAAATAAACAAGCTTTTGTGTAACATATGCTTTAATCGCGTTGCGCAAAACTTGTTTATCTTTTTAAAATATCATCCTGGCGCATTTTTGCTCAAAACTCTTAAAAACATACATATTACATGTGTGATTTTTTTTAAATGTCGGAAGGTTAGAGTTTCCTACGTTTTCTCTATTAGAAGGCTTTTCTCTCTCTCTCTCTCTATTCTTATATATATATATGTATATATATATATATATATATATATATATATAACATATGTATGGTTCATTTGAGAATCACTCTTATTGGAGAACCATTAGAATCAATGTGAGCACAACAAAATAAACCCACTCCACCACCCAAAAACCTAACAAAACCTAACGCCCCCAACCCACAAAAACCTAAAAAACTCTAACCACCCCCAACAGAAACCTAAAAAAACCTAAACCTACCCCCCTAACCCAAACTAAATGCTAAAAATTAAACCATGAAGCGAAACCCCACAACTAAATACTTACAAGGTTTTTTGTTTTAAATTTTTAGGTATTTTTGGTTGTGTTTGCACTGGTTCTCGTGGTTCTCGCAATAAAGGGTGGTTCCTAGCGGATCCTTATCCTTATCCTTATATATATATATTGAAATAGTATACACATACCAACTCCAAGATAGGCCAATTTACAAAACATTTTTTATGATTTAGAAGTTAGCCAATTGGCATTAGGTTTAGTGAGCTAAATACCCATTTGATTTGAAAAAAATAATAATCAAACATTACGGAGGAGCACATTTTTCGAGCACGAACAAGGTAAATGAATTCTTAGAGACGCCTCTGTCAAATAACCCCAATGCTACACTACCGCCAGCGACCATCAACACTGAGTCAAACTACGACTCGTGCATTGCGTTGAACCTGTCAAACGAAAAAATAGACGTTAAAACACTAAACCACACATGCACGTTGCATCATATTAACGCGCAAAATTTTGAATGAAACATAAAGTAAAACGTAAAAATATCGAACAACATGAACATGTTGCGCCATATTAACTCACAAAATTTATAATAAAACATAAAAAAACTTGCGAAAGATGAAAATTGTAGGGTTAAAGTTGAAAGTAATAAAAAAATGTGTTGTTAAATTGCAAATAAAGAAATGTTTAGGTTTGAAGCTATATAAAAATAGTGGGATTAAAATAACAAAAGATGAAAAGTTGTGGGTTTAAAGTAAAAAATTATTGTCGTCATCATTATTATTATTATTTCTTAAAAAAAAAACCTTAAAACATGAAATATAACACATTATACACAAAAATTGCTAATTAAAAGTATATATATTAAAAACCTTTTTTTTCAAGAAAGATTAATGATGTAAACTTTTTTATGCTAATTACATTTTTGTATAGTATAATAATTCTGAAAACGCTTATTTTGGTAATTTTTTGTGTTTTAGTGAAGGTTTTATGTATGACTGTTTAACTTTAATAAACTGGAAACGCTTAGTTTAGTTTTTGTTTAGAGTTAAATGTTATTTAGTTCTTATGGTTTGGGTCATTTTTTGAGTTTAGATCAAAGGTTTTATTTTTCGTTTGTGAGTCCAAAAAGGTTTTACCGTTGCTATTTTAGTCTACTGGGTTAACTTCATCTATTTTTTCTGTTAATGAGAAGGGCAATTCGGTCATTTTATACGTAATTCTATTAACTAGAAGGACAATTATATAAAATGACCGAATTGCCCTTCTCGTTAACATAAAAAATGGATAAAGTTAACCCAGTGGACTAAAATGGCGATGGTGAAACCTTTTTGGAATCACAGGAGAAAAATGAAACCTTTGGACTAAACTAATAAAATGGCTCAAACCATAGGGACTAAAATGACATTTAACTCTTTTGTTAAAGTCCCTGCAATTTAGTTGTTTTATTTTTTCCCTACACTTTAGTTTAATTTATGTTTATAGGACTCCCTTAAATTTCGTTGGTTTATTTTTTTCTCTAGCCGATTTAAGCTTCAAACTCCGGACTTTAATAAAATTATCACTTTTGTTATTTAAACGAAATTTCTGTTATGTGATTTTTATGGATTTTGCTTTTTATGTCCGCGGTCCACACGAATTATTTTTATCTTTGTTTCGACATGAAGTTTCATAACATTGTTTTTAGATCGTCCGGTTGTTTTAAACGTTTTTTTAAACTGTTCGTTTTTTTCTTAAATCGCCGATGCTCATCTCTAAATATACCATTGTAACGTGTTGTTTTTATTTACGTTTAAATCGACCCGATGTGATGTGCAGCCGTCGTGTTTATATTTAAATACGTTTTGTTATAAATTTTGTTCGAGTAACTTGGCTTTCTTATACAACGAGGTAACTTTTTCCGTAACTTTTGAATATACCGTCAAATACATGATTTTCTTATCATCAATTTCATAAATTGATTATATCTATCTATGTTTCGAACCCATATGACGCATGAGGATGTAACCACTAGTGGTTCTAGAGATACGTCTAACTATGAACTTTTGCTCAATTAAATGAGAGGGTATTTTGGTCCTCCATTTGTTTTTCTCTTTTAGTAGATGTTGATGTTGACTCCTTTGTTTTCTTCGACTCAATTCATTCCTTCTTTCACTCGGGGCCACTTGTATCCATGTTACGCCATAATGATTATATACTGTTATGGTGTTCACATGATAGTAGTTTGAACTTGATGGATATCCACAAATTCGTAACGTAAGTTTTATGCACACGTGTTTTTTTCTATATTGAAAAAAAAATCTTATACAAAAGGTACTACTATTACAAACTTATAATCGCCCCCATAAAAGATCTATAAGTTTGTAATTTCTAACTACATGAGAGGTATACAAATTATAAATAAATATAAAAAAGTGGTTTATGAATACCTGATTGCAATACAATCCATGCTTGAAGATCACAAATCACTACATTTAACGTGATTTGGTTTGTAGAATAATTGTTTCAACATTTAATGGGTTTTGGTTTGTAGAATAATTTTATTTAAAGAATTGTAATTTTTGAAAGTATATTAACATCGAAGGAATTGGAATTAATTCAAATATCTAAGGGTTTGGTGATTTTGAATTAAAAAAAAATCAAACAACTGATGTCATTGCTCATCTTCCAACCTCTAATCTCACATGTCATTGCTCCACCATAACCGCAAGCCACTACATTGCACCATTCAACTTCGCTCGAGACTTTGAAGATGGGATCGGGGCTTGGAAGAGGATATAGAGACTTGGGAGAGGATGTCAAGTAAGGTTGTTAAAAGTAACGACTTCTAGTAACACCTTTGAACCTAGTGACGGTGGTGGCATCAATGGGTTAGGAGCCACTTCTGATTATCTTCAACCAATTCCGAAAAATTAGAGTGTGTAGTGATGGATGGGGTTTTTTTGTATCTCTACCAATGGAACTTAATTGTTAAAATTCCATTACATATCGGAAGAAATGCCGAAGTCCTATGAATGAATGAATTTAGTGAAACGTTTTCTATTTCAATATTACCCTCTAATCAACCAAACATGATATTTTTTAGGGAATGAATTCTAGTTCTAGCGAATTTTAAGAACTAAATGGATCTTAGGTCACCAAACCAACATTATTATAGTTTGTAATTGTGATCTTTTATCTTAAGGGCTGTTTGACAACCTCTAAATGAGGAAGTGCTGAACCGGTAAGATTTCTGAACCATTAAGTGTTGAACCAATAAGAGGTCTGAACCATTAAGAGCTAGTATAATGCTTAACCAGTCAGATACAAATGTCTAACCAATTCTGATAAATGTCTTAACCATTCAAACTTAGGGATTGTTTGTTTCAACTCTTGATAGGCTTTTAATGGTTCAAACCTCTTACTAGTTCAACACTTAATGATTCAAACTATTTGTTTCATGAGAGATGCCTAAATGGTTCACACCTTTGTTTCTAAATGGTTAAGCGTTATATTGACTCTTAGTGATTGAGACCTCTTACAGGTTCAACATTTAATGGTTTAGACTTCTTACTGGTTCAGCACTTCCCCATTTAGAACTTGTCAAACAATCCCTTAGTATAATGCTTAACTATTTAGAGCCAAATATCTGAACCATTCAAATTAGAAGTGTTCAGAATTCGATTCGGATTCGAAAATTTTGAAATGTGTCTCGATTCGAATTCGATCCATAAGGTTCAAATTCGAGTTGATTCGTATTCGAGTCAGGTAATCGAATTCGAATCCAATACGAATTTACGATTTTCAATTCGAAATTCGAATTCAATTTATATATATATTTTTAAGAGTTAAATGCCATTTTAGTCCTTGTAGTTTGGGCCATTTTGCCAGTTTAGTCCAAATGTTTCATTTTTCGCATCTGGATTCAAAAAGGTTTCATCATTGCCATTTTGATCCAACTGACTTAACCACATCCATGCTTCTTAGGTCAAGGGGTATTTTTGTTATTTTGTCTATTATTTTAAAGGTTTATTTTTATCACTATTAAAACCGAGTTTAATAAACCACTACAACACCCATGTTCACCCCTGTGAAACACAACCACATCACTGCCACCTATCTCTGCCCTTACCAACCTTCGTGCCCTACCGTCACCAACCATCACAACACTAAACCCTAACCCTCTTCCTTTTTCTATATGTTACCACCCAACACCCCCACCTCACCATTATCATCAGCACACCATTGCCACCCATCTCAACCCTTCTGAAAAACAACCACCACAACAACACCATCTCCACCTCTCTTAACACAACCACCACAGCAGTACCACCCGTATCAGCCCCTCACCAACCACCTTTCACCACCACAACACCAACACCAAACCCTAAACCCCACTGTCATCAACCACCACAACACCAACACCACCGTCCCACTAATCAAAGGAGAACCGAGAAGAGATATATATATATATATATATATATATATATATATATATATTATATATATATAGAGAGAGAGAGAGAGAGAGAGAGAGAGAGAGAGAGAGAGAACCGTTCACCACCACCATTATGTTTTCGATCTGTGGTCTGTCCGATCTGGCAGTTTCGAAGAGAGAGACCTAGCCACCGCTGGCCTTTTTGTCTTCCTGAATTGTTCTAGCCATTCCGATCTGTTCCGATTTATTGTCTTCCTTAATTGTTCCGGCTGGGGTGGTGGTGGTGGAGGTGTGCAGACGACCGTTGGAGGTGATGGTGTTAGATAGACAAATAGAGAGGGGTAGAAGGGGGGGGGGGGTTGTTGGGTTTTATAACCAAATATATGTTTTTATATAAAAACCGAAAAAGAGTTAAAGAATAAAAATAAACCTTTAATTAAAATAATAGACAAAATGACAAAAATACCCCTTGACTAACTAAGAAGCATAGATGGGATTACATCAGTTGGATCAGATGCGAAAAATGAAACGTTTGAACTAAACTGGCGAAATGGCCCAAACCACAGGGACTAAAATAACATTTAACCCTTTTTTTAATATATGTACATACACACAAACTTATATATAGACACACATACAACTTCTAAACTTGGCCAAAGTATAAACTACATTCATACGTGATAAGTTTTTTATTCATAAAATTACCAAACCTACGGACAAATAGCCATACTATTTATTCCTTAATTTTTATCTAATTTAAATCGTTACCAATAGTCAGTCTATATTATAAATTTTGGTGTTTTGACATATTGAAGGTTAATTATTTTTCAAATTATTATATTTTTTGTTGAATATAATTAGTTTGTAGTAGTATAAAAATGAAAGTAAACTAATTTATTGTTTAGGGTGAATTTGAATTAAATCGAATTTATTCGAATTTGGTTGCAATTCAATTCGAATTCGAGTTTGAAATACTTATCGAATCGAATATGGATTCAATTCGAAAATTCGTTATTCGATTTGATGAACACTCCTAATTCAAACATCTGCTCGTAAAACAAACATACTAAACCCTTAAATACTTAAGTACTGATTCAGTGTTAGAAGCTTGAACTATTAACAACCCACTAAAAATTAAAAATTGGAACATAAACCCTCCTTGGTAATATTTTTGTAGTTACAAACACGATGGAAAAAACAAAATCATGAATCTTGATCTAAGCGAACCCCAAACGGTCAAATAACCCTTTCATATTAGCAAGTATCGCTAAAGTATTACTCAAGTATACACTCGACCTCTTCACCCTCACCTTCACCTCATCCCCAACCATCGATCCCACCTCCTCCAAACCCTCCACACACCTCTCCTGATCTGTTATCGCTGCGTTAATCCACGTCATCAAATCCGCCACCCTCCCCTCCATCATCTTCCCACCCCCGTTCACAATCTCCACCGCCAGACTCAGTCGACTCACCGCATCATCAAACAAACTCACACACTCTTTAAACATCAAACTAGTATATAAATCATTCACTTTCATAATTAGAGTTTTTGCCATCAACGATACATTAACAACCTCATTAACCGTGAGGTGCAACGTAATGTTGAAAATCATCATAGGATCAACAACGTCATTGGAGTTAACTGTGCTGACGTGAGCTAAACATGACTCCGGATGCTGCGTGACTGCACACACGGAGTTAATAACTGAAACTGACTGGTCAGTTTTCAGTGGCTTGTAATTGTGGTTGTAGTGCGGTTCATGCTGGCGACTAACTGAAAGCGCGATAATGGTGCCGATGATGATGGTGAAGATTGTTAGTGTAATGACGGTAGGAATGGTTTTGCTGTGTGTTGGAGCGGGAGGTTGATGGTGAGCGGCGGGCGTTTCGCCATCGGGGTGCACTTTGTTGTAGCCTCTGATGTAGTTGATGGATTCTTCCATGTGTGAGGGTTTATGAAGGTGTAGTATATGAAGGTTGAAGATGAGTTTATATAAGGTAATGTAGGTTAGGTGTGGTATTCAATTTATTATTTAATATACTAACATAAGTATATAAGTTACAGATATAAAAAATGATAATGAATATGGGACTTTTAAGCATATAGAAATCATTAAAACTATGTAGTTTTTAATACAACCTAACTAAAATTTCAATTGATCTCCATTTCACGTCGTGTTTCATTCCAAAATCATCAATTTCTTAACCTCTACAATGAAACGGTTTTTTGTCATACATTCTGCAGTGAATCTATTTTTGTCATATGTAAGTATTAAACTTCAGAGTTGCAACTATATTTGGAGTAATCAAGCGTTGACCGGAATTCGAAACTTGATGTGTCGGCAATTTGGAAAGCGAATGAGTTTAGCTATTCCATACTTGCGAGGATGACACACGACCTTTTTATCATTCCAATATCTGCTTTGGCATCTAACTCTACCTTTAGTGCTAGCGGATGAGTACTTGATCAACATCAAAGTTCACTTAATAAAGATACTGTTTAAATTCTTATTTGCACAAAATATTGTTATAGGTAAGTTATTATAATGTTTATTTCTGTATGGGTACATTTTTTAATAATAAACTAACATTCTTCTAAGTACATATGTATCTTTTATAAATTGAACCACCCATCTCTTAGCGAGAAGTCACCTTACATGCTTAATATAATAAGTTAATAATAAGACTTGCAAGAACCTTATATACTTTGATCCTTTTCTCTATATTTTTTGTCAATATTTAGAAGCATCTATCTCTATCGAAATATAAAAAAGAAAACTAATTTGAAAAATCCAAAAATTTCTATCATATTATTAATTAATGTCTTAAAAATTAGAAACACCAAAAATATTGGTTAAAACATAAAAAAAGACCGATAAAATCGCCAAAAGCAAAAATTATGTTCAATAAGAGTAAAACAACTGTTTCAAAAGTCTGTTCATGTTTGATAAACATTGTTTAAGGCAAAGAAATACTGTTTGTTTAAAAGTCAAACAGAGCCACTGTTCATCAAAATCACCACTATTTTCATTCAAAACTTTGTTTAACCCAATAAATGTTACAAACAGAGGTTTATCAAAACTCTGTTGACCACAAGTCAAACAGATGTTTCAAAATATTGATCATGTTTTTCAAAAGTCTGTTAAGCACAACAAAGATTTCAAACATATATTTTGAAAAACATATCTTCGATATCTTCTTCAAAGGGTTTTTTCAGTAGGATCCACATTCTGAACATGGGTTTGCTACAACAAATAGCAACTAACCACGTGGATAAAAAGGATAACCGTTGTCCACGCTGGCATCCCTGTTCCATTAACCCTATAAACATATCATATAGAATTAAGATTAGATAAAAAAAATAAGAATATTTAATGAGACGATGAGTTCAAATCAATAATGGGTTAATGGATTGATTTTTTAAAATCAGTTTTCAATGTATTTATGGAAAATATAATTGTAGTAAAAAAAACAAACAGGTTGCATAAAAATAGGATCCTCTAAAATCAACATTAAAACTAAAGTACAAAAATGCCATTCATTATAAACTAAATGAATGTTAAGTGGTCACTTGGTATTGGTTCTTACTATTTTTACATAAAACTTGGTTTCTATTTGATCCTACTCCTCTATCATTGAACCTAAACTGGAGTTAATTAAAAGTTATAATTATAGGATTTCATATTTAAACTTTAATTCTTATTATTCTTAAAATATTGTGTTTATATGTTTATCTGTTGAACCTACAAAAGAACAGATGATATCCAAAAGCCAAAACATGATCCACTTATCAAGAAATAAGAAAAAGATTGAACCAGTCTCTCCCCAAAGATAGTGAATCTTGAGCACTTAATCAGAACATCTATTCAAGTGCATGGCAAACATCTGATCAAGACTTGGAAACCGTTGTTCAAGAGAATTAACTTCTGCTGAAGGCTAACATCTGTTGAAGACCAAAACACTGATGAAGTCAAAGGTCTGATGAAAAGACCAAACATCTGTATGGCCAAACAGATGTTTAGATAACTGCAACAGAGGATAGCTTAAACATTATTTTCTCAATGTAACAGTATTTATCTTATAAGTGTTTAGATTAGCCTAGATCAGATGTTAGGATTTGCACAGATGTTTGTAAATATCAGTGAAATCTTTTCTGTTAGGAATGTTAGATATCACTATCAGGGTGACGTTAGCTAATCACTGAACAGAGCTTTCGTACTTAGTATAAATAGATCACACCTGTTAGTGATCTATTTATCATACACATCACATTTTCTCTTGTACGAACTGTTTTGTTTACATGACAGGCTGATGAGGAGTCTGTAGAGTCAATAGAGTTTTAAAACATTGAATCTTTTAATGATGCTTGATACATAGGTGGTGAATGCATCTCCATTATAAAATCACGATAACAATTAGGGTTGGTGGTTCAAATGGGAGAAGTAAAGCTTCTAAAAATACCTAAAGTTTGGGAGATCATGAGTTCAAGTCCCACAAGAAGTGAAAAATGAAATTTGTCGTTCAGAAATATATAATCACGATAACTCATTTTCATACTTTATTAATCGTTTAGTGTTTCTACTATGGTATGGCAAAGATCTAGTTTATATGTGTAGTTGTAAGTCCCGATAATCCGGATCTTGACACGATCACCAAGGATGGGCAGAATCCAAACTTGATGATATTCAGGAAAACCGAAATAACAAAGAACTATTAGAATCAACTTGAACACCTTGCACACGATTCTATTACTTGAACAAGCAAAACCGTCTGGTACAAGATGGAGGCTCTCTCTAGAGAAATCTCAAAAGTTTTAACCCTAGAAATGAATAAGCTTAGCTTATATACCTAGGGCAAGGGCATGCCCCTCATGGGCTTCCCTATGGGCTTGCCTGGCCTACATGGCCTATGGCATACCCAAATAACCTATAATGGTCTAAAACTAATACAAACTAACCCAGTTAATCTCAGTTAACTACCATAGACTGTTGCATATATTTGATGCTTCAATAGATTATTCAAATTGTCTTGATAGCATAAATTCAACAACATCTTGATAGCATAAATTCACTTCAACAGAGACTATGGTTGTCGCTATGCTGTAAGTGTTGTGGAAGTCAGTCTCATACTTCTTGGACCTCATACTTCAACGAACTCTCAGCATTGGATCTCTTTCTTCTGCTCCTGTGGTTAGCTTCATATCAGGATCTTGATCAGCTTTGCTTGAAACATCTTTGTCAAAAAGAATGTGAGAGGAGGAACCTCAGCAGTTCTTTTCTTCTTCTATCTTTCTCTTTCAAGCAAGCAGGTTCTCATGTACTTTTTCAAATGTACTATCACTGTCAGACGATAACTGGCATCTGGTTCTTTTAACTCAGGTACACTTTGCGGTTGTGATGCTTCATGCTTTGTCAGCAACTAACAGCATCTCAATTTCAGCAATCTCTGTTTCTTGATCTAAATCAAGATCTGCACATTCTCCGAAACTTATAAGCAAACATTCTTATACAACAGGGAGAGTACCGCAGAACACTTGGTACATCCACGTACTTGTACTTGGATCATATTGAAATTTCTTTCATCCTTTGATGAGTAGCCAAATCTTTAAGAACGGTTAATATTTTTTAATAAAACAAATAAAGCACTCTATTTTTTAAATTTTTGGTTTTTCTATTTTTTAATTTTTAAAATATAAGAATATAAACAGAAACACAAAAAAACAAAGAAACTAACTCAATAGTTACAACTATACAATTGCAATGGGATCAAAATCATTTTCAGGCGGACCAAGGAACACTTTTCAGTACGAACTTATTTAGACTGGTCTAAATGATTGTCAATTTGTTTGTCCACTTAAATTTTAATGCTCAACTTTCATTTTTCAACTTCGTGATATGCTTAAGGTAATATTATACTATAATATCCGTGCGTCCCATACCATGACATACCCCCGCGATCAAGGTAAGCACAACGATTCATCATAGCAGGTGAGTATACTAAGATCATCCTTTATCTTTTACAATGTCAGACTATGGTGAACAGGTCAGTACTTTCGTACAACAGAGTGACCAATAATATCTGACGAGGGGTTAGGCAAATACTTATATGGTATGTGTGACTTTTCAAGCACATGGAATTTTCTCGTGATGAGATTTCCTTTCTTTTCAGGGTTTGGCCATTTTCTTTTGGCTCTTTTAAGGATATTCTAAACTGGCCTAGGTCTGCATATAATCTGATGCAACATAAGGGCAGCCAAGATATCCCCGGATGACTCAACACCAAAAGACCCGAAACTTCAGATGTTGGCTATCTATCTACGCAGGATTTAAGACCATAAAATCATACGCCAGTGGTATATTACCCACAAGATACATAGTTCGTTATGTTTATATCACTTAGTGTCTTTTAACCACTTTGAGCGTTAAGCCTATCGACATATCACATTAGATCCTAGTCTTTTCAGGTACGACACCTTACATGTGTCAGTCACACCCTTTATCACAAATATTCATTTCATTTCCCATTTGATGCAAAAAGACCTTTTGTATTTTTTTTATTTTTTGTAGTTTTTCAAATATAGTTTTTCAAATGTTTTGTATTTTTCTGTTTTTCAAATGTTTATCGTATTTTTCTGATTTCCCCCCCCCCCTCAAACAATACATATATACATATATCGCTCTCTTCCCCCCTAAATTTGTGCATAATACTTTATGCACAAATTTACCTAATAAAAAAACATATGTACAAAGTTTTAAACGAAAGAAAGAAATATAAATATATATATATATATATAATATATATAATATATATATATATTGCTTAACCATTTCGTCATTAGATTAAAAACTAACCAATTTCAAAATTAAAGCACGAAATTTAATTTGTACCTTTTCGCTGATCTTTTCTTACATCATCTCTTCCAAAGGAAACATCACACTCGAGAAAAGAATATGAACTTTTGCGACAGTGAGATGTTATCCAATATATCCCTGGAACAACTGCTATGAACATTCTAGAGATTGTCAATAGCTCCCCCTTGGTTATTTCTGAAAAATAAAGAGATTAGTAAGACAGTAGGACGCATGCCATCATGGTCTGGACTTCCCTGAAGCATCAAAATAAGACACTTCTTTCAGACACAAATCCCCTTTTGTTTCAAGGATCGGTGATGTTGTTACCGCTTTGGATTTGGGTTTCCAAATCTGTTTCATTTTAACAAACGTGGTTGTAGCCTTTGATTGAGCAACTTTGGCTGTTTCAGGTTTAGTCATTTTAGAAAAAGATTTTTGTTTCTGAACAGCCTTGCGTTTTTTTGGCAACATTCCAATCCCCATCAGATGGTTTAACCTTGGGATTCACGTTCTTCATTTCCTTAGGTGCTGATACCTTCATCGGCTTCAAATGGTTATTATCCTTAGGTGTAACCTTCTGATTTTGAACATGATATGGAACATGGGGACTATGTGTGCAGTTTCGAGCGATGTGACCAGGAATGCCGCAATTGAAGCACGTTTTTCTCTTCACATGTAAAGCATTCTCATCAGCTTGATTTGCTCTTGCAGGCCTTGAAGGATGAATTGATCTCTTCTGGGCTCGCCTTCCTTACACGTTTCTTGCAGAAGAAGATGAATTTGGATGTTTGTACTTGTCGTTTGCAAGGGCCTTCTTCTGTTGTGAAGATTTCTTTGGGTTCTTCTTGTTTTGTTTAGACTGCAAGTCTTTTTCAGAAATCTACCCAACCTTTCCAAAAGCTTTGCTAGCACGGTCAAGAGCATATTTTTCACATTTGCCATTAAAGACCGGCTTAACAAAGGCATTTTTCACAACACTAGCCTTTTGAGGGCTATTACTGCCCATTGATGATTTTGGAGAGCGTGACTGTCCTTGATGTTTGGACTTCTGCTTTCTTCGTCTTCGATTTGCTCGTTTCTGCTCTTTTAGCATGCTCTGAACCTTTTCATCAGAAGCAGAAGGTTCAGATTGTTCAGTAGTCTTGTTCACGTGAGCTCTCTCTTCATCAGCTGACTCATTAGAAGAGTCAACAGCACCAGATGGTTCCCGTGTGTCTGACGCATAATCAATGTGTATGCCGTACACCATATGTTGTGCTTTCTCAATATCTTCATCGGTTTCAGGCATTGTCGTGTAGTTGTGATTATACGGTGGGGCAACCTGATTGAATCCCAAACCCTTCCCCTTGTTCGCCTTATATGCCAGCTGCACATTGCACACTTCTTGAACGAGCTTGCTGGATGTATCAAACTTCTTTATATTAGCTTCGTTTTGTTGATATTTTCCCAAAAGAAGTCCCAGCTCAACTCTTACCAAGTCGCATTCCAAGGTTTTTGAATCTAATCTGGTTTTGTAATCATGGACCCAACATTTCTGTTGATTTACGTCCAGGTGGAGCTTAGCTATGTCTTTCTTTTGTGCATCAACCTTTTCTGTGAGTAACTTGTAACTTTCTCGAAGGCTGATGCACTGAGCCATTGCATTGTTGTACTCATCAGGATTTTGGAATCAAGTGCCCTGAGTTAAGCAACCCTATTCCTGCAAGGTTCAGTGCACAAGAGGTAGTTGATTGTGTCAATGTGCGAGCTTGATTTGTTAGCGTGAGTTTGGGGTGCTGGGCTGCTGATTGCTGCTTGTTAGGCTTGAGGTTTCTACTCAGATACTTCTTCAGGATTAGACTCAGTTGATTTTGCATATAGATCTTTGAGATCTTGGTTTGATTGTAAATGATCCCACAACCAAGAAATAAAGGAGTCTGTGTCATCACCCAAGAAGCTATTCATTTCATTTCTTACTTCCTCTTTTCGCCTTCCACGGTCAAGCAAACGCATCACATAGTCAGCAACCAGATTAACATTGTAGTTTCTAATAAACTCATTTAGCTTTTCCTTTACTTGATCCTGCAAGTTCGGGTTTTGATTTTGTGTCTGGGGTGAGGTCCTATTAATGGATGCTTTGATTAGTGGGCTAAAGACAATGTCTGGATTTGCATTCGGTTTGGAATTGCAGACTAGGCTGAAGACTATGTCTGAGTTCTGAGCTTGGGATGTAAACATTTTCGGAAAATCGAAACCGTACCGGTAAACACGATAAAAACTGTCCGAAACATGTTTTTTTTACCAAAATGTACCGTTACACTCGTCTCGACGATATGAGTCTAAACGTGCAATCGGTTTGTTAATATTGTCTGTGGATTGAATTCTGTGTACGAAAACGTTTAACTCCGGTTACGTCAGCTGGTTAACTTTCCACCTTTTTGGGTGCAACTCAGAACAGTACCAAATTCGGAACAGTAACTCGGATTAACAATCCGAGATGGAATCTCAAACAGTGATCCGAGATGCTACTCCGAGATGGTGATTTGAAACAGTGTCCGAGATGGTATCCGAGATGCACTGTTTCAGTCCGGAATGAGAATCCGGAATAGTAATCCGGAATGCTATCAGATACACAGCAATAGTAACTCGATGAATCCGAAATAAAGAAACATATCCGGAATAAGGGCCTGATCCGAATGCGAAGTCTGATCCGGAATGGAAGCCTAATCCAGAAACAATCCGAGATGGATGATCTTCTTCGTGTTCTTCGTGATCTTCAATGAATTCGGATCCGAAATGCAACTATTACGATCCGAAATGCTTGAATATTATCCGAATCTATCCGAAATTCAAGATTTTAATCCGAAGTACAAAAGATTAATCCGAAATCAATCCGAAATGCAGTAGAATGATCCGAAATGTACCCAGAAAATCCAAAATCCTTGAATGTTGATCCGAAATGCTTGAATCTTCATCGTGTTCTTCATGTTTTTCAGCAGAAACCGAACAAAATCAGTATGATATCAGATCTAAGGCTGAAAATAGGTTCAGCAGGCTCTGCTACCACTTGTAAGTCCCAATAATCTGGATCTGTCTACAATATCACACGATCACCAAGGTTGGGCGGAATCCAAACTTGGTGATATTCAGGAAACCCAAAATAACGAAGAACAATCAGAATCAACTTAAACACCTTGTACACGATTCTATTACTTGAACAAGCAAAAATGTCTGGTACAAGATGGAGGTTCTCTCTAAAGAAATCCCAGAAGTCTTAACCGTAGAAATGAATAAGCTTAGCTTATATACCTAGGGTAAGGGCATGCCCCTCATGGGCTTTGCATGGCCTATGGCATACCCAAATAACCTATAAAGGTCCAAAACTAATACAAACTAACCCAGTTAATCCCAGTTAACTACCATAGACTGCTGCGCATATTTGATGCTCCAGTTTTACACTTATAGGACCTAACAGTAGTGGTAACACCACATAAGCCCCTTTGGTGGGGATTACGTGACACATGGCAAAGAAGTGCAACAAGGGGGTTATTTGGGTGGGGGGGGGGGTATGTCACTAGAATGTATACCGGTAACATCACATACCTATTATTACTAAATTATTATTATTATTTTAATTTTCATTTAATATCTAAATTTATAAAAGTTAAAAACTAAAAACATTTCATTAAATTAAAAACCATTAAAATAGTGAAAAAACAAATAACATTGCAACATAATTAAAAAAATATCTAACTCTCAAGGATTATATATATATATATATTTCACATGATCGCCTTTCTTTGTAGAGCCATTTCCAACGCCTTTCTGGTTAGGTGGTAGTGCGGCTTCGAGTAAAACTCAAAGTCTCTCTCAAATTGTCTATCTTTCATAAGCTCGACCAGCACCCGGTTTTCTTCCATGCGTTGAGCCTCGAGGTCACGTATATCTCAAAGGTGCTGGTTCATCTTCGTAGACGCTTCAGTCAAGTTGGATCCTCCTGATGATGACTCCGCCTCCTCGATCTTGCACCGCTTCTCCTACCGGGCAGTCTTTGTAGCTCTGGTGCTTGATCTTCCGCCCCGTCCTCACCCGTAAATAATGGATTTACATCGTTTGGGTTGACTTTTCGAGCGTCGTACGTTGGCGTTCGAGTTCAGACGACTCGTTGGTTTTTCGATTTCTTTGACGACCTTACATTTGTCGTCCGACTCGAAGAAGCTACTACCGTTAGGTCGACATTGGCCCATTTAGGGCTATGACGAAGAATTTGCCAACCTTCAAGTATGCGAAATTCCCTCGGGCCGCTTGATATTCTAGTAAAGTCTACCGCATTATATCCTCGTCGCTCGAACCGTTTTTCTCACTGCTTTTCAAACTGTTTCGTTGACGTTGATAAATTGATTGAAAAGTTGTGCACTTGTTAATATCGGTCCATTTGCCCGATATTGAATCAGGTTGTCGGTAAGTGTCCCCCTACCCATGAGAATGAAAAAAACCTTCTCGATTTTTTCTCCAAAATAAATGTTGATTTTGATTGTTTGCTAAAAAAAGATACAAAAAAACAAATACAATTTTTCACCAAACAAATTATATGTAAGATTATAATCTTACCTCTTTCGGGACCCTACGATACGTCGATCCAAGATCTAGCTAATGCGTACTCCTCTTTATCATCCAAGGTTGCAAGTTTTTTTCTCGATTAGGTCTCGGTTCCTTCTTTCTTTTTGTGTGAGGTCCGTTTGTTGCGTTTGGTGTTGGTCGGTTGTGTCGTTGGCTCCTCTATTTCCAGTTGAGTCTTCGTTTGTGTCTCCGAGACGAAGTCGGGCTCGCTTTGTGTTGAGGGCCAAATGGTTGTGAAGAATTTGCAAAACCTCCCATGTTGTGGTTCGGGTTCCAACCGTATAGGTTTGGATCCCATGAAAAGGGTTGGTTCAATAGGTTCATGAACCCCGTTTGGTTTTGATTGTACTCGACACACCCGGTTCCATAGGCGGCGGGTCGAGTGGGAACCAGAGAATGCGTCGGTTAGGAGCGTTCGGTTGGTTCGAGTCGCCGTTAGAACGAGGAGGAACAAAACCACGGTTGTAGGGATACATGTTAGAGTGTGTGGTATAAAAAATTTAGAGATTTTTATAAAATATAGAGTGAAAGAATGGTTGTAGAAAGTATGGTTTTAAAAAAATGTAGAGATTGTGGTGTATTTATATGTTTTTTTGTTTAAAAAGGTAAAAAAAAAGAAAGTTACCGTTGTTACCTTTCAACAACGGTCAACACAAATAGGGGTGTTTAAAAAACCGAATCCGAAACCGAATCCGAATCCGATATATCCGAAATTTCGGATATCTGAAAATTCGGATATCCAAAAATCGGATAATCCAAAGTTTGGGACGGATTTGGATATGAGTTTGTAAAAAGTTCGGATAATCGGATTATCCGATATCCGAAAACTAAAAAAAATAATAAATAGATATATTATATGCGGGTGAGGTTATTGTAAGAAAATATAAAAGTGTGAGAAGGATAAGAAAGAATCTAAACCATTAGATATTTAATCTAATGGTTGAGATATTGAGGACAATCTTGTAAATAGTATTGACTATTAAACTAATTAATTTTCTAGATTAAGGGTATAAAGGTAAATTTAACATTTTTAAATTAAGAAACTAACATTAATGCACATGCAAGTCCCCCCCCCCCCTCTTATTTTTTAAACGTTAATAACTTTTTATAAGTAACTCCTTTTAAAAAAAAATTTACACCACAATAACGAGTGTTTTTATCTTTAATATGAGTACCATATTGATATACTTATGTAGAGAAAAAAATTACGTCTCGCTTAGATGTTTTAGTCCATGGTGTTTTTTCTATGTTCATACAATGGTTTTTTAATTGTAGGGTGTAATTTCTGTTATCTTTTTGTCCTTCGTAAATACGCCTTCAATATACATGTTGTGGTGTTTTTATGAGTTAGGTGTTATTCCTGTTATATTTAATGTGAGGGCAAAGGTCCTTGCATTGCTGTGGTTTCTGGTCTCTTCAGTAAGTTTCTGTTGCCTACAAGAGTTAGGGTGTTATTTCTGTTTTTATATATTTAGGGTGTTATTTCTGTTATATTTTTATTCTTTATAAGATGTATGCCTTCAATATACATAATATGATGTTTTTATGAGTTAGGGTGTTATTTCTTTATAAGATGTATGCCTTCAAATTCGAAAATCCCTACAATAACTACCAAATAATGGTTGCATACATTCATTTCATAATTAAATTTTATTAGTTAAATTACACTTATACCGTTAAACTATCAAAATAAAAAAGGATACGTGTCACCTCCAAAATCTTTCTTATCCTTCTCACACTTTTATATTTTCTTACATGAAACTCTACCTATTATATGCACCATTTAAGAATTTGTATGTCTTTGCTTTAAAAGGAGTCCATCATCGGCCCAATAAAGAAAATAGACATCACATAGGATTTATTCTTTTCATCATCCCCAGTTCTCCGTTCTCATATATAGCTACTGTCGTTTATCATTCTCGCAGATTTATCATCAATTCATCGCCTTCGCTACTTCTTGAAGATTTAATGGTGCTTCATTGTTGTGGTTCTTTCTCATCGATTTAACAACGCTTCACCGGCGTCGCTCCTCGTCACTTCATTGCCTCTCATCACCGTCACATTACAATACCGTTATGTTGTCATAGTTTGGCTAGCAATGATGAGATTAAGTGGATATCCTAATCTATTTTCATGTTTTGTATATAGATCTGTTGGGTTTTATTGCTTTTCTTGCATAAACGGTTATACCATTTTGGTTCGAGTTATAAGAATTGAATTTTGAACTTAGATCTTGACATTGAACTTGATAATTTGAGGAAAAGGTTTTGTTGTTTTTTATTCGGATATCCGTTTTGTTATCCGAAACTTCGGATTCGGATATCTGAAGTTTCGGATACAGATTCGGATATTGAAATGAGCTATCCGAAATTTTCGTGATATCCGAAATCGGATAATCCGATGTTAAGCACCCCTAAACACAAACCCCAACACCAAAGTCCTGTTATAATTTTCGCGATCCCAAGACCAAAACCGTTGCATGGCGCCGCCTGGGGCGGTATTTGCCAGCGCCATAAGACACCATGGGGAGGGGGGTGGCGCAATATAACCTGCGAGTATGGAGGAACTTACAATTAGAAGTTGGTTGTGCAGTGTGCCTGTCCTACCGGTCGTCCCATAGATGGTGGCTCTCCCCATTCACTCCTTCACTTAACATTTTCTTTAGTTTTCATATAGAGTTCTTATACTATAAACAATATAATATAATATACATCAACCATTTTCTTTAGTTTTCATATAGAGTTCTTGTACTATAAACAATGTAATATAATTCTTTAACTTGTTTACTTTTACTTTTTTTTTGATAACTTGTGTCTGGTAACATTTCTAAAGTTGTTAAATATGTAGTTGTGTTTAACTTTTTCCTTTGACATTTCGATATCAGTTTTGTTAAAAACAGAGTTGTAATCAAAATATAGTATAAGCTATACTAGTGTTGGTAAGTTGATAAACCAACCAATTCCAGGCAAACAACATCAGTACAATTATTTGTTTTTATGGTTTTTGATTGATGTGAACTATATATTGATATCTTTTTAGGAATATTACAACTTTAATTTTTTGGTTTTTATTTGCGGTTGCTATAGCAAGCGATGTGAACAGATACAGAATGAATTCTCGTTATGTAGTGTAGAAGAATCAAACAATTAGACTACTACTTGTAATGGTCCCAAGAACACAAATATCTAACGATACGTTATGATATAATTTGTAACTTTCACAATAGTTAAGTGGTAGTTAATGATGTTAAGGGGCTCTCATTGGTTCGGTTTTCCGGATATTCGGTTCGGATTTTATCTCGGTGAAACTGAAAACCGAACCAAACCGATTTCAATAATGTTCAAACTGAATCAGAAACCGAATAAGAATTCAGTTCAGTTTTCAGTATTCTACCGATTAAACCAGACTAATCCCAATGTATTAAATGATGAGTTTTTAAACTTCCAAATTCCATGTTATGCAAGTTGGAGTTGCATTAATGAATAGATGTGAACAGCGCATATGTGGTTTGGTAACGTAAGGAATCATGGAGCATGAAATTATGATCAATTCACAATTTTCATGGGTATTAAGCGGCCGGGTCACAGGTGGGTAGCGGCTGAGAATAGAGAGTTAGGTGGACGACTTCTGAAGTTAATTCTAAAAGTGTTTGGCCTCAGATAAAACTTCTTTTTAACGGGTATGGTTAGGATGTCACTAACCGGGTTAGCAGTTAGTATTAAAATTCCCCTTGCATATCAGGGCCGGACCTATAGTACAAGTAATCTAGGCTTCGGCTTAGGCCTCCTCTTAAAATAAAAATAGCAGGGTAACTATACAAATAGCGCAAACTTTTTATTTTGGATTTGTTTGATTCGTTATACAAGCAAACCACTTTATGTTATATTTGTGTTAGATTTTTGTTTAGTTCTAAACACGAATAAAAGAGTATCGTTTATAATAATCAAAGAAGGATAAAGGCCCCAAAATTTCATTTCGCCTTGGGCCTTTAAAACGGTTGGAATGGCACTGTTACCTAGATTTCAACCCAGCACCTCCAAGAGAAGCAAAACTTCCCACCTTCTTCTTGACTACTAGGCCAAGAGATCATTGGTTGCTCAGATAAAACTAAAAACTGGGCTGATGCACTGGGTGATTCGGGTCAACCAAATTAAGAATTTGTGGAACCAAAAGCCAAACACTTCAATTTATTTGGTTTGGGTTTCAATTTCGTTTTCGGTTTAATCAGTTTGAAACCAAATAATATCCTATCTCATCACATCAACAGACTTTCTATCTAAAAATAAATTGACAAACTATGAGACCAGTAAAATCTTATCCAACAAAAAATATTTTGCTTGCCCTTAGACTTTGTCATGAGGTCAATCTTATCAGGTTTGTGTATGAATGTTTAACAATAGAGTTCAGGGCCATCGATAAAGTTCATGTCCATTTATTGATGAGGTTGTAGTTTTATGGTTTGGATATGATAATCAAGAGCTAGGAACCATCGATATAACGTATGGAAGTTTCAAATGCCTTTTCTTGTGGAACATTGAAGCATTTATTAATGTAGAGGAAATATACATACCACAAGAAAATATTAACATTTTTTGGTGATTTGTTTAAACATACGAAGACAAAGACAAGTCTCATTCGTTCAATCTCTCTCCCTCTCGATATTGATAGTGTTGGAAATATGAATGAGGAACATACAAGTTGGTATGTTTCCTCCATTCCACATTGGTGGGGGAGGTGAAAGTTGAGTGCCTTATAAGGGATTACCCCTTATGGGCCCCAAATTGTTAAATGGGTTGAGAAGTGGGTCAAGCCCACACGCGTGCCGAGCCGAGCCGAGCCGCGAGTCCCGTATAAGGGATTACCCCTTATGAGGCGCGAACAGGCGCGTTTGAGGCGCACTTTGCACTTCGCAAGTACGCATCGTCGCTATGAGCTGAGGAGCTTTTATTTTTAGCTAGGTTCCGGTTCAGGTGTGTTAGATCTGTGGATCGAGATATAGCTGAGTTAAGATTGGGATAGAGATGAATTCGAAACAGTGGAGGTTATCTCCACCAGTTCGAATTCGTATGGGATTAGTATAGGAATTCGAATTTGAGATGGATATCTCTAGGAGTTTATATTCGAATTAGTTGATAATGTTTATCCCATTCCCCGTTTTTCTCATTCTCTGTTGAAATCCCAACTTATAAATAAAGGCCTGCTGTTACCCATTATTTACATATATTTTCGCAGCCTCCTACTGGCGTTCCTGTTTCTTCTCCAGCTTCTGCGTTTTCTGGTTTCCATTGCTGTTGTAGTACCAGATCAGTTCTGCATTAAATCCTGGGAGTTTACGCTGCAGCTCACAGCAATACGAGCGCGTAAAATCCTTTAAGGACAGGAATCATCCGTGCAGTTCAAGAATCTCGGTTTCTTAAATCGCCAGGTTGGTTTTAGTTTTTGCGTGTTATTTAAATTCGTCCGATAACGGGACAGTCTCCTTCTACCTTTCTTCAATCAGTTTGTTCAAGTTGGAATAAACTGGTTTGGCCAATAACTCGGTAATTAATAATAAAATAATTAATTTTCTGTTTGATTAAATTGTTTTCAACAATCTTAAAGGATTTTATTTTTTGTGTTTAATCGCCAGAAATAATGGACGGTGAACTACCAACAGCTAATCTGAGATTCATGAATCAAGAGTTTGTCAAGTTGGGACAGATTCGATGGCCAGAACTATACCCGTTGGGTGGACAAGGTTAAGTTCTTGCTCGTTGTGCTGAAACTTTACTATATCCTTGATCCAAGCTTGCCCGCAATCCCTGATGACCCTCCTCTTGAGGCTGGAGAGGTCTCGAATCAAGATTTGGCTAAGCAAAGACTTGTCCGTAAGTAAGCTGAAGATCTTTGCCTTGGCCACATCAAGAATTCTCTTTCAGATCGTCTCTATGACTTATACGCGCCGGTAACAAGTGCTAGAGAATTGTGGAAAGCTTTGGAAGATAAGTACAAGACTCATGAAGAAGGTACTAACAAATACCTTATTTCCAAGTACTTAGACTTTCAAATGGTTGCTGACAGGTCAATCCTGGAGCAAGTGCATGAACTTCAAGTTCTTGTTAACAAACTGACCGCTCTTTCTATTCCACTGCCAGAAAATTTTCAAGTAGGGGTCATTATTGCAAAACTTCCTCCTACTTGGAAAGATTTCTCAAAGAGAATGACGCACAAGTCTGAGGACTACTCTTTGGATTAACTGTATGTTAAATCAATCGGGTCTATCTCGTAATATGTGGGGGGAAGCTGTGTTAACCGCTTGTTATGTTCACAATAGGATCATTAGTCGTGTAATACCTACGAGTCCATATGAGTTGTGGAAAGGAAGAAAACCAAACCTAGAGTATTTGAGGGTTTGGGGGTGTCTTGCCTATTATCGCGTACCTGATCCAAAGACACTCAAACTGGGAGAACGAGCTTACAAGAGTGTATTCATTGGATATGCTCCGCAAGGTAAGTCTTACCGGTTGTTGGATGATGAATCAGGTACAGTTGTAGAATCCATAGATGTGGAATTCTTTGAGAACAAGTTTTCTAGAGATGATGAAAACTCAAATTACACCACATCTTCTAGTACTTCTGTGAAAAGAGTCGAAGCTTCACCAATGGTTGAAGAACCGAGGAAAAGTACTAGAGTTAGAAAAGAGAAAAGTTATGGAGATGATTTCTTTTCTTACCTGGTTGAGGGAACTCAAAAGAAAGTGACGAGAGAGGTCATTTTCGCGGTTAATTTGGATGATGATCCTAAAACTTTCAGCGAAGCAATGTCATCAAGAGATGCTCCTTTTTGGAAGGAAGCAGTCAATGATGAAATGGATTCCATTATGGGAAATGGAACTTGGGAGTTAGCTGATCTACCCAAGGGAAAGAAACCTATTGGATCCAAATGGATTTTCAAAAGGAAGTATCATTCAGATGGATCCATCTCTGCCTATAAAGCGAGATTAGTTGCTAAAGGGTATAGGAAGAGAGAAGGGATCGACTATTTTGATACCTATGCACCTGTGGCTAGAATTAGCTCTATTAGAACTCTAATAGCGGTGTCTGCTTTGAAAGGGCTGTACATCCATCAAATGGATGTAAAGACTGCGTTTCTAAATGGGTATCTAAATGAGGAGATTTATTTGGAGCAACCAGAAGGGTTTGTGATGCCTGGACAAGAGAACAAAGTGTGTAGACTCATTAAATCTCTTTATGGTTTGAAGCAAGCTTCTAAAAAGTGGCATGAGAGGTTTGACACCACTGTGACTGCTTTCGGGTTTCGACACAATAGTGCTGATAGGTTTATCTATACTAAATGCGAACCCGGTTATACAGTCGTGATTTGTCTCTATGTTGATGATATGTTGATCATTAGCACTCACCTTGAAGGTATTTCTGTAACTAAGAAATATCCGTCCTCGAACTTTAAGATGAAAGATCTAGCAGAAGTTGATACCATTCTTGGAATCAAGGTGAAAAGAACTGGAAGTCAGATTTTTCTAAGTCAATCTCATTACATAGAGAAAATTCTGACTAAGTTTCAACACTTGAACATTAAAGAGTTTAATACCCCGTTTGATCCAAGTGTGAAACTTAATGTGAACTCAGGGAGAGCAGTGGCTCAACTGGAGTATGCGAGTGCTATTGGAAGTATGATGTATGCAACACATTGCACTCGTCCTGATATTGCTTTTGCTGTAAGCAAACTGAGTCAGTATACTGTCAATCCAGGGACAGAACACTGGAAAGCAGTGGTTGGAGTACTTGGATACCTGAAAAGGACCAGTAACTTAGAACTGACATACACGTCTAATTCCAGAATACTCGAAGGTTATTCTGATGCGAGCTGGATTAATCACACCAGTGATTCAAAATCTACAAGTGGGTGGATTTACACTCTAGCAGGAGGAGCAATTTCTTGGGCGAGCAAGAAACAGGCGTGTATTACCCACTCAACTATGGACGCTGAGTTCATAGCACTAGCTGCGGCTGGTAAGGATGCAGAGTGGATTAGAGATCTACTTACGGACATCCGTTTGTGGGATGTTCCAATACCGTATATTCCCATGTATTGTGATAGTGAGGCCACACTATCTAAAGTATACAACGCAGTGTATAATGGGAGGACAAGACACATAGGTCTACGACACAATTATGTGAGACAACTTCTTGAAATGGTACCATCAAGGTTGTCTATGTCAAGACGAGTAAGAACTTGGCCGATCCGTTTACTAAACCTCTGACGAGAGATTTGGTAGTGAATACCGCGAGAGACATGGGTCTAAAACCACAATAGAATCGTTAGTGATGGAAACCCAACTTGAACTTAGTGCTCCTATTTCTCAAGTTTAATGGGTAAAAACGAAGTCACTTAATGATAGAAGGTACTATCAATGATAGATCCATGTGAGGTATGATAGTACGTCGTTGCGAGAACAAGGGTGAGCTAATGCTCTTAACAAAGTTTTGGAGGCATCCAAGCAACGTGGATGATGTAAAACTTTGCCTATATTATCTAGGGGTGGTGCCGCCTCGAGTGAAGATAAGTGGTTTGTCTTCTAAAGGATCATGAAAAGGGTTTATAGCGCACGGCCATATTCGCACTCCGTGAGAACGCAAAGTCAGCTGGTGATGTGTGGGGGTAAACCGAAGGGGGCTATCAGGTTAATGGTTTAATTCCAGAGGACACCATCGAATCTGTCTCTTCTTGTTTATCAATATAAACTGGGTTTAATCTTCATGACACCTAGTGACATCATCTGTCTAAGTGAGAGGAAACATTCCAACTTGGTGGGGGATTGTTGGAAATATGAATGAGGAACATACAAGTTGGTATGTTTCCTCCATCCCACATTGGTGGGGGAGGTGAAAGTTGAGTGCCTTATAAGGGATTACCCCTTATGGGCCTCCAAAGTGTTAAATAGAGTTGAGAAGTGGGTCAAGCCCACACCGCGCGCCGAGCCGAGCCATGCCGCGAGCTCGCAAATGGGCGCGTTTGAGGCGCGAATGGGTGCGTTTGAGGCACACTTCGCACGTACGCATCCTCGCTAGGAGCTGAGGAGCTTTTAATTTTAGCTAGGGTCCGGTTCAGGTGTGTTAGATCTGTGGATCGAGATAGAGCTGAGTTAAGATTGGGATAGAGATGAATTCGAAACAGTGGGGGTTATCTGTCACACCCTGACCCGCAGCAGAAATGGTAGTCGGGGCATGATTGGGTTTTCATCAAAGCTCATGACATTTACTATAAAGTTTCATATTTATTATTTCTCTTTAAAGAATAAGTTACAATAAACATACAAACACAACATGTTCAAATACATTTTCATTCAAATTACAACTAGAGTACAATAACAAAGAAAAACAAAACTAAACGTTCATTGCAAGGCATTAACTTGTTTATTCTTCTAGGCCATCCTATATGTTTCTTTTCTCAACCGGATCACCTGTATCATGTGTAAAATAGGGTTTTGGGTCAACAAAAGTTGGCGAGTAAATCTTATTTGAACATTTGAAAGGATTAGTTATGTTGGTTATTTGAATAAAATTGTGCATAACCAAATATGAATAAACGTAAATGTAAATTTAATCACAAAACACATAATATCAATAAATGCACAAGCATACACACCAAATGATGAACAATGAGATCAAGGCTCAATCAAACGGAGCCGATCTAATGAGGCACCTGATGCTCAACTCGTCTCCCACGAGGAACTGATGGGCCTAATGCATGATTTGCACACAACTTGACAAGAATGTAAACACGTATCACAACAAACAACATAATCACATAATCTCAATTAATGCACAAGCACACACCAAATGATGAACATGAGGCACCTGATGCTCAACCGTCTCCAACGAGGAACTGATGGGCCTAATGAATGATTTGCACGCAACTTGACAAAATGTAAACACACATCACAACAAACAATATTTACATCTCGAGTTTAGATCATATAATGGTAATAGCACGAGTTTGAATAAATAAATAATTAAAGCGACACATGATACACCCCAAAACACTGAATAAAAAGGGAATTTGTAAGGATTCACTCACAGTGGGTGCGTTCCTTGATGACGATGAATGCGCACGAATATTATGATTCAACCGACGAGGGAAAAACTAACCTAAATAATAACGAAATGATTCGGTAAATAATATCGAGATTAATGTTTTTAATTAGTGCTTTTAATGGAATTTTTAGATTTATTTTTGTGAGTTTAAGGACATTTTCTAACTTTAAAAATATTATTTTTAGTGTTTTTAATTGATTTTTAAATAAAATAAATAAATAAAAGAAATAAAAAAATTGACTTTTTGACCCCGTTGACCGGACGTCGGACTGTGTGTTTGTATGCGCTGAGTGAGGTTCGAACTCGGGACCTCTCGTATGCGTGCACGCAGCTCTACCAACTGAGCTACGTGTCTAACCTGAAATATTCTCTGTTTTAATTATATTTATATACTAATTAGTTTTAAACTTATTTGGTTTTATTTAAAAATGGTTTATATTACCGAACCGGTTGCAGGACCCGGAGTCGAACTCGGGTCCTTCGGTTCGAGTGCGCACAGCCCAACCAGTTGGGCTGTGTGTCATATCTGTTTAACTTATTGATTAAATTATTCTTATTAACATTCGGTGACCTGATCCGATTCAGTTGTAAAAATGTTGGTTTTAGTTCTGAAATTCGGTAACGTGTGCGATTCGAACCCGGGACGTGTGCATTGTTTGTGCACACAGTCCACCGCTGGACTGTGTGTCTAACCTTTCGAATATCCGTTTTTAATTATACTTATAACATATTCAACTTCGTCTTCTTCGTTTACAAAGACTCAGAACGGTGATGTCCGACTGTTCTTGTTTAGTTGTTCACGATTTAAACTTGATTGAAATGAACAGAGAAATTAAATGATATGGTGTACCAGAACAACGGGTTTGCTTCGGTTTTCCGGCAAGTGTCGTCGGCTCCGATTTGCGATGTCCGGCTGTATGAACTGTTTAGCAGTTTTGATTATTGATTTGAACGATTAAAGTATGAATTAAGAGATAGCAGAGAAGTTTTAGATAGATATACCGGTTGAGGAATGAATACGGTTTTCTGATCAAGGATTTCCGGCGATGTTCCGGCGAAAATTGGAAATCTCCGGCGACGAGCTTCTGAGAATTTCAACTACGAAAAAGTGTGCGTCTGAGCGAAAGGATTCCAGGAAGGTTGAGGGGGGGTATTTATAGGGTAGAACTGGATGAATTTTGTCCGAGTTTGGGTCTTGATTCACGATCAAGTTTCTCCGGCGGTTATGACTGCAATTGACTGTTAGACGTCGGTTATAACCGATGTCGAAGTCGGTTATAGCGTTTTAGTCAAAAGGAAAATGGCTAAACTTGCGGATTGCCGGATTTTCCGGTGATTGCGAGTTCTGCCGCGCTAAGGTCCGGTTTTGAATTCGAGTTTTATTTTAAGTATTATTTGTTTCAGTATATTCACAAATAAGGCACGTGGCGGAGCGGTGTGTTTGTGTGTTTGAGTTTGTGGGCGACCCGGGTTCGAAACCCGGCATCTGCATTTATTTTTTTTATTCAGTATTTATTAGAAATTTTAAATTATGGTTTTTAAATTCTAATATATTTATTAATTATGTATCGTTTAAAATTAATATCAACTATAAATACGCAACGAAATTTATAACTGGATATTTGATTGATAAACGAAGCGGGTTTTGAAAAAACCGTTTTTCGACGGATGTTACAGTATCCCTACTTTTAGAAATTTCGTCCGAAATTTAGTAGTAGTGGTATATTTGACTTGAAGGGAGGATGTTTTAATTTTGACGATTACATAATTAGAAGAGGGTGAGAGTTTAAATCTTATTTGAGGCGGTAACGTTCCTAGTAAGGGTTGAATACCCTGCTACAGGAATCGCTTTTTGATGCCTAAAGTATAAGAATGCGGAACATGGATAAACTGAGTTGATTGACTAGGCATGATTTTATGCATAAGAGTTTTGAGGAATTGATACGTTTGAAATGATAAGGTATGTATCATAAAACAAAAACTTCAACCATGACGATATTTAAACCTACACAGAACTTCTCATAACCTCTTGGTAATGCTTTTGATCCTTTGCCAAGAATACTTATATATAGAAGTACCAGCGGCGTATCCACCATATTCTTGTCAAATTTTCATTGGCTTTATCAGTAAATTATGATCAGTTCTATGTGACTCTAAAACATAAACAAACACAACAACCAAAGCTTGAGTCCCCAAATCTGAAAGGATACATGACTGAATGATGACAGTACCTCTCTCGTTTGTTATGATGAAGGGGTTAGTCTATGTAAAAGTGAGACACAACCCAACTTCTTTAAATGATGAGATTGAGATACGTCGAGATGTATGATGATATGAATGTTAAATTAGTGAGTATAAAACAAAACTGAAATAGTAATTCGCATTAAGATCTTGGATACATAAATTTCCAATTTATAATTGACATACGTAAAGATTGAGATAACATAAAGAAAACATAAAAACTAGACTGTTGGAGTTGAGTCTGTGATTCTTGGTGAGGGAAGTCTAGTTGGGTGGTTCCTTTGGGCCGTTATTATCTTCAACAGGATTGGCGTTGATGTTGTAAGCTCTTCCTCTTGCTGTGGCCTAGTGGTTAGGTTTTCTTGATTTGCTTGGTTAACTGGGTTTGCTTGAGCTTGCGCGTTTATGATGTTAACCAATCGAGGGCACGTGTTTCTAAAGTGGGTAGGGCCGCCACAATTAAAACAAGCTCGAACATATGGAAACATGGTGTATTGGGGTTGTTGATATGTTTGGATCATGTTTTGAGTAGGGGGTGAGGCTTGGTTTTGAGGAACGCGACAAGTTTTGCTCAAATGACCATAACGCCCATAATTAGCACACAGTCGACAAGGTAAGGTAGATGGATGGTGATAAAAACAGATGTTGCATTGAGGATGAGGGCCAATGTAAGGTTTCTTACTTGGGTAAGTTGAGTTGGGTGCTACTTGAGTGATTGGGATAGCTTGGAGGGGTACGGCTTGTGAAGCTGGTTGATTGTGTTGGGTGACAGCGAAAATTTGGCCATCTCGTTTTCTCTTAGAAGTGGGTTGAGAAGAGGATTCGGTTTGGGTGGAGTTTGAGGTTTCAGTTGATGCTTTATCCTTCTTCTTCTCCTCCGTGAAGTCTTTATTCCGTATGCGGTTTTTCGGTGAGCTCTGTAGCTAACTCCATTGCTGCTTCCAAAGTTGCAGGTGTGGTACTTATTACAGGGTCTTGAATTTTTGAAGGAAGACCTCGAATGTAGTGCTCGATCAAACGGTAGAGGGGAGTGAACAAGTTGGGGACCATCTGATTTAACTCAAGGAATCTCTTGTTGTATGTGGTGTGGTCGCCTCCTTTTGTTTCAAAGAATAGAACTCATCCTCTAATTTCTTGATTTCGCTTCTTGGACAGAAACGTCTTGTCATGATCTCCCTCAATTCTTCCCAAGTCAAAGTCATAGCATTCTCAGTACCTCGCTTGGCCTTCTCTGTATTCCACCATGTAAGTGCTACTCCAAACAAACGACCGGTAGCATATCGCACCTTGCGATCATCGGGGCAGTCGCAATTGAGAAAAGTGTTTTCCATCTCCTCAAACCAATGGAGGAGAGCGGTGACACCTTCAGTCCCTTCGTATTTTGAGGGTCGCAGGATTTGAAATGCTTGAAGGTGCATTTAGTGGTATTTGGGGGAGGGTTGACAACGTTTTGATCTTCTTGATTGATTGGGTTGACGGGATAGCGGTGAGGGCTTGTTGAACTTGAACTACGATGTTGGGTATTACGGCAGCCATTTGTTGAGCGATTTGGGCAGCCATGCGCTCGCGGGATTTTCCTGATCTCATTTTTCTACGAGAGAGACTAGAATTCATCTACAGGGAATACGTATCAAGAGTATGAGTTTGACGTTTTAGGGGTCATTTGTCGTATTTAGAAATGAACATTCATAAAACAAATGAAGAATAATAAATTTACTACATCCATAGGATGTCTTGGGCTTTGCTCGTAATTGGGCCTTGCATGCCGCCATATTTCACCTTCGTAATCATGTGGGCCCCCATGATTACCGGGTCTTTCATATGGTTCGCATGTGTTAGCCTGGTAACGTACACTAAAACCCGGAGAAAATCGAGAAATATGAATGTAACGTATGAAATTCGAAGTGCATCCAGGTGTGGACACGGTGACACCTCAAAGTGGGGTTAGTTCGAACGACGTTTGGTGTGGCATGCTTTGGCCTAATAGGTCCTTCGTACTCTCATCATTAGTCCCCAGGTAGGCAAACTGGTCCGTTATATTGGATTTATACGAATGCCAACCTAGACAGGACGTTCCGACTACCGGTACTTGTACCCTTACAGTACTACATGCCCGTCGTAGAACTCACTTTGATGAGATTGAAAAACGAAAATTGCGACAAATTCTTGAATAAAGGAAATATGAGGATGATTTGAATATGTGAACATGGAAATATGCGTGATGAATGTATATGTAAGCATGTTATGTTTGACAATAAGTATAACTCATTAAATATCACACAATATGATAGTGGAAGTGTTTGCATGCATTTGTGTGTGTAATAAATACGAAACAAATAAACATCATGAGTTTGCATGTAACCACTAAACAATTAAAATCTAATCAACTATAGTATAGGCTCTAAGGGTCTAATAACCTATCCTATATCCCTATAGTCAAAAGCTCTGATACCAATCTGTCACACCCTGACCCGCAGCGGAAATGGTAGTCGGGGCATGATTGGGTTTTCATCAAAGCTCATGACATTTACTATAAAGTTTCATATTTATTATTTCTCTTTAAAGAAGAAGTTACAATAAACATACAACACAACATGTTCAAATACATTTTCATTCAAATTACAACTAGAGTACAATAACAAAGAAAAACAAAACTAAACGTTCATTCCAAGGCATTAACTTGTTTATTCTTCTAGGTTATCCTATATGTTTCTTTTCCAACCGGATCACCTGTATCATGTGTAAAATAGGGTTTTGGGTCAACAAAAGTTGGCGAGTGAATCTTATTTGAACATTTGAAAGGATTAGTTATGTTGGTTATTTGAATAAAATTGTGCATAACCAAATATGAATAAACGTAAATGTAAATTTAATCACAAAACACATAATATCAATAAATGCACAAGCACAAACACCAAATGATAAACAATGAGATCAAGGCTCAATAAACGGAGCCGATCTAATGAGGCACCTGATGCTCAACTCGTCTCCCACGAGGAACTGATGGGCCTAACGCATGATTTGCACACAACTTGACAAGAATGTAAACACGTATCACAACAAACAACATAATCACATAATCTCAATTAATGCACAAGCACACACCAAATGATGAACAATGAGGCACCTGATGCTCAACCCGTCTCCAACGAGGAACTGATGGGCCTAATGAATGATTTGCACGCAACTTGACAAAATGTAAACACACATCACAACAAACAATATTTACATCTCGAGTTTAGATCATATAATGGTAATAGCACGAGTTTGAATAAATGAAATAATTAAAGCGACACATGATACACCCCAAAACATGAATAAAAAGGTGAATTTGTAAGGATTCACTCACAGTGGGTGCGTTCCTTGATGACGATGAATGCGCACGAATATTATGATTCAACCGACGAGGGAAAAACTAACCTAAATAATAACGAAATGATTCGGTAAATAAATAAATTTTATTCGAGATTAATGTTTTAATTAGTGCTTTTAATGGAATTTTTAGATTTATTTTTGTGAGTTTAAGGACATTTTCTAACTTTAAAACTATTATTTTTAAGTGTTTTTAATTGATTTTTAAATAAAATAAATAAATAAAAGAAATAAAAAAATTTGACTTTTTGACCCCGTTGACCGGTCGGACTGTGTGTTTGTATGCGCTGAGTAGGTTCGAACTCGGGACCTCTCGTATGCGTGCACGCAGCTCTACCAACTGAGCTACGTGTCTAACCTGAAATATTCTCTGTTTTAATTATGTTTATATACTAATTAGTTTTAAACTTATTTGGTTTTATTTAAAAATGGTTTATATTACCGAACCGGTTGCAGGGACCCGGAGTCGAACTCGGGTCCTTCGGTTCGAGTGCGCACAGCCCAACCAGTTGGGCTGTGTGTCATATCTGTTTAACTTATTGATTAAATTATTCTTATTAACATTCGGTGACCTGATCCGATTCAGTTGTAAAAATGTTGGTTTTAATTCTGAAATTCGGTAACGTGTGCGATTCGAACCCGGGACGTGTGCATTGTTTGTGCACACAGTCCACCGCTGGACTGTGTGTCTAACCCGTTCGAATATCCGTTTTTAATTATACTTATACACATATTCAACTTCGTCTTCTTCGTTTACAAAGACTCAGAACAGTGATGTCCGACTGTTCTTGTTTAGTTGTTCACGATTTAAACTTGATTGAAATGAACAGAGAAATTAAATGATATGGTGTACCAGAACAACGGGTTTGCTTCGGTTTTCCGGCAAGTGTCGTCGGCTCCGATTTGCGATATCCGGCTGTATGAACTGTTTAGCAGTTTTGATTATTGATTTGAACGATTAAAGTATGAATTAAGAGATAGCAGAGAAGTTTTAGATAGATATACAGGTTGAGGTATGAATACGGTTTTCTGATCAAGGATTTCCGGCGATGTTCCGGCGAAATTGGAAATCTCCGGCGACGAGCTTCTGAGAATTTCAACTACGAAAAAGTGTGCGGTCTTGAGCGAAAGGATTCCCGGAAGGTTGAGGGGGGTATTTATAGGGTAGAACTGGATGAATTTTGTCCGAGTTTGGGTCTTGGTTCACGGTCAAAGTTTCTCCGGCGGTTATGACCGCAATTGACTGTTAGACGTCGGTTATAACGGATGTCGAAGTCGGTTATAGCGTTTTAGTCAAAGGAAAATGGCTAAACTCGCGGATTGCCGGATTTTCCGGTGATTGCGAGTTCTGCCGCGCTGAGCTCCGGTTTTGATTCGAGTTTTATTTTAAGTATTATTTGTTTTAGTATATTCACAAATAAGGCATGTGGGGGAGCGGTGTGTTGTATATTGAGTTTGTGGGCGACCCGGGTTCGAAACCCGGCGTCTGCATTTATTTTTTTTATTCAGTATTTATTAGAAATTTTAAATTATGGTTTTTAAATTCTAATATATTTATTAATTATGTATCGTTATAAAATTAATATCAACTATAAATACGCAACGGAATTTATAACTGTATATTTGATTGATAAACGAAGCGGGTTTTGAAAAAACCGTTTTTCGACGGATGTTACAGTATCCCCTACTTTTAGAAATTTCGTCCCGAAATTTAAGTAGTAGTGGTATATTTGACTTGAAGGGAGGATGTTTTAATTTTGACGATTACATAATTAGAAGAGGGTGAGTGTTTAAATCTTATTTGAGGCGGTAACGTTCCTAGTAAGGGTTGAATACCCTGCTACAGGAATCGCTTTTTGATGCCTAAAGTATAAGAATGCGGAACATGGATAAACTGAGTTGATTGACTAGGCATGATTTTATGCATAAGAGTTTTGATGGAATTGATACGTTTGAAATGATAAGGTATGTATCATAAAACAAAAACTTCAACCATGACGATATTTAAACCTACACAGAACTTCTCATAACCTCTTGGTAATGCTTTTGATCCTTTGCCAAGAATACTTATATATAGGAAGTACCAGCGGCGTATCCACCATATTCTTGTCAAATTTTCATTGGCTTTATCAGTAAATTATGGATCAGTTCTATGTGACTCTAAAACATAAACAAACACAACAACCAAAGCTTGAGTCTCAAATCTGAAAGGATACATGACTGAATGATGACAGTACCTCTCTCGTTTGTTATGATGAAGGGGTTAGTCTATGTAAAAGTGAGACACAACCCAACTTCTTTAAATGATGAGATTGAGATACGTCGAGATGTATGATGATATGAATGTTAAATTAGTGAGTATAAAACAAAACTGAAATAGTAATTCGCATTAAGATTCTTGGATACATAAATATCTAATTTATAATTGAGATAACATAAAGAAAAAAGCATAAAAACTAGACTGTTGGAATTGAGTCTTGATTCTTGGTGAGGGAAGTCTAGTTGGGTGGTTCCTTTGGCCGTTATTATCTTCAACAGGATTGGCGTTGATGTTGTAAGCTCTTCCTCTTGCTGGTGGCCTAGTGGTTAGGTTTTCTTGATTTGTTTGGTTAACCGGGTTTGCTTGAGCTTGCGCGTTTATGATGTTAACCAATTGAGGGCACGTGTTTCTAAAGTGGGTAGGGCCGCCACAATTAAAACAAGCTCGAACATATGGAAACATGGTGTATTGGGGTTGTTGATATGTTTGGATCATGTTTTGAGTAGGGGGTGAGGCGTGGTTTTGAGGAACGCGATAAGTTTTGCTCAAATGACCATAACGCCCATAAGTAGCACACAGTCGACAAGGTAAGATAGATGGATGGTGATAAAAACAGATGTTGCATTGAGGATGAGGGCCAATGTAAGGTTTCTTACTTGGGTAAGTTGAGTTGGGTGCTACTTGAGTGATTGGGATAGCTTGGAGGGGTACGGCTTGTGAAGCTGGTTGATTGTGTTGGGTGACAGCGAAAATTTGGCCATCTCGTTTTCTCTTAGAAGTGGGTTGAGAAGAGGATTCGGTTTGGGTGGAGTTTGAGGTTTCGGTTGATGCTTTATCCTTCTTCTTCTCCTCCGTGATGTCTTTATTCCGTATGCGGTTTTCGGTGAGCTCTGTAGCTAACTCCATTGCTGCTTCCAAAGTTGCAGGTGTGGTACTTATTACAGGGTCTTGAATTTTTGAAGGAAGACCTCGAATGTAGTGCTCGATCAAACGGTAGAGGGGAGTGAACAAGTTGGGGACCATCTGATTTAACTCAAGGAATCTCTTGTTGTATGTGGTGTGGTCGCCCTCCTTTTGTTTCAAAAATAAAACTCATCCTCTAATTTCTTGATTTCGCTTCTTGGACAGAAACGTCTTGTCATGATCTCCCTTAATTCTTCCCAAGTCAAAGTCATAGCATTCTCAGTACCTCGCTTGGCCTTCTCTGTATTCCACCATGTAAGTGCTACTCCAAACAAACGACCGGTAGCATATCACACCTTGCAATCATCGGGGCAGTCGCAATTGAGAAAAGTGTTTTCCATCTCCTCAAACCAATGGAGGAGAGCGGTGACACCTTCAGTCCCTTCGTATTTTGGAGGGTCGCAGGATTTGAAATGCTTGAAGGTGCATTTAGTGGTATTTGGGGGAGGGTTGACAACGTTTTGATCTTCTTGATTGATTGGGTTGACGGGATTAGCGGTGAGGGCTTGTTGAACTTGAACTACGATGTTGGGTATTACGGCAACCATTTGTTGAGCGATTTGGGCAGCCATGCGCTCGCGGGATTTTTCTGATCTCATTTTTCTACGAGAGAGACTAGAAGACATCTACAGGGAATACGTATCAAGAGTATGAGTTTGACGTTTTAGGGGTCATGTGTCGTATTTAGAAATGAACATTCATAAAACAAATGAAGAATAATAAATTTACTACATCCATAGGATGTCTTGGGCTTTGCTCTTAATTAGGCCTTGCGTGCCGCCATATTTCACGTTCGTAATCATGTGGGCCCCCATGATTACCGGGTCTTTCATATGGTCCGCATGTGTTAGCCTGGTAACGTACACTAAAACCCAGAGAAAATCGAGAAATATGAATGTAACGTATGAAATTCGAAGTGCATCCAGGTGTGGACACGGTGACACCTCATAGTGGGGTTAGTTCGAACGACGTTTGGTGTGGCATGCTTTGGCCTAATAGGTCCTTCATACTATCATCGTTAGTCCCCAGGTAGGCAAACTGGTCCGTTATATTGGATTTATACGAATGCCAACCTTGACAGGACGTTCCGACTACCGGTACTTGTACCCTTACAGTTACTACATGCCCGTCGTAGAACTCACTTTGATGAGATTGAAACACGAAAATTGCGACAAATTCTTGAATAAAGGAAATATGAGGATGATTTGAATATGTGAACATGGAAATATGCGTGATGAATGTATATGTAAGCATGTTATGTTTGACAATAAGTATAACTCATTAAATATCACACAATATGATAGTGGAAGTGTTTGCATGCATTTGTGTGTGTAATAAATACGAAACAAATAAACATCATGAGTTTGCATGTAACCACATAAACAATTAAAATCTAATCAACTATAGTATAGGCTCTAAGGGTCTAATAACCTATCCTATATCCCTATAGTCAAAAGCTCTGATACCAATCTGTACACACCCTGACCCGCAGCGGAAATGGTAGTCGGGGCATGATTGGGTTTTCATCAAAGCTCATGACATTTACTATAAAGTTTTGTATTTATTATTTCTCTTTAAAGAAGAAGTTACAATAAACATACAATCACAACATGTTCAAATACATTTTCATTCAAATTACAACTAGAGTACAATAACAAAGAAAAACAAAACTAAACGTTCATTCCAAGGCATTAACTTGTTTATTCTTCTAGGCCATCCTATATGTTTCTTTTCTCAACCGGATCACCTGTATCATGTGTAAAATAGGGTTTTGGGTCAACAAAAGTTGGCGAGTGAATCTTATTTGAACATTTGAAAGGATTAGTTATGTTGGTTATTTGAATAAAATTGTGCATAACCAAATATGAATAAACGTAAATGTAAATTTAATCACAAAACACATAATATCAATAAATGCACAAGCACAAACACCAAATGATAAACAATGAGATCAAGGCTCAATCAAACGGACCCGATCTAATGAGGCACCTGATGCTCAACTCGTCTCCCACGAGGAACTGATGGGCCTAACGCATGATTTGCACACAACTTGACAAGAATGTAAACACGTATCACAACAAACAACATAATAACATAATCTCAATTAATGCACAAGAACACACCAAATGATGAACAATGAGGCACCTGATGCTCAACCCGTCTCCAACGAGGAACTGATGGGCCTAATGAATGATTTGCACGCAACTTGACAAAATGTAAACACACATCACAACAAACAATATTTCCATCTCGAGTTTAGATCATATAATGGTAATACCACGAGTTTGAATAAATGAAATAATTAAAGCGACACATGATACACCCCAAAATATGAATAAAAAGGTGAATTTGTAAGGATTCACTCACAGTGGGTGCGTTCCTTGATGACGATGAATGCGCACGAATATTATGATTCAACCGACGAGGGAAAAACTAACCTAAATAATAACGAATTGATTCGGTAAATAAATAAATTTTATTCGAGATTAATGTTTTTAGTTAGTGCTTTTAATGGAATTTTTAGATTTATTTTTGTGAGTTTAAGGACATTTTCTAACTTTAAAAATATTATTTTTAAGTGTTTTTAATTGATTTTTAAATAAAATAAATAAATAAAAGAAATAAAAAAATTTGACTTTTTGACCCCGTTGATCGTTGACCGTTGACCGGTCGGACTGTGTGTTTGTATGCGCTGAGTGAGGTTCGAACTCGGGACCTCTCGTATGCGTGCACGCAGCTCTACCAACTGAGCTACGTGTCTAACTTGAAATATTCTCTGTTTTAATTATATTTATATACTAATTAGTTTTAAACTTATTTGGTTTTATTTAAAAATAGTTTATATTACCGAACCGGTTGCAGGGACCCGGAGTTGAACTTCTGTCCTTCGGTTCGAGTGCGCACAGCCCAACCAGTTGGGCCGTGTGTCATATCTGTTTAACTTGTTGATTAAATTATTCTTATTAACATTCGGTGACCTGATCCGATTCAGTTGTAAAACTGTTAGTTTTAGTTCTGAAATTCGGTAACGTGTGCGATTCGAACCCGTGACGTGTGCATTGTTTGTGCACACAGTCCACCGCTGGACTGTGTGTCTAACCCGTTCGAATATCCGTTTTTAGTTATACTTATACACATATTCAACTTTGTCTTCTTCGTTTACAAAGACTCAGAACAGTAATGTCCGACTGTTCTTGTTTAGTTGTTCACGACTTAAACTTGATTGAAATGAACAGAGAAATTAAATGATATGGTGTACCAGAGCAGCGGGTTTGCTTCGGTTTTCCGGCAAGTGTCATCGGCTCTGATTTGCGATGTCCGGCTGTATGAACTGTTTAGCAGTTCTGATTATTGATTTGAACGATTAAAGTATGAATTAAGAGATAGCAGAGAAGTTTTAGATAGATATACCGGTTGAGGAATGAATACGGTTTTCTGATCAAGGATTTCGGTGATTTTCCGGCGAAATTGGAAATCTCCGGCGACGAGCTTCTGAGAATTTCAACTACGAAAAAGTGTGCGGTCTTGAGCGAAAGGATTCCCAGAAGGTTGAGGGGGGGTATTTATAGGGTAGAACTGGATGAATTTTGTCCGAGTTTGGGTCTTGATTCACGGTCAAAGTTTCTCCGGCGGTTATGACCGCAATTGACTGTTAGACGTCGGTTATAACCGATGTCGAAGTCGGTTATAGCGTTTTAGTCAAAAGGAAAATGGCTAAACTCGCGGATTGCCGGATTTTCCGGTGATTGCGAGTTCTGCCGCGCTGAGGTCCGGTTTTGAATTCGAGTTTTATTTTAAGTATTATTTGTTTCAGTATATTCACAAATAAGGCATGTGGCGGAGCGGGGTATTGTGTGTTTGAGTTTGTGGCGACCCGGGTTCGAAACCCGGCGTCTGCATTTATTTTTTTATTCAGTATTTATTAGAAATTTTAAATTATGGTTTTTAAATTCTAATATATTTATTAATTATGTATCGTTTAAAATTAATATCAACTATAAATACGCAACGAAATTTATAACTGTATATTTGATTGAAAAACGAATCGGGTTTTGAAAAAAACGTTTTTCGACGGATGTTAAATTATCTCCGCCAGTTCGAATTCGTATGGGATTAGTATAGGAATTTGAATTTGAGATGGATATCTCTAGGAGTTTATATTCGAATTAGTTGATAATGTTTATCTCATTCCCCGTTTTTTCTCATTCTCTGTTGAAATCCCAACTTATAAATAAAGGCCTCTTGCTACCCATTCTTTACATATATTTTCGCAGCCTCCTACTGGTGTTCCTGTTTCTTCTCCAGCTTCTGCGTTTTCTGGTTTCCATTGCTATTTGTATACCGGATCAGTTCTGCATTAAATCCTGGGAGTTTACGCTGCAGCTCACAGCAATACGAGCGCGTAAAATCCTTTAAGGACAGGAATCATCCGTGCAGTTCAAGAATCTCGGTTTCTTAAATCGCCAGGTTGGTTTTAGTTATTGCGTGTTATTTAAATTCGTCCGATAACGGGACAGTCTCATTCTACCTTTCTTCAATGAGTTTGTTCAAGTTGGAATAAACTAGTTGGCCAATAACTCGGTAATTAATAATAAAATAATTAATTTTCTGTTTGATTAAATTGTTTTCAACAATCTTAAAGGATTTTATTTTTTGTGTTTAATCGCCATAAATAATGGACGGTGAACTACCAACAGCTAATCTGAGATTCATGAATCAAGAGTTTGTCAAGTTGGACATATTCTATGGCCAGAAGTATACCCGTTGGGCGGACAAGGTTAAGTTCATGCTCGTTGTGCTGAAACTCTACTATATCCTTGATCCAAGCTTGCCCGCAATCCCTGATGACCCTTCTCTTGAGGCTGGAGAGGTCCCGAATCAAGATTTGGCTAAGCAAAGACTTGTCCGTAAGGAAGCTGAAGATCTTTGCCTTGGCCACATCAAGAATTCTCTTTCAGATCGTCTCTATGACTTATACGCGCCGGTAACAAGTGCTAGAGAATTGTGGAAAGCTTTGGAAGATAAGTACAAGGCTCATGAAGAAGGTACTAACAAATACCTTATTTCCAAGTACATAGACTTTCAAATGGTTGATGACAAGTCAATCCTGGAGCAAGTGCATGAACTTCAAGTTCTTGTTAACAAACTGACCGCGCTTTCTATTCCACTGCCAGAAATTTTTCAAGTAGGGGTCATTATTGCAAAACTTCCTCCTACTTGGAAAGATTTCTCAAAGAGAATGATGCACAAGTCTGAGGACTACTCTTTGGATGAACTGTTGAAGCACCTTCGAATTGAGGAGGAAACGCGCAACAGGGACAAAAGAGGTAAAGTCGGATCGAGTGTGAATCAAATTGTTAGAGGATCTGGGCAAAAGGGAAAAGGGGCATCAAAGAATAGAAAGTTTACAGCACCAAAGAAAAAGGAATTCAAAAAGTCACATCAAACGACCAACCATCAACCAAAGAGATCGGGTAAATGTCATGTTTGTGGAGAAACCGGGCACTATGCACGAGAGTGCTCTCAAAGGAAATTTGGATCTACGTTTGGTTCTACAAGTGTTGTTGATATTGAGAAAGTCACCAATCTAGTGGCTAATGTGGGTCTTGGAGATGTTAACATGCTTTCTCAATATACACACGTTGTGGCATGTAGAGGATGGTTTTTGGATTCTGGAGCGACTGTTCATGTTTGTGGGAATCGTGGCTCATTTCTTACTTATGGTCCTGTTCCTCAAGGAACAGTGGTGGTATGTGTTGATGGACATCGAGTGGAAGTTCGTGGTAGAGCATAGTGCGACTAAACTTTAAAGATGGTCAAACGGTTACCCTTCAGGACGTGTTGCATGTTCCTGGTATCACCAAGGGTCTTGTTTCTACTGATAAGTTTGATCGAAATGGGTACAAGCTGGTTCTCAAGAATCTCCGTGTGAAGTTTTCTCTAAATGACATATATGTGGGTCAAGCAAAGAACACAGGTGGAATGTATCGCCTTGACCTAGCTGAAGATGGAATTGATGAAGAAGAAGACTCGGATGAAGGTGGCATTTCAGTGATTGATGGGTTTGGGAATGAAAGTGATAGTGATAGTGGTGATAGTGGTAGTGATAGTTTTTATCAATGTAATGCAATTGTTTTTTATTTGAATGAAATTATGTCTTCTGATTATATCGTTTGTTCAATTTCTTTATGGCATAAACGTTTAGCTCATACAAATATTAAAAACATTGAGAACATGCAAACTAAAGGTTTATTGAAATTAAAAGATAAAGACTTTGAAAAATGCGAAACTTGTGTGAAATAAAAATTCACAAAGAAACCTTTTCCAAGTGTCCATAAACGTAATACATCACTACTAGAACTAATTCATTCAGATATTTGTGAACTGAAAGGAGTCCTTACTCATGGGGTAAGAGATACTTTATGACTTTCTGCGATGACTTCAGCCGATACTTATATGTTTATTTATTGCATTCAAAAGACGAAGCTTTTGAGGCATTTAAAATATATAAGGCTGAGGTTGAAAAACAAAAGGAGAAACACATTAAAATTCTTCGCTCGGACAGCGGCGGAGAATACTTTAACCGAAGATTTGATGCATTCTGCAAAGAAGAAGGCATTATACATGAGAGAACTGCACCATATACTCCCCAACAAAATGGTTTGGCTGAGAGAAAGAACCGAACCTTGGTAGAGATGGCTAACTGTATGTTAAATTAATCGGGTCTATCTCGTAATATGTGGGGGGAAGCTGTGTTAACCGCTTGTTATGTTCACAATAGGATCACTAGTCGTGTGATACCTACGAGTCCATATGAGTTGTGGAAAGGAAGAAAACCAAACCTAGAGTATTTGAGGGTTTGGGGGTGTCTTGCCTATTATCACGTACCTGATCCAAAGACACTCAAACAGGGAGAACGAGCTTACAAGAGTGTATTCATTGGATATGCTCTGCAAAGTAAGTCTTACCGGTTGTTGGATGACGAATCAGGTACAGTTGTAGAATCCAGAGATGTGGAATTCTTTGAGAACAAGTTCTCTAGAGATGATGAAAACTCAAATTACACCACATCTTTTAGTACTTCTGTGAAAAGAGTCGAACCTTCACCTATGGTTGAAGAACCGAGGAAAAGTACTAGAGTTAGAAAAGAGAAAAGTTATGAAGATGATTTCTTTTCTTACCTGGTTAAGGGAACTCAAAAGAAAGTGACGAGAGAGGTCATTTTCGCTGTTAATTTGGATGATGATCCTAAAACTTTCAGCGAAGCAATGTCATCAAGAGATGCTCCTTTGTGGAAGGAAGCAGTCAATGATGAAATGTATTCCATTATGGGAAATGGAACTTGGGAGTTAGCTGATCTACCCAAGGGAAAGAAACCTATTGGGTCCAAATGGATTTTCAAAAGGAAGTATCATCCAGATGGATCCATCTCTGCCTATAAAGCAAGAATAGTTGCTAAAGGGTATAGGAAGAGAGAAGGGATCGACTATTTTGATACCTACTCACCTGTGGGTAGAATTAGCTCTATTAGAAATCTAATAGCAGTGTCTGCTTTGAAAAGGGCTGTACATCCATCAAATGGATGTAAAGACTGCGTTTCTAAATGGGTATCTAAATGAGGAGATTTATTTGGAGTAACCAGAAGGGTTTGTGATGCCTGGACAAGAGAACAAAGTGTGTAGACTTATTAAATCTCTTAATGGTTTGAAGCAAGCTCCTAAACAATGGCATGAGAGGTTTGACACCATTGTGACTGCTTTCGGGTTTCGACACAATAGTGCTGATAGGTGTATCTATACTAAATGCAAACCCGGTTATACAGTCGTGATTTGTCTCTATGTTGATGATATGTTGATCATTAGCACTCACCTTGAAGGTATTTCTGAAACTAAGAAATATCTGTCCTCGAACTTTAAGATGAAAGATCTAGGAGAAGTTGATACCATTCTTGGGATCAAATTGAAAAGAACTGAAAGTCAGATTTCTCTAAGTCAATCTGATTACATAGAGAAAATTCTGACTAAGTTTCAACACTTGAACATTAAAGAGTTTAATACCCCATTTGATCCAATTAATGTGAACTCAGGGAGAGCAGTGGCTCAACTGGAGTATGCGAGTACTATTGGAAGTATAATGTATGCAACACATTGCATTCGTCCTGATATTGCTTTTGCTGTAAGCAAACTGAGTCAATATACTGTCAATCCAGGGACAGAACACTGGAAAGCAGCGGTTAGAGTACTTGGATACCTGAAAAGGAGCAGTAACTTAGAACTGACATACACGTCTAATTCCAGAATACTCGAAGGTTATTCTGATGCGAGCTGGATTGATCACACCAGTGATTCAAAATCTACAAGTGGGTGGATTTACACTCTAGCAGGAGGAGCAATTTCTTGGGTGAGCAAGTAACAGGCGTGTATTGCCCACTCAACTATGGAAGTTGAGTTCATAGCACTAGCTGCGGCTGGTAAGGAAGCAGAGTGGATTAGAGATCTACTTACGAACATCCGTTTGTGGGATGTTCCAATGCCGTATATTCCCATGTATTGTGATAGTGAGGCCACACTATCTAAAGTATACAACACAGTGTATAATGGGAGGTCAAGACACATAGGTCTACGACACAATTATGTGAGACAACTTCTTGAAAGTGGTACCATCAAGGTTGTCTATGTCAAGACGAGTAAGAACTTGGGTGATCCGTTTATTAAACCTCTGACGAGAGATTTGGTAGTGAATACCGCGAGAGACATGGGTCTAAAACAACAATAGAATCGTTAGTGATGGAAACCCAACTTGAATTTAGTGCTCCTATTTCTCAAGTTTAATGGGTAAAAACGAAGTCACTTAATGATAGAAGGTACTATCAATTTTTTGATAGATCCATGTGAGGTATGATAGTACATCGTTGCCGAGAACAAGGGTGAGCTAATGCTCTTAACAAAGTTTTGGAGGCATCCAAGCAACATGGATGATGTAAAACTTTGCCTATATGATCTAGGGGTGGTGCCGCCTCGAGTGAAGATAAGTGGTTTGTCTTCTAAAGGATCATGAAAAGGGTTTATAGCGCACGACCATATTTGCGCTCAGTGAGAACGCAAAGTCGGCTGGTGATGTGTGGGGGTAAACCGCAGGGGCTATCAGGTTAATGGTTTAATTCCATAGGACACCATCGAATCTGTCTCTTCTTGTTTATCAACATAAACTGGGTTTAATCTTCGTGACACCTAGTGAAATCATCTGTCTAAGTGAGAGGAAACATTCCAACTTGGTGGGGGATTGTTGGAAATATGAATGAGGAACATACAAGTTGGTATGTTTCCTCCATCCCACATTGGTGGGGGAGGTGAAAGTTGAGTGCCTTATAAGGGATTACCCCTTATGGGCCTCCAAAGTGTTAAATGGGTTGAGAAGTGGGTCAAGCCCACACGCACGCCGAGCCGAGCCGAGCCGCGAGCTCACGAATGGGCGCGAATAGGCGCGTTTGAGGCGCACTTCGCACGTACGCATCGTCGCTAGGAGCTGAGGAACTTTTATTTTTAGCTAGGGTCCGGTTCAGGTGTGTTAGATCTGTGGATCGAGATAGAGCTGAGTTAAGATTGGGATAGAGATGAATTCGAAACAGTGGGGGTTATCTCCACCAGTTCGAATTCGTATGGGATTAGTATAGGAATTAGAATTTGAGATGGATATCTCTAGGAGTTTATATTCGAATTAGTTGATAATGTTTATCCCATTCCCCGTTTTTCTCATTCTCTGTTGAAATCCCAACTTATAAATAAAGGCCTCCTGCTACCCATTCTTTACATATATTTTCGCAGCCTCCTACTGGTGTTCCTGTTTCTTCTCCAGCTTTTGCATTTTCTGGTTTCCATTGTTGTTGAATACCAGATCAGTTCTGCATTAAATCCTGGGAGTTTACGTTGCAGCTCACAGCAATACGAGCGCGTAAAATCCTTTAAGGACATGAATCATCCGTGCAGTTCAAGAATCTCGGTTTCTTAAATCGCCAGGTTGGTTTTAGTTTTTGCGTGTTATTTAAATTCGTCCGACAACGGGACAGTCTCCTTCTACCTTTCTTCAATCAGTTTGTTCAAGTTGGAATAAACTGGTTTGGCCAATAACTCTGTAATTAATAATAAAATAATTAATTTTCTGTTTGATTAAATTGTTTTCAACAGATAGACGTATACTTATGTTGATCAATTCGCTTACTAGATGGCATAAATGCATTCTGAGAAAAGTTGATATATATATATATATATATATATATATATATATATATATATATATATATATATATATGTGTGTGTGTGTGTGTGTGTGAGCATATTTACGGTCGGACCGGAAAAAACCAATACCGAACCAATAAATTACCAAAACCGACCCGAATTGAAGTATATTGGTTAGTTGTTCAGTTCTTATATTTCTCCTATAATCGGGTTCGGGTCGGTTCCGGCCCAAGAACACAAAAAACCAGAGTTATAGCTGCGAGACCGATTTGCATAATCAAATATAGATTGGGCCAGGGCCCATTGGCCTTTGTTCACTTTATTAACTAGTTACGGCTATAACTATATAGTAGGGTGAATCATTCATACGTATTAACTTACAATTATCCTGCTTCATCCCTTATTTGTTTGATGCTTCAAAATGATTGATTTACAGATTACATAGTGAAGCAAAGTGAAATTTGTAATTTGAGAGCCCAAAATTTTCAAATCCTATACAGAAGGCCCAATGACAATGACAATGCCATTACGTTTCTTGGTGCAATTTATTAATTTGTAATATGAACCATAAAAATGGCTCAAAATAACCTTGATTTGAAATTGGTAATGTGTGAAGAACGTGTACACTAGACCGGAAAAAAGGGGTTAAATTATCTTATTGACTTGGACTGAGAGACCCAGATATAGTAATAACTGAACCCGAATTTAAGGTCGTCTTTCGGGTCCTATTATATGGGGTATTCAGGTACTGGATCGGGTATAGAATTATTCTGTTCGGACCGGGTAGTAGACTTTGCTCACCCCTAGTGGAGATGTTGTTAACCCTTTGCCCACCAAAGAAAATTTATGTAACAAAGGCAGCATTTTGTGTATATTTTGTGCTAATCATCTAGAATTGGTAGATCATCTTTTGGGGACCCTATTTCAACATGGTTTTGTGTTGCTAGATGACTTGATGTTAAGTTAGCTGGTTGGAGCATGCCAAGTAGCATGTTGATGTGGTTGGATGAGTTGGTTTGCTCGAGAAAGAAAATGATTTTTATGAAGGCCATTGTTTGGATGGCGCCCTGGGTCATTTGAAAGGCTAAGAATGAATCTATTTTTCAAATTGATAACGTAAAGTAGGATCTTAACTTTGATATGATTTGTCATTTTTGATACTCGTGGTTTGTCAATATATAGGAATACTAAATCGAATATTTGGTGGGACGAGTGGATTAAAAGTCCACTATTTTTCTTGTAATTGGTTCTCGTTAGAAATTGAGTAGCTCTTTTAAACAATTTCAGTTTTTATAAAAATCTTGTTAAAAAAAGACAAGCATCTTCTTAATACATTTTCATGTATAAATTTTGCTTTCTATTCATTTAAATAATTTAGAGTAAATTACATTTTGGCCTCTATGCTTATATCACTTTTACCCTTTTAGCTCAAAAAGGAATATTTTATCTACACCCTTAACGTCTCTTTATCTAACTAATTTGGCCCCATCACTAACCCCATCCATTTACTTGTTTAAAACTTGATCGTGTGCCCCTCACATAAGAAGCATTTTTGTCAATTTACATACCCAGTTATATAAATAAACCCTTTAATAATAAAAAAACCATTTGCTTCTATCCCTCTTCATCTTCAACATTTCAGAATATCCCCTGAACCCTTATTCGAACCTTCATGACTGATTCGAGCAACCACAACAACCCAACACCACCACTTAGTCGTCACCACCTCCACCTTCATCACACTTCCATCATGATCAGTTTACCGGAACTACCTTTGACTCGCAACCCACACCACCAGAACGGGCATACACACGAGTTGAGGCTTACCAGAGTTTTGCCGGAACCTTAATCGCATCCCATCGTTGCCGTCGTTGTTGAATTGGGTGAAACATTAAGTCACCAAGTTCTGAAAGCCCTAGATCCAGAAGTCGTTGTTGATGGCGGTGGGGGTGCGGTGGGTTGGTGGTGACACTATGGCAGTGATGGTTGTTGCTAATTTCTTGTTATACTTTCATGAATTACTAAGTGATCGATCGCAACCCACCCTTCACGAAAATCGTGGGCAACTTCAACACTCTGGACTACCTCCGGTTCACCACCATCACCGGCATCTCCACCACCGCCGGCTACCTCTCCGGTCCCAAACCCTAACGAACTCTTTTTTCTCCTCAACATCTTTTGACTTACCCAAGATCTTTTTGTAGGAATTAAGTCAGGTGTAAGAGACTCATTGATGGTGACCAGAGGCTTGATCAGAGTTATGGGTGGGTTTATGTATGCGTACCAGAACTCTGCTGGACGTTTGATGGAATTCTTCCCCAACGATGGCGAGGTCGCCCGTTGCAAGAACTCGTTTCCCCCAATTTTTTCAATCTATGGTTTGCTGAAAAGAATATCATATGGATCAATTGCCACTAATATGAATAACTAGGTTGGTCTTTGGTATTTTTGTTGCTTTAAATTTGGAAAATGATTATGTCGATTTCTGTTCACTCTGACTGGCTTGACGCTTGTGTAGGTTAATACAGATAACCATGGAGGAATTTGGGTTTTCACTTGAAAAGGTGAACAAGATGAAATGAATTTAGAGGCGGGTTTTTTTTATAAAGGATTTAAAGTGAGTTGGTAAAATGACTTAATTGCCTCTCATGTGAGGATACATGACCTTTTTTTAACCTGGATTATGGATGGTGTTAGTCACAGGGGCCAAAATAGTTAAATAAAAAGACGTTGAGGGTACAGATGATAAAAGATTTTTTTTTGGGCTAATAGAGTAAAAGTGATATAAGTACAGTGCCAAAATCATAATTTACTATATTCGTAGTGGTTTAACTAGAATACGAAAAAGTTATTCTCACATCATTGGCACGTAGGCATTGAGACTCACTCACTTTTTTCTCTCAAGTGTAATGGTTTCATTAAAACAAATTGAATAAACAAAGAGAAAATAAAAAAAGTGGAGTAAATTGCGTTTTTGCTCCCTATGGTTTATCGTCCATTGCAATATTTTACAAAATCTAAATATCTTGCAATTACATACCAAGGTTTTATTTTATTGCAATTTCACTCTATCAGACTAACTCCATCAACATTCTAGTCAAATTATACATACCCATACAAACTTTAAAAATATCATATATACTCATGTAAAACTATATATATATATATATATATATATATATATATATATATATATATATATATATATATATATATATATGATTAGGATTATTTGTGAGCAACTTCTTGAAAATGAACTAAGAACTAATCTTGACTATTGATTATTTTTAGATTAAAAGGGTAAGATTGACATTAGATCTCTCTCTTAATTAAAATCCCTTAATTTCTCATATATTAATTCTCTCTCTCCCTCTATCTCACATTTTCAATTACTTCTCCATTATTTTAAACTCGTGTAGAATCAGTTGCTAATAACGTATATGAAACTCCTAACGGAACTAGGTACTGGACACCAACTGTCGCCCCTGAATTCAAACCGTATATGAAACTCCTAACGGAACCAGGTCGTGGACTACAAAATACACAGATGTATCAAAAGTCTATACACATCTGTATAAACTAACAACTGTGTATCTTGTATAAACTGATAGTTAGCGAGACTCTACACATATGTATAAACTAACAGCGGTGCATCTTGTGTGTATCTTGTATAAACTGGTACTATCGAGACTGTACACATATGTATACACTAACAACTGTATATCTTGTATATACGGAAACTAGCAAGATTTTAGGATTTTGATTATATTATATAATAAATGCAATTTACAAAAGACGCAAATACCCTTCTGTCAATTAATTTAAAGGAAGTTATAACATTATAATTACAATTTTTCCATTGTTTAAAAATCTCTAGATGATATAATCCAATTGCTTAGATTAGTTCACACAGTTTACTCTCAACCTAGTGTTCACTCTAGAACCCTACCATATATATATATATATATATATATATAATTAGAAGTATTTAAAATATTAAATTTACCCAATTCGCTAAACCAATATAATAAAAGCATATATATATATATATATATATATATATATATATATATATATATATATATATATATATATATATTTAGAGGTATTTAAAATATTAAATTTACCCAATTCGCTAAAACCGATATAATAAAAGCCTATTTTACCCTTTTGTTAAACTTTAAAATTTCATATGTTTTCCTTTTAACATCAATTTTTTTAACTTATTTTTAGCTTAAATTTTTTCTTTTTTATAATCACTGTTTACATAAATTTATCATCGATCGAATAAAACAAAGGGAAAATTTAATAAACGATCCATGTAAATATATAATTTAGTTTAATTGATGATTTGGATTTTGATACTGGTACTTGAAACGAAAATAACATATTAAATAAAAATTTGAATATTATTTTAATTGTAGGTTCTAATATCAAAACCATCAATATTCTATTGATTATATTTGATTAGATTATCATTCGCGTCTGTTTGCCGGGTTCAAGAAAGTTATATATGTTATACTTTATAGTTAATATCTTAATTTGAAAACATTAAATAACTTATACAAATACATATCTTAAATGATGTGTATACAAATACATATCTTAAATGATGCGTAAATAAACAATAAACCAAAAAAACAATTGAAAATATTAGTAATAACGATTTTATAAGATATCAAATTTCTAAACATTAAAATTGGTAATAACGATTTTATGAGATATCAAATTTTCTTGTTTTACTGCAAATAAAACCTTCCTTTGACTCTTGAACAATTTGAAAACAACCATTTTGTTCCATGGATGGAATGCTCCGTTGTTTCATAACATTAACCCAATCGACGACATTATACCTATAAGAAACAACAAATAATAAGTTGAGATGACAACTAAGTAAAAGATAAAACAAACACTATAAATAAATTATAAAACCTTGTCGTTTCGAAATCTCCTTCTTTGATTGATATTTTCAATTCCCATTCACCTCCACCAATCATCCTAAATGATTTGTGAAGCATGTTAGTATACCTTGTTTTAAAGGAGGCAATCACTTCAAGCTCAGAATTGATGAAAATTTTACTTACTTTAAACTTGTTAGTAGGACCAGGTTTGCCTAAATTGAAGAAGCAATAAACAAATTTTTTTTACCATATCAAAGACGGAACTAAAATTTAGAAGTTGATGATGTGAGATTTAATTGAAAAGATTAATAAAGTAAAGGTTCACTACACCATCGTGACAAAAATCACAACATAACTATCCCCTTTTTTATCATTAATGTACCCAAACATTTCAATTGCAAAATCATCCCACCTTAACCTCTACAAAAATAACATATGATTGTAATTATATTCGTAAAATAAATAACCTAAATCTAATTGTATGATAAAATATGTAAAAAGAGTTATTAACTCAAGATCGTCAAGTTTAAGATTCAGTCTCTTGCCCTTGTTTCCATCTTTTTTTCTTGTATCCTCAAGATTGAAACAAACTTCCACATAACCAATAAAATCTGTATACAAAATTTATTTGTTAAAATTTCAAATTAAAAACAATGTAAAACAATTAAATCGTAAAAAAGATTTATAAGTTGTATTAAACTACGTACCAACAGTTGTATTAACTTCAACCTTATTTTGAACCACGTCCTTAAAGTTGACGAAAGAGAAACTGTATTTTGGTCCTGACCAATCAAGGCATTTCTCAATTGTATAGAAATAGAAAGATAATTTCTCCTTTCTTTTGATATACTTATTCGCGGCATTATTATTGCCAAGAGACGGTTTCGTTATATGAACACATTCATCAAGCTTAAGAAACTTTTCAAATCTCCCCAACATCTTGTTCACATAGCTTGCTTGTATCATATTACCCTAATCAAATGAAATGTATTAAATACAATAAACATTTACTATAAAAAAACATAATATTCACTTTATAATACCATCTCATCCATAAAAATCATGTCTATACGGTAAGTTTGACTCTTGTCATTATTCATCATTTTTCTCTACAGGCTAATAATCTTGACCTTAATGGTGTAGTTGTTTGAAAAAGCATTAATACCATTTCGGTAGCTAATCTTCGTGACCTCCATCTCAAGACTTGAAAAAAAGTAAGATATATCAAATTTATAAACAAATGTACTAAACATTTAAACAATAGCGGTCATACCGATTTTTCATAAAGCAATGTTCGAAAATAATGCAAGCAAGGTGGTGAGATGAATAAACGGATGTTCATCACTATATATAATCTCTGGACAAAATTTAAATTTAGATAATTTGAATTAAAAAAAGGCAAGAAAGGTGTATTTATTAATATTGTTGTTTGATTTGTACCGAGATTTCTTCATCATTATGTTAATATTTAGATTATGCATAATTAAAGGAAAGTATATATTGTAAGATATAAAATACAGCAAGAAAATATTAATATTAATATTTAAAACAAGAGTATCAACTTCCTTAAAAATTACATGTGTAATTTGAAATTCAAAATTAGTAAACAAAAGAAATCATACTAATCTATTACATACCAAGACTTCTTAGTCAACCACGGGATGTCAACCCAGTGGCCAGTCTCACCCATTCCAAACGGGAGGACGCGGGTTCGAGTCCAGCTCGGCCCGAATAATTCTGCTGCGTAGTAACCGCCAGACAGCTATGGGGCTAAGCTAGCTTGGGGAGGAAGAACCCTTCCGCGGTCAGGGGTACCGTACATTTACCCTTTTTTCCCTACCAAGACTTCTTAGTTTTTTGGAAACCCAATATGATTGTACAGAAATAAGCAAACGAAATGTAATATATCCTTCATTTTATGATTAGTTAGATTTTTTAAAATAGTATAATATGGTTGGAAGAAAATTAAAAAAAGTAACTTTCCTAATTTGATTAGTCTTGAGATTTAAAATGATTTCGAAGAAATTAAATATAGATTTAATATAGTAACGCAGAATCAATCCAAATTCGGAATTCGAAATTCCTTGCTTACAGTATTTTCGGTTTAAAATATAATAAATAAATAATTATAGTTACAATTTATTTTAGAGTTATAAGAATTCATTTACTTAGTTTGAGTTTGAAAAACGTGCACTTAGTCCTTAATGAAATTAAATAGTGGGCTCATTAAATGTCAAAATCTAATGTCAATACACTAATAACTAATCTAAATAATAAAATTAGTTTTGTAAGTATGTCTATGACCCTATTAATTTTTTTTACATATACATATCCGGTGTTTTTTGAATAACGTGTCCTTCGAAATATCGAGCCCTAACCGGTGGTCCTCATCACCTACTCTCAGAGCCACTCATGGATATGTATACTACAGTTTGTTTTGGTTTTGTATAAGCAACAAATAAGTTGAAATAATTATTTAAAACAATACAGTTACAAAAGGTTAATGGAAAACAACAAACCGGAAAAGACGGTAAGCAAATACGATAAAAGACCATCAAAAATCACAACAAGCACATTATATCAGTTACCTAAAACCCAAAATCAAACAAAAGAAAGATCAAAAGACGTTTAAGCAAAAAACATTACCTATTTTTGATGAATTCGAGAAATAAATCATAGCAATATTAAATGATTAAATCTAAAAATATCAACCATACATGAATCCTTTCCGAATAATCCAAACACATCCAACAATATATAAAAAAAAAAACCTTCAGAATCGAATGATCAATAAAAAGAAAAAAAAAGAACAATCGAAGATGAATGTTATACCTGGATTTGATTGGATCTTCAAGGAAATATCACCGATGATAATAGATGAGACAGAAAAAAGGAGACGAAGGGTTTTGTGATTGATATAAAAAAGTAAATCATGTTTTGGAATGATTTAATATGGATCCGAATAACCCAAACTGGGTATAAACGGGGCTTCACTAAAGAAGAAACAAGAACCATATATTTTCCCGCCTAAACCACACCTAAGAAGCTCTAATTAAGCGACATGTGTCCCAAAGTTTTTTTGTTTATTATATATAATAGATTTCAATGTCATAATTCAATCTAGTGGTTAGTCACGATTTCTTTACTTGAGGTCCCAAATTCAACTCCAACTAGCATCACCCAAACGAACGTTGTCGATAACTCGATAAGAGTTATAAGTCAACAAATATTTTTATGTGCTTGGATGTTATTTTTTCCATTTCTTTTTGTGCGCTAATTCTCGTGGATAAATTCTTCGCAACTAATGAGTAGATCTATTTCTTTATCCTTTTTCATCATTAAACATTTTGGGGTATGTCATGTGTCTTGTTTCTATTTTTTTCTATTTAAATAAATAACATGCAAAATCAGTGTGACGCTACATGTTTTGCACTCATGTTTCTATTGTATCTATTGTTGCATATACTTGACCATTCTTGTTTCATGCTTAAAATACTTGAAATCTTCCTATTTTGCTTTTTATCTATTCTGTTGTCATGAAATACACATGTCTTTCATAAGGTAAACACAATATACACATGAAGACGTGAAGACACTCATACTTCACAAACGAGACGATCTCACCAAAAATAGGTGTAAAACCCACAATTTTTGGTGAAACCCCTCAATTCATGCTATTCAATTTTCACAAAATTATATCATCAAGTTAGGAGTGACATCCACATCTTGACGGAGAATTTCCCATTCTAAATATAGTGGACCCTTACCGACGAGACAAAAATTTATTTCCTTAACTCGTTCGGCAAGTATTAATCACACTTCAGGTACAATGCTATCAAGTTAGGGGTGAAACCCTGTTAGCATCCGAGTTTAATATCGATGTGATTGTTTAGATGAAATCAATGTAAGATGATAAACAACAATGAAATAGTAGAATCAAATTTAGTAAACTTTGAACTCACAACAATAGAAAGATTGTTTTCACGAACATGCTTTTGTAATTATAATCACATATGCATGCAATTTACAAACTCCTCCTCAGCCTAAGATCACTCTCTTGGTTCGTACAAAATGTTTAGAAGAAAAGTAATAGATAGAACAGTACAGACACTGTTCTATTTATTGTACATTTCAAACCATTGAGCATCTTAGCTAACGTCACAATGAAAGTGACATTTAACAAACCAACAAACTTTAACCTCTACTAGACTTAAACACTATTACATTAGTTACATAATAAAACTCTGTTGAACAACAACTGCTAAGGTATCCTCTGTTGGTCATCAACAGACCTTTGCTTCAACAGCCTTTTATACTTCATCAAAGTTTTTCTCTAGCAGACCCTTGCTTCCAGCAGAGCTTTGTCTTTAACAGATCTTGTGAACAGTCTTTAAGTATGAGCAGAGTTTAGAGCAGTAGATCTTCTAAGGATTATAATTAATGACCAGATGTTATAAATTGTTTTGGCTTTCCATTCATCTGTTCTTTTATAGGGTTCAATAGATCCAACAATCTCCCCCTAGAACAAATGATGCCAAAACCATTTTTATTGCTGATCTTTATTTCTCAACATCAATTCCTTGATTTTCCCTTTGAACTGTAATTCAAAATTCATGGAAAACATGTCTTCAAAATCCCTTTGTAATTCAAGGTTCAATAAATCTTGGAGGTCATCTGCATCCAAACTATATGCATCCTCCATTTTAAGCTTTTGATTCTTGATACCCTCTTTTCTGTGTTCTTCAAACAACTGCTCTGTCATCTTAAGCCATCTTCTTTTGCCTTTTTGCTCGTTTAAGGCAAGTGTGGATAAGAAAGTGGCTGAAGAATGCTTTTTGAGTGTTTGGGTCTGTTGAGGGATAACCACTGTGGTTGGATAGTCTGGCTTCCTGGGAACTGAAGGATCTTTCTTTCTAAGCTCATTTAGTTTTTTGTATGTATCTACAACTCTGGACTTAGACCATCTAGCAACTGACCTAGCACTACCATAACTTGCAGCGACCAGTTCCTGTTTCATTCTCTTAAGCTTTAAAGCATGTTTTTTTGATCCACATGCCTATTTTTCTTCCATTCAGTTGGTCTTGGCTTGTGTAAATGATCTTTGAGCATTGCTTGTATCCTGTCAATTTCGTCTTTGAGATCATTGTTGACCAGTATTTGAACTGTGCTCTGGTAGCTTTGTAAGGTTTGTGTTGCATTATGTGGTCAAGGTAATCCGGTTTCAGTTCTTCATCAAGCTCAGCATTGACAGGCCTTTGACATAGACTTACTCATATCTTTGGCAAAATCTTCAATCTTTCTTACTTAGCTTAGTTCATAAGATAATATACCTTGAGTAGTCCTGTCATCTTTCCCTTTGCTCTTCTCTTTGGCTATGTTCTCAGCCTGTTTGGCTTTCAACTTTAGATATTAATCTAAATTTCTTGGCTTTCTGTATCCAAAGAGAGATGGGAAGTCTAGCTTTGAAGTATCCTTTGTTGTGAAGAATGATTCAATTTCTTTTTAAACAACCATTCGTTCTAGAGGATATTTAGTAGCAAAAGGTATGATAGATGGTGGTTGATAAGTGGTGGAAGTGAAGTGGTTCTATATGAAGATGATGAGGATGGTGATGAAGTGTTAGGTTTGATGACAAAGGGATTGGTGATGGAATCTCTTCATCATCATCTTCAACAGAAGAAGTTTTTCTTTTGCGTTGGAATTTGATTTATGGTGAAGGTGGTCGTATTGGAATTCTTGGTGGTGTGGATAATGGCCGAGTTAAAGTAGGAAATGTGATCATGGCAGAGGTTTGGTTTACATTTGCTAGAACATCTGTTGTACCAACATTTGATGGGTGAGATAATGACTTTGGAACATCTGTTGTACCATCAGTTGTTTTGTCATTTGGTGGTGATTTTAGTGGTGATGATGGTTTCCTTTTGATTGATTTTTGTGGTGCAGGTTTGGTTTTAGTTAGAGCAGGGGATACACTTGTTGTAGGCATAGTAGTGTTTTTAGGAGATGTGGATATTGGTTTTCTGACATTTCTTGTTAACTTTCTTCTTTTTGAAGTGCCAATGTCTTTTTTTCCATTTTCTTAGCCTGTTCATATTTATTCAATGAGTTGGGAAGCTTTGCTTTCCAGTGTATCTTGCCTTTTCTACTTTTGAACAACAATTTCTTTGGCTTGTTTGTTCAGGGTCTCATCAATCCCTTTTTGAACTCCAGCATCTGATGCTTTAGCAGAAGTTGGGTTTGCACCAATGGTTGTAACAGACCTTGGTGTTTGTTGTTGCACGACATTTCTTGTTAACTTTCTTCTTTTTGAAGTGCCAATGTCTTTTTTTCCATTTTCTTAGCCTGTTCATATTTATTCAATGAGTTGGGAAGCTTTGCTTTCCAGTGTATCTTGCCTTTTCTACTTTTGAACAACAATTTCTTTGGCTTGTTTGTTCAGGGTCTCATCAATCCCTTTTTGAACTCCAGCATCTGATGCTTTAGCAGAAGTTGGGTTTGCACCAATGGTTGTAACAGACCTTGGTGTTTGTTGTTGCACCTTTGGTTTAGCTTGTGATGAAGACTGCAACTTTCTAAGCTTATCATTCTCCCCCCTTTTGGCATCATCCTCTACTTCTTCTTGTAGAACTGTTGTAAGGGCATAACCAGCGATCTTTACTAGATGCTCTCTAATAGCCTTAATGTCAGGTTAAGTATCTTTATATCTGGCCTCAACCAAATTAAGGATTAGCTTCATGTGAGTTTCATGGTGGATGTCAGCCAAATTCCTTTGAGCTAGAATGGTCGGTTGCACAGATTTCCATAGCTCATTGGTAATTTGCTGTGGGGATGGTTGGCTTTGAGAATTTTGTAACATCTTCTTCATCATGGTTTTTATTTCATCAATTGATGACTCCATGGATGTCTTTCTCTCCGTCAATTCTTTGTATCTAAATTCATCACCTAATTTAATAGTTACATCTGAATTCCTACTAGAGGTAGTTGTATTTGGATCATCAAAAGGAGAAGTCTCCATGTTATTAGAACCAAATGCCCATGTTTCTTGGTACTGGGGACTTCCAACTGGAGCAGAGGTTACAATTGTAGCCTTAATAGTTGTTGCCTTTATGGAAGTTTTATGGATGCAACCACTGTCCAACTGAAACACTATTGTGTCATCAGTTGTAGTAGCAGCTTCACTTAAATTTCAACCAAGAGTTAGTTGTCCAGCTGTTTATGGGTTAGCAATGAGATTTGTCTCAGACTCAGTCACATGTGGGGGTGTACTCTCATGAACAGGTAATTGAGAGGAACTGATTTGTGTCTGAGTTACCTCAATTGCACAAAACCTAGGTATAATAGTAGTGGAATTGAAGGAGATGGTTGTGGGGTAGAAAAAGAATTTGCCCTGGGAGAGGGGCTGTGAAACAAAGATTCAAGTGAATCATCTGCTTCATAATGAGGTGACCCTGTGCTCAACCTGTGCCTTTGATTTTGGTGGGTATTTTGGATATGGAGAGTTTCTTTTTGGATTTTTCTAATGTGGGTTTCAGCAACCGGTTGTAGTGTCATGATCATCAGGACAGTGGGCTCATCAACAGAGGTCTTTAGCTTGTGATGTGGACTAATCCAAAATTTTCTCATCCCCCTTTGCTTTTGTTTTAGAAACTTTTGACTCCATATTTTTTATTATAGTAAAAGTTTCAGTAGTAAGACTCTTCATCTAAAAAACAACACATTGTTCAAAATCTTTTTTTGGAAGTTGTTTCTGTAGATAATAGCTCAAGAGTCTAGGATACAAAAGAAAAGCTTTATTTTTATATTGTATTATAATTTGCCACCAAATCCATAAACAATACTGGGATAGATTGAGATCAGATTTTGTCAAAATTTCATATCCGAGACATTGAATATTTTGTGGAATCTTATTTTTAAATGAGGTGGTCTTTGCTGAAAGACATGTGAGTAAGGTATGGAAAAAGTATCTCATTGTAGTAGGAAAATTTGGTTTGTAGATAGTAACACCAGTCAACTAACCCTGATACCCATGTTGTATAAACTCAGCATGTAATTCTTGCTTGCTAAAAGAGGTTACCTTCTAGGTAATTAGAGACATAGGTGATTCCCGCTAGGGATGGGAAACGGTCCCATGAAGTCGATTCCTAAAACATCAAATATTTCAAGAATTTGGATCGGATTTTGGGGCATATTATCCTTAGATGAGATATTGCCGGTACATTGGCAACGATCGCATTTCCTAACGAATTCTAAAGCATCCTTGACTACCGAGGGCCAATAAAAACCGTAATCAAAAACTTTTTGGGCGGTAATATAACATCCGTCGAAAAACGGGTTTTCCAAACCCGCTTCGTTTATTAATCGAATAATCAGTTTCAAATTTTCGTTGCTCATTTAATGCTTATTTTAATTTTAAACAATACATAACTAATAAACATTTTAGAATATGGAAATTAAAATTGTTAGAAAAAAAAATAAAGCTATTAAAAATAAAAAGGGGCTGCCGGGTTTCGAACCCGGGTCAGCCGAAAAACCTTAACTTCAAACACTTAACCACTCCGCCACTTGATGTCTTTGTGTAATCTAGGAAACAAATAAAACATAAGTTCATCTGTGAAGACATCTGTTTTGCGACAAACTGAAACCGGTAATCGACTTTCAACTTTCCAGACATTTGAGTGTTGATATTACTGAATATAACCGATAAACCGACGTTCTTAATCAATTCAGCCTTTAATGAACTTGAATTCATATGATGTTCGGGTTTAGAAACCGAAATCTTTTACTTCCTGAATTACTCTATCAATACATCATCTCGCGACTCAAAATCATCCACAGAACCTCCAATTTCATTTTCCCTCTATTTTCAGTTCGTCGGAAACGTTTTCTGAAATCGCCAGACTTTCGCCGGAAAACTGTGACACTCATCAAAACGGTAAAATTCTCAATTCTTTCATCTTCTATCTGTTGTTAGACTTTTGCTAACTCAAACCTTTCAATCAGAATCAATCCCAGACGACGATATCGGATAATCAACACTCGCCGGAAGTTTTCTGAAAATTCCTAAATTGCTCTGTGAAACTGTATAATCATTCAAACCTTCTGATAACTCTTGTTTAGTCATTCAATTTCACAATTTGGTTAATCAAAACTATTAATTGGCCCGTTCAGACGGAGTTCATAAAACAGAGACGACGACTTCGCCGGAGTTCCGAGAAAGATCATCTTCCGGTATGTTCATTCCCAAAACCTTCCCTGTCCATTTCATTTTAATCAATTATATGTTCGTCAATTGAATTAAACAAGATCAGTAGAATAATCATTGTCTGTGTTGTTTAACGGAGAAGATGAAGTATAGTTTGTATATAAATTTAATATAAATCGGGAAATATCTCGGTTAGACACACAGTCCAGCGGTGGATGTGTACATTGAAACAAAGCGATATCGGGTTCGAGTCCGTCCTTGTTCCGATTCGTCACAATATTCAGACTTTTTATAAAACCCAAATATGAAAACTTCCAGTTAGTATATAAGAGAAATAAAAACAAGTGTTTTAACCAGGTTAGACACACAGTCCAGCGGTGGACTGTGTGCAACGTTAATCAACAGGTCCCGGGTTCGAGACCTGTTATGCGAACCGGTTCGATAGAATTAAATCCTTTTTAGAATAAATAAATTTTGGAATAAACTAAATAGTATATAAATATAACTAAAAACAGAAATATTTCGGGTTAGACACGTAGCTCAGTTGGTAGAGCTGCGTGCACGCGTACGGGAGGTCACAAGTTCGAACCTCACTCAGTGCAAACAATATACACGACCGAACCGGTCAACAAGTCAACGGTCAACGGTCAAAAAAAGTCAATATTTTTTTTATATTTTTATTTATTTATTTAATTTAAAAATCAATTAAAAATACTTAAAAATAATGTTTTTAAAGTTAGAAAATAACCTTAAACTCACAAAAATATATCTAAAAATCCTATTAAAATTATTAATAAAATTCACTTATTTACCATACCTTTTCGTTATTATTTAGGTTAGTTATTCCTCGTCGATCAATCTTCTAAACGCGTGCGCATTCAGCATCTTCAAACAAACGCACCCAATGTGAGTGAATCTCTACAAATTCCCCGTTTTAATCACGTTTTTGAGGTGTATCATGTGTCTTATTATTTATTACATTTAAACACTTGTGCATCCATCATATCCATGATCAAATGTGTAATCAATATGTATCAACTGTTTGTGTGGTTAATGTTTAGATTAAATTTATCATTTTCAGTACATACATTAGCATAGGCCGCCGCTCCCCATTACCTATGAGCGTGAGCCGTTCCCCATCACCTATGAGCGTGAACGAGGCGTTGCCAACATACGATCGGCTCCGTTTGATTGAGCCTTGATCGCACATACATTTCATCATAGGCCGTCTGCTCCCCATTACCTATGAGCGTGAGCCGTTCCCCATTACCTATGAGCGTGAACGTGACGTTGCCAACATATACATTGTCATTCATGTCATATATTCATGCAAGGTGGTTTGTTATTGTTTGTTATCATATGTTATTGTATGATTATTTACGTTTGCTCACATATGATTATTGCACAATTTTTCAATATTAATTATAACAAGAAATCAATAATAAATGTTTTCTAACAAGGTTCACTCGCCAACTTTTGTTGACCAAAAAACCCCCATTTTTACACATGATACAGGTGATCCAGATGTAGCAAGAAACATATAGGATGGCTTAGAAGAATAAATTGGTTTAGACTTTGGATTGTTTATTTAGTTACTTTTCTTTGTATCGTATGAACTTGTTTGGAATATTAAGAATGTAATTTTGAATTTAATAAATATGAAACATATTAGTAAACATCATGAGCTTTGGTGATAACCCAATTATGCCCCGACTCTTATTCCGCTGCGGGTCGGGGTGTGACAGATTGGTATCAGAGCCATGACTATAGGATATAGGATAGGTTATTAGACCCTTAGAGCCTATACTATAGTTGATTAGAATTTTTAAATTGTTTGTGTGTTACATGCAAAATTCATGATGTTTATATGCTTTTATGTTTATTGTTACATTCAATGTTATACAAGCATGTTCATAAGTACATATTATTATACAATGCCTAACATGAATCATATTCTCATAACATATCATATCCATGAGAGCACACACCACACAATTTCCATGATTTTTACAACGATTTTTGTATTTTCAAATCACATCAAAGTGAGTTCTCATGACGGGCATGTAGTAACTGGAAGGGTACAAGTACCGGTAGTCGGAACGTCCTGTCTAGGCTTGGCATTCGTATAAATCCAAAATAAAGGACCAGTTTGCCTACCGAGGACTAATGATGAGAGTACGAAGGACCTATTAGGCCAAAGCATGCTATACCAAACGTCGTGTGAGCTAACCCCACTTTGAGTTGTCGTTGTGTCTACACCTGGACACCCTCCGACCATACATCTCGCAAACATATTTCATGGTTTCATTCGGGTGATGTGAGTGTTAAACCGCCAATACCAATGTGAATCCTACTAAGCCAATAGTCATGGGGGCCCACATGACTATACAGGTGAAGGTATGGGGGACATTTGAGGCCCAAACATGAGCAAACCCAAGACATCCTATGGATGTAGTTGCATTATTGATGTTTATGTCATTTTTTTTTTAAGACACATGACACCTAAAAAGACTCCTTAAACTCACAATCTTCTTATGTATATTCCTGTAGATGTCGGCTAGGCAACAACGTGGGGGTAGAAGGTCAGGAAGGTCAAACGAACGCTTGGCCACCCAAATCGCAAAAAAAATGGCCGCGGTGCTTCCTGACATCGTAGTTCAAGTCCAACAAGCTCTCGCCGCAAATCCCATCAATCCTCCCCAGCAAGAAGACCAGAATGTTGACAACCCTCCTTCCAAAAAGTGCTCATACAAACATTTCAAGTCTTGCGATCCCCCGAAATTTGAAGGGATCGAAGGTGTCACTGCTCTCCTCCACTGGTTTGAGGAAATGGAAAACACCTTCCTCAACTGCGTTTGTCCCGAGGATCGCAAGGTACGTTATGCAACCAGGAGGCTATTTGGGGTAGCTCTTACCTGGTGGAACACTGAAAAGGGTAAAAGAGGAATCGAAGATGCAATGGCCTTAACATGGGAGGAGTTAAGGGAAATCATGACGAGACGCTTCTGTCCAAGAAGGGAGATCAAAAAGTTAGAGTATGAATTTCATTCGTTGAAGCAAAAGGAGGGAGATCATACTTCCTACAACAAGAGGTTTTTAGAGTTGAACCAATTTTTTCACCCCAGTTTACCGCTTAGTGGAACACTATATTCGAGGCCTCCCCTCGAAAATTCAAGACTCAGTTCTCAGCACTTCGCCTGCAACATTCGAAGCTGCTATGGAACTAGCTACTGAGCTTACCGAGAATCGTATTCGCAACGGTAAATTTAAAGACGAGAAAAAGAAAGCCCCGTTGAGGGCCAAACTTCAAACCATTCCACCTCCTCCTCAAAGTTTGCTAATAAGAGGAAGCGAAACACCAAAAACTTTGCTGTCACACAAACAAATTTCCCTATCCCTGCTGCACCCATCACTCAAGTTGCCCCCTCACCTGCACCATATAAAAGGCCATACTCCGGCCCATACCCAAAGTGCAACCGTTGCCAATACCATCATTTTCCTGATCATCCCTGCCAACATTGCACCGCTGTGGTCGCGCAGGTCACACCATTCAAACCTGTCGCATACCTCAGTAAACGAACCGCCATCAGCCCTCAGCCCAAGCCCACCATCAGATAGTGGGTCAAGGCCAACAACCTTTACTACTACCACCTACCCAACATGTAGCCCAATCCTACTACCAACCCAACTATCCCATGGTGCAACCTATGCGGGCTTGTTACAACTGTGGAGACCCGAACCACTTCAGGAACACCTGTCCACGCCTGGTGAATATCATCCATGCCCAAGCTCAAGCTAATCCAGTAAACCAGGCTAACCAAGCTCCTCCACCTGCAAGAGGAAGAAGCTTTTAACATCAACGCCAACCAAGCTAGGGTGACAACAATGTGGTTAACGTACGTTTCTCATCAATGGTAGTTATGCATCCATGTTATTTGATACTGGCGCGGATAAAAGTTTGTGTCCTTAGAATTTGAACCCATCCTCAACCAAACTCGAGATAAACTCATGGAATCCATAACGGTAGAAGTTGCTGACTGAAAACCGGTCTTATTAAACTCTATTATACGCAATTGTACTCTTACCCTAAACGATCACGATTTTCCAGTTGATCTCATTCCTATGAGGTTGGGAAGCTTTGACATTATTATTGGTATGGACTGGCTCAGCCAACATCATGCTGAAGTTGTATGCCACGAAAAGTTTATTCGCATTCCTCTTGCGAACGGTCAGACTCTTCGAATCTTTGGAGAAACCCCTTCGAAAGGGCTCAAATTAATGTCCTGCCTTCAAGCTCGAAAATATCTCCGCAAAAATTATGTCGCATTTCTAACTCATGTCGTCAAAAAGGAACCAAGGAGAAGAAACTTGAAGACATTCCAGTAGTAAAAGATTTCCCGCAAGTTTTTCCTGACGACATTTCAGGACTTCCTCCTGTGAGAGAAGTCGAATTCCGCATTGATCTTATACCTGGAGCTACACCAGTTGCAAAATCTCCTTATAGGTTAGCCCCATCCGAAATGCAAGAGCTAGCCAGTCATTACAAGAGTTATAAAGATTCATAGTCCAGCTCATCGCGCACTTCCTTTGTGAGAAGAAAGATGGAATCCAGTTATACTCGAAACTCAAAATAACGTGAACGCTACCTCTACTCGCATTCGATGATCTTCTGACCAACTTCAAGGCGCCACTGTTTTTGAAAAATCGACCTTCGTTCGGGTTATCATCAAAACTCAGAAGTAACGTGAACCGCTACCCTTTACCTCGCATCGATGATCTTCTTGACCAACTTCAAGGCGCCAGCTGTTTTTCAAAAATCAACCTTCGTTCTGGTTATCATCAACTCAGAGTACATGAAGAAGACGTCCCAAAGACCGCCTTCCGAACTCGTTATGGTCATTATGAATTCATGGTCATGCCATTTGGTCTAACCAACGCTCTCAGCTGTCTTCATGGATCTAATGAACAGAGTCTGCAAACCCTATCTCGATCGTTTTGTTATAGTCTTCATCGACGACATTTCATTTACTCAAAGTCTAAGTCTGATCATGAACGACACCTTCGACTCATCCTTACACTCTTAGGGAATGAAAAGCTCTACGCCAAATTCTCCAAATGCGAATTCTGGTTAAAAGAGGTACAATTCCTTGGGCATGTCGTCAATGACAAGGGAATACATGTCGACCCCTCAAAGATCAAAGCAGTACAAGAATGGGAAGCACCACGTACACCAACCGAAGTAAGATCATTCCTTGGTTTGGCTGGTTATTATCGACGTTTCATTGCAAATTTCTCCCGCATCGCTGTACCACTCACGGCTTTAACACATAAGGGAAAACCCTTCATATGGGGACCCAAACAAGAAGAAGCCTTCCAAACCCTTAAACAAAAACTCTGTGACGCACCTATTCTCACTCTTCCTAAAGGTTGTGATGACTTCGTGGTTTATTTGCGACGTGTCAGGGCAAGGACTAGGCTGTGTTCTAATGCAAAGAGGAAAGGTGATAGCTTATGCTTCTAGACAACTCAAAACTCATGAGAAGAACTACACCACCCACGACCTAGAACTTGGAGCCGTTGTGTTCGCTCTTAAGATATGGAGACATTACCTCTACGGTACTAAGTGTGAAATATACAACGACCATAAGAGCCTCCAATATATATTCAACCAAAAGGAGTTAAACATGAGGTAACGGAGATGGGTCGAACTTCTTAATGACTACGACTGTGAAATTCGGTATCACCCTGGCAAGGCAAATGTGGTGGCCGATGCGCTCAGTCGAAAGGGTTATGCGAACTCCATTCGTCTTCTATGTTTGCAAATCATAACCGACATAAAAGATCAAATTCGAGAAGCCCAACATGTTTCAATAACGGAAAACGACGTTCGAAAGGAGCTGTCTTGTGGAGCTGAACTTAAAATTGAAACTAAATCCGACGGTATTCTGTACTATCTAGATCGCATATGGATTCCTGACCACAATAACCTTCGTGATTTCCTTATGAATGAGGCGCACAAAACACGATACTCTATACACCCAGGAGCCGACAAGATGTATCAAGACCTTCGATACACCTACTGGTTGCCTGGAATGAAAAAGGATATTGCTGTTTTTGTTTCCAAGTGCCTTACATGTTCCAAAGTAAAAGCTGAACATCAAAGACCCTCAGGACTTCTGGTCCAACCTGAAATACCTGTATGGAAGTGGGAAAACATAACCATGGACTTCATTACCGGGTTACCTCGCACTTCTGGTGGGTATGATACTATATGGGTAATCATTGATCGTCTTACAAAATCAGCTCATTTCATTCCGATCCGCGAAGATTTCAAGAACGAGAAGTTAGCTCGTATCTACATCAGCGAAATCGTAAGCCGTCATGGTGTACCGTTAAGCATTATTTCCGATCGTGATGGTCGTTTCACTTCACGAACATGGCAAGCCGTACAAGCCGCTTTGGGTACACGATTAGACCTCAGTACCGCTTATCATCCTCAAACTGATGGACAATCTGAACGCACCATCCAAACTCTTGAAGATATGCTTCGAGCATGTGTCATAGACTTCAAGGGAAATTGGGACGCTCATCTACCATTAGTTGAATTTTCTTACAACAACAGCTATCACTCAAGTATCGGCATGGCACCTTTCGAAGCTTATATGGTCGTAAGTGCCGATCTCCAGTATGTTGGCACGAAGTTGGAGAAGCTCAAATCACCGGTCCAGAACTAATTCAAGAAACCACAGACAAGATCCATCAAATTCGAAACAATCTTCTAGCGGCACAAAGTCATCAAAAGAGTTATGCAGATAAACGACGGAAGCCTTTGGAGTTTAACATTGGTGATCATGTACTTCTAAAAGTATCACCGTGGAAGGGAGTAGTTCGTTTTGCCAGAAGGGCAAGCTAGCACCACGCTACGTAGGACCTTTCAAGATACTCAAAGAGTAGGACCTATAGCATACAAGCTTGACCTACCAGAAGAACTCAACAGAATTCACCCTACGTTCCACGTATAAAATTTAAAGAAGTGCCTCGCCGATGAAAACCTCCAAATTCCCCTAGAAGATATTCAGATCGATGAATCTATGCACTTCGTTAAAGACCAGTAGAGATCATGGACTTCGGAGAAAAACGTTTAAGACGGAGTCGTATTCCAATTGTTAGGGTATGCTTGGAGTCGAAACGGGGACCTGAGTTTACTTGGGAACGTGAAGACTCAATGCGCGAAAAATACCCGCATCTTTTTCCTGTTACCATACTACTTAAATTTCGGGACGCAATTTCTAAAAGTAGGGGATACTGTAACATCCGTCGAAAAACGGGTTTTCCAAACCCGCTTCGTTTATTAATCGAATAATCAGTTTCAAATTTTCGTTGCTCATTTAATGCTTATTTTAATTTTAAACAATACATAACTAATAAACATTTTAGAATATGGAAATTAAAATTGTTAGAAAATAAAAATAAAGCTATTAAAAATAAAAAGGGGCTGCCGGGTTTCGAACCCGGGTCAGCCGGAAAACCATAACTTCAAACACTTAACCACTCCGCTACTTGATGTCTTTGTGTAATCTAGGAAACAAATATAACATAAGTTCATCCGTGAAGACATCTGTTTTGCGCCAAACTGAAACCGGTAATCGACTTTCAACTTTCCAGACGTTTGAGTGTTGATATTACTGAATATAACCGATAAACCGACGTTCTTAATCAATTCAGCCTTTAATGAACTTGAATTCATATGATGTTCGGGTTTAGAAACCGAAATCTTTTACTTCCTGAATTACTCTATCAATATCATCATCTCGCGACTCAAAATCATCCACAGAACCTCCAATTTCATTTTTGCTCTATTTTCAGTTCGTCGGAAACGTTTTCTGAAATCGCCGGACTTTCACCGGAAAACCGTGACACTCATCAAAACGGTAAAATTCTCAATTCTTTCATCTTCTACCTGTTGTTAGACTTTTGCTAACTCAAACCTTTCAATCAGAATCAATCCCAGACGACGATATCGGATAATCAACACTTGCCGGAAGTTTTCTGAAAATTCCTAAATTGCGCTGTGAAACGGTATAATCATTCAAACCTTCTGATAACTCTTGTTTAGTCATTCAATTTCACAATTTGGTTAATCAACAGGTCCCGGGTTCGAGACCTGTTATGCGCACCGGTTCGATAGAATTAAATCATTTTTAGAATAAATAAATTTTGGAATAAACTAAATAGTATATAAATATAACTAAAAACAGAAATATTTCGGGTTAGACACGTAGCTCAGTTGGTAGAGCTGCGTGCACGCGTACGGGATGTCACAAGTTCGAACCTCACTCAGTGCAAACAATATACACGACCGAACCGGTCAACAAGTCAACGGTCGACGGTCAAAGTGAAAAAAAGTCAATATTTTTTTATATTTTTATTTATTTATTTAATTTAAAAATCAATTAAAAATACTTAAAAATAATGTTTTTAAAGTTAGAAAATAACCTTAAACTCACAAAAATATATCTAAAATCCTATTAAAATTATTAATAAAATTCACTTATTTACCATACCTTTTCGTTATTATTTAGGTTAGTTATTCCTCGTCGATCAATCTTCTAAACTCGTGCGCATTCAGCATCTTCAAACGAACGCACCCAATGTGAGTGAATCTCTACAAATTCCCCGTTTTAATCACGTTTTTGGGGTGTATCATGTGTCTTATTATTTAATACATTTAAACACTTGTGCATCCATCATATCCATGATCAAATGTGTAATCAATATGTATCAACTGTTTGTGTGGTTAATGTTTAGATTAAATCTATCATTTTCAGTACATACATTAGCATAGGCCGCCGCTCCTCATTACCTATGAGCGTGAGCCGTTCCCCATTACCTATGAGCGTGAACGAGGCGTTGCCAACCTACGATCGGCTCCATTTGATTGAGCCTTGATTGCACATACATTTCATCATAGGCTGTCTGCTCCCCATTACCTATGAGCGTGAGCCATTCCCCATTACCTATAATCTTGAACGTGACGTTGCCAACATATACATTGTCATTCATGTCATATATTCATGCAAGGTGGTTTGTTATTGTTTGTTATCATATGTTGTTGTATGATTATTTACGTTTGCTCACATATGATTATTGCACAATTTTTCCATATTAATTATAACAAGAAATCAATAATAAATGTTTTCTAACAAGGTTCACTCGCCAACTTTTGTTGACCTAAAAACCCCTATTTTTACACATGATACAGGTGATCCAGATGCAGCAAGAAACATATACGATGGCTTAGAAGAATAAATTGGTTTAGACTTTGGATTGTTTATTTAGTTACTTTTCTTTGTATCGTATGAACTTGTTTGGAATATTGAGAATGTAATTTTGAATTTAATAAATATGAAACATATTAGTAAACATCATGAGCTTTGGTGATAACCCAATTATGCCCTGACTCTTATTCAACTGCGGGTCGGGGTGTGACAGGTAACGTGTGGACCATGGTGACCTCCCGTCAACCCCTCATGCACATGCCTAAGGATTTCTACCCCCTCTTCTTGACTCACACACCGTCTAAGAATCTTATCTCCTCCTACCCTAAAAAGAAATGGGTCATCCCATATATACCTCCTAGCATCCCAAAAGAATTTCTTCTTCTGTTGAGTGGTCATACCCTTAAGAACTACTCCATTTGCTAGGTAGTTTGCCAAGTCCGAAAACCATGGCATACCTTCCTTCTCCGCTGCCACATACTCCACTGATTCAAGAGGGAATCAATCACCTATTTCCTCCTCACGAATCTCTTCTCGACTCGGATCTTCTATTCGTGATAGATGATCGGCTGCTACATTCTCCGCTCCCTTCTTATCCTTACTTTCTATATCAAATTCAGAGAGTAAGAAAATCCACCGAATAAGACAAGGCTTAGCGTCCTTCTTTTGGAAGAGGTAAAGCAAAGCTGCATGATCGGTAAAGACTATGGTCTTGGAAAGCACGAGATATGAACGAACTTATCGAATGCAAGAAATACGGCTAGGAGTTCTTTCTTGATAGTAGTGTAATTCTATTGGGCATCATTAAGGGTTTTGCTCGCATAATAGATAGGATGGGTGTTTATCTCATCTTTGGCCCAAAACTGCACCAACTGCATCATCGCTCGCATCACACATGAGCTCAAAAGGTAAGCTCCAGTCGGGTGATACGAGAATGGGGGCACTAACGAGTTTCTCTTTAAGATAGCAAAGGCCTTAAGGCATTCTTCGTTGAAGACGAAGGGAACATCCTTCTCTAGGAGTCGGGTCATGGGTCGTGTAATCTTAGAGAAATCCCTAATAAATCGCCTTAAAAGCCCGCATGACTAAGGAAACTATGGATGGATTTCACACTTGTCGGCGGAGGAAGTCTAATAATGGTATCTATTTTTGCTCTATCTACCACTATGCCGGCTCGAGATATCTTATGGCCTAACACGATCCCCCCTCACCATGAAGTGACACTTCTCCTAGTTTAGCATCAACCTCGTATCCACACACCTCTTCATCATCGCTTCAAGATTACGAAGACATTGATCGAAGGAATTTCCATAGACAGAAAAGTCATCCATGAAAACTTCCATCGATTTCTCAATCATATCCTGAAAAATGGCGACCATGCACCGCTGAAATGTCGCTGGAGCGTTACATAATCCAAAAAGCATGCGACGATACGTGTATGTGCCGTAAGGACATGTAAAGGTTGTATTCTCTTGATCCTCTGGAGCGATAGGGATCTAGAAGTAACCTGAAAACCCGTCGAGGAAACAATAGAATTGTTGACCCATGAGACGTTCTAGCATTTGATCAATGAACGGAAGTGGGAAGTGGTCTTTTCGGGTAGTATTGTTCAACTTTCGGTAATCAATGCACACACGCCAACCGAAGACCGTACGCGATGGGATGAATTCATTTTTCTCATTCATGACCACTGTCATTCCCCCATTCTTGGAACAACTTGAGTTGGACTCACCCAAGCAAATCGGATATAGGATAGATTAGCCCTGCTTCCATCAACTTTCGAACCTCTTTCTTGACTACTTCTTGCATAATTGGGTTGAGGCGTTGTGAAGGTTGTACTACCGACTTATAGACATCCTCCATGAGGATCGGGTGAGTACAGGAAGTTGGGCTTATTCCCTTGATATTAGATAGTTTCCACGTGATGGCTTCTTTGTTCTTTTTAAAACATCTATCAGCTTCACCTTCTCCTCCGTCATCAATTTCGAAGAAATTATGACAGGTAAGCTCGAACCTTCTCCTAGGAAAGATACTTTAAGTGGGAGGGAAGGACCTTAAGCTCTAAAGGGGGCGGAGTATCTATAAGTTTGCTCTCACTCGCCTCACGAACCTCACAAAAGTCTAACGTTTCGGGGACCCAAAGTTGGTCATCCTCTATGTCCTCTTCTTCAACCTCCTCGTCTACTACCCCCTCATTCACTACATCCCACTAATATATTCGAGATAATGATCTACGCACAAAATGAATGGATTGATAAAATAGAGGGAATGACATGGTCCACTATCACTATCTCCACCCCTAGGGTGTTGCATTGACCTAGCAATTTCAAAAGTGACGTTCTCATCCCAATGCAAAGTGTAATCTTTCTGTCATGGACATTGATAATTTCCTTTGCAGTACGGAGAAATGGACGTCCTAGGATGATGGGCACTTTCTCATCGGCCTCCATATCTAAGATAACAAAATCAACGGGGAAAACGAATTTATCAACCTTAACTAGCAAGTTCTCTATGATTCCGCGTGGATACTTAACTGACCGATCAGCTAGAGACAGTGACATACGGGTAGGAGTGCGATCCCCATAACCTAATTTCTCATAGAGCGAGAATGGCATCAAATAGATGCTAGCACCTAGATCAGCTAACGCGTGAGCGGGCGCGATGGAACCCCGAAAGAGACACGGAATACTGAAGATACCTGGATCAGTGAGTTTTTCCGGTAACTTAGTTAGCACTACGATGGAACATCCTCCGGTCAAAGGAACATTTGAGAGCTCCCCCAGTCTGTCTCTACGTTTAAGAAGGTCTTTCAAAAACTTTGCATATTTTGGCATATGCTGGAGGGCCTCAATGAATGGAAGATTGATTTTAAGCTGGGTGAACATATCGAGGAAGTTACCATATTCCTTAGCATATTTTTGTTGCTTAAGGCGGGCGGGGTAGGGTAAGCGTGAAGGATCTACATATGGTGACGGCCTAACCTTTACCGGTTTCTTTTATGCTATACTCTCGACTTGAGGCTCACGGTTTGGTACGGTACTTTCTGGGTCTAGCCTATTTTGCACCCTAGGTGGAGCCTCTATCTCTATCTCTTCATCTACCTCTTCCTCCTTATCCTTTATCTCTACTTGCTCTCTAACCACTTCTCCTAGACTCTTACCGCTACAGGTGGTTATCGCTTTGCGTGTTGGTTCGTCGGGTTAGGTTGAGTGTTACATGAGAACTAACCATGTGGTTGCTCTTGAAGTTGCTAAGCGATACTACCTACGGACCTTTAAAGATCTAAGAGTGCGGATTGCTGATTCTTTAAAAGAAGATCATGCTCCACTAACGTTTTCTGAGTACCCTGATCCTTAACCACTAACTGAGAAAGAAGTTCCTCTATCCTATCCAAACTACCTCCCGAACCGCCACTCCTGTTTGACCCTCTTGATTTGAACCCCCACCACTAAACTGACCTGGTTGACCTGAATCTCCACTAGAATAATGACCCTGCCCCTTGTTTTGATATTGACTTGATTGGAAACCAGGGGGTTACCGGAAGAACGGAAATTATTATTATTATTATTATTATTACGCTAGTTAGAGTTATAGTTAGAATTATTATTATTATAGGGGTTCGTTTGGCCTCGATTCTGACTGTGATGAACTTTACTTGCCCAACAGTGAGCGTAGGACACTCTATAGTATCATCACCTCCTCTACACACCTCACATCTATCCACCTTATTTTTCAACTCTTGTATGTGCTTCGTAACCTCTTGCTTAAAGCTTTCTAGTGCAGTAGCTACCGTGGTTTCCAAGCTAACTTGGTGTAATCCCCGATTGACCGGGGTGGTACGAGAAACAGGGATTGAATTTCTGCCGGTAGTACTGTAATCTATATCAAAATGCGCGAAACTCTCGAAGAGGTCGTGACACTCAACAACCGTCTTCTTTCCCATTAGTTGTCCTCCAGCAGAAGTGTCAAATTGGGTTTGGGTTTCAGGGGTGAGCCATTGTAGAATTTCCCTACAAGTGCCCAATCAAACAGACCATGTTGAGAACAACAGGACACTAAGGTTTCGAAACGCTCCCATGCTAAATGGTAAGGTTCATCAGGTTCCATCCGGAATGATTGGATCTGATTGTGAAGACGAGATGCTTTGGCAGGTGGAAAATATTTCTTAAGGAAAACATCTCGAAGGGCGGCCCAAGTAGTAAAGGTGCCAGCCGGTTAAGAGTCAAGCTAGATGGCGGCCGGACCTCCAAGAGAGAAAGGGAATAATTGAAGGAAACGAGCATCATTGCCCGCACCTTCCATGTTAAAAGTGTGAGAGAGGTAGGTAAGGCAGTTAATGTGGGCAGGCGCATCCTCGTCATCACGACCGTGGAATTGGCATAGGTTAGTTATAGCAGTCATATGTAGGATGGGATTTGGTAGGCTTTGTCATTGTTCATTGGGCGAAGAGTGATGGGCAAGTTTGCACTGGTGAAACCGGTGATTGCTTGTTGGTAAACTGTTTGATTGTTAGCCATGTGGAAAACAGGTGGTGGGCTTGTGTTTCGGTGAATTATGCGAGGAGGTGGGGAACTGTGCGGTGATGAATTTGGTGAAAAGTCAAAGTTCGGTGGTATAAACGGACTGGAAGAATCGGAAAAAACCTGAAGATGAGGATGAAGAAGTACTAACCTTTTGCGTGGAAGAAAGAGACGTGTCCGTTGGCGGCTTCGGCGAAGGTCCTTGCGGATGCTATGGGGCATCAACTAAAAACCGGAAACGAGACAAGTAAGAAAACTCAGAAAAGATACTTAACAAAAAATATATAAAACTAGAAAATTAAATTAACTAAATTATTTAGACTCCTACGACGCAAACAAAACAGAAAACACGTATGATGTCAATAAGCCTAAACAAAGTAATCAACGCAATCGCCAAAGAGAGTCCACGGCAACGGCGCAAAAAAACTTGATGTACTAAAAGTATTCTAATTAAAATAATTAAAATTAATCTAAATCTAGACTCAAAGTAATACTCTAGACACCTAAACTCGACAAAACTACTCACCGGCAAGTGGACCGATCAATTGTAGTAAGCTTTAGTAAGTCCGTACATCGAACCCATGAGACTCTCTAATTACATTAATGACCCTATTTAAACTATATTGTCACACTTAATTTATTTTCGTATTTAGGGGGGGGTCTACTAAAAGATCCTAAAATTATAACTAAAATTTCATTCAAAAATAATGGAGCAACTACCTAGGTTAGAATCTTTATTATTATTGTATGGTTTTTAATTGAATAATAATGTGATAGGGAAACGGATCTTAAAATACTAAATCCTAAGGAATACCGAACAAGACTCCCGACCCTTCTCGGGAAGACGCCTATGATATCCTAAAGATAGCTATGCTTACTGGTTTATTAAGATTTCCTTTCGGTTATCTAATGTTTAATAATGTTTACATAATAGCTAACTATCTCTCAATAGGGAGCTTAGACTAACTAAGGTTCTTGATTTGGTTTAACCAACTCAACTATGGCAAGTAAACTAAAACTGGCTTTTCTCAAAACCTAATCCTAACAATTTACCTATTTAATTCAGTTAATAAACTTTTGTTTCTCAATAACTAAGTTTAGTATAATGTTATGAGATTTAATTATATTTTTCATTCAATTGTCTAGGGTTTATTGGCTAATTTACCGAAAGATTACCTGAACCCGTTAAGACTCGACAATCAACATAAACCTATTCTTTAAAAGACAGATCTATGTGAAAAAATTAAACAATCAACAATTAACTCAAAACATGCAAATACACCAAATCAAGTTACCAAAGTTTACTATTTATCAAAAATCCATAAACACATTGTAAATTCAATAAAAATTCCAAACTTTAATAATAAATCATCAAAACCTAGGTAGTAACATAAAATCTAGCCAATAATCATTGTCTTAAACATAATCAAGGTGAGTTTAAAAACGAAATTCATCAAAACGAAAACGAAAAGCTAAAGGTTAAGAAAATCGGTAACAAAACCCGGGATTTCTTTAATCTCTAGGCTCCTAGCTTCACTTCAATGATTCCCGAACAACTCCTCCTTTAGAAACTAGCTCAAGATCACCAGAAATCACCTCCTAAGCATCCAAGTTCGTCCAATAATTGTTCTTAGAGTTAAACTCTACTTTTTATAACCTTTTTCAACCAAAACTGATCAGGTTACGCAACTTTCTGGCAAACAAGTCCTCTCATCGGCTGCGAGAGGCATAGGGTAACCGGTCGCGCCCCGCGACTGGGTTGTATTTCTCCGTATTATCTACTTCTTCTCGCTGGCGCGAGAGGCTCAGTGTGTGCGGTCGCGGCCGCCAAAGGAGTATTTCCTAGTTTTTTTCTATTTGTTTCTTCTCTCGACTTCCAATTACGATCCGGATCAGTTTCCTTTAACATTTCAGCTCATTTTCTCCTCTTTTCAGCTACTTCCACGAACCAATACCTATGAAACGTAATTGGATTAAAAGTAGATAAAGTCTTGTAAAACCGAAACGAATATTAACGAAACTAGTACCAACTATACACTATTATTCAATACATCACAAGTCGATTCTACCGAGAAGGCCATTGCCAAATACATCCTAGCCCTTCTGTAACAACCCTCAAAAAGGCCCCATAATAATTCATAATCAAAACCCGAATGCGTACGACGAGAACCAGCATGAAAAACGACAAAATCAAGTTTTGCGTCTTGTCGTGCTAAGCGACGATTATGAGGAAGCTGGTCGCGAGACGCGGCACTTCAGTTTTTCACCTTGAGACACGTGTTGCCACGTGGCAGGCCTACATGGTGACTAATGCCACCTATGCCCTAATCTACCCCGTCTCGCTAAGCGACGTTGATGGTGAAGATCGGCCGCGTGACGAGACAAGATCGAAATGCAACTATAACTAGAATGAAGTTTGGATATTCAATCTGCTCATTTTTCTTTTCTTTCTCTCTTGAACTATTGTCCTAATACCCGAGAACTTTAAACCCTAGAAACTCTGCTTCGTATAAAGTGTGCTAACCCTGATCACTGGTACGATACCCTATCCGATTAATCTGGAACCAATCAACGGATGCCAATGTACTTCCTAAATAAGGCTCTATTTTGTTAACTAATGTGACAAATGGCAAATAATCGATAATTCCGTATGATATAATCACTATTTTTAGTACATAATCTCATGCCTTATATCGTAATTTGATTTACGTAACTGAGTCGTACGTCATATCACAAGTATTAGGACAAGTAAATCGGGTCATAGCATATACTGGTTTTGTTATGACACGAAACAAACCAAACAATGCCCTAAAAGTGTTGTTAGACAGTGTTGGGCGCACTATTCGCGGTTGCATTATTCATGTCAGCTAAACCGCTAAAACGAAACAGAACAATGAATAACGGCATGCTAATGCCACAATTGAGTCCGTATATTATATATATATATATATATATTATATAATATATATATATATGAAAACACTGATATGGGAACACCTGTTTCAGAAATACATAACTTTCCGGTACAACGCCTAAATTACAAAATTGTTCGTTTCGACCAAAAAGCCGACAATTTCAATTTGTCCGCACATTAACTCGATAGTTCCTACTGTCCTATAACAAAACAATGTTGAACAACCTAAAACAATATGAGAGTAGTAGAAATACATAAATACACCGTTTCCGGTCATACGACAAACAGTGCACAACTCGATCGGAAAGCGACCGTTTGTCGAACCGACGAACATTTTAGTGGCCGATAGCCTCATGCATCTATCTAGAGAACTAGTTAAGCCTCATTTGGGACTCGGAGTCCTTTAAACTATCTTGAGGTCACCAAACACAACTTCCGGAAATGTTCGACAACAAAATATATAAGTGCCGATATCGAGCGAATGATTGAACGGAAGGGTTTTCGGCCATCCTAACTCAACATATATTCGGCTAGTGAACTAGTTAAGCATATTTCTAGATCGTACTAAAAAACTCCATGACACTTGTGGTGGTCAAAAACCAAAGTTTCCGATACGAAATGATAAAGTTCGTATATTAGCCAATATTATACCGATGAGCGAACTAGTGACGTTTTCGTTATCCAAAACTTGTACCAATTAGTCAAGAGGACTAATTAACATGGATTAACACCCTAAGCCCTAGTTACTTGCTAATGATACAAGATCAACCCCTAGTCACCATACTTAAATTAATTACCTAAATATCTAATAAATAAACACATGTTATAAATAATATTTACATTAACCCTCCCATGTGGGCCCCCACCCACTTGATTATGTTGAAAAATGAAGATTATGAGCATGGTGTAGGATATTGATGTAACCTTTGAAAGATAGCAAAATATATATACAAGATTACACCATTCTTCTATCATTTTTTCACAAAAAAAAATTAACAAGCCTTCCCATCTCTCTCTCCCACGGCTCACCTTCACCACCATTACACCACCACATTTCCACCATTAAACACCTCATTTCATACACTTTAAAGCCATTTCAAGATCATTCAAGGTGCTTGCAAGGATGGAGGATCATTAGGGCTTTCTTGGAGCTTCATCTTCTTCCTAAATCTTCACTAATCTTGTTTAACCATTGTAAGATAAATTCCTTCATATTTTAGCTTCTTACAATGTCTAGTTTAAGGAAGTACAAGTTGATCATCTTGAAAGTGAAGAAAATATAACTCCAAAACCCTAAACCTCACAAGAATAATAACACTAAATATAATAATTATGTGTTGATTATGTGCTTATATGTTAACTAGTTAGCATGATGATGTTGATTATGATAAAGTAAGGTGTTTAAGGTAGATGATCTTGTATGAATAAATATATAAATGATGATTTAAACATGGTGATGTTTAAATCTAAACAAGATCATCAACCTCATCATCCATGAAGATTACTACAACTTAAAAGTGATTTATTACACATGAATAATTTTTATAAAGAATAAACACCATGATTTAAGATGCAATCATCTTAAAAAGTGTAGTAAACAAAGGGATTTAAAATGAAAGACTTGATTTAATGATGTAATAAAAATGATGGCTTAAAAATGCTAATAAAAATGTTGAAATCTCATTGCATTGTTAAGAAAAATAGTGAGAATATAATTACCAAGAACCATGGATAATGATGTGCATAAGTTGTAAACAAAGTAGTATGTGACCATAAAGTGTTAGTTGATCTTGATTATGGTTTAAACATGGTTTAAAAAAGTTTTTAAAACGTGGAAAACACATAGTTTAGGGGAAACTATGGCTAAATTTTCTAAAAATCTAATCGTGATTAAAGTATGATTAACGGCTGATTAACGGACTAAACACGATTAGTGACTTAAATTGTCATTAAGGAAGTTCTAATGACAAGTGTTTAACAAGTGCATATATATATATATATATATATATGTGAATACCTGTGAAAATAAAAGCATATGTGTATGCATATTTTGTCACCAAGAATTATGTGTAAATACATGTGTATGTATTTTGAAGCTTAGGGTATCCACCATAAAATACCCAACTATACGCAAAATAATACAAACACTTGGAAATATTACCAAGTGTAGGTGACACAAACAAATACATTTTTACAATACGTCGAAACGATAACCGGACAAACGAACAATGCGGAGGGTGGGCGAATGTACACAAATACACCATCGTATCGTCGACCAACGAACAAATCGCCAACATGAAGAGTTATTACGACGAAGGGCGATTTTCGACGCGAAAAAGCATAATTAAACAACGACGACATCATATATATATATATATATATATATATATATGTTATCGATATCAAAACCCGGAAAGCTCAAATATAAAAGAATTTAGGAAGTGATTTTATAAAAGTATAAAAATATGTATACTTACAAATCTATGCTTAGTAAAAATTATAAGTGTAAGACTTATAAATATTGTGCTACTGAAAATGAATTTGGGCTAGGCCCATTTCATAAAAGACATGGGCAAGGCCCAATTTCATAAAATATATGGACAAAGGCCAAAGGCATAAATTACATGGGCTAGGACCAAACACATAAAAACATGGGCTAGGCCCAATGACATAAATTACATGGGCTAGGCCCAAACACATAAAAACATGGGCTAGGCCCAATGACATAAATTACTTCGGCTAGGCCCAATGACATAAAAAACATAGGCTAGGCCCAATGACATAAATTACATGGGTTAGGCCCAATCACATAAAGACATGGGCTAGGTCCAATGACATAAAAGACATGGGCTAGGCCCAATGATATAAATTACATGGGCTAGGCCCAATGACATAAATGACATGGGTGAGGCTCAATGACACGCGTGTAAGGCACGAGGACATGTGAAAGGGAAGGCCCGATTCACACACGGTCATATATATATATATATATATATTAATCGAAATACCAACACTATGATAACATTAAAGTTATTCTAATGTGATAAATATATACACAACAAGAATTCAAGATGAACAACTAGTACGAGGTCCAACGAGACCTAGGTGTCTAATGAAGTTAATACACATGTCGGTTACACATGTGTACGAACACGAACTTTGATAAGTACGACGTATGGAACGCAAAGCTGGGAGTTCAGCCCCTCCTTTCAATTATTCAAAGTATCGTTTTAAAAATATCGAGGGGAAATACATGTAATAACAAACGGTATGTTTGCTATGGGGTTAGTTGATAACATGATTAATATGCGTAAGTAGGATGATGACAAGAGTAACCATTAATCACTTAGTGACCAAGGTGCAAAAGGTATAGATCTATAGAGTTTGAGGCACGCTCCACTCCTAGTTGGTATACCCTGCAGAGTGCTTTTGTGATCCTAAATGCTGTCAAGAGTTGTCTCGGTTTGGTTACTTACTTATGGCACATATGTCAGGGTGCTAGCTACACACTGATAGATCCTTAAACTCCATGAATGCTAATAACATACTCAGATTTCATTACTGGATGACAGGCATGACAGTTTATGAGAAAACAATAACTACATGAACTCGCTAACTTTATGTTGACTTTTTAAAATTACATGTATTTCAGGACGCAAGTCTTGAGCCGGTGAATACTTCGGGAAATGGGAATGACATGACAACGAATGCCACCTTTTGGGAGGATTTGCCTCTTATATCCCAACCTCATATGGGTATATAGGAGTCAAAACCTCAACATGCTTTTACGATGAAAACAATCTTTTACTATGTTGTAATGTATTTCAAACCACATTTTTGATGACAATGTGAAACTATTTGGAAATTCATGATTTCACTTTTGAAAACTTGTAAACATTGATTGCAAGTTAATATAAACTTGGCATCGTTGTTGATTTACAGTTGTTACATGATTGGATGCAATGATTACCTCATAGTCATACGTTTGTGCTTCCGCTACGACCAGGGTGTAACAACTAGATTGAGGTTTTGATCTCGTGATTATCGTTAAAGTTTGAATTGGGTTAATACACTAATACGAGTTGCATTGTGTGTTTATCTAGAAATTAGAACTTAACTATGGGGCTGCTAAACAAGAAAACTTAGCAGGTTAAGAATATTAGCGGTTAGGAAAACTTAAGTGGTTAACTAAACTTTATAGCTAAGGAAACTTAATAGGAAATGAAACTTAGCAACTAAATAAGCTAACTAAGTTAATCGGTTAAGTAAGTTAATTAATTAACCGGCTACGTAAGTTAATTAAACAATTAAAGTAAATTAATTAGTTAACAATTAAGCCTAACAACAAACGGTTAAGTAAGTTTAATAACTTAACATCTAAATAGATATATATAAAGTAGATAACATATAAGGAAGGCATATATAAGGAATATATATATAAGGAAGGTACATATGCATAGATAATATCTAAGGAAGGTGTATATGGATAGATAATATCTAAGGAAAATGTATATGGGTAGGTAGTATCTAGGGAAGATTTATCTAGTGAAGGTTTATCTAGGGAAGGTATATATGAAACTTCCTAGAAAAGAAAGGCATATTCCTTACCTATAAATAGGAAGCATAGGATTCATCTTTCTTTGCTCATTCCTTCTCTCTATGCATTGGTGTTTTAACAAATAATGATCGATACGATATTCTGTCCAATCGATCAGGGAACTAACTAATGGATGTTTAAGTGCTTCCTGAATAAGGTTATACTTTGTCCTCTACGTTATGGTTACGATCTCGTGATCATCGTTAGGTTTGATTTGGTTTTACACCGATACGTATTCTACTCTGTTACAATAAATGTTTAACTATCAGAAAGCTCATAACCATAAACTTACTATCAAAAGAGATGCTTAATTACTAGAAGATTCAGAACTATACGTAGATGCGTAACTATCAGAAGGCTTAGAATCAGGAGACCTGTTAAATAAAAAATATAGACCCTACAAGGTGAGTAATTTTATTTAACTCAAATGATTTGCAAAACCCTAAATGTTTTTGTATTTTAAAAGTTACTGCCAATATGTGGAGTTTTGTATACATTACTTGATAATCTTCACTATTGGACAACGAGTTAGCCAAGGAGTGATATGACCATAGTCACAGGAACTGCCACCTAGTGACAAATATTGATTTGAGTATTTAAAAGATATAAAAAAATGTAAAAATCCTTAATGCTGTAATTATAACAATGTGCCTCTTTGTACTAATGAATGAACTCACCAGTATTTCCTACTGATAAAATGTTTTTAAACATGTTTCAGTTGACTGCAGTAGATCTAAATAAGAGTTGTGATACGACACCAGAAGGCTTAAAGAAGTGGCTTATTTTATCTATTAAATTAAGAACGTCGTTTTATGAATTCGGGTTTATTCCTTATTAAAGCTACCTTTGTAAAACATGGGCTATCTCCATCTGTTTAATAAATAAAATCTGGTGTTTCAAACTCTTATATTTTTCTTAACTCACTATCATGATGAAAATTCTGCTGTAATATTTTCAAAATAACCACCGGTACCATTTGACTGTTCATGGCTCCCATCCAGGGTGTTGTCAGGGGTTGTGACAGAAGTGGTATCAGAGCCACTGGTTTAAGCAATTAGGTGTTGTGATAATACGTAAGCTTAAACAAAAGAGTTTGGATATTGATATTAACTGGTAGCACCCAAGATAATATTTCGACTTGAGCCTAAGAAGATCCATTAATATAAGTTTCGAGATAAGCTAATTACTTGTATAGATATATTGTGATGGATATACGTATGCCGTGAGGATGATGACTAGAACATTGCAACTATGATAAATAAACAATAACACTTGATCACCGTTATTTCTTGTTTATTGGTACTACTCGGTTCTTGACTATGATCCGTCATTTGAATACTAATTTTCTTGTTCCTTGATAAAAGCCTTAATAAAAAATGCACCTTTAAAATCATGATTTGAAAAAATTCTATTTATGGGATATACGATGATAATTACCTCTCCGGCAAGATTGGGTATGGTGTGGTAGACTCTCCAACTTGTCCGGGTAAGATGGGGTTGCCTCTCCGGCGAGATCGGATAAGATGGGGTATATGTTATGTTATAAAGTTACAGAATTCCCTAAAACGATACCATGACCTGATGTCTGACCTGTTTTTAGAAATATGAACCCATTAAAATACATTGACCTTATGAATGGTATGTGTATTACAGTATATGAAAAATATGATTGTATTCGATTTATGGGATATTCAATGATAATTATCTCTCCGGCAAGATTGGGTATGGTGTGGTAGACTCTCCAACTTGGCCAGGTAAGATGGGGTGGCCTCTCCGGTGAGACCGGGAAGGATGGGGTATATGTTATGTTATAAAGTTACAGAATTCCCTAAAACGATACCATGACCTGATGTTTGATCTGTTTTTGGAAATATGAAACTGTCAAAATACATTGACCTTATGAATGGTATTTGTATTACAGTATATGAAACATATGATTGTATAGATACGTATATCTATAAGGAAATCCAAAGGCCATAAGGATTGAAAATTTAGAATGAATCCCGAGCATGTGTGTTAATGATAATTTTAGATTTTTTATCATGAACCTCTCATATACATTCCAATATCGAACACCATTACATTTGATCATCTGTTTCCTAACTCGTGCAACAATATGAACAATGGGAACCCTTTAATTGGGATGCCATCAAAAGTATAAGAATTTCCAATGCGTTAACTTAGATTTCTGACGCTAGTAGGAAACCTGTAACTAAAAGTTGTGCTAGGCATATAACGTATAACTAAAACTTACGCTAGTGAGATTAATTCTACTTTCATTAAGAGCTCTTGTGAAGATGAGTAACCACGACTAGATGCGCTTGCAAAGACTTTCTTCACCTGTAATCTTACTAAAATTACCAGTAACAAAGAAATAGTCACGACAATATATATACTTCAAAGGACTAAAGCTCTTCTAACCATTAGTATATATGCTTACAAGGATGAAGTAATGTTTGCTTAAAAGATAAGGCATTAAGATGGGAGATCTGATCTTCCAAGCACAAGATCATGACATATGCCATGGAATGGAAAGAATGAAAAGAATTGACAGAAAGGAAATTCTGTTTGCTTCATAAAAGGAATAAATGGCAATAAAATCACCAATGATTGGTGGAAATTGTCTAATACGACAAAATTCTTTGGATATGCGAAAATGGTACTAGTTCTAGCTTCACCAAAATATGTACTAATTTCTCATTTTATTTGGAACTAGTCAGTGAGATCCGTGATCTGATAACAGTGGTCGAACCACAAACCATTAGCAATATGGCCGAGTTAGCAAATACTTTGACCACTAGGTTGGTAGCTCGCACACGAAAGAAGAATGTGGAAGAAGAGCCGTATATATTTCCATTAGGGAAGCAAATTATATTCGTCAAGGTGGTCCGAAACTGACACAAGCACCTGAAAACAAGACGAAAACAACCGAAGATCCTAAGAGGAATGCAAAGGCATTGTTCTCACAACATAATAGGCAACAATGATTCCTAAGGTGATTGTTGGTACATTTCTTGTACATGATGTTGACACTAAAGTATTATTTAATTTCGGTGTGACCAAAGTTTTATAAATATTAAGCTCTGTCAAGCATCAATCAATCACTAATCAAACATAGGCAAGTCTCGAACCTCACCAATATTCATGGAGTACTCGGGACGAGATAATACAATTGCTAGGAAACAAACTTAGTGCTACTTTACTTCATATGAACCTCATTGGGTTCGATGTAGTGTTAGAAAGGGAATGATTAGCAGTGAATCATGCTCAAATCTCAAGTAATCGGAATTCTGTTAAGATTCGTAAGCCAACAAGAGAAGTGTTCACATCCAAGGAGAATTTGAGTACTAATTCAAGGAAACCTGCGAGAAAGGATTCTCGAAGAAACTCATAAAACTAAGTATATGATGCACCGTGAAAGTGATATGAGGAATCAAGGTTTGAATAAGAATTACTGATAGATAGGAATGATAAAGGATGTAACTTATTTCTCTAAGTATTTAATCTGTTAACAAGCTAAAACTGAACATTAGAAACCTTTAGGTTTAATTCAACAATTAGAAATGCTAGTATGGAAATGGAATTTGAATTGATAACAAATGGAAGTTGTTACCAAATTTCCCAAAACAATAACTCGTTATAACACAATCTGGGTGATTGTGGATCGACTAACCAAGTCAGCTCATTTCCTACCAATGAAGGAAACCTTTAGTATAAAATGGTTAGTTAGGTTGTATGTGGATGAAATAGTCTTTTTACATAGAATTCTGTTATCTGTTGTATCAGATCGAGATAGTCATTTCACTTCTCAATTCTTGGAAAGTTTTCAAAAAGCCATGGAAACTCGACTAAATCTAAGTATAACTTATTATGAGGAGGGTGAAGGAACAATAAAAACATAGAAAGACATGTTACAATGCATGTATAATAGGTATTGGTTAAAGTAGGATGATCATTTGCCACTCATAAGAGTTTTCCAATAAAGAAATAGTTATCATAATAGTATTAATGTCGCCCTATTTAAAGAACTTTATGGATGAAAGTACCATCTAGTAAGTTGGGCCAGAGTAGGAGAAAAGCAACTATCAGGTCCTAAGATCGGCAAACTATTAAAATTTCAAATCGGAGAAAGAATGCTACTAAAAGTCTCTCTGTGAAAAGGAATGGTTCGATTCAGCAAGAAAGGAAAGTTAAGTCCAAGGTTTTTTGAACCATCGGAACCACTAAAAAATTTGATCAGTAGCTTATCAGCTAAAGGTTACAAGAAGAAATGACGGGTATTCGTGATGTGTTTCATGTATGCAACTTAAGAAAATGCTTAGCTAATGAATATTTAGTTGTACCTCTTCAAGATATAGAGGTAAATGAAAATTCCATTGAAAGACCTTTACAGGTCGAATATGAGAATATCAAAGCATAGAGATTAGCTCTAGTAAAAGCAAAGTGGAATTCAAAACAAGGAACATAATATACTTGGGAACTAGAAGCAGTGACGAAGTAAAAGTATTCCTCCATGTTTCAGTGAACATCAAAGACAAGATTTAAAATAAGGTGGTGAGGATGTAACAACCCTCAAAAAAGGCCCCATAACAATTCATAATCGAAAACCCGAATGTGTATGACAAGAACGAGCAATAAAAACGACAAAATAAAGTCTTGGGTCTCGTCGCGTTACGCGACGATGATTAGGAAGCCAGTCGCGTGACGTGGCTCTTCTGTTTTCACCTAAAGACACATGCTGCCACGTGGCACTATGTGGCAGGCCTACATGGTGACTCATGCCACCTATGCCCAAATCTACCCCGTCATGCTACGCGAAAGTGATTGTGAAGATTGGTCACGTGATGCGACGAGATCGAAATACAACTATAAATAGAATGAAGTTTGGACATTTAATCTGCTCATTTTTCTGATCGTGATGGTCGTTTCACCTCGCGTCTTTAGCAAAACTTTCAAACCGCTCTTGGCCCTCATCTCAACCTTAGTACGGCTTTTCATCCTCAATCGGATGGTCAAACCGAGCGTATTATCCAAACCATTAAGGACATGCTTCATTCATGCATAATTGATTTTGATGGCAACTGGGATATACACTTACTCAAAGCTAAAAGTCGACAAAAGAGTTACATTGGCAGAAGATGCAAACCTTTGGAATTCAACGTTGGTGATCACGTACTCCTCAAGGTATCCCCTTGGAAAGGAGTTGTTCGATTTGGTAAGAAAGGCAAGCTCGCTCAACGCTTCGTAGGTCCTTTCAAGATTCTCGAAAGGATTGACAAGGTAGCGTATCGATTGGTGTCACACCCCGTAATTTACAACCAAACCCCGGTGGGCCCGGGTGGGGAATATCGTGAAGTAAGTTGATATCATCATAGTCAATTAAACACAGCACAACGGAAATCTTGGAGTTAAATTACGATTACAAACCAAATGTTCAAAGTACGAAAAAATAATATACAGACGACTTGTAATGGAAGCGGATCGTAAAATGTACAAAAATTGTATAACAGACTTTGGGCAGATCTAAGGATTTGCAAGATCCTCTTATATCAATACCAAGCAGCTTACAACCTATTTCGTATTGTACCTACATCTTAGTCTTTTGAAAATACGTCAGCTTTCGCTGTTAAATACACCCGACTGACTCATTTTGTAAATATTTGAAAATAGTTTTAAGTGCACAAGGCACGAAAAATCTTTTATAACTTGGGAAAGTGTTGCTGACAGAAGCTATTAAAGCTGAAGCTATCCAAAGACCAACGTTTTTCAAAGATGTTGAAGATTGCAAGAAGACGAAGAATAAGTTATTTTATGAAACTATTGTCAAGGGGGAGTTTGTTGGTGCATATTTGTGACAACAGCTGATTTGGTCTTTGGATATCTTTTAATTAGTAAAATGATAAACAGTTAGCGGGTTTAGTTTTGTAATAGTTAATTAGAAGTAATTGGGCTGAACTAGACACTATATAGCTCATGGTAGGCGAATTGGGCTTTAAACCCATTAGCAGTCCATGTAGGGAAACCCCAGCCCAGTTGCATAACCTATCTCTATACAAAGGGAGGTTTGCATTAGGGTTTAGGTTGCTGGTTCTGTTGATCATGTTACTGGCTTAGTTGTTCAGATAGAGTTGAGAGAGAGTCTTGAATTGATTGTAAACACTTTGTGTTGGATAATCAATAGAAGGCAGTTTGAAGGTGATTGTGTTCATGTTCGTGTTCTTGTTTTTGTGAAATCTGATCTAGGGGATTCCGCACTCTAGATTAGATAGACGATTATGTGAAGATCCATACGGATGGGGACCTACAATTGGTATCAGAGCATTCGGCTCTTTATTCAGAATCGTAACAACATAAAAAGTTAGGTTTTTGTTTTGGAGGCTGTTCTAGGGTTTCGCAGTAATTTCGGATGAACAACAAAGCATTTCGGATTGAAGACTTGCATTTCGGTTCAGAAACCTGCATTTTGGATCATTAGATTTGCAATTTGGATCATCAAACTCGAATTTCGGATCAGAAAAGTGCAATTCAGATCATCAGAGTTGCATTTCGGATTAGAAAAGCCTTTCTCGAATTCCATTTCGGATTAAATTTCGGATCAAAAGTCTATTCCGGATTCCATTTCGGATCAGAACAGTACATTCTGGATTCCATTTCGGATCACTATTCCAAATCACCATATCGGATTAGTAATTCGGATTACTGTTCCAGGTTTTCATCTTGGATTGCCAATCCGAGTTACTGTTCCGGATTTGGTATTGTTCCGAGTTCTATACAAAAAGGTGGAAAGTTAACCACCTGATGTAACCGGAGTTAAACGTTTTCAGACATAGAATTTGATCTATAAACAATCTTGACAAACCGGTTGCACGGTTAGGCTCGTGTGATTTAAAAAAAAAGGCACGAAAATTCCAAAAATCATAATCAGACAATATACATCATTAGAATCGTATCGTCGAGACGAGTCTAACAGTATAATTTGGTAACCACTCATTTCGGACAAGTTTTAACATTTTTAACGAGCCGGTTCGGTAAAAATGTCGAATATGTCTAACCTAATGAACTTTTAAGAATGGAGCACGAGGCTGGCACAACTAACAAACCTCCAAAGATGCTGAAGGTATAGAACTATCTTACATGGAGAGATAGGTTTCAATTGTTTATTGAATACCAGGACACACAGATGTGGATCTGTATTCAAGATGGGTACGCTAACCCAACGCATGACTTTAAGGGAAGACAACGGGTTATTACTTATGTGAACATGTCAGAAGCTGAGAAAAGGATGTATGAGTCTGAGAAAAAAGCCTTAGCTGCTATAAAGATGTCATTACCTGATGGTATCAAACATACATTCAAGCGTTATACTACATCTAAGGAGATGTGGGATGCCCTAGAGAAGAGGTATGAAGGCAATACTGATGTGAAGAAGAACAGGGTTGATCTGCTGAAGAAACAATTTACTGTGTTTAAAGGCATGAGGAGTGAGTCCCTTGAAGATATTATCATGAGATATTATCATCTGATGTCAGAAATGGACAATTATGACATAGAGGTATACACAGATGTGGAGATAAAGGCAAGTTGCTGGATGCTTTACCTGCAAAGTGGGATATTTATACTTTGATGATAAAGGGTGAAGCTGACTATGAAACTAAAGACTTGGAAGAAGTTGTTGGGAAATTGAGAGCTTATGAGCTCAATATGAAGAATAAGGAGACTGGTTATGATCAGGTTCAAGATCCAGGGATTTATAAAGGGCTTACACCTTCATCTTCCAACAATACTTCAAGTGACACTACAACTGCGTTTCTCTCATGTAAAAATGAGCAGATCGTGACAAATTTTGAGGGTGAAATATGTCATGTTGCTGCTTTAGGAGGCTTGTCAGGGGCAAAGAGACAACAATCAAGTAATAGTAACAACAATACTAAGTCTATGCCTCTGAGTGTCAAAAGTGCTGTAGATCATCTAGCATTGCTTGCTTCTTTTGTTGCTTCCTATGAGAACTACATTCAGGGAAGAATATTGATCCTGCTACGTTTGATGAAGATTACGATCAGATCGACCCTGATGACCTGGAGGAGATTGATTTACAATGGCAGATGGCCATGATCTCTTGAAGAGTAAAGAGGTTCATGAACAGAACGAGCAGGAAGTTCGTTGGAAAGAGTGTGGGTTTTGACAAGTCTAAAGTGAAGTGTTACAATTGCCAAAACTATGGACATTTTGCTAGAGAATGTCAATGACCATAAACCGAATCTCGTTCTAAGTCATCCTTTCAAGATTCTCCTAGTCATGATTCAAGCAACAGGAATGCGTCAACCAACACTGGATCAAAGGCCTGATCTCCACTGCTAGAGAGGGTTCTTATGATTGGAGTGTTCATCTAGACGGTGATAACAATGCCTCATAGGCGTTCATGGCTGAGATAGCCCCAGTTGTTGATGAAGAATTGAAAGTTGATGCTGAGGCAGAGCGAGAAAAGGTAGCTGAAAAAGCTGATGGAGAACAGACTGCTACAGAGAAGAAGATGGCTGTTGATTTTGCTACTTTCATGGCCGATCAAAGCAAGTCAACAGGAGAGGTACATTCTAACTCTGGTAGTTTTGTTTGCTTAAAATGTCGTGAACTGTAAAGTAAAGTTGATACATTAACAAAGCAAAACCAAAGTCTGGTAAATGAGATCTCGAACCTAAAAGAATCAAACTTTTTCGTAAAACGAAATGAGTAATTATACTTGAAGAAAATTAAAGATTATGAAGAAGAAATCAATATTCTATCCTGTAAGCTTAATGAAAAACTTCAAATTATTGATTTAGCTCATGATACGATGAGTGAGAAAACAAAAGAGGTTTCTGAAAAATGCAAAGAGTTGTCGGAAGCACAACTTAAAATTTGTGAGCTTGAAAAGAAACTAAATCAATTCATAGATTCATCTTTTGTAATGAAACACATGATGAATGGCCTAAAGAAGAGTAACGACAAGACATGTGTGGGCTTAAAAGGTTTAAATGAAGTTCCACACCTCTTGGTCACGACTATTCTTTCTTGCCAAATGAGAAGAGCTTACAGATTTTATGTCAACTACACCTGGTAGTTCCACATTAGAGGATGTTGATGTGACTGAGAATGCCAAGAAGGATAATTACAGAGACACTGTTTTGAAAACCAAGAATACACACCCTAAGAATCAAAAATAAATTTTCGTTAAAAAGGTTGAATTTTTAAAGGGAGTGCTATGAAGGAAAAGGTCACTGTTATTACAAAAGAGTCTAATGTGCCGTTTGCAAAGAACAAAAACAAAGAAAAATCAGAAGTTAAGCACACTAAACCAGATCCTTCAAAGGCATCATCAACATCATCGACTGATGAATCTAATCAAGAGGCTTCAATTAAGAAGTCTTCATCTAGAAAATCATGCTTCAAATGTCACGAAAAGGGACATGTAGCTAGCTGCTGTCCTAACAAAAAGAGTGAAGCACAGGTAAGTGAGAGAAAGAGAGAAAAATCACCAGCAAAAAGTGGTGATGGTGAGACGAAGGTTAACTCACCAAAGATATCTGCTACCAGGAAACAGAGTGTTGCTGTGGGTGTAGATAAGGCTGAAAAAGGAACTCACCAAGTTCCTCATTTTTAAAGAAATCAACAAAGATTTCAGCCTGAATCTACATCAGGCAGATATGAAAGACCTAGAAGTAGTTCACCACGAATGAATAACTTTAATGGTCGATCAAGTATTTCAGAAGTCAAGGTCAATATCAAACTCGATACCAGAATGTTGGTAGTCAAAATTTTTATAACGATGGATTTAGAAATTATCATCATCAAAATTCATGGAACCAAAATCACAATTTCCAAAGGTCGCAAAGTCCAAACATGTTTAGGACACCTCAGGACCAGAGACCTAGTGGAAATCAAAAACCATTTCCTTCAACAGGTCTAAGATCCAAGACTCCTGTTAGGAGTGATGGATATTGGATGGATGTCCCTGTGGTTGATGAATCTGGATGACCCAAGACTATTAAGGCTTAGGTCCCCCAATCTAACTAATTTTGTTGGGTGGTGTAGGAGCTGCTAAGAAGGAGTATCAACTTGTGGTATGTTGATAGTGGCTGCTCCTGGCACATGACGGGGGATGCGAGGCTGCTGACAGAGTTTGAGAATATAGATGGTGGATATGTGAATTTTGCAGGTGCTAAAGGAGGGTACATTACAGGTCGAGGAAAAGTGACTAACGGGAAGATCAAATTGGACAAAGTGAACTATGTTGAGCAGCTGAAGCACAATCTGATGAGCGCGTCTCAAGTCTGCAACAAGGGTCACTCGTTCCACTTTACAAAGTCTGAAGTTTTAGTTTTGAAACCTGGTTTGGTGATACCGGATGACTGGATAATGATGAGAGCGCCAAGGAGAAATGAAACTTATGTCATGGACATGGGTGCAAAGGATTCTTCCACTGTGGTGGCGTGTTTACTATCAAAAGCATCTGAGGCTGAGTCATTGTTGTGGCACAGACGCATGGCCCACATCCACTACCGAAAAATGAATTATATTATTAAAAACAGTTTAGTGGAAGGGGTGCCAGTGCAGACGTTTCACGTGGAAGATAAATGTCTTCCATGTCAAAAGGGAAAACAACATAAGAAACATCACAAGTCTAAAACAATAAATTCCATAGATGCCCCTTATGAATTATTTCATATGGATCTATTCGGTCCGGTGAACGTAAAGAGCATAGGTGGAAAGTACTATTGTTTAGTTGTCACAGATGATTACTCACGATATTCATGGGTTTTCTTTTTAGGTACAAAAGATGAGACAACAGAAATGCTGATAGATCTTTTAACAAAATTGGAAAATGTCCATAATGCAAGGATCAAGAGGATAAGGAGTGATAATGGCACGGATTTCAAGAATCAGATGCTGGATCTCTATTATCTTCGCAAGGGAATTGAACATCAATTTTCTACTCCTTATACACCTCAACAGAATGGAGTTGCTGAGAGGAAAAACATGACGTTGATTGAAGCCACAAGGACTATGCTTTCTGATTCAAAGCTTCCAGTTCTTTTCTGGGGAGAGGCTGTGAACAACGCTTGTTATGTCATGAACAAAGTTTTGACGGTTAAACAGTTTAACAAAACATGTCATGAACTATTGTTTAACCGAAAACCAAACTTAAAAGGCTTTGAACCATTTGGATTACCCTACACCATTGTGCGAAACAAAGATAAGCAGAAGTTCGGTGAGGTAGCTGATGAGGGTTACTTCTAGGCTATATGCCTAGAACACCGAAAAAAGTGTTTTTAATCTAAAAACGGGTAAAATTGAGGTTGTGTTTAACATGGAAATCACTAGTTATTCAACTCAACAATCAACGAGTAGTACTCCTATATTATATGATTATGACAATGTTTTTAAATCATTTAATATTCCTGATTTTTCCAATGCAGATGAGTCTCAAGTGATCCAAACTGTGATCAGTGAAGATGGAGAGGGTGACTTCATGCCTAGATCGAGTATATCGATGACAGATGCTCCGAAAATTTCTTCCAGTGCAGCTCCAGATGACTCCAGTGATAGTGAGTCTGAACCTATTAGGGGGAGGACTTCACTAATCCGTTTGCTAATCCTAACATTCAAGGGGAGGTTGGATCGAATCTGGGAGATAATCTGGTTGTGGACACCATTGCTACCACACGTGTACATAGAGATCATCCAGTTGAAAATATCATAGGTGATGCTGCTGCAGGTGTTCAGACGAGAAGAGGTGTGCTCGAAGGTTCCTGTTTGTTCACTTCAATTCAGAAGATTGAGTTGATTCATGAATGTTTGTATAACTGCTTTATTGCATAAGAGGAACCGAAGAATGTTCATATGGCTCTAAAAGACAATTGTTGGGTTGAAGCTATGCAAGAGGAACTAGCACAGTTCAAGAAATTGAAAGTTTGGGAGCTAGTTGACCGTCCTGAAGGAGAGAAGGAAATCGGCACTAAGTGGGTGTTTAAGTGCAAGAAAGACGACCGAAGGTTCGCTTGAATTTCGAGTAAAATCGAGACGTTCGCTTGAAGAGGATGAATACATATATATATAATTCCAAATATTTCATTAAATGCCAATAGGAAATTATAATACTAAATAACAAATAAATAAAACTAATTGTCCATGCAAGGACTAAAAAGAAATAACTTGTCCACGTAGGGATTAAAGAAATAACAATGTCCTCGTAGTGACTAAATATAATAATAGAAGAGACTTCACTCATCCTTCTTTCCCTTAACCAACTTGGAGAGCTTCTTGAAGAACTTATTCGTCTTCTTATCCATCTTCTCCGCTTGTTGTTGCATCTCCTTCATTCGTTCCAAGGCCTCATTGATGGCCTCAAGAGGCAGCGGAAGTTGTGGTTGTGGTTGGGGTACAACAGGATACTGGTACCCATAATTTGGATATCCAGTAGTTGGATAAACAAGTAGGAAAGGAGATGGGTAAAGTGTGTTATGCATGACCGCTTGCATATAAGGGTCATGCGATAGTGCCTGGTAATTTACCGGCGTAGATGGGTTAAAAGGATCATATCCAGATGTATCCAGATATGTAGGGATAGGGTTATTAAAACCTGATGGTGGTCGTTGAACTACTGGGTGATGGTATCGGTTCCACCATAGGTGAAGCAATGGAGGGTCCACCCATTTGTGGGTCCTCGTGAATTGTGGGGTAGGTTTTGGGCAATGGTGGCAGCGAACCCGACCATTGACCTGCATATAACGACAAATGTGCTCCACGTTTCCTCTTTGGTGGCTCAGGTGGTGGATGAGGTTGTTCCACCGGTTCCACATAAACATCTTCTTATATAGGAGGTGTTGGGTAGTGATGGGAAGGAGTGTTAGCAAAAGTGAATTGGTTCCAATATTGGTCCCATTCGTTAGGACCTTGGTATGGCGATCCGGCGTAAGAGTTTGCATCGCTAGAGATTTTGATGTGAAGTGCGTACGATCCTGACGGCGGCATTTTTGGATCGGAGTCCTCGTCCATTGGGTTGGGTTGATTTAATTGATTTTGATCAGCTCGGGTGTGTTGAAGTAGTGGTTAGGTTTAAACTTATCATGATACGAATGATGAGGGTGATGAGAATAGTGTGAATGATATGAGTGGTATGAGTTTTGTGTGTGGGTAGGTGAATGTTGCGCTAGTGGTCAGGAATTCCCGAATCCTCATCAGGATTCGACTGATGGGGTTGTGAAGGAATACGTCCAGATGGTCCTCCCCACTTGGGTCCTTTAACTCTTTCTCGTACTCTTGGCGGCATTTTCCTGTTAAAAATCAAATCAAAGCAATACTAATAACTTAATAATGAGATGAATCCTAGGTCAAAGCCTAGACTCGGAAGTCTAAGGAATGTGTTTTTGTGTAAGTTTGAGATTAAACACAAGAAGGCTAGTGTTTAATTCTCTCAAACGTTGGCTCTGCTACCAACTTGTCACACCCCGTAATTTACAACCAAACACCGGTGGGCCCGGGTAGGGAATATCATGACGTAAGTTGATATTATCATAGTCAATTAAACATAGCACATAGAAGTCTTTGAGTTAAATTACTATTACAAACCAAATATTCAAAGTACAAAAAAATAATATATAGATGGCTTGTGATGGAAGATTCACAAGCGGATCGTAAAATGTACAAAAAGTGTATAACAGACTTTGTGCAAATCTAAGGATTTGCGAGATCCTCTTATATCACTACCGAGCAGCTTCCAGCTATCTAGTATTGTACCTGCATCTTAGTCTTTTGAAAATATGCCAGCTTTCGCTGGTAAAACACCCGACGGACTCATTTTTGAAAACATTTGAAAATGGTTTTAAGTGCACAAGGCATGAAAAATCTTTTATAACTTGGGAAAGTCAGCCTTCTAACCTTGTTAACAAATTCACATATTTGTCCCTACATATGGAACCCAGTACAGAGACCAAGACATGATTGACGTACACACCATGTATGAACCCACGAAGGAGTTATCCCCAACTAGTGGGTAAAAATAATTTAGCATAAGCATCTGTCAGGTGTATGCCTACACCCTGCGCTTTCGTCGTGGCCATTAACTAATGTAATGAGCCGAGGATATCCAGGACACGGTCGTTAACCCCCAATGTTTAATTATCAAACAAAACTGATTAAAATGGAATATGCGGATTTACTAGCCACAGTCCTACATTCGATTGATCCCATTTCCGACCAAGCGATAATAGTTTACCGTAACCCAAGCCCGTATAGGGAAAATAAGTCGAGAGTATTTACCTAAGCTAGTCTTGATTTAAAAATGCAAGATTTAATATCTCAGCCGTATCCAAAATGAGATAATTTCAGATAGAATTTACCGAAGGCTCTTGTCTGGAATATGGCATAAGCTAACCAATTAAAATTCTAATGGTCTTATTTAAGTCATAGACTTAGACCGACTAGCGTACAGGATAACGCTAGATTAAATGATGACTGGATAGAATGTAGTTTAAACCTAACAAGTACTTTGACTTGTATAATATGGGTATACCATGAGCATTCTGGATTTTAAGACTTAAATGTTAAGGTTAAACCCATTTCGGTTAATTTCTGTAAACTAGTTACACATACTTAACCGTGCGTATATAAGCGATATCGGGTTACCGGATAAGTCATGGCAAGTTCTATATGCCATTATACTTTAAATAAGTTGTAATATCAATAGGATATCAACTTACATGCCCATTAAGGTTTTAAAATGAAATTATGCCTCGTAAGGGCGTTTTGGTAATTATATACCGTATAAAAGGAACTTGAATATATTTCAATGTTATATTAAATTTATGGTATAATACCAGTAAGAACATGATCATATGTGTAATTTATCATTTATGACCAAACTATGCACCGTAGGGGCATTTTGGTCATTTATACATATAGTATGATAATTTTATGTGGGATTCTGAGTTTATATCATGTACCTACTGTCAAAATATTTTAAATAAGTTTTAATACTCAGTAGGTAACAACTCTTGGTTGATAAATAGGTTTTAAACCATATTATGCGCCGAAACGGCGTTTATGTCGAAAAATGACGATTTGTACAAACTTTAATGAAAACTGATGCTAAGATCTGGTTGTATGTTGTAGATATGTTATTTAACATAACACATCAGTAGATAAAAGGGTTTGGTATAAAAAGTATGATTAAAATCATTTTATGCACCATAAGGGCTTTATCGTCAATTGTCGAAATAATGCAAGGAATTGTATGTAAACTCAATATATAAATTGATTGAACATGCCAAATAATCTTACTTATGATATTACATTAGTTGGAAATTCATTTTTAAGTTCGTTAGTGATTAAAACCTTATTTTATGTAAAAGGGCATTTTAGTCAAAATAGGCATAATAACGGAACTTGTGTATAAACTCAGATTCTGATTATGATCATGTAATATAACCTCAGGGGGTTATGCTAAATTATATTATGATAATAATGCAACCTTAGATCAGTAGCTAACAAATCAAAATCGGGTCAGAATCGAAAGTCAAAGCAGAAGTCAAAATTTACGACTTTCGGTTGCGGACCGACCCTAGAACTGAAATTGACGAGTCGAACATGTTCTCACATGTTCTGATAATTATTACCAACTTGTTTAAATGTCAAAACATTTTTCATAACATATATAAGCTCATATTATAATCTTTAGTAGGTGCCCTTTATAGGGATTAACACATACCTTATTACGATCACTTAGCCATGTTCGTTACGAACAATGGTTGGACCATAATGGTCTTAATCAAAAGTCAAGGCATTTTCCGTAAAATGCTTGACTTTTGACTATAAAATCCGATAAACGAAAATGCAAGAGAAAGGAACACTTACAAGTGATTCCTAGGATGAAATAGAACTAAGTTGGATGCTCCTTTCAGTTAGGAACTTCCAAGTATGGAGATATAGTGATAAATGAGAATGGTGCAAGTTCAAGTGGTGAAACTTTTCACCTATTTATAGTTGGGGAGCTTGAAGGAGGTGATGCCAGGTGTTAGGCAGTGTTAGAGGGAGCTTACAAGTGTCCTAAAACGTGGCATAGCAGTTTGGAAGTCCGTAGTTTCGAATCAAATGGTTTTTGGCAACATGTGTGGAGGCCAAGCAAATTTTCTGCAAACACAGTCCTCTCGTGCCCCATGAGTGACCAGGCCCGTGTCTCTCGTGGCCCACAAGCGCCTCTTGGGAACCTTCAAAACTTTCCACATTTAGCCCCTCAACTAATTAAACCTCTAAAAACACCTTTATAGCATATTTAGCCCTCCATAGCAAACATTTGGTGTAACCGGGAGTATGCCAGGACATTGTCAAGCTCTCGATCGTTAAAAGGTCACTCAGAGGTATAAATTAACATGTTGACACTTTTAACCCCTCCTTTTTCCAACTTTTACATTTTTACAGAATTAATCCCTCTCGTCCAACAAATGGCTCATATGAGAGTTAGGACTTCGTAAAGGATCACTCAGAGGCTCAGTATAAGCATGTTGACTCTGATGGTCACTTAGAGGCTAAGCATGTTGACACTAATGGTCACTCAGAGGCTAATCTTAAGCATGTTAACACTTATGGTCACTCAGAGGCTAAGTTTAAGCAAGTTGACACTAATGGTCACTCATAGGTCGGTTTAAGCATGTTGACACTAATGGTCACTCAGAGGCTCAGTTTATGCATGTTGCACCAGAGGGTCACTCGGAGGCTTAGTTTGAGCATGTTGACACCTTTAGTCCTTAATAGATTTATATAAAAAAAATATGACAAGTGTCACTATATTATTGGACACGATTTTATGAGGTGTTACAACTCGATCTACCTCAAGTGCTCAACAATGTTCACCCAACGTTTCATGTGTCAAACCTCAGGAAGTGTTTTTCCGAAGAAGGACTTCAAGTTCCACTAGATGATTAACAAATTAACGAGTCCTTACACTTCGTCGAAAAACCGGTCGAAATTATGGACCGAGGGACCAAGCAACTTAGGCGCAGTCGAATTCCCAAAGTCAAGTTTTGATGGGAAGGAAAAGTGGCCCCGAATTTACTTGGAACTCCAGAGCGATATGAAGACCAAGTATCAACATCTATTCAGCGAGTCTTCCTGTTGAATAAATTTCAGGATGAAGTTTCCTAAAGTAGAGGAGACTGTAACGCTTGCATTTTTGCACTTTCCTTATTTAGGAAGTTCTAATCGTATTTATATTTTTTAAAACTTGTAATCATGCTGCAATTCGTATTTCATTTTCCAGTCTTATAATCCGAGACTTTGATCATAATGGAAATACGTTTATATTCACACTTGTTTGGGCATAAATACATGATACTTAATTAATCTCGAATACGTGTTTTATATACGAAACCGAAAAATACTTGATGTTCAAATTATATTCGGAATCATACTCATATACATTCTTGATATTTACACACATATATATCCCTTAAAATGCCCAAAGAAAGATTTGATCGTAGCCTTCGGCCTGCCAGCCATAGCTTACGTTGTTGGGCGGACAACTTGTTTAAAAAGCGCGAATTTCACTTTTTTCCACCTTTTTCACCACCACTCACCTTCGAACTCATTTAATTCTAACCCTAATCAACCCCATTATAAATAGGAGCCTCCATACACTCCTAAACACTTTCCAAATATCTAAAACACTCTCAAATCTTCTTATTTCTCTCTAATCTTCAAGAATTTGGCAGAAAGTTTCAAGCATTCTAAGTGTTTAACACACACACGAGTGCGGAATCTAAGTGCATATGTCTACTTGGAGGATCAAGATAACCTACTTCCTTGTTGTTTAACACACACAGAGTGCGGAATCCAAGTGTATATGCAAACCAAAGCAAGATCACAACCAATACAACAAAAGATATATCTTAAAATATTTACTATATTGATTTGTAGAGAGACCCAGTACATACACCATTGAGTAAACTGCTTATCTCTCTATCCACTCTCTTTGTGCTCTCTTACTGAAACTGTGAGGTGCATGTCTGTTTATATAGGCCCAACACCCATAAAATTCACGAAGAATGTCATAGTGCCATGAAGAAAGGTAAGGCTCATGAAGAATAGGTTCTTTGTGGCCTCTCCCACGAACAACTGATAGGTCCACGAAGAAGGGTTCTTCTTGGACTATTCTCACGAACAACTAGTTGTAATGAAGAACTGTTCTTCGTGAATGGTCACTCGTACGAACAAGCAAATGGTTCTTCTTGAATGGTCACTCGCACAAACAAGCAAATGGTTCTTCTTGAATGGTCATTCGTACGAACAAGCAACTGGCTCGCATGAACAAGCAACTGGCTCGCACGAAGAATAATTTACTCGTGCGAAGGACAATTCATTCGCACAAAGAAGTGGTTCTTCGGGGAACCCTGCTAACAGACACACTGCATAGACAGCAAGATCAGAAACACGAAACTTAACGGTATGCACACATGCAACTGTTTTACAACACAAACAAACTAAACATCCTACTAAATCAAGATAGGAGGATATCTTGATTTGTTCAACACAACCAAAACTTTACAGACGCAACAAAAAAGACCGTACAATTACTGACATAACTAAGAACAAGCGATAGACACAAAGTTTATCAACAAACTCCCCCTTAACTGTTGCTTGGTCTTCGGTCTTCATTTCTAATGGCCTGCTTTGGACCATGAGCTTCCGGCGTGAATACCAAACTAAGTCGAACCAAACCGAACTGAGTCGCATCCACACAAATATGCATCAACAAACTCCCCCTTGGATGCTACTCGTGATGGTTCATTCTTCACACTGTCGGATCTTCAGATGTCTTCACGTGTACAGTCAGGAGGTGCATCAGCAAACTCCCCCTTGAATATATCTTGTGTTGTTGATAAGTGGTCAGCTCTAAATTGATCTTCTTGATCCACGACTTGCATTCATGTTGTGTCTTTACTCCCATAACTTTTTCTTCAAATTCTTTATCTTTATCTTTAGTTGCTTGGATGACACATTTGCACACATAACAAAGCTAAATGCGTAAAGAGAACAACTGCTAGGGATTTAATCAACCTTAGAGAATTTTCATTTGAAAATTTCACGAAGGATTGATTTTAAGCAAAATTAGTAAATGACACACATGAGACCAACTCTCATTGACCTACCAACTGACAATACTTTAAGAGTTTTAAGATTGTTCAATTTTAAACCTTTAACATTCAAAACTTGTCAACTTCGACCATTTATAAAGATGCAATTGTTTTCCGGCTTACAATTAGGATTATAGGTAGGATAGACTCGAGTTCCAACATCGGTCAATCGTAAATAAATTAGAAGCAAAATCATTTTGGCTTTTATAAAATTTATATTACAACTTACGTAAAATCTTTTTGACATTTTTCAATTTTTAAATGCAAAGATGGAAAGGAACAAATAAATATTTACAGATATTCTTTTTGCGAATTTCGAGGGTAAGAGAATCATCAGTATACGGTCATGCCAAAACACACTTGTTGTTCGATTAGTTAGCACTTAGATAAGTATCCTATAACAATTATCGGTATTGTTGTCCTCATAAGCTCAACTTATCAGATGTACTCACGATTAGGGGATACGATTAACGTATGATTTATACTTACCGACCGTTGTTCATCCACTCACGACACATTCCCGTATCAAGACATGCACGAGAGAAAATTTACCGGTGAGTATACTGCTTATCATCTGTTTTGACATATATGATGTGAGATACTCACTTATTTTTCATGAAAAACAAGCCCTATGTGATTAAATCACTTATTTATGAGGAACTTGATTTTCAGATAGATGCAGGGCACATGAGTAAGTCCGTGAACAGGTTAGTACCAACGTACCGACAAAGAGACGAACTTAACTACTACATAAAACTGTGATATATTATCACTTATTGATTGGGTAAATGTGATATGGTCATCACTTATTGATGGTCGTATGTAATATTTACACATATGTATGGTATCATGGAAGTTCTAGACTTACGTCCCCGTTATTTTTCGGTAAAAGATTCAACCATGATACCTAGATGATAAACAAGCATAAAGACCGCATATCTCAGAACCTCGGCATACTATCAAACTAGATTTCGGTACCAAAACCATATGCTAATGAATGGTTCCCACCTGGCTTTCAGTCTGTTATGTTTATATCCCATGTGTACACTTTAAAATGATTGCAAGCCTACCGATATATTGAATATAGAGCTACTTATCATTTTTCATTTTAAGTTCAAAGAGGTTTTAACAGACTACTAATTTACTATCATTTTCTCTTTTTCTTGCTAGGAAACTCATTTTGTTTTTCTCTTGTTTTGTCCTTTTTGACGTTTTGCAATGTTTTTGTATTTTTCGGATTGGAATTTACTCCCCCTACAATGCAAAATGTAAATTTAAACCTTTAAATTCATCTTTTTGGATTTTTTTCAAGAAAAATATACACTAAAACGATTTACCGATGTGGATTAACTCATGTTTTACCTCGATGTTGTTCACCAAAATTAATTTAATAAAAAATTATTTATCAAAATTTTGGGAAAATGAATTGACACATTGGTAATTGGTGTGGGCCAAAACAACATTGATGAGTTTCATATTGAAACAATCACGTGTGAGGTGATATTCGAGATCAATGTGTTTGGTCTGGAGTACTATACGAGACTTTAGAAATCTGTAAAGCAGCTTAAATATCGACAGAGATAGGAGAGATTAGAAAATTCAAAATCGTAATCTTGCAATTGCTACATGCATTGCCTGGAATCTGTGTGCTCTTCCATCTGGATATCCACCCGGTGTGATTTCAAGGTCGATTTTGAAGCTACTTCATATAACTGAGAGATCTTTGTCGAAGCCTTAAACAAACAATTTTAACATTTGGTTTTATCGATTGTGTTTGGACAACCTCCAGTTTTAAAGCCTTTTCAATATCTTTTTGTTGTTTCTTTCTCTGTTTCATTTCTCGTTGTTTAACAAGACGAGGGTCCTATGGTGAAACAGGTTTGGTATAGTAACGTTTACCACGGAGCGTATCAATTTTTGCTTTTCCCTTTGTGAGATATGGACACTTTTTGACAATGTGCCCATACTCACCACACTCAAAGCATGATCTCCACTCAACAAACCTTGGAGTATTATAAATGTGATAGCTTGATGATGAACTTCGTGATCTTGAGGTACTTGGTCCTACATCACAACAATTTGTGTGTTGTGTGTAGTTGTTCTGACTGTTTCTCTTCAAAATTTTATTTTTTTTAACAAAATCTGTGTTGGATTTGTTTTCAAAAGATCAATTTTATCATTCCCTCGGGATTTCATGAAGTTCACATTTTGAATTTTCTTCTTGTTTTGGCTCTGTTTCCTTTTTCCATTTCCTTGGTTAGCGTCATTTTGCTTTCGTTGATTGTTTTAAGGTTTCAATTTTTTATTTCCGTATTTCTTTCTAACTTCGGATTTTAGGAGAGGAGAACACTGAGTTACTACAACTCTTGGGCTCAAATTACCCAAAAACTTACTAGTAGAATCCTCGAAAACTTTATCAATCAAAGATTGATTGACATTGTTGATGGGAAAATCTTCGTTTGAGTAAACTTTGTCGGAACCAATCAACGTATAAAGCAAGTTCACGCTTTCAAAGGTTTCAACATGAGCTTCAGCAATCTTGACATGGGCAGTCACACACGGTTTCGCTGAGGATCACAGAGAATGTGATTTTCAGAGGAATATTTTCCTCTTTTGTTACCGTATCTTACTGCTTAGGTTTGTCCTCATCGGACTCGTCATCCGAACTATCATAATCCTCAATAATGGGAGAATTTTGATCATTCGTAGACTTTGAGTCATTGATGTCATCCGATTGATCTTGACTTGAAGATGTGCCCTTAGTGAACCCTAGGCCAGTTGTAAGTTCAGCTAGATCTAATGGGACGGTGGGTTCAAACTGTGGTATATCTTCGTCATCTGGCATTTTGGTGTAATTGTGCCTAACTGTAGGAGGACAAGCCTGATAACCAATGCATTTCACATCACCTTTCTTCTTTTGAACATCGATGATATGATCTAAAACATATCTTGAGTTGGAGTAACTGTCCAACTTGAGTTTGATTGCATCATGTTACACTTCGCACAGGCTAACTCCTTTTTCCTTTCTCAAGCATGTTAATATAATTGTTAAAGGTTGTTTTTTTTCTCAAAACATTCTTTGTTAATTCAGAAACATATTTCTTTAAGGTTTTAATTGTTGCTTTAAATTCCTTTTCGTTTTTCTTAAGAGTTGTGTTTGCCTCAGTGCACTTTGTCAGCTCTACAATGAAAGTCTGATGATGTTTCTTCGTGTAATCAAATTAACCTTCAAGTTCTAAGTATTTGCCTTTTAAAACTATACACTTAAAACACTTAGACACAATAGGTTTATCGAAACTTACCTGACTGTATTGGCAATCTAAACGAGCCATGAATGCTGCACGAAGAGTGGACGAGCCGATTGATGAGAGATGCTTGGAAAACTCATCAGATGACATTTCAGTTTCAATGCTCCAAATCTGCTTCGTCGCTATCTGTCGAATCAGTTTCAGTAATCACATCAACTACATCAGCATTAACATCTTTAGATCGATCTTCACTCGAAGTCGATTATGCTTCATCTGAACTGTTGATATCCCATGAACTATCATCATTTCTGGACGATTCTCCATCATTATCATTCTTTGCAATTTCGGCATAGTATGTAACTCCTCCTCCACCATTGCTTCCCAATTGAACAGACCAATCACAACTTTCATCTACTTGAACAATCAAAGCTCGGTTGGAATTGTTTGTGGCAACCATTGCTCTTTCATTGTTAGTAACTTGATTTCTGTTGAAAGGATATTGATTCCCTTGTTGTGGAGACTTCATGCATTCTCTTTTAAAATGCCCCTTTTCTCTACAGTTGAAACAAGTAACTTTCCTTTTGCCAAAACCATATGGAGTATCCTTATTGCTCTCCAGATTAGTTCTTCCTGTTTTCTCCATAAAGTCTTTTGCCTTTCTCACTGCACTTGCAAGCGCCCATTTGATATTAATCAACTCCATCACCTCCTTATCAATTTATGCATAGTCTTCATTGGTTAGATTGATGTTACCAATTTGTCCAGCTACTAATCCGTAGTAATAACTCAACAAAGTGTTTAGAAGCTCCATGTGTTCCAGGGCAACTTCCAAACTCACCTTAGAAAGGTTTGATGTATCGAGTTTGATAGTGTTAGGGTTTGAGGGTTGAAAGTTTTCACAATAGAAAGCTTCTTGTGGAACTTGTGGTGAAACAACTTGTGGTTGAGGAAGAAATGCTTTTGGATCAAATGCTTGTCCATAGACTTAAGCATTTGTTGGTCTAGCAACTTGTGGTTGAGGAAGAAAAGCTTTTGGATCAAAAGCTTGTCCATAGACTTGAGCACTTGAACCAACAGACTAATCTGGTTGAATTTGCGGCAGAAAAGGATTTGCATTTGACACAAATGTTGTTTGAAGCTTCGGTTGTTGATTTGTACTTACACTTGTATTAGTACCTCCAAAATGCATCTCTAGGTTTTATGGAACTGGAATTTTTTTTGCTTTACGAATTTCTTCTTCATTTTTGTTTTCAAGTTTCTAAAAAAATTCGTAAATGCTGCTTACAACCAAAACACCGGTATGTTTTAGCAATTCAATAAATTGACTCCACTTAGGTGGTAAAGCATAAGCAAAACACATAACAATCTCCTGTGATGATGCGTTTACCTTGTATGAGTACATCTCACTAAGCAAATGATAGAAACAAGTTGTCATATCACTTAGTGTTTCACTCTCCATAAACAGAAACCCTTCAAACTCTTTCTTTAAAAGATCATGTCAAAACTTTATTGTTGTTGCATTTCCTTCCCCTCTTGATTCTAAAGTGTCTACAATACATAAATTGATGATAAATATCGTTATGGAGTGCTTGTGTAAGAGTGGCAAAGGCCTTCTTTTCTTGATCATAAGCCTTCTTATCATTCTCGTCTAAATCGGCTAAAGAGGTTGAATTTGACACTATTCTTCGAGAGATTCTTTTTACAGAGTAGTAAAACACGTCCACAACTCGGTATTCTGACAAAGAACATACATATGAAAACAGCTTTTCCATGAAGGATAATCGTTCATATGATTCAACTTTGGTGTTATTTCCAGTTTCACTCTCGCTAATGAGAAGAGTTTGAACACTTTGATTTTGATTTGTAACACATGCCCATTGATTAGCGGTAATCATGGCCGTTTGTGGAGGCATTAATGATTTAACCCATGAGGTTGCGGAGCTAGATTGTGGTGAGTCTTGGTTTGTACTTGAACTACACCCCAATCCCAAGGATTTGTATCCATTTTGCTTGTTTGTTTATGAAAATCAGCTTAAAAATTCAAAATTCCAAGGATTAACTTGAAATAAAAGTCTTCTGTTAAAGTTCACAATTTCAAAAACCACAAAGCATCAGTTCTCATGAAAAAATGGTTATGAAAAACTACTACCACGAACAACCCCAGGTGTCACGAAAAACCAAAGAAGTCACGAAGAACCAGTGATTCGTATACCACGAATGTCACACCCCGACCCGCAGCGGAAAAGGTGACCGGGGCATGATTGGGTTATCATCAAAGCTCATGACATTTATTAAACGTTTCATATTTATTAATACAATTTAATGGAAATTTACAATAAATGATACAACATGTTCTAACTATCAATCTAAGCTTCTTGGTTCTCTTCTAAGGCATATCCTATGTTTTCCTTGCTTCAACCTGTTCACCTGTATCATGTGTAAAAAGGTTTTTTTTTGGATCAACATAATGTTGGCGAGTGAATCCTATGGAAAAACATTTGAACAAGTTTATCCAATTGATTATAAATAATGTGCATACCACATATGAGTAAATGTAGATGTAAATTTATTCACACAACACATAATATTGAATATTGAACACACAAACACCAAATGATTGTTTTGAGGCACGCGTTGTTCGACTCGTCTCCCACGAGGAACTGATGGGCCTAATGAATGAGTTTTGAGGCACGCGTTGTTCTTACGAACTGATGGGCCTAATGTATGAGTTTTGAGGCACGCGTTGTTCTCGTCTCCCACGAGGAACTGATGGGCCTAATGAATGAGTTTTGAGGCACGCGTTGTTCTTACGAACTGATGGGTCTAATGTGTGAGTTTTAAGGCACGCGTTGTTCTCGTCTCCCACGAGGAACTGATGGGCCTAAATAATTTGCATACAACTTTGACAATATGTAATATATCACAACCAATAATAGTTACATTCTAGTTTAGTTCATATAATGGTATAGCACAAATTTGCATAAGAGAATTAGTTTAAACGACACATGATACACCCCAAAACGTGAATAAAAAGGGGGAGTTTGTAAGAATTCACTCACATTGGGTGCGTTCGGTTGATGAGGTTGAATGCACGCGAAATGGTGTTAACCACGAGTGAAATTAACCTAGATAAATCGCATTATGGTTTGGTAAGTAAACGGATTTTATTAATCTATTTTAGTAGGATTGTTGGGTGTATTTTTGTGAGTTTGAGGCTATTTTCTAACCTTAAAAATGTTATTTTTAAGTATATTTAATTGATTTTTAATTAAAATAATTAAATAAAAATAATAAAAAAATATTTTATTTTTTTGCTACAGTTGACTTTGACCGTTTGACTTTGACTGACGTTGACCGGTTCGGAAGGCATATTATTGTGCGCTGGGTGAGGCTCGAACCCGAGACCTCCCGTACGCGTGCACGCAGCTCTACCAACTGAGCTACGTGTCTAACCCGTTATAAATCTGATTTTAATTATATATATATATATTAATTAGTTTAAACCGAAAATCATTTTTATTTTAAAAACAGTTTAAGCGACTCGGACATGCACTCCACAGGTCTCGAACCCGGGACCTGTGGTTTAATCTAACACACAGTCCACTGCTGGACTGTGTGTTTAACATGTTATATATTTCCACTTTTATTATACTTAAATACAAATTATCTGCTTTCATTTCTGACTCTATTTAAAAAGTTAATAATTGTCCGGGTCGATGTAGGAGACCGGACTCGAACTTGTGACGTGCGATTAAACATACACACAGTCCACCGCTGGACTGTGTGTTTAACTTGGTTATTATTTCGATTATTAAAATACTTGACATATATCTAAGGCGACTCCGGTTCGGTAAAAAAAATGGTTTTTATTAAGGCAGCGTGTGTGAAACCGGAATCGAACTCGAGACGTTTGCGTTATATGTGCACACAGTCCACCGCTGGACTGTGTGTCTAACCCGATTAATAAGTTGATTTTAATTATACTTAACCATTACACAAACGTCGTCTTCTTCACTGGTTTCCACCGGAAGTGACGACTGATTGATTCGAAATGTTGATTCAAATTTCTTTAGCGTTTTATGATCAATTACAGTCGAGATAAAAGTAAAAAGGAAAGGAATTCGGCGTGAAAAGTACCGGCTGTTTCTCCTCTGTTTTCCGGCAGAACTCCGGCGACAGCAATCTTTTTCCGGCGACGAGTGTCTTGCAGCAGAGAGTCTTCCGAAAGGTTACAAAGGTTGTGGGTGACTTCGGTAAAAGTTTAGGGGTTTCAGTAAAGCTCGGAGACTAATAATACGGTTTTCCGGCGATGTATCAAATATTTCCGGCGAGTGATTTTTCGCCGAGAAAAGGTGCAATTTGAGTGTGAAAGGTTTCTGGCGAGTTGTGGGTGTATTTATAGGGTAGTATTGAGATGAATGGGGTCTGAATTCGGTCTCAATTCGAAGTCAGCCGTTCTCCGGCGGTTACAGCTGATGTCGCGGGTTCATACGTCGGTTATAACCGTCGAGGGAGTTAAGTCTTCGGTTATTATGAGCGGAAATGTAATTAAACGGCGAAGTCGTCGGGATTTCCGACGACTGCTAATTGGGCGGAAAAATTGATTGAATTCAACTTCGGAACTTGAATATTTGAATTAAATGTTTCCTTGTGTTAACAGAAAATCAAAGTGGCGGAGCGGTTGTTTGGCTAGGTGATAAGTTGTTGGTTTGAACCGGTACAGACCCGAGTTCGAAACCCGGCATGAGTAAAACATTTTTATTTTGTTATTTTTGACAGATTTTCAAAAACTAAATACATATCCCCGCATAATAATTGATTACGTATCGTTTAAAATTATTTTGGGCATTTAATTCGCAACGAAAAATTTTAACTGACTGTTCGGTTGATAAACGGAGCGGGTTTGGTAAATCCGTTTTTGACGGATGTTACAGTATCCCCTGCTTTTTAGAAATTTCGTCCCGAAATTTAAATAGGGATATAATTGACTAAAAGAATGATGGTGTTGAGTTTGCCAGTTACATGTTTAGAAGAAAATAAGGGTTTAGGTTTTTGTTTGAGGCGGTAACGTTCCTTGTAAAGGTTAAGTATCCTAATACAGGAATCGCTTTTTGTTGCCTACTGTATAAGTATTGTTAAGCAGGAATGATTCGCTAAAATGATATCGTGTATAAGAGTGTAGATATGTTTGGAAAAGTATGGTTATATCCTAAGGCAAAACTTCTAATACTACAATCTACACAAAAACACAACAACTAATAATTGAATCCACATTCTGATAGTATATATGTTTGAATGGTGACAGTTCCTCTCTCGTTTGTTATGATGGAGAGGTTAGTCTATATAGAAATGGATCACAATCCAATTTCTTTAAATAGTGAGATGATATAAATGTAACACAAATCTCAACCAAGGCAATACTAAATCCTACATGGAACTTCTCATAACCGCCTGATAACGCCTCTGATCCTTTGGCAAGAATACTTATATATAGGAAGTATCAGCGGCGTATCCACCATATTCTTGTCAAATTTTCATTGGTTTTATCAGTGAATTATGATTAGTCCTATAACTCTACAACCAATACAAAAAATACTGAAATGAAATATATCTGTGCGATCAAGGCTCAATCAAACGGAGCCGATCATATTGTATGTATTGAAAAATGAAATTGTCTGTGTGCTCAAGGCTCAATCAAACGGAGCCGAGCTTATTGCATGTATTGAAAATGAAATTGTCTGTGTGCTCAAGGCTCAATCAAACGGAGCCGAGCTTATTGCATGTATTGAAAATGAATAACTTAATCACACAAACAACCTATGCATGGAACCTCTCATAACCGCCTGATAATGCCTCCGATCATTTGACTTTATCCGCAAGTTATGATTAGTTCTATGCGACTCTACAACATAAACAAACACAACAACCAGCGCTTGAGTCTTAATTCTGATAGTATCCGTGTTTGACAAAACCTCTCTCGTTTAATATGATGGAGAGGTTAGTCTATGTAGAAGTGAGACACAACTCAACTTCTTTAAATGATGAAACTGAGATATGTCGTGAAGTATGATGATATGAATATTAAATCAATGAGTATAAAACAAACTGAACTAGTAATTTGCATTAAAATTCTTGGATAAAATTCCAATTGAGATACGTGAAAATTGAGATAACATAGAGAAAAACATAAAAACTAAGTGGTTGGAGTTGAATCTTAATTCTTGGTGAGAGAAGGCTAGTTAAGTGGTTGGTTTGGTCCGTTAACATCTTCAACAGGATTGGCGTTGATGTTATAAACTCTTCCTCTTGCTGGCGGTGGAGCTGGGTTTGCTTGGTTTGCTTGGTTAACTGGGTTTGCTTGAGCTTGGGCGTTTATGATGTTAACCAAACGAGGGCATGTGTTTCTATAATGGGTAGGGTCGCCACAATTGAAACAAGCTCGAACATATGGGTACATGGGGTATTGAGGTTGTTGATATGTTTGGATCATGGGTTGAGTAGGGGTTGAGGTTTGGTTTTGAGCGGTGCGGCAAACTTTGCTCAAATGACCGTAGCGTCCACAATTCGCACATAGTCGACAGGGTGAGGTAGATGGATGGTGATAGAAACAGGTGTTGCATTGAGGGTGAGGTCCAATGTAAGGTTTCTTATTTGGGTAAGTTGAGTTGGGTGCTACTTGAGCGTTTGGGATAGTTTGAGGAGGTACAACTTGTGAAGCTGGTTGGTTACGTTGGATGACGGCGAAGATTTGCCCATCACGCTTTCTTTTAGAAGTAGGTGGTGTAAAGGATTCGGTTCGGGTGGAGTTTGAGGTTTCGGTTGATGCTTTATCCTTCTTCTTCTCCTCTTTGAAATCTTTGTTCCGGATTCGGTTCTCGGTGAGCGCGGTTGCTAGCTCCATTGCTGCTTCCAAAGTTGCAGGCGAGGTACTTATTACAGAGTCTTGAATCTTTGATGGAAGACCACGAATGTAGTGCTCGATCAAACGATAGAGGGGAGTAAACAAATTGGGAACCATTTGATTTAACTCAAGGAATCTCTTGTTGTATGTGGTGTGGTCGCCTTCCTTTTGTTTCAAAGCATGGAACTCATCCTCCAATTTCTTGATTTCACTTCTTGGGCAAAACCGTCTTGTCATGATTCCCTTCAATTCTTCCCAAGTCAAGGTCATAGTTTCTTCAACACCTCGTTTGGTCTTCTCTGTATTCCACCATGTGAGTGCTGTTCCAAGTAAACGATCAGTAGCATAACGCACTTTGCGATCATCGGGGCAATCGCAATTTAGAAAAGTGTTCTCCATTTCTTCGAACCAATGGAGGAGAGCGGTGACACCTTCAGTACCTTCGTATTTTGGAGGATCGCAGGATTTGAAATGTTTGTAAGTGCATTTAGTGACTGAAGGATTGACAGTGTTTTGATCCTCTTGTTGGGTTGGGTTAACGGAATTAGCGGTAAGGGCTTGTTGAACTTGAACTACGATGTTTGGTATTACGGTCGCCATTTGCTGAGCGATTTGGGTAGCCATGCGTTCACGGCTTTTCCTGCTCTCATCTTCCTACGGGCGAGGTTAGAAGACATCTACAAGGAATACATGTCAAGAGTATGAGTTGGATGCCTTTGGGATCGTGGGTCGTGTTTGGGGAATGAACGTTCATAAAATAAATATAGAAAAATAAATCTACTACATCCATAGGATGTCTTGGGTTTTGCTCGTAATTGAGCCTTGCATGCCGCCATACTTCACCTTCGTAATCACGTGGGCCCCCATGATTACCGGGTTTTTCATATGGTTCGCATGTGTTAGCCTGGTTACGTACACTAAAACCCGGAGAAAATCGAGAAATATGTAACGTATGATATTCGGAATGTGCCCCGGCATGGACACGGTGACATCTCAAAGTGAGGTTAGTTCGAACGACGTTTGGTGTGGCATGCTTTGGCCTAATAGGTCCGTCGTACTCTCATCGTTAGTCCCCAGGTAGGCAAACTGGTCCGTTATTTTGGATTTATACGAATGCCAACCTAGACAGGACGTCCCAACTACCGGTACTTGTACCCTTCCGGTTACTACATGCCCGTCGCAGAACTTACTTTGATGGGATTTGAAAATTGCAACAAAATCCTTGAATAATGAGAGTATGAAAATGAATTGAATATATGAACATTGATATATGTATAACGAATATGTATATAAGCATGTATGTTTGACTGTAATAAGAAACAAATAAATATCACAAGTTTGTATGTAACCACCTAATCAATTAAAATTTAGGCAGACTATAGTATAGGCTCTAAGGGTCTAATAACCTATCCTATATCCCTATAGTCATGGCTCTGATACCAATCTGTCACACCCGACCCGCAGCGGAAAAGGTGACCGGGGCATGATTGGGTTATCATCAAAGCTCATGACATTTATTAAACGTTTCATATTTATTAATACAATTTAATGGAAATTTACAATAAATGATACAACATGTTCTAACTATCAATCTAAGCTTCTTGGTTCTCTTCAAAGGCATATCCTATGTTTTCCTTGCTTCAACCTGTTCACCTGTATCATGTGTAAAAAGGTTTTTTTTGGATCAACATAATGTTGGCGAGTGAATCCTATGGAAAAACATTTGAACAAGTTTATCCAATTGATTATAAATAATGTGCATACCACATATGAGTAAATGTAGATGTAAATTTATTCATACAACACATAATATTGAATATTGAACACACAAACACCAAATGATTGTTTTGAGGCACGCGTTGTTCGACTCGTCTCCCACGAGGAACTGATGGGCCTAATGAATGAGTTTTGAGGCACGCGTTGTTCTTACGAACTGATGGGCCTAATGTATGAGTTTTGAGGCACGCGTTGTTCTCGTCTCCCACGAGGAACTGATGGGCCTAATGAATGAGTTTTGAGGCACGCGTTGTTCTTACGAACTGATGGGCCTAATGTGTGAGTTTTAAGGCACGCGTTGTTCTCGTCTCCCACGAGGAACTGATGGGCCTAAATAATTTGCATACAACTTTGACAATATGTAATATATCACAACCAATAATAGTTACATTCTAGTTTAGTTCATATAATGGTATAGCACAAATTTGCATAAGAGAATTAGTTTAAACGACACATGATACACCCCAAAACGTGAATAAAAGGGGAGTTTGTAAGAATTCACTCACATTGGGTGTGTTCGGTTGATGAGGTTGAATGCACGCGAAATGGTGTTAACCACGAGTGAAATTAACCTAGATAAATCGCATTATGGTTTGGTAAGTAAACGGATTTTATTAATCTATTTTAGTAGGATTGTTGGGTGTATTTTTGTGAGTTTGAGGCTATTTTCTAACCTTAAAAATGTTATTTTTAAGTATATTTAATTGATTTTTAATTAAAATAATTAAATAAAAAATAATAAAAAAATATTTTATTTTTTTGCTACAGTTGACTTTGACCGTTTGACTTTGACTGACGTTGACCGGGGTTGGGAAGCATATTTTGGGGCCCGGGGTAGCTAAACCCAAACCCCTCCCGTAGCGGCAGCACCCTTCCCAAAATGAGCTACGTGTCAAAACCTTTTATAATCGATTTTTTATTATATATTATTAATTTTTTTTAAAACCCAAAAATCTTTTTTTTTAAAAACTTTTTAAACGACTGGGCATCACTCCACAGGTTCAACCCCGGGACTGGGTTTAATTAACACACAGTCCACCCGGGGACTGGTTTTTAAAACATTTAATATTTCCCTTTATTTTATTAAATACCAAATTATCTCTTTCATTTCACTCTTTTTAAAAAAGTTAATAATTGTCCGGGGCGATTTGGAGACCGGGCTCGAATTGTGACGTGCATTAAACATACACACAAAATCCACGCTGGACTGTGTGTTTTTAAATTGGTTATTATTCCGTTTTAAAATACTTACTATATCTAAGGCGACTCCGGTTCGGTAAAAAAAATGGTTTTTATTAAGGCAGCGTGTGTGAAACCGGAATCGAACTCGAGACGTTTGCGTTATATGTGCACACAGTCCACCGCTGGACTGTGTGTCTAACCCGATTAATAAGTTGATTTTAATTATACTTAACCATTACACAAACGTCGTCTTCTTCACTGGTTTCCACCGGAAGTGACGACTGATTGATTCGAAATGTTGATTCAAATTTCTTTAGCGTTTTATGATCAATTACAGTCGAGATAAAAGTAAAAAGGAAAGGAATTCGGCGTGAAAAGTACCGGCTGTTTCTCCTCTGTTTTCCGGCAGAACTCCGGCGACAGCAATCTTTTTCCGGCGACGAGTGTCTTGCAGCAGAGAGTCTTCCGAAAGGTTACAAAGGTTGTGGGTGACTTCGGTAAAAGTTTAGGGGTTTCAGTAAAGCTCGGAGACTAATAATACGGTTTTCCGGCGATGTATCAAATATTTCCGGCGAGTGATTTTTCGCCGAGAAAAGGTGCAATTTGAGTGTGAAAGGTTTCTGGCGAGTTGTGGGTGTATTTATAGGGTAGTATTGAGATGAATGGGGTCTGAATTCGGTCTCAATTCGAAGTCAGCCGTTCTCCGGCGGTTACAGCTGATGTCGCGGGTTCATACGTCGGTTATAACCGTCGAGGGAGTTAAGTCTTCGGTTATTATGAGCGGAAATGTAATTAAACGGCGAAGTCGTCGGGATTTCCGACGACTGCTAATTGGGCGGAAAAATTGATTGAATTCAACTTCGGAACTTGAATATTTGAATTAAATGTTTCCTTGTGTTAACAGAAAATCAAAGTGGCGGAGCGGTTGTTTGGCTAGGTGATAAGTTGTTGGTTTGAACCGGTACAGACCCGAGTTCGAAACCCGGCATGAGTAAAACATTTTTATTTTGTTATTTTTGACAGATTTTCAAAAACTAAATACATATCCCCGCATAATAATTGATTACGTATCGTTTAAAATTATTTTGGGCATTTAATTCGCAACGAAAAATTTTAACTGACTGTTCGGTTGATAAACGGAGCGGGTTTGGTAAATCCGTTTTTGACGGATGTTACAGTATCCCCTGCTTTTTAGAAATTTCGTCCCGAAATTTAAATAGGGATATAATTGACTAAAAGAATGATGGTGTTGAGTTTGCCAGTTACATGTTTAGAAGAAAATAGGGTTTAGGTTTTTGTTTGAGGCGGTAACGTTCCTTGTAAAGGTTAAGTATCCTAATACAGGAATCGCTTTTTGTTGCCTACTGTATAAGTATTGTTAAGCAGGAATGATTCGCTAAAATGATATCGTGTATAAGAGTGTAGATATGTTTGGAAAAGTATGGTTATATCCTAAGGCAAAACTTCTAATACTACAATCTACACAAAAACACAACAACTAATAATTGAATCCACATTCTGATAGTATATATGTTTGAATGGTGACAGTTCCTCTCTCGTTTGTTATGATGGAGAGGTTAGTCTATATAGAAATGGATCACAATCCAATTTCTTTAAATAGTGAGATGATATAAATGTAACACAAATCTCAACCAAGGCAATACTAAATCCTACATGGAACTTCTCATAACCGCCTGATAACGCCTCTGATCCTTTGGCAAGAATACTTATATATAGGAAGTATCAGCGGCGTATCCACCATATTCTTGTCAAATTTTCATTGGTTTTATCAGTGAATTATGATTAGTCCTATAACTCTACAACCAATACAAAAAATACTGAAATGAAATATATCTGTGCGATCAAGGCTCAATCAAACGGAGCCGATCATATTGTATGTATTGAAAAATGAAATTGTCTGTGTGCTCAAGGCTCAATCAAACGGAGCCGAGCTTATTGCATGTATTGAAAATGAAATTGTCTGTGTGCTCAAGGCTCAATCAAACGGAGCCGAGCTTATTGCATGTATTGAAAATGAATAACTTAATCACACAAACAACCTATGCATGGAACCTCTCATAACCGCCTGATAATGCCTCCGATCATTTGACTTTATCCGCAAGTTATGATTAGTTCTATGCGACTCTACAACATAAACAAACACAACAACCAGCGCTTGAGTCTTAATTCTGATAGTATCCGTGTTTGACAAAACCTCTCTCGTTTAATATGATGGAGAGGTTAGTCTATGTAGAAGTGAGACACAACTCAACTTCTTTAAATGATGAAACTGAGATATGTCGTGAAGTATGATGATATGAATATTAAATCAATGAGTATAAAACAAACTGAACTAGTAATTTGCATTAAAATTCTTGGATAAAATTCCAATTGAGATACGTGAAAATTGAGATAACATAGAGAAAAACATAAAAACTAAGTGGTTGGAGTTGAATCTTAATTCTTGGTGAGAGAAGGCTAGTTAAGTGGTTGGTTTGGTCCGTTAACATCTTCAACAGGATTGGCGTTGATGTTATAAACTCTTCCTCTTGCTGGCGGTGGAGCTGGGTTTGCTTGGTTTGCTTGGTTAACTGGGTTTGCTTGAGCTTGGGCGTTTATGATGTTAACCAAACGAGGGCATGTGTTTCTATAATGGGTAGGGTCGCCACAATTGAAACAAGCTCGAACATATGGGTACATGGGGTATTGAGGTTGTTGATATGTTTGGATCATGGGTTGAGTAGGGGTTGAGGTTTGGTTTTGAGCGGTGCGGCAAACTTTGCTCAAATGACCGTAGCGTCCACAATTCGCACATAGTCGACAGGGTGAGGTAGATGGATGGTGATAGAAACAGGTGTTGCATTGAGGGTGAGGTCCAATGTAAGGTTTCTTATTTGGGTAAGTTGAGTTGGGTGCTACTTGAGCGTTTGGGATAGTTTGAGGAGGTACAACTTGTGAAGCTGGTTGGTTACGTTGGATGACGGCGAAGATTTGCCCATCACGCTTTCTTTTAGAAGTAGGTGGTGTAAAGGATTCGGTTCGGGTGGAGTTTGAGGTTTCGGTTGATGCTTTATCCTTCTTCTTCTCCTCTTTGAAATCTTTGTTCCGGATTCGGTTCTCGGTGAGCGCGGTTGCTAGCTCCATTGCTGCTTCCAAAGTTGCAGGCGAGGTACTTATTACAGAGTCTTGAATCTTTGATGGAAGACCACGAATGTAGTGCTCGATCAAACGATAGAGGGGAGTAAACAAATTGGGAACCATTTGATTTAACTCAAGGAATCTCTTGTTGTATGTGGTGTGGTCGCCTTCCTTTTGTTTCAAAGCATGGAACTCATCCTCCAATTTCTTGATTTCACTTCTTGGGCAAAACCGTCTTGTCATGATTCCCTTCAATTCTTCCCAAGTCAAGGTCATAGTTTCTTCAACACCTCGTTTGGTCTTCTCTGTATTCCACCATGTGAGTGCTGTTCCAAGTAAACGATCAGTAGCATAACGCACTTTGCGATCATCGGGGCAATCGCAATTTAGAAAAGTGTTCTCCATTTCTTCGAACCAATGGAGGAGAGCGGTGACACCTTCAGTACCTTCGTATTTTGGAGGATCGCAGGATTTGAAATGTTTGTAAGTGCATTTAGTGACTGAAGGATTGACAGTGTTTTGATCCTCTTGTTGGGTTGGGTTAACGGAATTAGCGGTAAGGGCTTGTTGAACTTGAACTACGATGTTTGGTATTACGGTCGCCATTTGCTGAGCGATTTGGGTAGCCATGCGTTCACGGGCTTTTCCTGCTCTCATCTTCCTACGGGCGAGGTTAGAAGACATCTACAAGGAATACATGTCAAGAGTATGAGTTGGATGCCTTTGGGATCGTGGGTCGTGTTTGGGGAATGAACGTTCATAAAATAAATATAGAAAAATAAATCTACTACATCCATAGGATGTCTTGGGTTTTGCTCGTAATTGAGCCTTGCATGCCGCCATACTTCACCTTCGTAATCACGTGGGCCCCCATGATTACCGGGTTTTTCATATGGTTCGCATGTGTTAGCCTGGTTACGTACACTAAAACCCGGAGAAAATCGAGAAATATGTAACGTATGATATTCGGAATGTGCCCCGGCATGGACACGGTGACATCTCAAAGTGAGGTTAGTTCGAACGACGTTTGGTGTGGCATGCTTTGGCCTAATAGGTCCGTCGTACTCTCATCGTTAGTCCCCAGGTAGGCAAACTGGTCCGTTATTTTGGATTTATACGAATGCCAACCTAGACAGGACGTCCCAACTACCGGTACTTGTACCCTTCCGGTTACTACATGCCCGTCGCAGAACTTACTTTGATGGGATTTGAAAATTGCAACAAAATCCTTGAATAATGAGAGTATGAAAATGAATTGAATATATGAACATTGATATATGTATAACGAATATGTATATAAGCATGTATGTTTGACTGTAATAAGAAACAAATAAATATCACAAGTTTGTATGTAACCACCTAATCAATTAAAATTTAGGCAGACTATAGTATAGGCTCTAAGGGTCTAATAACCTATCCTATATCCCTATAGTCATGGCTCTGATACCAATCTGTCACACCCCGACCCGCAGCGGAAAAGGTGACCGGGGCATGATTGGGTTATCATCAAAGCTCATGACATTTATTAAACGTTTCATATTTATTAATACAATTTAATGGAAATTTACAATAAATGATACAACATGTTCTAACTATCAATCTAAGCTTCTTGGTTCTCTTCAAAGGCATATCCTATGTTTTCCTTGCTTCAACCTGTTCACCTGTATCATGTGTAAAAAGGTTTTTTTTGGATCAACATAATGTTGGCGAGTGAATCCTATGGAAAAACATTTGAACAAGTTTATCCAATTGATTATAAATAATGTGCATACCACATATGAGTAAATGTAGATGTAAATTTATTCATACAACACATAATATTGAATATTGAACACACAAACACCAAATGATTGTTTTGAGGCACGCGTTGTTCGACTCGTCTCCCACGAGGAACTGATGGGCCTAATGAATGAGTTTTGAGGCACGCGTTGTTCTTACGAACTGATGGGCCTAATGTATGAGTTTTGAGGCACGCGTTGTTCTCGTCTCCCACGAGGAACTGATGGGCCTAATGAATGAGTTTTGAGGCACGCGTTGTTCTTACGAACTGATGGGCCTAATGTGTGAGTTTTAAGGCACGCGTTGTTCTCGTCTCCCACGAGGAACTGATGGGCCTAAATAATTTGCATACAACTTTGACAATATGTAATATATCACAACCAATAATAGTTACATTCTAGTTTAGTTCATATAATGGTATAGCACAAATTTGCATAAGAGAATTAGTTTAAACGACACATGATACACCCCAAAACGTGAATAAAAAGGGGGAGTTTGTAAGAATTCACTCACATTGGGTGTGTTCGGTTGATGAGGTTGAATGCACGCGAAATGGTGTTAACCACGAGTGAAATTAACCTAGATAAATCGCATTATGGTTTGGTAAGTAAACGGATTTTATTAATCTATTTTAGTAGGATTGTTGGGTGTATTTTTGTGAGTTTGAGGCTATTTTCTAACCTTAAAAATGTTATTTTTAAGTATATTTAATTGATTTTTAATTAAAATAATTAAATAAAAATAATAAAAAAATATTTTATTTTTTTGCTACAGTTGACTTTGACCGTTTGACTTTGACTGACGTTGACCGGTTCGGAAGGCATATTATTGTGCGCTGGGTGAGGCTCGAACCCGAGACCTCCCGTACGCGTGCACGCAGCTCTACCAACTGAGCTACGTGTCTAACCCGTTATAAATCTGATTTTAATTATATATATATATATTAATTAGTTTAAACCGAAAATCATTTTTATTTTAAAAACAGTTTAAGCGACTCGGACATGCACTCCACAGGTCTCGAACCCGGGACCTGTGGTTTAATCTAACACACAGTCCACCGCTGGACTGTGTGTTTAACATGTTATATATTTCCACTTTTATTATACTTAAATACAAATTATCTGCTTTCATTTCTGACTCTATTTAAAAAGTTAATAATTGTCCGGGTCGATGTAGGAGACCGGACTCGAACTTGTGACGTGCGATTAAACATACACACAGTCCACCGCTGGACTGTGTGTTTAACTTGGTTATTATTCCGATTATTAAAATACTTGACATATATCTAAGGCGACTCCGGTTCGGTAAAAAAAATGGTTTTTATTAAGGCAGCGTGTGTGAAACCGGAATCGAACTCGAGACGTTTGCGTTATATGTGCACACAGTCCACCGCTGGACTGTGTGTCTAACCCGATTAATAAGTTGATTTTAATTATACTTAACCATTACACAAACGTCGTCTTCTTCACTGGTTTCCACCGGAAGTGACGACTGATTGATTCGAAATGTTGATTCAAATTTCTTTAGCGTTTTATGATCAATTACAGTCGAGATAAAAGTAAAAAGGAAAGGAATTAGGCGTGAAAAGTACCGGCTGTTTCTCCTCTGTTTTCCGGCAGAACTCCGGCGACAGCAATCTTTTTCCGGCGACGAGTGTCTTGCAGCAGAGAGTCTTCCGAAAGGTTACAAAGGTTGTGAGTGACTTCGGTAAAAGTTTAGGGGTTTCAGTAAAACTCGGAGACTAATAATACGGTTTTCCGGCGATGTATCAAATATTTCCGGCGAGTGATTTTTCGCCGAGAAAAGGTGCGATTTGAGTGTGAAAGGTTTCTGGCGAGTTGTGGGTGTATTTATAGGGTAGTATTGAGATGAATGGGGTCTGAATTCGGTCTCAATTCGAAGTCAGCCGTTCTCCGGCGGTTACAGCTGATGTCGCGGGTTCATACGTCGGTTATAACCGTCGAGGGAGTTAAGTCTTCGGTTATTATGAGCGGAAATGTAATTAAACGGCGAAGTCGTCGGGATTTCCGACGACTGCTAATTGGGCGGAAAAATTGATTGAATTCAACTTCGGAACTTGAATATTTGAATTAAATGTTTCCTTGTGTTAACAGAAAATCAAAGTGGCGGAGCGGTTGTTTGGCTAGGTGATAAGTTGTTGGTTTGAACCGGTACAGACCCGAGTTCGAAACCCGGCATGAGTAAAACATTTTTATTTTGTTATTTTTGACAGATTTTCAAAAACTAAATACATATCCCCGCATAATAATTGATTACGTATCGTTTAAAATTATTTTGGGCATTTAATTCGCAACGAAAAATTTTAACTGACTGTTCGGTTGATAAACGGAGCGGGTTTGGTAAATCCGTTTTTGACGGATGTTACAACGAACAACCCCAGATGTCATGAAAAACCAAAGAAGTCATGAAGAACCAGTGATTCGTATGAAGAACCAATTGTTCGTACGAGGAACCAGTGGTTCGTACAATTAAACATACTGCTTCGTACGAAGAAGCACTGATTCGTACGAAGAAGCACTAATTCGTACGAAGAAGCATTGATTCGTACAAATAACCACACTGCTTCGTACAAAGAAGCACTGATTCGTGGGGGGTTTTTCGCAGGGGGCGTTTTTCGCAAGGGGGGTTTTTCGCAGGGGGGTTTTCATGGGGAGGTTTTTCACATGGGTATAGTTCGTGAATTGCTTGGTGACAAGTTTCCTTTTTTATCAGAATCTTGTTTCTGAGTTTTTTGAAAGTTGGCAGTTATTTAGACATATTTGGTTTTTGAATAAACTGCTTATCTCTATATGCACTCTCTCTGTGCTCTCTTACTGAAACTGTGAGGTGCATGTCTATTTATATAGGCCCAACACCCATAACATTCACGAAGAATGTCACAGTGCAACGTAGAAAGGCAAGGCCCACGATGAACAGAAACACAAACTTAACATTATGCACACCTGCAACTGTTTTACCACACAAACAAACTAAACATCGTACTAAATCAAGATAGGAGGATATCTGGATTTGGTCGACACAACCAAAACTTTACAAACGCAACAAACAAAGACTGTACAATTACTGACGTGACTAAGAACAAGCGACAAACACAAAAGTGTATTTACAAACTCCCCTTTGACTGTTGCTTGGTCTTCGGTCTTCATTTCTAATGGCATGCTTTGGACCATGAGCTTCCGGCGTGAATACCGAACTGATTCCAACCGAACCAAACTGAGCAGAACCAAATTGAATTGCATCCACACAAATATGCATCAACATACTTGGGAACTAGAGTCAGTGACGAAGTAAAAGTATTCCTCCATAGTTCAGTGAATCTCGAGGACAAGATTCAAAATAAGGTGGTGAGGATGTAACAACCTTCAAAAAAGGCCCTATAACAATTCATAATCAAAAACCCGAATGCGTATGACGAGAACCAACACGAAAAACGACATACTCAAGTCTTGGGTCTTGTCGCGCTACGCGACGATGATCAGGATGTCGGTCGCATGACGTGGCTCTTCAGTTTTCGTCTAGAGACACGTGTTGCCACTGGCACTACGTGGCAGGCCTACATGGTGACTCATGCCACCTATGCACAAATCTACCCCGTCGCACTAACGCGAAAGTGATTCTGAAGATTTGTCGGGTGACGTGACGAGATAGAAATACAGCTATAAATAGAATGAAGTTTGGACATTCAATCTGCTCATTTTTTCTGGCCATGATGGTCGTTTCACCTCGCGTCTTAGCAAAACTTTCAAACCGCTCTTAGCCTCATCTCAACCTTAGTATGGCTTTTCATCCTTAATCGGATGGTTAAACCAGGCGTACTATCCAAACCATCAAGGACATGCTTCGTTCATGCGTAATAGATTTTTGTAGCAACTGGGATATACACTTACTCAAAGCTAGAAGTCGACAAAAAAGTTACGTTGAAAGAAGATGCAAACCTTTGGAATTCAACGTTGGTGATCACGTACTCCTCAAGGTATCCTTGGAAATGAGTTATTCGATATGGTAAGAAAGGCAAGTGTTAATGTCAGAATTTGCGTGCAGCTGAAGCTATCCAAAGACCAAAAGATCACAAGATGTTTGAAGACAAAGTTACATTATGAAGCTATTGTCAAGAGGGAGTCTGTTGGTGCATATTGTGTGACAATAGCTTAATAGTTTGATATTTAGTCTTTGAATATTTTGTATTGGGCTTAGCATTTGTGTTTAGCTTGTTTAGAGTTGTAATGGTCTTGGAGAATGGCAAAGCCCAGTATAAAGCCTAGCATGCAGACATGTAGTATATATACATGTTGTGCATTAGGGTTTTAGGCAATGAACCAAAAAGGACACAGGGAGGAGACAGGAGAGTGTAAGAAATCTACAAAGAGTGGTTGAGAGATTTCTAAAGAGTCTTGAATTGATTGTAAACCTTTGTGCTGGATAATCAATAGAAGACAGTTTGAAAGTATTTGTTTGTGTTCGTGTTCTTGTTTCTGTGAAATTTGATCTAGGGGATTCCTCACTCTAGGTTGGATAGATGATTCTGTGAAGATCCATACGGACTAGGGGACCTATAATTGGTATCAGAGCATTCGGCTCTTGAAGTTGCTTGGTTCAGAATCGTAACAGCAGAAAAATTTGGATTTTTGGACGTTTTGGAGGCTGTTTTGAAGCTGTGATGGCTGTTCTAGGGTTTTCCAGCGATTTCGGATTAACAGCTAGGCAATTCGGATTGAAGGATGGCATCTCGGATCAAAGGTGAAGCATTTCGGATTGAAGACAGGTATTTCGGATCAAAAACCTGCATTTTGGATCATCAGTGTATTTCGAATTCCATTTCGGATCAGAAGTCTATTCCGGATTCCATCTTGGATCAGAATAGTCTATTCCGGATTCCATTTCGGATCAGAACAGTACACTCCGGATTCCATCTCGGATCACTATTCCGAATTACCATCTCGGATTAGCAATTCCGATTACTGTTCCGGATTTCCATCTCGGATTGACTATCCAAGTTACTGTTCCGGCTTTGGTACTTTTCCGAGTTCTATACAAAAAGGTGGAAAGTTAATCAGGTGACATAACCAGAGTTAAACGTTTTCAGACACATAATTTGATCTGCAAACAATCTTAACAAACCGACTACACGGTTATACTCGTGTGATTTTTAGGGCAAAAAAGGCACGAAAATTCCTAAATCACTATCGGACAATATACATCATTGGATTCGTATTGTCGAGACGAGTTTAACGGTACAATTTGGTAAATACACTTTTCGGACAAATTTTTGCACGTTTTTAACGGTATGGTTACGATAAAACACGAAGAAGGACTAGAAGAAGGTTAGATTTGGGCTTTGACATAGGTATACCAAAATCCATTTAAACTGATACTCTGCGTGGTAAAGATGGTTAGAATGAACAATATCAGTGAGTGTCTTAATAACTACCCAAAGTTGATGAATGTTGAACAATATGTAGACTGGAAAGAGAAGTTTGAGGCATTTTTTCAATGTGAAGATTCTAAGATGTGGAGCTGCATGATTGATGGGTGTATTGCTCCCACACGTTTGAATTAACGGGAGAATTCTGGTACTGTCATATGAGAAGATGGAAGACTCTAAGAAACGTATGTATGAGGCTGACAAGAAAGCTTTAGCGCGATAAAGATGTCCTTGCCAACTTATATGAAACACATTTGTAATAGGTATGGATTGTCTAGAGAGCTGTGGGAAGCTTTACGAAAAATTATCAGAGTTCTTCAAGACAAAGTACATGTGAACAAACATGTTTAGCTGCGACTGGTGCTATGAAGACTGAAGAAGTAGCTGCTAAGAAAGAAGAAAAGCAGGAAGCTGAGAAGGAGAGAATGGAAGTCAAGGATGTAAAAGCTGCAGTGTGCATGGATAATACAGATGAGCTTACAGCAAAGGTACATGTAAAATTTCAATCTGTAAGTCATACTTGTCATAATTGCACTGAACTACAAGGTAAGGTTGAGAAACTATCGGAACAAAACAAAATTTTGTTAGCTGAATTGGAAAAACAGAAAGAGTTAAATGTTCTTTTGAGTAAAAATGAGTCAAATAGTTTAAATAAAATCAAATCAAATGAACAAGAAATCAACGGTTTGACAAGCAAAGTCAATGAACTATTACAGATCATTGATTTGGCTCGTGAAACTATGAAAGATAAGACTAATGAGCTCTCAGAAAAGTGCACAGAATTGGCTGGTGCACAAGCCAAAATTGTTGAACTTCATGAAAGGTTAGACAAATTTGGAAAATTCTGGTTAGTCAGTACTCAAATTCAGAAAGGTTTAAAAAGGAGTAGTGATAAAACGGGAGTGGGTTTCAGTAAAGCTTCATCTTCTGAGGATCAGGATTACTCCTTTTTACCAAATGAAAATGAGCTACAGATTTTGTTCCTACTACACTAGCTATATTGGATCCGATAAGAGTTGACATACCTAATTGTCCAGGTTCTTTGAAAGAATCGGTTAGGTCAAACAGTAAACCTCATAAAGTGGATGAGGATACTGAAGACAAAACGGTCAAAACATTTAAAAAGGGAATCAACAGGATGAAAATTTTTAAGAAAAGATTGTGTTTTAAATGTCACAACAAAGGACATGTGGCTAGTTGTTGTCCTTTTAAAAAGGGTAAGAAAGTGGAGACTGAGGTTGAGGTTAAGGATGGAAATCAGGTTGGGTCAAATAAGAATGTTAAACCAATTTCTCAGACAAATCAACCAAGATTTCAACCTAAATCTTCAACATCAAGAAGGTTTGATAGTCCAAGAAAATTTTCTCCTAAATCAAGTCATGTTAATGGACAATCAAATTGTTTTACAAGGAAAAATTTTGGATATCAAAATCGATACCAGACTTCTGGTAGTCGAAATTTTCAGAGGAGAAACGAATATAGGGGTTTTAGTAACTCAAATGTTCAAAATAATCCAAAATTTTTTCAAAGTTCAAATTATGATAATGGGAGAAGAAGGTCTCGAGATAATAATTTTCAAAGGTCGGAAAATCCGAGAGTTTATTGGAACTCTAACGATCAAAGATCTCGTGGAAATTATAAATCTTGTTCAGCAACTTGGAGTCATCCAAGACACCAGTAGGGTGTGATGGATATTGGACAGAATTAAGTTATATTGATATTCATGGTCAACCCAAAACCGGTAGGGTTTGGGTTCTCAAGTCTAACTAAGTTGTTGAGTGAGTGCAGGATGGCCAAGAAGGACTATTGATGTGTTCCACAGTGGTTATTCCTGTAAAGCATCTGATGTGAATAGTAGGTTACCCATGCTAATGAATTATTTACTTCTGTGATAGAAAATGTTTTCTAACAGTGAAAAACCTTTTGTTAGGTTGAAGTGGGAGTTTGTTTGTATTTAAATTTATGTTTTTAAATCCTTGTTCCATAAAAACAAAAATTTAGGGGGAGAAATTTCCTAAGCCAAAAAGAGTTTTAGTTAGTGCGTGAGTTTAGGGGGAGTAAGTTAAAAAGTTTAAAGTTTTTTCAAGAATCAAAAATGAGTTTCACGGTTTGGAAAAGAAGAAATGATAGTACATGAGTCAGTTAGACTGTTACACTGAAATTAAAATTAAAATTGCTTAAGTGTGATGGCAGCTTCATTATATGATTTACCAGTAGGCAAAAGGCATGAAATATTCAACTTACATTTGTGATAAAAATATAATAAACCTTGTATAAGTGGGCAACAAATCAGTGGAGTATGGTTTTATAACCCTAAATCTTGCATTGATAGATTACCAACATCTGAGGTTTTAGGTCTTTATATTGTTATTTCATCCGAGGTATTAAGGTTGTCCTTCTGCTGCATCCAGATATATGCTGACCTAGGCACAACCAGGATATCTTAAAAAGAGCTAAAATGCCAAATCCCAGAAATTGAAGAAGCTCTCCTAGAGAGTCATTCAAATGTGCAAATTGAATTATTCATACCAAAATTTGGTATTTGTCATAACCCTCGTTGGATATTGGTCTCTTTGCTGTACGGAAGTACTGACCTGATCACCAATTATCTAACGTTGTAATTCAAAAGGATGACTTTCGGTATACTCACCTACTTTGAGGAATTTTTGTGCATACCTTGATCATGGGGGTATGTCCTGAAGTGGGACACACTAGTATATCTGTATAAGTTATCTAAACATATCACTAGGTAATGGTACTAGAAATGTTCATGTATTTTGTTTAAGTGGATAAACAATACTGGTGATCGTCTTGAACTGTTTTTCATGAATATTGCATAAGAATTATAAAATAGTGTGAAAATAGTTTGATGTTGCTGATTGATCTTCTTGCCGGTGATTCTCAAAAAAAATAGAGTGTTTATTTTCTTGTTAGTTATTTGTTTTCAGAAAATATAAAAATACAAAAAGATTTGTTTTTTAAAGTCTCCCAGTTTGGATAAGGTGTTATTTTTGCATGATAAGATAAAATATTGGTTTATCTTTAATGTGGAAAAGAACTAATGCTTTTTCGAGTTACTTGCTTGTGTTTCTAAACAGATTGATGTAGTTATCAAAATGAAGTGTAGAATTCAAGTAAAGTACATTTTAAGAATGGAGTGAAGAATGTGTGAAGATGCATGGTAGGATCCTTCTACTACGTTGCAAAGGGAGATATAGAGGAATTTGGATATAAGAGCTTAACAAGAGAATCCTAGCTCGCTAATCTATAACGAATGAAAGTTTTGGAGATTGGTAGCATTAGCAAAGGGGAGTTTGTTAATGTCAGAGTTTACGTGTAGCTGAAGCTATCTAAAGACCAAAAGATCACAAGATGTTTGAAGACAAAATTACACTATGAAGCTATTGTCAAGGGGGAGTCTGTTGGTGCATATTTTGTGACAACAGCTTAATAGTTTGATAGTTTAGTCTTTGGATATTTTGTATTGGGCTTAGCATTTGTGTTTAGCTTGTTTAGAGTTGTAATGGGCATGGAGAATGGCCTAGCCCAGTATAAAGCCTAGTATGCAGACATGTAGCATATATACATGTTGTGCATTAGGGTTTTAGGGAATGAACCAAAAAGGACACAGGGAGGAGACAGAGAGGAGTGTAAGAAATCTACAGAGAGTGGCTGAGAGATTTCTAGAGAGTCGTTATTTGATTGTAAACCTTTGTGTTGGATAACCAATAGAAGGCAGTTTGAAAGTATTTGTTCGTGTTCTTGTTTCTGTGAAATCAGATCTAGGGGATTCCACACTGTAGGATGGATAGACGATTTTGTGAAGATCCATACGGACTATGGGACCTACAGCAAGCTCGCTCATCGTTTCGTAGGTACTTTCAATATTCTCGAAAGGATTGACAAGGTAGCTTATCGACTGGATCTACCTAAAGAGCTCAACAACGTTCACCCAACGTTTCATGTGTCAAACCTCAAGAAGTGTTTAGCCGAAGAAGGGCTTTAAGTTCCGCTAGACATTAACAAATCAACTAGTCCTTACACTTCGTCGAAAAACCGGTCGAAATCATGGACTGAGGGACCAAGCAACTTAGGCGCAGTTGAACTCCCAAAGCCAAGTTTCGATGGAAGGAAAACGTGGCGCCAAATTTACTTGGGAACTCGAGAGCGATATGAAGACCAAGTATCCACATCTATTCACCGAGTCTTCCTATTGAATAAATTTCAGGACGAAATTTCCTAAAGTAGAGGAGACTGTAACGCTTCGTATTTTTGCACTTTCCTTATTTAGGAAGTAGTAATCGTATTTCTATTTTTTAGAAACTTGTAATCGTGTTGCGTTCGTATTTCATTTTCCAATCTTGTAATCCGAGACTTTGATCATAATAGAAATACATTTTTATTCACACTTATTTATGCACAAATGCATGATACTTGATCAATCTCGAATATGTGCTTTATATACGAAACCGAAAAATACTTGGTGTTCAAATTGTATTATGAATCATTCTCATATACATTCTTAATATTTACACGCATACATATCCCTTAAAATACCAAAGAAAGAGTTGACCGTAGCCTTCGGCCTGCCAACCATAGCTTACGTTGTTGGGCGGACAACTTGTTTAAAAAGCGCGAATTTCACTTTTTTCAACCTTTTTCACCACCACTCACCTTCGAACTCATTTAATTCTAACCCTAATCAACCCCATTATAAATAGGAGCCTCCATACGCTCCTAAACACTTTCCAAACATCTAAAAGACTCTCAAATCTTCTTATTTCTCTCTAATCTTCAAGATAAAGGCAGAAAGTTTCAAGCATTCTAAGTGAGTTTTCTCTCACTTTTCTCCTTATTTCTTCATGTTTTCTTCTTTCATTCTACTTGGATAACCTTAGGAAGGTTTCCACAAGTTTGCCATGGTAAACTAAGGTGGAACCTCACCATATATGAGATCCAAAGTAGAGTTAAAATTATGCTTTCATTGATGTTCTTGTATCTTGCATTTCTTGACTAAAAGTTGGCGAACTCTTGTACACACCAAGCTCCCAACTGAGCTCATAGTTATGGGTTTGTGTTGTGGTTGATTGCCACCAAGAAACAAGCTTAAAAACTTTTTAAATTATGCTCATACATGTTCCAAGTGATTGAAACCATCCCAGGTTTAACCTTTTATGTTGAAAAGCTTGTGAATGTGCTATGTGTGAGCCATGGGAGCCTTGGCTTTCCAAACTAGTTCCACTACCTCACTTATTTATTTTATTTATGTTCATCCAAGTAGCTTCCAAGACTCAAAGTAACACAACCCCGTCGCACATCCAACATTTACCATGATGGGTATGGAACACCCGGGTTGATCTTACTTGGCTACTTGGTAAAACTAGTTAATTTATAATTCTTATTATTCATGACCAACTGGGTTATCAACTATGTTGATAACCTTATGCTTTGTGAATCATACAATGAGGTTAATCATACCTCCATGCTTGACTTATATGACACTACATGATAATACATGATAGACTTATACTAATATATATATATATATATATATATATACAGGCAAATTCATAATACTAAACGGATGATGGTTAGATGTTGTGAACTTAGGCTATGCTATCTTTGTTGTTTATTTCTCGTTTGTGATTCTAATGGGCAAGTTAGGACCCATGAAAACACATAAAATCGTAGTGTCCAAACGAATATATAGACGGGATAGATTTTTGTGTACATATAATTTATTATACTTAAATCCAAATCTAAACTCCCCACCAAATCTGAATACTCACACATTCCATTTCCCCAATGTAGCGTAACTTCGGCGTTCGGTTAATCGGAAAGCTTAGCAAAACCGTGAATGTACATGAACCCTTTTTACTTTTCTAAACTTTTGGGATCTATACTTATACTTTATTAAACTCACACAATCACATTCAAACATGCTTAAACACAAACAAACAATCCATTATACATGCTTAACCATGATACTAGAAATTTATGAATGCTAGAATCTTTATTTTCACTATACTTTGTCATTAACTTTGTTCAAGCCTCCTTTAACATGTATAGCCCTATAGTATTAATGCACCACCCGTATTCTTAAGGTCATGTTAAGTTAAACAAAACGGTCTTGTCGTTGCTATGACAAGATTATGCTAGCGGGTAACTTTGGGTTGACAATTATAAGTTGCATGCTAGTGTCGTTATGTTAAGTCCTAGATTACAATTATGCCATGTGGATTTGTTTAAAAGGTTTATACTTATGCTAGTACTCAAACTTGTATACTCGCAAATACTTTATGGTTTGACATGTAAATTAATATGTATTGTAGGAAATTGATGATGATGAACGAAAATCTAGTAGGATGACTAGAAACCCATTTAAATTTCAATAGTGTTGTTGTAATTTGCTTCTTGTTCAACTTGTTGTATTTGCTTTCAAAACAATTTACTTTTGATTTAGAAATGACATGAAATCTTTTTTATTAAATACTTCTCGCAAATAATCATTATGAAGTCTCTAGCAATCTCATTTACGTCTCACTCCGATGTTTCCATCATTGGTTGGGGTGTGATACCACATCTTTTCTTGCCCCTTCTTGCAATATCTTGAATTTATTTATATTCGGATCGATAAGGTATTGAAACATTTTCACAAACGTTGACCAAATAGGGTAGATCCCGTCAGTTAACTAATATCCACGTTTTTATGTATGTCCATTCACTTGATATGGACACTTAGGTGTTGTTCCATTCTGTTTAGCGAGGTATATTGGAGACTATCGGAGAACATTGATGTTGTTTAGTGAACGGGCAGTCCACAATACGTATGCTAAAACCATAAATCTTGTGACGCGACTGATTCAACCATTACTGTTGGGTATTCATGATTATCTCTCATATATTGGCCTCGAAACTTTTTCAGACACATTCTCCACACAAGATGTGTACAATCAATGCTACCCAGCATCTCTGAATGTGGTGTTTTTACTCGTGGATTTCGTATGAATTCGCTACGTCGGTGCTTGTCGGCTTACACATGTAGGGACTCTCGTGAAGTCCTTTCATCCATTTTTAAATACTAGTGGTTCTCATCGGGATTATTACCGGTCGCGAGTTATTTAATGGCATATGTAACTTTTTGTCACCGTAAAACTCTTTTTGTACCGCCTAACTAATCCCTCTTGAAACCAAGGATACTATGCTTCAATATTATCAACAATTTTTAGGAATTATCATTTCAATATACGGAAACAGTAATTGAATGTTTCATGATCATACTTTGGTTCATTAACAAAACAATCGTTCATAAGATTTTCGTTACCTTGTATGCGATCACGTTTGACGATTTTTTTTAATGGCCGACGACGTTGTCTTGTTTCCCGCTCCGACTTCCTCTAGCTTCTCTACGAAATAAAGTAAGCTACTATCGGTTGAAAAATCATTTTCATAATCTTTGGGCGTTAAATAAACACCCAAGTCTTCATATGAGTGATGAGCCATTGAGAAAGAGATTAATGAAAATGGTTGAGTGAGAAAGAGATTGATGAGTGTAAATGGTTTGAGTGAGCATGAGATGGTTATTTAAAAGTAAATAAAAAATAAACAAATTTGTTTTTAATTGAATAACAGTCATATGATCGTTGGACTAGTCAAACATTGCATCGAAACAACAGCTCTCACCCGGTTATCCATACTAGCTTCCACAACCCGCCAACCATACCCGCAAGGGTGGCAGTGATGTTTTGATGCTGGTTCAAACCCACTGGAGCTTACCCGTGAAGTGCCCCCGATCCCCTAACAAGTTAGGCTAAAGAGAAAACTAAGGGAATTATCTGTCATGTGGAATTATTTTACTAAAATCACGGGTTATCAATAGAAGGAAAGAAAAATACAAATGCATACTGTTCTTCAATGGTTGACTTACCAATTTTTGGATTTAATGCAAATTCACTTACTAATTTTCAGTAATATAATTTTAGGGTTTTGATCAATTCCAAAGTAAGGATTTTGCAATTAACAAACACTCCAAGCTGCAACCGTATTTGAAGGAGTCAAAAGTTGAAGGAACTCAAAACTTGATGTGTTGACTTTTTCGAAAGCATACCAGTTTACATATTCCACACTTACAAAGATGGTTTGAGATTTTTTAACCATTCCAATATCTGCTTTGGCGACAGAGTTTGCTTTTAGTGGTTGCAAATGAGTACTTGATCGACATCGAAGTTCTCTTAGTAAAGATACGGTTGAGATTCTTATTTAAGCAAAGGATTGGTTAGATGTTAATGTCTACTTCCTGTAGGGTACATTTTTGTTGAATAATAAGCAAAGAATTGGTTAGATGTTAATGTCTACTTCCTGTAGAGTACTCTTAAATAATAAGAGTTAAGTCATCTACTTTTTGGATACATGGACACACCTTGTGTAAATAATAAGAGTTAAAAACCTTATGTACTTTGATTGTTTTTCCTAGAATTTTCGTCAATATTATGAAGCTAATTATAGTCTTTTTCCTTTATGTATGTAAAAACAAGTAGACAAAATTAATATACATAAAAGTCTATCTCTAGGTAGTAGGTATGTCAAATTTTGGTTTTTACATTTATTAGGTGAGCCCCATTTTTAAAGTTGATCGACGGGACTTCATCTCCATCCTCACAAGCCATCACATCGTCTCACCACTCACATTCAATCCTAACCATTCTAACTTCGATCGGGGCTTGGAAGAGAAAAGTAAGGAAGGTCACAGATAAAAGTGATTTATGATATGAGACATATAAAGTAAGTTTTTTTATATAGATGAGAAACTTTTTTTTTTCAAGAAAGATTAATGTTTTAAAATTTTTGATGCTAATTACAATTTTGGTTCATGTGTTACACCAAACACATTACTAATATAATAACTCCGAAAAACACTACCTACAATACATTTTTTTTCTTTCGGTAAAAGTTTTATGTATATCCCTTTAACTTTAATAAATTAAACTTACCTCATCTACTTTAGTTTTGTTTTTGTTTAGAAATCTTGCAATTTAGTTGTTTTATTTTTTTCCTTACATTTTACTTTAATTTATGTTTAGACGATCCCTGCAATTTAGTTGATTGGTTTTCTTTTCTTTTTCTGTAACCGATTTACACTTCAAACTCCAAACTTTAACAAAGTTATCATTTTGTTATTTTAACTAAGTTGTTGTTACATGATTTTTTATGAGTTTTGCTTTTTATACCAACGGTCCACATGATTTATTTTTATTTACGTTACGACATAAATTTTAACATTGTTTTTAAATCGACCGGTTGTTTTAAACAGTTGGCTTTTTATTGAACACCCCGATGTTCATCTCTAAATATACCATTGCAACATGTTTTTATTTATGTTTAAACCTGCCCGTTGTAATCCGTGGCCGTCGTGTTTATCTTTATATATGTTTTAGTGTACATTTTTTTCGAGTAATTTGGCTTTCATATACAACAATGTAACTTTCGGTGACTTTTGAATATACCGTCACCACATGGTTTTTTTATCGTCACGTTCAAAAGTTGATTATTTCAATCTACGTTTTGAACCTGCCACAAAATATTAGTTGTAACCAACCACTACTTTATTACAAAAGTGGTTCTACTTATACGTATAATTTTGAACTTTTCTTAATTAAAAATATACTAGGATTTCCTCACCACGCGTTGAAGCGAGGAATCCATGTATGAATCAAATCAAACGGTAAAGATTAGTTTTTTAATTTATAATATTACATTACAATATATACTTAAAACCAACTTGTTCTGAATAACAATGACCGGTTTTAAAACATCAACTTTAAATAATGTAAAAGTAAATTTATAATTATTTAGTTGAACACAAACAACGAACGAAAGTTTTAAAGGAAAATAAAACTATTAGGTTAAAGACCTATATTATTTAAAGTGTAAGAGATTAACTTGAAACTTAAATAAATATTGAAGTACTATATGTAATGTAAAATGGTTTAAAAGGGGTAATAATATTTTCATTAGAGTTCGGGGGACGCTTAATAAGTATATTAAAATTCAAGGCATAAGAAGTTTTTAAAAAAACTAACCAAAGTTGAAGGGGGCAAAATGTTAAGAACCAAAATCTTGGTGTTTAAAATTAAAAAATATATTTTTGGTTAGACGGTTACAAGTGCCACTCAAAGTGAGAAAATTACAAGGAAGCCATAATGAAGAAAAAAATAAGTATTTAAGTAGATAACATTCTTGTAATTAAAAGGCAAAAAAAGATGATGGTGGGTACTATAGCACCGTTATGTAGGGCAGCAGATGAACCAAATGTTTGTGTTCATTTGTTTATCAAACAAACGAACACGAACAAGAAATTCTGTTTGTTTAGTTAAATGAACAAACATGAACAGAGATCATGCTCGTTCGTTTATGTTCGTGAACGTTCAGTAACGTGTTCGTTTGTATTCGATAGTTAATTAATGTTTTTAGTTTTTATATTTATTTAAATACTTTAAAATTCCGACAAATTAAATATCTGATAAGTATTAGTGTTTTATATATTCTGTTCATAAACAATTGTTTGTGTTCATTTTTTCCATTTGTGTTCACAAACATTAGTTTGTACTCATTTGTGTTCGTCAACGTTTGTTTGTTCGTTGCCTAAAATTAACAAATAAACACAAACGAACACGAACATAAAATCTCGTTCGATAAGTGTTCATGAATGGTTCGCAAACACATATATTTCTTAACAAACGAACAAGTTGTTCGTGTTCGTTCGGTTCATTTGTAGCCCTACCACTATGTGTTTTAATATAATATATATATATATATATATATATTATAGGAGAAGGATGAAACGAAAACCTACTTGTGTTAAAAAAAACTAAAAAAGCCTTTGTAAAAACCCCATGTAACATTAACATACATATATTTGAATAACTTTATCAAAGAAGCACAAAAAAACGCCGAGTAGTTTATTTTTTTTAAAATGTTAAAAATTTTATGTTATATAATATATATCTCAAAACAAAATGTAACATACGAATTTTTAACATTTAAAAAAAATAAGTAGGCGCTTTTTTCATTTTATTTTATCAAAATGTTCAAGTACATTATGTTACATTCCCCTATTTTTTAGAAAAGAATAAAAATGTTACATAGGGTTTTCTTGAGTTTCTCAACTCAAGTGGGTTTTCGTTTTATCATTCCTATATATATATATATATATATATATATATATTATATATATATGGTAGGTTCTAGAGTGAACACTAGTGTATTTGCGAACTGAGCGAACTAATCTTAGCCATTAATTTACATACATGTAAGGCCAGGATTTCATCATCAAATCGTAATATATACTGGTGTTCACTCTTAAACCTATTCATATATATATATATATATATATATATATATATATATTACGATGCTGCTAAATGCACTCCCTTTTTTTCTATATTTACTGGTTGCACTCTCCCCCTTAAAGTTTTAAATAAATACAATTAAACTTACATGTTCAATTTTTTTAAAACTAGATTTGGAAACAATCTTAATTATTCTTCGGATATTATCAACTTCCCTTAACTTGAATTTTGAATACATACCCATTATACATACTATCAAATTTTTCAATAACTAATTCTTTTCATAAACTATATATTTTTTTTTTCAATTTCTCATTCACCTTTTGATCTTATTATTTCTCTGAATAATATATTTTAGTATCCTTATCCAGGTAATCCTTATTTTTGGTTGTGTTTGTTAAATGTGATTTATGATGAGGCTATATTTTTATGGAGGGTAGACAAGATGTTTTTTTTCTTTGGGTAGTTACTAGTGCAATATGCCAATATACAATTGTCCAAACTAAGAGAATCGTGCTGTCTAGTGTGGTTTGTACTCGAGGACCAAGCATAATTGAAATGCCATCGGTTTACGACTACAACGAAAGCCAATAAGCAATAGCAACATGCTGAAAGATATATAAGACAATGTATGATTTAAACAAATTAATTTAGTATGCGTATTTATTATTAGTATTTTCACCACTAACTAGCTTCTTACAGAAACATTTAATGCAACTTAGTATTCATAACGAGAAGGCATTATATGCAAAAAACCAAAATTACTTCAAAATGAAGAATATAACACGAGTATTACGATAAATAAATATATAAATAATGGTTATTTAATATGGGATTTATCTTCCAACCATTAAAACCAATTCGGGATCCAATATAGAGAAATGAATTTTAAAAAAGGTAAAATTTAAAAAGTTTCAAATTAATTTTTATGAAAAAGAGATGTAAAAAGTAAAAAAAAAATGCATTTAGCCTAGCCCTCTTATATTACATGAGAGTGTTTTTGGTCCTCATTTGTTTCTCTCTTTTAGTAGATGTAAATGTTGTCTCCATTGTTTTCTTAGACTCAAATAATTCCTTCTCACTCACTCAGGGCCACTTGTATCCCATGTTAAGCCAAAATGCTTACATACTGTTGGTGTTCACGTGTACTAGTTTGAACTTCATGGATATCCACAAATTCGTAAAGTTAGTTTTTCGCACAAGTGTTTTTTTCTATAATGAAATAAAATATCTTATATAAAAGGTGCTAATAATTACAGTTATATTTTCTATTTATAAAACTAATTACACTTTAGGTTATTTAATAATAATCCAGATAAATTTTTTATTCTTTATTTGTGAAACTTATTACACTTAAGGATCTTTACCTAGTAATAACTCAGTTAAATTTTTCATTCAACTTTGCTCACATAAGAGTCATTTAGTTTTTAACTTCACTTATCCACAATATATTTTAATAAATAAAACAAAAAAAATTAGCCACCACCAACCCCTAATATTTATTCTTTAACCCTACACACATGAAGAACAAGAACATGATCACCCATATGTGGTAACCCCAAATTGACATTAGAGCTTTAAAAACTATAGATTTGTAGTTGAATTTTAGGAGAGGCGATCTAAATAGCAATACAAATCACTGCCAATTTATATGTAGCCACACTTCTCTATAGTTATGCGTAACCCACCAATTTAAACAGCAATACAAATCACTCTCACAAATACATGAAGAACAAGAACAAAATTAAAATTCACAGTTCACTCCCTCATTCGCCATGGCTTCCACTCATTAAATCAGTGCCAATTAATTTTAGAATTCATCTCAGAACCTTGTGTTGATTCACTTTAAAACCAAACTTGCCACTGAAAATCCCAGATCTTTAACATCGGACAGATCCGTGAGGGAGAGAGAGAGCGAGAAACACAGACACATCTTTTTTCAGATCTGAACCACCAACTTCAGATCTACCCGCCGGCGAAAGGATCCATTTAATGGTCGTTGCGGGAAAAAAATGTGAATGAAGGTTTAGAGAGAAAGAGGGTGGGTGGTGGTCGGACTGTCGGGAAAAAACGTGAAGGAAGGTTGAGAGAGAAGGGATAGAGTGGTTGTTGTAGAGAGGGCGGTTGGATTACGGTTCTGGTGGCGATGGTCAGTTGGTAGTGGTGGTTTTGGTTGTGGAAGTGAGAGTGGAGGCGGTTTTGGATTATAGGTTTAGCGAGAGAAATGGTGGCCGTGGTTGTTGGAGAGAGAGATTGGTCTATGTTTGGTATATATATTGTATAATAATTTTTTTTATCTTATTTGTTTTAGTATTTGGATTTATTTTAGATGAACAAATGAGTAAAATTATCAATCTACCTTCATCTGCAACTCAATCTCATATTTAACCGAAATCTAATTTAGGGTCAAAGAATTTAAAGTGTAATAAGTTTACAAATAAAGAATTATTAACGTAATTATTGAAATCAAAGAACATCTATTACAATCTGATACAAACATAAAGTACAAAGATACAGTTTACCCTATAAATAAATATAAAAAAGTGCTTTATGAACATATTATTCGAATAAAATTCAAACTTGATTCCATTTCCAAAAGAATGGAGATCATATATCACTATAGGAGTTTTTTTTATACTTCTAATAGTATATATATATAGTTGGTTAACATACAATTTATTTTAATGTATAATGCGTAGGAGATGCGGTTATAACATATGGATTTTTGTTCATACATGCTGATTTTTTAACAACATGCGTTTCCTTACAACATACAATTTTTTTTCAACATGCGGACTTTGGTATTTTACAACATGCAGGGTTCGTTATAAGGGTTATAACGTGTAGAATTCACATTGCATACGTTCGTACGATAAGGCACATTATCCATTACACTTTCACTATATATATATATATATATATATATATATATATATATATATATATATGGTGAGGTTATTGTGAGAAAATTTATAAGTGTGAGAAATATAAAAAAAATCTAAACCATTAGATATTTAATCTAATAGTGGCAATTTTGTAAATAATGTTAACTGTTAAACTGACTAATTCTATATATTATTTTATAATTATATATTATATATATATATATATATATATATATATATATATGGTGAGGTTATTGTGAGAAAATTTATAAGTGTGAGAAATATAAAAAATAATCTAAACCATTAGATATTTAATCTAATATTGGCAATTTTGTAAATAATGTTGACTGTTAAACTGATTAATTTTATAGATTAAGTGTATAAAGGTAAATGTAATATTTTTAAATTAAGAAACTAACATTAATATACATGCAAAGTCCCCCTCTACTTTTTTAAACATCAATAACTTTTTATACGTAACTCTTTTTAAAAAAAAATAATTACACCATAATAACGAGTGTTTTTTAATCTTTAATATGAGTACCATATTGATATACTTATATAGAGTTATTTCTGTTTTTATATATTTAGGTTGTTATTTCTTTTTTGATTCAGATTAAAGTGTTGACGGGTGTTATATTATGGTGTTATTTCTGTTATATTCAATTTTAGGGTGTTCTTTATAAGATGTGTGTCTTCAATATAATTGTTGTGGTGTTTTTATGAGTTATGGTGTTATTTTTGTTATATTTCTGTTCTTTATAAGATTTATGGCTTAAATATACATTCTGTGATGGTTTTATGAGTTAGGATGTTTTTATTAGTTAGGGTGTTTTTATGAGTTATATTTCTGTTCTTTATAAGATGTATGCCTTCAATATACATGTTGGGGTGTTTTTATGAGTTAGGGTGTTATTTCAAATTCGAAAATCTCTACAACAACTGCCAAAAATCGGTTGCATATATTCATTCCATAATTAGATTTTATTAGTTAAATTACACTTATACCCTCAAACTACCAAAATAAAAAGGGACACATGTCACTTCATATCTTCTTAAATCCTTTCACACTTTAATTTTCTCACATGAACCACACCCTTATATATATATTAATATACTACTATATATATATATATATATATATATATATAGGGGAGGTTCATGTGAGGGATAAAAAAGAATCTAAACCATTAGATATTTAATCTAATGGTGGTAATTTTGTAAATAATGTTGACTGTTAAACTAACTAATTTTCTAGATTAAAGGTATAAAGGTAAATTTAATATTTTTAAATTAAGACACTGACATTAATACACATGCAAAGTTCCCCTCTTCTTTTTTAAACATCAATAACTTTTTATACGTAACTCTTTTTTTAAAAAAACAATTACACCATAATAACGAGTGTCTTTTAATCTTTAATATGAGTACCATATTGATATACTTATATAGAGTTATTTCTGTTTTTATATATTTAGGGTGTTATTTCTTTTTTGATTCAGATTAAAGTGTTGACTGATGTTATATTAGGGTGTTATTTCTGTTATATTCAATGTTAGGGTGTTCTTTATAAGATGTGTGATACCAATATAACTGTTGTGGTGTTTTTATGAGTTATTTTTGTTATATTATGTTCTTTATAAGATGTATGCCTTAAATATACATGCTTGTGATGGTTTTATGAGTTAGGATGTTTTTATTAGTTAGAGTGTTTTTATAAATTATATTTCTGTTCTTTATAAGATGTATGCCTTCAATATACATGTTGTGGTGTTTTTATAAGTTAGGGTGTTATTTCAAATTCGAAAATCCCTACAATAACTGCCAAAAATCGGTTGCATATATTCATTCCATAATTAGATTTTATTAGTTAAATTACACTTATACCCTCAAAATACAAAATAAAAAGGGACACATGTCACTTCCATAATCTTTCTTATCCTTCTCACACTTTCAAATTTTCTCACATGAACCTCTACGTATATATATATATATATATAGGGTGAGGTTATTGTGAGAAAATTTAAAAGTGTGAGAAGCATAAAAAAGAATCTAAACCATTGGATATTTAATCTAAAGGTGGCAATTTTGTAAATAATGTTGACTGTTAAACTAACTAATTTTCTAGATTAAGGGTATAAAGGTAAATTTAATATTTTTAAATTAAGAAACTGACATTAATACACATGCAAAGTTCCCCTCTTCTTTTTTAAACATCAATAACTTTTTATACGTAACTCTTTTAAAAAAAAACAATTAACACCACAATAACGAGTGTCTTTTAATCTTTAATATGAGTACCATATTGATATACTTATATAGAGTTATTTCTGTTTTTATATATTTAGGTGTTATTTCTTTTTTGATTCAGATTAAAGTGTTGACTGGTGTTATTTCTGTTATATCAATGTTAGAGTGTCTTTTATAAGATGTGTGCCTTCAATATAACTGTTGTGGTGTTTCATGAGTTATGGTGTTATTTTTGTTATATTTCTGTTCTTTATAAGATGTATGCCTTAAATATGCATTCTGTGATGGTTTTATGAGTTAGGATGTTTTTATTAGTTAGGGTGTTTTTATGAGTTATATTTCTGTTCTTTATTGTCACACCCCGACCTGCAGCGGAAATAAGAGTCGGGGCATAATTGGGTTATCACCAAAGCACATGACATTTACTATTATTTTTCATAATTAATAAAGTCAAAGTTACATTTTCAAACATCCAAACATGTTCATTCAATACAAAGGAAAATAACCAAACATAACAATCTCAATACTAAATCGTTTTATTCTTCTAATCCAGGTCCTATGTATTCCTAGCTGCTGCTTGTTCACCTGTATCATGTGTAAAATGGGAGTTTTTGGGTCAACATAAGTTGGCGAGTGAACCTTATTAGATAAACATTTAATAATGATTTTATGGTTAGTTTATCAATGAAATATTGTGCATAATCATAAATGAGCAAATGTAAATAATCAAGCATTGGCAAATAGCAGTTACAATTATAACATACAATAACACTTGCTAGCATACATGAATATACCAATATCATACGATAACTAACATAAATGAACTGTGCGATCAAGGCTCAATCAAACGGAGCCGATCGTATTGCATGTACTGAAAATGTAAAATGAACTGTGCGATCAAGGCTCAATCAAACGGAGCCGATCGTATTGCATGTACTGAAAATGTAAAATGAACTGTGCGATCAAGGCTCAATCAAACGGAGCCGATCGTATGCGGGCACGCCAGGTTCAACCGCATAATAAAATGGGGAACAAGCTCAACACTCATAAATGGGGAGCGGCGGCCTCGGCAATTGCATGTACTGAAATAATAATTTGCATCCAATAATAACTACTTAACAGCAACAAACTAAATACACATGTTCATGATATGATGTATGCACAATGGTTTAGTTATAATATGTATATAAACAAAGACACATGATACACCCCAAAAACGTGATTAAAACGGGGAATTTGTAAGATTCACTCACATTGGGTGCGTTGAATTGGAGATGGTGAGATGCGCACGATTTAGATGAGCGGATCGACGAGGAATACTAACCTAAATAATAATGGAAAAATATATTAAATGGATGGATTTTATTAAGGTTTTTAATGAAATTTTTAGATATATTTTTGTGAGTTTATGGCTATTTTCTATCTTTAAAAATATTATTTTTAAGTATTTTTAATTGATTTTTAAATTAAATTAAATAAATAAAAAATAAAAAAAATATTATTTTTTTTAAGCGTTGACCGTTGACCGGTTCGGTCAGCGAATAAACCTGCGCCGGATGGGATTCGAACCGGCGACCTCCTGTTCGCGTGCACGCAGCTCTACCAACTGAGCTACGTGTCTAACCCGAAATAAACTCGTTTTTAATTATATTTATACACTTATCTGAATTAACCGAAAATTCCTTTATTTGCAAAAACGTTTTAATTCAATTGGACCGGTGCTCGTGACGAGTTTCGAACGCGCGACGTGTAGTTCATATTGCACACAGTCCACCGCTGGACTGTGTGTCTAACCCGGTTATTATCTCGGTTTTTATTATACTTAACAACTATCTGATTTAACCCGGTTTAGTTCTCGATCAAAAAAGGCATGCTATTACACAAGGCATGCGTATAGCAGGGATCGAACGCGGGACGTGTATAGTTTTTATTTGCACACAGTCCACCGCTGGACTGTGTGTCTAACCTGTTTAAACTTCCGATTTTAATTAATCTTAACTCATTACTGAACTCGTCTTCTTCATACGAAACGCAGACATCGATCAACAATCCGATTCGTGATTAATTTAGTTAATAAACATGATGTCTAGTTTGAATGCATTAAACCGAACAGTTTGGGGAAAAAAGATACCGAACAGGTTGTCTTCTTCAGAGAGTCCGGCGAAACTTGTCGGCTCTGTTTTTGAACCTTCGGCTGAGAGAATCTATCAACAGGTTTAAGGGATTAGATATGAAATTGAACTAGTGAGATTGATTATCAGTATGTTGGAATGTGCATACCAGTAGTTAACGAGTTTCTGGCAATTCCAGAAGTTTTCCGGCGAAGATAAGATTTCCGATAAACGTTGACTAGGATCGATTCTGATGGAGGAGTTGTGTTAGAGACTGATTAATCACATGATTTAAACAGAAAGAGTCGGAGGAAATACCGTGTGGATGTGAGTCCCGGTTTTCCGGTGACTTGCAGAGTTTTTCCAGCGAGCTGATTCAGATGATTTGATGGTCCGAAAATGCGACGAAATTGGAATGGAGTATTGTTATGATAGTTCTGAATCGTGAGAATGGTCTGAAGCTTGAGTTAAATCAGAACTTTGATGAACTTTCGGTTTCAAAAACCGAAAATGATGAGACTTAAAGTTCAATCAATTTTAACTTGATTAGAAACCGTCATACATCGGTTATAAGCTGAGAAAGTGAATTTAACAACGATTTGACGATTGGTTTGCCGATTACCGTTTTTCAGATGGCGCCATCGGTTCAACTGAGTTTGTGTATAAGTTTCATTTATGTTCCTAGAGTTAACAGAAAACACATTGTGGCGGAGTGGTTTAGGGAATGAGTGTTAAGTTGTTGCAGCGACTCAGCTGACCCGGGTTCGAGTCCCGGCAGCTTCATATATTTTTTATTTATTTATTTTAACTTTTTATCAAATATAATTTTATAGTTTAGTTTATTTATTAATTATGTATCGTTTTAACTCAAAATAACCATAAATAATTAATGCACTTTTATAACTTGGTACTTGACTACAAAACGAAGCGGGTTTTGGAGACCCGATTTTTTTCAAATGTTACAGTATCCCCTACTTTTAGGAATTTCGTCCTGAAATTTAAATAGTTGAAGTAGTAGGAAAAAGATGCGAGTATTTTTCACGCATTGAGTCTTCACGTTCCCAAGTAAACTCAGGTCCCCGTTTCGACTCCCAGCGTACCCTAACAATTTGAATGCGACTTCGTCGAAGACGCTTCTCCCCGAAGTCCATGATCTCCACTGGTCTTTCAATAAAATGCATGGATTCATCAAACTGAATGTCTTCCAGCGGAATATGGAGATTCTCATCAGCGAGGCACTTCTTCAAGTTCGACAAGTGGAATGTGGGATGAATCCTGTTGAGTTCTTCTGGTAAGTCAAGCTTGTATGCTACAGGACCTACTCTTTCGAGTATCTTGAAAGGTCCTACGTAACGTGGTGCTAGCTTCCCCTTTTGACCAAAACGAACTACTCCCTTCCACGGTGATACTTTTAAAAGCACATGATCACCAATGTTAAACTCTAAGGGCTTCCGTCGTTTATCTGCATAACTCTTTTGACGACTTTGAGCTGCTAGAAGATTGTTTCGAATTTGATGAATCTTGTCTGTGGTTTCTTGGATCAATTCTGGACCAGTAATTTGTGCTTCCCCAATTTCGTGCCAACACACAGGAGATCGGCACTTTCGACCATATAAGGCTTCAAAAGGTGCCATGCCGATGCTCGAATGATAGCTGTTGTTGTACGAAAATTCAACTAACGGTAGATGGGCGTCCCAATTTCCCTTGAAGTCTATGACACATGCTCTAAGCATATCCTCAAGAGTTTGAATGGTGCGCTCAGACTGTCCATCAGTTTGAGGATGATAGGCGGTACTGAGATCTAATCGTGTGCCCATAGCGGATTGTACTGCTTGCCATGTTCGTGAGGTGAAACGACCATCATGATCAGAAATAATACTTAATGGTACCCCATGTCGGCTTACGATTTCGTTGATATAAATACGAGCAAGCTTTTCGTTCTTGAAATCTTCTCGAATAGGAATAAAGTGAGCTGATTTTGTAAGTCGGTCTATAATCACCCATATAGTGTCATACCCACCAGAAGTGCGAGGTAACCCGGTAATGAAATCCATGGTTATATTTTCCCACTTCCATACAGGTATTTCCGGTTGGACTAGAAGTCCTGAGGGTCTTTGGTGTTCAGCCTTCACCTTGGAACATGTGAGACACTTGGAAACAAAAACGGCAATATCCTTCTTCATTCCAGGCCACCAATAGGTGTATCGTAGGTCTTGATACATCTTATCGGCTCCTGGGTGTATAGAATATCGCGTTTTGTGAGCTTCATTCATAAGAGTTTCACGAGATTGTTGTGGTTAGGAATCCAGATACGATCTAGGTAATACAGGATACCATCTGATTTAGTTTCAAGTTTTAGCTCGGCTCCACAGGACATCTCTTTTCGTATATCTTCTTCTGTTATTGAAATGTGTTGAGCTTCTCGAATTTGATCTTTAATGTCGGTTATAATTTGCGAACATAGAAGATGAATGGAGTTCGCATAACCCTTCCGACTAAGTGCATCAGCCACCACATTTGCTTTACCAGGGTGGTATCTAATTTCACAGTCGTAATCATTCAGAAGTTCGACCCATCTTCGTTGCCTCATATTTAACTCTTTTTGATTGAAGATATGTTGAAGACTCTTGTGGTCAGTGTATATTTCACACTTAGTACCATAGAGATAATGTCTCCATATCTTAAGAGCGAATACAACGGCTCCAAGTTCTAGGTCATGAGTGGTGTAGTTCTTTTCATGTGTCTTGAGTTGCCTCGAGGCATAAGCTATGACTTTTCCTCTTTGCATGAGAACACAACCTAATCCTTGCCCTGACGCGTCGCAATAGACTACGAAATCATCACAACCTTCGGGAAGAGTGAGGATTGGTGCATCACAAAGTTTTTGTTTAAGAGTTTGAAAAGCTTCTTCTTGCTTGGGTCCCCATACGAATGGTTTTCCCTTATGGGTTAAAGCCGTGAGTGGCACAGCAATGCGAGAGAAGTTTGAAATGAACCGACGATAATAGCCAGCTAGTCCAAGAAAAGATCTTACTTCAGTTGGTGTACGTGGAGCTTGCCATTCTTGAACTGCTTTGATCTTTGAAGGGTCAACATGTATTCCTTTGTCATTGACTACGTGCCCGAGGAATTGCACCTCTTTTAACCAGAATTCACATTTAGAGAACTTGGCATAAAGCTTTTCCTTTTCTAGCAGTGCAAGAACGAGTCGAAGGTGACGCTCATGATCAGCTTTAGATTTTGAATAAATAAGAATATCGTCGATGAAAACTATAACAAATCGATCAAGGTAAGGTTTGCAGACTCTGTTCATTAGGTCCATGAAGACAGCTGGTGCGTTGGTTAATCCAAATGGCATAACCATGAATTCATAGTGACCATAACGAGTTCGAAATGCAGTTTTAGGGACGTCTTCGTCATGCACTCTAAGCTGATGATAGCCAGATCGAAGATCGATTTTCGAAAAGTAGCTGGCACCTTGTAGTTGGTCAAGAAGATCATCAATGCGAGGTAAAGGATAGCGGTGTTTGATGGTTAACTTGTTGAGCTCCCTATAGTCGATGCACATACAAAAAGATCCATCTTTCTTCTTTACAAAAAGGACAGGTGCACCCCAAGGCGATGAGCTAGGACGTATGAATCCCTTGTCAGTCAACTCTTGCAATTGAATGGCTAGCTCTTGCATTTCAGAGGGGGCTAACCTATATGGAGATTTTGCAACTGGTGTAGCACCAGGTATAAGGTCAATACGGAATTCGACATCTCTGATTGGAGGAAGTCCTGAAATGTCGTCAGGAAAAACTTGTGGAAAGTCTTTTACTACAGGAATGTCTTCAAGTTTCTTCTCTGTGGTCCCTTTCTTGATGATATGGGCTAAAAACGCGTCATAATTCTTGCGAAGATATTTTTGAGCTTGAAGACAAGACATTAAGCTGAGCCCTTTCGACGAGGTTTCTCCAATGATTCGAAGAGTCTGACCGTTTGAAAGAGGAATACGAATAAATTTTTCACGACATACAACTTCCGCCTGATGTTGACTGAGCCAATCCATACCGATTATGATGTCGAAACTTCCCAGCTTCATAGGAATAAGGTCGACTGAAAATCGTGGTCGTTTAAGGTGAGTGTACAGTTGCGTAATATAGAGTCTAATGAAACTAGTTTCCCGTCCGAAACTTCTACCGTTATGGATTCCGTGAGCTTATCCCGATTTTTGCTTAAGATAGGTTCAAATTCTAATGACACGAAACTTCTATCCGCACCAGTATCAAATAACATAGAGGCATATCTACCATTTATAAGAAACGTACCGTTGACCACATTGCCGTCAGCTCTGGCCTGGTTCGCGTTAATATTGAAAGCTCTTCCTCTTGCAGGTGGAGGAGCTTGGTTCGCTTGATTCACAGGGTTGGCTTGGGCCTGAGCATAAATAATATTAACCAGCCTTGGACATGTGTTTCTGAAATGACTTGGGTCGCCGCAATTGAAACAAGCCCGCATAGGTTGGCCCATAGGGTAATTGGGTTGATAGTATGTTTGGGCTAAATGTTGGGTGGGTGGAAATGGTAGTTGTTGTTGTGCTTGACCCATTAACTGTTGGTGGGTTTGGGTTAAAGGTTGGTGGCGGTTTGTTCGTTGAGGCATGCGGCAGTTTTGAACAGTATGTCCTGCGCGACCGCAGCCGGTGCAGTATTGGCAAGGATGATCAGGGGAGTGGTGATACTGACAACGGTTACATTTTGGTAATGGGCCTGTGTAGGGTCTTCTGTATGGCGCGGGTGAAGGAGTGACTGGAGTGATGGGTGCAGCAGGAATAGGGGTGTTGGTTTGGGTGACTGCAAAATTCCTGGTGTTACGCTTCCTCTTGTTAGCAAACTTAGAGGAAGGAATGGGGTGGTTTGAGGTTTGTCCCTCAACAGGGGCTTTCTTCTTCTCTTCTTTGAACTTCCCATTGCGAATTCGGTTTTCGGTCAGTTCAGTTGCCAACTCCATGGCAGCTTCAAGTGTTACCGGTGAAACGACTGAGAACCGAATCTTGGATTTTCGAGGGAAGTCCTCGAATATAATGCTCGATCAGGCGATAGGTTGGAGTGAATAAATTTGGAACCATTTGGTTCAATTCCAAGAACCTCTTGTTGTAAGTAGAGTGATCACCATCCTTTTGCCTTAGAGCATGAAATTCATCCTCCAACTTCTTAATTTCACTTCTAGGACAGAAACGTCTAGTCATGATTTCCCTTAACTCCTCCCAAGTTAAGGCCATCGCATCTTCAGTTCCCCTCTTTCCTTTCTCAGTATTCCACCGAGTGAGAGCTACACCAAGTAGTCTCCCGGTGGCGTAACGAACCTTGCGATCCTCAGGACAATCGCAGTTTAGGAAGGCGTTTTCCATCTCCTCGAACCAATGTAGGAGAGCAGTGACACCCTCGGTCCTTTCGAATTTTGGAGGATCACAGGACTTTAAAATGTTTGTAAGAGCACTTGATGGTAGGAGGGTTGTCGATGTTCTGGTCCTGTTGTTGAGGAGGGTTAGTAGGATTTGTAGCAAGGGCTTGTTGTACTTGTACCACGATGTCAGGCAATATCGTGGCCATTTGTTTCGCGATATGAGTGGCCAAACGTTCCTGAGACTTTCCCGATCTTTTACCCCTTCGATGCTGTCTAGACGACATCTACAGGATCATAAAATGAGAAGATTGTGAGTTTATGGTGTCTTTTTAGGTGTCATGTGTCTTTAAGAAAATGAAAATAACATAAATATCAATAATGCAACTACATCCATAGGATGTCTTGGGTTCGCTCATGTTGGGCCTCAAATGTCCCCCATACCTTCACCTATATAGTCATGTGGGCCCCCATGGCTATTGGCTTGGTAGGATTCACATTAGTATTGGCAATTTAACACTCGCATCCCCCGAATGCAAACCACAAAATCGTTCATGAGATGTTTGGTCGGAACGTGTCCAGGTGTAGACACAATGACAACTCAAAGTGGGATTAGTTCACACGACGTTTGATATAGCATGCTTTGGCCTAATAAGTACTTCGTACTCTCATCGTTAGTCCCCAGGTAGGCAAACTGGTCCTTATTTTGGATTTATACGAATGCCAGCCTAGACAGGACGTTCCGACTACCGGTACTAGTACCCTTCCAGTTACTACATGCCCGTCATGAGAACTCACTTTGATGAGATTTGAAAACACGAAAATCATTGTAAAATCAATCATGATGTGGTGTGTGCTTTCATGGATGTGATATGTTATGAGCATACGATTTCATGATAGGCATTATTTGATAATACATACTTATGAACATGCTTGCACAATATCAAATGTAACATTTAACAAAAAACATATAAACATCATGAAATTTGGCATATAACACACAAAATTCTTATAAGTTTCTAATCGACTATAGTATAGGCTCTAAGGGTCTAATAACCTATCCTATATCCCTATAGTCATGGCTCTGATACCAATCTGTCACACCCCGACCCGCAGCGGAAATAAGAGTCGGGGCATAATTGGGTTATCACCAAAGCACATGACATTTACTATTATGTTTCATAATTAATAAAGTCAAAGTTACATTTTCAAACATCCAAACATGTTCATTCAATACAAAGGAAAATAACCAAACATAACAATCCCAATACTAAATCGTTTTATTCTTCTAATCCAGGTCCTATATGTTCCTAGCTGCTGCTGGTTCACCTGTATCATGTGTAAAATGGGAGTTTTTGGGTCAACATAAGTTGGCGAGTGAACCTTATCAGATAAACATTTAATAATGATTTTATGGTTAGTTTATCAATGAAATATTGTGCATAACATAAATGAGCAAATGTAAATAATCAAGCATTGGCAAATAGCAGTTACAATTATAACATACAATAACACTTGCTAGCATACATGAATATACCAATATCATACGATAACTAACATAAATGAACTGTGCGATCAAGGCTCAATCAAACGGAGCCGATCGTATTGCATGTACTGAAAATGTAAAATGAACTGTGCGATCAAGGCTCAATCAAACGGAGCCGATCGTATTGCATGTACTGAAAATGTAAAATGAACTGTGCGATCAAGGCTCAATCAAACGGAGCCGATCGTATGCGGGCACGCCAGGTTCAACCGCATAATAAAATGGGGAACAAGCTCTACACTCATAAATGGGGAGCGGCGGCCTCGGCAATTGCATGTACTGAAATAATAATTTGCATCCAATAATAACTACTTAACAGCAACAAACTAAATACACATGTTCATGATATGATGTATGCACAATGGTTTAGTTATAATATGTATATAAACAAAGACACATGATACACCCCAAAAACGTGATTAAAACGGGGAATTTGTAAGATTCACTCACATTGGGTGCGTTAAATTGGAGATGGTGAGATGCGCACGATTTAGATGAGCGGATCGACGAGGAATACTAACCTAAATAATAATGGAAAAATATATTAAATGGATGGATTTTATTAAGGTTTTTAATGAAATTTTTAGATATATTTTTGTGAGTTTATGGCTATTTTCTATCTTTAAAAATATTATTTTTAAGTATTTTTAATTGATTTTTAAATTAAATTAAATAAATAAAAATATAAAAACATATTATTTTTTTTAAGCGTTGACCGTTGATCGGTTCGGTCAGCGAATAAACCTGCGCCGGATGGGATTCGAACCGGCGACCTCCTGTTCGCGTGCACGCAGCTCTACCAACTGAGCTACGTGTCTAACCCGAAATAAACTCGTTTTTAATTATATTTATACACTTATCTGAATTAACCGAAAATTCCTTTATTTGCAAAAACGTTTTAATTCAATTGGACCGGTGCTCGTGACGAGTTTCGAACGCGCGACGTGTAGTTCATATTGCACACAGTCCACCGCTGGACTGTGTGTCTAACCCGGTTATTATCTCGGTTTTTATTATACTTAACAACTATCTGATTTAACCCGGTTTAGTTCTCGATCAAAAAGGCATGCTATTACACAAGGCGTGCGTATAGCAGGGATCGAACTCGGGACGTGTATAGTTTTTATTTGCACACAGTCCACCGCTGGACTGTGTGTCTAACCTGTTTAAACTTCCGATTTTAATTAATCTTAACTCATTACTGAACTCGTCTTCTTCATTACGAAACCCAGACATCGATCAACAATCCGATTCGTGATTAATTTAGTTAATAAACATGATGTCTAGTTTGAATGCATTAAACCGAACAGTTTGGGGAAAAAAGATACCGAACAGGTTGTCTTCTTCAGAGAGTCCGGCGAAACTTGTCGGCTCTGTTTTTGAACCTTCGGCTGAGAGAATCTATCAACAGGTTTAAGGGATTAGATATGAAATTGAACTAGTGAGTATTGATTATCAGTATGTTGGAATGTGCATACCGGTAGTTAACGAGTTTCCGGCAATTCCAGAAGTTTTCCGGCGAAGATAAGATTTCCGATAAACGTTGACTAGGATCGATTCTGATGGAGGAGTTGTGTTAGAGACTGATTAATCACATGATTTAAACAGAAATAGTCGGAGGAAATACCGTGTGGATGTGAGTCCCGGTTTTCCGGTGACTTGCAGAGTTTTTCCGGCGAGCTGATTCAGATGATTTGATGGTCCGAAAATGCGAAGAAATTGGAATGGAGTATTGTTATGATAGTTCTGAATCGTGAGAATGGTCTGAAGCTTGAGTTAAATCAGAACTTTGATGAACTTTCGGTTTCAAAAACCGAAAATGATGAGACTTAAAGTTCAATCAATTTTAACTTGATTAGAAACCGTCATACATCGGTTATAAGCTGAGAAAGTGAATTTAACAACGATTTGACGATTGGTTTGCCGATTACCGTTTTTCAGATGGCGCCATCGGTTCAACTGAGTTTGTGTATAAGTTTCATTTATGTTCCTAGAGTTAACAGAAAACACATTGTGGCGGAGTGGTTTAGGGAATGAGTGTTAAGTTGTTGCAGCGACTCAGCTGACCCGGGTTCGAGTCCCGGCAGCTTCATATATTTTTTATTTATTTTATTTTAACTTTTTATCAAATATAATTTTTATAGTTTAGTTTATTTATTAATTATGTATCGTTTTAACTCAAAATAACCATAAATAATTAATGCACTTTTATAACTTGGTACTTGATTACAAAACGGAGCGGGTTTTGGAGACCCGATTTTTTACAAATGTTACATTTATAAGATGTATGCCTTCAATATACATGTTGTGGTGTTTTTATGAGTTAGGGTGTTATTTCAAATGCGAAAATCCCTTCAACAACGCCAAAAATCGGTTGCATATATTCAATTAGATTTTATTAGTTAAATTACACTTATACTCTAAAACTACCAAAATAAAAAGGGACAAATGTCACTTCCATAATCTTTCTTATCCTTCTCACACTTTTAAATTTTCTCACATGAACCTCTACCTATATATATATATATATATATATATATATATATATATATATGATTAGGTTCATTTGTGAACAACTTTTTGAGATGAACTGAGTGAACTAATATTGGCCTTTGATTATTTTTTAGACTAAAAGGGTAAGATTAATATTAGTTAAGCATTTTTTATCAAAAGTCTTTTATTTTCTCATTTCTTAACTCTCTCTCTCTCTCCCTCCTCTCTCATTTTTAATTATTTCTTTATTATTTTAATTATATGAGATTAAAGGGACTAATGTTTATTTTTAAATAAACTCTTATGTTCTTTTTTAAATTAAAATTTTTACCTAATTAAATTATGTTTTTTTCATATGTGTATACATGTCAGTATATACAATGACTTATACACTTTTGTATAATTACATCTTGTTCCACAGGTCGGTATAAACCATATTTATACACCTGTGTATTATTCAAGTACATATGTGTATATAGGTCGGTATATACCAAACATATACACCTGCGTATTATTCAAGTGCATAGTGTATACAGGTCGGTATATACCAGACTTATACACCTATGTATTATTACATCTTGTTTCCACTATTCATCTTTTCATCAAACATTGATCTAGTACATATATGTATAGAAAATATAATTAAATATTTCTCATAGTGTTATAGATAGAACAATATTTGATAATGTTTCTATTTTTTAAAATTATCAAATATTAAGTTAGGTAATTTGTGAGAGAAAAAACTATAGAGAATGTAATTAAATATTCTTTTAATAGGAAAGAGAAATCAGGAAAGAGAAAAAATCAATTAATTAAATTGAGAGAGAAAAATACAATTTATAACCTTGTGTTTATTAAAATACATGTAAGTACAAAGAAGATTACAATCTTACCACTAAACAAAAAATCTAGATCTACAAAATTAATGGTCAGGATAAGTTTATTTTCTTCACAAATACACCATTGTTCACTCATGAACCCTACCCTATATATATAGACGAGGGTTTATCTTGACAACGCTAACGATTGCGAGAACCGTGAGAACGAATAAGAAACCAATCAAAACCATTTTTTAATACAATCATAATTTTAATTAAAATACGTCATAAAAAGACATTACAACGTCAAATAATTCATTACTCCTCTCAAAATCATCTTTATACACATGTGTAAATATAACAAATTTACACATGTGTAAATGGCAAACTTACAAATGTATAAATGGCAAACTTACACATGTGTAAATTTTCTTTATTTCCTAATTCAAGTAAATTTAAATGCGTAAATTAAATTTTTAGAATTGTATTCGAATAATAATGAAAAGTGTAAAACGAAGTTCTGAATTTTACTTGTTTTTACAAAGTTCTAATGTTTTTTTTATTCGTTCTACGGTATTTAACCTTCTCATTTAAACCCTCCATATGTATACCCTCCATATGTATACATGATTTTTTTGATGGAATGAATTCTAGTTCCTGCGAATTTTAAGAACCAGACGAATCTTAGGTCACCATACCAACATTGTTCGTATTTGTAATGTGATCTTTATCTTAGTAATACATAAGTAGTTGGTAGTCCCAAGTCACTAGGAACTATTAAAGGATATTATATAATCTTATTAAGAAGACCTGTATTGATTTTTACATAGTTCGGAATTATATCGGATTAAAGTATTTTATCACTCTTACAAACTTCCATAACCTCTAAACCTAAGTACTTCTAAATGTATATCAACGTCAACTATGAAACTGAAATCCTTAACCGTTGAGAGAAAAACACCTTAACTACACACTAACACCGCACTTCTTGATACAACATACAACCCCTTTTGTAGTATTTTTGTAATTACAAACACAATGGAAACAAACAAGATCATGAATCTTGATACAAGTGAACCTCAAACCGGTCATGTAACCCTTTCATATTAGCAAGTATCACTAAACTATTACTCATGTACACACTCGACCTCCTCATCCTCACCTTCACCTCATCCGCAACCATCGATCCCACCTCCTCCAAACCCTCCACACACTTCTCCTAATCTGCCATCGCCGCGCTAATCCACGTCATCAAATCCGCCACCCTCCCCTGCATCATCTCCCCATCCCCGTTCACAATCTCAACCGCCCCACTGAGTCGACTCACCGCATCATCAAACAAACTCACACACTCTCTAAATATTAAACCAGTATATAAATTAGTTACTTTCGTAATTAAAGTTTTTGACATCAACGATACCTTAACAACCTCATTAACCGCGAGGTGCAACGTAATGTTGAAAATCATCATAGGATCAATAACATCACTGGAGTTAACTGTGCTGAGGTGAGCAAAAAATGACTCCGGATGCTGCGTGACTGCACACACGGAGTTAATAACTGACTGAGTGGCCAGTTTTCATTTTCAGCGGCTTGTAATTGCGGCTGTAGTGCGGGTCATGCTGGCGACTAACTGAAAATGCGATAATGGTGCCGATGATGATGGTGAAGATTGTTAGTGTAATGACGATAGGAATGGTTTTGCTCTGTGTCGGAGCGGGAGGTTGATGGTGAGCAGAGGGCGTTTTGCCGCCATCTGGGTGCACTTTGTTGTAGCCTCTGATGTAGTTGACGGATTCTTCCATGTTGAGGGTTTATGAAGGTGTAGTATATGCAGGTTGAAGATGAGTTTATATAAGGTAATGTAGGTTAGGTTAGGTGCGGTGTGGTTTTGTTTCTTCAATTTATTATTTATATTTATTACTAGTGCGGAATCCGCAGAGTCGATAATATCGGCGAGCACACAAGTCAAATTTGAAAATGTTAAAAATCGTATATACGTTGTGCGTTTGTATATATAAAGCACTCGTGTTTCGCGGCTTCAACGCATGGGAAACCCTTATCATAAACAGAGAAACCCTTATGATAAACATTATATACTATATTGCAACATTTTTTATTTAGTGGAAAGCTGCGTGTTACAGCGTAGCCGACAATTTTCATCTAAATTTTTAATTAACTTCTCTAAAATTACAAAATATATTTTATGTTAAATTTGATTAATTTTGGTTCACGGAGTAGTTCTTTAGTCCAGATATACAAGTACAGCAGATGGTATTTTTTAATAAATGTTATTGGTTAATGTGATGAGTTTATTATCGATAAACTTATTTCTCATTATTTATAAATAATCTAATGGATAGTATAAATTTATTAGACATAAATGCCATTGATCAAGAGAATAAAGGTATGAATGAAAGAAAATGGCAAAAAGTTAGCAATTTTAACTTAACCCTTCATATGTCATCTTAAAATTTGATAAAAATTACAATTTTATATATAGAAAATGCTTTATATAGTAATATAGATTAACATGAGTATGTAAGTTATAAATATAAAAAATGTAAATGAATTATGGGTATGTGAGTTATAATATAAAAAAGTAAATGAATTATGGGACTTTCAGTTGATCTCCATAAAAAATGCACTTAGTGTTCATACCAAAATCATCAATTTATTAACTTCTACAGTGAATCTGTTTTTTGTCATACATTCTGCAATGGTAATATATCTTTTTTTTTTCATACGTAGGTATTTTACAATTGATAAAAACCTCAGAGTTGCAACTGTATTTGAAGTAATCAAGAGTTGACTGGAATCCGGAACTTGATGTGTCAGCTTTTTTGGGAAAGCGAATGAGTTTAGCTATTTCCCACTTGCGAGGATGATACACGACCTTCTTTACCATTCCAATATATGCTTTGGCATCTAAGTCTACCTTTAGTGTTAGCGGACGATTACTTGATCAACATCCAAGTTCACTTAATAAAGATACAGTTGAAATTCTTATTTGCACAAAATATTGATATATGTAAGTTATTGTAATGTCTATTTTCGTATGGGGTATATTTTTTCAATGATAAACTAACATTCTTCTAAATACATCTAAACCTGTATCCTTTATAAATTGATTCACCCATCTCTTAAAGAGAGAAAAATCACCTAATAGACGCCTCTAATTATGCCCATATTTATAGTATTGTAATTAGTGTTTATTGAATCAATTAACTCCAAAATTAGATGATCTCTTGTACCATTATATATTGATCATATTGTGAATGAAAGATGCAAGAAATTTATCACAGTGGTATCACCCTAAAGATCATACCTATCCCTCCTGCCACCTCCAAACCCTTGCCGCCGTCCCCAATTTTTTTTTCTTTCAATGGCTGATCACAAGTTGCACCCTGCTGTCACCGTTTCCAACATCCGAACCTTCGTCCCCATCACCTTAGACAATGAAGCGCCGATTATAACACATGGTCGGAACTATTTCGAATCCATTGTACGGCGTTTCTAGTGGCTGACCACCTTGAGCGTCGTTCCTCACCCATTGTTTCCTCATCTACCAATAAGGAAAAGCAATCGGCCTCCCCCTTGCTGACTCGTGGGAACGCCTTGATGCCATAGTTCTCCAATGGATCTATGGCACAATCTCTACCGGTCTTCTAAAAACTGTTATCAAAAAGAGCACCACCACATATGATGCTTAGAAAGCCATCGAGAATCTCTTCCAAGACAATAAAGCCACCCGAGCCCTCTTTCTCAAACAGAAATTCGCGAACACTTGTCTTGAAAATTTTCATCCATGCATGAATATTGTCAAGAGATTAAGGTTTTGGCCGATCAATTGAATAACGTTGATGCCCTGGTTGACGAACAAGATCTCGTTTTGCAAACCATATCCGGTCTCACCGAACAACACGAAACCGTAGGCACCATACTCCAAAACACCAAACCTTTACCCTTGTTCATTGAGGTTCGTTCCCAGTTGTGCATAACTGAAACTACAAAAGCTAACCAAGCCCTCCACTCTGCCCACCAATCCGCAACCGCTCTGCACGTCCAAAGCCAAACCCGCTCCCCTTCGGCTAATCCCCACACCACCTCCTCTCAAACCACATCCGACACTACCCGCGGCCGAGGCCGTTCCCATGGACGCGGCAGAGGCCGTTCATCATCTTCTTAGCCGAACCGTTTCAGGGGGCAGCCCAGTTATTCGGCCCAATCCCAACACCCCTACATAATATTTCCCAACAATTAGGCCACTACCCAATGGGTCTCTCTTCTTAACAATACATACAGCCCTCATTCCAACCAAACACCACCCTGCCCTTACCCATCAACCCCTCGGCCGAATGGTTCACAGGGCATTCTGGGCCACGGCCTGCACAGGCCCACATGGCTACTTACAGCCAAAGCCGACCGACATTGCACAGGCGCTCTATACTCTCTCTATGAGTCAACCCTCTGATCCAGTTGGTTACATGGACACTGGCGCCTCTGGCCACATGGAGCAACCAGGTATGAATTTCCCGTCTATTTTTAATTCTTGCACTAATAAGCAAATAATTGTTGGCAATGGCACAATCATTTCCGTAATTGGACAAGGCAATAAAACACTACCACCACCTTTCCCGCCCTTAAAACTAAACAATATCCTTTATGCTCCTAACCTTATCAAATACCTCATCTCTGTCTGTCGCCTAACGACTGACAATTTACTTTCAATTGAATTTGACCCGTTTGGTTTTCTTTTGAAGGATCTCAAGACCAAGGAACCTATCCTACGATGCAATAGCTCGGGAGACCTCTACCCTCTGACCATCAACTTCATCACGCCTCTATCCAAACCTACTCTTTAGCTGCTGTTACTCAAGACCGTTGGCATCAACGCCTTGGGCACCTGGGCAACTCTTTATTGCGTTCATTAAAGTCTAGTTTTTTTTATTGATTTTAGTAAAACGAACAATCCACTTTGTCAATCATGTGTTTTTAGCAAAGGTGCTAAACTTCCGTTTTATGATTCTATGAAACAAAACACATTTACCTTTGATATCATTCACAGTGATTTGTGGACCTCCCCGGTTTTAAGCACCGGTGGTCACCGTTATTATATATTGTTGCTTGATGATTTAACAGATTTTTTATGGACTTATCCCCTAACCAATAAGTCTCAACTTTACAACACCTTTACCACCTTTCATAACCACATCCATACACAGTTGAACGAAAAATTAAACAGTTCCAATGTGACAATGGCACCGAATATACCAACAATAATTTTAAACAATTTTGTCACATCAATGGCATGCATTTTCGTCTCTCCTGTCCCCACACCTCCTCCCAAAATGGCAAAGCCGAGAGAAAAATACGAATCATCAATAACATGATTCGCACCCTTATATCTCAAGCCTCTTTACCTCCCTCATTTTGGCATCTGCCCTCGAAACTGCCACCTACCTCCTAAACATTCTTCCTAAGAAAACTTACAAATTCTTAACCCCTACTACCCTTCTATACAATGTCCTCCCAACCTACACACATCTTCGTGTGTTTGGTTGTTTATGCTATCCCATCACTCCCTCAACCACCATAAATAAACTCACCAAACCGCTCCAAACCTTGTGTCTTTCTTGGTATCCTTCAAACCATCAAAGATATAAATGTTTTGATATCTCTACTAATCAAATCTTTATATCTCGCCATGTGTAGTTTGAGGAATCCATTTATCCCTTCTCCATACGAAACTCCAACACCACCCTTGACTACACCTTTCTTTCCCTCCATTTAACCCACTGATGTGGGATACTGTCACCTCAAACCAACCCACTGTCCCACTCAACGCCACACACCCTACTTCCCTCGGCCCAACTTCAGCCGCACAACCGCTTCACCCCATCCTTCAACATCTCCTCCACAACCAACAGGCCCACATACAGCTTCCCCTGGCCCAACCGCCCCCTTAGCCCAAACCATTTCTCCATCTCATTCTTCAACCTCGGCCCACTTTTCGGACCCAGCTCCGAACACCTAGCCTCCACCTCAACCGTCACCTCAACCCACCCCTCCTCACTTGGTTCCACAACAACCGACCCGTTTCATGCGCACTAGAGCAATGGACGGTATCACCAAACCCAAACAACTATTCAACCTTAACACTACTTCCATTGTTCCAATCCCGAAAACTCCCCACCTTGCTTTGTCCACACCTGAATGGTACGATGCCATGCAAAACGAATTTAGTGCACTTATTAAAAATGAGACTTGGGAACTAGTACCACGTCACTCGGACATGAATATTATATGTAGTATGTGGCTCTTTAAGCACAAATTTTGTTCCGATGGCTCTTTAGAAGTTACAAAGCAAGGTTAGTATGTGATGGTCGTAGTCAACAGGTTGGGATTGACTGTGGTGACACTTTCAGTCCGGTTGTAAAACCAACTACTATACGGACGGTCCTCACTCTAGCTCTTTCTAAATCATGGCCGATACACAATTAGATGTTACAAACGCATTTTTACACGCCACTTGCAGGAAACTGTTTACATGCACCAACCAATGGGATTTCGCCATCGGGACTACCCTGATCATATTTGCCGCCTAAAGAAGTCTCTTTATGGCCTCAAATAGGCACCCAGGGCCTGGTATCAACGGTTCACTGATTTTATCCTTTAGCATGGCTTTACTCAGTGCAAAACGGATAATTCCCTATTTATTTATCACCACGGTCATGATGTCGCCTATCTTCTAATCTATGTGGACGACATCATACTCACCACCTCCTCTGACCAACTTCGCCAAAGTCTCATGACTATTCTTGCAGGTGAATTTGCTATGAAGGATTTGGGACCCTTATCCTATTTTTTGGGCATCTCGGTCACTAGAAAGGGTGACACTCTTTTCCTGTCACAACATGCATATGCCAAAGACATCATTCATCGCGCAGGTATGGACTCATGCAAACCTGCAGCAACACCGGTCGACACTCAGAGTAAATTGGCCAGTGAACCGGATTCTTTATATGATGACCCTACCACCTATAGAAGCCTTGCAGGTGCATTACAGTACCTAACCTTCATACGACCAGACATAGCAAACGCAGTTCAGCAAACATGTATGCACATCACTCCCCTTGCATGGCTCACTGGAACGCTCTTAAGCGTATCATTAGGTACTTACAAGGCACTGCTGAATATGGTCTCCATCTATGCTCTTCTTCGGCACTCTTCATTCGTGCCTACACAGATGTTGATTGGGCAGGCTGTCCTGATACTCGTTGCTCTACATCCGGGAACTGTGTCTATCTCGGCGAAAAACCATATTTCCTGGTCCTCAAAGAGACAATCCACCATTTCACGTTCTAGTGCTGAGGCTGAATACCGTCGAGTTGTCAATGTGGTTGCAGAAATTTGTTGGCTGCGAAATCTTCTTCTTGAGCTACATCGTCGTTGACCAAAGCTTCCCTAGTCTACAGTGACAATGTCATGCCATTTACTTATCGGGCAACCCAGTCCACCATCAACGAACCAAGCACATCGAGCTCGACATTCACTTCGTCAGGGAGCACGTCAAAAAAGGCCTGGTTCGTATACTTCACATGCCTTCCCGCTTTCAGATTGCCGACATCTTCACCAAGGGACTTCCTCGGGTTCTCTTTGATGATTTTCGATCCAGTGTAAGCATACGTTCGCCTCCTGCTTCGACTGCGTGGGTGTAATAGGCGCCTCTAATTATGCCCGTATTTATAGTATTTTAATTAGTGTTTATTGAATCAATTATCTCCAAAATTATAAGATCTCTTGTACCATTATATATTGATAATATTGTGAATAAAAGAGAAAAAAAGTTTATCACAATTCTACATCACCTTAAATGCTTAATATAATAAGTTAATAATAAGACTTACAAGAACCTTATGTAGTTTGATTCATTTTCCTCTTTTTTATTTTCAATATTTTGATGCTGAATTAAAATTGTTGTCCTTCTGTATAAAAAATAGACATATGTATATTATCTATAAAATTAAATTTATTACTAACAATTCACTATTCAATCACGTTCACTATTCAATCACATGCTATGAATTAATATAGGTAGATAATGTCGTTCTCGAGGTAGTAGGTATGTGGTATTCTTGTATTTTCATTTATTGAGTGAGCCCTCTTATTATGGTTGATTCACGCTACTTCATCTTCATCATCACAAACATTGCCTCACTACTAATATTAGACCCTGACCATTCAACTTCGTGTAGGGCTAGAAAGACGAGACTGAAGAAGGTCACACGTAGCAGCGACTTCTAGTATAAGACAAAGTAAATTTGTTAGTTTTTTAAATATCATCAGGAGAAAGGTAGTTAATAATAAACTAACTTTAAAAGTGAACGACATAAGCTTATTTTGGTTCATGAAAAAACACCAGGTCTAGAATGTACTAAATCGTAGAGTTTATCTTTGAAGGAATGGTCTCGTCAAGAAGATCAATTCTTAATTTTTCCTTAATCATTGGCTGGGAGTATAATCTACAAAACAATAACATCGTGAAGTTCGTTATAAGGAGGAGAGGTTTGGGGAGGGGGGGGGGGGTTCTGTTTGTAACCACTACCTGACATGAGAATAAGTATCGTATAAAAAAATAAATGAGCGTGTGTTAAGAGTAAGAGAGTGAGAGAGACAATCCTTAAACATGTGGTTGAAGACTGATATTTATAGCCGAGGAGTGTAGAGAAGGAGATGGATTGACGAGCCTTGGATCGGACGTCGCCAACAAGGAATATCTGGTTGGTCCCCTCTAAAATGACCATTAGTGTTTGCAAAGGATTGAGACGTTGGCGCACGGTGTGGGAGCCACGTGGCCTAACGGTTGTCCTTGTTGTCTAGGCTATCACCAATTGTGAGTGGAGATCATAGAGTAGTGAATGGCATAACCTGATTGGTTACACGTCACTGTCCTTTTGTATTTTTTGTCTCCTGCACAATTGATCATCATGGGAGTTGTCAGGGTAGGGCCTAGCGCACGCTAATTGCTGCAGCACTTGCCATCTATACTATTCGTACTTGTATTAGTTGTCACTGCGTTGCGTGTGCCGATGACAACTTGCGCACATGCTCTAGTGATAATTTGGTGTTATTTTGTTAAGTTTGGGTATAGCCCTTTGCGTGCATATTTTGTAATGCCTTTCACAAGGTTTAGGACCATAGCCCTTCAAGTCCCCCAGTCAAGTGCTGCTCCCGTGCGTGGATGGCAAGTGGGTGGAGCTCTGAACTAGTTGAGTGTTGTCTTTGGTTTTATTGTTTTGCGCAAGCCTAGTTTCTCCTTTTATGCTGTGGGGTTGCGCATGTTCCTTTTGCTTACTTACGTGTTCTGGTCGGAGGCGCAATGCGCATAGTACCTTGCTTCCTTAGAGGAAAAGGAACTTTGTTGCGCATGTGTGCAAGGTTTGAATTTTAAAATGGAATCTTTTGAAAATAATGTTTGGTGAGAAGTACAGCTGATGTGACCGCTGAAACTGTGATAGGAATGTCATCACAATGTCAGCGGTTCTTTTTTGCCTTGTGTCAGGCGCTTAGAGGCCACGCGTGCGTGAGGCGTCCTTTCAACTTTTCCCACCTGACGTATCAACTACTGATTGGGCATGTGCCACAAGTGGTGGACACGGTTACCCATCGCATTAAATGCGATGGGTATTAATACGCCGATTAGGGTATGTAGAAATACCACCTCGTTCAAGTCCATTTCCAATATTCTCTCAACCATCAAGTTGTTCTTCATTGTTCTTGAAGATCTCCTTCTAATCTTCAAGTTTCCCATAAATGTTGACCTCGTCTCAACAGGAAGACGTTGTACCTGAATAGACATGTAGTTTGCCACTGTCAAGGTGGCCTGAATTAGTGTTCGAGCATATTGTGAATGGATTCTGCTTTCCCAACTAATGGGGTGCAACCTATCCGGCAGTTAGTCAAACCACAGCTGATGCTCCTGCTGGCTACATAACTTTATTCGCCAATTTCTTCCATGATGGTAACTGTCACATCCCGACTCGTGAAAGATTATCGGTCGGAGCGAGATGATTATCCAAAGCTTATGACAAACTATTAGAGTTTAAATATTTAATCATGTCAAAATTTATAAATGTCACCGAACACATAAAATTTGCAATAATCCAAACAAAAATTAGAAAGCATGATCATAAAAATAAATCTCGTTTAGTTAACTAAGGCAGTTCCAACGTGATCTTCATCCAAGCTCCTCAAATCTGATTTCTTGTAGCATGGGTACAATAATTATTTTGGTCAACATAAGTTGGTGAGTAAATCTATATTTAAATAGAATAATTTATTTTATTATTTGAAAGGATTAACATGAAATAATGTGTTAACGAGACAATCACAACCAATAATCACCACAAATACCCACCCCAACAATTAAACAAAATACCAACCAAATGCGATACTGCGTGAGTCAAGCCCGAAGAGCGAGTCTAAATGATGGTGGTGATACTAGGTTACAACCCTGACCGTGGGGAACCTAGTCAGCCAATGGATCCACGTGTGAAACTGCGATACAAAGCGAGTAAACAAACAATATGATACTTAGACACAGAGCGAGTAAATAAACAAGTAGCAATTATATAACACATTATCTACACATTTACTTTGCATGTTGATAATTAAATTAAATGATATACCCCCAAAAGGTTAATTGTAGAAAAGGGAAAGAGATTGATCTACTCACACTTTGCGAAGATCAATTGAGAAAATGAAACCGTCCGAGAAAACGAATAAATCCAATTGTAACAATTACCCTAAAAATTCAAATAACAGAATTCCTAACGACCAACAAAAAAAAGAAACTATAAAATTAGTTTCTATGATTTGGGGACTTTTGTATAGTCTAAACATTCAATAATGTCCAATAAACAGTAAATTAGTAATTATTAAACTATCAAAATAATATGATTTGTTATAATAAAAACCATTATTTGGTTATTATATGTTGTAAATGATATATTTAGATAAGTTAGTAAAAATTAATTTAAATCTATTATCTATTATCTATTATCTATTACATATAATAAATGAAAATGATTATGGGACATATGTCAGCATATTAGGGCTTCTTAGGTTTCGTTTTGGCGAGAAAATAATGGGTCACTTTTTTGTTCAGTGAATCCACATTTTGCCCTAACCTGATCCAACCATCAATTCGGATTCATATATAAACCTAAAAGTCACGTTTCTTCCTTCGTTTCACTCTTTATATGCTAGGGTTTTTGTTTCTCTTTGCAGACATGAACCAAAATCCTAATCCATATGACATTCAGGTAAACAATGCTTCTACTTTTCCATCACTATGATTCTCAAATCGTGATCCCCTCTATTTTCATTAGTAACCCCAATTAGCTGTTTGTTTTAAACTTTTCATTGCCACTTTCTTTTGTCAAGCATCTTTGATATCCAGATATTCGATCAATCAAGCAGGTATTGGATTTTTAAACTCTTCATATTCATTCCTAATCTTTTGGTATGTGATGGTCAAAATCGCCAACATGAGTCGCTTGAGGGTTTTTATTCATTGGCATCGACGCTCTCTAGGGTTTATGTGACACCCTGTGTTTTTTGATTACTCTCCTACTGTCATTACAAACGTGTTGTTACGAAATGGTGCAATGATATTACTTTAGGTGTGATTAAAGTTTAATTAAAATTTATAAATCCCTAATGTGCAATGGAATTTGCAAAAGATAAAATTAAAGAATTTAGTGTTTAAAGTGATGAATACCCTATGAATGTGGTGACGACCTGGCTAGTGTTTAGAAGCCCATGAACGTGCCTGATATATTAGTATAAGGTGGAAGTATAAGTCTTTGGGGCAGGGGGGGGGGGGATTTAGAAGAAAAGCGCATACGCCTTAGTTGGTGGTTTTCTGTCTATATTGTCCGGAAATTTGCTTGTGTTGTAGACTTTTAACGGTCTTAAGGAAAACCATACACCACTAAATATCAGGTAATATTCTAATTATTAAAATTATGATAGAATTTGTGGGAAAATATTATTCCATAGTTATTAAGTTCAAACAAGTGAAATTAGAGCTAAACTTTTATAAAAGTTGAAAAAAATTTATAAAATGTGTAAGTAATATTTTTATAAAAAATATCAACCTCCTCATAAACTCTAATTTTCGGCCATGGGGCCTGACTCCCACCTAAATCTCATACAAATCTCTAAAATCTTCCAAAATCATTAAAATCTCTTACACACTTTAACCCAAAACCACACTTCACCTCCCTAATCATTCCCAACCCTTCCCAAGAAAATCTCTCTCCTTATAACTGTCCACATCACCACCTCCTTCACCACTTTGATTTTCAATTTCATCTTCCACCAAAAACTCTCCATACACCTTCACTTTCACACACTTAAGAGTTCTTGAGCATTCCTTGAAGAATCCAAGCATCCATAGAGGCATATCAAGGAGGAATCATCATCAAGAAGCTCTTCTACTCTTAGAAATCCTAGTGTGTTCATCTAAGGTAAATCCATCGCTTAAAACTTCAAGTTATAAGATTTTAGTTTGTTTAAAAGTGAAGTTGTTCACCAAACAAAAGATTTCTTAATGAACCAATAAAAAACTTAAATCTAGGGTTTTAATAAGAAATTTTGAAGATTATAATGTGTGTGTATGATCCATGATTTAAAGGTGCGTGTATGGTAACTTTTGTGGTTGAAAATGATGCTTAAAAGATGTTAAAAGTGACATGCAAGATGATATATTAGGGGTTTTGTTTAATCTGAGTTTTAGCTAATATTTGAAGTGTTTTATGGTCTAAAAATGTTTGATGATGAACTTCGATGAAAAACCCTAAGTTAGGAGGGTGTATGATGCATGATTTAGGTGATGCAAGATAAATGTAAGATTATGTCATGCATGAAGAGATTAATGGTGAACTGAAAATATGATAATATTATATTAATATTTTGAATATAATAATCAGGTCATACCTAATTTTTATGATAATCATGAATTGGAAGCTTACAATTTAGTAAATCATGCTTAAAATGGTGTAAAAAGTGATTATAACCATGGTAATAAGATAATCTCTGTGGAACTGAAAGTGCGATGATAAAAGTATGTTATTTTATCTATAAAACTCAGATTATAAGTATGGGATATGATCAAGATGATTTGGGTTGCTTATATGGTTATAATAGGCCTAAAAAGGCATAAAAATGGCAATTTTGAGTATGATCGAAGCATGCAATATAAAACTGAATTAAAACAGAAAATTTAGGAATATAATATGATAATATAACAGGTCTTAAAGTATATGTTATGATATTTCCGTGTTTGGTATGTTCTATGTGAAAGTTTGAATCGAAAATGCTAATTCTACGCTTGAAATTGACATAACTATGCATATGTGAACTAGGTGACATGAACTTGTGTTGAATGATAAGATAAGATATAACATGAGTTTTAGGATGATATAAGGTGTATTTTGGTCTTGCATGATGAATATGGAATGATTGATGCAAGAAAAGTGACTAATATAAACACGTGATACATGTTGTGACTACTATAAAGAAAACTATGTGATTTCGTTGAAATATGATTGTGTGATACTAATAGTGTATAAAATAGTTGTTTGGATGAATTTTGTGGCTTATGTGATTAGATGAAGTGTTGTGTGATTATGATACGAGAATGCTTAACTATGGATTTGAGTTGTGTGAAATCGTAATAATAAAACTTGGTGTAAATAAATGTGTTGGTGTGCGTCATTGAGGGATAATGTAGGAGGAAAGGATATTTCATTTTGTGATGATTGAACACTAAGACGTAGGAAAATATAACCATAGTCATAGTCACCAACGTATCATCTAAGTAACGGGTTAAACGCACAAAACTATTTTTATAAGTCTAAAGGGTTGAGTGAACAACTTCGTTAGTAGACTTGAAATTAATTTGAAAGTGTACCTTGTATATAGGGCACTAATAGGTGAATACCTATTTGATTTGGGCTTTTGGTAGCAAACATTTAACGCACCCAAAGGTGAGTTCACGGCCCCTTTTTAGACTATGGTTTTACATTTCGGGGTAGAAACACATAAAGTATTTTGGAGTTAATATGATCAAAAGACGACAAAGTAAATGTAACCTATGTTGGCCTTGAGTAAGGGCCTTAAGTTACCCTAACGAGGGTTTATCCATGGACATTTTCCCGCCTCTGTAAACACCAACCTCTTAGAGGGAGGGCACATGATATATTGATAGATCTATTGGTTCTGACAAACCCCAAGCTTGTCGACCAGTCGCTCCGATCATAAAAGACAAGGAATATATAACAAGAATATGGGAAACGATTAAGGTTTCGTTTTGATTATGGGCTTTTGGTTGCGAACACTATGACGTATCCCTGGCTAGTTTATGATGTTACATGTCGATCTAACGTTTTCATATTTTTTTTTCAAAATGGAAACAAGAAGAAATATTTTGATATTTATAACTAAGTAAAAATCCGTGAATTCGCCAACTTTGTGTTGATATTTTGAAACGTGTTTTTCAGGTACATAAGTGGCTTTAGAGTTTGATGTGGGTTTAGGGTAACACTAAAAATGGACAATGAATAAAAACTGTGTCATGGTCCATGAGATGGAACTTTTGAACATGAACACTTTAAACTTTACAATTTGGGATGATTGTAATAACTTTTAAACTATTTTGCCTATTTTTATAATTATTTATGTTTGCCCTATAATAGTTGGTTGCCTAACCTCTGTCACCACCATGCTTGTCTTCCGCTGCAATTTTCGGGTGTGAGAGTTTGTTAGTAGTCAATGTGATTTTTTCTAGATAATTTTCTTTTGTGTTTCATTTAAGTTGTCGTTTCCTATCTAATCGATTTATTATTAATACATTGTAGGCTTTTCTTATAATGATTTCATTTTTGTTAATCATTGTTATATTGTTCATGTTACGCTCATTTTGTTCATGAATGCCTTATAAATTCTAACAATTTGAAGATGACTAGATCCGGAGAAAATGTAAGTTTTATCAGCTTCTTTGTTTTTTGGGTATATTTTTTGATATTATGATGGATAAACGTGACGAAACATGTATGGAAACTTTTCAATTCAGTAAGAAAAATCAGTTAGTTGTTTGGGCTTTGCACTTGAATTAATAGACTTGGGGGATTAGGTAAACTCAATCCCTAAATCTTCACACAAAGCAGTGATAATTAGAAGTTTTTAGAGAAATCCTCTTCTTCTTTTTGAATTTAATTTAGTAGTGCTATATGGAATTAGTCGAATCATTATTAGTGCTATATGGAATTAGTCGAATAGTTATTAGTGTGAATCCGTGTTTCGGTCGAAACGTTATTAATGTGAACCCGTGCTTGATCGAATCGTTAATTTATTAATGTGCATTTGTGTTTGGTGTGTATTTGTGTTTTCACTTGTTCCACTTGATTATGCATATACTACAACTTTGAGAAAAATAAAATTTTGTTTGTTCATCATGATACTAAAACAATGATATTGTTATTTTTTTCTTGTCGCTGAATTTGTTATACGTTCTCGAAATCATCATAAGTTACTTAGTTCAAAGGTGGAAATTGTTAGGATCTGAGTTTGATTGTTGTGAAAGTTAAGATGAAATAATGAAAGAAGATAAAACAGAGATGAAATATACACCGGAATAATTAACTTTTCAATAACAACAATGAAGATATTGCTTTCATTAACATGCTTTTATAAATTTGTAATCACAGATTTACATATGCAAGAAAAAACACAACCCCCTCAGCTTGATCACTCCTTGTTTGTTCGTACAAAATGTCAAGGTGAAAAGTGATAAATAGAAAAGTACAGGCACTATTCTATTTATAGTACAAACGAAACATCTGAAGAATCTAAGCCGATGTTACCTAGACAGCGACATCTAACATCCTAACAAACTCCTAACATCTGCTAGAGCCTAAGCACTGTTACATTCATAATACAGATAAACTCTGTTGAGTATCATCTACTAAGAATTTTCTGTTGAGCTTTATCCTCTGTTGATCCACAGTAGACCTTAGCTTCAACAAACTTTGTCTTTATCAGTAGAGGTTCTCTATGGCAGACCTTTGGCTTTAATCAGAGTCTGTCTTCAACAGATCTTGTAAACATACCTTGCCCTAGCAGATGTTGAGTCTTTGCATTTCAGAGGAGTAGATCTTCAAAGCACTATTATTTGTAATAAGATGTTGTAGACTATTTTGACTTTTCAATCATCTGTTCTTTTATGGGGTCTACTAGATCCAATAATCTCCCCTAGAATAGATGATACCAAAACTCTTCTTTATTTATGATCTTTATTTCTCATTAGCTTTTCCCCGATTTGACCTTTGAATTGTAATTCAAAGTCCATGGAAATCATATCTTCAAAATCCCTTTCTAGTTCAAGGTTCAATAAATCTTGGAGGTCATTTACATGCAGACCATATGCATCCTCCATTCTTATCCTTTGAACATCATCATTTGATTTGAGCAAAGTCAATTCATGGGTGTTTGAGGATGACTTCCACTTTAGAATTTTGAATTAGATGATTTTCTTGGGTGAAGGGTTAGTTTTTATTAGTTTGGCGAATGTGGCCTGCCCATAAGATTAGTAAGAGTTTCATGCAGTTTGGCACTAGTAGGATCTGTGTCGTCATACATTTTTTGAATTAGATGATTCTTCAATCCCTCTTTTCTTTAGTCGTCATACATTTTTTCATTAGCATCAAACATCTGCTTCTTCCTTTTTGATTGGTTTAAGGCAGCTATGGTCAAGCAAGATGTTAAGTACTGCTTTTTAGATGTAAGGGTCTCTTGAGGAACAACCACTATTGGATATACTGGCTTCTTTGGAACTGTAGGATCCTTTTCCCCCAGCTGTTCCAGTTTCTTGTATTTTTCAAAAATTCTGGATTTTGACCATCTGGCAACAGACCTTGCTGTACAATACTTTGCAGCAACAAGCTCTTCTTTCATTCTCTTAAGCTTTAATGCCTTGTTTTGATCAACTTGTTTGTATATCTTCAAATCTGGTGGTGTTGGCTTATGTGAAGGGTCATTGAGCATCTTTTGAATTCTTTCTATTTCTTCTTTGAGAGCATATGTTGACTTATCTTTGAACTGTGCTCTGTTTGTTTTGTATGGTTTATATTGCATGATGTGATCAAGGTAATCCTGTCTCAGTTCCTTATCAAGCTCAGCTTTTATTGGCTTCTCAGACATGGACTTGCTGAGGTCCTTAGCATAATCTTCTATCTTTCTCAACTCGCTAAGTACTAGTGACAAGATTCCCTGAGCAGTCATGTCATCCATCCCTTTGCACATCCTTTCCAATAATATTAGTCTGTCTTGCTTTTAACTTCAAATATTCATCTAACTTTTTAGGCTTGTGATAACCAAAGAGAATTGGGTAGGATCGTTGTGATGCCTCCTCTGTTGAGAAAAATGATTCAATTTCACCTTGGATTGCAAGAATCTCTAGAGGATACCGAGCAGTCAGTGGGATGACTTGTGATGGTGGTTGACTGGATGGAAGTGAAGTGGATTTAGGTGGAAAAATGAGAGTTGTGTGGCTGGAATGGGGGCAGATGATAAGGGGATTGGTGATGTAACCTCCTCATCATCTTCTTGCACCACAAAAGATTTTCTTTTGCGTGTGAATTTGATTTTAGGTGAAGGTGGGCGTAGTGAAATTCTTGGTGGTGTGGGCAGTGGTTGTGTTGTTGTGGGAAAGGTTATCATGGCAGTGGTTTGTGGAACATCTGCTGATACATCTGTTGTACCAACATCTATTGATTGGTTTGGAGGTGATTTAGGTGATGGTTTCTTTTGAGGTGGTTTTTGTGGTGAGGTTTAGTTTTGGTTGCAGTAGAGGATACACTTCTTGTAGACCGAGAAATGGTTTTAGAAGGGGTGATAATTGGTTGTCTAACATTTCTTGTTGACTTTATCCTTTTTGAAGTGCCAATGTCCTCCTTTTCCCTCTGCATGGCCTGTTCTTGTTCAATTAGGATAGAAGCTTTGCTTTCAAGTGTATCTCGCCTTCTCTGCTTTTCTAAGGCAATCTCTTCTGCTCTTTTGTTCAAGGTCTCATCAATCCCTTTTTAACTCCTAGCATGTTGATGCACATGTCTATTGCCTATGTCATTGGATCGTATCAAGTCTTTTATTGGAATCTACATGTTATAATATTTGCTTGTGTATAATATTCCTACTCCTTACGAAGCGTCCACTCCTTACGAAGTGAACATCCTGTAAATAGGTGTGTTTGGTTATTTGTAAAGTAGACGTGTGCGTAGAAAGGACGGCGAAGCTCTGTCAAGTTGTTTCTAGGATCTGTAACGTTGACGCATTAATGAAACAACATTTATAATTGAATCTTGTTACTATTGTTGCCTAACTATAAAACGGCTTCTGCATGTTTAATACTAGGTTAGTCAAGTTAGAGCCTGAGCTATCGGATTCGAGAACGGACCTAACAGGGCTTCGATGTTAGTTTTGTGTTTTGAATGCATGTAATAGGCCACTTCGTACAAAGTACACAACTCGTACGAAGTGGCAAGGCCAACTCGCATGAAGTGTGTATGTCTATAAATAGGCGAGGTGGTCTTGAGTAGCTAGTTGTTTTGTTGACTGTGAAGGCGTAGCCTTGTCCAATTTGTCTCAAAATTGTAAAACGTTGAATGATATTAATGAAACTGACCATTTAAACAGTAACGATCATATTGTCACTAGTTAATCATGAATTCTACACATATTGACTAGATTTCAAGTTAGTTCCTATGCTTATTTGGATGAGCCAATCCTACATAGCATCTAATCCCTTAGCAGAGGTTGTGGTTGATTTTTCAGGAGCAGACCCTGGCTTTTGTTATTGCACCTTTAATGGTTTTGCTTGTGATGAAGGCTACAACTTCTCAACTTTCATTCTCCCCTTTTTGGCATCATCTTCCACTTCTTCTTGAAGCACAGTTGAAGGGGCAGATCCAGTAGTCTTTAAAAGATGTTCCCTGATGGCCTTTATATCAGCTTGTTTAACTTTGTACCTGGCCTCAACCATTTTTCTTACCAACAAGCTCTTCTCTCATTCTCTTCAGCTTCAATGCCTTATTTTTGATCAACTTGTTTGTATTTCTTCAAATCTGGTGGTGTTCGCTTATGTGAAGGGTCATAAAGCATCTTTTGAATTTTTCTGTTTCTTCTCTGAGAGCATCCGTTGACCAATCTTGAACTATGCTCTGCTTGCTTGGTATGGTTTATATTGCATGATGTGATCAAGGTAATCCTGTCTATGTTCCTTATCAAGCTCATCATTTATTACCTTCTCAGACATGAAAGTACTCAGGTCCTTAGCATAATCTTCTATCTTTCTCACCTTGCTAAGTTCTAGTGACAAGATTCCCTGAGCAGTCCTGTCATCCATCCCTTTGCACATCTCTTTTCCAATAACATCAGCATGTCTTGCTTTTAAGTTCAAATATTCATCTAATTTTTTAGGCTTGCGATAACCAAAGAGAGTTGGGAAGGATCATTGTGATGCATCCTCTGTTGAGAAAAATGATTCAATTTCACCTTGGATTGCAAGAATCTCTAGAGGATACCGAGCAGCCAGTGGGATGACTTGTGATGCTGGTTGAGTGGATGGAAGTGAAGTTGAGTTGGGTGGAAATGATAAGAGTGGTGTGGCTAGAATGGGGGCAGATGATAAGGGGATTGGTGATGTAACCTCCTCATCATCTTCTTGCATAATAAAAGTTTTTCTTTTGCGTTTGAATTTGATTTTAGGTGAAGGTGGGTGTAGTGGAATTCTTGGTGGTATGGATAGTGGTTGTGTTGTTGTAGGAAATGTTATCATGGCAGTGTTTTGTGGAACATCTTCTGATACATCTGTTGTACCAACATCTGTTGGTTAACTTAGAGGTGATTTAGGTGATGATTTCTTTTGAGTTGGTTTTTGTGGTGAGGGTTTGGTTTTGGTGCAGCAGAGGATACACTTCTGGTAGACCTATCAGTGGTTTTAGATGGGGTGGTAATTGGTTGTCTAACATTTCTTTTTGAGTTTCTTCTTTTTGAAGTGCCAATGTCTTCCTTTTCCCTTTGCATGGCCTGTTCTTGTTCAATTAGGATAGAAGCTTTGCTTTCAAGTTTATCTTGCCTTCTCTACTTTTCTGAGGCAATCTCTTCTGCTCTTTTGTTCAGGGTCTTATCAATCACTTTTTCACTCCTAGCATTTGATGCCTTAGCAGAGGTTGTGGTTGATTTTTCAAGAGTAGACCCTGGCTTTTGTTGTTTCACCTTTGATGGTTTTGCTTGTGATGAAGGCTGCAACTTTCTCAACTGTTCATTCTCCCCCTTTTGGCATCATCTTCCACTTCTTCTTTATGCACAGTTGGAGGGGTAGAGCCAGTAGTCTTTAAAAGATGTTCCTTGATGGCCTTGATATCAGCTTGTGTAAATTTGTACCTGACCTCAACCATGTTTCTTATCAACTCCATATGAGTGTTGTGGTTAATATCAGCCAAATTCTTTTGAGCTTGGGTAATTGGTTGCACTAATTTCCATAGCTCATTGGCAATTTGCTGAGTTGAAGGTCGACTTTTAGAATTCTTCAACATCTGTTTCATCATGCTTTTCATTTCTTCCATTGAAGATTCCATAACCTAACTTAATTCATCACCTAACTTAATAGGATCATCTGAATTCCTACCAAAGGTAGTTGTATTTGGGTCCATAACAGGAGAAGACTCCAAATTATCAAAACCAAATGCCCTTTTTTCTTGGCACTAGGGACTTCCAACTTGAATAGAGGTTACCATGGTATGCTCAAAAGTTGTTGCCTTCAAGGAAGACTTATAGATTAAACCACTATCCAACTGAAAAACTGTTGTTTCACCAGTTGTAGTGGCTGCTCCACTTGAATTACCACCAAGAGTTTCATGTAACTCAAGGGGTGTAGCCTTATCAGCTGCTTGTGGGCTAGCAAATTGATTTTTCTCAGACTCGGTCACTTGTGGAAGTTTGCTCTCTTTAATTTGTGATTGAGAGGAACTGATTTGCGTCTAAGTTTTATCAATTGCATCAAATAGAGGTATTAATGTTCTTGGAATTTGATTGGAGGGTTGTGGAGTTGAAAGAGAGACCACCTTGGGAGAGGGGCTTAGAAACAGACTTTCAATTGAAATATCAGCCTCTTGATATGGTGTCCCTGTGCTTACAACTTGATCCTTTTGTGAGGATTTAAAAAGAGTTTGAATGGGTGGAGATCTTTCGGTATGTTGTGAGGAAGTAACAACATTGGTTTCTAGTGACTTATGTGTTATCACAAGGTTATCCTCTAGGATCTCATCTTCCAGAGGTGCCTATTTATTTTGTTTCTGTTTGGTGGGCTTTTTGGATGTGGGGGGGGGTTTCTTTTTGGATTTTTCTGGTGGGGGTTTTACAACACCGGTTCTAGGGTTTTACAACACCGGCTCAACAACAGAGATTTGAGCAACAGATGTGGACTCATCTAAAATAGGCTCAACCCCCTCTGCTTGTGTTTTAGAAACTTTTGACTCTTTATCTTGCATTCTAGTAAAAGTTTCATTTGTAAGACTTGTTATTTTAAAAGCTTTACCTTGTTGAAAATCTTTTTCAAACACTTCTTTTTGAAGGTAAAAGCTTAAAAGTCTGGGATACATAAGAAAAGCTTTAGGTTTGTTTCCTATAATAGCATTCAAATTTGCCACCAAGTCCAAGAACAATGCTTGGGAGAAACTATAATTTGAATTTATCAAATAGCATATCCCAAGTATTGGACTTTTTGTGGAATCTCATTAAATGAGGTGGTATTGGCTGAGAGACATACAAGTAGGGTATGGAAAAAAGATCTCACTTCACCACGAAATTGAGGTTTAAAAATTGTAACTCCCGCCAATTGACCGTTATACCCTCTTTCTATGAACTCTGTGTGAAGGTGCTGTTTTTCAAAAGTAGTATTACCTGCGTGGTCGTTTAGAGAAAATACTGTGGATATGGAAGATTGGGATATATGAACAATGGTTCCTCCAATCTTTGAAATTATACCAAAGGGCTTTTATTTTTATATTGAATTTCCGCATCAGCCCAGAATTGTCGGAGGGTATCCACGTATATTGGTGCATTGGCATTTAGTATGGTTGTTGATGTCAAAACATCAATTAATGAATGGAAAAGCTCGATCCTTGTATGTTTTCTCAAAATAAGGGAGGTAGTTATGAGGAGTTTTTATTTGCAGAGCCATGATCGGAGATTGGAAGTGAGAATTTTTGAAGAAGATGGTAGTGGGAACTGCTTTATATGAATTTTGAATTCAAGTCGGCAGTGTAAGCTCTGTTTGGATGAAACAGGGGTTTTTTATAAAGTGAAAAGGTGAATGCTAACATGGCAGCATCTGTTTGAAGGATCTGATGGCTAAAATTTGTCCACGTGTTAACCTCTGTTAGTGGTAATGGATGGCAGTTGTTTATATGACCTCTATAGAAAAGCAACAGTAGTTGGGAATAGTGGATATGAGTAGTGGTTGATTTTAGTCTATCAGAGGATATACATCAAAGGTTAGGGCAAACAGTGTTATTCCTAACAGATGTTATGAAATAGTAGTGAATGAAAACAGAGGATACCTTTCAACAGTGGAGAAATTTTAGCCAAACAGTGGTTTTATAAACAATGGTTTGTAACAGACTTTAAAAATATTTTTGAAATTTTTTAATCAAAGCTATTTTTAAGGATTTTTTTTTGTTTTTCTAAAAACATTTTAATACTTTTTATTCATGGAAAACAAAATTTTGCTTTTAATCCATGTTTAGCATACCAATCCTAGAGATCAAGCTTTCAAAGGTGGATGTGTCTAAAGCTTTTGTCAACACATCTGCTCGTTGATCCTGTTGGAACATAATGTAGAGAAATCAAACTTTTTCATAGCTATCCCTCACAAAGTGATGTCTGATTTCAATGTGCTTGGTTGTAGAATGAGAAAATGGATTTTTAATAATGTTTTCAGCTGCCTAACTATCCAACATGAGGGGAGTGTTTAAAGTAGTCACACCAAAATCCAGCAACTAATTTTGAAGCCACAGGAGTTGGGCTATACAGCTTGCAACAACAATATAATCAGCCTCTACTATTGATCTTAATCTATGTTTAGTATGCCAATCCTAGAGATCAAGCTTTCAAAGGTAGATGTGTCTAAAGCTTTTGTCAACACATCTGCGAGTTGATCCTTAGTTGGAATATGATGCAGAGAAATCAAACCTTTTTCATAGCAATCCCTCATAAAGTGATGTCTAATGTCAATATGCTTGGTTGTGGAATGTGAAACTGGATTTTTAATGATGTTTTCAGCTTCTTGACTATCTAACAGGAGAGGAGTCTTTAGAGCAGTTACACCAAAATCCAGCAATTGGTATTGAAGCAACAGAAGTTGAGTAGTGCAACTTACATCAGCAATATACTCAGCCTCTATTGTGGATGTTGAAACTACAACCTTCTTTTTGCTTTGCCATGAGACTAAGAAATTGCCTAGAAACTAACATCCTCCTGATGTGGACTTCCTTGTAGCATGGCATCCAACAAAGTCACTGTTTGATTAACCTGAAAGCTCAATATTCCCATTAGCAGGATCCCAGATACCAAGTGTGGGAGCACCTTTTGTGTATCTGAATATCCTTTTTTCACATCTTTAAGGTTTGACTTTCTACGTTCTGACTGGGATCAGGCATAGACACTTGTTGCAAACATGATATCTAGCCTTGATGCAGTTAGTTACAATAATGACCCAATCATGCTTCTTTAAAGTGTTTGATCAACTAAGTCATCTTTATCATCAACAATGACCAGTTTTGTGGTGGCCATGGGTGTACTACATGGTTTACAATCATTCATATCAAATTTTGTAAATAGTTCTTTGACATACTTGCTTTGATGAATAAATGTACCATTTGCAATTATTTAACTTGGAGACCAAGAAAGCATTGGAGTTCACCCATGTCACTTATCTCAAACTTTGCTATCATGACTTCCCTAAACTCTTCACACATAGAATTGCATGTGGATCAAAAATGATGTCATACACATAAATTTGGACAATCATCAAATCCTTTCCTTTCCATTTTAAAAACAATGTTCTATCAATTTTAACTCTTGTGAAGCCTATGGATAAGAGAAAGGTGGATAGATTTGCATACTAGGCCTTTGGTGCTTGTTTCAAGCCATACAAAGCTTTATTAAGCATGTAGACATGATCAGGATAAAAAACATCTTCAAAACCAGTGGGTCCTCTTCCTGGATCTTACCATAAAGGAATGCACATTTGATATCCATCTGATACACCTTGATGTTGTGGTTGACAGCAAAAGCTAAAAACAATCTGTTGGCCTCTAATCTTGCTACTAGAGCAAATGTTTCATCATAAATAATGACTTCTTCTTGTCTATAACCTTGAACCACAAGCCTAGCTTTGTTCTTGACAATAATGCCGCTTTCATCTGTTTGTTTTTGAAGACCCATTTTGTGCCAATTAGACATACATCCTTAGGCAATGGTATAAGTTCCCATACTTGTTGTCTCTTGAACTGTTGTGCATGGCCTCTACCCAACTATTGTCTTTTAATGCCTCTTGTTACTTGACAGGTTGTGTGAGTCATAGAAAACCAGTAAAAAGACAATGTTAAGATTGACTTCTTGTGAGTGCCCTTCGTTGATGTACCAATAACTTGGTCTGGTGGATGATTTTTAAGGTAGATTAGATCTCCCTTGTATGGAATGATGGCATTTATGGGTGAAGGTTGCAGATGAGAATCATCTAGGCTAACATCTGTTGGCAATTTTGTAGAGTCAGTAGATGTTTGAAATGGAGGTGGAGGCATGGGTGGAATAGCTGTAAAAATGGGTTGACTTTTGTTCACAGAAGATGGACTTTTGTCATCAGTGGATTGACTGGATGAGGCGATAGATGTTTGAGGATCAACAATTGTTGATGCAACAGTGGTAGAGTTTTGACAGCTGTTTTGAACATCTGTTCCTCTGAAGGTGGAAGTGACTTTATATTGCGGGATCACAATATCAAATCCATAATCATGATGGGAAGACTGTGGTGTACCTGCATTATTAGTCTTGACAGACACATCTTCAAATGTAAATTTATCAAAATCAAACAATTTAGTAGGATTTGCTGGGATTTTTAAAGAAGAAAGTTCCTCGAAGTTTGCATTTAAAGTCTCTTCTACACACCTAGTCCTAGTGTTAAACACTTTGTAGGCTTTGGTAGTAGTTGAGTATCCTATAAAAAAACCACAATCTTGTTTGGCTTCAAATTTTGAAATTGAATCTTTAACTTTAAAATAAAACATGGGCAGCCAAAGATTTTGAAATAAGAGATCAGTGGTTTGATTTTGAACATAATTTCATAAGCAGACGTTTGAAGTCTTGGGTTGATTAAAACTTTATTTTGCACATAGCATGCAGTGTTCACAGCATCTGCCCAAAATAACAATGGTAAACCTGAATCTGCAAGCATTGTTCTGGCAGCCTCAATCAAGGTCCTATTTTTCTTTTAACCACCCCATTTTGTTCTTGTTTTCTTGGGATGCTGTACTGGCTTACAATTCCTTTTGACACACAAAAGTTATCCAACTCTTTATATTTAAACTTTGTTCCATTGTCACTCCTGAAGATTTTTACTGGCAGATCAAATTGCTTTTCAACCTTTCTTACAAAGTCCTGCAAAATACCTTCAGTCTCATCTTTGGAGTGTAGAAAATAAGTCAATATAAACCTTGAAAAACTATCAATTATGACAAGACAATACCTCTTCTTTTTAAGACTCGTGATTTTAGCTGGGCCAAACAAGTCCATGTGTAACAATTGTAAAAACTGACAAGTTTTGGACTCATCAATGGATTTGAATGAACTTTATGTTATTTACATTTTAGACAGGAAACACAATGTTCATTACATGTGTATTTTTGGTGGAAGGCCTCTTACCAAACCTTGTTTTGAGAGTGTGGTGATAGTCTTGAGATTTTGTGACTAAGTCTTCTATGCCATAGTTATGTCTCTTTGTTAGAAGCAGCTGAGAACAAACAAGCATTAGACATTGGATTATTTTTCAACATATCTACCACATACACATTGCCACTCCTTTGAGCAACAAGCTGTGTTTTGCTGTCGACCATGATTTCTTCAATCTTTTTCACCACATCTAGCCCAACAATCTTACAAGTTTTCTTAGTGAAGAATGACCTATAACCTTTGTAACTCATTTGAGATACACTAAGAAGGTTAAATTATTGATTGTCAATAAGATTAACATGTTCAAACTTGAATTTCCCTGCTTGTACTGTCCCTAACCCTAACACCTTTCCTTTTGAGTTTTTACCAAAGGATAATCACCCCCTCCATGTTCCAGAAAATCTGTGTTGGGCTCTACATCTTGTCATGTGCCTAGAACCTCCACTATCTACATACTATAAACTATCAAAGCAAGTAGAAGCTCCCTACGCATCAATAACATATTAGTTTTTGGTGAATGTCCATAGCCAAAATGGCTTTGGAAGGGGTCACAGACATTCCAGCCTCAAATCCAGGAGAATGGTCAGAGTTTTGAACAGATTTATGAAACATCTGTTGTGGACCATTTCCTGTCAAGTGGTGTTAACAATGAGGATTCTTGTTACCTCTTGGTTTTGAAGGTCTTTTGTAGAGCTCATAACCATGTGGTACTCTTTGATAAGGTCGTTGGAATATCCTCTTGGAAATTTGTTTGCTGGTGGTGCATCTATTACCTGAACCTCTCTAGTAGAAGAGGTTGCATTAAGCTATTTGGTAACAAATGTTTAGACTGGGATGAAGGTCTGTTTGGACTTTCTTTTTTCAGTACTAGCCCTTGGACTCTCAAGTGTTTTTTATTTATATTCATTTTTTAGACATCAAAATCTTTGAGATAAACACACTCTTTAGTTTTGTGATTTTTCTTGCCACAGATAGTGCGATGAGGTGCACCAACAATCATACTGGCTTGTTATGTCATATGCTTTTAAGTGAAAACAATTTTTAGTAACATGATTTTTCTTTTCACAAAAGTCATAAAACAAGTTTGATATCTTCTCCTTCTTCTTCTTCTTCTTCTTCTTCTTCCCCTTTTCAACATTTTTGTCAACAGATGTTGTAACATCTATTGGAAGGTCTTTTAAGGGAATGATTTTCACTTTAGGTGTTTTCACACCCTCAAAGGTTGAGAAATACATTGGCTTAAAGTTCTCAAGAATGTAACATTCATCTGACCATGTTGGTTTAAATTGGTTTTTTTCAATTTCTTCAAAAGTTAAGCACCCTTCCGGTCTTTCCAAAATATTTTTTTTCCATTTGGTTCTGTGACTTTAATTTCTTGAGCAGCCATATTGGTAGGAATGATTTCAACAAAACCAGAATCATTTTCAATAATGTTTTGAGAAATTTGGTGATTTTTGCGAAAGCCTATGCCAAATTTTACATTGCTTTTGATCTGTTTTTCTAACATCAACTCATAACCTTGCATGACTCTACCCGTTTTTCACATGTGATCTCGGTAGATTCAAGCTTCTTTTTATAACTATAATATTTTTCTATCATTATTTGGAGTTGATCCTTGATTATTCTTGTTTATGTTTGAGATTGCCGATTTCACTTTCCTTTTCAAGCAGTTTTGATTTTAACTTTTTAACAAGTTTTTCTAACTGAATTTCATCATCTAAGATCTCGTTTCTAAGGTTTTCATTCACCTCTTTAATGTTTGCAAAAGCAATAACACATTTGTCAGAACGTAAGTCGTTAAGGACTTGAGGTGATACCTTGGCAGCAGCTATCATGGCACAATCACACTATCCTTCACAAACACTAGACTCTGTTGGGTCTGTCAGAGGATTCACCATTTCTTCACCCACCTTTTCTTTTGAAACATTTGTTTCAACATTATCATAAACCTAATTAGAATTGGAGACCACTTCCTCAGACTCTACCTATTCCAATATTGTATTTAGAGCCATAAAATATAAATCAACATGTTTGTTTTCAAGATTGGAAACTAGGGAAAAATTTTCATTTGTAAGTTTATCAGGTAAAATGCTTCAATCAACAAAGCCTTATGTGAAAAAACTCTGTTGAGTGTTTCCTACCTGAGTAGGGGTTTTTGCAGCTTGTGGTGCTTGTTACACTTAAACCTGAGGTCCTTGGGTTTGAACATATTGTATCTGAGGAACAGTTGTTTGGACATACTGTACTGGAATAGTGGTTGCAGGGTGTGCAAAGTGAGCAGTGCTTTGCATGTGTGGAGCAGGGGTATATTGGATATAATGGACATTGTTTTGAGTATGTTGAGGTCTAGGACTTGGATGTGTGACAATAGGACCACTTGTTTGGCTCCTACACTCTCAAGCAAAATGGCCTAACCTATTACACTTGTAACACTTCATTTTAGATTTATCCAACCCAACTTTCAACCCCCCCCATGTAGCGCTAGAAATTTTTGCCAGTTCTTTTGTAAAATTTGCTAGTCCTAACACTTTGCAAAGCAAGTTGGTGCAAGATGTCCATTTCTCCCAAATTAGTGGGGTGAAAGTGTTGAAGATCATTTAACTCAAAAGTAAGTTGTTGGAAACTTGAATTTCCCCATTTTCTACAAAAGCATAATTGGTTGAGTAAGAGTCGGAGTTAAATCCTCTACCAGAACTTATGTCAATAAAATGATCATAACCCTGATCCTTACTTTCACCAGAGGTTTCCTCTTGACCGAAAAGTGTTGTACTACCAAAAGCATAGTCATCAGCAACTTTCCTGACTCTTGAAGCTTCTTTTTCTGGTTAAGCTCTCTCTCATAAGTTAGGAGCCTACCATGAAGCTGAGTCAAACTCATCTCTTTGAAACCAACAGAGTTTCTTGTTACGAAAACAATAATGTACCATTTATCTGGTAAAGATCTTAGAAATCGGCTATTCAAGGTTAAATTAGGAAAATTAATGCTTACCAGTTTTAGTTCACTTATTAGACAACTAGACGTCTCGAATTGTTGAGTTAATGATTCTCCTTTAACGTGACAAAATGTTTCAAACTGTTGGTTTAGAACTACTTCGGTTGTTTTTGTTACGATCTGTGCTTGATATTGTTGTGATTGTTTAAGATGAAATCAAATGAAAGAAGATAAACTAAGATGATAAGTGCAGCAGAAATAATAAACTTTAAAATCACTACAATAAAGATATTTTTTCATCAACATGTTTTTGTAAATGTTGATTCACGTATACATGCAAATATTACCACTCCCCATTAGCCAAAGATCACTCTGATTTGTTCGTATAGATATGTTAATAGGAAAGTGATGAATAGAACTGTACACGCACTACTCTATTTATAGTACAAAGCAAACCAATATGGCATCTAAGCTGACGTCACCTTGAAAGTGACAACTAACGACCTAACCAACTCTAACATCTGCTAAGCTAAAACACTGTTACATTAATATAAAAAACTCTGTTGCTCTAAATAGAAACTCTGATGAGCTTTAACCTCTTTTGGCCCAGCATACCTTTGCTTCAATAGTCATTAATTCCTCCATAGAAGAGGTTCTCTCTGACAGACCTTAGACTATAAGTAGAGCTTGTATCCAATAGACTTTGTGGAGCAGATTTTAGCTTCAACAAACTTTGAGTGGTTTAAAGTTCATAGAAATCATGTCTTACAAATCCATTTATAATTCAAGATCAACAGATATTGGAGGTCATCTGCATCCAGACCATATGCATCCTCCAGTTTTAGCCTTTGAATCTCACCATCTGATCTAAGGAAAGTCAATTTATGAGTGTCTTAGGATGACTTCCATTTTAGAATTTTTGATTGGTTGGTTTTCATGGGTGAAGATTTATTTGCGCTGAGTTGGGTGAATGAGGTCTGCTTACACGGTTAGAAATTGTTTCTCTTAGTTTTTCACTTGCAGCATCAATGTGAAAGAGTAGTTGGTTCTTGATTCCCTCTTTTCTATGTTCTTTAAACATCTGCTCATCATCGTCAGCCATCTTCTTTCGCCTTTTTTGCTTGATTTAAGGCAAGTGTGGATAAGACAGTGGTTGAAGAATGCTTTTTGAGTGTTTGGATCTGTTGAGTGATAACAACTGTTGGATAATCTGGCTTTCGTGGAACTGTAGGATCTTTCTTTCTAAGCTCTTCCAGTTTCTTGTATGTATCTACAACTCTGGATTCAGACCATCTTGTAACAGATCTTGCAGAGCCATAATTTGCAGCAACCAATTCCTCTTTCATTCTTTTAAGCTTCAAAACCCTATTTTGGTCCACTTGTTTGTACTTTTTCCAGTCAGGTGGAGTTGGCTTGTGTAGAGGATCCTTGAGCATTTCCTGGATTCTATCAATTTCTTCCTTGAGATCATTTGATGACCAGTCTTTGAATTGTGCTCTTGTGGCTTTGTATGGCTTGTGCTGCATTATGGTGGTCAAGATAATCATATTTTAGCTCCTCAACCAGCTCAACATTTACTAGCCTTTCTGACATGGATTTACTCATATCTTTGGCAAAGTCTTCAATTTTTCTACTTTGCTAAGTTCATAAGATAAGATACTTTGAGTATTCCTGTCATCTTTCCCTTTGTTCATCTCTTTAGCAATTTTCTCAGCTTGTTTAGCTTTCAACTTTAGATATCGTCTAAGTTTCTTGGCTTTCTATATCCAAAGAGAGATGGGAAGTCTAGTTTTGATGTATTCTCTGCTTTGAAAAATGATTCAATTTCTTTTTGAATAGCAAGAATATCTAGAGGATATCAAGTAGCTAGTGGGATGTCATGTGGCGGTAGTGATAGGGGTGATGTGAAAATGGGTTTTGATGTAAAGGGATTGGTGATGGAATCTCTTCATCATCATCATCATCAACAACAAAAGTTTTTCTTTTGCGTTAGAATTTGATCTTTGGTGAGGATGGTTGTATAGGAATTCTTGTTGGTGTTGTTAATGGTTGAGTTAAGATGGGAAAGGTGATTATAGTAGAGGTTTGGATAACATCTGTTGATACATTTGTTGTATCAACATCTTTTGTTGATTTAGTTGTGGTAAGGAAACATCTGTTGGTTCATTTGTTGTACCAACATCTGTTGGTGGTGATTTAGGTGAAGGTGATGGTTTCTTTTTGGGTGTTGGTCCTAGTTTTGATCTTGACACGTGATACACTTTTTGTTGCCTCAGCAGTGGTTTTAGAAGAGATGGAAATTGGCTGTCTAACTTTTCTAGTTGCCTTTCTTTTTATTGAAGTGCTAATATCGTCTTTTTCTATCTGATTGGCTTGTTCTTCTTCAATCAATTTGGAAGCCTTGCTTTCAAGTGTATCTTATCTCTTTTGTTTTTCTAAGCCACTTTCTTCTGCTTGTTTGTTTAGGGTCTTATCAATCCCTTTTTGAACACCTGCATCTGATGCCTTAGTAGAAGTTTGATTTACAGCTGACCCTTTCTTTTGTTGCACCTATGAATATGGCTACAACTTTCTCAGTTTATCACTTTCCCACTTTTTGGAATCATCCTCGACTTTTTCTTAAAGGACTGTTGCAGCGGCAGAGCCAATAGTCTTCACCAAATGTTCTCTGATGGTCTTTATATCAACTTGAGTTACTTTATATCTAGCCTCAATCATATTCCTGATCAGTTCCATTTTAGCGTTATGGTTGATGTCAGCTAAATTCCTCTAAGCTTGAATGATAGGTTGCATAGATTTCCAGAGCTCATTGGCAATTTGCTGTGTAGAAGGCTGGCTTTGAGAATGTTGTAACATCTACTTCATCATATCTTTCATTTCACCAATTGAAGACTCCATTGATGTCATTCTATTTACGAATTCTTTATATCTTAATTCATCACCTAATTTAAAAGGATCATCTGAATTCCTAACAAAGGTAGTTGTATTTGGATCATCAACAGGAGAAAACTCTATGTTATCAGAGCCAAATGCCCCTTTTTCTTGGTACTAGGGACTTCCAACTGGAATAGAGGTTACAATTATAGCCTCAATAGTTGTTGCCTTTAAGGAAGACTTATTGATGTAACCACTGTCTAACAGAGACAAAATTGTGTCATTAGTTGTAGTGGCTGCTTCACTTAAATTACCACCAAGAGTTACTTGTAACTCATGAGGTGTAACCTCCTCAGCTATTTCTATGTTAGCAATTAGATTTTTCTCAGACCCAGTCACTTGTGGGGGTGTACTCTCTTCGACAGGTGATTGAGAGGAACTGATTTGTGTCTGAGTTTTATCAATTGCATGAAATAGAGGTATAAAAGTGGATGGAATTGTGGGAGATGGTTGTGGAGTGGAAAGAGACACAGCCTTGGGAGAGGGGCTTGAAAACAGATTTTCAAGTGAAATGTCTGCTTCATAATGTGGTGACCCTTTGCTTACAACCTTATCCTTTTGTGAGGATGCAGGAGGAGTTTGGGTTGTAGGCGAAGATCTTTCCATTTGTTATGAGGAAGTAACAACAGTGGTTTCAAGTGGCTTTTGTGATACCACAAGGATATCCTCTAGGATCTCATCTTCGAGAGGTGCCTTTTTATGTTGTTTAGTTTTTGTGGGCTTTTTGGATTGTGGGGGTTTTGCTGGTGTGGGTTTCACAACATCGGTTGTGGTGTCATGATCACTAAGAGCAGTAGGCTCAGGAATAGAGGTTTGAGCAGTAGATGTGGACTCATCCAAAGTAGGCTCATCCCCTTTTCTTTTGTTTTGGAAGATTTTGACTCTTGATTTAACATTCTTGTAAAAGTTTTATTGGATAGATTCTTCATCCTAAAAACTACACCTTGTTGAAAATATTTTTAAGATACTTGCTTTTGAAGGTAGTAGCTTAGGAGTCTAGGATACAAAAGAAAAGCTTTATTTGCTTTGATTTTATTAATATTTGCCACCAAGTCCAAAAACAATGCTTGGGATAGATTAAAATCAAAATTTGTCAAAATAGCATATCCTAGATTTTGAATGTTTTGTGGAATCTCATTAAAAGTAGTGGTCTTGGAAGAAAGACAAATAAGCAAGGTATCGAAAAAATATCTCATTGTAGCAGGAAATTTTGGTTTAAAGATAGTAACACCAATCAATTGACCTTCAAACCCTCGCTCTATGAACTTAGTGTGGAGTTCATGCTTTTCAAAACAAACTTTACCTGCTTGGTCGATTTAATGCAAAGACTATGGATATAGAGGATGGGGATATTTGAACAAGACTATCTCTGATCCTAGAAGTTATGGCATATGGTTTTTGTTTTGGGATTAAATTATATCTTTTGCCCAAAATTCTCGGAGAGTATCCAATATATCGGTGCATCAGCAAGCATGATATTGTGTATTTTGAATATGTGAGAACATCGATTATTGGGTGAAAGAAAGTATTTTTGTCGTTCTTCTCCAAGGTGAGGAGGTAGTTATGAAGTAGTTTTATTTGCAGAGCCATGATCAAAGAAGAGAAGTGAGTGATGGTGAAGAGAATGAAGAATGAGAGTAATGGAAACCGCTTTAAAGAATTTTGAATTCAAGACGGCAATGAAAAGCTCTGTTTGGATAAAACAGGGTTTTTATAAAGGAAAAAGTGAATGCTTACCTGGCAGTGGTTTCAAAAGATCTGATGGCTAACATCTGTCCACGTGGCAACCTCTGTTGGATAATGGAAGGCAGTTGTTGTGGGACCTCTGCTAGGAAAGCAACAGTGGTTAGGAACAGTGTATGGAAAAGTGGTGATTTTACTCTATCAGTGGATAGATATCAGAGGTTCGGACAAACAGAGGATACCTTTCAACAATGGACATAGTTATAACCAATCAGAGTTTTTAAAACAATGGTTTAAAATAGACTTTAAGGATTTATTGAAAAACTTCAATTTTAGAACTATTTTTAAGGATGGAATTTTGATTTTCTGAAAACATTTTAATGCTTTATATTCATGGAAAACAAAATGTTGATTTTAATCCATGTTTAGCATGCCAATCATAGAGATCAAACCTTCAAAGGTAGATGCATCTATACCTTTTGTCAACACATCTGCTAGTTGATCCTTAGTTGGAACATGATTAGAGAAATCAAACCTTTTCCATAGCAATCCCTCATAAAGTGATGTCTAATGTCTAATGTCAATGTGCTTGATAGTGGTATATGAAACTGGATTTTTAATGATGTTTTCAACTGCTTTACTATCTAACATGAGATGAGTCTTTAAAGAAGTTACACCAAAGTCTAGCAATTAGTTTTGAAGCCACAAAAGTTGAGCAGTGCAACTAGCAGAGCAATATACTCAGCCTCTGCTGCGGATGTTGAAACTGCAACTTGCTTTTTGATTTGCCAAGAAACTAAGCAATTACCTAGAAATGAGAACAACCTGATGTGGACTTCCTTGTTGCATGACATCTAGCAAAGTAACTATCTGAATAATCTGAAAGCTCAATATTACCATTAGTAGGATACTAGATACCTAGTGTGGGAGTACCTTTTATGTATCTGAATATCCTTTTCACAACTATGAGATTTGACTTCTAGTTGCTGACTGGGATCTAGCACAAACACATATGGTAAACATGGTGTCTGGCCTTGATGAAGTTAGGTACAATAAAGACCAATCATGCTTCTTTAAACAGTTTGATCATCCAATTCATCTTTATCATCAACAGTGACTATTTTGGATGTTGCCTAGGGTGTACTACATGGTTTACAATCATTCATATCATGTTTTGTAAATAGTTCTTTGACACAATTGCTTTGATGAATGAATGCACGTACCATTTTGCAATTACTTAACTTGGAGACCAAAAAGCATTGGAGTTCACCCATAGCACTCATTTCAAACTCTACTGTCATTAGTTGTCTAAACTCTACACACATGGCATTGCATGTACATCCAAAAATGATGTCATCCACATAAATTTGGATAAGCATCACATCCTTTCCTCTCCATTTTAAAAAGAAAGTTTTGTCAATTTTACCTCCTCTAAAACCTATAGATAAGAGAAAGGTGGAAAGAGTTTCATACCAGGCTCTAGGTGCTTGTTTCAAGCTATATAAAGCTTTGTTTAACTTGTAAACATGATTTGGATAAAAAAGAATCTTCAAAAACAGGGGGTTAGCATACATATACCTCTTCCTTGATTTGGCCATATAGGAAAGCACACTTGATATCCATTTAATACACCTTTATGGTGTGGCTTAGAAATAAAGATTCAATTGAATCATCTGCTTCATAATATGGGATCCCTGTGCTTACAACCTATTCCTTTTGTGAGGAAGCAGGAGGAGTTTGGCTTTGAGGTGGAGATCTTTCCAACTGTTGTGAGGAAGTACCAATGGTTGTTTCAAGTGGCTTTTCTGCTAACACAAGGTTATCCTCTGGGATCTCATCTTCTAGAGGTGCCTTTTTATGATTTATGGTTTTGGTGGGCTTTGGATTTGAATGGTTCCTTTTGGATTTTTCTTGTGTGGGTTTCACAAAATCGGATAATATTTTGTGAAATCTCATTAAATGAGGTGGTTTTTGCTGAAAGACATGTGAGCAGAGTATGGAAAAATATCTCATTTCAGAAGAAAAGTTCGGTTTGAAAATGGTAACACCAAATAACTAACCCTCATACCCACGTTCTATAAATTCACCATGTAATTCCTGCTTGCCAGAAGTTGTGGAAATTGATGATGGGAAAATTTTGACAAGGGTTTCTCCAACCTTGGAAGTGATGGCATATGGCTTCTTCTTTTGAGATTCAACTTTAGCATTTTGGCAAGAACTGTCAGAGTGTATCCACATAGATTGGTGTGTTTGTAACCATGATGTCTTTGTATTTTGATGATGTGAGAACATCAATTATTGAATGGAATGAAGTATTAGTGTCGATTTTCTCGAAAGTGGGGAGGTAGTTGTGTGGGAGTTTGATGTTAAGAGCCATGATCGGATATGGAAGTGAGGGGTAATGAAAAAGATGAGAGTAATGAAAACCGCTTTAGAGAATTTTGAATTTGAGACGGCAAGTGAAAACTCTGTTTAGATAGAAAAGTGATATATAAAGGGAAAAAGTGAATGCTGACGTTGGCAGCGGTTTCAAAGATCTGATGGCTAATCATCTATCTACGTGTAACCTCTGATGGATAATGGATGATAGTTGTTAGAGAAACCGCTGCTGAGAACCAGTAGTGGTTGAGAACAGTGGTCATAAACAGTGGTGATTTTAATCTATCAGAGGATAAATACCAGTTTATAAGGCAAAATAGTGGTTTAGCCTAAACAGTGGATGGGAACAGTTGATAGGATAACAGAGGTTACATCTAGCAGAGGATAGAAATTTAAGCCAAATAGAGGTTTAGAAACATTGGTTTAAAAAAGACTTTTAGGAATATTGAAATTTTCAATTTTAGGTATTTTTAAGGATGATTTTTTGATTTTCGGAACACATTTTAATGCTTTTTATTCATGGAAAACAAAAATTTTGCTTTTAATCGATGCTAAGCATGCCAATTCTAGAGATCAAGCTTTCAAAAGTAGATGTATCTAAAGCCTTTGTTAGAATATATGCTAGCTAATCCTTAGTTGGAACATGATGCAGAGAAATCTAACCTTTTTCATAGCAATTTCTCACAACGTGATGTCTGATGTCAATGTGTTTGGTTGTTGAATGTGAAACTGAATTTTTAATGATGTTTTCAGCTACTTGATTATCAAACACGAGAGGAGTATTTAAAGTAGTTACACCAAAGTCTAGCAATTAGTTTTGAAGCCACTGAAGTTTAGCAGTGCAACTAGCAGCAACAATATACTCAGCCTCTACTGCAGATGTTGAAACTGCAACTTGCTTTTTACTTTGCCAAGAAACTAAACAATTGCCTAGAAACTGAGAACAACCTGATGTAGACTTCCATGTTGCATGGCATCCAGCAAAGTCAACATTTGAATAACTTGAAAGCTCAATATTACCATTAGTAGGATACGAGATACCTAGTGTGGGAGCACCTTTTATGTATCTGAATATCCTTTTTACAGCTATGAGATTTGACTTTCTAGGTGCTGACTGGGATCTAGCACAAACATATGTGGCAAACATGGTGTTTGGCCTTGATGCAGTTAGGTACAATAAAGACCCAATCATGCTTCTTTAAAGAGTTTGATCAACCAAGTCATCTTATCATCAACAATGACCAGCTTAGATGTAGCCATGGGTGTATTACATGGTTTATAATCATTCATATCAAATTTGGTAAATAGTTCTTTGGCATACTTACTTTGATGAATGAAAGTACCATTTGGCAATTGCATAACTTGAAGACCAAGAAAGCATTGGAGTTAACCACAGCACTCATTTCAAACTCTGCTGTCATGAGTTCTCTAAACTCTTCACACATACCATTGCATGTGGATCCAAAAATGATGTCATCCACATAAATTTGGACAAGCATCAAATCCTTTGCTCTCTATTAAAAAAAAAGAGTTTTATCAGTTTTATCTCTTGTAGAGCCTATGGATAAGAGAAAGGTGGAAAGAGTTTCATACCAGGCTCTAGGTGCTTGTTTCAAGCCATATAAAGCTTTGTTTCGCTTGTAAACATAATCTCGATAAAAGTATCTTCAAAACCAAGGGGTCGGCATACATATACCTCTTCCTTTATCTTGCAACTTGATATCCATTTGATACACCTTAATGTTGTGGCTAGCAACAAAGGCTAAGAACAATATGATGGCCTCAAGTCTTGCAACAGGAGCAAATGTTTCATCCTAATCAATGCCTTCTTCTTGTCTATAGCCTTGAACTACAAGCCTAGCTTTGTTTTTTATAACAATGCCCCTTCCACCAGTTATGTTCTTGAAGACCCATATTGTGCTAATTGCACATATATCATGTGGCAATGGTCCAAGTTCCCATACTTGTCTTTTAAACTATAGGAACTCTTATTGCATGGCCTCTACCCAATTGTTGTCTTTTAGTGCCTCTTGGTACTTGACATGTTGTGTGAGGGATAGAAAACCAGCAAAAAGACAAATGTTTTGGGATTGACTTCTTGTGCGAACCCCTTCATTGATGTTATCAATAACTTGGTCTGGTGGGTGCTTTTTTAAGGTAGATCAGATCTCCCTTGTATGGAATTATGGCATTGAGAGGTGAAAGCTATAGATGGGAATCATCTGAGCTAACATCTATTAGCAATTTTGAAGAGCCAACATCTGTTTGAAATGAAGGTGAAGGTATAGGTAGGATGGGTTGATTTTTGTTCACAGAAAGTGGACTTATATAAACAGATGTTTGACTTGATGAACTTGTAATGGTTTGAGGATCAACATCAGTTGATGCAATAGTGCAGAGTTTTGACAGTTGTTTTGAACATCTGTTTATCTAGAAGTTGAAGTGACTTTGTATTGTGGAACCACAATGTCATATCCATAATCTTGATGGGAACACTGTGGTGTACCTGCATTATTAGTCTTGGCAGACACACATTTGTCTAGATCAAATAATTCAGCAGAATTTGTTGGAATTTTTAATAAAGAAAGTTCATTGAACTTAACATTCAAAGTCTCTTCCACACATCTAGTCGTTGTGTTAAACACTTTATAGGCTTGGCAGTGGTTGAGTATCCTAGAAAATAACAACAATCTACTTTGGCTGCAAATTTTGAAATAGAATATTTTAAGTTTAAAATGAAACATGGGCAACCAAAGATTTTGAAGTATGAGATCAGAGGTTTGATCTTGTACAGAGTTTCATAAGCAGTCTTTTGATGCCTAGGGTTAATTAAAACACTATTTGTACATAGCAAGCAGTGTTAGAGCCTCTGCCCAAAAAGACAAGGGTAAACCTGAGCCTATAAGCATTGTCCTAGCAGCTTCAGTTAGAGTTCTATTTTTTTTCTTTAAACCACCCATTTTGATCTTGTGTCTTTGGGATGCTGTGTTGCCTCACATTCCTTTTGACACACATAAATCATCCAACTCCTTATTTTTAAACTCTGTTCCATTATCACTCGTGAAGATTTTTACTGGCAAGTCAAATTGCTTTTCAATATTTCTTACAAAGTCCCGCAAAATACCTCTTCTTTTTAAGACTCATGATTTTAACAGGGCCAAACAAGTTAACGTGCAACAATTGCAAACACTGACTTGTTTTGGACTCTTCAATGGATTTGTATGAACATTTAGGTTGTTTGCCTTTTAAACAAAAAACACAATGTTCATTCAAGTGAATTGTTTTGATGGAAGACCTCTTACAAGACCTTATTTAGAGAGTGTGGTGATAGTTTTCAGATTTGTGTGACCAAGTCTTCTATGCCATAGTTCTGTGTCTTTATTTGACATTGGATTATCTTTCAACATATCAACCACATACACATTGCCACTCCAATGATCAACAAGCTGTGATTTGCTCTCAGCAATGACTGTTTCAATCTTTTTAACCACTTCTGGCCCAACAATCTAACAATCCTTCTTAGTGAAGAATAACCCATAACCTTTGTCACTCATTTGAGACACACTAAGAAGATTGAACTTATGGCATTTTCAAACTTGAGTTTCCCTGCTTGGACTGTACCTGACCCCAACACCTTTCCTTTTGAATTATTACCAAAGGATATTTTCCCCCTCCATGTGCTAGAAAATCTTTGAGAAGAGCGCTACATCCTGTCATGTGCCTAGAGCTTCCACTATCTACAAACCATAAACTATCAAGGCAAGTAGAAACTCCCTGCACATAAGTAACATGTTAGTTTTGGTAAGTGTCCAAAGCCAAAATGGCTTTGGATGGGGGTCACAGACATGTCAGCCTCAAATCCAAGAGAATGGTCAGAGTTTTGAATAGATTTTTGAAACATCTATCGTGAGCCATTTCATATCAAATGATTATAACAATGAGGATGCTTGTTTACCCTTGGCTTTGAGGTTCTTTTGTAGACCTCATAGCCAAGTGGTACACTCTTATAAGCTTGTTGGCCATATCATCTTGGAATTTTATTAGCTGGTGGTGTATCTGTTACCTGAACCTCTCTAGTAACAGAGGTTATATTCAATTGTTTGGTAACGGATGTTTGGGCTGAGACAAAGGTCTGTTTAGTCTTTTCTTTTCTTGAACTCTTAATTTTTTTAGATTTATACTCGTTTCTTATGATATCAAAATTTTTGAGATAAACACACTCTTGAGTTTTGTGGTTTTTCTTACCATAGATGGTAGAATGAGGTGCATCAATAATCACACTTATTTGTTAATATCATATGCTTTTAGAAGAAAACAGTTTTTAGTAACATGATTCTTCTTTTCACAAAAATCACAAAACAAGCTTGTTATCTTTTCTTTCTTCTTCCCTTTTCCACCCTTTTGTCAATTGATAATGAAACATCTGCTGGAAGGTCTTTTAAGGGAATGATCTTGACTTGAGGTGCTTTTACACCTCCAATGGTTGACAAATCCATTAGCTTAAAATTTCAAGAATGTCACACTCATCTGACTAGGTAGGTTTGAATTGGTATTTCTCAATCTCCTCAATAGTTGAGGATCCTTCTGGTTTTTCTAAAATAATTTTCTTACCATTTCGTTCAGTGACTTTTATTTCTTGAGCAGCCAAATTTGTTGGAATAATTTCAAACAAACCACAATCATTTACAATAGTGTTTTTAAAAACTTGGTCATTTTTTCTGAAACCTACACAAATTTTACTTTGCTTTTGATTTGTGATTCTAACATCAACCCATAACCTTAGCAGGACTCTACCCATTTCTCACAAGTGATCTGGGTAGATTCAAGCTCCTTTTTACAAGTTTGCTATTTTTCTATAACTGTTTAGAGTTGATCATTGGTTATGCTTGATTCATGTTTGAGATTGCTGATTTCACTATCCTATTCTAACAGTTTTGATTTTAACTCTTTTGTAAGTTTTTTCAAACTGTATTTTATCACTTAAGATCTTGTTTCTAAGATTTTCATTCACCTCTTTAATGTTAGCAAAAGCAATAATACATTTTTCTGAACATAAGTCTTTAAGGACTTGAGGTGATACCTTAGCACTAGCAATCATGGCACAATCACACTCTCTTTCAGAAACACTGGATTCCCATGGGTCAGACAGAGGATTTATCATTTCTTCACCAACAGTTTCTTCCATAACATCTGTTGTAATATTGGTTTCAACATTTTCACAAACCACATCAATATTGGACACCAATTCCTTAGATTCATTCCCCTCCAAAATAGTGTATAGTGCCATAAAATAAAAATTTTCAGTTTTCTTATCAGAATTAGCAACCAGAGCAAAATTTTCATCAGTGAGTTCCTCAGGTAAGCTACTCTAATCAACAAAGCCTTGTGTAAAGAAGCTCTGTTGACTAGTTTCTGCCTGAGCAGAGGTTTGTTTAGCTTGTGGTGCAGGATGCACTTGGACTTGAGGAGCTGGGGCTTGAACATATTAAATATGAGGAACAGTGGTTTTGACATACTGGACATGAACAATGTTTATAGGGTGTGCCAAATGAGGAGTGTTTTAAATCTTTGGAGCAGGGGTATATTGGGAATAATGGACAGTGTTTTGAGTGTTTTGAGGTATAGGACTTGGATGTGTAATTATAGGGCCATTTGTTTGGCTCCTACACACCCTAGCAAATTGACCTAGCCTATTACACTTATAACACTTGATTTTTGGCTTATCCGACCAAACTTTTAAACCTCCATGCAACCCTTGAAACTTTCTACCAGTTTTCTTGTAAAACTTGCTGGTCCTAACTCTCAGCAAGGCTAGTTGGTGCAAGATGTCCATTTCTTCCAAATCAACAGGGTCAAAATGTTGAAGATCATTTAACTCAAAAGATAAGTTGTTATAAACTTGGTTTTTCCCCATTTGCTGCAAAAGCATAATTGGGTGAGTAAGAATCAGAGTTGAAATTTTCACCAGATGTTATATCAATAAAATGATCACAACTCTGATCCTTACTACCACCAGAGGTTTCTTCTTGACCAAAAAGTGTTGTATTACCAAAAGAATAGTCATCAGCAACTTTTCCTGACTCTTGTAGCTTCTTTTTCTGGTTAAGCTCTCTATCATAAGTGAGAAGCCTATCAAGAAGCTGAGTCAAACTCATGTCCTTGAACCCAACAGCGGTTCTAGTTACAATAGGAATAGTGTTCCATTTTCCTGGTATGATCTTAAAAATCTGCTATTCGGGGTTGAATTAGGATAATTAACATTTACCAGTTTTAATTCACTGATTAGACAACTAAATCTTTCAAACTGCTGAGTTAATGATTCTTCTTTAACATGACAAAAAGTTTCATACTGTTGGTTTAAAACTTCACGAATGTTTTCAATAATCTCTTCTGTCCCACCGAATTGTTCTTTCAAAGCATCCCACAACTCCTTTGCACTTTTGCAATACAACAGGCTAGCATAGATATCATTTGGCAAAGCCGTAGCTACGATACTAAATTCCTTTGCATCTAGCTCGATTTTCTTAAAATCTTGCTCGGAGTAGTTTTCAGGATTCTTTGGAACTTGAACTTTAGGATCTTCAACACTCGGTACTATCGGAACATGAGGTCCGAAGGTAACCGATTTCCAGCAACCTGTATTTTGTTGTGCAAGTGTGTGACCTATCCGTCTTTGCCAGATATTATATTCCGATCTTACAAGGATCGGAGGTTTATACATGGTGCCAGTGTTGTGTAGATCTTGTGGATTTTGAGACATTTCTAATTGTTTACAAACAGGTTTTTGCTTAAAAATTAATTTGAACGTAAATAAACTTTTACTATGTTTTCAATACAATGAACAAATGAATCAGTAGTGAGAGCTGATCTGTTTATATCAAATTGATTGTGAAATCAAATTTGATTGACCAAGCTCTGATATCAATTTTTAGGATCTGAGTTTGATATTGTTGTGATTGTTTAAGATGAAATCAAATGAAACAAGATACACTAAGATGATAAGTGCAGCGGAAATAATAAACTTTAAAATCACAACAATAGAGACATTGTTTCATTAACATGGTTTTGGAAATATTGATTCACGTATGCATGCAAATGTTACAACACCCCTTCAGCCTAAAATCACTCTGATTTATTCGCACAAAAATATTAGAAGGAAGTGATCAATAGAACGGTACATGCACTTCTCTATTTATAGTACAAAGCAAACCACTGTTGCATCTAGGTTGACGTCACCTTGATAGTGACATCAAACGACCTAACAAACTATAACACCTGCTAAGCTAAAACACTATTACATTAATATACAAAACTCTTTTGATCCAACATCTGTCACACCCCGACCCGCAGCGGAATAAGAGTCGGGGCATAATTGGGTTATCACCAAAGCTCATGATGTTTATTAATATGTTTCATATATTAAATTCAAAATTACATCCTCAATATTCCAAACAAGTTCATACCATTACAAAGAAAAGTAACTACATAAACAATCCAAAGTCTAAACCGATTTATTCTTCTAAGCCATCCTATAGGTTCCTTGCTGCAACTGGATCACCTGTATCATGTGTAAAAATGGGGGTTTTTGGGTCAACAAAAGTTGGCGAGTGAACCTTGTTAGAAAACATTTATTATTGATTTCTTGTTATAATTAATTAGGAAAAATTGTGGAATAGTCATATGTGAGCAAACGTAAATACACATACAATAACAATAAGAATACAAAATAACATACAATAACAATAACAATAACAAAACAATAACATACAAAAACCACCTTGCATGAATATATGATATGAATGATAATATAAATGTTGGCAGCGTCACGTTCACGCTCATAGGTAATGGGGAACGGACGACCTATGATGAATGTATGTGCGATCAAGGCTCAATCAAACGGAGCCGATCGTATGTTGGCAACGCCTCGTTCACACTCATAGGTAGTGGGGAACAGCTCACGCTCATAGGTAATGGGGAGTGGCGGCCTATGATAATGTATGTACTGAAAATGATAATTTAATCTAAACATTAACCACGCAAACAGTTGATACATAATGAATTCACATTTGATCATAGGATATGATGTATGCACAAGTGTTTAAATGAAATAAATAATATGACACATGTTACACCCCAAAAACATGATTAAAACGGGGAATTTGTAGAGATTCACTCACATTGGGTGCGTTCGGTTTGTGATGTTGAATGCGCACGAGTTTAGAGATTGATCGACGAGGAATAACTAACCTAATTAATAACGAAAAGGTATGGTAAATAAGTGAATTTTATTAATAATTTTAATAGAATTTTTAGATATATTTTTGTGAGTTTAAGTCTATTTTCTAACTTTAAAAACATTATTTTTAAGTATTTTTAATTGATTTTTAAATTAAATAAATAAATAAAAAATATAAAAAAATGTTGACTTTTTTTTACTTTGACCGTTGACGTGACTGTTGACTTGTTGACCGGTTCGGTCGTGTATATTGTTGCACTGAGTGAGGTTCGAACTTGTGACCTCCTGTACGCGTGCACGCAGCTCTACCAACTGAGCTACGTGTCTAACCCGAAATATTTCTGTTTTTAATTATATTTATATAATATTTAGTTTATTCCAAAATTCATTTATTCAGATCGATGAATCTATGCACACAGTCCACCGCTGGACTGTGTGTCTAACCTGGTTAAAACAATTGTTTTTATTTCTCTTATATACTAACTGGAAGTTTTCATATTTGGGTTTTATAAAAAGTCTGAATATTGTGACGAATCGGAACAAGGACGGACTCGAACCCGGTATCGCTATGTTTCAATTGCACACAGTCCACCGCTGGACTGTGTGTCTAACCCGAGATATAATCCGATTTATATTAAATTTATATACAGCCTAACTTCATCTTCTTCGTTACAATAACACAGACAATGATTATTCTACTGATCTTGTTTATTTCGATTGACGAACATATAATTGATTAAAATGAAATGGGCAGGGAAGGTTTTGGGAATGAACATACCGGAAGATGATCTTTCTCAGAACTCCGGCGAAGTCGTCAGCTCTGTTTTATGAACTCCGTCTGAACGGGCCAATTAATAGTTTTGATTAACCAAATTGTGAAAATGAATGACTAAACAAGAGTTATCAGAAGGTTCGAATGATTATACCGTTTCATAGCGCAATTTAGGAACTTTCAGAAAACTTCCGGCGAGTGTTGATTATCCGATATCGTCGTCTGAGATTGATTCTGATTGAAAGGTTTGAGTTAGCAAAAGTCTAACAACAGATAGAAGATGAAAGAATTGAGAAATTTACCGTTTTTATGAGCGTCACGGTTTTCCGGTGAAAGTCCGGTGATTTCAGAAAACGTTTCCGACGAACTGAAAATAGAGCGAAAGTGAAATTGGAAGTTCTGTGGATGATTTTGAGTCGCGAGATGATGATATTGATAGATTAATTCAGGAAGTGAAAGATTTCAGTTTCTAAACCCGAACATCATATGAATTCAAGTTCATTAAAGGCCTAATTGATTAAGAACGTCGGTTTATCGGTTATAACAGTAATATCAACACTCAAACGTCGGAAAGTTGAAAGTCGATTACCGGTTTCAGTTTTGGGCAAAACAGATGACTTCACAGATGAACTTGTGTTTTATTTGTTTCCTAGATTACACAAAGACATCAAGTGGCGGAGTGGTTAAGTGTTTGAAGTTAAGTTCTCCGGCTGACCCAGGGTTCGAAACCCGGCAGCCCCTTTTTTTTTTAATTGTCTTATTTTTATTTTCTAACAATTTTAATTTCCATATTCTAAAATGTTTATTAGTTATGTATTGTTTAAAATTAAAATAGGCATTAAATGAGCAACAAAAATATGAAACTGATTATTCGATTATTAAACGAAGCGGGTTTGGAAAACCCGTTTTTTCGACAGATGTTACAGTATACCCTACTTTTAGAAATTTCGTCCCGAAATTTAAGTTGTAGTGGTAACAGGAAAAAGATGCGGGTATTTTTCGCGCATTGAGTCTTCACGTTCCCAAGTAAACTCAGGTCCCCGCTTCGACTCCCAGCGTACCCTAACAATTGGAATACGACTCCGTCTTAAACGTTTTTCTCCGAAGTCCATGATCTCTACTGGTCTTTCAATGAAGTGCATAGATTCATCGATCTGAATATCTTCTAGGGGAATATGGAGGTTTTCATCGGCGAGGCACTTCTTTAAGTTTGATACGTGGAATGTGGGGTGAATTCTGTTGAGTTCTTCTGGTAGGTCAAGCTTGTATGCTACAGGTCCTACTCTTTCGAGTATCTTGAAAGGTCCTACGTAGCGTGGTGCTAGCTTGCCCTTCTGGCCAAAACGAACTACTCCCTTCAACGGTAATACTTTTAAAAGTACATGATCACCAATGTTAAACTCCAAGGGCTTTCGTCGTTTGTCTGCATAACTCTTTTGATGACTTTGTGCCGCTAGAAGATTGTTTCGAATCTGATGGATCTTGTCTGTTGTTTCCTGAATCAATTCTGGACCGGTGATTTGAGCTTCTCCAATTTCGTGCCAACATACTGGAGATCGGCACTTACGACCATATAAAGCTTCGAAAGGTGCCATACCGATACTTGAATGATAGCTGTTATTGTACGAAAATTCAACCAATGGTAGATGAGCGTCCCAATTTCCCTTGAAGTCTATGACACATGCTCGAAGCATATCTTCAAGAGTTTGGATGGTGCGTTCAGATTGTCCATCAGTTTGAGGATGATAAGCGGTACTGAGGTCTAATCGTGTACCCAAAGCGGCTTGTATGGCTTGCCATGTTCGTGAAGTGAAACGACCATCACGATCGGAAATAATGCTTAACGGTACACCATGACGACTTACGATTTCGCTGATGTAGATACGAGCTAACTTCTCATTCTTGAAATCTTCGTGGATCGGAATGAAGTGAGCTGATTTTGTAAGAAGATCAATGAGTACCCATATAGTGTCATACCCACCAGAAGTGCGAGGTAACCCGGTAATGAAGTTCATGGTTATGTTTTCCTACTTCCATACAGGTATTTCAGGTTGGACCCGAAGTCCTGAGGGTCTTTGATGTTCAGCTTTTACTTTGGAACATGTAAGGCACTTGGAAACGAAAACAGCGATATCCTTCTTCATGCCAGGCCACCAGTAGGTGTATCGAAGGTCTTGATACATCTTGTCGGCTCCTGGGTGTATCGAATATCGTGTTTTGTGCGCCTCATTCATAAGGAAATCACGAAGGTTATTGTGGTCAGGAATCCATATGCGATCTAGATAGTACAGAATACCGTCGGATTTAGTTTCAATTTTAAGTTCAGCTCCACAAGACAGCTCCTTTCGTACGTCGTTTTCCGTTACTGAAACATGTTGGGCTTCTCGGATTTGATCTTTGATGTCGGTTATGATTTGCGAACATAGAAGACGAATGGAGTTCGCATAACCCTTTTGATTGAGCGCATCGGCCACCACATTTGCCTTGCCGGGATGATACCGAATTTCACAGTCGTAGTCATTAAGAAGTTCGACCCATCTTCGTTGCCTCATGTTTAACTCCTTTTGGTTGAAGATATGTTGGAGGCTCTTATGGTCAGTGTATATTTCACACTTAGTACCGTAGAGGTAATGTCTCCATATCTTAAGAGCGAACACAACGGCTCCAAGTTCTAGGTCGTGGGTGGTGTAGTTCTTCTCATGAGTTTTGAGTTGTCTAGAAGCATAAGCTATCACCTTTCCTCTTTGCATTAGAACACAGCCTAGTCCTTGCCCCGATGCGTCGCAATAAACCATGAAGTCATCACAACCTTCAGGAAGAGTGAGAATGGGTGCGTCACAGAGTTTTTGTTTAAGGGTTTGGAAGGCTTCTTCTTGTTTGGGTCCCCATATGAAGGGTTTTCCTTTATGTGTTAAAGCCGTGAGTGGTACAGCGATGCGGGAGAAATTCGATAATAACCAGCCAAACCAAGGAATGATCTTACTTCGGTTGGTGTACGTGGCACTTGCCATTCTTGTACTGCTTTGATCTTTGAGGGGTCAACATGTATTCCCTTGTCATTGACGACATGTCCAAGGAATTGTACCTCTTTTAACCAGAATTCGTATTTGGAGAATTTGGCGTAGAGCTTTTCATTCCCTAAGAGTGTAAGGATGAGTCGAAGGTGTCGTTCATGATCAGACTTAGACTTTGAGTAAATGAGGATGTCGTCGATGAAGACTATAACAAAGCGATCGAGATAGGGTTTGCAGACTCTGTTCATTAGATCCATGAAGACAGCTGGCGCGTTGGTTAGACCAAATGGCATGACCATGAATTCATAATGACCATAACGAGTTCGGAAAGCGGTCTTTGGGATGTCTTCTTCATGTACTCTGAGTTGATGATAACCAGAACGAAGGTCGACTTTTGAAAAACAGCTGGCGCCTTGAAGTTGGTCAAGAAGATCATCGATGCGAGGTAATGGGTAGCGGTTCTTAACCGTTAACTTGTTGAGCTCTCTGTAGTCGATACACATACGAAACGTTCCATCTTTCTTCTTCACAAAAAGGACAGGTGCACCCCAAGGCGATGAGCTAGGACGTATGAATCCTTTGTCAGTCAACTCTTGCAATTGACTGGCTAGCTCTTGCATTTTGGATGGGGCTAACCTATAAGGAGATTTTGCAACTGGTGTAGCTCCAGGTATAAGATCAATGCGAAATTCGACTTCTCTCACTAGAGGAAGTCCTGAAATGTCGTCAGGAAAAACTTGCGGAAAATCTTTTACTACTGGGATGTCTTCAAGTTTCTTCTCCTTGGTTTCCTTTTTGATGACATGAGTTAGAAATGCGACATAATTCTTGCGGAGATATTTTCGGGCTTGAAGACAGGACATTAATTTGAGCCCTTTCGAAGAGGTTTCTCTAAAGATTCGTAGCGTCTGACCATTTGTAAGAGGAATGCGTATAAACTTTTCGCGGCATACAACTTCGGCATGATGTTGGCTGAGCCAGTCCATACCAATAATAATGTCAAAGCTTCCCAACTTCATAGGAATTAGATCAACTGGAAAATCGTGATCGTTTAAGGTGAGAGTACAATTGCGTATAATAGAATTTAATGAGACCGGTTTTCCGTCAGCAACTTCTACCGTTATGGATTCCCTGAGTTTATCTCGAGTTTGGTTGAGAATGGGTTCAAATTCTAAAGACACAAAACTTTTATCCGCGCCAGTATCAAATAACATGGATGAGAAACGTACCGTTAACCACATTGTTGTCAGCCCTAGCTTGGTTGGCGTTGATGTTGAAAGCTCTTCCTCTTGCAGGTGGAGGAGCTTGATTAGCCTGGTTTACTGGATTAGCTTGGGCTTGGGCATGGATAATATTCACTAAACGTGGACAGGTGTTTCTGAAATGGTTCGGGTCTCCACAGTTGTAACAAGCCCGCATAGGTTTACCATGGGATAGTTGGGTTGGTAGTAGGATTGGGCTACATGTTGGGTAGGTGGTAGTAGTAAAGGTTGTTGGGCTTGACCCACTATCTGATGGTGGGCTTGGGTTGAGGGCTGATGGCGGTTCGTTCGCTGAGGTACGCGACAAGTTTGAACGGTGTGACCTGCGCGACCACAGCCGGTGCAATGTTGGCAGGGATGATCAGGAAAATGATGGTATTGGCAACGGTTGCATTTGGGTATGGGCCGGAGTATGGCCTTTTATATGGTGCAGGTGAGGGGGCAACTTGAGTGATGGGTGCAGCAGAGATAGGGAAATTTGTTTGTGTGACAGCAAAGTTTCTGGTGTTTCGCTTCCTATTATTAGCAAACTTTGAGGAGGAGGTGGAATGGTTTGAAGTTTGGCCCTCAACGGGGGCTTTCTTTTTGTCGTCCTTAAATTTGCCGTTGCGAATACGATTCTCGGTAAGCTCGTTAGCTAGTTCCATAGCAGCTTCGAGTGTTGCAGGCGAAGTGCTGAGAACTGAGTCTTGAATTTTTGAGGGGAGGCCTTGAATATAGTGTTCGACTAAGCGGTAAACTGGGGTGAACAAGTTAGGGACCATTTGGTTCAACTCTAAAAACCGTTTGTTGTAGGAAGTATGATCTCCTCCTTTTGCTTCAACGAATGAAATTCATCCTCTAACTTTTTAATCTCGCTTCTTGGACAGAAGCGTCTCGTCATGATTTCCCTTAACTCCTTCCACGTTAAGGCCATTGCATCTTCAATTCCTCTCTTACCCTTTTCAGCATTCCACCAGGTAAGAGCTACCCCAAATAGCCTCCCGGTTGCGTAACGTACCTTGCGATCCTCAGGACAATCGCAGTTGAGGAAGGTGTTTTCCATTTCCTCAAACCAGTGGAGGAGAGCAGTGACACCTTCGGTCCCTTCAAATTTCTGGGGATCGCAAGACTTAAAATGTTTGTATGAGCACTTTTTGGAGGGAAGGTTGTCGACGTTCTGGTCTTCTTGCTGGGGAGGATTGATGGGATTTGCGGCGAGAGCTTGTTGGCATTGAACTACGATGTCAGGAAGCACCGCGGCCATTTGTTTTGCGATTTGGGTGGCCAAGCGTTCGTTTGACCTTACTGATCTTCTAACCCCACGTTGTTGCCTAGCCGACATCTACAGGAATATACATAAGAAGATTGTGAGTTTAAGGAGTCTTTTTAGGTGTCATGTGTCTTAAAAAAAATAAAATGACATAAACATCATTAATGCAACTACATCCATAGGATGTCTTGGGTTTGCTCATGTTTGGGCCTCAAATGCCCCCATACCTTCACCTGTATAGTCATGTGGGCCCCCATGACTATTGGCTTAGTAGGATTCACATTGGTATTGGCGGTTTAACACTCACATCACCCGAATGAAAACCATGAAATATGTTTGCGAGATGTATGGTCGGAGGGTGTCCAGGTGTAGACACAATGACAACTCAAAGTGGGGTTAGCTCACACGACGTTTGGTATAGCATGCTTTGGCCTAATAGGTCCTTCGTACTCTCATCGTTAGTCCCCAGGTAGGCAAACTGGTCCTTTATTTTGGATTTATACGAATGCCAAGCCTAGACAGGACGTTCTGACTACCGGTACTTGTACCCTTCCAGTTACTACATGCCCGTCATGAGAACTCACTTTGATGTGATTTGAAATTACAAAAATCGTTGCAAAAGTCATGGAAATTGTGTGGTGTGTGCTCTCATGGATATGATATGTTATGAGAATATGATTCATGATAGACATTGTATAATAATATGTACTTATTAACATGCTTGCATAACATTGAATGTAACAATAAACATAAAGCATATAAACATCATGAATTTTGCATGTAACACACAAATAATTTAAAAATTCTAATCAACTATAGTATAGGCTCTAAGGGTCTAATAACCTATCGTATATCCCTATAGTCATGGCTCTGATACCAATCTGTCACACCCCGACCCGCAGCGGAATAAGAGTCGGGGCATAATTGGGTTATCACCAAAGCTCATGATGTTTATTAATATGTTTCATATTTATTAAATTCAAAATTACATGCTCAATATTCCAAACAAGTTCATACCATTACAAAGAAAATAACTACATAAACAATCCAAAGTCTAAACCGATTTATTCTTCTAAGCCATCCTATAGGTTTCTTGCTGCAACTGGATCACCTGTATCATGTGTAAAAATGGGGGTTTTTGGGTCAACAAAAGTTGGCGAGTGAACCTTGTTAGAAAACATTTATTATTGATTTCTTGTTATAATTAATTAGGAAAAATTGTGCAATAGTCATATGTGAGCAAACGTAAATACACATACAATAACAATAACAATAACAATAACATACAATAACAAACCACCTTGCATGAATATATGATATGAATGATAATGTAAATGTTGGCAACGTCACTTTCACGCTCATAGGTAATGGGGAACGGACGGCCTATGATGAATGTATGTGCGATCAAGGCTCAATCAAACGGAGCCGATCGTAGTTGGCAACGCCTCGTTCACGCTCATAGGTAATGGGGAACAGCTCACGCTCATAGGTAATGGGGAGCGGCGGCCTATGATAATGTATGTACTGAAAATGATAATTTAAACTAAACATTAACCACGCAAACAGTTGATACATAATGAATTCACATTTGATCATAGATATGATGTATGCAAAAGTGTTTAAATGAAATAAATAATATGACACATGTTACACCCCAAAAACGTGATTAAAACGGGGAATTCGTAGAGATTCACTCACATTGGGTGCGCTCGGTTTGTGATGTTGAATGCGCACGAGTTTAGAGGATTGATCGACGAGGAATAACTAACCTAATTAATAACGAAAAGGTATGGTAAATAAGTGAATTTTATTAATAATTTTAATAGGATTTTTAGATATATTTTTGTGAGTTTAAGGCTATTTTCTAACTTTAAAAACATTATTTTTAAGTATTTTTAATTGATTTTTAAATTAAATAAATAAATAAAAAATATAAAAAATGTTGACTTTTTTTTGACTTTGACCGTTGACCGTTGACCATGACTGTTGACTTGTTGACCGGTTCGGTCGTGTATATTGTTGCACTGAGTGAGGTTAGAACTTGTGACCTCCCGTACGCGTGCACGCAGCTCTACCAACTGAGCTACGTGTCTAACCCGAAATATTTCTGTTTTTAATTATATTTATATACTATTTAGTTTATTCCAAAATTCATTTATTCTAAAAAGGATTTAATTCTATCGAACCGGTGCACATAACATGTCTCGAACCCGGGACCTGTTGATTAACGTTGCACACAGTCGACCGCTGGACTGTGTGTCTAACCTGGTTAAAACACTTATTTTTATTTCTCTTATATACTAACTGGAAGTTTTCATATTTGGGTTTTATAAAAAGTCTGAATATTGTGACGAATCGGAACAAGGACGGACTCGAACCCGGTATCGCTATGTTTCAATTGCACACAGTCCACCGCTGGACTGTGTGTCTAACCGAGATATAATCCGATTTATATTAAATTTATATACAGCCTAACTTCATCTTCTTCGTTACAATAACAAAGACAATGATTATTCTACTGATCTTGTTTATTTCAATTGACAAAAATATAATTGATTAAAATGAAATGGACAGGGAAGGTTTTGGGAATGAACATACCGGAAGATGATCTTTCTCAGAACTCCGGCGAAGTCGTCGGCTCTGTTTTATGAACTCCGTCTGAACGGGCCAATTAATAGTTTTGATTAACCAAATTGTGAAATTGAATGACTAAACAAGAGTTATCAGAAGGTTTGAATGATTATACCGTTTCAAAGCGCAATTTAGGAATTTTCAGAAAACTTCCGGCCAGTGTTGATTATCCGATATCGTCGTCTGGGATTGATTCTGATTGAAAGGTTTGAGTTAGCAAAAGTCTAACAACAGATAGAAGATGAAAGAATTGAGAAATTTACCGTTTTTATGAGCGTCACGGTTTTCCGGCAAAGTCCGGCGATTTCAGAAAACGTTTCCGACGAACTGAAAATAGAGCGAAAGTGAAATTGGAGGTTCTATGGATGATTTTGAGTCGCGAGATGATGATATTGATAGAGTAATTCAGGAAGTGAAAGATTTTGGTTTCTAAATCCGAACATCATATGAATTCAAGTTCATTAAAGGCCTAATTGATTAAGAACGTCGGTTTATCGGTTATAACCAGTAATATCAACACTCAAACGTCTGGAAAGTTGAAAGTCGATTACCGGTTTCAGTTTGGCGCAAAACAGATGACTTCACAGATGAACTTATGTTTTATTTGTTTCCTAGATTACACAAAGACATCAAGTGGCGGAGTGGTTAAGTGTTTGAAGTTAAGTTCTCCGGTTGACCCGGGTTCGAAACCCGGCAGCCCCTTTTTTTTTAATTGTCTTATTTTTATTTTCTAACAATTTTAATTTCCATATTCTAAAATGTTTATTAGTTATGTATTGTTTAAAATTAAAATAGGCATTAAATGAGCAACAAAAATATGAAACTGATTATTCGATTAATAAATGAAGCGGGTTTGGAAAACCCGTTTTTCGACAGATGTTACAACATCTGTTGATAGAAACTATGATAAGCTTTAACCTTTGTTGGTCTAGCAGACCTTTGCTTCAACAATCTTTAATTCTTCAATAGCAGAGGTTTTCTCTTGCAGACCTTAGACTATAAGCAGAACTTGTATCCAACAGACTTTGTAGAGCAGACTTTTAGCTTCAACAGACTTTGAGTATCAGATGTTGATGCCTTTGCCTTTGGAGGGGAGCAGATCTTCTAAAGACTATTTATTTAAGGATCAGATTTTATAGATAATTTTGGCTTTCCAATCATTTGTTCTTTTATAGGGTACAATAGATCTAACAATTTTCGATAACTTCCTTTGTACCACCAAACTGCTCTTTCAAAGCATCCTACAACTCCTTAGCACTGTTTTAATGCAACAAGCCAACATAGATATCATTCGGTAGAGCCGTAGCAACAATACTAAATGCCTTGGCATCTAGCTCAATTTTCTGAAAATCTTGCTCTGAGTAGTTTTGCAGCTTCTTTGGTACTTGAACCTTAGGGTCTTCAACACTTGGCACCATCGGAACATGTGGTCCGAAGATAACTGATTTCCATTAACCCGTGTTATGTTGAGCAAGTATGTGACACATCTGACGTTGCTAGATATTGCATTCCGATCTGACAAGCATCGGAAGGTTGTACAGAGTACTAGTGTTGTGTGGATCTTGTGAATTGAGACATTTTTTATTGTTTACAAACAAGTTTTCTTTAAAATACTTTTGAATGTAAATAAACTTTTACTGTGTTTTTAATCCAATGAACAAACGATATCAGTAGTAGGAGTTGATTTGTTTATTTCAAATTGATTGTTTAGATCGAATTTAATTGACCAAACTTTGATACTAATTGTTAGGATCTAAGTTTGATTGTTGTGAAAGTTAAGATGAAATAATGAAAGAAGATAAAACAGATATGAAATATGCAGCGGAATAGTTAACTTTTCAATCACAATAATGAAGATATTACTTTCATCAACATGCTTTTATAAATTTGTAATCACAAATTTACATATACATCAAGAATACAACTCTCACTCGGCCTGATCACTCCTTGTTTGTCTGTACAAAAATGTCAATGTGAAAAGTGATAAATAGAACAGTACAGGAACTGTTCTATTCATAGTACAAACAAAACATGTAAAAAATCTAAGCTAATGTCACCTAGACAACGACATCTAACAGCCTAACAAACTCCTAACATCTGCTAGAGCCTAAGCACTGTTATATTGAAAATACAAATAAACTATGTTGAGTATCATCTGTTAAGAATCCCTGTTGAGCTTTATACTATGTTGATCCATAACAGACCTTAGCTTCAACAGACTTTGTCTTTATCAGCAGAGTTTCTCTTTGGTAGACATTTGGCTTTAAGTAGAGTTTGTATTCAACAGATCTTGTAAACAAACCTTGGCAGACTTTAGAGTAGAAGATGTTGAGTTTTTGCGTTTTAAAGGAGCACATCTTCAAACCACTATTATTTCTAATAAGAGGTTGTAGACTATTTTGACTTTCTAATCATATGTTCTTTTATAGGGTAAACTAACATATAATATTTTGAGTATTCTAATATTTGACTATTCGTGTAAGCTTAGAAACACAACTATATTTAATTTTAGTAAGTATGAGTCTTTTAACAGCCATGATGCTCATACCATATTTTTTTAAAGGCAACATACGTGGATCAATTTTTCTATAGAAAATATATTGCAATATTTTGTTTGGTACTTTGGTCTATTTTTCTTATAGTTTCATCATCTTCTTTTATCAGCGACCTTGCTAATTTGGTAGAGACAAATCATATGGTCGTACGTCTAATGTAGAACCTTTGATCACGCTGTACATAAAGGGTTTTTTTTCTTGTTTCTGTTAAATAAGCTTGAAATGCTTATTGAGACATCGTTGAAGTGTTTGTACACATGTTAATAAAACGTTTTAACTTTATCAGATAAAAAGATGAAAATTTAAAAATATATTCATCTTCTTCATGAAGATACCTCTTTGGATATCATTTGGATTTATTGTGAATTATTCATATGTTAATTACTAGATGAATCAATTAAAAAAACAAAATGATAACAAATACTATTCATAATATTTTTACTGGTTAGTAGAGATTATATAAATATCATGGAAATTTTGTAAAATTTTTCTATAATTTTTGGGAATCATTAATTTTTTATTGGATTTATTATGGTTTATACATTTTTTAATCATTTAGAAATACAAGATTATCACGAATAAATTTATAAATATTTTTACGAATATTTACAGATTATATGTGTGGTATAGAATTTTTATGAAATTTTCCATAATTTTGATAATTATTTTTTAATTAAAGGATTTAATAAAAAGTTAAACAAATTAATTCATTTATAAAAATTATTTGTTTAAATAAAAATATATGGTAATTATTAAATCTGATTTATAAAACTTTTAGACGGAATTGATTAATTTATCTATTTTTTTATATTTCCAAAATTTCATAACCTATTAAATTGGTATTTCTAAGAATTTATCATTTTATTTAATATAGAAATACAAATATTGATTTTGTCATTAGATGAAATAATTACTAAATATATTTAAGTCCTCAACTAGGAGAAGCCAATTTTTTAAATTAACATTGTTCGTTCGTTACAATTTCGTTTATTTACATATTAGGGTGATTGTTGTTATTGTTTTAAATATAATCCTTTTCTTTTCGTGTGGTAATTCTCGTAGATCAATTCTTTATAACCTTGTAATATATCTCTTTTCACTTTTTTTACAATTAAACTTTTTGGGTATATCATTGAATCGTGATTATTTTAAATCAATTACCAAGCATGCAATGTTAATGTGTATTATTTGGTTATTGTGTTGGTAATTGAATTCACTAAGCAACTATATTGTGGATCCATGGCTGCCTTTCCACATGACTATGGGATATGGTATCGCCTTATATTTTCTTTCGTGGGCTGTTCATCCCTCATGACTACGGGACGTTGGTAACACCACCTCATTTAGACACGGCCTTGCGGGTGTGGGACACAAGTAGTTCGTTTTGGTTTATTTTATTTATGACTCGTTGTCTTATTAATTGCTATGTATGTTTACACATGAAGTTGCATGTTTACTTTGTTAAATAGAATAAATCAAACATTAAAAAAAGTATTTTATTTAAATTTTGATCTATTCACAAAGTTATGTTGATCCAAAAACCCTTTTTACACATGATATAGGTACATAAGTATCAGTGGATTGAAGGTTGAAGACATTTCAGACATACCTTAAATTAATAAAATTGATTTTATTTTATGTCTGATGAATTTGAATATTTTGTGATTTATTTGAGATTTCTATGAAAGCATGACAATTTAATATGATCATGTTTTATATATTAAACATAAATAGTTGTCATGAGTTATGGACAATCCTCATGCCACATATCAACTCGTTGTGGGTTGGGTGTAACACATCAGCTTGGAGTATAATTTACAAAACAGTAACACCGTGAAGCTCGTTACAAGGAGGAGAGGTGGCGACTTCTCTTTGTAACCATCATCCGGCGTGATAATAAGTATCGCTTAAGAAGAAAAATGAGGGTGTGTTAAGAGTAAGAGAGTGAGAGAATCGACTCTTAAACCTTCGGTTGAAAGCTGGTATTTATAGTTGAGGAGTATGGTGAAAGAGATGGCCTGATGTCCTTGGGCCGAACATTGCCAACAAAGAATACCCGGTTGGTCCCTTCTTACACAACCATTAGTGTTCGCAAAGGAATGAGACGTTGACGCACGGTGTTGGAGCCACGTGACTTTACGGTTGTCCTTGTTGTCGAGTCTCTTGTCAGCTTTGAGTGGAGGTCATGGAATAGTGAATGACTCAACCTGATTGGTTATACGTCACTTTCTTTTGTACTTCTTGTCTCCTCCACGATTGATTGTCATGAGAGTTGCATGCGCAGGGCCTGACGCACACTGATTGACTGTAGCACCTGCCATCTATACCATTCTAACTTATATTAGCTGATGTCATTGTGTTGTGTACACCAATAAGAACTTGCACAAATACTCTGATTAAAGCTAAGTGTGGTGTTGTTAAGTTTGAGTATGGCTATATCTTATGATACCCTACGTTGGGTTTAGGACCAAATCCTTAAATCCTTAAATCCACCATATGTTTTTTCCCTTTTAGTAGACGTATATGTTGGTTTCATTGTTTTCTTTGACTCATTCATTTCTTCTCAAACTTGGGACCATTCGTCTGCTATTTTGACATGTTATGCAAAACTGATTATATATTATTTATGGCTAGCGCAAGTAGTAGTTTTAACTTCATGTATATCCAAAAATTCATCAGTTTAGTTTTATCACATGGATTTTTTTTTTCAACAGTCAAATAAAAGTCTTATTTTAATAAATGATTTTAAATAATTTCAGATATTTTTTCTATAAATGTTTTAAACTTCTTTATTATTAGGTAAGTTTGAATCATGAAATCCACTTATATCAAAAACAGATATATATTAGTTTTTTATTTTCAAAAAATTATATAAAAATCGAATTTTAGTTGTTACTCAACTCGTGTTTAACCCCCGCATTGAGGGTGAAGGGGTAGTAAAACCATGTTAAGTATTAAGGAAATGATGACTAAAATCCGAAAAAAGTCGTCAAACAAACATGCGAGTTTATACCATCACGTGACGTAAAACGTAGATATACTCGAACTTATATTATAAATGCTTTAACTTAAAGAAAAAAAATAGTAAAACTTGAAAATATAAAAGTGAAACGTACAGACCTCAAAGACTGAAAATATAAACCATTTTTACTACAAAACGAAAACGATAAAATATTAACATGAAATAAAAACCCTAACTATAAAAAAAGACAAACAAACATTGTTCCTAAAACTATTTTCATTATTTTTAATATGTACAATATTTTAATAACAACAATTATAAATGAGGGTGATTGGATAAAAAAAACTTTCTTTAGTGTACATAGTTTATATTGATATTAAAAGTTATTATTGAAAATATTGGTTTTAAAAGTGATTATTGTAATTTCAAGGCAAGAACCAAAACATTAGTTTTTTAATATTATAAATTGGGTGTGTGTATTAAAAATATAGATGATCGAGTTTAAGCATTTGATGGTTGACAAAGATGTATAATTACAAAAAAAAAATAAAAAATAAAAAATGTTTTGTAGAAAGAAGTATTAAGAAATTTGTGAATTATCATTGTACTTTTATTTTTTTTAAGCAATGAAAATACATTTATACAAATTTTTATATACATTACGATATTTTTATTTTCTATCATACAACCCCATGTAATATATGGGTTTATAAGTATCTTATATAAAATGTGAAACTATTATGAAGTTATAATCGCCTCATAAAACATCTATAAATGTGTAGTTTCTAACATGCCAGGTATATAAAGTTTTAATAATAAATAAATAAAATGCAATAAAATAAATTTTTGTAATATTTATTTGATATTTAAAAAGGTGTTGGCTTGTAAAATACTTTTATAATAAAAAATTGTAATTTATATAATATAGGTTTTGTAACCACTCGCCCTCTTCTCTGATCTCTCATTCCTTCTCAAAATTGCTCCATGCAACTTCCTCAAGCTCCCTCTTCATATGCCATTGCGCTGCCACAGCATTCATATTCAATCAAGGGAGTGAAAATATAGAGAGTGAGTAGTGGTGAAAACGGTTTTTGGTAATCTTTACCAATGGAATTGGATTGTTAAAGATTTCATCACGTCAAATGTTGAAAATCCTATGAATGAATGACCAATGAAATGTTTTCTGTTCCAATTTACCATTTGATCGAACGAATTCCAAATCTAGTGAATTTCGTAAACCAAACAAATCCTTGAGTGCCCCTACAAACATTGTTAGAAATTGTAATTGTGATCTTTATCTTAAAGAGAGAAGTATTTGATAATCGTTAGGAATTATAAAACATATTATTGATTTACTAACACGAACAATATTGATTATACATAATTATAAATTATACAAAGCCTATAAACCTAATTTTAAATGTACACCAACGTCCACTATAAAACTAAACTCGTCAACCGTTAAGGAAGAAACACCTTAACTACACATCATAACACCACACCCATTGATACCTCTAATACAAGTGAACCTCAAACCGCTCAAGTAACCCTTTCATATTAGCAAGTATTGCTAAAGTATCACTCAAGTACACACTCGACCTCTTCACTCCCACCTTCACCTCATCCCCAACCATCGACCCCACCTCCTTCAAACCCTCCACACACATCTCCTGATCCGTCATCGCTGCGCTAATCCACGTCACCAAATCCGTCACTTTACCATCCGTCATCTCCCCATCCTAGTTCACCATCTCCACCGCCCGACTGAGTTGACTCACAGCGTAATCAAACAAATTCACACACTCTCCCAAGACCAAACCGGTACTTAAATCATTCACTTTCATAATTAAACTTTTTGACATCAACGATGTATTCACAACCTCTTTCACCGCGAGGTGCAACGTGATGTTGAAAATCATCATAGGATCAATGATGTCACTGGTATTAACCGCACTGACATCAGCGAAACATGATTCCGGATGCTGTGTGACTGCACAAACAGTGTAAATAACTGAAGCCGATTGTTCGGGTTTCGGCCGTTGTTGGGCGACGGTGGAGATGATTATTTTAACTCCGGTTATTGTAGTTATCGAGCTGGTGATGCTGGCGAATGATGGTAACTGTGATAATTGTGCCGATGATGATAGCGAATATTGTTAGAGTAATGATTGTAGGAATGGTTCTGCGGTGTGTCGGGGCAGGAGGTTGACGGGGAGAGGCGGATGTTTCGCCGTAATCGAGAGGCATATCGTCATGGCTTCTGATAAAACGGATAGATTCTTCCATGTGTTAGGATTTCTGAAGGTTTTGTGTAGCAGAAAAAAAAGGTTGAAGATGAGTTTATATAAGGTAATGCAGGTTAGGTGTGGTTTTGCTGTTGTTTCTTTTGTCATTTATTGAATAAAAGACAAAAGGAATTTTTAAGGGGTTTTAGTTATTCACACATCTAATTATTTTATTTTTACATTCTTGAACCCTATAGGAATCGTATAGGGCAATATGATTTCTCTAGGTTCAGACCTAATAAGCTATACGCTTCTTGTAGAGTAATTGAAGTACAAACTTTCAGACCAATAATTAGGGGACTAGAGAAATCATATAGCGCAATACAGTTCTTCGGATCTAGGCGTATTGAGCTATACGATTCATATAGTGTACTTGAAGTAAAATTTTTCAGACCAATTATTAGGGGATCAGAGGAATCATATAGGGCAACATGTTCCCTAAAGGAATCTTTTTTCGAGAGCACCATATAGTTGTTAGTATCTTTTTAGACTTTATTTTTTTAAATTAACTAAGTTGGTTTTCTTTTTATAAAGTTATGTTGGTTTTTTTGTTATAAATTTTATAAAAAGACGTAGTAAAATTAATCAATCCAAATAAACTAAAAATAATATACTAAACATACTGAAAAATTAAATGTTACATACATCAAAACATAAAAATTAAATTTTTCGTAGAGTTCTGCATCATATAAAAATAACATAAACCACTATCGCCATCAATGCTCGTCAGACTCCGCGAGCTCCTACTTCGTAAAATTCGGGTTTGGCCAGACTCAATAAAATGGCGCATGGAAAGTTTGGGGCTGATTATAAGACGGGCCGGAAGCCTATAATAATTTAAACAAAATAGCCATTACATAACATTAAATTGCTCGTAGATAAATGAATAAAAAATAAGATAACATACCTGCATGGACGGGATGTGCTGAGTAAAGATCGGCATGGACGTGATGGGCTGGGTAAAGGATGTCATGGACGGGTCAAGCTGCTGCGTATAGAACGGCCCCGGTCCGGATAAATTCGTGGTGGTGGACGGGGTGGAACCGATATACCCATATACTTATACATTTCACCCATGCAAGTCATCAGCCACCCCATGTCATCATGCATCTCGCAGTGTCAGAAGTTGCATCTGCTAATCCTGGTTACACAACATCCTATCGAGAAGACGGTTGGTTGACCGAGGCAACCTAACCGCACGATAAACTCTATGAGGATGCCGATGATCCCCTTGTTCGTGTTGAGGCGGGACCTCAACATCATCTTGCCCGCCCTCATGTTCAGAATAAAATTAAAAGGGCTCTAGTTAGATCTTCAACCAAACGTTTTTAATGTGCGCCTCTAGTTATTTTATTAATATATATTTATATATTAAAAAATAATTCGAGCCAACCAAGTCAAACCAAACTAAGCGGACCTTCGATCATGCTCGGTTCATTTCAAACCGAACTGATCTAAACCGAGCGCTTTTTTCAATCGAGATGAATCAAACAAGCAAATTTTGAACATTTTTCGATTGAGCATTAAACGGGTCTCAAACGTCGAGAAATTTGAACAAACCTAGATTGGTGTATATGTATATAGGGATAAGATCAGTAACGGATTAAGGGACCAGGGGAACCTACTACCCTATACGCTTCCTATACTTTCGTGACAGGGGAATTGTATTGCCCTATAAGCTTCCTATACTTTAATGACAGGGGAAGCATATTACCCTATAGGCTTCCTATACGACTCCCAGACTTATCTGAATCATATTGCCCTATACGCTTCCTATTGGGGTCACTCTTCAGACCTTTTAAGTTCTTCACAACGTGCATGTCAGAGAGTAGGTACATCGTACCAATAGGAAGCGTATTACCCTATACGATTCCTATTGGTGTCACATTTAATGTGTTTAAACCCTATGGAAAGCGTATTGGGCTATATGTTTCGTATTGAGGGATGTACAAAAATTATGGGGGATGTCTAGATACTGTTAGGCCCTATTAGGTTAATCCATTAGTCACTTAGTTAGTTTGGACATACATGTAATAGATGGGCTTGGGGAAGGCTTTTGGGCCTAAGGGCTTAAGTTAATGGTGCTCTAACCCTCTAGTATAAATAGATAATGAGGTATTAGGGTTAATGGCTTTTGGTGGTTTCTCATACTTGTATTAGACAAATTACAATATTTGTATGCAAGTTGATCTTCATCTATTTCATCTTATATCTTCTATCTTGATTCATAGCTTGTTTGTGTTGATCCTGCCACCAAACAAGCCTCATGTGATATTGTAGATCCGATTTTCGGGACCTACAATTGGTATCAGAGCCTGTTTGAACCTGTTTCCTGGCTCAGATCTGATATCACACTGTTTAGAATTCATCTGCTGTTATATCAGAGTTTCTGGTGAAGTTTCGGGTCATCTCGGATCATATGCTTGAAGTTTCGAATGCATCTCGAATTAAAACATGAAGACTCGAACCCATCTCGGATCATCTTTTTGAAGATTTGAACTCATCTTAGATGGATCGCTTGAATTTTAGACTCATCTTAGAAAGATTCTTGTTGAAGATTGATGGCATTCTGGATCATCTTTAAAGTATCTCGGATCAACTTCACATCATCTCGAATAAGCCATTGTTCCGAGTACAATTCCGAATTTGAACATTGTTCCGAATTCGACACTGTTCCAGTTTTACTCCTCATTTCGGATCCTGTTTTGAGTTGACTTTTTGACCATTTCAAATTGGACTGTCAGACTTGTCACTTTCATTAAAAATTAAAACTAACAATGATGAACCCGAACGGTGTTTTAACTTCTCCGTATCTCGCCAACTCTACCTTAGCTTCTATCTAGTCACAAACTCTGGCATTGCATCAAGAACTAGATCAGATTATCGGAACATCTACCAAAATTCCAACATTGCTGTATGGAGATGACTATTTTGAGTGGACCTGGCATTTTTAGCAGTACTACAAAGTTAAGGAGCCTGGAGTCTGGAGATGCATTCGTGATGGTCCTCATACCATTATGTATGCTACTGAGGATGATCCTCTTACTCAGATTCCAAAGCCTAAGAATCTGTGGACGGACAATGATCGAATAATAAAAGACGGAGACGATAAGGCAATGGCGAATCTTACTATGGCTCTCGGTCCTAACATCTTGGTTGTTGTCAGAGATTGCACAAATGGGAAAGAGATCAAGGAGTGCTTAAGAATTTGTATGAAGTAAACACCGACATGAAGGCTAGCAGGGTAAACATGTTGAACCAGCAATTCAGTTCGTTTAATCATATCTACGGGGATACTATGGAAAACCAAATCAGGAGGTTCGTCAAGCTTGTCTCATAGATGATCAGTGCTGGTATCTCCATTACTAATTGTGGATGAATCATCGACTTTTGAACCCGCTGCCAAAAAGTTGGGATGCCGACGTCTCGATGATTAAGCGAACCACAAATCTAAATGAAGTTACTATCACCAAACTGATCGCCACCATCAAATCATGTGAAATTGACAACCAGTAGAGAGAGCTAAACTACAAGAACTCCTTGATTACTACAAGGATGACCGATTCTAATGTTGCCTTGATGTCTCAAAGTCATCCAAATCTTGTTTTCAGCCTTGTGACGAATAGTAATCCAAATGTTGTTTTTCAACCCTATAACTCTAGCACAGCTACATGCTCAGAAGACAAACTATGTTTATGGCATGTCTCTTCGAACAACTCAGCTGCACCTGTTTCTGCTCACCAATATCCTCAGCACGCAAACGTGGCTTACAGTCAAGTGAAACCCCCATCCTCTTAGAATGATCCATCCACACCCTCAGCTGAAAACCTTGCTTTCCTAACTAAACAGAATGAAGAAAAGTTGGCTCTCGAAGTGTCCATGCTCAATAGTCTACATGCTTTTCTTGCAGGTGATTTCTTGCACCATTCGTTCTTGCTACTGAGATAAATCAAGTTGTCAAAGAAGACATTGAAGAATTGGATGCATCCTGGAATCTGGCTACTGCAGCAATTCGAGCCGAGAAGTATCAAAAGATATACAGTCGTGTCCCATGTCAAACATTCGTACTAGATCTGTAAAAGACAAGTTGAGGTGCTACAAATGCCATAAACTGGGACACTTTGCTAGAGATTGCAAGAAGACACCAGTGGGATATGAAGCAACTCAAGCTGCTGCTGCTAGGAACTTAAAGAGATCCATGGTTCCGGTCACTCCAGCTCACACATCAACTTCAACTTCATCTAGCCAAGGAGGCTCTGGAGTAGGAAATGCGCTGATGATACAAGAGCAACATGGATTCAACTAGGTAGATGCTGCAGCTCAAGTGGAATCTCTGAAGATCTTGGAAGTTGTAGAAAATCATCTCAAATGCTTGATGACGCAAACTGAGGAACCCAAAACTCTTTCCGAAACGGTAAACTCTCTTTTGTATTCCGAACACTGTAGAAATAAGATTGTACAGATGGGGGCACATAATTTTGCTCTAATCAATGATTACAACGGTGCCATGTCTAAGTACATTGGTCTTCAAGAAAACAATAAAATTCTCTATGAAAAGATTGATGCTCAAAAGAAGGACATAGCTTAGCTCCACTTGGACGTCAAACATCAGAAATCTTGGGTCCATGATTACAAAAATAAACTAAATTTAATAACAATAGAATGCGACTCCGTGAGAGCTGAGCTGGAACTTCTCACTAGAAAGTATCAACAAAATGAGTTAAACATTAAGAAATTTGATGATTCCAGTGACACTATTCGTAATCTATGTAATGTACAGCTCGCGTTTGAAGAAAACAAAGGCAAACGGTTGAGTTATACACAAGTTACTCCGCCATATAATCATAATTACTCAAGAATGTCCATTACTGAGCAAGAATTGGAAAATTATGATAAAATGATGTATGGCAAACCAAGCGATTACATTCCTTGGGAACCTTTCAAACCAAAGAATGCAAGACCCACCGATTTTCAAAAGTGCATGAGATTTGTTAAAGATATTAATCAAGAATGCTCAAATGAATCAGTTGAAAAATCAAAACATGAAAAGAAGTTGATAAAAACTCCATCTAAGGAACCACAAGATAAGGCATCAACATCTAATTCTATAGATAATCTTAACTATTTTAGTGTATGTGTAAAGTCAGTGATAGTAGAGGAGCGGTCCGAAATGGATGATGAACCAATCCAATAGATGTTTCTTTGTGTGATAAACATGATAATTACGTTTGGAACTTTGTTCAGTCCATGGTTTTTGAGACTCGGGGTTTTTCTGAAGTTGTTAAAACTGAACTTTGAATGATGTGGTTTTTGATTCTGATTGTAATTTAACTGTTTTATCAGAGGAGTCTGAGGCATCTATTTCGAGTGATTCAGAAAACTATTTTAGTTTCCCTAAAACCTCAACTAATACTTCAGATCTCTCTAAAAATTGTGAAGATTATTGTGATAGATTGTGTGAATAAAAGTGTTGAAGATCAAGAGTTGTCTGATAAATCTGAGGATCAGACTGAAGATTCTAACTCATCAAATAATGAGCAAAGTATTTGTGATGGTCAAATTATTGACGCAAATTGCTCATCATCTAGTAATCAAGAATTAACTGTTCCTTAAAGCTTGGTGTCTAATGAAACGGCGTCCAAAGAAACTGATACATTCATCGCAAAAGGCTCGGTTTCTGAAGAAAAGATTTCAAACGAGACTAAGCCTACAGGATCCACTCCTATAAAGAAAAGGTGATCTCGAAAAACCAGAATACAGCACAAAATGAAAACTCAAGAGGGAATCTCCTCAGATGTTATTAATCAAAATCAAAAGAAAAACCCATCTCAAAAGCTAACTAAACCTAAGTTGAAGGGTAAATTTATCGATACTCACTCTTTTGCTGATGATTCTGAGCAGGTTTCATCAAAGAGTAAATATGCACACAGGAAATCAGCACCTGAGGAGAAATAAGAGTCTTTTTCTCGAAAAGAAGAGACCAAATCAGCTCCCTAGAATAACATAAGTAGAACTAAGAGTCTTTTCTCGAAAAGACAAACTTGTTTTAGTTGTGGAATTTTGGGGCACATAGCTAGAAATTGTATTCATCGTCCTCTTGTATCTTACCATTCCAGGAACACCTATCATCAGATGGTTTCGCACTATCGACTTCATGGACATCAATTCTCTCAAGCCAAGCCTTCTGATGGAGACTAGAATCTAGCAAAGAAAATTAATCAAAAGGTTTCAAACTCACAACGTTTCCAAAATCAGTTCAAGAAACTAAATGCAACATATACCAAATTTATTTCAAACAACAATGATTCAAAAATCTGGAATCCCAAAATCCTTGAGAAATCTCAGTCTCGATGTTCACAATCATCGAACTCTACATCCTCTTCCTCTCGAACCTCAAACACTATGAAAAGTCATATAATCTTTCATGAGGTTTCACGAACGAAAAGTGATGATCAACCCGGATCAAATATGGTCTGAGTTCCAGTTTCTCACTAATCCCGTTATATGTGAAGGAACGACTATAGAGGGTTGTCGTTAGACTTTGGTTTATCGACAGCGGTTGTTCCAGACACATGACAGGAGACATCTCCCAGTTGAACAACACAAAAATCTTCGACGGCGGATTTGTCACCTTTGTAAGAGTAGAAACTAGAAGAATTACTATGAAAGGCACGGTCAAAAACAGGGTCCTCAGCTTCTCTGATGTCAATGATGTTCCTGAACTCAAACATAGTCTTCTTAGCGTCTCTCAAATGTGCGACAACAAATTAGAAGTTCTCTTTACAAAAGGTGGATGTGTGATTATGAAGCCCGGGATTGTCATTCCCGAGAATTGGTACTTGATTGAAGCTGAATACTGAGGAAATGCTTACGTGATCGATATGAATAAGGCTCTCACTGATCAAGTTACCTGTTTGTTTTCTGAAATTGCTGAACATGATGCAATGTTGTGGCATCGATGACTTGACCATTTGAACATGAAGAATCTTAATCGACTGGCAAAGGTAGGTCTAGTCAGAAACTTACCAATCAGAGACTTTATGCAAATCGAGAAATGTGAATCATGTGCTCGTGAGAAGCAGCATCGTAAGCCTCACAAGCCCAAACTTGTGCACACAACATCTAAAGTACTGGAACTGCTTCACATGGACCTTTTTGGTCCTGTAAATGTGCTTAGTATTGGAGGGAAGGCCTATTATTTGGTCATCACTAATGATTTCTCTCGCCTTACTTGGGTCTTTTTCTTAGAACAAAAGAGTGAAACTGCAGGTCTGATGAAGACATTATTACTCTTATGGAGAACCAAGCGAACGAGCAAGTGAAGATTATATGTTGCGACAATGGGACGGAGTTGAATGCGGAACTAATAGTTTCTTGACCTTAAAGGGAATTGATCATCAATACCGTGCAGATCGAAGTCCTCAACAAAACGGAGTTGCTAAAAGACGTGAACACCGCCTGCTATGTTCAAAATCATGTGCTAATCAACAAACATCACATGAAGACGCCTTATGAAATAGTTGAAGGACAAAAACCCTCTATACAACATTTCCGCACTTTTGGTTGTCCTTGTGTTCTCCTAACTATGGATGCCAAGGTAAATTTGAAGCAAGAGGGGATCCATGCTTCATCGGCTATGCTAAAGACACCACGTATCGCATATACAACATGATCAAGAAGATGATCATGGAGACTTACTACGTGGATTGGCTGGAAGAAAATCCCAAAGACGCACGAACTGGACTTGATTGTTGCTGCAGATGTCTCAAGTACAGTGATACCTATTCCTATCATAGCTGAATATGATGTTGTACCTTTACAAGATGCATTCAAAAAGTTTACTATGGATCCACCAGGATTTCATGAAGCTACTACTGCTTCGCACCCTTCTTCACCAGTTCAGGAGCCTGTTCTTGAACCCACTACGACAGATACTCCTGATAATGCAGTTCAAAACAATGAAACCTCCACACAGCGAAATGCTGATGGTTCTTTAAATACAAACATCCAAGGAGCTTCATTGTTTCTGGAGCCGATTGCGTCAGATTGCACCACCTTTGATCAATACTGCTGCTGCATCAAATGAGGGGGGAGCAATCTGGGATAGTGTCAGGATTTTTTCTAATCTGCAATCAAACATGGAGGCACCTGTTGTAGCAATCCCAGAGTGTGTTCAGAAAAAGCCATCTATTACGAACATTATTGGTCCTGTAATTGCTGGTGTTTAGACCCTCAATAGATTAGGAACCATTAACTGATGATCTGGTAACTGATGATGAAGAGACTGGAGTTGAGTTGGGACATAAGGAGTCGGAGAAGGTTAAGGAGACTGTTAAAGATCTGAATCTGATATCAGCTGAGAACCTTACTGCACTACTTGCCTCTCTACAAGGCAATTCTGGGATCCCACCTCCCATAATCGTTCCTCCTGAAGAAGCTCAAGATACAGCGGAGACTGAAGCTCAAAAGAAGCAAAGAATCGAAACTGAAACCCTGTTAATCCAATGCCCACAAACTCTAGTACTTTCCATGAGCCATTTACTCAAGATGCCCCAATTACTGACATGCTAAAAAGCTCAAGTGGCACTCGATTCGAAGGTGAAAGCTCAAGTAGTGGAGTCAGTAAACATGATGAAGCAGCAATGCGAATCGCTGCAAATAAAATGAAGTTTGTTGAGCAATCTAATAGTGATGATGATGAAGATGTAGATATCAAGAAGCTGCAAAGAAGGGTAGTGATATTGGAGCAAGATGTTGCATTAAAAGATGCCCAAATATCATCTCTGTAACAGGAAGTGACTATTAGAGATCAAGCAATTGAACACTTCAGGGTGACATGAGCTTGTTAATGGCAGAGATTTATGAGATAAGAGCTAAGCTGCAAAAGAAGTTTAGCAGTGAATTTGCAGATAAGGCTAATGATCCACAAAACATTTCACACCACGAGTGAACTACTAAAGAAAAGGCTGCAACTGATGCAGAGTATGAAGTTGGTTTGGATGCTTATCTAGCAGCTGAACAAAAGAAGAAAAGAAAGCAGCCTCAGAAGAAACCAAGAAACAAACAAATGCTCGTTATGAAGAATCAAGACATGAATCCTCTTGATGAAAACTTAACGAAAGTGTCTGATCGATACGTAATGGAAATAGGATCAAGCCAATATGACAAGGTTGGCAATAAATTTGGTGTGAAATGTTGGAGATATGACCATGACATGAGTTTATGGTTGGTGACTCGAGAAAGCGGACATAGAGAATATTATGCATGCAGTCGCAGTTTGAGTCATGGACCAAGATTGATTTAAAGGATCTGTTGCGAGCTCCTTATCATGATTCAAATCCAAATCAACGTGGTCCACGGTTGGGCATTCCATTCAAGACTCGAGCATGAAGTAAAGCATGACTTTCCAACGATGAAAACTGCTGATTCCTTTCTAAAGAAAAGTCCTAGAATTCATGATCCTCACACTAATCGAACACTCTAGAATGTGATTTGGCCACCTACCGACAAAGAGAAAGTGATTCTTACTGCTCCAAAATTTCAAAAAGGTGTGCTAAAGAACTTCAGTTATTGTGCTTATGATCCTCGAATGGCAGAAGCAGTGGTTGTAACAAAAGAAAAGGCGTTTCGATTAGTAGACACGTTGGAACATATCAGTTTTCATGAAGAAGATATCAAAGTCTTGGCTCAACATCAGATCCATACAAATGCCAACTATGAAATTGCATGAAGTCATGGACAAGCTGTCACACCCTCAATTTCCACTTGCAGAGTATTACCGCGAGGCGTGTGATCAAACAAAATCTCAGACACTAGCAATATCGAACGACTCTATATGATTTATTTAAACATTTTCCAAAACATTTGTTGTAAACATGCATAGTCATTTCAATATATCAAGGTTTCAAAGTTTAGCGGAAGCATTAAAATAAAGTAACGGGCGCCAACATAAACGCCAAAACCAAAATCCTAAAAATTATTCGTAAATAAGGACTCGATAAAAATGTCTTGATCAAATGCAAGTGAGATCACCTAACGCTCCTAGCGTCCTGAGAAACATGCAAAGAAACAAGTGTCAACATTAAAGAAGACTGAGTTCAGAGGTTTTTATAAGTTCACAAGTTCGGTTTAAAATATTGTTTTCCCCGTTATCCCTAACCCAGGATAACGATCTAGTTCCATTATTCCTAACCTGGAATAATAATGTTGGTTCGTAAATAAGTTCAATATTAACATACAGGTAGCGAGCCTAAAGTTACGTCACGTAAGAGTTCGCGATCGAAGCTGACTGTTGTTGCCTCTGTGTTGCCAAGTCTATCGCTGACCATGGCGAAAGTTTGGACAAATTAATCACCCGTTGACCATTACCGGTCAGCTAGCGCGACTAGCTCGAGTGGGGCTTGTCGGGCCCAGTAGTACTACTATAATTTCCCCGCTATTCTAACCCAATACTAAAGATCCGAGAGTTGGTTGAGGACTACCGTGATAAAGCTACTTAGTGACCATAACATACATTAACATTAACTTAGTTACCGAATAGTTAACGGCGTTCATTTCGCATAACGTAAAAAGATTGAGTTGTAGAGCGTATACATGTTTCTCCCCCTGTGTTCAAAACCGGATTAAATAGGGGCCGTGAACTCACCTTAAATTGCTCGGTTAGAATAACGCAAAAGAAGCAAATGATGGAACCGCTAATCGCGTCCTAACATGTCAACCGATTCAAAGTTAGTGTGTGAAACACACTGACACAAAACCCTACGTATAACTAACACACAGTACGGCACACGTAATAACCAATTTGAAACCATAATCATGCATGCAAAGTATCACCATACAAAATAACAATCAAACCAACTTGTCATAAACACAGGATAACACATACAACACTTAGATACACACAAACACAAGTTATCATGTTTTCAGCTTATACACTCATAACTGGGCTGTTTTCGAGAATTTTATAAAATAGTTCCAACGTTCCAAAAATTCTAATTGTTTTACAGGAGGTGTCAATTAGATTGTAGAGTTTTGTGTAAAATTTTCAAATCCTAAATCTTTACCAATTATTTATAAACATTTATATACTAGGCTGCAGCAGATTCGTCACTTTCTGACTGCAGTCCACGAGAAAAATCATTTAAAAATCATCGTTCATCCGATTAACGAAATTCCATGGGAGATTTTTGGAAACTCCCTTATCCAGTTACTGTACATATTTCGTGACCTAACCCATACATAGTATGAGATACGACTTGATAAACAACCTGCAAATTCTACAAATTTACGCAGCTTCAGCTGCTGCACTAAATGACCACTTAAAAATAACAAACGACCTCAGAAATATATGAATCCGGTAGCAAAAAATAAACTTTTTCCGATAAATAATGATCAGGTTACAGCCAACTGAAGTGGCTGTAAATGTCAATTAGCTTACTGTTTTCGACTGTATCGCATTAGAACATGTGTAAACGGCCATGACGCTTAGTTGTATTGATTAACAGCAGGTTAACTTGTCAAATATCATCTAATATATCAATATTCATGCAACCCTAAGTATATATCATGATCTTTATCGATAAAACGCAGCCTACGAATTTTAATATTCAAACATATCATCACAACCGCAAAGATTCGCATATTCATCCGAACTAATCATATACCACAAACATTTTTTCATAACAATATCATACAAGCACATAGTCATGACAAAGACTACACAAAACCTAGTGTGAATCGCAATACAATTAAACCCTAACCTTGAAACGATGACAATTAGCGAACCGGGACAAGCTTGGAATCGATCCGAGGGGTGTAGAACTTGCGCGAACCGAGAGGGGGGGGGCTGCCGTCGACCCACTAGAGTATTAGGTTGTTTTTTTTTTTGAAGGTTTCCCACAACATGCATGTATACGTACATAAAGGGGGTCGTATAAGGGGGCGGTTTGGGTTAGTTCCTTGGGCCGCAAGGGTGGGATGGCGGGTTGGGCTTGTGTTCGCAAGGGGGGGGTGTGGGTGGCAGGTTGGGCTTGTGTGGTCACAAGGTCGACACGTTCCGCAGTTCGGTTCGGTTCGGTTCGGCTATTTAATTTTTTTTTTTACAATTCGGTAACACAAGGCTTATAACTAATAAATCGCGAAATCAAAGCGTGATACAATAATCTACAAGCGTCTAATAACACATAGCACGTAATTCAGATATAACTCGTTAGAATTTCCAAACATTGTGTATTCCCTAAATACTAAAGTTAGCGTAGTTATTGCGAGCGCGTAATCAATTCTCCGAATTAAATCGGCGTAGGAATGAATAACAATAAAGTAGCGCGTTTAAGATACCTGAAAAGCCGGGATGTCACATTATCCCCATGTTGAAAGAATTTTCGTCCCGAAAATTGAGTAAACTTAGTTTAGAATGCAACGCACAAAGGTTCAGTTTGTTAGATGGTACAAGTAAATCCCAGGTTGTCATATCATCCCCATGTTGAAAGAATTTCGTCCTGAAATTCAGTTGGCGGTAACATCAGGTTGCTGCTCAGCTGTGAAAAGTTGTGGATATTTGCTTTTCATTTGGTCCTCTCTTTCCCACGTGAACTCTGGTCCACGCTTAGAGTTCCAACGAACCTTGACGATCGGATCTTGTTGTGCCTCCGAGTCTTGATCTCACGGTCCATGATCTCGATAGGTTGTTCCACAAAATGCAGTTGCTCATCCACTTGAATCTCATCCAATGGAATGACTAGGGTCTCATCTGATAGACACTTCCTCAGATTGGACACGTGAAAAACGTTGTGAACTCCACTGAGTTCGGCAGGAAGGTCTAACTGATAAGCTTTCAGTAGGACGTGGTCGCCTACTTGAAATCACAAATGGGCCTACGTGGATTTAGTTTGCCTCGTTTCCCAAAACGAATTACACCCTTCCAGGGTGACACTTTCAGTAGGACGCGGTCGCCTACTTGAAATTCGAGCGGTTTGCGTCGTTGATCAGCGTAACTTTTCTGTCGATCCCGTGCCGCTGCCATGCGATTTCTGATTTGCACAATCTTTTCAGCAGCCTCAAGTATCAACTCAGGACCTGTGAGTTGACTGTCACCGACTTCTGCCCAACAGACCGGTGATCTACATTTGCGACCGTACAATGCTTCAAACGGTGCTGCCTAAATACTCGTATGGTAACTGTTGTTATACGAGAATTCCACTAAAGGCAGATGGATTTCCCAACCGTTCCCAAAGTCTACCATGCATGCCCTAAGCATGTCCTCCAAGGTCTGAATGGTCCTTTCACTTTGACCATCCGTCTGAGGGTGGTAAGCTGTACTCATATCTAAGCGTGTACCCAACGCTTTCTGAAGTGACCGCCAAAAGTTGGACGTGAAACGAGCATCTCTGTCTGAAATGATGGACGTTGGCACCCCGTGCTGAGAAACTACTTCCTTAATGTAGATGCGAGTCAACTTATCCATCTTATATGTTTCTTTGGTTGCTAGGAGACGATCCACGATCACCCAGATGGTATCGTAACCACCCGGAGTTCGCGGGAGTTTAGTGATAAAGTCCATCGAGATCTGATCCCATTTCCACACTGGGATCTTTGGTTGTTGAAGTAGCCCTGATGGCTTCTGGTATTCCACCTTGACTTTCGCACAAGTCAAACACTTGCTCACGTAAGTGGCTATATCCGCTTTCATGTTGGGCCACCAGTACGCGGCTTTCAGGTCTTGATACATCTTATCCGAACCAGGATGGACAGAGTATCGGGATTTGTGAGCTTCGTCCATAACTAGCTTCCTGAGGTTTCTGTAGAGAGGTACCCATATGCAGTTCACGAAATACCGGGTACCATTGGGTTTCACTTCCCAATCGCGTTCCATCTTTCCCACAAATTCGACCTTGATGTTCTCTTCCGTAACTGCTACTAGCTGCACGTCGCGTATCTGTTCGGGTAACCCATAATGAATTGTGAACTGTAGTTCTCGTACCCGACGAGGTTTCAAGTGCTCCTTCCGACTCAGTGCATCAGCTACCACGTTAGCTTTACCCGGGTGATATTGAATGGCACATTCATAATCGTTCAGGAGTTCGACCCAGCGACGCTGTCGCATGTTCAACTCCTTCTGCTCAAAAATATGCTGGAGGCTCTTGTGATCCGTGTAGATTGTGCACTTTGTTCCATATAGGTAGTGTCTCCAAATCTTAAGTGCAAACACAACTGCTCCCAATTCCAAGTCATGTGTCGTGTAGTTCTTCTCGTGGACCTTCAACTGTCGGGATGCATACGCGATGACCTTATCACGTCGCATGAGCACACATCCCAATCCCTGAATGGAAGCGTCACAATATACCACAAAATCATATGTCCCACTGGTAAGGACAAAATGGGCGCATTGCAAAGCTTCTGCTTCAGTAATTGAAATGCTGCTTCTTGTTTGTCACCCCAAGCATACTTGGTGCCCTTCTGGGTGAGAGTGGTAAGCGGTTGTGCGATCTTTGAAAATCCCTCGATGAAACGTCTGTAGTAACCAGCCAAACCCAAAAACTGGCGGATCTCTGTCGGTGTCCTGGGTGCTTCCCAGTTCTTGATAGCATCGATCTTGGCGTGATTAATGTGTATACCTTTTTCATTCACGATATGCCCGAGGAACTGAACTTCCCGAATCCAGAAATCACACTTCGAAAATTTGGCATATAGTTTCTCCTGTTGAAGTAGTTCCAGCAATAACCGCAGATGCTCAGCGTGTTCTTCCTCACCCTTAGAGTAGATGAGTATATCATCGATGAACACGATGACAAACTTGTTGAGATACGGCTTACACACATGGTTCATGAGGTCCATGAACACCGCGGGTGCATTGGTGAGACCGAAGGGCATAACCAAGAACTCGTAATGGCCATACCGAGTGCGAAATGCCGTCTTGGAGATATCCTTCTCCCTGACGCGTAGCTGGTGATAACCGGACCGTAGATCAATCTTGGAGTAGTAGCTTGACCCTTGAAGCTGGTTGAAAAGATCGTCGATACAAGGTAATGGGTACCGGTTCTTGACGGTAACCTTATTGAGTTCCCTGTAGTTGATGCACATGCGAAGGTCCCGTCCTTCTTCTTGACAAAAAGGACCGAAGCTCCCCATGGCGAAGTACTGGGTCGGATAAATCCTTTTTCCAACAATTCCTGAAGTTGGGTTGACAGCTATTGCAGCTCTGCTGGAGCTAAGCGGTACGGGGCCTTGGCGATAGGAGTCGCATGGTTCGCCAATTCGATTTCAAACTCTACTTGTCGATGTGGTGGAAGACCGGGTAACTCCTCTGGAAACACATCGGGAAAGTCACGGACGATGGGGATATCCTTCAATCCGCTTCTCGTCCTTAGACTGTTCGGTGACTAGTGCGAGTAAAGCAAAAGAGTTCTTCTTCTGAAGATACTTCTGAGCTTGCATGTAAGAGATGATGTTCATGACGATGCCTGCCTTCTCGCCTTCCCACCATCAAGACTTCGTCGTTAGAGAGCGGACTACAGATAGCTTTCTCGAAACAGAGAACTTCAGCTCGGACGTCGGATAGCCAGTCCATTCCGGCTACCACATCAAAACTACCCAGAGTAGTTGTCATCAGATCAATGGTAAAGGTGTGACCCGCGAGTTTAAGTTGACAGCCGGTCACTAGATGAGTCACATCTACAGATTTACCGTCGGCTAGTTCTATGACGTAAGGGGTCTCTAAGGGGTTAGGTGTGAGATTTAGGTTCTTCCTAAAAGACTCAGATATAAAACTCTTATCCGCACCCGTATCAAAAAGTACAGTTGCAAAATGATCGTTAAGTGGAAACTTACCGGTGACCACATTCGAGTCATTTCGGGCCTCCCCACGGACTAGCGTGAATGCACGTCCCTTGGCACCTCCTGTGCCACCATTTCCATTGTTGCCATTGTTGTTATTGTTGTTGTTGTTGTTATTCCCACCATTGTTGTTGTTGCGAAGTTGCGGGCAGTCTCGCTTGAAATGGGCAGTGCTACCGCACTGATAGCATCCCCGGTTATTACCCTGCTGCTGACCTTGGTGCTGGTTCTGATTATTCGTGACATAATCTCCCTGCAACAATCCTTTGCCGCGTGTCCTGCTTTGCCACATCGTTGGCACGATTTCCAACACAAGGGTCGTGATGATAGAGGTTACAACAATTACATTGCGGCTTTCGACCCGCATAGCCGCTCGAGTTCTGGGTGTTGTTGGTAGACTGATTGTTGTGACCCCGATTGTTGTTGAAGTTGTTGGACCGCTTTTGGTTTCCTTGTTGTGGCTGGGCTGATGAAGACTGCCGAGCAGGTGAGTCATCAAATTTCCTTTTGTTGTCAGGGACAATTTCAGTCGCACCCCTAGGTGGCAACTTCCTTTTCTCCACCACCTTATCGGCTGAGTTTATGTGCCAGCCTAATCGCTTGTTGCTCCGTCGTAGGGTTGCTAGACATTACCATGCCCTGGATCTCAGGGCCAAACCCCCAAAATAAAACTCAAGTCGTTTAACGACGGTGTTAGCCAAATCGGGACAAAGGAACACCAGATCATGATGTCTTGCCGTGTACGCTTCAATTTCTGACCCGACCATCTTGTAGGTTCCATAACGCTTGTTCCAATTGTTGAACTCTGTCCCGCGAACAGTATTCCTCCTTGATTAGAGCTTTGAACTCGTCCAGGTCATTGCGTTCGCCGCAGCAAGTCCACGCGTTTGGACTTGTGCGTTCCACCAGGTTAATGCCCCATCTTCCAATGTCGAGGCACATACTTGACCTTATTAGCTTCGAGGCAATTGCACATTTCGAAAACCAATTCAGACTTTTCGACCCAACGGACCAGTCCTATGGGTCCTTCAACTCCCGTGAACTTTCTCGGTTTCGCATCCAGGAACATCTTGTAGGGGTTAAGACCCCCTCCCGAGGATAGAGGATAGGTAGTCATCGAGAAAGTCTACTAGCCAAACTATTAGGTTTTCCCATGAAAATTTAATAATGGTTACCTGCTGGTGGGTTAGGAACACCTGCCAGAGCAGCATTCACGTGTTGTTGGATTAAAGCGGCCAATTCTTCAGTTGACATGTTGAGATTTTCGACGGGACCGGTTGCCATTTCAGATCTTCGCAAGCACAACAACACCGATAAGTATATATCCAATATAGTTATCATATTCCACACTTAAATGATCACACAATTTATGTCAACCCAACAAATTAAACAATCAAAAGGAACATTCGATTAAATAAATTGTAATGTCTCACAAAATACCAACCAAACATATCAGTTTAATTATAAAATTTCCAAGTTCAAACATAAGTGGAAACAAACAAACTAAAGGAAACAAAACGGAGATTGGCGAGACGAGTTAGTCATCTATGTCTCCATCTCCCAAGTCGCTATCACTGTCGTCTTCCTCTTTAGCGTTTTAGCTTGAACAATCGGGTCCTGTTCCGGCTCTTCTTCCTCCGGATCCTCCTCCGGGTCTTCCTCTGGATCCTCCTCTTCGTCTTCTACCGACGTGGAGGGGCCGGTGCTGGTGCGGGTACTGGGATAGGTGGTGCTTGGTTCTGCTCCAGTTCGTGAATCCTCCGACTGGACTCAAGAACTCTGTCTTCGAGCCAGTCAGCCCTCAGCTGCTCAGCATGAATGTCCTTAGCTAAAATGCTTCGAACTCTCCTATTCTCATCTTGCTCTTCCTCGAGCTCTTCAGTTTTACCAGTCAGCTGACGTATCAGCCATCCCTGTGCTTCGATAGTCTCTTGCATTCTCTCCAGCTGTTCCTATTTTTCCTTAGCACAGCTCTAAGTAGATCGTCCCCCACTCGTGAAGAGTTGATCGGTTTGACCGGTACAACGGTCGGGTTGGACGGAAGACGACTCCCCTCCTAAAGCGAGTCTTTTCCTGGCAGCTGAGCGTGTCTCCACGCCATGAGGTGGTGAGGGTTCGACCATAGGTGCCTTCCCCGGCGCCCTTGATTGTCGAGATCTGTCGGATGATGATGATGACATAGCCTGCTGGGTTGGTGTAGTAATCTACGAGCTGCATATATCACAATATATATACTATTAACTATATATATATCAATATATAATATAATACATATATAATTATATACACACATAACAAGATATCACAGTTTGGTGCCAACTAAGTCTATGTCGTGTAACAGCTATAGTTTAGGTCTACTTTAAATGCAAACCTGGTTCTCTATAGCTAGAGGCTCTGATACCAATTTGTCACACCTCAATTTCCACTTACGGAGTATTACCGCAAGGCGTGTGATCAAACCAGAATCTCAGACACTAGCAATATCGAACGACTCTATATGATTTATTTATACGTTTTCCAAAAACATTTGTTGTAAACATGCATAGTCAGTTTCAATATATCAAGGTTTCAAAGTTTAGCGGAAGCATTAAAATAAAGTAACGGGCGCCAACATAAACGCCAAAACCAAAATCCCAAAAATTATTCGTAAATAAGGACTCGATAAAAATGTCTTGATCAAATGCAAGTGAGATCACCTAGCGCTCCTAGCGTCCTGAGAAACATGCAAAGAAACAAGTGTCAACATTAAAGAAGAGTGAGTTCACAGGTTTTTATAAGTTCACAAGTTTGGTTTAAAAGATTGTTTTCCCCCGTTATCCCTAACCCGGGATAACGACCTAGTTCCATTATTCTAACCTGGAATAATAATGTTGGTTCGTAAATAAGTTCAATGTTAACATGTAGGTAGCGAGCCTAAAGTTACGTCACGTAAGAGTTTGCGATCAAAGCTGACTGTTGTTGCCTCTGTGTTGCCAGGTCTATCACTGACCATGGCGAAAGTTAGGCCAAATTAATCACCCGTTGACCATTCCCGGTCGGCTAGCGCGACTAGCTCGAGTGGGGCTTGTCAGGCCTGTTAGTACTACTATGATTTCCCCGCTATCTAACCCAATACTAACGATCCGAGAGTTGGTTGAGGACTTCAGTGATAAAGCTACTTAGTGACCATAACATACATTAACATTAACTTAGTTACCGAATAGTTAACGGCGTTAATTTCGCATAACGTAAAAAGATTGAGTTGTAGAGCGTATACATGTTTCTCCCCCTGTTGTTCAAAACCAGAAAAAATAGGGGCCGTGAACTCACCTTAAATTGCACGGTTAGAATAACGCAAAAGAATCAAATGATGGAACCGCTAATCGCGTCCTAACATGTCAACCGATTCAAAGTTAGTGTGTGAACACACTGACACAAAACCCTACGCATAAATAACACACTGTACTGCACACGTAATAACCAATTTGAAACCATAATCATGCATGCAAAGTATCACCATATAAATAAGATCAAACCAACTTGTCATAAACACAGGATAACTCATACAACACTTAGATACACACAAACACAAGTTATCATGTTTTCAGCTTGTACACTCATAACTGGGCTGTTTTCGAGAATTTTTATAAAATAGTTCCAACGTTCCAAAAATTCCAATTGTTTTACAGGGGATGTCAATTAGATTGTAGAATTTTGTGTAAAATTTTCAAATCCTAAATCTTTACCAATTATTTACAAACATTTATATACTAGGCTGCGGTCAGATTCGTCACTTTCTGACTGCAGTCCACGAGAAAAATCATTTAAAAATCATCGTTTATCCGATTAACGAAATTCCAGTGAGAGATTTTTGAAACTCCCTTCTCCAGTTACTGTACAGATTTCGTGACCTAACCCCATACAGACTATGAGATCCGACTTGATAAACAACCTGCAAATTCTGCAGAATTTACGCAGCTTCAGCTACTGCACTAAATGACCACTTAAAAATAGCAAACGACCTCAGAAAAATATGAATACAGTGCCATTTGAAGCGTTTTTCAAAAATACACGTTTTAAGCTTCAGAAAATTCACTTTTCGATAAATAATGATCAGGTTACAAGCAATTGAAGTTGGCTGTAAATGTCAATCAGCTTACTGTTTTCGACTTTATCGCATTAGAACATGTGTAAACGGCCATGACGCTTAGTTGTATTGTTTAACAGCAGGTTAACTTGTCAAATATCATCTAATATATCAATATTCATGCAAACCCTAAGTATATATCATGATCTTTATCGATAAAACGCAGCTACGAATTTTAATATTCAAACATATCATCACAACCGCAAAGATTCGCATATTCATCTGAACTAATCATACACCACAACATTTTTTCATAACAATATCATACAAGCACATAGTCATGATCAAGACTACACGAAACCTAGTGTGAATCGCAATACAATTAAACCCTAACCTTGAAACGATGACAATTAGCGAACCGGGACAAGCTTGGAATCGATCCGAGGGGTGTAGAACTTGTGCGACCGAGAGGGGAGGGGCTGCCGTCGACCTCACTAGAGTATTAGGGTTTTGTTTTTTTTTTTGAAGGTTTCCCACAACATGCATGTATACGTACATAAAGGGGGTCGCATAAGGTGGCGGTTTGAGTTAGTTCCTTGGGCCCAAGGGTGGGGTGGCGGGTTGGGCTTGTGTTCGCAGGGGGGGTGTGGGTGGAGGGTTGGGCTTGTGGTCACAAGGTCGACACGTTCTGCGGCTCGGTCCCGGTTCGGTTCGGCTATTTATTTATTTTTATTTTTTTTACAATTCGGTAACACAAGGCTTATAACTAATAAATCGCGAAATCAAAGCGTGATACAATAATCTACAAGCGTCTAATAACACATAGCACGTAATTCAGATATAACTCGTTAGAATTTCGAAACATTGTGTATTCCCATAAATACTAAAGTTAGCGTAGTTATTCGAGCGCGTAATCAATTCTCAGAATTAAATCGGCGTAGGAATGAATAACAATAAAGTAGCGCGTTTAAGATACCTGAAAAGCCGGGATGTCACACGAGCATTATGACGAATGTGATAAATAACAAGCTATATGTGGATCCAAGTCCGCTATTTGGGAGCAGCGGAGCTGGTAGATCTTGAAGCTGAATGCAACGCTAATGTAGTAAACCTAGGGGGAGATTGTTAGGCCCTATTAGGTTTATGCACTAGTCACTTAGTTAGTTTGGGCATGCATGTAATAGATGGGCTTGGGGAAGGCATTTGGGCCTAAGGGCTTAGGTTATGGTGCTCTAACCCTCTAGTATAAATAGATAATGTGATATTAGGGTTAGTGGCTTTTTGGTGGTTTCTCATGATTGTATTAGACAAATTACAACATTTGTATGCAAGTTGATCTTCATCTATTTCATCTTATTTCTTCTATCTTGATTCATAGCTTGTTTGTGTGATTTAGCCAGCAAACAAGCCTCGTCTGATATTGTAGATCCGGTTTTCGAGACTTACAGATACCATCACCCTTTTAAGGCGATACTTTCTAAGGCTTGTAAGTGTAAAACCTTTGCTATTAGAGCTAAGCACCCACCCGAAAAAAGAAATAATTAACTAGTGTAACCGGTCTAGGTCTGAGAGTCTTATAAACCTGATGGGTGTGGAGTGAAGCCCGAGAAAGCCTCTCAAGATAGAGGGTTCTTATTGGTCCATCTAAGACGCAAGTGGGGTTCACTCTTAACCATCCTTTCACGTCTGTCATTCCACTCACAACGCCTCCCCTAATGGTGGACCTAGTAATTATTTGCTGGAGATGGGATGAGTGGTTCAAGCATATTTTAGGGGGTGTTGTCGGGGTTTTTGCCAAATAATACACTAAATTCTTTTCTATAAGGGGTGCACCAGCCCACCCTGGCTTCACCTAGGCACGCCCCTGCCCCACCCCCCCCCCCTTTCAGTGCCGACATGGCGGTGTTGGGGCGTTAATTGTTGTTATGGAGATGGGGTCCCACTTCATACCAACCAGCCTAATAAATTTTTAGTTGGAAAAAGGCATAATATATATGGTGTAACGAGCATTAGGTTTTTCATTAACATACATGCTATTTTTAATGGTAAACTAATCCACTACTAAGTACTTTTGTACCTACACTTTATAAGATTTAAACCCTTCATCTTTTGTATAAGAGGAGATACATATTACCACCACACTTAACAGTTAATTACAACGTAAGTATGAAAATTTTGATACTTTAAAGTGTTTTTAACTTGAAAATTTACACTAATTTTTGTGGTAAAATGGCACAAAAACCCTTTCAACGGCTCTCTGATAGTTGTTGGAATACATATAGGGTAGGTTCATGCGAGAACCACTATCATGGTGAGAACCATGAGAATCCCCACCCACCCACAAACCTAAAGAACCTAAAACCCCACCCCCAAATAAACCCCCACCCAAGCAAAATGCTAAAACTAAACACTAAAGCTAAACCCCCAAACAAAATACTAAAAAAGTTTCTTTAGTTAATCGCGACTTTTTACAAAAAGAAATAAACAAAAAAACGATTATAAATAAAAGGTTGCGATTTTTAACGAAATATTTAATAAAAGTTATTGTGTTTTTTAAGCTTTTTTAAGTAGTTTTGGCTGTGTTCACATTGGTTCTCATGTTTCTCGCATTAAAGTGTGGTATATATATAGGGTGGGTTCTAGAGTGAACAACAGTGTATTTGTGAACTGAGTGAACAAATCCTGGCCATTGATTTACATCACAAAATCATAAATACACTAGTTTATTTTCATCATCAAATCCTAATAATTATTTTACACTTGTATATTGATAATCAAGGGCTGGGATTAGTTTACTAGTATTCACAATCAAGGGGGTTGTTCGCAAATGAACTTAACTTTATTGCGAGAACCATGGGTACCAATGTGAACACAACCAAAAATACATAAACTTATAAAAAAGCACACAATTTTTTTAAGATTTAAAAAAATTCGCTGTATTTTGTCACTAAAAAATTTTTGATTAACAATTATCGATGCACATGTGCATATGTATCATTTCTTTAACAAATTCCATAATACATTACCATTATTAGACAAGTGCACTTTCATTTACACTACCATATGCACATGTGCATATGTATCATTTCTTTAACAATTTCCGTAATACACTACTTTTTACATTACTAATATTAGAAATGCACTTGTGCATCTATATGTATGAACATGATATAACGTGTTTTGGTACACTACTTTGAATACACTTTCCCTTTCATCTATCTTACCATCCATATTAACTACCATTACCTCCTACCATCCATAATACACTACCATTACCAATATATATAATATTTTCACTTTATACACATGTACATCAACACCCTTTATACCATACCAAACAACATATTACATCATAAATTGATAAATATAACCAATTCATCAACCACTAGATAACAAAAACATGTATATGGGCCTACTTCATTATTCAAAATCACAAACTTTTTCTATCAAAACACGTTATATCATGGTCATAAATATTACATAATGATGCACATATGCATTTTTAATATTGGTAAGGTAAAAAGTAGTGTATTACAGATGGAAGTGTAAATGAAAGTGTAATTGTATAATACAGATAATGTATTACGTAATTTATCAAAGAAAGATACATAAAATAGTTGGTTAACTAAATCCATTTTTATGCAATTGCATTATACCATGTGTGTTTTATGTTTATATTAATATACATAAGCGTTACGAACTATTTAGTACCAATTGTACAAAAGTAATGGGGTTTTTATAAAAACCAGATAAAAACATATAACAATCTTGCTAGATAATGATACTAGACAAACTATATTTCCAATATAACCTAAATTAATCAAATCACCATACTTCACAAAATCTTGATCACCATGCTAATCACCACATCAAACCATCCACCCTACTCCCCCATTTTCAACTAAGAGAGGGCCCACCACCACCACCACCACCTTGTCCTGAATATTCTTATGTCTTATTAATTCATAAGATAAAGAGAGATAGCATAACTCAGATGTGCACATATATGGCCCTTTTGGTTTTCATTTTACTTTTTCTTTACCATGTAAACATTATGGTAATTATTGTTCCAGGTGACAAGAAATTAGCTTCTGGTGTCCTGCGGCGATGGGTGTAGCGGTACCGTGGTGTCTTATCTTGCAGGTGATGAATGGATCTATGAAAAAATGTCGATGAATATTTTGATTTTAGGGTTTATAGTTGAGTTAGTGAACGAAGACAATGACAAAATATCTATTGCAATTTTGCCAATGGAAGTAGCGGATCTGGGTCCTGCCATGGGTAGAACTAAAAGAATTAAGCGGGTGAATAGAGATAGAGAATGTATGTGCATACGCACTTAGGTGGTCGCATTGTGGTGGTGGCGTTTAGGTGGTGGTGATGTAGTGGCAAAGGTTAGGTGGTGGTATTGTGGTGGCGTTAGGCGGTTTTGTGGAGGTGATTGTGCTAGAGAATTAGGGTTGATCTGGTACATGGTTTTTGTAGTAAACTTTTCAAGGGAATAGATAGATGATTAAGTCATTGTTTTATTCATCATAAATTTCGCAGATAAGTAGACCAATCACCATCTGGTAATGCATCTGTTAGTTTATCAACCAACTCATCATCATCCTTTTCAATATTTGCTCTTCTCATCTCTACAACCGGATAACAATACCTTTCCGCTAATTATTTCATCGTTTCACCTTTCATGCTTGTAAATATGTCAAATTCCTTCTTAAATAATGTCTTCTTGCTCTTCTGCATCGCTTTGTTCTCAAGATGTTTATTCTTTAACAATCACTAGACAGGTTGTGCTAAACTCGTATGTTGAAGAAGATCAAAAATGCCTTCGTTTATAGCTTGCTGTAACAGGTTCATCATTTTCTTTTCTCGAATATATTTTTCTCTATCTCTTTCATGATTTGATTGATACTAACATTTATCCCGTTATCACCCACTGGAAGGCTAACTCGTGCGGGTGACCCACTGAACCGTGCGAACAACCTGATTTTTCAAACAGATCAAACCCTCCTTTGTGTGAATCACTCTTTCCTTCGTGCGAATGACCACCTTATCCTCTTGAAACTTCTTATCCGCTCGAAACTGATAAGTCAAAGTTTTGCAAATTTGGGCATGGAAACATGTGATTTCTAGTCTAATCTTTTGACATGATGTTTAGCCTTGCAAATAGAAGTTCTCTGAGAATTTGATCAAAACTAGAATCTTGAAAAGTGTAGAAAATAGGAAATGAGAAGAAGAAATGTCTTGAAACTTGAAATTCTTGAATCTTCTTGTAGATATCAGCCTCCTTGGCTCTGATACCACTTGTTCGGGTTAGTTTGATCGACGTGACAACACCCGGTGATATGTAGGCTTCAAGTGAATCTGTGGATTCCACAGAAATGAGGTACAATTGAAAGTTTCTGATCCAGCGGGTTTAGACGAAAGTTTGCATAGGATAGAGTTAATTCGGTAGAAGAATAGTTATAAGTAAATGTTCCATTTATACCGAAAGAGCATACATCATTTTACAAGCTGGAGAAAAAAAATTCTTCAGCATTTCCCCTTAATTTCCAAAACTTAACAACTTTGAACATATGACTCTTATATATATACATGAAGTTTGGGACGGACCAAGCTTGTCTGTGCGGATGAGTTTGTCTGTGCAGATGAGCTTCATCCGTGCACATAAGTCTCATCAGTATGAATGAGCTCTCATCCTGACCAAAATCTCATGTGTTCGTTTCTAACTCATAGGTATACAATATTCAACACACACTCTATCTAGCCTATTTGCACAGTGGTGGCCATACATTATATGTACTAACACATTCCCCTTGGCCGTCACTGTCGAATCTTGATCTTTAAATATGAGAGTCGTAATTGAATATGCTGCAACTTCAATCAAGCATTTGATATCTTCAATTAATTACCCCTTGATTGATGATTCGGGCTTGCATTATCTTAATTTTATTCCCCCTAAAATGATCCCCCTCGAATGACACTTCAGTTCTTTGTTTGCACGAAATCACAACATCCTCTGATTTGCTTAAATGTAATTTCTCGAATAGTCATCAACTTGAAACTAGTCAATACAGCTTCTCTGTTTAACTTTAATCACATCCGTGTTCGGTTTTTGATTTACCACTTTTAGCTCAATCTCTTAATCCTTAATAACCCAATCGGCAATTGATAAAAAAATTGAATCACACTCTCGAATGATTGATCAGTGTAAACGGTAATCTCCACAATCAACAAATCTTCATCGGATATCAGATCATCTAGTAACACACTATGATCAAATACTCATTTCCAAATCAAATTCACCTTATTCCTCTTCAGTTACAATACAGATGTATAGCCTTCTCCGTTAGTACCGGCGATAACTTAATCAACAAACATCTTCATCTCCCATCGGTTATCCGCAAAACAATTCATCTGTCACAAGATCAACCATTCTAATACCTTACATTATAACAGAATTAGCAAGTAAAGTTTTTGAAAGCCCTCTGATATCTTTGAAGTATCGACAATACGAGTGCATCCTCCTGACATTATCCTGCTAACTGGCTTGTACGAAGACTTGGGACTCAAACCCTAAGACATCAATTTGATCATGATCCGAAGAATTTGAACTTCTTTGATCACGGTGTAATGAATCTAAGATCTTATGATCCCCGGGCAATCTGAAGTCGGAACCACCCGAATACTGTTTCATAGTATGAATTTCAAAAAATGTCTGATATTTGAAAAATTTTATCCTCCCTCATTTTTGGAAAATTATGACATCTCTAAACTCTAAAAAACTCAACTATGGGAAATATGTGCCATTTTGCTACACAAAAGTAAGTTTTTCTGCAAATGCAAATTTTACATCTTTGCCCGTTAATAGTCACTATACCAAATGGTACTCATTCTGCATTGGTATCAATGACTACCCCACTATCTACAATACTCTGTGATCTTATGATCATAGTTATTCTCTAAATCCTCCGACGGTGTCCCTAAACAACCCGTATTTGACGTTAAAATCTTGAAAAAATTTCAATCACCGATAACTTTTTGTAGGAATTTTGACTCATTCGCGCGTGAGAGTCTTTGTGCGGATGACTCCTTCGTTCGTATGAACTAACTAATTTTGGAATAGATAAGTTGGTTCGTGCAGATGAGAACCTTTCATGTGGATGAAGGTTGATTCGTGCGGATGAAATACTAGTTCGTGTAGGTAAACACGATTTTTCAAACAGATAAGGGCTCATTCGTGTGGATGAATGACTCCTTCTCACGAATAAGCACTACTGCGCACGAAACTCACTCATTCGTTTGAAAGCCACTTTTCTAATCTTTTCGATCTAAAATCTTTACTTCTTCGAATTTTATGATGGTTCTTTCACAGCTAGGTCGAAATTCATTTCTAGTCAAACCTATACTTTAAATTTTATAGTTTTATCTGTGGATTGTCCTCCAATTTGATGATTTACGTCTAAAACTCATAAAAACCCATAATTCATGAGTGTAGGTGATTCAATAAACTGTTAGATCGATTGAATCGGTACCGTAGCTCTGATACCCATTGAAAGTTCTGGATCCGGCGAGTTTAGACGGAAGTTTGGATAGGATAGAGCTAATTCAGTAGAAGAATAGTCATAAGTAGAAAGTTCCATTCATACCGAAAGAGCATACATCATTTTACAAGCTGGAGACAAAAATTTCTACTGCATTACCTCTCAATTTCCAAAACTTGACAAGTTTGAACACACGACTCCTATATATATACATTAACTTTGGTACGGACCAAGCTTGTCCATGTGGATGAGCTTCATCCGTGCGGATGAGTCTCATCCATACGAACAACTCTCATCCTCACCAAAATGTCATGTGTTCGTTTCTAACTCGTAACTATACAATATTCAACATACGCTCTATCTAGCCTATTCGCATATTGGCAGACATACATAATAGTACACGATAAGAATTAGAACAACATAACAGTACACGATAAGAATTTGACAAAGTTTCAGCTCTGGAGTGAATCACAATTTCTAAGATCATGTGCCTCAAACACCACATATATATAGACTTTTGTTTTGGGGCGTATGTCTCGTTCGTGCGGTTCACCTCATCCGTACGGATGAGTCACTCTTCCGCACAGGTGTGTCTCATCCGTCCGAGGAGTACATTACAAAATCAAAAATCTAACATTTTAGCCCTATTACATGTTATGCTATCCAATAATTTAACATGACACGTCACAAAGACGTAGGCAATAGACATATGTACTAACAGGTAATAGTTGATAGATTAACAAAGTCCGCACATTTCTTACCAATTCACGAAGAGGCTAGTACAAAGAAAGTTGTCGAATTATATCGTAAGGAGATTGTGGCACGCCATGGAGTGCGTATTTCAATAATCTCAGACCATCGCGGTTGCTTCGTATCAAGAATTTGGAAATTATTTCAACAGGCCTTTGGATCCTGTTTGGATCTAAGCACGGCCTTTCATTCGCAAACGATGGCCAAAGTGAGTGAACCGTCCAACTTTAGAAGACATGTTACGTGCTTGCGTGATGTATTTATGCGGCAATTGGAATATTCACTTACCATTGGTAGAGTTCCCATACAATAATACTTATCACACTAGCATACAAGTCGCATCGTTCGAATCCCTATATGGACGAAAATGTCGATCACCGTTTTGTTAGGCGGAAGTTGGTGAAAAATAACTAATTGGTCCGAAGATCGTCTAAGAGACTACCGTTTTGAAATATTCCAAGTTCGAGACCGCATCAAAGCGGCTCGAGGTCAATAGAAAAGCTACGCGGATAAATGACGCAAACCATTATCCTTCAAGCTTAGACACAAAGTCTTGTTACAAGTCTCACCTTGGAAGGGCGTAGCTAGATTCGGGAAGCGTGGGAAGCTAAACCCGAGATACATAGGTCCATTCGAAACTCTAGCAAAGGTTAGTACCATTGCGTATAAGTTAAAATTGCCAAAAGAGCTCAGTAGTGTTCGTGACACATTTCGTGTGACAAATCTTATGAAAAGTCCAACGCAAGAAACGGTTATCATCCATGCGAATGAAATACACATTGATGACAAACTCCAATTCATCGAAGAACCTATTGAGGTTATGGACCGGAAAGTCCAAAAGACAAGGAGAAGTCGTGTTAAACTAGTCAAAGTTCATTGGAACTCACGACACAGACCCGAATATACATCGAAACATAAAGACCAGGTCAAAACTAAATGTAACATCCGTCAAAAAACGGGTTCCAAAACGCGCTTCGTTTATTAACCAAATAGTCAGTCAAAATTTTCGTCGCGTATATGTTGTTTATTTTAATTTTAAACGATACATAATCAATAAATAAATAGGAATTTAAAAACCATAATTTATAATTATAACAAAAACTGAACAAAAGAAATAAACAGGAGACGCCGGGATGAACCCGGGTCTCGCACATAACCAAACAAACACTTCACCGCTCCGCCACTTGACTTCTTTGTTAGAATACTGAAACAGATAATATTTACGTTAAGACTCGAAATCAAAATCGGATTTCAGCGCGGCCAAACTTGCAATCACCGGAAAATCCGGCAATCCGCGAGTTCAGCCATTATTCCTTTGACTATAACGGTGTAACCGTCGACGACATCGGTTATAACCGATGTCTAGCACCAATTTCGGTCGTAACCGCCGAGTTAACAAAAAAATCAAATCGCACATAGCAGCCTATAAATACAGGGCTAATTTCCTCAATCCAACCCGTTTAATCTCTCAAACTCTCGCTAAAACACTATGAATCAGTCGCCGCAAGTCGTCGGAATTTATCTGTGTTCGCCGGAATTCTCAGATACTTGCCGGAAAACCGAAGAATCTATCCCACTGTTGCTTTACCTTATAAATAGGACATCTAGAGCTCGGACAGAAGTCACCCGCACTCACCTCAGACTTCCTGTAGATTCTCTGTCGCAAGATACACGTCGCAGGAAAAGCTTCAGTCACCGGAATTCGTCGGAAATCACACTTGTTCGGTACAACATCCTTAAAACCTTTCTGTTTAAATTAATTTCGTTAATCTGTATACGCAGTCAACTAATTCAACAAGAATTTTCGATTAAACAGTCGTATTGACTTTTCTGGGTTCAAGTGTATGAAGAAGATGAATTGAGATAGCATATAAATTTAATAAAAACAAGATATATAACGGGTTAGACACACAGTCCAACGGTGGACTGTGTGCAAACGATTAACACACGTCTCGAGTTCGATCCTTGACACAATCTCATTCTCTGTAATAAAAATGTTTCTTTTTAAACTGAACCGGATCAACTCGCAGTGAGATGTTAAGTTTAATGAAAATCAGTATATTAACCAGGTTAGACACACAGTCCAGCGATAGACTGTGTGCAACACTAAATCACAGGTCCCGGGTTCGAGACCTGTTGAGGGCACCGGTCTGATATAATTAAATCCTTTTTAAAATAAATGATTTCGGATTAAATTAAATAGTGTATAAGTATAATTAAAAACAGAAATATTTCAGGTTAGACACGTAGGTCAGTTGGTAGAGCTGCGTGCACGCGTACGGGAGGTCACGGGTTCGAGTCTCACCCAGCGCATACTTACACAAGACCGAACCGGTCAACAGTCAACGGTCAACCAAAATGTCAACTTTTTTTTTATATTTTTATTTATTTATTTAAATTAAAAATCAATTAAAAATACTTAAAAATAACATTTGTAAAGTTAGAAAGAGACCTTAAACTCACAAAAATAAACCTAAAAATTCAATTAAAAATTTGTTAATAAATCCATTTATTTACCGTACCTTTTCGTTATTATCTAGGTTAGTTATTCCTCGTCGATCAACCTCTTAAACTCGTGCGCATCCATCATCATCATCAAGAGAACGCACCCAATGTGAGTGAATTCTTACAAATTCCCCTTTTTATTCATGTTTTGGGATGTATCATGTGTCGCTTAAATTAATTCGCTTATTCAAACTCGTGCTATACCATATTATGACCTAAACTTAGAATATAAATATTGTTTGATTTGATGTATTACATATTGTCAAGTTGTATGCAAATTATTTGTTAGGCCCATCAGTTCCTCGTGGGAGACGAGTTGAACAACGCGTGCCTTAAAACTCATTCATTAGGCCCATCAGTTCGTAGAACAACCGGTGCCTCAAAACTCATTCATTAGGCCCATCAGTTCCTCGTGGGAGACGAGTTGAACAACGCGTGCCTCAAAACAATCATTTGTTGTATGTGTGTGCAATATTTAATATTATGTGTTGTGTGAATAAATTTACATCTACATTTACTCATATGTGGTTATGCACTTTATTTTATAATCAATACAATAAACACGTTTAAATGTTTTCATAGGATTCACTCGCCAACTTTTTTGTTGACCCAAAAACCATTTTTACACATGATACAGGTGGACAGGATGAAGCAAGGAACACATAGGAAAGTGCCTTAGAAGAAAAATAATGAAGTCTAGAAAGATGTATAGAACATGTTGTACTTGTATGATTTGATTGTATGATCTTCTTTAAAATTGTAATAATAAATATGAAACAATATAATAAATGTCATGAGCTTTGATGAAAACCCAATCATGCCCTGATCACCTTTTCTGCTGCGGGTCGGGGTGTGACAGATTGGTATCAGAGCTTTTGACTATAGGGATATAGGATAGGTTATTAGACCCTTAGAGCCTATACTATAGTTGATTAGTTTTAAATGTTTATGTGGTTACATGCAAACTCATGATGTTTATTTATTTCATATTTATTACATACACAAATGCATGCAAACACTTCCAATATTACATTTTGTGATACATAATGAATTATACTTACAGTCAAACATACATACTTACATACATATTCATCATACATATTTCAATGTTCACATATTCAAATCATCTTCATACTTCCGTTATTCAAGATTTGTCGCATTTTTCATTTTTTTAAATCTCATCAAAGTGAGTTCTACGACGGGCATGTAGTAATTGTAAGGGTACAAGTACCGGTAGTCGGAACGTCCTTTCTAGGTTGGCATTCGTATAAATCCAATATAACGGACCAGTTTGCCTACCTGGGGACTAACGATGAGAGTACGAAGGACCAATTAGGCCAAAGCATGCCACACCAAACGTCGTTCGAACTAACCCCACTTTGAGGTGTCACCGTGTCCACACCTGGATACATTCCGAATATCATACGTTACATACATATTTCTCGATTTTCTCCGGGTTTTAGTGTACGTAACCAGGCTAACACATGCGAACCATATGAAAAACCCGGTAATCATGGGGGCCCACATGATTACGAAGGTGAAGTATGGCGGCATGCAAGGCCCAATTACGAGCAAAGCCCAAGACATCCTATGGATGTAGTAGATTTATTATTCTATATTTACTTTATGAATGTTCATTCCTAAATACGACCCATGACCCCTAAAACGTCCAACTCATACTCTTGATATGTATTCCTTGTAGATGTCTTCTAGTCTCGCTCGTAGGAAGATGAGATCAGGAAAAGCCCGCGAGCGCATGGCTGCCCAAATCGCTCAACAAATGGCTACCGTAATACCCAACATTGTAGTTCAAGTTCAACAAGCCCTTACCGCTAATCCCGTCAATCAAGAAGATCAAAATGTTGTTAACCCTCCCCTAATTACCACTAAATGCACCTTCAAGCATTTCAAATCTTGCGACCCTCCAAAATACGAAGGGACTGAAGGTGTCACCGCTCTCCTCCATTGGTTTGAAGAAATGGAAAAGACTTTTCTAAATTGCGATTGCCCCGATGATCGCAAAGTGCGATATGCTACTGGTCGTTTACTTGGAATAGCACTTACATAGTGGAATACAGAGAAGGCCAAGCGAGGTGTTGAAGATGCTATGACTTTGACTTGGGAATAGTTGAAGGAAATCATGACAAGACAGTTTTGCCAAGAAGCGAAATCAAGAAATTGGAGGATGAGTTCTATTCTTTGAAACAAAAGGAAAGCGATCACACCACATACAACAAGAGATTCCTCGAGTTAAATCAAATGGTTCCCAACTTGTTCACTCCCCTCTACCGTTTGATCGAGCACTACATTCGAGGTCTTCCTTCAAAAATCCAAGACTCTGTAATAAGTACCACACCTGCAACTTTGGAAGCAGCAATGGAGTTAGCTACAGAACTCACCGAGAACCGCATACGAAATAAGGACCTCAAGGAGGAGAAGAAGAAGGATAAAGCATCAACACCACCCAAACCGAATCCCCTACTCAACCCATTTCTAAGAGAAAACGAGATGGGCAACTTTTCGCTGTCACCCAACGAAATCAACCAGCCTCACAAGCCGTACTCCTCCAAGCTATCCCAATCACTCAAGTAGCACCCAACTCAACTTATCCAAATAAGAAACCTTACCTTGGACCTCACCCTCAATGTAACACCTGTTTTTATCACCATCCATCTACCTTACCTTGTCGACTATGTGCGAATTGTGGACGCTATGGTCATTTGAGCAAGGCTTGCCGCACCTCTCAAAACCAAACCTCACCCCCTACTCAAAACATGATCTAAACATATCAACAACCCCAATACCCCATGTTTCCTTATGTTCGAGCTTGTTTTAATTGTGGCGACCCTACCCTTTCTAGAAACACGTGCCCTCGATTGGTTAATATCATAAACGCCCAAGCTCAAGCAAACCCAGTTAACCAAGCAAATAAAGAAAACCTAACCACTAGGCCACCAGCAAGAGGAAGAGTTTTCAACATCAACGCCAATCCTGTTGAAGATAATGACGGCCCAAATGAACCACCCAACTAGTCTCCTTCAACAAAAATCAAGATTCAACTCCAACCGCTTAGATTTTATGTTTTTCTTTATGTTATCTCAATTTTCACGTATCTCAATTATAAATTGGAAATTTATCCAAGAATCTTAATGCGAATTACTATTTCAGTTTTGTTTTATACTCGTTGATTTAACATTCATATCATCATACCTCACGACGTATCTCAGTCTCATCATTTAAAGAAGTTGGGTTGTGTCTCACTTCTACATAGACTAACCTCTTCATTATAACAAACGAGAGAAGTACTGTCATCATTCAAACATGTATACTTTCAGAATTGAGACTCAAGTTTTGGTTGTTGTGTTTAGAGTCACATAGAACTAATCATAATTTACTGATAAAGCCAATGAAAATTTGACAAGAGTACGGTGGATACGCCGCTGGTACTTCCTATATATAAGTATTCTTGTCAAAGGATCAGAGGCATTGTCAGGCGGTTATGAGAGGTTCCATGTAGGTTTTAGTAGTAAAAGTTTTGTTTTAGGATATAACCTTATCTTTCCAAACGTATCAAAACTCTTGCGCATGAAATCATACTTAGTGAATCAACTCTGTTTATCAATATTCTTTATCGTAGGCATCAAAAAGCGATTCCTGTAGCAGGGTACTCAACCCTTACAAGGAACGTTACCGCCTCGAACAAAATTTAGACTCTTACCCCCTTTTTAGTATGTAATTGCCAAAACTACCCTCCTATTGAGTCAAACATACCACTACTTAAATTTCGAGACGAAATTTCTAGAAGTAGGGGATACTGTAACATCCGTCAAAAAACGGGTTCCAAAACACGCTTCGTTTATTAACCGAATAGTCAGTCAAAATTTTCGTCGCCTATATATTGTTTATTTTAATTTTAAACGATACATAATAAATAAATAAATTGGAATTTAAAAACCATAATTTATAATTATAACAAAAACTGAACAAAAGAAATAAACAGGAGACGCCGGGATTCGAACCCGGGTCTCGCACATAACCAAACAAACACTTCACCGCTCCGCCACTTGACTTCTTTGTTAGAATACTGAAACAGATAATATTTAAGTTAAGACTCGAAATCAAAATCGGATTTCAGCGCGGCCAAACTCGCAATCACCGGAAAATCCGGCAATCCGCGAGTTCAGCCATTATTCCTTTGACTATAACGGTGTAACCGTCAACGACATCGGTTATAACCGTGTCTAGCACCAATTTCGGTCGTAACCGCCGAGTTAACAAAAAAATCAAATCGCACATAGCAGCCTATAAATACAGGGCTAATTTCCTCAATCCAACCCGTTTAATCTCTCAAACTCTCTCTCAAACTCTCGCTAAAATACTCTGAATCAGTCGCCGCAAGTCGCCGGAATTTATCTATGCTCGCCGGAATTCTCAGATACTTGCCGGAAAACCGAAGAATGTATCCCACTGTTGCTTTACCTTATAAATAGGACATCTAGAGCTCGGACAGAAGTCACCCGCAGTCACCTCAGACTTCCAATAGATTCTCTGTCGCAAGATACACGTCGCCGGAAAAGCTTCAGTCACCGGAATTCGTCGGAAATCACACCTGTTCGGTACAACATCCTTAAAACCTTTCTGTTTAAATTAATTTCGTTAATCAGTATACGCAATCAACTAATTCAACAAGAATTTTCGATTAAACAGTCGTATTGACTGTTTTGGGTTCAAGTGTATGAAGAAGATGAATTGAGATAGCATATAAATTTAATAAAAACAAGATATATAACCGGGTTAGACACACAGTCCAGCGGTGGACTGTGTGCAAACGATTAACACACGTCTCGAGTTCGATCCTTGACACAATCTCCTTCTCTGTAATAAAAATGTTTCTTTTAAACTGAACCGGATCAACTCGCAGTGAGATGTTAAGTTTAATGAAAATCAGTATATATTAACCAGGTTAGACACACAGTCCAGCGGTGGACTGTGTGCAACACTAAATCACAGGTCCCGGGTTCGAGACCTGTTGAGGTCACCAGTCCGATATAATTAAATCCTTTTTAAAATAAATGATTTCGGATTAAATTAAATAGTGTATAAGTATAACTAAAAACAGAAATATTTCGGGTTAGACACGTAGCTCAGTTGGTAGAGCTGCGTGCACGCGTACGGGAGGTCACGGGTTCGAGTCTCACCCAGCGCATACTTACACAAGACCGAACCGGTCAACAGTCAACGGTCAACGGTCAACCAAAAAGTCAACTTTTTTTTATATTTTTATTTATTTATTTAAATTAAAAATCAATTAAAAATTCTTAAAAATAACATTTTTAAAGTTAGAAAGAGACCTTAAACTCACAAAAATAAACCTAAAAATTCAATTAAAAATTTGTTAATAAAATCCACTTATTTACCGTACCTTTTCGTTATTATCTAGGTTAGTTATTCCTCGTCGATCAACTCTCTAAACTCGTGCGCATCCATCATCATCATCAAGAGAACGCACCCAATGTGAGTGAATTCTTACAAATTCCCCTTTTTATTAATGTTTTGGGGTGTATCATGTGTCGCTTAAATTAATTCGCTTATTCAAACTCGTGCTATACCATATTATGACCTAAACTTAGAATATAAATATTGTTTGATTTGATGTATTACATATTGTCAAGTTGTATGCAAATTATTTGTTAGGCCCATCAGTTCCTCGTGGGAGACAGTTGAACAACGCGTGCCTTAAAACTCATTCATTAGGCCCATCAGTTCGTAGAACAACGCGTGCCTCAAAACTCATTCATTAGGCCCATCAGTTCCTCGTGGGAGACGAGTTGAACAACGCGTGCCTCAAAACAATCATTTGTTGTATGTGTGTGCAATATTTAATATTATGTGTTGTGTGAATAAATTTACATCTACATTTACTCATATGTGGTTATGCACTTTATTTTATAATCAATACAATAAACACGTTTAAATGTTTTCATAGGATTCACTCGCCAACTTTTTTGTTGACCCAAAAACCATTTTTACACATGATACAGGTGGACAGGATGAAGCAAGGAACACATAAGAAAGTGCCTTAGAAGAAAAATAATGAAGTCTAGAAAGGTGTATAGAAGATGTTGTACTTGTATGATTTGATTGTATGATCTTCTTCAAAATTGTAATAATAAATATGAAACAATATAATAAATGTCATGAGCTTTGATGAAAACCCAATCATGCCCCGATCACCTTTTTCGCTGCGGGTCGGGGTGTGACACTAAATACCCCATCCTGTTCGACAAGATTCCTGCAACGGATACCTCAACTTGAATTTCAGGACGAAGTTCCTTTAACGGGGGTAGTATTTGACAATCGGCAAAAATATCTAGTAATTTCGCACAACTGAATCACTATTTAACTATACAATTTAGTGCATTAGACTTAATTATGATATGTTTGATTCTCATAAGTCTAGCAATCTCAAGGAATGCATTACATTTGCATATCACGTGATTTTATTTTCCGCGTCGCGAAACAATACAACTATGTACAAAGACCGTTGGTAGATTGTCAGGCTAAACTAGTCGTGTCAGCACATCTCCTGTACTCACCTAAACGAAAAAAAATAGGACTTAGAATTTGGTCCAACATCCCCAAGTGAAAAAACAAATATACATGATAAAGCTTTCCAGAAAATACACAAACATTAAATTTTACCGATTAAAGCCGTTAAACTTGCAACACTGACTAAACCGACAAAAATTTAATAATTGTTGAGGACATATAACATCCATAGATGATGTTAATCATCATATATAATATCCTAAATATTTGAAATGCCTTAGGGATATCAGATCAATAATTACCAAACAAAGTCCCGTAATTAACCGTTAAGCGAATAATAAGCGAATCTACAAACCGTGTATTGTCCAACAAACACTGAAACGTAAACTAGTGAGCTAGTAAATATTGTCTAACAATATAACACCCTAAATTATCCTAAATTAATATCCAATACATCATACTTTCACTATAACAAACTTTATATACTTAAACATTTAGCAACTTACAAACAATCAAGAACCCCCCCCCCCAACAAAATGGTCCACCACCTCCATGGGGACCCACACTTCCATGGGACCCACATGAGCTAGATGTTGGTCAACATGGGTCAAAGATGCCATTCTTAATTTGTTCCTATGGTTATGAGGTTGGAGAATGTGATTATAAGGAACCTTGGGATCATAAACCTTATCCATCCCCCATAACCTTTCAGCTTCGAAACCCATACACACAAGAACACTCCCCCTTCTCCATTTTCGGCCATAACACTCCCCATATCACCATCCATTTTCAAGCTTCTTAAAAGTATTTCAAGTATTCTCCAAGGTGCTTCAAGATGATCTAAGGTGCATGGAAGTGTAAGAAGGCTTTTATCCACCACCTTAAGCTTTTATCCACCACTTGAAGCTTCATCTTCTTCTTCACTTCATCTTGTGTTCATCACTAGCCTTATGCTAGTAGCGAGTTCATCTTACACCCTTTTTATGTTTTTAATTATATGCAGAATCATAAAATACAAGTGGATCATCTTGAAATCAAGTATAAAAATACAAGAAAACCTTAACTAAAACAACATAATATAACTTATTTATGTAGCTTTTGAGTTGTTTTTGTGGTTGATCTTGTAAACAAAAGGATCTTGCAAAAATATTGTTAAAAGTAGATATAAACTAATATATGTTTAGATCTAGCGAGTTCCATATGACAAGTATCATGAACTTGAAAGTAGTCTTAAAATGATTTTTGAAAGATTTAAAGTTTATGTTGCTTCTAAAAACTCATGTTCATAGTTTTGATCTTGAAAAAGCAAAGAAAATAGTGTAACATAAGCTTGTTAAAAATATGGATGAGCATGAGAAAAATGGTTATCTTGAAAGATCTGATGTTTTATATGAAACATTCATGAACTTGTTAGAAATATATATGTGTTTATGTTGTTGAAAAGTCCATATTTTATGGAAACTATACAGATTTTTTCTCGAAATAATGTGTGTTTAAACAAGGATTTTACAAGTTTAAATGGTTTAAAAACACTAAACTTGATGTTTCAAAGTTTTGGGCTAAGTCCATTTTTCCTACAAAGTGTACAAAGCTATAAAACACCATAATGTCAACCATAAAACATACTCAAAACCCACAAATAAAAAATTGAAGATTACTAAAACACGCCACTTGTGGGTTTTGTGTTGTGTCTTGGATGATAAGGTCTTGCTTATCGAATGAGTAACATTAGTGTGTTTATATAATTATCATGTTGTGTTTTATATTCATAGTTCTACGATGGCGTATTTGAAGTTTTTATGGACTGTTAGGGTTTGGATATTGTATTTTAGTGATCTTCACTCTGTTATTTGTAGGTTTTGAGTGTGCTTTATGGCTTAAATTGTAGTGTTTTATGACTTGTACACTTTGTAGGAAAAATGAACTTTGTAGCCGAACCTCACCATATATACATATATATAACTAAAAATAAATATAATATTGATGCTCAGTAAATATATAACATATCGAACAAGTGATAAAATATATATTTTAAAAAGTATAAGAAATATGTATAATAAACCTATTTTAAAAATATATTATTTTAAGAAACGTCAAAGGTATATTTTACAAGATATATAAATCCGAAAATACTAAAAACCACAAAGGATGAATGTATCCACTAAGTATAAAAAATACATATAAGTAGATATACATACCTAAACATACAAATATGTGCCTACATATACACTTAGTGAGAATACAAGATTTCAAGTATTTATACATCTATATTTGTATAAAAATGATATTAAATTTTTTTTTATCAAAGTATTGAAATCTATATATATATATAGAGAGAGAGAGAAATAAATATATATACATACCTTGACTTAGTCAAAGATCTACAAATACAAGAATACATAACATGTGACAAGTATACATTCAAGTATACACATTCAATGACATAGTGTAGAATATGTTCTATTGTTTTCAAACATCAAACTTGAGTATTATATTTATTTTAGGGGTAAATATGTACGTACAAACATGAGACTAAAACAATGATCATTTGGAATAATGATACAAGTAACAATAATATTTTTTTAGTAATAAAAATATTTTTACACAAGGACACATGAAGAGTAAGGCCCGTTCATTTCACGAACTAGGATACATATATAAATAAATATATATATATATATATATATATACAAACAAACATACGCATAATCGATCACCAATGTGTCTAAAACAAGGGTTCCGAACGAACAAAATAAAGACAAGTCGTTACAATACTGCAAGATGCAAGACCTGTACATGATCAAATTGTGGACCTAAGTGCCTTAACAAATTAGGACACTTGTAGGTCGGAATACGAACGAGAAACCACGTGAGGTTGATAGCTCGATAGCATGGAAACCAAGCAGTGAGTTCATGTCCCTTCTTTCAGTTACATTTTTACGTTTCTAAAACTAGGGAGATACATGTAACAAATGGTATGATAAGCTATGAAATGAAATAACTATAAATCATGGGGGCATAGGTAGAATACACATGTAGCCATTAATCACACATTTAGACCGAGGAACGATAATGGTAGATATATTGAATTTTGGCGAGATCCACTCCTTGTCTGTGAGACCCCATTGGAGTGCTTTTGTGTCCCAATTCAAGGAGAATCGACATATTGTCTAGGTATGTTTGCTTCCCATGTCTGCACACATATTAACGTCCTTGCAGAACATTAATGATCGTCGGATTTCATAGATGCTTATATACTGGGTTTCCAATACAAGATCTTCAAATGTTTTAAAGATTAATTTGATACTAAACAAAACACATGAATTCACCAACTTTATGTTGACTTTTCAAACTTACATGTATTTTAGGAAAGTAAGCTCACAAGTATGGAGAATTAAGAACACAAGAAACCAAGCATGATGCCATCTTTTGGGAGGTTTTGTCTACTATTACTGCCTCCTTGTGGAGATATATAGGCCAAAACTTCGGTTTATCAAAACCACATTTCGCTAAATTACATTTGGTGAAACTCATATACAATTGGAAGTTATAAACTTTGCACTTAACTTTGTGTCGTGATTTGAAACTATCTATGGCACTGTATATTGGTTTGCTTTTATCATATAGTTTGTTTACTTTATCGAATACAATGAGAACTTATCTAAGTTTACACCTCGCGCTTCCGCTACTAGTAGGTGTTACAGTACCGTTATAAGTATAAACTTATAAGTATTCCGGTTAAAAGGTACACCTTTTTGTTGTTATGAAAATAAATCTGAAACTGGTGGCGCTCGAAAAAATACATTCCATTTATTCACTGAGCTAGATGTGTAATAACGAAGCCTATGGTATTGTCATTGGGATGGTGACTCGGTGGTACACAACCTGTACGTCTAGTTAGAAAAAAAACATAAATATGTGAAGCTTAAGGTATTAACTACTGAATTGGTGACTCAGGTGGGGTATATCCTTTAAGTTAAACATAAGCAAAAGTATGTAAAAGCTCACAACATCATTTATTAGCTATTACAAATTTAATCGGAACTACATAAGAGTTTTATATAAGACAATAGATAATAATATTTTAACCTCATAAGGTTGAAATAGGATTATGTGGTGTTGTGGAGTTTTAAGTGTGAGATCCATAGATGAATAATGCACATGAACTTAACAAATCATGATTAAGGGCTTGGTTATCGATGGTTGGGTTTTGATGGATCTTATACCTACAATCGTGGTTAACATGTGATTAGACTTGTTAATAAAATAACTGAATATACTAAAGCCATTGATTCTGATTGTGATTCCATTGCAAAGAATTTTTTCGGGATAAAAGATAGATAAGAGTGGGGATGTGATGTGTTTATGAAAACACAGTGTATTTTGTATAGTTTTTGTATATGTTTTAGTAGTTTAAACATCTCGTTTCATATTGGTATGTTGCATTTATAACGTGTTAGGTTTTTGAGGCTTCCCAAGGACTCAATGAGGTAAAAGGAACATCCAAGCGAAAAAGGGGCTCAGCGGGTCAACACAGTAGCTGTAGCAAAAGTTCTGAAAACATGCCTTCTTCGCACCACGAAAAGGAGTCATATGGACCAGTCATGTGGCACGTTAGCACCACAGTCAACAAAAGTCAAACTTGACTTCTTGTGCCACATGAAGGAGTAAGAGGTCCCTACCGCATGGTGCGACAGGGAGTGTATGGAAATTTTGGGTAATTTAATCTAAAATCGCATTGGGACTTCCCCATTCCATCTTTCAGCTGTTTTTGCGGATCGAGATCTCCCCGAAGGAGATTTTTAGAGTCCTGACATCCCATCCATCCTGTTTCTTCATGTTTAATCGTTCCAACTCAAGATTTGAAGCTACGATGACGAACATGCGAGGCTAAACTTCTTGTGACTTCCCCCGGACGAACGATAGCCCAGTTTAATACATTAAACTTTGTTTCTGATTCTTATGAATGGTACTTTAAACTCTTGTGTTGATTTCCTGGTACGCTTATTATATTTGAATTGTTTATCGTCTATTAAGCGTATTAGCGATTTTCTTGCATCGTTAGCAGGTTGGTAGATTGGTGGGTAATTGGTCAAATCAAATGGGTTGTTAGGTTTTTTTTATTTAAAAACTATCCCTAATAATTAATCTACGTCATTAATTTCAAGGTCATTGTTAGGCCCCTAAGAGTGTGAGACTGACGCATTAAATATAAACAACGAGCTATGGTAGCGAACTCAGCTTTAGTGAGTTAGTTTCTATTAGGAATTAGACTTTTATAGGTCATTTGGGCCATGCCTAAGGCCATGTGGGCCAGGCAGGCCTATGGGGAGCCCATGTAGGAAAGTGGGCTTGTTTAGGGTATATAAGCTAGTTCTATTGGCATAACTAGGTGGAACACTTTAGAGAGAGAAACCCTAGAACAGAGAAACAAAGAGCTGAAAGAATTTGTATCAGATGGTGTTGCTTTTCTATAATGATCAAATCGTATGCAAGTTTGAAGTGAATCCGTGTTATTTTGTTCATCTCGTATTTCTTGTTTTTTTTCGTTTTTCTTGAATTACACCAAGTTTGGATTCCAGCCATCGTTGGTGTTTGTTTGATTTTGTTGTTTGATCCAAGGTTTTTGGGTCTTACAAGTGGTATCAGAGCCTTTAGAACTTGTTTTCTAGGCTTGTTTGATATCAAATATTCAAGATTTTGATTTTTTGTTGAAAATCATCAAGAACATTCATCGTGTTCTTCATCGTGTTCATTAGTTTTTGTGTGGAAATAGTTATGTTTTGGGATTTTGATCTTTTGAGAAGTTGTTATATATATATATATATATATATATATATATATATATATATATATACCCGAACTTTTTAAAATTATCTTCAAAAGATTTAGAAAATCTAGAATTGATTTGAAAATCCAAAAGTTTCTGAATTCCAACCGTTTAAAAGTTTTGAAAAGTTTTCAAAAAGGTTTTCTAATTAATTCATAGTTTTCGAAAACTCTCTTTTATTTCAAAGTTACACTTTTCGAAACATATCATATATCAAGGTTTTCGAAACACAAGTGTTTTCGAAACACTTGGTGACACATAATTTTTCAAAACACCACATCGAAATACAAAGCTTTTCGAAACAGTTTTGCACAGATCATACAAATTGTCATCACCATCCACATTCACCACCCTTCATCGTCATCAGCCTGCAACTCCTATCTTCATCACCGTTAACCTCCACGGCATCCACATTCTTTCGACACATAACTTTCAGAAACAAAATTTTCGAAACATAAGTTTTCGAAACACGTTTCCGAAACAACACGGTTCCGAAACAAGTTTCCATCTTTACAAGTTTTCGAAACGCCGTTCATCATCATCTCGACCGTAACTCCACTGACGTAACACGACATCACCTTCAATCACTGCTTACCATCCATCACCACTGTATCTCCCCCGTCCGATGATAAAAACCTGCAACAACATACCCATCATAACCATCGTTCACGAGTTTACTGTTAGAAGTTGATGCACAGATCACTGAATTGAGGTATGTATTTCTGTATATTTCATTACAAGAAAGGTATTGAATTTATACACAAAACCGTAATCTAAATGTAGAAGACAGCTTGGTTAACGGCTGGATTTACAGCTGATTACCAGCTGTCTTCGATCCTGCTAATCTTAACAGCTGATTACTAGCTGTTTTGACCCTGCTAAACTTGGGAGATGATGCTTGACTGATCCCGTAATCTTTTATTTTCAACACTCCCCCTCAAGTTGAATAGTTGTATTTCCAAAATTCAACTTGCCCAAACAATCGCTGAAAATTTTCCCGTTAACTGCTTTTGTTAGAATGTCAGCAAGCTGATCCTTTGATCGAACGAATGGTAGTTCGATCGTACCATCTTCCAATTTTTCTTTGATGAAGTTCCTATCGACTTCTACGTGTTTTGTTCGATCATGTTGTACTGGGTTTTCTGAAATCTGAATTGCAGCTTTATTATCACACATAATTTTACTTGTTTCTTTTGACGAAAAACCAATCTCAGCTAAGAGTCTTCGCATCCACATGGCTTCTGTTAAACCTCAAGCTATACCTCTAAATTCAGCCTCTGCACTTGAAAGAGCAACCACCTTTTGTTTTTTACTTCTCCAAGTAACAAGATTTCCTCCAACTAAAGTGAAGTAGCCTGTTGTTGATCTCCGACTTCCTTTATCTCCTGCCCAGTCTGCATCGGTATAGATTTGAACATTTAGGTGTCCATGTGATTGAAACAGGACTCCATGACCCACTGTTCCTTTGAGATATCTAATAATTCTCCAAACTGCTTCCATATGTGACTGTTGAGGTTGGTGCATGAACTGACTTACTACCCCTACAGCATAGGCAATGTCTGGACGGGTATGTGAGAGATATATTAGCTTTCCCACCAGCCGTTGGTATCTTTCTTTATTTGCTAACTTTGCTCCTTCCTCCATATAAAGCTTTTGGTTCACACTCATAGGAGTGTCTGCTGGTTTGCAATCGATCATTCCGATCTCTGCCAACAAGTCTAAGACATACTTCTTCTGGCTAATGAAAATTCCTTGTTTTGACCTTAGTACTTCGATTCCGAGGAAATACTTAAGTCTGCCCAAATCTTTCATTTCAAATTCAGCAAACAAGTTTTCTTTGAGTCTTACCATTTCTTCTTTATCGTTCCCCGTAATGATCATATCATCTACATAGATAATTAGGCAGTTTACGAATTTTCCTCTTTTTTTGAGAAACAAAGTATGATCGGCATTACTCTGTTTATATCCAAACTTTTTCATAGCTACCGTAAATCTGCCAAACCAGGCCCGGGGAGATTGCTTCAAACCATAAAGAGATTTCTTTAGACGGCAAACTTCTCCAGTTTTGAAATCTTTTGTGAATCCTGGAGGAGCATCCATAAATACCTCTTCATCTAGGTCCCCGTGTAAAAAGGCATTTTTTACATCAAACTGTTGAAGCGGCCACCCTTCATTTGCCGCTATCGAAAAAAGAACCCTAATTATGTTCATTTTTGCAACTGGGGAGAAAGTTTCAGCATAGTCAATCCCATGTGTCTGGGTATACCCTTTTGCTACCAGTCGGGCTTTATATCTTTCAATTGTACCATCTGGTTTATACTTAACCGTATAGACCCAACGACACCCCACGGATTTCTTTCCCAATGGAAGAGTACACTTTTCCCAAGTATTGTTCTTGATTAGGGCTTCCATTTCCGTTTTCATTGCTTCCTTCCAATGTTTAGTTTTTAAGGCTTGATCCACGTTTGTAGGAGTTTCTTCGTAATAACAGATGAGATAAATGCTTTGGCTTCCTTAGTGAAATTTCCATCGGCCACACTAGCTATAGGATAACAAGATCTTCTTGGTTCTTTTTCAGGAGAATACCGTTTCGGAGGAACCCCTCTGTTTGTTCTAGGGGGTAACACATATCTTGATGGTGGTTCTTCTTGTCTGGATTCATCTGCCTGCAAATTTTCAGTTTGTTCTGTGGCAGTTTCATGGTTAGAAGTATTGGTATCCTCGGAGTCATTAGAAACTTCAAAAGTACCACCAGACTGACTAGGGTGAATATTACTTACCTCGGACACCAGGTTAGGAGGAACATTAGGACCATCAGTGGCACTGAAATTGAAGTCTGGTGACTCTGTAGTAGGTGACTCTTTAGTTGGTACATAGGGAACATATTCTAACCAGCTTAGTGTGTCTAAACATTCCTTCTCCCCCTGACCACTGAGTTGGGAATTGTAGTAATACTCGGTTTCAAGAAAGTCACAGTTTATTGTGGTGAACATATGACGTGTTTTTGGATTATAACACCTGTATCCCTTTTGATTCATTCCATACCCAACAAAGACACATTTTTCAGCACAAGGGTCAAGTTTGGTTCGATCTGATTTAGGTATGTGAACAAAGGCAGTACATCCAAAGATTCGTGGTTGAAGAGTAAGAACTGAGGGTAGTTTGAAGAATTTTGAAAGAGTGTGTAACGGAGTGTTAAGCTTTAGGATTTTTGTTGGGAGTCGGTTGAGAAGATAGGTAGCAGTAGCAAGGGCTTCAGGCCAAAAATATTTCGGGACCTGGGACTCAATTAGGAGGGCTCGTGTCATTTCTAGCAAAATGCGGTTTTTCCTTTCGGCGACACCGTTTTGTTCTGGGGTGTTTGGGCATGTAGTTTGGTGGATTATTCCCTGGTCTTGAAAAAAGGATTTAAACGAGGTATTAACAAACTCACCGCCATTATCAGATAGGAATATTTGGATGTTTGTTTGAAATTGGGTTTGGATCATGGCGTAAAACATAGTGAATTTTTCAAATACTTCGGATTTGTTTTTCAAAAAATAAACCCAGGTCATCCGGGTACAATCATCAACGAACATCACAAAGTACCGAAGGTTTTGCCCCCCAAGAACTGGGGCAGGACCCCATACGTCAGAATGGATTAATGAAAATGGCAAAGCAGCCTTAGTATTATTGGGTTTAAAGGTTTTTCTATGGCTTTTTGCTAAAACGCATGTTTCACAATGTGACATAGAATTAACTGGAAATAGTTTTGGAAATAAAATATGCGAATAACTTGTAGAAGGATGACCTAATCTTCGGTGCCATAGCCAAGCTTCTCGTTCCGATGTCCCATGAGTCAGCATCACAGCACCACTTTGAGTCACCTCATCCACATAGTACAACCCTTGATTTTCAGTGCCACGCCCAATGATCACTCCCGTCCTGATATCCTGTAAAATACAAAATGTAGGGTACATTAGGACAATACAGTTGAGTTCCTTTGTGACATGGCTGATGGAAAGCAGCTTATGTGATAACGAAGGAACATAAAGACAATTAGAGATTTTTATTGTGGGTGAAATCTCAATGGTCCCTCCCGACTTTACATCCATTATTCCTCCGTTTGCCGTTTGAATATGTGTTTTTTCTGGTTTGGTTGTTGAAATCATATCCGATAGCTCATACGTCATCGTATCGGTCGCGCCACAATCAAAAATCCATAGTTTTTGTTTTTTGTGATGTTCGTGGGCCATATTGACATTTCCCCTTTTTTCAGGGACTAAATGCGCAATATTTGTTTCTGTATAATTTGTGTGTGACCGAGGGTTTGGTTGCGCCCAAACCCTTTACCTGTTGCAGTGTTGTCTTCTTCTTCATCTGCTTTGGCCATTCCGCCGAAGCCCGATCTGTTCCGGCTTTCATCTCTGGTGACATCTCGGTTGCCGGCGCCGGATGTCTTCCCTTTTTCTGTAGTCTTTGTGCCTTTCTTCTGACCATCAGACCACCATTCGGGATACCCGACGAGTTTGAAACATTGTTCCCGGGTATGTTTCGTCATGCCGCAATGATCACACTTGAGGTGAGTTTTGTCGTCTTTACTTGTTCCGATTCTTTTTCCATCGGCTCGTCGGTAGCCCTTTGACGCAAACCCTAGTCCGTCAATTTCAGAGGCCATTAGACCCACTGTGATACCCTGTGTGTCATTGAGAGGTGTTCCCAGAATATTCTGGTGAGCGGCCTCCTTGCGGACAGTAGCGTATGCAGTTTCTACGGTTGGAAGGGGTTCTAACCGGAGTATTTCCCTTTTTATAGGGTCATATTTCCGGTTGAGAGCGTTTAGAAACTGGAACAGTTTCTGTTCCGTCCTGATTTTGTGATACGCTTGGATATCGGCTGGGCAGGTCATAGGGTTTGGGTCAATCCGATCAATTTCTCCCCATACTCCTTGGAGTATAATCCACAATTCTTCTAGGGAGAGATTGTTCTGTTTGATTTCATTCGCCTTGACATGTAGGTTGAAAGTTTGGAGCTTGTCACGCCCACTGCTATATGTTATAGCCAGGGCATCCCACAGCGATTTTGCTGTCGGAAATTCGGTTAGATTGCTGGCGAGGGTTGGTTCGATGTTTTGTATGAGCCATGAGAAGACGACTAGGTCGTCTTGTTCCCATTGCTCATATTCTTCACTGGTTTGGTTCGGTGGGTTGATTGATAAATGGTTTAGGAAGGCTTTTGATTTACCGCCTATGGCTACCCTCATCATCCGGGTCCATAAGGCATAATTCTGGCTGTTGAGCTTGAGGTTTATTTGAAGGTTATCGGACAGTTTTGGGTTTCGGTTTTGTGGGTTGAGGCCATTCTTGAGCAGATTGGCGATTTGAATTGATAGATCTTCTCCCAAGTTACCGGCTTCGGCCATGGCAGCTTGGTTGAGAGGATGGTTGGTTTTGGGTGAGCAAGGTAAATGATGAACAGGTCAAGAACGACACTGCTCTGATACCATGTTAGAAGTTGATGCACAGATCACTGAATTGAGGTATGTATTTCTGTATATTTCATTACAAGAAAGGTATTGAATTTATACACAAAACCGTAATCTAAATGTAGAAGACAGCTTGGTTAACGGCTGGATTTACAGCTGATTACCAGCTGTCTTCGATCCTGCGAATCTTAACAGCTGATTACTAGCTGTTTTGACCCTGCTAAACTTGGGAGATGATGCTTGACTGATCCCGTAATCTTTTATTTTCAACATTTACACCATCACCACCTCCGTTTTCACCATCCGACAACCACCACCTTTCATGACACCATCATCATCACTAAGTCAGCACATCACCTCCATCGCTACACCATAGTCAGTAAACAACGTCCCACTGCTTATTTGAAACATTATCTTTCAAAACAAACCCTTTTTGGAAATCCAAGTTATCGAAATAACCTTTCAAAACAACTACTTGTTTTTCGAGTTACGATGTGTTTTTTAGATAATTTTCGAGAAAGCAGGTTTTTGAGTGTTCAAGTTACTGTGTGTTTTCGAGTTATTCCGGTCACCGTTCACCTTCATCCTATCACATCGTCGTTGATATCACGTCGTTATATAAACTGTTCATAGCATCATACCTCCGATCACCTCAACTAGTTGCTATCGTCATTCCCACACTCTCAGACCTTCGGAATCATCATCACCTCCGGTAGATCACCGTGTTCACCACCATCACTTCTATCTGCCATCATCTCCGTCACCATAACCATCACCGTACATATTCATCTTCTCCATCGCATCACCGGAAACCATAACCATCACCAATCTACACCTCCGACCACCACTTCATCCTGTTCATCTCCTTCCGATGACCTCGTCCATCATCATCATCTCGAAGCATTATCAACCTTACCATTACACCAATACATCGACATTACCATTTTAACCACAACTTTTGCCAACTCTTCTGCTACCAACATCATGCACGACTTTCAAAAATAGAGAGATATTGAGATGTGATTTTGAATAACGTCCGGCAGCTGTTTTCAGTTTTGATTTTGTAAAATTTTGTCAAGAAAATAACAGATGATAACTTTTGTGACGATTGTTTGTAAGGAAAGAGGAACTAAACTTTTGTGGCGATTTGACATTTAGGATTCTTAAGTTTTAGGATTTGTTTGTTTAAGGCTTTCTCATATATTATCAAATAATAATAATAATCATAATAATAATTAGTTAATAATACTAATAATAATCATTATTTAGTAATAATTAATTATATATAAAATTTAATAAAAATATTCAAAAATAAATAACATTAAAAAATAAAAAAAATCAAAATCAAAATAAAAAGAATAAAAAAGGGGGTTCATTTGTTTTGTAGTGAAAGTTTTGCGAGGTTTTTGACGCAAATAGCGAGACGCAGGTTCGTGCGTTTGCGAAGTTTTCGAGTTAGCGAGTCTGATGGTTCTTGCTTTTGCTTGTGTTTCTCAGTTTTTGACAAGCATGTATTTTACATAACTTGGTTCAACGATGAATTCTCCAAGCATAGATTCTCAACGAGACTTGCTCTGGCAAAAATTCGATAATTTCGGTTACATTGAGGGTGAAACAGTAGAAGTCATGATGAGTAGGTTTACCCAGCTCCTCCCTGGAATTCAAAAGATCGAATTAGACATGTGGTATGGTAAGATCAACAAGACTCTTCTATATGCTTTGCCACGTAACAAGAAATAGGACATGTCATGTTGCAATTATCATAGGGATTACAATTATTGTGAAACGAAACCAAGTGATATGATCTCCTTCGTCAATGAGTATGTTTAGGAGGACAAGCAGAGGGGTCAGAATCACACAAACACATCGTCGTAAATTTCCAATTGTTAGAAGGTCGTTGCTACTTTGCCATCTGCTACTGATCCCAACATTGTTCAGACGCTCTCACCTTAACCTGTTGTTGCTGCTTCACCTGATCTGAAAGCCCCACAACCGACTGATTCTAAATCACTCACTGACACGATAAATACTCTCTTATTTTCTGATCTTTGTAGAAGTAAACTTGCACAAACGAGGGCTCATAACTTTAATCTAATTAACTATTACAACAGTGCAATGACTAAGTGTATCAGCCTTAGAGAGAGCAATAGGTTGCTTACTGAAAAGGTTGAGGCACAAAAAAAGGACAAACTTCAGCTTCACAGGGATCTTAACCAACAACAGTATTGGGTTTATGATTATAAAAACAAGCTTAATGTCAAAATAATGGAACTTGATTCCATGAGAGCTGATTCACTAGTAAGTATCAACAAAATGAAATAAATTAAAGAAATTTGATACATCTAGCAAGGTCATTGAAAACGTGTGTAATGTTCTACTGGCATATAGAGAAAACAAGGGGAAGGGTTTAGGATACAATCAGGTTGCCCTACTATATAATCATAATTATACGAGAATGCCTGACATTGAGGAAGAACATGAAAATGAAAAACATATGGTGTATGGCAAACCTAGTGGTTATACATCCGACACACGAGAGTCTGTTAAACCCTTAAATGTTAAGCAAACTGAGATTGTAAAACCCGTGGATATGAAACAGACAGAGTCGTTTAACAATGTTAAAATGAAGCAAAAATGTGTGAACAATACTAATGCTTCTACTTCATGTGCAAAAGAATTTAAAATTGCAGATTGGATAGGGAAGATGATGAACCGTCTTTTGATGATGACTCTTCTATTGATTTAGTTGAAGTTTCTGGTGTTTAATCCGATAAACCAGAACTCTTATACTCTATCAAAGTTGGTGACATGAAAGATGAAGTGAAGACTGATGTGTGTACGACGCTCCAAGTACACAATCTTAAAAAAAAAACTAAACACTCTATTTTTGATGAAAGGGTGCAAAGCAAGCAAAAGGAGCCAAAATGAGCAGATCAAAGACAAGGAAATGAGAAGTTTAAACATCAAAGACAATCAAGCTCTCCATGATCATCTATAGGCAGTAATCCTCCTCAAAAGGCTCGTGATATGAAAAATGCTTTTGTTAAACCTGTGAATAATGGCAAATGTGAGAAATATGCATTTGACTGTGTTAACAAAGCTTTTCGAAAGATAGATGAGATATTTGAACAAGACATGCAATCTAAGCAAGACAAAAAGGATCAAAAGAAATCTCAACAACAAAATGCCTCTTCAAATGACAAGTATAGGCCTCCAAATTTATCCTCGTTTGCAAGAAATGTGCAAGAAAATCAAGGACAGAAAGGACTGGTCCGTCGTTCAAGGCCTGCAAGAGCTACACAAGCTGATCAGAATGCCTTCTAAAAGAGACAAACATGCTTCAATTGTGGCATTTGTGGTAGCAATGCTCAGAACTGCACACATCGTCCTTATGTACCCTATTATGCTCAAAATCAGAGGGTTACACCGAAGGATAACTACCATTCAAAGCTAATGAAGGTATCACTACCTAAAGCAATGAAGAATGGGAATCCCAAGGTTAAACCATTTAATGGGGATTAGAATTATGCTAAAAACAAATGCAAGGTTGTTCAGGAACAAAAATCTGTTTCTAAAAATAATAAACCTGAAACAGCTAAAGTTGCTCAACCGAAGGCAACAAACACGTTTGTTAAATCGAAACAAATTTGGAAACCCAAACGTAAAGTAGCAACATCAGCAATCCTTAAAACGAAAAGGGACATGTGTTTGAAGGAAGTGTCTTATTTTGATTCTTTAGGAATACCCAGGACCATGATGGCATGGATAGCAATGTCTTAATAATCTCCTTAATTATTCAGGGACAACCAAGGAGGGGCTGTTGACAATCTCTAAAATGTTACTAGCGGTTGTTCTAGGAATATAGCGGGTAACATCTCACTGTTTCAAAAAGTTCATTTTTATAGATGATATGTTTCCTTTGTAGGAGATAAGGGAAGTAAGATAAGATCAGCAAGATAGGTACAATTTAAATTTTCTGCTTTGATGTTAACATTGATTAGTCTTCAATATGATGATGGACTGAATATGCAAAAACAATAAAAATATTTTCATTTTCTTTCGTTTATCACTTTGTATATACATTTTCATTAATAGGTAAATTTGCGCATAAAGTGTAATGCACAAATTTAGGGGGGAAGAGTATGATATTTGTACATATGCATCATTTTAGGGAGAAAATGAGAAAAATCCAAAAACATTTGAAAAACAGAAAATCCAAAAAACATTTTATTACATATGGGAAATGAAATGAATTTTCGTGTTAAAGGGCTTGAGTGACGCATGTAAGGTGCTATAGCTAAAAAAACTAGGATCTAATGTGATATGTCGATATGATTGACGCTCAAAGTGATAAAAGATACTAAGTGATATAAACATAACGAACTATGTATCATATGGTAACATATCATCGATGTATGATTTTATGTTCTTAAATCTTGCATTGATAGATAACCAACGTCTGAGGGTTCGGGTCTTTATACTGTTGAGTCATTCGGGGATATCTTGGTGTCCTTCTGTTGCATCCAGATTATATGCAGGCCTAGGTACGGTCGAGATATCTTAAAAGAGCCAAAGAGGCAAACATTTTAAAGGAAGATAAACACAAAAAGAGTGAATTCCATTGAGCTAAGAATCTAAATTCGTACCAAAAAGGTACATGCCTAACCCTCATCGGACAAAATTATTGGTCACTTTGCTATAAGAATGTACAGACATGTTCACAAGTAGTCTGGCGTTGTAAATCAAAAGGATGAACTCAGTATACTCACCTGCTACGATGAATCATTATGCTTACCTTGATCGCGGGGTATGTCATGGTATGGAACACACATGTACTATGGTATAATATTACTTTAAGTATATCACTAAGTTAAAAAATTGAAACTTGAGCATTAAAGTTTAAGTGGAAAAACATATTGGCAATCACTTTGACCAGTTTGAATAAGTTTGTACTTAAAAATGTTCCTTCGTCTGCCTAAGAACAATTTTGATCCCATTGCAATTGTAATCGTATATTGTAACTGTTGAGTTAGTTTCTTTGTTTATTTGCGTTTCTATTTACGTTCTCTAATATAAAAATTTTTTAAAATTAGAAAATTCAGAAACCAAAAATAGTATCTTGTTTTTCATAAAAACAAAAATCCAAAAAATAGAGTGTTTTATTTGTTTTATTAAAAAATATTATTAGCCGTTCTTGAAGATTTGACTGAACATCAAAAGTTAAAAGAAATTTGAATTGCGAAATCCATGTATAAGTACTTGGATGTACTAAGTGGTCATATGGTACTTTCCTCTATTGCATAGAAATGTTCGCTTATAAATTTCTAAGCATGTACAGAACTAGATTTAAATTAAGAAACAGTGGTTGATGAAGAATGAGATTATGTTAGATGCTGACGAAGCATGAAACATCATAACAACAAAATGTACAAGAGTCAGAAGAACCAGATATGAATTGTTGTCTGATAGTGAAAGTACACATGAAGAAGTACCTATGAACCTGCTTGAAAAGGAAAATTGATAAGGAGAAGAGCTGCTGAGAATCCTCCTCTTGTATTCTTTTTAACAAGATGTTCAAGCAGAATGCTGATCCTAATACGAAGTTAACCACAAGAGAAGAAGAAAGAGACTTAGTGCTAGGAGTATAGAAGCCAAGAACTTCAACAACACTCAAAGTATAGCGACAACCATAGACTTCGTTGAAGACATTAGTGAAGTCATGATATGAAGATAATTTGATGCATCAGTCTAGGGGGAGATTGTTAAGCCCAAAAAGTGTGAGACTGACGCATCAAATATATGCAACGAGCTATGTTAGCGAACCAGGCTTTACTTAGTTAGTTTATATTAGGAATTGGACCTTTATAGGTCATTTGGGCCATGCCTAAGGCCATGTGGGCAAGGCTGACCCATGGGGAGCCCATGTAGAGAAGTTGACTTGTCTAGGGTATATAAGCTAGTTCTATTGTCATAACTAGGTGGAACACTTTAGAGAAAGAAACCCTAGATCAGAGAAAAAGAGAGGTGAAAGAACTTGTATGATACGGTTTTGCTTTTCTATAGTAATCGAATCATATGCAAGTTTGAAGTGAATCCGTGTTATTCTGTTCATTTTGTATTTCTTATTTTTCGTTTTTCTTTAATTACATCAAGTTTAGATTCCGCCCATCTTTGGTGTTTGTTTGATATCGTTGTTTGATCCAAGGTTTTTGGGACTTACAGTCATGTCTATGTGGTGTTTGAATTAGTAAACAGGTTTTTAGTATTAAATTGGAAATTTGGTATTCTGGGTGGGGTTACTTCTTTTCAAATTGATAACACTTTTAGTGACAAACTGTGTTTTTTCTTAAACAAACAAACAAACCCCCAATTTAGATAATAGTAATTCTCTAGTTAATTTGCTTAACACTAAGCACAAATTCCGTATGGATACGGCCTTACTTACCCGTACTAGTATAGGTATTTAAATTAAAAATACTTGTTATATTAGCTTACAATGTGTTATGTTTTATTTGCTTAGAGAATGAAATTTCATTTTAAGAATTATGTGCCAAAGAATAAACTCAAGAGATGAGACCCTTGGGTTTAGGGCATTTTAGAGTGTGTAAATGAGATTCCAATTAGAAAAAGTATGCGAACCAAATAAATAAATAAATGATATTCAAATACAAGTTAAGGTTTTAGTTATGTAAGTTCATGGTTTCCCTCATACATACATACATACATAATTTTAAGCACATACCCCAAATATTTAACATCTTAGGATGCATTTTCACATAATTTGGTGCATGATATCTTCTTTTGATACATGATATCTTCTTTTGTGAAATTGCAGAAGCATTTGGCCATTTTGTGAAAGATGAGCGAAAAAACTAAAAAAAACAATAAAATGTAAACAAATAGTTTGAGCACGGCCGTGCAAGGCTTTGAGTGGCCATGTATTCCAAAGATAGCAATATAAACTTAACTTCAGTCGAAGCACGACTGAGCTAACAAGAATCCATGATTGTGCCCACAAGATTTGTATGGTCACGATCATATGTGTGTGTAAAAGAGGGGACAACAAGTCATGGCATGGTTGTGCCTAGCCATGCATGGCCATGAACTAGCAAATTTCACCCTATAATTTGAGAGGCTCTGTCCCCAATAAAGATTCATTTCAACACACACCACTTGCACTTCTACTCTTTAGGGAAGTTTTAAGGTCCAAATCTAACTATACCCCATTTTTATCCTCCTGAGATTATTCGATCGTAGATTTGAGAAGTTACAATTAAAACCACAATCATCTTTGATTGGCTCATTTAAACCACATCATGGTTCATCCACCAAGTGTATATACTTATGCAATGTCCATTAGACGGTAAACTTCTAGTATCTTTTCGATTTAAATGAACCTTGGTGTATTTGTTTAACGTTTGAAGTTTGTTTTAGTGGCGAGTTTATATATTCAAGTTTTTAAACACTTTTATGCTTTATTGAATATGAGTTAAACTTGGGTTTTGAACTTGTGTGTGTATATACTGGCCTGAGGTAGCCTCTACACACATTCAGAGTTTTGTTTTTATACAAACAAGCTTATCACACTAGATACGGTGGTAAAATTTTCAATTTTAAAGTCATTAAAGCCAAAGATATAACTGACTTGACTTTTGTGACTGTGTTTGGTAATATATTACGTCATGGCAGTACTACCGAGCTTATAATTGAAAGGGATTTTACACTTGAAGCATAGATTTTGTTTATGATGTTTTTGACACCAGCTTATGCGTGGATGTACATTCCGGTCATGCAAGTAAGTTTATCGGAGATGTGCGCCTGATGTGTTATTTCATTTTATGCGGGTGCTTTTCGTTTCACATTGGGATACTCTATCTATATCACTACTCGAATACCTTTAAATATTACTTATCGTATCAAGGGAATTCAAGGCCAAATGGATTCCAAATCTCTGATCGATTGTCTCCCATATTTTATTTTTATGATTTATTTTGTTTCGTGTTTATTTACTTTACTTTTTTAAACACCCTTCTATTTTATCGCTTGTCAAACAACGACGAGGATTGAGTAGTAGGAGCCACCGAATCCCTGGGTAGACATTTGGTTTTAAACCACATACTATAATACGATAGGTGCACTTGTTTATTTATATGTTAAGTTGAAAAGCCATTTTTATAAATTTTTATAACAATAGTTAGGGCGGAAGGGGCACCTTCGGTGACCCCTTCGGTAAGCCCCCTCAACGATCGGGCATTGTGCCGCCAGCATCATACTCGCATGCGGGAAGTCCCATTTAGGCGACTAGTCACCGAGCAAAAAGCATATGGCCATTGGACTTTTCGGACCGTTGCATGTTACCATTGGACTTCTTGGACTCTTTATGTTTAGAATTTTTTTATTTAAAACCCAAACATTTCACTCATCTCACACACCACTCTTACTAAAATTACTACATACCACACTATGGATAAACAAAACAAAGGTGATCCCAAGAAAAAAAGGTTCCGCTAGCCGAGGCTCGGGTTCAAACTCAAGTGGACGCGTGTCGCAAACAAGACGTGGCGGTTCTAGCTGTCCGAGTGCACCGGTTCAAACCCATACTCTCAACCTCAATATTTTTACCCCCAAGCTTCACAACCGACTTTTTATAACCCCCAAACCCAACCTAATTTTATGCCACAAATATTTCACACCCACATGGTCCAACGATGGTAGCTCCCGACATGTACGAATACTCCATGGAAGCGCAAAACTCATTCGATCCATTTGCATTTAGGACCCTTCCAATTCAATCACCAAGAGAGAATGTCGAGCGTCCACTTTCGATCTATGATGACAATGAAGACCAAGATGTAGGGTTGTCCCTGAAACACAAGAAAATATTGCCGAGGAAGAAGAATATGTGGTTGAAGCCGAATATAGCGGTGACGCTAGTGAGCCGAAAGAAATGGGAGGCAAGGCGGAGCGTCAAAGTTGGACGAAAAAACAAGAAGAGGCCTTAGCCAAGGCATGGGTTCATTGTTCGATAAACAAGAAAAAAGGCAACCAACAAAAATCGGATAGTTTTTGGAATAAAGTTCTCGAGCATTACAACGCTACGGTTGCGGAAGTAAATGAACCAACCATCAAGTACGTTCAAAATGTCTCCCTATGTTGACTAAATAAACTACTTCAACGGACTTTGGCAACAAGCGGTAATTTTTTTAACATTTTAAAAATATTTTCTATATCATTTTTTTTATTTTTTTTATTTTACTTTATATTTGTTATATATGTAGGATCATATTCGTGGTAGTGGGTGTGGCGACCTCGATGTCATGAATAGATCTTTAAAAGATTATCAATCAAAATAGTCAGTGGTTTTCAACATGTTGAGGCGTGGGAGGTTGTTAGTAAACATGACAAATGGGCCCCGGTGCCATTGTTGAGTGAAGAAAGTGGTAGTTCGGGCCTAAAAAGAAAGTCGTCGGATTCAGGTAACTATAATGCAGCTACACCGGGAACTTAGTTCACAAGCGATATACCCAACATAAACGTAGACCCCTCACTAACAAGATCACGAAAGAAAGATAAGAAAGCCGCAACAACACCATCCGATAGCGCGGAAACGGCTTTGACCGAGAAGTTTTCACAATACACCCTTATGAAAGAAGCAAAACAAGCACGGGCGATAGAGTTGTCGAATATAAAAAAGAAACGTGAGGAAGACACCATAGCGTTACGGGCCTAAAAACAAAGTCGTCGGATTCGAGTAACTATAATGCGGGTACACCAGGAACTGAGTTCACAAGCGATATACCCGACATAAACGTAGACCCCTCACCAACAAGATCACGAAAGAAAGATAAGAAAGCCGCAACAACACCATTCGATAGCGCGGAAACGGCTTTGACCAAGAAGCTTTCACAATACACCCTTATGAAAGAAGCAAAACAAGCACGGGCGATAGAGTTGTCGAATATAAAAAAGAAACGTGAGGAAGACACCATAGCGTTACTAGCAGAACAACACGAGGCGCTGAACAACTTATGTACGATCAGGATTTGGAGACGTTTACTAAGCCACACGACCATGCTTCACCCGAGATATTGCCGTTTATTCTAGCGCGGAAACGAGATATCGCAAAATATATAATTGGCCTTGTCCTTTCTAAATTTTAGGTTGTATGATTTTGTTTTGTTTAATTTATGTTATTTATTTTTAATGCATATGTTTCTAGAAAAAAAATATATAAAAAAACAAATAAACACCCCCATATGTTTAAGCACCCCTAGTGTTTGAGTGTAAATGCAGGAGTGAAGTGGTGAGTTAATATGACATGATATTATTGGTTAAAAAAAAGTTTACCATTCTTCATTTGAGAGAGTGCCCATTCCACTCTTATGTTTGAAGACCCTAAAAAATTATACACAATTGTACACATCTGTTTAGTAATCTAATTTACAAATTTAAGAAGACAATGATAATTCCTGTAAGTATATATATCACCACCCTACACAAACATATGAGGATGTTTGAATTTAGAAACAAGTTTCAATTAAATTATGCTAGTTACGAGATTGGGTGTCACCTTCAAATTTATTAAGGTGGCAAAGTGGTTGCCGGTAATTAATATAAATCAAACAAAAATATATGCACAAAATATATGCATTATATTAGACATGTGGTCAAAAAATTGTCGAAACAAATCAAAATTCAACTATAACGAATGCCATAATTTTACTTTCAAATAAATTATGTTAACGTAATAGGTCAAATACTTTCCTGAATTACATGATAATACGTGTCAACATTCATAGGTGTATATAAAGTTTAAATATCACAATAATAATTAGTTTAGAGTTAACTATCACTCACGTTCTTCTGGTTTCTATACTTAAGTCATTTCAGACCAAATTTTAGAATTGTACTATTTTCCTCCCTAACGTTCACGAAACATGTCATTTAAATCAAAAAAACTAACTACAATTAAAACCGTTATTAGCTTAATGATAAAATGGTCATTTTACATAGATTTCTTATATTTTATTTTTTATAGTTCTCTTTATTATTTTTGTTGTTGTACACACAAAAAACTAAACACATACACGCTTTTTTCTCTGTCTATACTATCCATCACCAATAACCAGCTTTCACTACCACAATAACCACCGCCAAACCAACATAGCTATTAATGAGACGAAATTGTAGAGAGAGAAAGAGAAGGACGACCTCCATCCACCAACGGCCCCACGCAGTGGTTCTGGAGTGTTAGGTGAAACACGAGTGGTGGTATGCGACTAGAATGGCGATGAAAGGTGGGGCAGCGATCGTAGAGGTTAAGCTCAACAAGTGAAGATGATTTCTAGCAGCCGAAGTTAGGGTTCCAAGTACAAGAGGGGTGGTGTGGTGGTTGTTGGTGGGGGTGAGTGTATTTAATTTTGTGTTTGTATAACAACAACAATACAAAGAGTTTAAAAATAAAAAATTCATGTAAAATGATTATTTTACCTTCGAATAGATTGATTTTTATTAACAGAGGGTATATTTTTTAGCCTAAAATGGCACATTTCAAGAATGTTAAGAAAAAAATGATACAATTTTAAAATTTGTCTTGAAATAACGTAAGTGGACAAACCACTAGATCGTAGATTACAGTTAACTCATTAATCTATAAACAACATGGTGTTATAACTCATTAATATATATATATATATATATAGTGGAGAGTTCAAATGAGAAGAAAATTTTTGTAAGAATAAAAAGAATAAATTTTAAACCAATAGAAATTCTACATTTACTTCATTTAATGTGTGTATTTAATGTTATGAAAAAGAGCACACAGGTAAATCTATAATTGTCATTAATTAGCTAATTAAGTAAACTTGTAACTCATTTTTTTCATATACTCTTTGAAGATAAAATAATTTATGGTGTAAGACAATTTTCGACATGTGTAGGATAAATTTTAGTATTTGTAGGATAAATTTTGAAAATGTGTAGGGTAAATTTACATGTGTGTAGGGTAAATTTCGGTAAATGTAAGACATATGTACGATAAATTTTGAAATGTATAAAATAAAATGTTTTTACTTTATTAATGAGAGATAACATAATTAATGAAAGTAATTATAAACTATTTAATGTTTTACCATTATGCCCTTTCTTTTTTTTCTTCTCACATTAAATTTCTTTTCAAAAGAACTTTCCTATATATATGAACAACATTATAAGAGTGAACTATGTGAACTGATCTAGACCATTGATTTCTATCATCCTAAAGTTTTGATTAGTGGCATGATTGTAATTATTGAGAGTTGTTTTTTCCTTTAAATTTAATTAAAAATGGTAATTCTGTAATTACATAATGGGGCGATTTTTTAAAACTTGGAACATGAAAAGTTGCCATATATTTCGCCAATTACTCGTTCCTCCAAATTCGCTTATCATACACATGTGTACTGTATATTATAAACTGGAATTCTACAGCAAAGTTGTATCCTCGATTTATAATAATGCAGTAACTTTACCATTATACACATGCGTACTGTATGGTGTCAACTGAAAGTTTGGATTAAACTTGAATACTCGCATGTAATAATGCAGTAATTTAATATTATACACATGTTTACCGTATGTATCAGCTGGAAGTTTACAGCAAAGCTGCATCCCCTTATATAATAATTCATCATCTTAACAATATACACATGTCTATTAAATGGTATCAACTGTAAGTTTACAACGAAACTGCATCTTGATATGTAATAATGCATATACTACGCATTATACACATGCGTACTGAATTGTAACAACTGGATCCGCCATACTTGAATGAATTAAAAAATATGAACTTTGATCCAGGCAGAGTTGAAAAAAAAAATAAAACCTGTTCAAAATCTTCGAAAACAGTGTGTTAGCAAATGAATTCGATCTGATAAAACTGAAAATACGATTAATCAACTTGTGATTTATGAAATAATTAGAAAGATTGTTAAATCTCTAAAATTTAGGATTTTGTAACTGAATAAATGATTAAAATAAAAAGATTTAAATAAAGATATATGAAAAAATACGATCCTACCCTTGACATATATAAAGGAAATCAATGGCTAAGATAAGTTCACACAGTTCACTATGAAGATATTGTTCACAAATGATCCTAAACCTATATATATATATATATATATATATATATATATATATATATATATATATAAATGTAGGGTGAGGTTATTATGAGAAAATGTAAAAGTGTGAGAAGAATAAGATGTGTGTCTTCAATATAACTGTTGTGGTGTTTTTATGAGTTAGGGTGTTTTTATGAGTTATATTTCTGTTCATTATAAGATGTATGCCTTCAATATACATATTGTAGTGTTTTTATGAGTTAGGGTGTTATTTCAAATTCGAAAATCTCTACAATAACTGACAAAAATTGGTTGCATATATTCATTCTATAATTAAATTTTATTAGTTAAATTACACTTATACCCTTAACTACAAAACAAAAAAAGACACATATCACCTCAATAATCTTTCTTATCCTATATATAATAATATCATGCACCATGTATAAAGTATTAGGCTTGTAAGTTAAACCGATAATTGAATTATACATCACTGGTAAAAATATGATAAAATGGTGCGATTGGGTTTGATGTTTTTGGTGTGGTTCCACTTCCAGGCCCCCACCATTAAATCACTACATTCAAAATTCATAACAAATTATCCCTTACGCATCATTTGGCTTAAAAATTTATTTCCCGCTTTCTAAATTCTTTGTTCTCGCCCCTCCCACTTCAAACCCTAATTAACCATCTTACTTCACTTCGCCCCAATTTCCATTACTTCTCCACCACCATCATCTGTTCCTTACCTCTATCTTTGCTTTAATGGAGATACACACAAAGTAAATCAATTGGTTGTTCATCGTCAACATCTTCTTGATTCGCTCGATTCCCACATCATCTGCTTGCACGTTCCTTCTCCACGTCTTTTCAATTTTTGCTTTTCAACTGTCACTTAATTTCATTTTTTATTTTGCTTAATAGTCGATATAATGAAGGAAACGAAGTTGTCAAGGCAACAACTGAGAGCTGGCATCAGATTGGTACGAGTCCTTTTTTTTCTTGCACTCATTTTCTTGAAAAAGGCCCCAAGGTTATTCCGGTAGGTAAGTACGTAAGGTGTTTGTTAACATGCCCACTGAAACCATGTTGATTAATTGAGTAACTTATGTATTTTTAGTATTTGAAGACATTTATTTTGAAGATGAATAACATGTAAACACATTGGGCTATTCAAATTTGCACTTCTAAACAAAGCAGTTTTTCTAGAGGATTTCGACAAGTAAACATGAGTTTTTTTGGAGGATTTCAACAAGTAAAAATGAGTTTCTGACTGCGTGAAAGGCTTGAAGGATTTGCAAGGAGGTCACCGATGATGTAAGTTGCCTTGAGAAATCATATATGTTTCTTTTTTAAATCTGCCATGAACAAAAAGTGTCGTTCCTTTAACCTGCACTTTTAAACACGTTTTCCATTTGATGCGAGGCTAATAGGTGTGGTTTTTGGACCTACCAATCGGCCTAAATCACTACACCACTAGTCCTGTTGAACTAGTGTGTATATACTCGGAAGCACGGAAACGCCATTGAGGTGCCGTCTCCCGTCCCGGGGACTGCTAGGGGACGGAAACGGCACGGGGACGGCCGGGAAACGTCTCCGGCATGTTGGATACGGCCTGGAAACGTGCTGCAGAAGGGGACGGGGTTTGGGGACGTGCAGGAAACGTTTCCGTCAAGTTTCCGTTTACCGGCAAAGTAAACGTTAACCTCTATATTCAGTGGAGAAACATTTTTGTAGCTTGACCCTTCAAAATGTATCTCCCAAAGCCACTAAAATGAAGAAAATAGAGTGAAGATGGCGTATTCCGAGCTTGCCGGTGAGCTTCATAAATCTCCGGTGAAGAAAAGAAAATAAAGGTGAAAGATAAGAGGATGATGTGACTTTTGGGTTTGGTACAAGTTATTTAATATTATATTATTAAATTAAAATATATACAATTGACAATGACAAGTCCTTGCTTCTTTTGTTATTATTAGTTTAATAAAAAAAGTTACTGGATTTTAGTATTTACCCATCTATAATTGCGTTACCATATCATATGTATTTATCATTTAGTACACAACTATTAACTATGTTTTCTAGAATTTCTTTTGCACTAATTATCATAAAGGGTTTTAAATTTTTTAATGCTAGTTAGATTATTTAATATGTCATAATTATATTTGTTTTATAAATATATTTGATATATATTTATTTTTTTATATGTTTTTATTCTCGTACCCGTCCCGTCCCCGCTTCTTGAATTTTTAGTTTTGCCGTTTCCCGTACCCGTTCCCGTACCCGTACCCGTACCCCGTCCCCGTCCCCGTCCCCGTCCCAGTGCATCATAGCGTATATATATAGCCACACAAGCACCTTGTTACTTGGTAGCCAATTACATTCTTCATTTTTTAAGTATTTAAGAAATTGCACATTTCGTACTTCATCTATATAAATTACACAATTTATTCTTTATGTTTGGGTTTGTCATACAATTTGTTCTTTTAATGGATCTAAATTAGTTTCATATGTTAATTCAAATTATGTGCAATTAACATGATGGTATTTAGTCTTTTTAACACTGTTTAAAACTAAAAAAACACCACATATACCTATATACAGGTAGCTAGGTTAGTACCTTATCAATAATGGATTTGCCTTGATTGTTGGTGTTTTGATCCCTTCAATCGTATCATCCATTGATTGGTATTTGATCCTTATCAACAATGGATTTGCCTTGATTCAATATCCAAATCACTTCATACATTTTGCAATATCACTTCATACACATTGCATGATAAAAGTTTATCATGGCATTCGTATTTGATTGTTATTCTCTCTCTCTCTCTCTCTCTACATATATATATCTACGTTTGGATCCAGAAAATGACAACACATGCCACTATATTCACTTAAACTGATTTACTAAATCGTGTAATTCCTATTGCGGGCAACAATTGGATTAAGAACAAAAACATGCACGGTTTGAGAAACCCTATCGACACTTTTCTGTTTATTAAAAAACACTCTTAAACAATTACAATAAAGATTATTACTTGAGAAATAACCTAAACAATAATGATTATATTCAAACTAGAACTTCTAATAATTTAAAAACCTACACCTATTTGATTACTAACTTCCACTAATATACGAAAACTTATTTTATCCATTCTCTTGCTTCCAAAGTTTTCTTTGGATGGATAAATTAGTTCATAATTACGAATCAGTCTGGTTGAACCGACAAACATGACCAGATGGTTGGACCATTCCGAATTAATTTTACCTCTCCCTTTCTAAGATCACATGCATTATTCATTTACTAAATCATACCCATACGTTAATATTCCATTGTTGATAATGGTATTTAAAACAAGGGTCTACCGACAGACCAGTACAAATTCAACTGCCCGTTCGATGCTCCAAACTTGAACTGCCCGTTCGATGCTCCAAGAGTTATCAAAACGTTGCTTTAGAAAAGGTATTAAATAAAGTTGTCTGATGTGAAGTCTTGAGTCATGTTGGTGCAGTTATATCTTTACAAATATACTACACCCCTCGTAGAATTTAATGAGTTCAACATTGTGCGATATAATGTCATAAATAGGTTGATCTTAAATCATTAAAAACTTTGTTTCGTTGATAAAACCCAAGACCTCCCCTCCCAAACCAGGTGTTTAAACTTTAAAGGCTTTGCCTTTGCCAATAAACCAACACTCCATTGGTATTAGAAAATTAGGATACGAGTTTTCTTTGTGACCTAATTAATATTAAAACGTATTTCGAATATATAACCATATTACAAATTTTATTTTTTGTACGCTAGAAAAAAAAGGTTTATACGTGTTAACAAACCTACACCATAGATCTGGGCGAACATCGCCTGTTGTACGGCAAGTTGTATGATCCGCAGAACAGCCTTAATACACATAGTCATCTTCTGAGAAGAAAGTGTTACCTCTATACTTCACTTCGCCATTCATATCGAACTGCAAACCCAAACAGGAAACACATATAAATTTATATCGGATCTTGAAAAAAATAAACATTATATGCTGGTAATGGAAGGTGAAATTTTTGGCAACGGATTGTTTAGGAATACAACTAATACTTCTAGGTGCTTTTTGCAACTCGTATATCTATAGATAGTTCGCTATATATGCATAGGAGCGAACTCATGGCAAGTCTGACATGCCTCTTTAGAGTTTAAGAGGCCGTGGTGTCAGATAAGCGAACTCGAACAAGGACCCTGCCATGACGGTACTCCAAGTTTGCTAGTCAAGGGAGCGAACTTTTAAGAAAATAGTTAAACTTGACATGAGTTAGCTCCCAACGACAGCGAACTGCCTAAAAGTATAACAAGTACCAAATTCACCGTAAACTACCAATCTCGTTCCTAAATAACCTATTTTTCAAATAAAGAAACAAAAAATCGATGAAAAAAAGACGAAAAAGGTGATGAAACAGATCCATATATGTGCATACATGTTGTATGGTTTCTTGAGGTAGGCTTTCTTGCACGTAGCCATATCCAGAAAAAGCATCCGGCCCGATTTCTCGAACGTATTTATCAGCAGAGACGACAACGTCATCTTGCGTGGGGTCCGTGAACAAGTCTTTTTACTCGGAACGTAGAACACATTAATAGTCCGGTTTCCTACATAGAAAGGTCGAATATAGTGCTGATATACATATGCAGCACCGCTAAACTGCGGTATAACCAACCAGCATGTTATAATAAGCTTTGCATATGACCAGAATGGAATCCTGTCAAAAGCTCATGTCAACATAGATTCGAACCCATAATCAAACAATTACCACACAAATTATATGTTACCATTCAATAAGAACTGCAAAGGTGAGCTCGAAAAGCGTAAGCATAGAATACAACACCCAGTATGTAAGCCATTGCTGGTCATCAGCAACATTTTTGGTCTCGATCGCTCGAATTGAGGCGTATCTGATAACAAACACAACAAAGCCAGTCAAAACTGTAAAGAAAACGGTGGAAACCGGCATATGCCTGGCTTTCTGTCATCCGGCTGACATGAACACAATTGATCAATATATGATATAAAGTAAATTAAGAAGTGGTGAACTTACAGAGGGTAAGCCAAACTAATTACAGGCCTGCAAATTTCAATAACATATAAACAAAATCAATTTAGTTTTTGAGGCCCGGGTTTTAGTAGTAGTTTCTATTATAACTACCATTACACCACTAGATTATATGTACCTAAATTTAGTTATATGTAAATATATTATATATAGAGGGAGAGTGTGTACCCAGCAAGAACATCAATGTTTTGAGCCATAAGTAGTAACAAATCTCCAGCTGCAACTCCAGACCTGCCCATTTGTAATATGATTAAAGTTAGTCGAGTGTTTTGGAGTTCAGTTCCATGGTGTTTTTGTATAAATGTGAAAGAGATCGATGAGGTTGAGTCGGCGAAAGAGAGGAGAGGGTGACAGGTGTTGATTATTCATCACAAACTTAATTGTCCTTCGTGAAGAGTCATAGGATATATGAAACGCTTTTGTTTTTCCGAAGTATGTTATTATAATGAAAATATAATATATATTTTTTTACGACAGCAACAATATATATTTAAATATATAGTCGGCAAAAAACTGAAGAATTACAAAAATACGCAACGAAATAGAACGAAAACAATTAAATTAGACTTATATAATATCCGCTACATCGAAATTAACCCATATTAGAGATGTGATCCTTGCTCTATTGCACACCCAAATATACACATCTTCCTTAATTAGTTCCACAATCTTTTGAACCAGAACGAATGTATCTTGTAACACTTTCAAGTTTCGGGCGTGCCAAATTCTCTAAACGGTTGCCGTTATAATGTGGACAAGTTTTCTTCGTATCTTTCCACTTAGGTAGATTGTTAAAGCCTCCAAAATGTCCTTCAAAGAGTTAAAACTTGCTGGAGGTTTTAGTTTCATCCACACGAAAGTGTTCCACCACAAACTCCTACTCCATAAACAATTAATGAAAATGTAATTTGCATCTTCTTCACTTATTCCACATCGAGGGCAATAGGTATTTGATAGGTTCCCTCCGCGGGCTATGAGATCCTTTGTGGATGCCACCTTCCCCATAATTGAAGGCCACAACACTAGATTTCATTTAGGAAGTGCCCAAGCATTCCAAAGAAATTTCCACAACTCCTCTCCCAGCTGCACTTAGCTCTATTCGGATGCTTTTAACTGAGAATTTTTCTCCAAAACAATTATCCCTGCTCCATTCATCCTTGCCTCAATTTAAGCCTGAAGTTTTCTCATAAGTTCTCCAAGTGCTCCCATTCGCTTCTAGATGTTGGCGCTTTGATCCATTCCCAACCCAACTGAGTATTCGGCCTAGCACCCACCAAATAAGAGGCAAGATTTCCATCTTATTTTTTGCAATCTCAAATCTGAAACAAATATGGGTAGACATCTTTTAGGGGTTGTTGTTCCAGCCAGACGTCTTTCTTAAATCATGTCTTACTTCCATCTCTCACTTTGAGTTTCATTTTTTCTTGGGTACTCACCCTGTATTTCAGCAACTCTCCTGTAATAGCTCCAATATCTTTCCATGTTCCAACGATTGTCTTTTTTATATGAATCAAATTGTTCTATTTTTTATTTTATGGATTGCGGACACACCCTTGAACCATATTGCTTCAGGTTTTCTCTATACCGCCACCACCATTTCGATAACATGGCGAGATTGAATTCTCTTATTCCACCTAAACCTTTGCCTCCCGTTTTCTTCGGTCTAGTAATTAAATTCAGCGAACCCATCTTATATTTGCACCGACCTACTTTTCCCCATATGAAGTCTCTTCTTATTTTTTCAAGTTTGTTTATTATCGCTTTAGGGGGAAAAAGCGATAAGTAATATGACGGGAGACTCCCCAATACTAGCTAGACATGTATAAATCGTTTTTTTTAACCGGTTCCGGGTAAAAACCGGTTTCGGTTTTTATTTTTTTAAAAAAGCCGGTTATTCAATAACCGGTTTGGGTTAATAATCAGTTTTTTTTTTAAATATACTAACCGGTAATAACCGGTTTTGAAACCGGTTATAAAAAAACCTGTTTTATATAAAACCGGTTAATTTGCTAAAAAACCGTTTAAAAACCGAAAAAAACCGGTGGGCTGAAACTTTTTTTTTATTTTCTTGGTTTATTTTTTTTACGGCCGAAAATGAAGTATTGTAATATAAAAGTTAACTACGAAAATCTAAAAATTTAAATTATAATATGATTAACCTTTGAAACAAATGATTGTTACATAACGTTGAACCGTGGATGTACGAACGATAAACGAAAAAAATTAAGGGCGTAAACTTAAAATATTAATCCGCAAAAACGTCCACACATAAAATATATTTTTTTAGTGGGACTACATATAAAATAATATAACTTGAGCTTCGTTTATTCTTCTTCGCTTGAACCCACTATTGCGAAGGAATTCATCCAATGCGGCTTCTTCGTCGGTCATTGGGGTTGTCAATTCGGCTTGGACCTCGTCCTCGTACACTTCGCCCTCGTATTCCAATTCATCCTCGAGTGTGCGTATGTGTTGACATCTCTCCGCCGCATCCAAGTAATCTTTCAAGCAAATCGACATCTCAACCGCCTTTTTTGTTAGTCGAGTCCTCTTTATCGAGATCACCCTGCCACTAATAGAAAAAGCACTTTCCGAAGCTACCGTGGAAGCTTGGACCGTTAGTAAATCTCGGGCCATTGTGGCTAAGATCGGAAATTGATCTTCCTTACTTTTCCACCAAGCCAACAAATCAAAATTTTTAAACTCGTGTGAAGTCATTGTTTGTAGAAAGTTTGACCCACCATACCGACCAAGTTCGCTACTAGCAGTGTTACCACGGTACATTTGACTCGACTCATCAAACAATTGGTTATAAACATACAAATCTTGGTCTTCCATACTAGAAGAACCTTCGCCGAAAGTGGCATTTCTCATCGACTCGTGAATGTGTGACGTGGTTGCACCATATTTTGTTACATAAACGTCATACATTCTTGAAAGTTGATCGTTGAAACGAATTTTTGCGGATTCACCAAAGTTAGGGTCTCGATCGGTGTTTAAATTCAACTCGTTTACAATTTTTTCAATCAAAGGCCCGGTACCAAAAACGTTAAAGCAAGGTTTAAAGCGGCGGCACAAGTGAAAACCGCCGGTAGTTCGGTAAAATATTTTCTTAGTTTTTCCTTCATTATTTCCGCCATATCACAATATGGCCTACCTCTAACCGCCATCTCGTTTAATTTTAAACACATTTTAAACAAATTGTGAAGCACCAAAGAACTTGTAGGATAATAGACACCCGATAAAGATTTTGTTGATGTTTTGAAAACTTGAAGCAATTGTGTAACCGTTTCAATAGTAGCCCAACCCGATGGGTGGTAAGGCGAAACCTTCCTACGACTAGACAAAGAGTTATGAAATTCTATTAAACTTTCTTTTTGTAAAATAGCATTTTCAAACATGGTGCAAGTCGAGTTCCATCTATGAGCAACGTCCCAATTGGGTCCTAAGCATATTCGACCCGCTTCCTTACACATTTTTTTTATATTTTGAATGTCTACTTGTGTTACTATATATATGACGTAACATTTTTGAAAGCTTCCTTTTGTGGTTCAATAATCTTTAAACCGTCTTGAACGGCCAAATTATGATGTGTGCAATACATCGACTATGGAAAAAAATACCTTCACAAATCGGTTTGTATTTTAATTTTAAATGCATTACCGAAACCGTATTGTTGAGGCGTTGTTAAAAGATATTGAAAAAATCTTGTTTTCCAATTTGTATGTTGCAATACATTTGTCGATTGCTTTATAAATAGCTTCACCGGTGTGAGGGTAATCAAATAATTTAAAAAAAATTGTGCGTTTCATCATTTGCCACGTCGACGGTTCAATCCAATGGGCGGTGACACAAATATATGAGTCGGGTGAACCGTGCGGTATGGACCAAACATCGCTAGTCAAGTTAACACCGGTTTCTAATTTTTCAAAATAAGAAATTAATTCTTGTTTAGCATTTTTCCACAATTTCAAACAATCTCTCCTAAGAGTAGCACGACTTACATGGGTTTATCGTGGTTGGAGAGTTCTTTGAACCATCTTTGTGTAGCGTTGTTTGTCGAAATTGTTGAATGGCAAACTTTCTTGGATTACAAACTTCGCCATTTCCTCTCCTAGCCATTTCGTAAATGTAGGCGAACAAAGATGCGCCTTCACTTGCCATGGAGGTTTGACCACTAGCGGGTTGTTGTTTCAACGCCCTGCAAAACGGTTTTTCGAGATGTTGTCTCAACGTGGTGTTTGCGGTTTCGGCGTAGAAACCATTACAATGGTGACAACGCGCTTTTCTTCTCCCGTTGGCCATCTCGCACAAATCGAAATGTGCCCAAACTTCGGGGTTGCGCTTCGTTGGAATAACACGAACCACCGTGTCCGTTGTAGACTCGCCAATGTGGACCGAATCATGAGCACTAGATCTTCCATGCTTTTTCAAGAAATATCGAACAAGATTTTGAGCGCTTTTTAGAGTTTTTGGAGGTTTAGAGAGTGGTGTGCTTGAACCCAAACAACCACAACCCTTATATACTAGTTGGGGATGATTTTTAGGCCAAAATAAGTCCAAAAAAACGGCTAGGAGCCTCCCACACGTCATATGACCGTTGCTAGAATTTGGTTGTTGTTAACCGGTTTAACCGGTTTTAACCAGTTTTAAAAACCGGTTTTTTTATACCGTTACCGGTTAACCGATTATAAAACCGGTTTTTTACAATAACCGGTTTTTTACAATAACCGTTTTTAAGTTTTAAATTTTAACCGGTTTTGGTTGATAAAATCCGAACCGGTGGCTAACCGTCTAACCGGTTACTACCCGAACCAGTTTCAAAATAACCGGTTAAAAAACCGGTTTTGGTTTTTTTTTCCGGTTTCGGTTGCGAAACCGGTTTTTGAACACGTCTAATACTACCTTTGCCAATGTTACTCTTCCTGTGAAAGAAAGATTTCTTGCTTTCCATTTAGAAAGCTTTTTGTTGAAGCTATCAATAACCGATTGCCAAAATCAAGCCCATTTCATGTTGACTCCGATTGGAATTCCAAGATACATGAACGGAAACGAACCTGCCTCGCACTTCAAAATCCGAGCAAATCGATTTACCTAATCATCATCTATTCCTACCCCTAAAAGTTGACGCTTTTGGTGGTTAACATTTAGACTCGACACAAGATTTAGCCATCTAAGGAAGCGATTAAGGCTTACGACGTTGTGTTCCGCCCATTCACCAATGAACAAACACGTCCGCATAACATAAATGGGAGAGTGTTGGTCCGTCATTTTGTAATTTAATACCGTAGATAATATACTAATATAAGATATATATAATCCTAGGTAGGGACGTAGGTGTAAGGAGAAGATTTTTGCCTTTCCGTAAATATCAACGACATTTTTTGTTCCACCGGCCATTTTTGTTTTTTCGCCGGCAAGTTAAGTTCCTCGCCGCCCACGTCCACCATTTTCTCTTCTTTTGTAGGTACAATTCCGATAAGGTATCCTCTCATACTATCCGCAACTCGTTTCTCCCTTTCCCTTCATTTTTTTCCGGCGATATTACACCATGGAAAAAGGTATAAATCCAGCACAGCTCACTTCTACCATCTCCCCTGCTCCAGAATCGACGACTTTTTTGGCGCCAAATTTGTTTTAGGGTTCAGATCTCTTGTCTAAAGGATAGTTGTGAAGAGATTCATGTGAATTAGGCATTTTTCCGGTGACGTTTTTTTGGCTTGTGAAGAGATTCATGTGAGTTAGGCATTTTTTTCGGTGACAGTTTTCACCCAAAATCTAGGTGCACTCGATCCTAAACAAAACCATGACGTGATAGAGTGTTAGTATGACTTTTAGATATAATTTAAGTATATTTATAAAACACGATATAACACTATCATTCTCTACAACACATTAGGGCAAGTGAACCCATCGTTAGTATAGTATAGTGATGGTAAGATACCGAGATCGTCCAAGGACACAAGAGCTTTTAATACCGGATTATCGTAAACGTCTAATCGACCCAAACTTTGAGAAAAGGTTTTTGACAAGTAAATTAAAATGAGCAAACTGAAATAAAGAAGACAAATAAACAAGATAGAATCACTTGTTTCTGACTCATCCTTTATGTATCCTTTGATGATTTCCGCACTATCGGTTTTTTAAGATATTACCTTGATTAAAGTGGCATACCCCTCTTTTGAAGGCGACAATACCCTCAGCCATATTGGTCTGAGCCAGTAGGGATACAGTCCCGCAAGGCCGAAATATTGAAATGTATCTAAATAAGTTATTAATGCAAAATGTGGCATGTCCCTCTTTTAGAGACAACGCTACCCTCGACCATATTGGTCTGAGTCAGTAGGGATACAGTCCCGCAAGGCCTGTTAAAGTTTTAATAATAGTTTATAATAAGGAGTTCAAGCTTTTCTTACTCCCGATTTGATGTTATCTGCCTTAAAGGAAGTCTTATAAACTTGAACCAAGTCTCGCATGATCTATACACTGAACGAGCAAGAGTTTTACCAAACCACCTTCTAACCCCTTACAGGTAGTTAACGCACTTTATATAGACCGTAAGACCTGTTAAATTAAGAATGTATAAATAATCAGCTTTCTTATAAGTATGCTTAAAGTCTTAATAAACTTGAACCAAGTCCTCGCATGATCTATACACTGAACGAGGCAAGAGTTTTACCCAAACCACCCTTCTAACCCCTTACAGGTAGTTAACTGCACTTTATATAGACGTAAAGACACGAATGAGTAAATCAACAAAACTTGAAAGAATGATAGAATAAAACTCACTTTCATATAAAGAAACTAGTTATTAAAGTCACTAATACAAACCCAATTAAAAAGTTAACCAAAGATTAGAAATCAAAAGTGATACTAAAAAAATTTCATCTTCACCATGTGATTTAAGAGATTAGCCAAGCATGGTCTTTGTTTGACAAAGACTATTACGATCGATCTTGGATCTCGAGACTACTACACACTCTAAACTCTAGATATTGAGGTGGAAGATGATAGTGGACCGGTGGCAGGCGTGAGAGAAATGGTTTGCAAGGGATGAGTTGGAATAACCAAAACCCCTATTTATAGCTGGTAACAGACTGTTCACACGGCCCGGTGTCTTCATTTTTCTCTGTCTTCATTTAATTCGTATGTCAGATCATTCTACTACATGGCCCGTGTGTCAACGGCACAACCCCGTGTCCATTATACTTGTTTTACTATCCCAGATATGCAGGAAGTTAACCATGGCCCATGCCCAAGGGAACACGGTCTCGTGTCTTTTGTCTGCTTTTGTTTGTGTTTTTGATCTAGAATCTTGAAGGGGCACGGCCCCATGCCGACTAGGCACGGCCCCGTATCAGACTTATGATTGGTTGTTTTTAGTATTAGGTGAAGCTCGGAGAGCATGTATAGTGTGTTGTGTTCCCGTCTTCGGTACTTATGTTGGATTTTGTCGTTAATTTGTTATTTTGTAAATTAAACTCTTTAATTTCTGAAAATCAAAAGTATATAAAGAAACGCCCATTTTTCCAACATTAGTACTTAAAATGGTTGATTTTATACCATGTTTGATACAATTTATATGTTGTATTTGACACATATAAAACCACTCATATACATTTTACATATATACTAACTTATATAATTTCTATATCAAAATCCAGTCAATTAATTTCTTTTGTATAATTCATATGTAGTTTTTTTTTTAAAGTTGCACTTCATAAAAAAACATCAACAACGGGTATTCCCGCAAACCATACATAATACCAATTTACTCGTGTTTTTTTTTCATTTTTATTACATATAAAGATATTCAAATTCGTTAAATTTGGAATTTTAGGAATTAATAATTCATTAACTTTTCATACTATATCTTAATAAATAAAATACAACAACATCTAAATTACTCAAATATCTCATGATAATATATTAAAAGTATTATAAGATATCTGACAAAATATTTATAAAAAAAAACATTTTATACTGAACTTTAGGATGTTATTTTATAAAATATCTAATATAATAATATATTAAAGGTAAATATAGTGGAATTGAACGTATGAAAACTCTCACCCACTTTAAAAATATTTCATACTCAAAATCAACCTCAACGAATAAGGATAGGGACTCCTGATTCATCTGGTCGTTTTGTTCACATGAGAGCCCCTTATATGTTTTCTTTGTACATAACTAACCTAATATATTATTTCATTATCTGTTATATCTTTTAATTAATAATTATCTCTACTCTTGTACATAACCAAATGACAAGCTTCCACCATTATATATCCTTAGCTTTACCTTTTTCAATGTTTTGCCAATGCCAAGTGAAGCATTAGCAGAACTCCTAAAAAAGGTGGTCATAGACTTATGAGGCCCATTAGCCACTCAAGTATCTTATGTATGAACTGCCGTAGAATAGGTGAAAATCACAATGACCATCATAAGGCTACGAGTCCAATCCAAATTATCAGTTTTCCGCATTTGGTTATATATTTATCCTCGTTTTAACTCTTAACACGTTTTAAATGCACTAAACAAGTATGGGACCATTTCCAAACAGTTATATAAATATTTGTGGTTTTGATCATTTTAACATGCAACCAGTTCTTTTCATTTTTCAATCAAAACTTAATGCATATCAAGATCATGCCATTTCTAACATATTATATATATATATAATTGGACCACTTCCAAACATTTATTTGAAAATGGTCATCTTCATCATTTTCATCATCAAATGACACATTGCCATTTCTTTCAATTCTTAAAACCAAATTCAATACATATTCAGATCATGCGATGTTAATTCTATGCGTACGCATCTCAATTTCATTACATAGAATTTAATATACTCACATCCATCTTATGGCCCTCGTTAATTATGAAAGTTGACACAAGCTTTAAAAAGATGTTTACCATAAAGTATCATCAACGGTGTAAGGTGATACGTGGTCGAAAACCGATGTTTCTATTAAGCTTAAGTTGATGTTTTACATAACTTTTAGTTTCGAATAGCCTACTGTTAATTAGATTTGTATTTTACAGGTTTACGGAGTTTAAGAAGCTATTCGGAAGCGTTTTGGAGCAACGGTACGGAAAACGGGTCAACCGGGATCGCAAAATGAAAAAACAGGAAATCAAGTAGTAGAGAGGCCGTCGGCGAGATAATCCGTCGGAGAAAATTGGTCGTAAACAGTGAATTAGAACACCGGGAGAAAAACATGATTTATAGAGGCCGTCGCGACGCCCCTTCTATGTCTTTGTCGCTGAAATTCAAGTTTGGACGGGGTTTTAACTTGTGTTTGACCATTTTAGGGAGAGTTACGAGTTTTATAAGTTTTGAAACCCTTCTTGGAGCCAAGAACACCTCTAACCTCAATTGGAATCCATTTGAATCATCCATCATCATCCGAATTCGTCATCCATCTTCACCTCCACAACCCTAATCATCATCTTCTCCATCATTCCACCAAACCATTGTTTCTTTTCATCCACCATAAACCATAACCTTCATCATACTCAACCTGAAGGCTTCAAGATGTTTGTGATTAAGCTAAAATCAATCGTTGATCGTGCTCCGTTCACCATGAGCTGCTAATTCTTGGAGGTTTCACCCGGTGTAAACTTTTGTAAGGATTTCTAGGGTTTATTATTTGTTTAGAACTTGGTTTGTGACTACTTGAATTACATTTACAATTGATAATTGTCTTACGTTTGTATTGAATTTACGAATTGTTGAGTGAGTTATGATGTTCGACTTCGTGAAATGAATATGCGTATTTATGCCTTGTCTTTTGATAGGATTTAGTTTGATAGCAATTGGCACCTAAACCTTGTGATTCTAAGTCGTTAATGATCTAATTCGATTAAGCCATGTTAAAACGTGTAGTAACCCTAGCTCCTACAATTGTTGAACCGGGTGTGAACCTTGTTCTCTCATTTTGTTATAATCAATCAATCAAGTTTCTTGCAATCGTTTAAATTTTCATAGTTAGTTAATTGGAAACAATTTTGTCGGATCATTCTGACATTCTTTCAAACAAACAAATATTCAAAATAACTTTTCAATTTTTGGGTATCATTTGATGTTTGTCTTACCCAACTCGAAAAAGTTTTAAAAAGATATGTTGAGAAAAATTTAATTTTGAGTTGGGAAAAGAGTCATTTTATGGTTCAAGAGGGAATTGTGTTGGGACACGTGGTGTCAAGTCGTGGGATAGAGGATTGATAGGGCGAAAGTGCAAGTTATTTCTACTTTGCCATATCCCACGAGCGTTAAGGGCATTAGATCATTTTTGGGTCATGCGGGTTTTACCGACGGCTTATAAAGGGGTTTAGTGATATAACAAAACCTTTATGTAATTTATTGTTAAAAGACCAACCGTTTGACTTTAACAAAGATTGTCAAAATGCTTTTAATGTATTGAAAAAGAAATTGATTGAGGCCCCAATCTTGCAATCACCGAATTGGTCTTTACCGTTCAAAATTATGTGTGATGCAAGTGATTATGCGGTGGGGGCCATTTTGGGTCAAAGGGTAGAAAAGAAACCCGTTTCCATATACTACGCAAGTAAGACTCTTTCGGATGCTCGATTGAATTATACAACAACTGAGAAAGAGCTACTTGCAGTGGTATATGCATTGGATAAATTTTGGGCTTACATTTGGGGTAGTAAAGTAATTGTTTATTCTACCATTCTGCTGTCAGGTACCTCATGGAGAAAAAAGATGCAAAGCCGCGGTTTATCCTATGGGTTCTCCTGCTACAAGAGTTTGACTTGGAGATACGGGATAAGAAGGGTAGCGAGAAGTGGCGGACCACTTATCATGGTTGTTGGTAGAAGAGGGTTCTTCTCGTGTGGAGATTAATGAGACCTTCCCGGATGAGCACATTCTTAAAGTTTCATCATTACCTTGGTTCGCTAACATTGTTAATTATTTGGTGACCGGTGATTTGCCGGCTCATTGGGATAGGAGGAGGAGATTGCATTTACTATCTCAAATCAAGTATTGCACGTGGGAAGAACCGGATGTATTCAAGACATGTCCGGATCAAGTTGTGAGAAGATGCATACCGGATGAGGAGATCCCGAGTGTCTTGATGCATTTGCATTCCTTTGCTTGTGGGGGCCATTTTAGTGGTCACAAAACGGGACACAAAGTGCTCAACAGCGGCCTTTATTGGCCGAATATTTTTAAAGAGCTTTTAATTTGCAAAAAATTGTGTTGAGTGTCAAAAACTAGGGGGTATTTCTAAGCGGGATGAGATGCCCATGCAACCGATTCACATTGTTGATATTTTTGATGTTTGGGGAATCGATTTCATGGGCCCATTCCCCAATTCTCATGGGAACTTATATATTTTGGTGGCAATAGATTATGTGTCTAAATGGGTAGAAGCAATCGCCACAAAAACAAATGACCATACTGTTGTGTGTAATTTTGTGCAAACTAACATTATTTCTAGATTTGGGATACCTCTTACAATCATTAGTGGTGGGGGATCTCATTTAAGAACTTCAATTTTGGGAAATTACTAAAACGGTATGGTGTTGACCATAGAACTACTACCCCATCACCCGCAAACAAGTGGTCAAGTAGAGGTATCTAATAGGCAAATAAAGGAAATTTTGCAAAAGATTGTACGGCCGGACCGTAAGGATTGATCAACGAAGTTAAACGATGCTTTATGGGCCTATCGAACGACACATAAGACACCTATTGGCACTACTCCTTACCGCTTAGTTCACGGTAAAAGTTGTCACTTGCCGATTAACTTGTACATCGTGCATTTTGGGCTATCAAAGAAGTTAACCTTAAATATGATGATGCAGGTAAAGAACGCAAGTTGAAGCTTTGTGAGCTAGAATAGCTTCGGGAAGAGGCATATGAGTGTGCCTCAAAATATAAGGATGGCATGAAAATAGCACACGGTGCCAAATTGAAGCCGAAGGAATTCATGGTGGGCCAAAAGGTTTGGCTATACAATTCACGGCTTAAATTCCTTCCTGGTAAGCTTAAGAGTAAGTGGATGGGCCCGTATGTGATTACGAGGGTCGGCAAGCTCGGGAATGTTACCATTGAGGACCCAAAGGATGGGTTAAAACAAACGGTTAACCGTCATCGTCTTAAACCATTTCTCGATGGTAACGAGGAAAACAAGGACGCAAACAAGGAATTGGTAAGATTTTTGGTAAGCGTGCCAACTTATGAGGTCAATTAAACAGCCAAGACTGATTGTTGTATAATTTTTATTGTTTGCGTGCATTATTTTGTATTTTAAATTAGTTCGTTTCTTACTAATCTCATTAACGTGTGAAGTTCGGATTTCGCAAATGGGTCATGAAGACATAAGGTATGTTTTTAACTTGTTTTGTGTATTGAATACAATACACGATTATTCAGGGGTGGTATAGTAGAAAATGTGTGTGTTACGAAAAAAATGAGGAAACGGTGAACCGTTGGCGACGCGGCTTCAGGCCGTCGCCGACGGCTTGTGGTTAGGTCCGTTGGGTCAAATGCGTCGTAGATAGGAAGTTAAGCCGTCGGAGGAATATGTGAAATTCTAAGTGGCATCGGTGACAGACCAAAGGGCCGTCGGCGATGGCCCTTGGTTAGTCAGCCGACGCAGGTCTTATTTCAGCGCATTATTCCGGATCCAAACTCATTTTAACCTACGAAACTCGACCCGGACATCTTTTTAGCCACAAATTCGACCCATGTGAATCTTATCCAACCAATACCTCCTTAAAACACCAAAAATCCCTGAACTTTCATCACCATCTCCATTCACCTTCTCCATCTTCTTCAAGAAACCCTAAACTTCAATCCTTCATATCTTCTTCAATTCTCTTCCAAATCAACTGATTCTTGAGCCTATTTTGTGTAGTTTTTCGAGTAGAACAAAACCCCCCAACACGGTTTCTTTAAATTCTTGCTTGTTTGCAAGATTGGTGCAGTTGAAATTTCGGATTTTTAAGGAAAAGTGTTCTTCAAGTTTTGCATTACATCCTTTTCAAGCTCAAACGACTATACAACACTAAAGGTATGATCTTTACTTAAATTTGAGCATGGATGTCATATGGTTTGTGATTTTCTTCCGAAATTTTGAACTTATGTTTAAGAGTAGGTTGTTTATGATGCTAATATATGAATTGTTGCTTGAATTTGAGTTTGTGGTTGATTTGGGTGGGATTGAGCATGCAACATAGTTAAGTAATTAGATTATGCTTGTTAAAGTGCATATTTGAACATGACACAATGTTGAATCGTGTTTAAAATCTTATGTATTTAGGATGACAAACATAAAAATTTAAGCTTAGATGTTAACAAAAATACCAATTTTGAAAGATTAAACCAGCTAGTTTCGTCTAATAATATAAGTTTTGGTTCAACATTGTATGTTATGTTCAAGAATTTGAATTGAATTGAAGTTTTGGAGTGATAGAATTATATTCTTAAAGTTAGACAAGGTTTAGTTGTTTTCTTTGCATTATGACTTGTAGGTATGGCGAGCCAAAAGAGAAGTAAGATTTTGGGTCAAGGCTCATCTTCGGGAGCCGGGTCATCTTTGGGTCATAGAGCAAGAAAATGGGAACAATTGAGTGGGATTGAAGAAAATGATGATCGGTTGTTCAGACAAGATTGGGTTTGGGAGACAATAAGGGATAGTAACGTGGGTGAGCAGTGGAAGAATAATAAGAAAAGACCATTATCAAGGTTTAATGACAAACGGTTAGAAATTAAACTTTGGAAATGGAAAATGGTTCACGGGGTTACAACATCTATCCCGGAAAGGGTTGTGCCAGAGCGCACGTTGAAGGTGGAAGAGTTCAGAATGATTGGGATCATCTAGATGTTTGAAAAGATTGGTTGGAAGAGAATTTTGGATTGGTGTGAAGACATCACACCACGGTTTGGCCGCTGTCTGTGAGTGGCTAGCTTCACTTCGGTTTGTCAATCGGGATGGTCCACTGAACACGTGGCAATTGGTGGGAGATACGGGCAGAGGACAAATGATCATGTCCTGTGAAACCATGAATTGTATCGCACAATTTGATTCGTTGGGGATCGACTAATATTATTACTACAACGTTGACCAATTCCTGGACAACAAGGTGAACTCAGCTGATCCTGATGGCATGGTTTGATCAGTATTGCCATTTGCTGATGGTGGGGCGGCGTTACGTAGTCAGTTATCGGTTGAAGGAAAGATCCTTCAACCCTTCTCTCTTTAAAATATTATGGTTTGATTCGGGGGTTGGGGTAAAGTGAAGGCTTATGTTTGTAGGGTACTCCATTCACTACTTTTTGGAGTACCTAAGTTATCATGGCGACATCTGGTAATGATCAACACTTGGGACACTCGTGAGTCGTACACCCGCAAGCTGGATACTGTACGTACGACTCATCAGCGCCATGATTGTGCAACAGAATAGGTTGCCACCAAATTCGTTTTGGGTCTCGAAGCCTGTGGATCAAATCTATTTTGCGTCAATGAAGCAGCATTAGAAGATATAGGTGCAAGTGTACGGTCATCAATACACAGTCACTGATGACCAAGGACACAAAATCCAATTCACTGACCCGAGTGTAGCCCAGGAAGCTGCAAGAGAGGAAGAGATGATGGACGAGGAAGATGAAGATGAGCCATAGGGTCCAAGGGGACCCCGGCAAAGGTATACCTGGTCGCGTCGAGAGATTTCAGCGGGAGTGGCCCGCTTCATTCCTAACCGGCGTAAGCTTGGCTATCCAAACTACAATCGGGGGCAACAAGACATTTATGATAATGTCTCCACTTGTATTGGGGAGAACTGGGAGTATGAACAAAGGAGGCAGCAATGGGAACAAAATTGGGAGGCCCAACAACAATCTCATTGGGCCGAAGAGGCTGCTCATCGGGCTAAGGAGCAAGAATATTGGGTGAGACAACAAGAACAGTAGGGCCACCCAACAAGCCTTTATGGAAACACAAGATTGTATCAGGCACAAGAATTGTCTAAAGGCAAGCTTGGGAGGAGGAACAGGACAGGTTGCGTGCTGATCAAAACGCATTGGAAGACCGCCGGTGGCATGCTATGGCGATAGCTCAACAGATGGCGGTTAATAACGCCAAACATTTGCATGACCAAGAGCGCCACCATGGAGATTGGGAGGTGGGGCATCCATATCAAGAAACAGCCTTGGACCTCATACGAGAACCTTCCTCTTCCATCCGGGCCTCTGATCCATCTCCATATTGGCCCGAATCAGTCGGGTCCAGTTTCATCCCACCGCAGTTCTAAGCGCCGGCTGAAGGCGAAAGACGGCCACTCAATGATTTCTATGACATGATGTCGAGTCTCACGGGATACCCTTACCAGCCATATCCACCGGTAGATCCCAACGAGCGATACTAGCGATGATCACCGGTATGTTTTCTTTTAGTAAAGGTGGTAGAACAAACTAACTAACAAATTTTTAATGGTTGTGAGAAGCTCGCTTCTACACGAAGGTTGAAAATTGTAGGTAAACTATGTTCAGGAGACGACTATTTTTATTGAAGATGAGGAGCACAGGAGGAATGAGCAAAACCAGGTGCATACGTTTCTCTTTAGCTTTGATTTTTAGTTAGTAATAAGTGGATTGTATTATGTATTTTATTTTCCGAGGTGAAATTTTGGGAAGGATAACCGTGTCACATCCCTTGTGCATTTTAAAAGCTCCATTCCTATACATTGAGGACAATGTTGCCTCAAGTGTGGGGATGGGGAGAAAAAGTTTTTCAATTTTGACCCATTCATTTAAACACTACACATTGAGGACAATGTTGATCTCAAGTGTGGGAATGGGGAAAATTTCAAAAATTTTCGAAATGTCTTTGTTTGAAGCAATTTTAAAAAGCACAAACAACTAAGTTAATGAGGGATGACACAACTCATGTGGTCTTTTGTCATGGTCAAGGTCAAATTAATAACATGACGGGTATTTAGCGGGTGGTTATTCGGGAATAATCCGCCTAAGAAACTTACATTTATATACATTGCATACCATACCCTTTATATGTGAGATTTTGAGCCACTTTTATACATAATATATGCATATATTTCTTTGGTTGAGTGGACCATTAGTCGCGTATTGTAGAACTTGCAACTTTTGAGCGTTTGAGACCATAGACCGAATATGAGCACAAGAATGATTAAGACATTAGGTAAACCTTTTCATTTTACACCATTTATATATCCTTACCCTAATCAATCCCTTAGTCGCCAATCTTGAGCCTAAACCGTTCGTTTGACCAACCCATTTAGCCTTTGACCGTTGAACCTTTATTTTTAACCCGTGTGATGAAAACGTGATTTTAGGATTGTATTAAAAAGAATATAATTGAGAAAAGAAAAGAAAAATGTATGTATTGATAGGTGTTGAATAAAAGGCGAAAAACTTTTGCCTCTTAGCTTATTATTTCGTAGTCGGTTGTGTTAGAATAGTTGTTTTTGTAATAAAAATCGAGTTTTCATCACCTTAGCCACTTTCAAAGCATCCTATTCCATACCCTTAGCCTAGCCCCACTACAACCCGTTCTAGTCCTTTGGACTTGTGCTTAATATTTGTGTTCGGTGGTGGAGAATGATTAAGTTGCAAGCTATGCGGGTACGTGTTCTAATCGGTTTGTGTGATTATATCAAAAGTGCTAATGCATCACTTATTAGCCAATTTCTAAGCCGAGTGGAGAGAACATTATGAGGGATGTGTATGATTTGTGAGTTTCAAAGGCGAGTTAATATTGGATAACCATTTTTATGTTTAATCATGTTAACGTTAAATATTTTGAAAATGATAAAAATTATGAACCGAGTATAACATTAGACCTTAACTCATGTCTCAAGAATGGGAAATGTGTTCCTCATTCGACCCACGTGAAAGTGAAGACAGATTTGCTTGAGGGCAAGCAAAAGACAAGTGTGGGGATGTGATACGTGGTCGAAAACCGATGTTTCTATTAAGCTTAAGTTGATGTTTTACATAACTTTTAGTTTGAATAGCCTACTGTTGATTAGATTTTTGTTTTACAGGTTTACGGAGTTTAAGGAGCTATTCGGAGCGTTTTGGAGCATCGGGACGGAAAACGGGTCAACCGGGATCGTGAAATAGAAAAACAGAAATCAAGTATTAGAGAGGCCGTCGTCGACGCCCCCTGGGTCGTCGGCGACGCCCCTCAGATAATCGGTCGAAGAAAATTGGTCGTGGACAGTGGATTAGAGCGCGGGAGAAAAACATGATTTTAGGGGACGTCGGCGACGCCCCTTCTATGTCTTTGTCGCTGAAATTCAAGTTGGACGGGTTTTTAACTTGTGTTCGACCATTTTAGGGAGAGTTACGAGTTTTGTAAGTTTTGAAACCTTCTTGGAGCCAAGAACACCTCTAACCTCAATTGGAATCAATTCGAATCATCCATCATCATCCGAATTCGTCATCCATCTTCACCTCCACAACCCTAATCATCATCTTCTCCATCATTCCACCAAACCATTGTTTCTTTTCATCCACCATAAACCATAACCTTCATCATACTCAACTGAAGGCTTCAAGATGTTTGTGATCAAGCTCAAATCAATCGTTGATCGTGCTCCATTCACCATGAGCGGCTAATTCTTGGCGGTTTCACCCAGGTGTAAACTTTTGTAAGGATTTCTAGGGTTTATTATTTGCTTAGAACTTGGTTTGTGACTAATTGAATTACATTTGAACAATTGATAATTGTCTTACGTTTGTATTGAATTTACGAATTGTTGAGTGAGTTATGAAATTCGACTTCGTGAAATGAATATGCGTATTTATGCCTTGTCTTTTGATAGGATTTAGTTGTCCAAGGCAACGAAGTGCATTGTTGGTCCGTTGTTTTTGACGTCGATAGCAATTGGCACATAACCTTGTGATTCTAAGCCGTTAATGATCTAATTCGATTAAGCCAAGTTAAAACATGTAGTAACCCTAGGTCCTACAATTGTTGAACCGGGTGTGAACCTTGTTTCTCATTTTGTTATAATCAATCAATCAAGTTTTTGCAATCGTTTAAATTTTCGTAGTTAGTTAATTGGAAAAATTTTGTCGGATAATTCCGACATTCTTTCAAACAAACAAATCAAATACCAAAATAGAAAGCTTCATAAATTGTGATAACCTTAAAAATCAATTGCATCCATCGCAAACCACAAAGTCTTCGTGGTTCGACCCCTTACTACCACTAACACATAGTTAAGGGTAATTTGTGATTATAAATTTTATCTTTGATCGGGGCGCGACACTCCGATCATAAGGATCACGGTAGTGAACTTTAAAGTCATCTTAGACACCAGCAAGACATATAATAATGTCTATGTGTAGTAAATTAGGCAAATCACTAATGTGTCGTATGCTTAGTAAAATGTGTGTGTTTCTTTTAAAATCTTAGATCGATACCTTAATAAGTAAGAGGGCATACATGGATGTTAGTATGTTAAATCTATGCGTGTGCATCTCGATTTCATTTCGTAGAATTTAACATATTCACATCCATCGTATGGCCCTTGTTACTTAAGAAGGTATCGATCTAAGCTTTTTATATAATCACGCACACTTTACTAAGCATACGACACTGTTAGGCCCTAGAAGTGTGAGACTGGCACATTAAATAGATGCAACGGGCTATGGTTGTTAACTGGGCTTTAATGGGTTAGTTTCTATTAAGAATTGGACCTGTTTAGGTCACTCGGGCCATACCATAGGCTATGTGGGCCAAGTAGGCCCATGGGGAGCCTATATTGGGCAGGGTTTGCTAGAGTATAAACCTAGTTTGTTTCACAAACTAGGGTTTAGACCTCCAAGTTATGAATTTCTAGAGAGAGAGAGCTAGGGAGGCGACATGAGTGTGTTCATCTTTTACCAGACGATTTTGCTAATTGTTAGTATTAGAATCGTGTGCAAGGTGTTAAAGTTTATTCGGTGTTCTTTGTTTTTCGTTTTCTTCAATCACACGAAGTTTGGATTCCCATCCTTGTGTGTGGTTGATATCATTGTTGAAGTCCGATTATTAAGCCTTACAATTGGTATTAGAGCCTGTTAAACCTATGTCTAGGCTCGGTTTGATATCAATATTCAAGAAAGTTGTTGTTTTTGCGTCTGTTTGGGTACTGTTTCGACATCTGATGTGATATACATGGATTTTGGATCATAAGCTGTCGAAGATTGCCTGATTTGGATCATATTCAAGGATTTCGGATCTTCATCTACTTTAATTTTGGATCATATTCAAGAATTTCGGTAGAAGCTATTGAAGATTGCCTGTGATTGTTGAGGATTTAAGATAAATTAGACTGATTTTGGATCATATTGTTATTGCTTCGGATAAATTAGACTGATTTCGGATCATAATGACACTGTTTCGAATTCAGCATTTCGGATTGTAATTCGAGTTCACCTTTTCGGATAGTTTATCGGATAGTATTTTGGACTAAAAAAGGCACGAAATTTCCAAAAAAGTAATAAGACATTATATATTATTGGATTCGTAATTTCGAGACGAGTCTAATGGTTAATTTGGTAAAAATAGTTTTCGGACAATTTTTTGAACGTTTTTAACGGTACAGTTTAGGTTATCCAAAGATGTCTACACTCAAACTCAGTACTCGAAAATTGTCTTTAGCCCACTTACCCAAACCACCCAAACTGTCGTTAACAGCACTGCACCCAAGGCTCAAAATGAATACTCGGACATGATGGATAGTGCTGACGATCTGCATTTTGAAAGTATTTTTTCTGGAAATGGAGCTAGAAGGTTGCAGGATTGAGTAAAGGAAAAAACTAAATGAGTTTATTGGAAAATACAATGTTGAACCTGTCATGGAATATGTGATGCGTTTGCTTGAACTTGAGAGGCAAAAGAGGAAGTAAGGAATGAAATGAATACTTTTTTGGGTGATGACAAAGACTCTTTGCTTCTTGGTTATGGGATCATTTGCAATCAAATCAAGATCTATACTCACAATCAACAGAATCTCATCCCGATAAAGTAGCTATAAGAAACCTCAAGCCCAGCAGGCTGCAGTCAATAGCATAGCACCCCAAGCTCAAACTCAAACTGACAAACCAAAATCACTCATGACACGGTCAACTACCTTTTATGTTTCTGAAAATTGTAGGAATAATGTTGTACAACTCGGGCACTCAACTCTAAAATGGTTAATGAATATAACAGTATCATGACTCACTGCATCAGCCTTAGACAAAGCAACAAGTTGCTCACTGAAAAGGTTGAAGCACAAAAGCAAGACATAGCTCAGCTTCACAGAGATCTTAACCAACAACAATGTTGGGTTTATAATTTCAAAAACAAACTCAATCTGAAAAACATGGAACTTGAGTTGTGAGAGCTGAATTAGAGCTTCTGACTTGCAAGTATCAACAAAATGAAGTAAATATAAAGAAGTTTGATACATCCAGCAAGGTCATTCAAGATGTGATGTGCAATGCATACAAAGAAAAAAAAAAGGGTTTGGGATACAATCAGGTTGCCCCACCATATAATCACAATTACACAAGAATGCCTGACACCGAGGAAGAACTTGATAACGAGCAACATATGATTTATGGTAAACCTAATGATTATGCAGGATTTTGTTAAACTCGTGGATGCGAAATACACTGAGGCAGTTAATAATGTTAATTTGAAGCAAAAATATGTGTACAATACTAATGCTCCTACTTCATGTGTAGAAGAAGTGACAATTGCATATTGGAAAGAAGAGGATGATGAACCATCTTATATTGATGATTATTCCAATGATTCAGCTGAAGTTTCTATTGCTTCGTTCGATAAACCAGAACTCTCCGATTCTGTCAAGATGACGACATGAAGGAAGAAGTGAAGACTAATGTGTACGAGGCTCCAAGTACAGAATATAAAAAGCATGAACCCTTTGTTTGTGATGAAAAGGTTCAGAAGGCTGAAAGGGGACATAGCAAGCAAAAGAGCCGAAACAAGCATATCAGAGCGGAGGAAAGGAGAAGCTTAAACATCAAAGACACTCACTCTCTCCAAAGTCCTCAACTGGCAGCAATAGTCCTCAAAAGGCTCGTGATGTGAAAAAAGCTTTTGTTAAGCCAGTTAGTATTGACAAATGTGAGAAATATGCATTTGATTGTGCTAACAAAGCTTTTTGGAAAGATAGATGAGATTTTTGAAGAAGACATGTAGCATAAGCAATACAAGAAGAATCAAAGGAAATCTCCAAAAAAAGGCATCTTCAAACGACAACCAAATTCATCCTCGTTTGCAAGAAATATGCAAGGAAATCAAGCACAGAAAGGACCAGTTTATCCTTCAGGGCCTGCAAGAGCAAATCAAGCTGGTCAGAATGCCTTCTACGTGAAGAGACAAACATGCTTCAATTGCGGCATCCGTGGTCACATTGCTCGGAACTACACACATCGTCCTTAGGTACCCTATTATGCTCAAAATCAGCGGATTATACTAAAGGATAACTATCATTCTAAGCCAATGAAAGTATCATAACTTAAGGCAATGAAGAATATAAATCCCAAGGTTAAACCATTTGATGGGATTGAAATGTTGCAAAAACCAAATGCAAGGCTACAAGAACAAAAATTGTTTCTAAAACTAATAAACCTAAAACAGCTAAATTTGCTCAACCTAACGCAACAAACACGTTTGTTAAATCGAAACAAATTTGGAAACCCAAATGCAAAGCAGCAACATCATCAATCCTTGAAACAAAAGGGGATATGTGTCTGAAAAAAGTGTCTTATTCTGATGCTTCAGGAATACCAAGGACCACGATGGCCAAGGTACCAATGTCTTACATTCGGGGACAACCAAGGATGAGATGTTAACAACCCTTGGAATGTTGATAGCGGTTGTTCCATGGATATAACGGGTAACATTTCACTGCTACTAAAAAGTACTAATTTTTTTGTAGATGATATGTTTCCTTTGGATGAGATAAGGGAGTAAGATAAGATCAACAAAAAGGTACAATTTAAATTTTGTGCTTTAATTTTAACATTGATTAGTCTTCAATCTGATGATGGAATGGTTAAGCGAAACAACAAAAATTTTTCATTTTCTTTCGTTTATATCTTTGTACATACTTTTTATTATTAGGTAAATTTGCACATAAAGTGTGGTGCACAAATTTAGGAGGAAAAAGGATATATATGTATATATGTATTGTTTTAGGGGGAGATCAACATGGGAATTGAAATAAATGTTCATGTTAAAGGGTTTGACCAACACATTTAAGGTGTTATAGCTGAAAAGACTAGGGTCTAATGTGATATGTCGTAAGCTTGACGCTTAAAGTGATAAAAATACTAATGATATAAACATAACAAACTATGTATCATGTGGGTAACATACCATCGGCGTATGATCTTAAATCTTGCGTTGATAGATAACCAACGTCTGAGGTTTCGGGTCTTTATACTGTTGAGTCATCCGCGGATATCTTGGTTGTCCTTCTGTTGCATCCAGATTATATGCAGACCTAGGCACAGTCAGGATATCTTAAAAGCGCCAATGAGGCCAAAAACCTTAAAGGAAGATAAACTCAAATTGAGGGAATTCCGTTGGCTAAAAAGCTAAACTCGTACCAAAAAGGTATTCACTTTACCCACGTTAGGCCATAGAAGTGTGAGACTGACGCATCAAATATACACAACAGGCTATGGTTGTTAACCCGGGCTGTACTTGGTTAGTTTATATTAAGAATTGGACATGTTTAGGTCATTTGGGCTATGTGGTTCAGGTACCCCCATGGGAACCCATATGGGCATGGGTTTGCTAGAGTATAAAACCTAGTTTGTTTCACATACTAGGGTTAGACCTCCAAGTTGCGAATTTCTTGAGAGAGAGCAAGGGAGGCGACATTGAATGTGTTCATCTTGTAACAGAAGGTTTTGCTAATTGTTAATAATAGAATCGTGTGCAATGTGTTATAGTTTATTCGTTGTTCTTTGTTTTTCAGTTTTTTGAATCACACTAAGTTTGGATTTTGTTCATCTTGATGTGTGGTTGATGTCATTGTTGAAATCCGATTCTTGGGACTTACAGACACAATAGTGATTGCCTAATTTACTACATATATACATTATCATATGTCTTGGTGGTGTCTAACATGACTTTAAAGTTTACTACCGTAATTTTTACACCGGTGATAATACTTTATGATAGAGACCTTGGTTTACATCGTGATCTTTACACCAATAATAATATTTATGGTAAACACCTTTTTAAAGCTTAAGCTGTGTCAACTTTCACAATTATGATTTTATAAATTTTCTAATAAATTTTTGTTAACCTTTAAAGTAAGTGTTCAAATTACACATATATCATTTCAACGATGACATTATTTATACCCTTTGTCAATAGTATTCACATTCCTAAACATGCATAATTTTACCATATTTAACTTGTATTATTTATAACACAAAATTCAAAGTTTTCACCTTTTATTTTCCTACGGGTCGTTAAATCATAATCTATTTTCTATTATTTATTAATATATAATAAATGAAACTAAGTGTGGCATATTTGTCATGTTTTTACGACCATTTGATTTGGTTTTTGATGGAAAAATAATGGGCATTATTTTAAGAAAGTAATTACATACTTAATTTTTTTCAAATTTAAAAGTTGCAATTTTTTACACTAATTTATTTTTTTTTAATTTTCGTTTGCAATTACAATAATTTCCTTTTTTTTTTTTTACAACTTTTCTCTATATGATATTTTTATTTATGGTATAATTCATTATATCTTTGAAATTTAGATTGTGCACAATTTTTTTAATCAATTTCACAATTATGCTATCTTTTATTCCTAAACAATGGGATTATACACTAATTTAGCAATTGTCTATATAATAGATTCAAAATTAAAACCAAAATTGTTAATCAAAATATATAGTTTCCTTATAGACATAGTTGAAGAATAATATTGGGTGAAAGAGTAGTGAAAAAACATTTATATAGATTATTTCTATAGTATTTTACATGAGTCAACATTTCTTTAACATAAACAACAATTGTTTCCGTATATTTTTTTAATATATTTTCCATCATATTAAATTATTACGTATATTATCACTAAAACTTTACTTTGTAATTGACATGTGATAGAGATGAAGTTGTATGACATGAAAAAATATGGCTCTATATCTATTACGCTTGAATATTGAAAGAAGCATGTTATATATGTGGCACGTGTCACTACTAGAAAATATGCTTAATGCAACTTTTTAAAAATAACTTTTTTCAAATGAGTTGCATTTGACTCTAATGCAACTTTGTTGAACATAAAGGTTGTATTAGAAGATCTAATGCAACCTTTTCGATAAAATGTTGCAAAGTTATATTTAATTAGCAACCTTTTTTATTTAAAGGTTGCAAACTATTAGAAAATTTGCAACCTTTTTTCTTAAAGGTTGCATATTTTAATGTGTAACTTTTGTCACGAAGGTTGCATTTTGAAAATTTAGATGCACACGTTTCAAACACACACGTGTATTTTTGTGATAAAAAATTTATAAAACATTTACACCCAACTCAACACTATAGAGATTTTTTGAACTTTCAACACTAAAATCACATAAAGCTAAATATGGTATAGTTCATAGGAATTATATAGTTGAACAAAATGGTATAGTTCATAGGAATTATATAGTATTAACCGAACAGGTACGTATTTTCTTACATTCGTTATACTTTTATACATTTTTCTATTATATATTTTTAAAATCGTCCACCATATCAATAAGTTTCTTATATTTGTGTAATGGGTGTTGCAACTAATTTTTGAAGAAAAGATGAAACAAGGATTTTTAAAATACACACTAAAACTTGAGTCTTTTGTAAAAGAAGAGAAAACTAAGCCATTTAGCTAGTTATTTTTCCTACGTGTTGATGCCTGTTGCGACGGAGACTCGGTCCATATTGCATTTTGGTACAATCGCTATAGAAAATAAAATAGAAAACCAAAAAGTATACCATCACGATATTGCTAAAAGAGAATCAACAAGTGTTTGGTTCCTTGTTTTTATAATGAATTTAATTAGATAATAAAGTGGAAAAGCATTTTAAAATTTGTTTGATTTAATTTAAGTTTAAGATAAATAGTAAAACGAAAAACAAATACAAAAGAAGGGGATTTACGAAGAATTTGATTTAACAAAAAGCTCAGAATCGAAAAACGTCAAATTGATTAAAAGGTAGCTTCTCTACCACTATGCTACATATCATATGTAATTTTAGCAGCAAAGAAACTTATTCATTACTTTTTAACTATCATAAAGCCACGCCTAGTTTAACCATCGAACGGAATTTGCTGGCTTCCTCATGCGCCTAATTGAGAGTCCGGCAAAGTGGTTATCTGATCTGAGTTTGGCTTTCGGGTCCTATCATCCGTTGATTCTCTTTGAGGTTCTCCGATTTGTTTTGAGGTAATCCGATTTGTTGGAGGTCCTGTTTAATTTTCTTACTCGATTTTCAATTTTACAGTTTGAGAATGATAAGGTAAGTTAAGGTACTGAATTGTTGATGAATTTAAGCTAAATAATTTGTAGTTCTAATCCATGATGTGATGAATGCTAGGTTTTAGTTACTGAACGTGGTCAAAACATATGTACGATAATACAATAACGTTATTGATTCAGCAACTGGTATTATTTTATTAATTATACATGGAATTACAATCTTTATTCTGGTAGCATGCCATCTGATCGATCCTAATTTTGAAGGTTTGTTTTGCAATTTTGTTGAACTTTAGGTATACATGTAACTTTCAAAAAAAAAATTGTAAACCCTCATGTTCTTAGAATTAATTACAGTGTGTGTTTATGTGTTTAACAAATGAATGTGCTCAGGAGTGGGATTCTATTATTTCTTATGTTGTAACACCTCGTAAATTCTGGTCAGGTAATATACCGACACGTGTCCATACTCTTGGAATAAGCCAATTCGTGTGTTTTTCCGTACGTCGTACCGTAAGCTACGGTTCGGCTTTGCTGTTTCAGAAATCTAACCTAACCGTAACCTATGGTCAAGGCCTGTAAGTTACGGTCCAGACTTGTTGGATTCTCTTTTGCCAATATATATATGTACCCGTAAGCTATGCTCTGGCGAACGTAGCCTACGTCGAAGTCCTCAAACTCTCTTTCTTTTTTATTTCAACTCTCAACAAATAACCCGGACGCCCTTTGACTTTATTATCTTCATATTCTTGCATAATCAAGCCATCTCTCGACCCAAACGACTCCCGATTGATGTGATATCTATTGATTTATCATCCTTGAGTGTTCCGCATCATCACCGAACCTTTAACATTTTCTCGATTAAGTGATTTAACCTATAAAACCATAAGAACTCGTAGTTATCACATTCTAAACTTGTAACCATTAAAACTCACAAAAGCACATATTATAGCACCCATTAACGCCCGGGTTTCACACTCTCCATCAATGTGCTACGTGTTGAACGAGAAGAACTAGTTGTATAATTATGTCATTTTGATAACTTTTGAATAACATCAGATATAGTCAAGGGACAATTAATATTTAATAAACCATATTCTTTGAAGGACTAAAAGTGTCAACATGCCAATTAAGTTAGAAATTCTACCATGTTGCCACATATCTTGCAATGTGCCACCTTCTTTGCAGCTCTTGACACCTATCTAGCCACTTGTACTGATCCTACAACATCTCTAACACCTGGCATCATCCTCATTCATCCTCTTCCACTATAAATCACATATCAATTTCACTCCATTCCTTTCTCATTTCTTCTCCTCTTATTACATTCTTGGAAGTTCCTGGTCATCTAGGAGCATCCCTTTGAGTTCTAAACTTTCTCTCGGATCACTTGTAAGTGTTCCATCTCTGCTCTTTTTCTTTGTAGGTTTTAATAGCCTAAAGTCAAGCGTTTTCGATAAATGCTTTGACTTTCGGTGAAAACATTATGGTCTAACCATTGTTCAAGATGAACATGGCTAAGTGATCATAATTAGGTAGGTATTAATCCCTTAAAAGGGCACCTCTTAAGAATCACATTTATTAGGTCAATTGACGGGTCAAGTTAATATTTTAAAAAGTCAAACGGGTCAGATTATATAAATGTTATAATCTGAGTTTATATATGTTATAAATATATTTTGACACTTAACAAGTTGGTAATAATTATCAGAACATGTGGGAACATATTCGGCTCATCAATTCCAGTCCTAGGTCGATTCGCAACCGAAAGTCACAAAGTTTGACTTCTGCTTTGACTTCCGATTTTGACCTGATTTAGCTTAGTTTACTACTGATTTATGGTTGGATGATGATCGTAATATAGTATAGCATAATCCTCTAAGGTTATATTACATGATCATAATCATAATCTTAGTTTATGCACAAGTTCCGCTAATATGTCAAACTTTGACTAAAATGTCCTTTTTACATAAAATAAGGTTTTAATCAACAACGAACTTGCAAATGAATTACCTACTGATATGTTAATATAATAAACATATTATGATATTATTATTCGGATCACAAACCCAGTTTTATTATAATATCTTAAATTGTACTTTTAAAAGGACCAAAATGCTCTTTCGGTGCATATTTTGGTCCTAAACCATAAACCACACTTATGATCGATATCTTACTGATAATATATCACAAATTAAGTAGTTTTCTAGAATATTTATGATCATAACATCAGAATATATGCAAGTTCCTTTTATACGCCATATAATGATCAAAACGCATTATGAGGCATAGTTTCGTTTAAAAAACTTTAACAGGCATTTAAGTTGATATCCTACTGATATTACAACTTATTTAAAGTATAATAGCATATAGAACTTGTTCATGACTCACCCGGTTACCCGGTATAGCATATATGCGTAAGGTTAAGTTTATGTTACTAGTTTACGAAAATTAACCGAAACGGGTTTAACCTTATCATTTTAATCTCAAAATACCAGAATGTTAGTTATTTACCCATGTCATACAAGTCTTAGTACTTGTTGGGTTTAAACTACATTCTATCCGGTCATCTCTTAATCTAGCGTATCGTACTATTTTGATCCTTTAAGCTAGCCGGTCTAAGTGTATGACTTAAATAGGACCCGTTAGCATTCTAATTGATTAGTTTATACCATCACTCTAGACTAGAAGTCTTCCAGTAAATGCTATCTATACTTATCTATTGTTAAACAGCTGAGTTAATATAAAATTTGCATTTAAAGTCAAGTACTAACTCAGGTAATACTTTAAGTATTTTCCCTATACGGCTTGGATACGGTAAATTATTACACTTGGTCGGGAATGGGATCAATCGAATGTCGGATTGTGGCTATAAATCCGTATATTCCATATGATAAGTTTTGTTTGATTGCTTAAACATTGGGGGTTAACGACCGTGTCGTAGATATCCTCGGCTCAGTAAAGTTACTAATGGCAAGGACCAAAAGTAGGCATGCACCTGACAGATTCGAATGCTAAAATACGTTTTCTCCACAAGTTGGGGATAACTCCTTCATGGATTTATAAGTGGTGTGTCAGTTAATCATGTCTCGGTTTCTATACTAGGCCCCATATGTACTGACAAACATGTGAATCTGTATACAAGGTTAAAAGCTTAACTTTCCCATGTTATACAAAAGTTTTTTATGTGCCTTGTGCACTTAAATCAATTTTTAAACATTTTCAAAACGAGTCAGTTAATTGTATTTACCAGTGAAAGCTGACGTATTTTCAAAAGACTAAGTTGCAGGTACAATACGAAATAGGTTGGAAGCTGCATGGTAGTGATATAAGAGGATCTTGCAAATCCTTAGATCTGCCTGAAGTTTGTTGTACATCTTTTATATATTTTACGATCCGCCGATGGATGTTTAATTACAGACGGCCTGTATATATTATTTTCGAACTTTTGACATTTTGGTTTGTAATAGTATTTTAAACTCTAAGACTTCTGCTGTGTTGTGTTAATTGACTATGATGACATCAACTTATGTCACGATACTCCACCACCCGGGCCCACCGAGATTTGGTAGGAAATTCGGGGTGTGACAGGTTGGTATTAGATCCAACAATTAAGAGAATTAAACACTAGTCTTTTGTGTTTAATCTCAAACTTACACAATGGCACATTCCTTAGACTTCCAAGTCTAGGCATTGACCTAGGATTACTCATTTCATTATTAAGTTATTATTATTGTTTTTAACTTCATTTTTACAAGAAAATGCCGCCAAGATTCAAGGGCAAAGTGGAAAAGGAAAATGTCCAGTGAGGGGAGGATCATCAGGGTGCGTCCCTTCACAACCTCACAACTCAAGTTCTTATCAAGATTTGGGAGATTCATCTCCTTGGCCAACCAACAAGACACTCTATCTCGCATGAATATTCACCCCCACACTCCCAAAATTCTTACCATTTACACCACTCCCACTATTCACACCACTCTCACCACTCCCATCATTCCCACTCACATTCGTACCATGAATAATTTAACCGAAACCTTTATTTTAACCCATCTCCAGCTAATCAGAATCAGTTGGATCGATCAAATGCTATGGACAAGGACTCCTATCCGGAAATGCCATCGTCGGGGTCACACGAACACCCCATTGAAATTTCTAGTGGCTCTAACTCTTATGCAGGGTCACCTTACCAAGGTCCTAATGAATGGGACTAGTATTGAAGTCAATTTACTTTTGTTAACACTCCTTCATACCACTCTTCAACATCACCTCTGCCACCTTCACAGGGACCGGTGGAACAACCTCAGCCACCACCTAAGCCACCAAGGAGGAAACGTGGTGCACGTATGTCTCTACGTGCAGGACAACGGTTGGGTTCGCTACCACCATTGCCCAAAACCTACATTACCATTCCTGAGGACCCACAAATGGGTGGACCCTCAAACATTTCACCTTTGGTGGAACCAACACCACCACCGTCGGGTTTTAAAAATCCTATCCCTACATATCCAGATACGTCTGGATATAATCCTTTTAACCCACCTACGCCGATGGACTTAAATGATCAGGCACTATCACATGACCCATATATGCAAGTGGTCATGCATAATGCACTTTACCCGTCTCCCTTCCCACCTGCCTATCCACCTAGTGGATATCCAAGTTATGGGTACCAGTATCATGCTGTGCCTCAACCATAACCTCAACCTCCGCCATCTCTTGAGGCCATTAATGAGGCCCTGGAGCAGATGAAAGAAATGCAACAACAGGCTGAGAAGACAGAGAAGAAGACAAATAAGTTCTTTAAGAAACTTTCCAAGTTAGTTAAGAGAAAGAAGGACGAGTGAAGTTTCTTTTATTTTTATGTTTTGTAATTCTTTCTTTAGTCCCTACGTGGACATGTTATTTCTTTTAGTCCCTACAAGGACAATTAGTTTAATTTATTTCAAGTTTTGTTTAAGGCAAGTATTGTAATTTTCTATTGTTATTAAATGAAATATTTGGAATTATATATATATATATATATATATATATATGTAATCGTGACATCCTCTTCAAGCGATCGTCTTGATTTTAACTCAAATTTATGATCCGCTGTATAATTCCAAAAGATCTTCTTAATGGTTTTGATTAGCCAATTGAAAAAGTCCATATTATTTGGCAAATTATAAAAGATAGTCTAGGATGAATAGCCCTTCTATCATGATAATTAAGGAAGATTATCCCTTCTATCCAGAGGTGGTGAACTATGTTCAAGCCTCCAAGTCGTTAAGGTTAAATGCGACCAGTACTATTATTAATCAACCATTAAGATAATTATGTGTTAACATTCAAGCAATGTTAATACTCCTAGCAGTGTGACTTGAGGAACCACACTAGCCGTCTAGGTGATGGACTACGTCCCAACCTTATAGCCTGTGTGATCAAATTTGATCCCAGCTAATATCAACAATGCGATGACAATCATTAACATCCATTAGTGAAGTGCCTACGGGCTATGATTTAACATCCGGTAGTGGTGATTTACCTATGAGTAATACGATATTGTCAATTAAGAGAATGATAGTTGTAACCTTATGGTTCCCTGTCCAAGATGGTGAGCTATGCTCAAACCTAATAGTCTATATGATCAATGAGATCATGACTAATATCATTAGTACGATGATTATCTATCTTGACATCTTAGGTGATGTTAATTGATTTGCCTATAGGTCATATTATATTATCAAATATGATAATGACAGTTGTGATTTTAGGATCCATTGTCCAATAATATATGGATTACGTCCAAATTTAGAAAAACCTTTTGATGGTCCCTTTGAGACCTAGGAAAATTATACCTTAATATCTCAAAGAATATTCATTTAAAATGTTAAGCCTGACAGTTTTAATTCTATGCATACTGGTTCAAATAGGCAATGGATTTATATATCCAAACTTTATAGCCTATATAGTTATTAATGGCATGGCTAATGTATGTTTAATTTAGTGTTTAGTACCAAAACTTCAGAGATGGCTAATTCAAATGAGGCACAAAGTAGTCGCCGTGTTAATAATACTGACAACGCTATAAACATAGCCATCAATGCTGATGATTTCCAAGCTGCATTGATGCAGCTGTTGGAAAGGCCATGGAAAAATTTAAGGAATCGAGCACTACTCGCTCCAAAGCCTTTATCTATTCCACCATCTTCAGATCGAAAGGAGAGCTATGTTCACTCATCAAATGCAAAAGTGAACCAAAGAAACTAGAGTTTCATGATAGGACCCGTTCTTCCAAGGGCAGATGTACCTATAAGTACTTCGTCTCCTGCAAGCCCCAAGACTTTAAAAGAGAAAAGGGGGCTATAGAAGCCTTGAGATGGCTCGGCGAAATGGAAACTATTTAGATATCAGTGGTTGTGCTAATAAGGATGTGGTGAAGTTTGTATCCCAGTCCTTTAAGGGCGATGCCCTAATGTGGTCGAAGGCTATGGTCCAGTCAACTAGAAAGGTTCACATGTATAATTTGGGATGGTCCAAGTTTGCGAACCTTATCAAGGAAACTTACTGTCCACCTCATGAGGTGGAGAAGATAGAGTCAGATTTTCTGACTCTTACAATGAAGAATCTGGATTGGCGGAAGTATGTTGCCGATTTTAATTCCCTATCTAGATTGGTATCTTATCTGATTTCTCTTGAACCCAAACGTATAGTTTCATAAATGGGTTAGCGTCTGAGATTAAAGGCATGGTGAAGGCTGCTCAGCCTGCTACTTACAGGTCTGTTGTTGACCTATCTCTCTCTCCCTCTCTCTTTCACCTTAGATTTGGTGAGACAAAAGTCAGTCAAGATTGAGACTGACAGGAAGAGGAAGAGAGAGGATGATAAATCCCATATATCAAACAAGAAGAATAAGGGGAGATTTGGGTTCAGAAAGAACCAAGATAGGTCGGGTGAGAAGCCGACATGCAAACCTTGCAATCGAAGGCACTAGGGACAGTGAAATTCTGACCCATAGGCTAAACCCTGTGGTATCTGCAAGAAAAATGGGCATAAGACCCTAGAATGCAAGGATCTTACAGGATGCCGTCTGCTACGCCTGTAATGAAAAAGGGCATATCAAGACTAACTGCCCTAAGAATCCCAAGAGTAACAATGCAAAGCCTGGAGAGGCTAAGAAAGGAAATGCATGGGCCTTTGATGAATGCTAGGGAGGCTATTAATGATAACAACGTCATAATAGGTACATTCCTCACAATGACGTATAAGCTAGAGTTCTCTTTGATTCGGGTGCGGATAAGTACTTTGTAGCCCTAAGTTTAGCGATATTACAAACTACCCATAAGAACTCTAGACAAAATTATAGGTAAACTTGCTACGGAACTTAGAAACAAATCTTCCATTCATTATAGATGTTTTAATATCCATTATAGAATCATTCCATTCCTGTCACTCTTTTGCAAATGAAAATTGGATAGGAGTTAAATGTAGTTTAGGCATGGTTGGGTTTCCATAACCAAGCCCGCATTGCCTGTGATAGAAACTCATCGAAGTTAAACCATTGGTGAAATGCTCATCATTCTGGAGATTAACACTATGGGTTTGTCAGGCAAAGTGCATTGTTAAGGCATTTAAGTTCTAGAGAGAGGTTGTTCATTACATGGCACAAAGTTTAAATATTAACGGCCAAGCTAAAGGATGTATAGACCGTTTCATATCTTGAATATCATGTATGTCTTCCCTAAAGGAATTAACCGGTCTACTCCAGATAGGCCAAGTGGATTTAGGATTAACATCCCCAGGTAGAACCATGTTGACAGAGTCCGATACGGCTAGCACCGACAGATTTGAAGGAATTGAGAATCACCAATTAGATGAACTTTTGGAGAAAACTTCTATCATCCTAGTTCATCACCTTGTAGTCTCCTATCCTTTCGTTAAGAAAAAGACAGTTCAATGCGGATGTGCATTGATTACTGCGACTAAACAGATTTTCGATCAAGAATCGTTACCTACCAGGATCGATGACTTGTTCGATCAACTCAAGGGCTAGTACTTCTCAAATCAACTTGAGATTGGGATTCATCAACTAAGGTTAGAAGTGAGGACTTCCCGAAGATTGCCTCCCATTGATTTCTGGGAAGCCTTTTGGGTCTCACAAATGCACCTACAACATTCAGGATCTCGTGAATAAGTCTTTCAGACCGTATCTAATGTCATTGTCTTCATAAACCAATACTTATCTACTCTCGTAATCAAGTTGATCGCGAGAACATTTCGGTGCATCCTTTAAATTAGACAAGAAGAGCTTTATGCTAAGTTCTCTAAATGCGAGTTTTAGGCTTAGAGAATCCAGTTTCTTGGAATGTGTAAGTGAGCGGGTATCCAACAGGGATCCCGTGCTATAGATTGAAGCCTTAATGAAATGGGATGTACTCAAACACTCCATCAGAGATTCATAGTTCTTAGGATTGCGATATTATAGGAAGTTATTGAAGAACTTTAGAATAGCCACTCCGTTAACTGCCTTAACGTATAGAATTCAAGTTTGACGGGGGTTCCAAAACAACACAGAATCTTTGAATTCTAAACACAGTTGATAAATGCTCCTGTTATCTAACTTAGGTTATTGAGATTTAGTTGTTTATTTGATGTCCCACACTTGCGGGTGTGTGCTAATGCAAAAAGACAATGATTGTTTATAGCATCACGATAATTAAACGTGCACGAAGGAATTACACATGACTTGGAATTGGCGTGTTGTTGTATTGCACTAAGTTTTAGAGACATTACTTATATGGTATAAAGTTGTATTATATACATGACCATAAGAGTCTCCAACATCTGTTCAATCAAAAGGATTTGAGCATGCGACAATGCTGCTGGATGGAAATGCTTAATGATTATGATTGCGAAATTCATTATCATCCTAGTAAGGAAAATGTCGTTGCTGGCGCCTTGAGTCGCAAGGAAAGGGTTAAGCCTATTAGGATTAACGCCAAGAGCATTGAGCTCAGAAATAGCTTGAATGAGAAGCTATTAGATGCATAAAAGCAAGCCCTGCTAGAGGCTAATATTTCTAATGAAGGATTAGGCGGAACTGTAGATCAGTTAGTGCCTGGAAAAGATAGGATCCTTAGATTTAATGACAGAATTTGTGTTCCAATCTTTGGAGGACTTAGGGATCTAATCCTCTAGGAAGCAGATAATTCGAGAAACTCAGTTCACTCAGGTGGTGACAAGATGTATCAAGATTTGAAAAAGAATTATTGGTGGATGGGTTTGAGGAAATCCGTAGCCACTTACGTAGCTAAGTGTCTGACGTGTTCGCATGTTAAAACCGAACATCAGAAACCGTCGGGACTTCTACAACAGCTTGAGATTCCCACTTGGAAATGGGAAATTGTAACTATGGATTTGATTACCAAATTACCTAAGACTAAACGTGGTAATGACACGATTTGGGTCATTATGGATAGGCTGACTAAGTCAGCACATTTCTTGCCAATTAAAGAGACTTATAATTTTGACAAGTCAGCTAAGTTATATGTGGACGAGATTGTGTCCCTACATGGCGTGCCGGTATCTATTGTATCTAATAGAGATACTAGATACACATCTCACTTTTAGAAAAGTTTCCAACAATCATTAGGCACAAGATTAAACTTTAGTAGGGCTTACTATCTACAGACTGATGGACATAGTGAACGTACTATCCAGACTTTGGAAGACATGCTTAGAGCATGTGTGATTGATTTAGGTGGAAGTTGGGATGACCACTTACCCGAATAGAATTCTCCTATAATAATAGTTATCATACAAGCATCAAGGCAGATCCTTTTGAAGTCTTGTATGGGAGAAAATGTAGAACGCCTGTCTGTTGGGCTGAAGTTGGGGAAGCCCAACTATCTGGACCCGAGATTATCCTAGAAACCACGGATAAGATAATAAAAATCCGTGATTGTCTCAAAGCTGCCCGTAATAGGCAAAAGAGTTATGCAGACAAGAGGCGAAAACCACTTAAGTTCTAAGAAGGAGACAAAGTCTATTGAAGGTATCACCCTTGAAAGGTGTGATGCACTTCGAAAAGAAGGGCAAGTTGAGCCCGAGATATATTGGACCGTTCGAGGTAATCGAATGTGTCGGTTCTGTAGCTTATAAGCTTAAGCTGCCTGAGGAGCTCAGTGGAATCCATGATATGTTCCACATATCTAATCTGAAGAAATGTCTAGCCGATGAGTCGTAAGCAATGTCACATCAAGATGTGCAAATTGATAAAAGCCTAAGGTTCATTGAGAAACCAATTTCGATCGAGGATCGATAGGTTAAAAAGCTCCAAAGAAAATTTATACCTACTTAAAAGGTTAAGTGGGATGCCCGTCGAGGCCTCGAGTATACATGGGAGGTTGAATCCACTATGCGACAAAAATACCCCCATTTCTTTTAAGAGGGTGAGGATGTAACACCATATACCGACACGTGTCCATACTCTTGGATAAGCCAATTCGCGTGTTTTTCCGTACGTCGTACCGTAAGCTACGGTTCGGCTTTGCTGTTTCAGAAATCTAACCTGACTGTAACCTACTTTCAAGGCCCGTAAGTTATGGTCCAGACTTGTTGGATTCTCTTTTTCCAATATATATATATGTACCCGTAAGCTACGGTCTGGCGAACGTAGCCTACGTCGAAGTCCTCAAACTCTCTTTCTTTTTTATTTCAACTCTCAACAAATAACCCGGAGGCCCCTGGACTTCATTATCTTCATATTCTTGCATAATCAAGCCATCTCTCGACCCAAACGACTCCCTGTTGATGTGATGTCTCTTGATTATCATCCTTGTGTATTCCGCATCATCACCAAACCTTCAACATTACTAATTTATGTTATTTAACCTGTAAAACCATAAGAACTCGTAGTTATCACATTCTAAACTTGTAACCACTTCAAACTAACTAAAGCACATATTATAACACATATTAACGCTCAGGTTTCACACTCTCCATCAATGTGCCACGTGTTGAACGAGAGGAACTAGTTGTGTCATTATATCATTATGATAACATTTGAACACCACTGGATATAGTCAAGGGACAATTCATGACATTTAATAAAACCATATTCTTTGAAGGACTAAAAGTGTCAACATGCCAATTAAGTTAGAAATTCTACCATGTTTCCACATATCTTGCAATGTGCCACCTTCTTGCAGCTCTTAACACCTACCTAGCCACTTGTACTGATCCCACAACATCTCTAACATCTGGCATCATCCTCATCCATCCCCTTGCACTATAAATAACCCATCAATTTCACTCCATTCCTTGCTCATTCATCTTCTCCTCTCTATTACACTCTTGGAAGTTTCTGGTCATCTAGGAGCATCCCTTTGAGTTCTAAACTATCTCTTGGATCACTTGTAAGTGTTCCATCTCTGCTCTTTTTCTTTTATAGGCATTTAATAGTCAAAAGTCAAGCGTTTTCGATAAATGCTTTGACTTTCGGTGAAAACATTATGGTCTAACCATTGTTCAAGATGAACATGGCTAAGTGATCATAATTAGGTAGGTATTAATCCCTTAAAAGGGCACCTCTTAAGAATCACGTTTATTAGGTCAATTGATGTGTCAAAGTAATGTTTTTAAAAGTTAAACGGGTCAGATTATATAAATGTTATAATCTAAATTTATACATGTTATAAATGTGTTTTGACACTTAAAAAAGTTGGTAATAATTATCAGAACATGTGGGAACATGTTCGGCTCGTCAATTCCAGTCCTAGGGTCGGTTCGCAACCGAAAGGTACAAAGTTTGACTGCTTCTTTGACTTCCGATTCGGACCCGATTTAGATTAGTTTACTACTGATTTATGGTTGCATTATGACCGTAATATAGTATAGCATAACCCTCTGAGGTTATATTACATGATCATAATCATAATCTTAGTTTATGCACAAGTTCCGCTAATATGTCAAACTTTGACTAAAATGTCCTTTTCACATAAAATAAGGTTATAATCAACAACGAACTTGCAAATGAATTACCTACTGATATGTTAATATAGTAAACATATTATGATATTATTATTTTGATCATAAACTAAGTTTTATTATAATATCGTAAATTGTACTTTTAACACATATTATGATATTATTATTCTGATCATAAACTAAACCATAAACCACACATATGATTGATATCTTACTGATAATATATCACAAGTTAAGTATTTTTATAGAATGTTTATGATTATAACATTAGAATATATGCAAGTTCCTTTTATACGCAATATAATGATCAAAACGCTTTATGAGGTACAGTTTCGTTTAAAAAACTTTAACCGGCATATAAGTTGATATCATACTGATTTTACAACTTATTTAAAGTATAATAGCATATAGATCTTGTTCATGACTCACCCGGTTACCCGATATAGCTAAGTTTATGTAACTACTTTATGAAATTAACCGAAACGGGTTTAACCTTATCATTTAGAATGTTAATTGTTTACCCATGTCATACAAGTCTTAGTACTTTTTGGGTTTAAACTACATTCTATTTGGTCATTGCTTAATCTAGCGTATCATACTGTTTTGATCCTTTAAGCTAGCCGGTCTGACTTAAATAGGACCCGTTAGCATTCTAATATATTATTTTATGCCATCATTCCATACTAGAAGCCTTCTAGTAAATGCTATCTACACTTATCTATTGATTAAATGGCTGAGTTAATATAAACTTTGCATTTAAAGTCAAGTACTAGCTCAAGTAAATACTATTAACTTATTTTCCCTATACGGGCTTGGGATACAGTAAATTATTATTGCTTGGACGGGAATGGGATCAATTGAATGCTGGATTGTGGCTAGTAAATCCGTATATTCCGTTTTGATCAGTTTTGTTTGATAACTTAAACATTGGGGGTTAACGACCGTGTCCTAGATATCCTCGGCTCATTAAAGTTACTAATGGCCAGGACCAAAAGCACGGGGTGTAGTCATCACCTGACAGATGCGAATGCTAAAATATATTTTATCCACGTGTTGGGGATAATTCCTTCGTGGATTAAGTGGTGTGTCAGTTAATCATGTCTCGGTTTCTATACTAGGCCCCATATGTACTGACTAATAGGTGAATCTGTATACAAGGTTAAAAGCTTAACTTTCCCAAGTTATAAAAAGATTTTTATGTGCCTCGTGCACTTAAATCAATTTTTTAAACGTTTTTAAAACGAGTCCGTTAATTGTATTTACCAGTTAAAGTTGACGTATTTTCAAAAGACTAAGTTGCAGGTACAATACAAAATAGGCTGAAAGCTGCATGGTAGTGATATAAGAGGATCGTGCAAATCCTTAGATCTGCCTAAAATTTGTTGTACATCTTTTATATATTTTACGATCCGCCTATGGATCTTTAGTTACAGACGGCCTGTATATTATTTTCGAACTTTTAACATTTAATAGTATTTTAAACTCTAAGACTTCCACTGTGCTGTGTTAATTGACTATGATGACATCAACTTACGTCACGATACTCCTCCACCCGGACCCATCGAGATTTAGTTGGAAATTCGGGGTGTGACTCATGTAATGCGTTTGAAGTTGTGTTACTCAAATAATGTATTAGGGGTTTAAAAGCGTAGAGCAGAGCCCGAGCTTGTTTAACTTATGACGGGTTCGAGCTCAAGCTCCGGTTGGTTCAAGATTTGTTTCTAAAATTTGAGTTCGGCTCGTGAGTAGTTTTTCAAGCTCTAGTTCGGCTCGAGCTTAACTCGTTTAAGCTTGACTCATTCCAACTTTTTTTTTCCAAGCCGGTCTCGAGTAGCTTGGCTCGTTTACCCATAAACGTATCTTTTTCTTATGTTGAATGTGGTTTGTGTATTTGGATTTGAAATGAACTGTGAATTGAAGGTGTATTTTTTGTCTTATCTTTTACTAATGTTTATCTATGACTAAACTTGTTATTAACTCCAGGATACGAGAGACATGGGGAATGTTAGGGATTGTATGTATTTACCTGAGGTTACCTGAATCTGAAGCCGGAATTATTGAATTCCTTAATGCTTCATTTGCTAAGGCAAAAGGATCTCAGATATGTTGTCCTTGCAAACGGTGTATGAATCGTTACTGGTATCGAAGAGATGAAGTATTTGATCATTTAAAAGGACAGATTTGTGGAAGACTACTATGTGTGGGTTTTTCATTGAAAAACCCCCATCGCAAACAAATGGCATGTAAGATAATTTTGATGAATATTTACATGATACGTTTAGAGATACTATAGAGGAAACAAGTACAGTACAAGGAGGTTTAAATGAAGATGCCAAAAAGTTCTATTGGGGTAGAAGATGGAAAGCAAGAGTTGTTCCCTGGGTGTAAAGTTTTTCGAAGCTATCTTTTATCGTCAAGCTTCTTCTCTACAAGACCCTTCATGGGCTTAGTAATGTAGCATTTGATGATCTTCTACAACTTTTACAAAAGATGATTCCAGAGGCAAAACTTCCAACTAGTTTTACTCAAGCTAGAAAAATTGTTCAGGGATTTAGGGCTTGATTATAAGAAGATTCCTACATGTCCAAATGCTTGCATGCTTTATTGGAAAGAAGACGGACATAATGAAGTGTGTCGTGTTTGCCACACCTCTAAATGGAAACAACCAAACGAGAAACAACATAACGAACATAATAGTGAACATTCTAAAAAATGTTCAAAAGTTTCAGCTAAGGTGGTATGGCATTTTCCCTTAAAACTGAGGCTACAAAGACTTTTCATGTGTTCAGAAACAGCTAAACATATGACATGGCATGACGAAGGACGTCCTAAAGATGGAAATTTACGACATCCCGCAGATGGGGAAAGCTGGAAGACATTTGATTCCGTGTATCCTGATTTTGCAAAAGAACCAAGAAATGTTAGGTTAGCGTTGTCAAGTGATGGAGTTAATCCATTTGGAACAAGGAGCATTTCTCATACTACTTGGCACTGTGGTGTTGATTAACTATAATTTGCTTCCATGGATGCCGTTAAAACCAAAATACTTTATATTATCTTTGTTAATTCCTGGACCCGAATCTCTAGGTAATAACATAGATGTTTATTTACATTCTTTAGTTGAGGACTTAAAGAGTTGTGGATTAATGGGTTGGAAACATACGATAAATTTAAAGATGAGATCTTTAAAATACATGCAGCCTTAAATGGACAATTAGTGATTTTCCATGTTACTCAATGTTTTTCGGGGTGGGAAATAAAGGAAATTTGCATGCCCATGTTGTAATCATGAGCCCTACCTCACTTTACTTGAAGCATAGTAAGAAAACATGTTATATGGATCACTGTAGATTTGTAAATGCTCAACACCTGTGGTGCGAACTAAGAGTGCTTTTAAGCAAGAATTGGGATTGAACACAATTACAAATTCTTTGACAAGCTTTTCAGGAGTCAAAAGATGAAGCACAAGAAAGTGAAACAAGCATACCATAATGCGAAAGACGAAGACTATAACCCTTGTTATAGTGATGATAATGAGGAAGAATACTATGAAGTTAATACAAATGTTGAAGCATCTAAATAGGTAATTAGATTGTTATTTTTTAGTTTTATATTATAAAAACTTGTTTCTAATAAAGATGACATTTGTTATAGCAACATTGTCTACAATATATTGCACCAATGTCCTTGAATAAAATTGCTAAATTAGCAAAGCAACATCGAGTGATCGCTCCAAAGAGTCGGATTCAAACAAAATAAAAGCGAATCATTCTAAAGCAACAGTTAGCATGGGTGAATTAATTTCAAGTAATCAAGGGACAAAGCAAAGGGAGGCATTCACACAAAATTTGGAAAAGCCCCCTTGTACTAAACGCGGATTAAAGAAACGTTTGGTTCTGGTTGGGATGATGACGTATTTCAAGGTATCGTTTTTTCATCTTAAAGCTCATTTAATCATTGAGTAATTACAGATTTAGTCATACAACTACTTTCTGTATTAATGTACTTCTATATGCTTTTAAATGTTTTTGAATTAGATATGGAACCAGATTTGGACGATAATGGAAATGAGCGGTATAATTTGAGATCTCAATGTACTTGTGTTCAGTGAGTAGTAAACTGGTTCAATTTTTTCGTTGTAACATATATATATATATATATATATTATAGTGTTGTATATAACAATGACAAGGTTATGTTAACCAAGATGATGAGTATGATGACATGAACCTTACTGAATCTGCAAATAATGATGATGAGATACAAGAGGATGATAGCCATGATGATTTGGAAGGCGAGGACAATGCACTAGTCCAAGATCAATTACATCGCCCCGAATTAGAAAAAGACAATAGGTTCAGTTTAATTACATATACCATGATTTTGGATTATTATTGGTTACACACACATATATATATATATATATATAATGTATACTTGATTTTAGAAATATCCAAAACCAATAAAAGAGGACCGACAATGCTGCATCTTGTGCACACACGAAAAGTCAATGAACGAGGGTCATTATATGTAATGAATTTGGACAACCAGTGGGACCAGCAACAGAAGAGAAGGATATAGTTGGAAAATTCTTTCGATTTTTTGGTACAATAGCTTGTAATCATAGTTAGGTACCGTTGACCTATAGTTCATGGCATAAGGTGTCACATAAAGATAATATGTGAGTATGTCTTGGCAAGGTTTTAATTAGTTTTATTTCTTTTCTTTGTTATATATCATTTTTATTTAAACCAAATTCTAGCCTTTTTTAAGGAAAAATACGATATACCCTATGCCTCTAAAACATGGGTTTTAAAGACTATTGGAAATGACTACAAGGTACACAGATGTAGGTTCAAGAAAAAACACTTCTATCGATATATGGACAACAAAACAAGATTGATGAACCGACCTAAAAACATTTTGGCTGAACAATTGTTGAGGTTGTGAAGTTATAAAGACGTAGAGGTAATATTCTAGGCAATTTATCTATTACTAGTATTTATTATTTAGAGTTCTATTAGCTAATTCGTTTATGTTAATGTATCTTCAAAAGCATTGTCTGCGGGCTAAGAAAATTCGCATGTCTCAAAAGAATATGCACACAGCCGGCCCAAAAAGTTTCGCTAGAATTCATGAAGAGATGGTATTATGTCTTGGTGTTGCTGGTGATTAGTGTTTTCTAATGTTCAAGATGCTAATTTTTTAAATAAATGTATGTTACCATGAATACAGAGAAACGAAGACCCAAACAAGGAATTACCTAGCTTAACCAAAGTGTTTGAACGTATATGGAAAAGGACCGAAGGATGTTCATATCTTGATACATATGACTGTACGCTAACGAAAATTGTAAGTTCTTTCTAGTTTTTGGTTATGAGGGTTAGAAATGAAGAATCTTTTATCTGTTGACTTTTAAAAGTCAGTTGCTTGTTCTGCTCATGTTGTTGTAGCCATAATATTTGACTTCTCTAAAAACACTAGACTACTCTTCTTGTCTTCATAAGGTGAATCAATGTAGCAAGTAATTCCAAACAGCTAAACATAACAGCCTTATAAATATGTGAATAATTCCAACTGAGATGACCCTCTATATATATATATATATATTATATATATATAATATTTGGTTGGTGTGAATAACAAACTAGGTTTGATTGAGCTAATATGTCAGGTTCTCTTTTAAAGGAACAATGAAAAATTACAAACCTCCCGAAGTTGGAAGGGCTTTGGTCGATCCTTTTACGGTTGTAATGAACAAGGAGCATGATGGCTACCTTCGACTTTATGTAGGGTGTACTAAAAAATGTTGAAAATGGATGGTGGTGAAGAACCATACATGATTCTGGGTGGGCTTATGGAATCATTCCAAGCAAGCCTTGATGTTGCAAAAACCCAATTGTTTGAAATGAGAAAAGAAATTGAAGATAATCATCAAAGGAAAAAAAAGCTGAGATAGAAGCTATAAAGAAAGATTTTCACAGCCAACAAGCACACTTTGAATCTAGGATACAAAGTATTTTGAAAAAGCTACCGTGGGAGTACTTCAAGATCTTAAGATGACTAGGAAGTTTTTATTGCCTTTTATAATTGTATTCGATAAATTTGTTTTTATTACATTCTTTTTTCTAGTTCGGACATATGTTAAACTACTAAATAATATATTTATATATTATTACATTGGTGGAATTATCTAATAGAAAATTTAGTATTTTAACAATGATGTTATATGATTGCATTTGACTTTTAAAGAGGTTGCCCTTCTTGTAACTTAAATCTTTAAAAAAAGTTGCATTTGATGTAAAAAAAAAGTTGCATTTTTCTACTAAAAATTATAATAATAGTTGCATTTTAGAGTAGAAAAAGTTGGATTTAAGGTAGTAAAGGTTGTATTTGAGTGTTAAGAAAGTTGCAAATAAAAATATAAAAGTTGTATTAGAATGTACAAAGGTTATATCTTAAAAAGGATGCATAAAAATAGAAAGTGCAACCATTTCAAAAAAAGTTGCATTATTTAAGAAAAAGATTGCATTAGGTGTTATGCAACTTCACCTAATGCAATCCTTAATAAAAGGTTGCATTAGGCCTAATGCAACATTTTCAAGGCCTAATCCAACTTTTTATCATGGTTGCATTGGCTTCGTTTTCTTGTAGTGTGTAAATTAGATTAATTGGAACTAAAGTAAGTTGTTGTTAGCATATTGGTTTACATAATTATTCATTATTTTTCTATCAGTTATACCTTGTATCTTACATAAATAAACTTTTATGTTATGTATGAAACATTTTAAGGTTAACATATTTGACTAGTATCGTATACCACCCTAATATCCCTAAATCACACATTGTTACTTTTAAAATTATGTTATGCATTCCATGTCATTGTATTCTAACATGATTATCAAATTGTTCTTCCTTTATTATTTGAACTTTTAGTTAAACGTTATCTTCATCAATCTTCATTATATGTTTACGTAAACTTTTTTAAATATTTTAGTATTCTAATACTTATAAATGTTAAAATAATATATGCAATTGTTTTGATATATATCTAGCTATAACCAACTTAAAAAAATTATTAAATAATAAAGCAATAACCACATTTCATATATAAATATAATTTGGAAGCTACAATGGTTTTCGACAATTTAAATTTCAAATCATTAACTTGAGATGAAAGCATTCAAAATTCATAATCAAGACAAACATTTAAGTTCTTTGTTTCTGTTTTTTGACGTGATTTTTTAATATTTATCATCTTTAGTATCTATGAATAACTTTATTTTAATAATAAAATTGTTTGTTTATATAACATGTTTTTTAAGTACTCTTTTTAGGAGCGTGTTTTCGATGTCACTAACTATTGTGTAGTACATGCTTTTTAGGAATTGCGTAACCCATTTTAATGAAATACTAAATGTTAAATTATTGATAAATTATTAAATGTATCTAATTTCATAAGTAATTAATAAATTTTTAAAACAAATAGGTGTGTAAACATTAATAAAGATTTATATCATACCTAATTAGCAAATTAAAAAAATAATAATTGTGGCAGTTACTTTGTTTCATATATGGCGGCATGAAGTAATTTTGTGTATCAAGTAAAGTTGGCCATAGGTGATACAAAAGAAGGCCTTTTCGAAACTAGAGGTTTATAATCTATTTATAATATACTATATAACTTTTTTTATTTATTTTCATATCTACATTTATTAATTGTTACAGGTAAAATGTCGCCTCTAATAATCCTACTAGACGTTATTGATCATTGCCCGTCCCACCTTTTTTTATTCCCCCTAATTGTCTCACATTTCAACTATTTTTCCTCCACCTATCCTCGGTTAAAAAAACTTAACTTCGTTAAATATTTTTTGAATTACAAACTGACATTTTAGGGCTTTGATCAGAACGGAGATACGAGTCTAATGATGTAAAATTTACTTTGAAACTGGGCTCCAAACGACGAAAACGGTGCTTCAATTTGGGTGCTTAAACTTCCAATTAACAAAAATCAAGTCATTTGGAACACTGTTTCGAGGTAAGTTTTACATCAATCGACTCGTATTCTCGTTACGATCAAAAGCCCTAAAACGTCATTAAGTTTTTTAACTGAGTATTGGTGAATGGAAAAAAATTGAAAGGTGTAACTATTAGGGGGAATAAAAAAGGTGGGACTGCCATCTAGTTGGGATTATTAGAGGCAAATATCCCTTGATAAAATCTTGGGGAGTTCCATGGCGCAAGATGAGCATTTTCAAATGGTCAACGAGCCAAGAAAAGTTTTTGCTTGCAATAGATTAGACCTTTAATATTTCATAGAATCGTGTTTATCAAAATCATCTTCGCAGAACATTTTTTTTTTATATTCAGTATTGTGTGTTTAATTGTTGGTTGAAATATTTAACATTATCATTTGTTTTTTTACATAAGTCATTAGTACGATTTTAACATTGTGCTATATGTTCAAACCAATGTTTAATTGTATCAAAACTTTAAAATTCGTTATACCTTATTGTGTTATATTAAATATGATATTATTCATAAAATTAGAATATAAAAAACTTCCTCAAGCTTGAGAAGTAGTCCCGGTGACAACCTAGTATTAAGGATATGTTTATCAAGTTCTATTCTACACAGCAAAGTTTCACCAAGTACTTTCCCTAGTACTTAGTTACTTATACTATTTTAAAGATGAAAGAATTATTTATAACATATCTTGTTTATATGATCCTTAACATGCTACGCACTGGTCTTGACTTTATATCACTGTATACTTCAATCCAATTTCAAATCTTCTGTTATCTTTAAACCAAAACAAGGAAACTTCCATCATATTAACACTAAATCTTGACAAAACCGCCAAAATTAAATTAACCCAACAATTCTTACTCAAAAGGGTTGTATCCCAAACACCACCATTTGAGCAACATATTCGTTTCAAAGTAATTTAATTTTTGACATTTTTAACCTCTCAAGTTAAAGGAGATATTAAAAAGAACTTTAACAACAAAAGTAGGGACTACTTTAAATCGCATGATTATCATCAACTATAAAATCCGTCACTGAAAATACCAGTCATTGATTACTTGCTGATTAAACTCAGGGAACTCATATGGTAGATAAAGACTTCAACTTAAGATCACCAACGAAAATTACAGAAGTGATGGTATGTTGTCCATGATATTTAGGTTTTAATTAAAACAAATTACAATTTCCTGTAAATAATAAATGTTTACAACGTTGTGATAATTTTCAATTAATCAAAATCCAAAAAATATATAAGATGAGTTCACATAATAACCAATCTAGCTATAAGGGACGTGGAAGGAGTGCAGTGGCGATTATAATCAATGCCAAAACCGAACAAACGACCCTTCTCCCTCGCCTTTAACACTCTGTCCCCACACAAGCGGGTTATAACAAGTCTAGCATTTAGCTCGCCATTAGCATATTTCATAACTACTGGTGTACCATCATTTATACAAGTTTTTCATACATAATTTCCCCCAGTTTTGATAACTTTGGATGAATTTTCACTTGATTTGATTTGCAGAACTTCAGGTAAATTTAGCCAACTTATGGAAAACAAGCAAAAAAAAGAAGAAAAACAAGTTGAAAAAGACAAGTCCCGGCTGGAACACCCCTGTGCAAACAATGCATGGCGCTGTCGCCCATCCCACTCAAGGCAAACAACTATGAAGATACGCATGCCTATGCCGACATGGGTGCACTTGCATGCCTGACAAGAGTTGTATGAAGGCAAGAGTGTGCCGGCAAGGTTGCAAGTCCATGCACGTTGACCGTGTGTATCAGATTGCACATTCGTGCGCTGCCCATATTTGCACTGTAAATAATGCATCCACACCTTATTCCATGACATCCACCCACACAATTGCCATCTGATTCACATACTTCTAGGGATGAGTTCTCAAGGTTCTTACCATATGTACTTCATTTTTCACCCCGAGGCATCACTCATAGATTCAAGAAGTTAATTAAACCGCACTTGACTTTGGTTAGCTCACTGGAACCATTCCATGATTAATCCACCAAGTGTATGTAACTTTATAATGGCCTCTGTTGGCTACTTATTGTATCTCTTTGGTTTAGATAACCTTTACGTATTATTTAACATTTGAAGTTTAGTTTGGTGACGCCTTTAACTTTTTATATACTTTTATGATTTATTAGTTAAATTTGGGTTTCGAACTTGTGTGTATACATGTTCATTCGATGTAGTCTTTGCATGCATTCTAGGTTTGTACGTCTTTATACAAACATAGCAATCACACTAGAGATGGTGGATAGAGAATCACCCCTAAGTTTGATATCTGAAAGATGTGAAAGTCATAGATATCGTTGAATTGGCTTTAGTATCTCTTGCGTAGCGGTGCTTCCGAGCTCATACATTCAATAATAAGTCTCGGTGTACGTTTAACATATCAAGAGGATTTTACACTTGAAGCATAGATTCCTTTAAAATGTTTATCTCTCTATGCATATGTATATATATTTATATAGTCATAAACTTTCCTTTCCAAATTTCCAATTGATCTTGATGCCCACTACCATTTCTTAAATCAACGCCATAAATTGTGAAATTTCGGATCCCTTTCAAACTATCGATTTCTAATAGTTTGTCTCACCCCTCTTGGGTTATTTTGTTTATTGCATGTAAAGTCTACGACGGTATTAATGACGGCGTATATAGTTCGAGATTTAATTGGTTTATCTGGTCGGAGATAACGCGGCAAAATCAGTAACCACCAAGTTTGAGAATAAGAACCATGTTGGTAATTGATGTCTCTTTGTTTTGGCATTCATTTAAATTATTCGTAACAGTCGTAATGATGATGCCCCTTTGTTTTGATTATTGATGTCTCCTCGTTTTTATATTCAGAAACGTTATGTCGTTGTTACTTTTTATATAGGATAATATATTTGTATTAAATGGGTGCTTTGGAGAGACACGATGGTTCCGTTAGCGTAGTGACCGAAGTTATTTTGTAGTATTATATAATTTCTTTTGTACCACACCAATTTTTTTTCATCTTCGAAATGGTGGATTTTTGTATATGCTATTTTTCTTTTTAACTTTTTATTACTATTAATTTGGTAATTAGTTTATATAACTTTTCTTTTATCTTCCTATTTTTTTATTTTTTAAATTGCTCTCCAATCACAGGATTCATCCCAAAAATGTTTTCCCTCGACATTTTTTTAAAGGGTCTACATATTCACACACCCACTTGCCTATTTAGACACCCTTTAGACGGGTCGTCTAGATCTAGACAGGGCGTCTAGGGTTATTTTTACTCCGACCACATTCCTGCACCGTACAACGTCAATCAGTCACATCAGACGGGGCGTCTAGCAGTAGACGGAGTAGAAGACGACCAGGCCAAGACGGGGCGTCTGGAGCTAGACGACCCGTCTTGAATGTTGTGCTCTGCATGCATGTCAGCCAAGTTGCAAAGTCTAGACGGGCGTATTGCGTAGGTTTCTCGCAGATATGAAGAAGTGATGGAGTGGTATGATGTTGGATTGGTTACTGACGAGACCCGGGTTCGAGTCCCGGGGTCTGTGTAACATCTGACATACTCGACTAGTAGGTAGAAAGAGCAAAAACAAAAAAAAGTTAGCGTCCGCACCCAAGGCGACGCGTCGGCGACGCCCAAGTTGTGCGTTAGTCCTTACGAGGAGCATGGTAGTATGGCTCAATGAAAGCACCAAACTAATATAACCCTTAGAACGGGTGAGACTCACAGAAATTTAGAACGAAGAAAGACAATCAAGTGGGGCAATTTATCGTTCTTAAGTAGAGCCATGCAGAGCATTTGTGTCGCAGAAATTTTTTGATTCGTCGTCGTAATTCTCTCCGACTTCTTCTTTGGCTTATATTACTTTCTCTGATATCATTCAATGCATGTTGGTTAGACGAGGCGTCTATTTCTTTGTTAAATAGACCCATGCAGAGCATTTGATGTCGCATAAAACTTTCAATTCGTCGTTGTAATTCTGTTTGTCGTGAACTTTGGCTTGTATTACTTCATCTGATATCATCCAAAGGTGGTGAAATGTCATTAAACTGGAAGGGTCATCGGTGCCTGAAGTCAATACGGTAACAGTTATTATGTTAACCTAGTTGTTGTTTTAATTATTTACTAACGGTGATATCGTTGTTAGGGGGAGAGCGGTGTTCCCAATTCTAACAACCAAGAGGAGGTTGTGTCTAATGTACAAGACATTATCCGTGATGGTGGAGGATATGGTGGTGAGGCACCCCATACGCTGGCAATCCGTATCTCGCGGAGATGGTTTGAAAAACGGTTGAGGTTTCACAGTGAGTATAATACATATTTACCTGATGGAGATCAGCCTTATATATTTTGGAAAAAAGTATTGGAGGGACGGTTTCTAGCGTGCAAATTTGTATCTCAATCGACTACACGTTAAAGAGTGTCTTGTGCTGAATCGAAGACTGTAACCGAAGGGAAACTCGAGGAGTAAATGCAGGTAAATGAGAAATACTGTCATTTTTTTAATATATATGGTTTTTGTTTGCTAATAGAGTGTGTTGTGGTTTAACATAGTGATATGTTGTTGAACTTATTTCAGGTGTTTCTACAGCACCTAACGAGTCTCAGTCATCTCTGATGATTAGTCCTGGTAAACCACGGTCAAGAAAGCAAGAACAATGGCTTGATCTTTTTTATGTTTAATACGATTATTTGTATAAATAATACAAAGATTTTGTTAATACAATAAAAAAACTTTTGGTATAACTAATAGGATTTTATTTAGTTAATTTGAACTTTGATATAAGCCGCCATTCCTTCAGTACACCCAAGGCACAACAATTAAACCATACAAAGCTTTGTATCTAAAAATAACAAACTCCGAGTATTGACAAACAGAGGGTAATTATACTCTCCGAGCTCTCACGTCCAACCGTCGGCACCGGCAGATGACGAAATGTCAATACTGCCCGTGGCGACGGTTGGGCATGAGAGCTCGGATACTATGATTACCGGCTGTTTGTCAACACCCGAGTTTGTTGGTTTTTAGATACAAAGCCCATCTAAAAACCAACAAACTCTGGGTCTTGATAAACAACAACAATTATACTCTCCGAGCTCTCGCGTCCAACCGTCGGCACCGGCAGACGACGAAATGTCGATACTGCCGGTGGCAACGGTGGGATGTGAGAGCTTAGAGAGTATAATTGTTGGTCAATACCCGGAGTTTGTTGGTTTTTAGATAGGCTTTGTACGGTTTAAAAAAACCATACAAAGGCCATCTAAAAACCAACAAACTTTGGGTATTGAGAAACAACAGCAATTATACTCTCCGAAGCTCTCACGTCCCACCGTCGGCACCGGCAGACGACTAACTATCAGTACTGCCGGTGGCGACGGTGGGACGTGCGAGCTCGGAGAGTATTATTGCCGTCTGTTTGTCAATACTCGGATTTTGTTGTTTTTAGATACAACGCCGATCTAAAAACCAACAAACTCAGGGTATTCAGAAACAACAGCAATTATACTCTCCGAGCTCTCACGTCCCACCGTCGGCACCGGCAGACGACGAACTCTCGGTACTGCCGGTGGCGACGGTGGGACGTGCGAGCTCAGAGAGTATAATTGCCGTCTGTTTGTCAATACCCGGAGTTTGTTGGTTTTTAGATACAAAGCCGATCTAAAAACCAACAAACTCCGGGTACTGACAAACAACAACAATTATACTCTCCGAGCTCGCACGTCCCACGTCGGCACCGACAGATGACGAAATGTCGATACTGCCGGTGGCGACGGTGGGACGTGCGAGCTCGGAGAGTATAATTGTCGTATGTTTGTCAATACCCGGAGTTTGTCGGTTTTTAGATAGACTTTGTATGGTTTATTTGTTGTGCCTTTGGTGTACTGGTAGAATGTCGGCTTAAATCAAAGTTTAAATTAAGTAAAATAAAATACTATTAGTTGTACCAAAAAAAATTAAATGTATATATACGGGCCGTCTAGACTTAGACGCCCCGTCTTGGCCTAGAAGAAGACCAATCTACCCCCGGTTTGTTGGCCGTCTATGAAAAAACCAGGGGCATAAGGGTAAAATTATAAAGGCACCGTACATTGTCGGCGGGATCTTTGTCCCATTTTAAAATTAAAATGTGAATTACCATTTTACCCCTGATCTGGCGCCTGTCTAGGCCTAACTCAGGGGCAGAATGGTAATTAACCATGCTGAGCTGTAACCACCTCAGCTGGATGGTAATTACCGTTTTGCCCCTGAATTAGGCCTAGGGGCGCTTTCAGGGGTAAACGTACTTTACCGTAGGCCTCGTATATGTTCTGATCGCCTAGACGATCAGAGATAGACGACACAAACACAAAGACACTCAACCCACACACACATACGTATCCTGTCGTATTCTACCGTATTTTTGCTAAAATCAAGCTTCTCAGGAGTATTTTCAACTATACTTCAATACATTGTAATGTGTTATGTATTTAGAATGTAGGTTGGTTGTGAATTTGAAAGATTTTGGGGTTTAAGGGCTGTTAGGGTGTTAAGTTTCAGGTTTCCGATGAACAAGACGGGGCGTCTAGACCTAGACGACCCCAGTAGACGACCTAGAAAATTGTTTTTTTCTTTTATAATTTATTGTTTTATTCGTGTTAAATTGTATTATACAATCGCAGATTAGTTATGGACGAGATTGGAGATCCGATACCCGAGGACCCACATCCGCATGGTCCGCGACAGGCCGCGACAGCGCAGGTGGATCCGCTCCACGGCCACCCATACCTTGAGTTCTCGCCCGACACCGAGGCCGCCCGATTTTGCGGCAAGCTACGCCGGATGCAGGTCAGATCGCACTCGAGCGGTCGACTGGGACGCGATTGAGGCGATCGGGGAGACGCCCAGACTTCGATTCTTCATTCCCGTTGATTCCCCGTGACACCGACTGTTTGACCTGGCCGGCACGCCGACTTACAGGGAGCTCCTCGTCGAGTTCCTCTCGACCTTCGTTCCACCCTCCACGGGCCGACCAGCCGCCTCCCCAGCCACAGGGCCCTCCCCTCCGCCAGAGGTTTCATTTAGGCTGGCCGGTGTGTGGCGTTCGATGACGCTTGCGGAGTTTTCCGTTAATAGCGGCATATACCTACGGGAGGAGATTGCTACCGATGTATATACGGAGGGGCTTGTGGTGGTGGATAGAGTCACTCTTCTGGGCTTTTGGCAGGTGGTCGCAGGCCCTGATACTTGGGAGCATGTCAGGGCGAAGGGGAGGATTTCTCACGTTGCCGACTCGCTGTACAGGTACGTACGTTTATTACGTTAATTGTTAGATTATTAATTGTTTTAATTAATTTACGCATTTCGCTAATATAATGTGCATGTATCTACATCGGATGCTCGCTACGTCTATTACCGCTCGCGGACACAGCCGTGAGTGCTGTACGAGCACCGACTTATTTTTTTCTATTGTCTTTTGTACAGGAGGCTGTGAGCACTTGCGCACGGTCTCGCACAGCACTTCGCCTCCGCCCATCACCGGCAGGAGCGCGGCTTTTTGTACGGCGGGGCGTATGTCACCGTCATAGACCGGTCGTTGGGTCTTGTGCCGGAGGCGGACCCGCACTTGCAGCCGGCCATACCGTCCACGTGCATGGGTTTTCAGACCTTGCGCGGGATGAGGCTGGTGAAGAGGTTCGCCATGCTCGGCGAGCGGTTTAAAAGCTGCGAAGGTGAGCCATGGATTCCGGAGCCGCTGCTAGATCACTTTGCTCCAGTCCATGCGCCGGCAGATGAGGCAGCGGGAGTCCAGGACCCTCCGGTTGATTTTGACGGACCGGCACCGGCACCGCACCGCCGCCACCAACTCACGGGGCGCCTCAGTTTCCGCAGCACGTCCTTCCAGGTCATGCCCCGGGGGGTGCGCATACACGCGCTTACGAGCCGACGTCGACAGGCTTATCGATCTCGTTAGCTGGCTGGTTCGGGAGGCGCAGGATAGACGGGAGAGAGACGGGTTACCTGGCATAACGCTCCCAGCAGCTCGAGCACCGCAGCAGCCGCAGATCCAGATCCTGATCCCGACTCCGATGCCGACTCGTATGCATAGACATTTTGTATTTACTTTTCAGCTGTACAGATAAATATTGTTTTGGTTGTACAAATTTATGTTATATATGTTATATTTAACTTTGTTTTCAGTTGTTCGATTACAAATGATTGTTTGTGTTAAATCGACATTGAAATGTAATACGGAAACCACATACACTTGTTGCTATCATCTTAAAATGTTGAAAACAGTATCAAATTTTAGTATTATATATTTTTTAAAAAATATAATGTAAAAAACAATTAAATATATACAATTGAAAAACATAACTCAGTTTTTGTAAACAAACAAAACTTTTTAAAAACCTAAAATTACACCTAAAAAAATCAACCTCCAACAACAACAATTTACCTCACCAAAACACTATTTTTTCAATATCTCCACCAAAACATCCCTTTTCCAAAAAAAAAAACACATCCTAGACGGGTCTTCTAGGTTCAGACGGCCTGTCTAAACACCAAAATAGTGACCAAAACAGCCATTTTTCCAACAAAAAAAATCCAACATCCTAGACGGGTCGTCTAGGTCCAAACGGCCCGTCTAAATACTAAAATCTATGGGCCATGTCAGGTACTTACCGACTCCTCAAAATCAGTGCTATACGTAGCGTCTAGACCTAAACGACCCGTCTAGAGCTCAGGGGTGTTTAAATAGACAACAGTGGTGTGTGAATAAATTGAGTCTTTTTAAATTTGGGTCCCCCTTCCCCATTCATTCGACGTGCTCTCCTCTATCACCCACTAATATTTTAAACTTGTTTCACTTCCCGCTAAACAATTCGATTGAAACTACTGGCGCTAATTGTATATCTTTGTTATCTTCCTCTGCGGTTTCTGAATTTTAAGTCGGGATTGAATTAATTGTTTACTCAGGTCATTCTAAACCTTTTTCTTCACTTTCAACATGTATACAGTCAGGAAGCGTAATTTCTACGCCTTTGCCACCTGATGTGGTTAATTGTATGTTTGTGCAGGTAGATATAGGTGTCCCAACTACAAGGAGATCAACATCCAGTTCATCATGGGCAAGGTTTAAGTATGGCTTACATTGTTTGTACTCTGTTTCGCATTCATAAGTTTAGTACTTACAAAGGCACCATAGATGTGTATTTTTGAGGTCAGGAATAGATATAGTATACAACAGTTATGTTTTTTTTCTTTACGATCCGGTCTATTTGATTAGTTTTGCAACTTGAATAGGATAATTTATTCATTTTGAGGTATCCCTTTTTACTTCTTGTTAAAATACCTCTTGTTGACTGAAATTATTGTTGTGAACATCTACCGTTCTTGCTCTGACAGACACATGTTGTATTATGATTTTAGACCATATATTAAAGTGGAATTAAGTTTCTATTTAGCCTTATATGAAGAGTTGGAATAATTATATGAATCTTAATTTTTGTTGTGTCGAGCGGTTGGATCCAATTGGCCAACATTAGTTGGAGATTATGTTAATTAACTTTATCTTTAAACAAACTTAACCAATTGCCTGATCTTACCATCAAAAATTGATTAATAAATGTAGTGCTTAACTGTTTCTATTTTACACTGTCTTTCATTTTGGTTCTTTCTTATATGTTTTCTTGCTATTTTACATGCCATTCAGGTATTTGAAAAAAAATGCCGAAATGAAATATGTTCTAGTTTTAATAGGGACTTTAGTATTTGATGCATATTTCTCTTTACTTACTTCCCCTAAGATGTATATTATCCTTTAAACAAAAAAAAGGCTTAATTACTTTCTTATGGAGCACTTTAATAGGTAAGCTCCCAAGCATGTGGAAGTGCAGATGTATTTGAAGAATTGGGTGTTGCAACTGTATTAGACACCAAGGTTGGTTTGTTGATTTCTTTATTTTCTATGTGAATTGTGCTTTTGGTCTATCTAGTTGATTTCTTTTGAACAAAGATAGCAATTCATTTAAAAGAAGTGACAAACATTTTGAACCATTACTTGGTCTTTTGTTTCTAGCAAACATTGTTCTTTTGCAACTTTGAAGCCTCAAAATATTGATATAGGGCGCCATTGATTTGCGTTTCAAAAGTGACTAATGCGACTTCAAGAATTTGAATCAGGAAAAGGTAGGTAATTTTACATTTATCTTAATAATCAATTTTCGTTACACATATTCTTTAGTGTTCTAATTTGCATTCACGTTTTTGAGCATAGCTTTATGTTGTATATGTTCATAGAATCTCACAGACACTTCAACAGTTTGGCATAAATAGTGGACTACTTGTCCACTTTGAATGTTAATGGGGATGAAAAGAAGCGATTAGAAGAAAACTGTAGGACATGAGTCACAATTTTATACAAAAATTATATAAATAAATATAAAAATTATAAAGATACTCTCTTTACATAATTTTGGGAAATTGTAGTACCCGTACTGTGTACAAATCATACAAAATTAAATATGAAATACAACATATGTAACTAAATTGATTCAAGCCATAGTCTTCAACAAGAACCTTAACCGTGTCTTCTAGTATGGTCCGTTGTTTAGTCTTCAACAAACTCTTGAATCGCCTCCTTATATGATCCTTTGTGTGGGCTTCAACGAGGTCTTGAACCACATATACTTATACAATTATTTCTTACAAAATGAACAAACAAGTGTTGACGGTTGTGGCTGAGGCACGTGTTCAACACGCTTCCCTTAAAACAGATTTCGCGCCTCTACTCAAGACGACGCGTATGTTTCCCAGGATACAACAGCCGAAGAAGTATGTACTGTCGGAGATGGCTCACGCGCCAGAGGTTACACCGGATAAAATTATAGTATTTGAACTTGTGGAAAAATAATGATACGAAAGTGATGGAATCGCGTAGAGAAAACTTATCTCTCTATAATTCTAAACATATGGATGTTCAAGTCTTCACAACTTCTTCAAGAATTTTTCATACATATTATCTTTCTCTTGTAGTTTTCTCATCAAACTAATGAAGCACATAGCCTACAATCTTTACAAGAGTTGTGGGTAATGAAAAGTTTCACTTAATTAGTGATTTATTTAGAGATATAAAAACTCTAATAAAAGCTACTAAAGTGACATAAAAAAACTCTACTTAAGAGTTTGTCACCATGAAAAGTCCATTTATTATTGCTAAATTAATTTTCATTCATATTATTCTAATTTTCAACAATCCCCCACATGAATGGAGATTGTTCAAAACACATAAAATTTCTAATGGAACCTCGATAGTTGAGTATTGCCGGATAAGTAGGTATTCCCTTTTGGACTTTCCGTTGTGAAGCATACTTAGTCTCCTAGCGGTTTGTAGACGCGATGTCCTTGAACAAACCCCCATTTGTGGCCACCTGAATCTGGTTATAAAAATTTTCTTAGAATGATACATTTATATTTAAGGCAAACACATCTCCATTATGCACTATGATCTTTGTGTCTTTCACTTAGTCGTTTGTTTGCAATGTTAGATTGGATTACAAAATCCTTATTGCCAAAATATTATCCTACAAATGCAAGACACCCCACATTTAAGTGTTATTGGATAACATTCAGATGGAATAATGAAAACCATTTCTACATATCCTTATAGAGTTGTTTTTTTAAATGGATCCTCCCCCTACATTTATTGGCATTTGATCAACATTTCCGTAACTTCACTTATGAAGACCTTTATACACATATTATTGAACAAGATCAACCTCATTGTATCAGTGAATTTAATCATATTACATAAGCTGACCAAAGCAACACATACCATTGTCATAAGTTTTCACCAACTTAGAATGATTCTTATTCACAATATAGAATAAGCCTAGACAATGAGTTCTCCTCATTAGCTTTTCGAAAAAACTCTACAAAAGTTACATGACTTTTCCTTATAATGAATGAAATTCTCCCTCAACTTTGTCTATACACAAATTCTATAAAGCATTTGAATGTTTAGAGTTTGTTAGTCTTCTTCAAGATCCATAATTAACCAAGTACTAGTCTAGCATTCTTTAGACTACAACACTTAAACATGTGAACAGAAGATGCATCATTCTGATTCTTCACAGCCCTAAGGATATTATAATATCACTTTGCAACATTCATCCCTTGTTAAGACAAATAATGAAACTTATTCATAATCCTAAAACATCAATATTTAGGAAGGTATCACAAATTATTGTATATAACACATAGCTAAATTTTATCATTCAATTAAGGAACATAACTTTTTTATGTTTGATCTCCAACGCTTTACCATTGACTCAAAAGGACTTAAACATAAGTCTTAATCCAAGTCACTTGGTGAACACATTCATCACGAACAAGATGAATGTTCCTGTCTACAATCACTATTATGTGTGAGATAGAGTCAACTAGATCGACACTTGGAACAACTCTCGTCAAGATTTATTAAAGGTATACAATAGCATATAGTACTTTTTCTTTCATATGTTAGAATTCACACTTGTGAATTTTCCAAAGACTTCTACCGAAGTATGTCGACATGGATTTTGTTTGTGTATTCCATCTCAATACACTTAGTGTAGTCTTTGTAACAACTATACTGATATGGTTATACATTTGATGTTTCGTTTTTGACTTTTAGTCAATGCAACAACTATCAAGTTGTTTATGTCCAAATATTTTTATGTACTATTCGTTTAAAGTCATAATCTTTTAAAAAATGCATAGTTGAAGTTATAATTCCTTTCCACAAAAATAATTTTTTTTTGTCACAGACATTAGTGATTTATTTCTTTGTAAAAAATTGCATGTGTTATACGAAGATATTAAACACAAAACAATAAAATACTTTGGAAACTAAATCATAAGTGCCAAACACTTTTGAAATTTAAACGGAAGCATAGACGATATGTAGACATCAAATATCAAAGTGCTTTTATCTTCAACACTTTATAATCTGACCAAAAATCTTCTCAACAATATCGTCCCATGGCATGCCTGGAGTTACTCCCTCAATAAGCATCCATGCACTTGTAAGTACAAGTTTCTCATTTCATCTTGAAACTTTAAACTTGGACAATTCTACATAAAACAACACCAAGTTGTTACAAAGACTATATTTAAGTAGAGAACTTGAACAATTAAATTTGTTCACAACACTAAGTTGTTTTCCACCGAATAATATCTATGAGATTGTTACTTTGTTCACCATATGCTCCTTTCAGCAAGAGTAGCGAACCATTTGAATTATCAATACTATGCAAAACTTTGTTTTAAAGATCACTCTAAAACATTTCCTTAGTTTTGCAATATACTATATTATAATATCAATTAGGGTTTATGGAAACATAAATCAAAACCCAAAATATCAAATGGTTTTATATTATATAGTCTTACTAAGCATGTACTAAACGTTTTCTAACACGCATGTTAGAAAAAAATGTTATGACGACACATATAGAATCGAACATTTACATAAAACGTTTTCCAATGATAAAGTTTATAACATAAACCATTTCTCATCATTTTTAATGCACACATAGGCAATTAAATATTTACATAAAACATTTCTATTCATTATGGCTTATATAATAAACAATCTCTAACCTAGTATTTGTGCTACACATTTTCTAACACACTTGTTAGAAAATTTAAGTCATTATATATATATATATATAAAACATGACTATTTGGATTTAGAAATATACAACAACACCATCATTTTATGGTGATTTAATTCTTGAAGCCAATCAAACATCAACTTCAATGTATGACTTCTTATTTCTAAACCATGCAAAGCATTAATGTGTTTATATTCACTAAAATCAATTCTACAACAAATTACTTATATAAAATGTTTACATAAAACATTTCATAGCATTTATATTCTAACATTTTTAACAAACATGTTAAAATGAAAAAAAATGTAACGTGCACGTTAGAAATATTAACATTTCCCCTAAATGTTATAAACACATATATGGTTCATATAAATATATATGGTTCATATAAATAAGTCACTTCTAATACACATGTTAAAAATAAACAACTAAAAATTGCTTCCAAACAAACACTTTTCGAGAATCGTTTCTAACACGCATGTTAGAAGACAAATGATTACAAATTCATTTGCATTTTTTATATAAATTATTTCTAACACTTTTCATGAACCGTTTCTAACACGCATGTTAGACGACAAATGATTACAAAAATCATTTGCATTTTTTTTATAAACTGTTTCTAACAATTTTGTTAGAAGTAAACAATTATTAAAATTGTTATAAATCTTATCAATAAATATGTTTTAACATACTTGTTAGAAATAAATAATTATAATAACCATTGTCATACCAATAGGTTCTAACAAGCTCGTTAGAAACATGATTACAAAAATCATTATCAGGCTTATTTGTTTATACAAAATAAATTATTTCTAACACTAAGCCGGTCTAACGCGAACGTTAGAGAATTTTAACGTTTACAAAAAAACTGTTGATACAGTTTTGTGTCTGTCGCTTGTTCTTAATTACAGTTGTAATTGTACGGTCTTTGCTTAAGTGTCTGTATAGGTTTGGTCGTGTCGAATAGATCGAGATATCCTTCTATCTTGATCTAGTATGACATCTTAGCTTGTCTGTGTTAATCAGTTGCATGTGTCCATACTGATAAGTCTTGAAACGTCATGTCTACACACGTTCTCCAGAAAAATGGATTCTGTGCGAGTCAGAGTTTTCGTACGAATCAGGTGATTCGTACGAAATAATACGAGTAACAAGTGTGTTACTTGTTTCGTACGAAATAAGCATTTCGTACGAAAAGTTGACTCGTACAAAATCCTGGAGTTGTGACTCGTGTGAAATAGTGTGTTCAGTATGTCTAGACTCGTATTTCGTACGAAACTAGACAGACACTATATAAGCAAACATGTACCACTTAGTTGGGGTTGCCCTGTAACATCCGTCAAAAACCGAATTTACCAAACCCGCTCCGTTTATTAACCGAACAATCAGTTAAAAATTTCGTGGCGTATTTAACGCCCAAATTAATTTTAAACGATACATAATTAATAAGTATATTGGATTATAAAAGTTATATTTGAAAAAGTATTAAAATTAACGAAATAAAAATAAAAAATACTGCCGGGTTTCGAACCCGGGTCAGCTGGGTAAACTTCAGCGCCTTAACTTCCAACCACTCCGCCACTTGTGTTTCTTGTTTATTATTAGAAACAAATTAATGCAAATACACAACTCGAATTCAAACTGACGTGCCCAAATCGCAGTCGTCGGAAATCCTACAATTTCGCCGAGATTGGACGGTTTCTTCTGTTTTAACCGACGCATTAACCTTAACATCGGTTATAACCGATGTCCAGTCCGCGACACAAGTCATAACCGCCGGAAAAGTTATTGACCGATGAATCAAGACTGAAATCAGACCACTGCATCTCGATTCTTTCCTATAAATGCACCCTCTAACCTCTGATAGCCTTTTCGCTCACGATCACACCCATTCTCGACGAAGTTTCACTCGCCGGAAAGTTTCTGCAACTCGCCGGAAAACCGAACCCCTTCACTTCTGTGCCTTACTCTAAAAACAGAACACCTAGAGCTCATACCGAAGTCACCCACACTCACCTCAAGCTTCCTGAAGACCGTCTGCCGCAAGATAAACGTCGCCGGAATAACCTGCTGTTATCGGAAATTTCCCGGCGAAACAGAGGATCTCTGTTCGGTATACCTTACACCTAATCTCTCTCGTTTTTATTAATCTCACATGTAGATAATCACAACTTACTAAAGAAACTGATTATTTTTGTCAAAACAGTCGGACATCGATTCTGGTTGAGTTTAACGAAGAAGACGAAGTTCTGATATGATATAAGATTAATTAAAAACAATTTTATGAACGGGTTAGACACACAGTCCAGTGGTGGACTGTGTGCAAACAATATGCATAACGTCCCGAGTTCGATTCTTGACACACGCACTTTCACAGAAATAAAATGCCTTTTTTTTTGAGACCGAACCGGGTTAATTTCAGTAAGATGTTAAGTATAATAAAAAACAGATTATTTACCAAGTTGGACACACAGTCCAGCGGTGGACTGTGTGCCAAACTAACCCACAGGTCCAGGGTTCGAGACCTGTGGCGAGCACCGAGCCGATGCATTAAAATCGTTTTTAAAATAAATGATTTTCAGATTAATTCAATTAGTATATAAATATAATTAAAAACAGAAATATTTCGGGTTAGACACGTAGCTCAGTTGGTAGAGCTGCGTGCACGCGAACGGGAGGTCTCGGGTTCGAGTCCTGCCCGGCGCATACATTTACACAATAAAACCGGTCAACAGTCAACGGTCAACAAGTCAACGGTCAAAAAGTCAACATTTTTTTATTATTTTTAAATTTATTTAAAAATCAATTAAAAATACTTAAAAATAACATTTTTAAAGTTAGAAAATAGCTTTAAACTCACAAAAACATATCCAATAATCCTACTAAAATTGATTAATAAAATCCGCTTATTTACCGAACCATTATGTTATTATCTAGGTTAGTTTCACTCGTGGTTAAATCAAACTTCGTGCGCATTCAACATCATCAACCGAACGCACCCACTGTGAGTGAATCTTACAACTCCCCTTTTTAATTACACGTTTTGGGGTGTGTCATGTGTCACTAAAATTAACTCGTTTATTTAAACTTGTGCCATACCATATTGTGATCTAAACTTAGAGTGTAAATATTGTTTGTAGTTATGTCTTTCATATTGTCAAGTTGTATGCAAATCATTCCTTAGGACAAACACGTGCCTCAAAACTCATTCATTAGGCCCATCAGTTCCTTGTGAGAGACTGGTTGAGCAGCGCGTGCCTCAAAACAATTTATTATTGTATGTGTGTGCATTATCTATATTAAGTGTTTTATGAATATGTTTACATCTATATTTAATCATATGTGGTTGTGCACTTTATTTTATAATCAATTCAATAAACTTGTTCAAATGCTTTTCATAGGATTCACTTGCCAACTTTTTGTTGATCCAAAAACCATTTTTACACATGATACGGGATGAACAGGATGAAGTAAGGAAAACATAGAAAATGCCTTAGAAGAAAACAATGAAGTCTAGAATGATGTTTAGGACATGATGAAATTAAGATTGTATGTTTCCCTTTAAATTGTAATAATGAATATGAAACGTTATAATAAATGTCATGAGCTTTGTGATAACCCAATCATGCCCCGATCACCTTTTCCAGCTGCGGGTCGTGGTGTGACAGATTGGTATCAGAGCCATGCCTATAGGGATATAGGATAGGTTATTAGACCCTTAGAGCCTATACTATAGTTGGCTAGATCTTAATTGTTTATGTGGTTACATGCAAACTTATGATATTTATTTGTTTCATATTTGTTTATACTTACAGTCAAACAAACATACTTACATACACATTCATCATACATATTTCAATGTTCACATATTCAAATCATCTTCATACTTTCGTTATTCAAAGATTTTGTCGCATTTTTTCATTCTTCAAATCTCATCAAAGTGAGTTCTGCGACGGGCATGTAGTAACTGGAAGGGTACAAGTACCGGTAGTCGGAACGTCCTGTCTAGGTTGGCATTCATATAAATCAATATAACGACCAGTTTGCCTACCTGGGGACTAACGATGAGAGTACGAAGGACCTATTAGCCAAAGCATGCCACACCAAACGTCGTTCGAACTAACCCCACTTTGAGGTATCACCGTGTCCACACCTGGACACATTCCGAATATCATACGTTATATACATATTTCTCGATTTTCTCCGGGTTTTAGTGTACGTAACCAGGCTAACACATGCGAACCATATGAAAAACCCGGTATTCATGGGGGCCCACATGATTACGAAGGTGAAGTATGGCGGCATGCAATGCCCAATTACGAGAAAGCCCAAGACATCCTATGGATGTAGTAGATTTATTATTTTATATTTATTTTATAAATATTCATTCCTAAATACGACCCATGATCCCAAAAACATCCAACTCATACTCTTGATATGTATTCCTTGTAGATGTCTTCTAGCCTCACAAGCCATACCCATCCAAGCTATCCCAATCACTCAAATTGCACCCAACTCAACTTACCCAAATAAGAAACCATACCTTGGACCTCACCCTCGATGTAACACCTGTTTTTATCACCATCCATCTACCTTACCTTGTCGACTATGTGGAATTGTGGACCTATGGTCATTTGAGCAAGGTTTGCCGCACCCCTCAAAAACCAAATCTCACCCCCTACTCAAAACATGATCCAAACCTATCAACAACCCCAATACCCCATGTTCCCATATGTTCGAACTTGTTTCAATTGTGGCGACCCTACCCACTTTAGAAACACGTGCCCTCATTGGTTAACATCATAAACGCCCAAGCTCAAGCAAACCCAGTTAACCAAGCAAATCAAGGAAACCTAATCCCTAGGCCACCAGCAAGAGGAAGAGTTTTCAACATCAACGCCAATCCTGTTGAAGATAATGACGGCCCAAACGAAACCACCCAACTAGTCCCCTTCACCGAAAATCAAGATTCAACTCCAACCACTTAGTTTTATGTTTTTCTTTATGTTATCTCAAGTTTTGGTTGATTGTGTTTGTTTATGTTTTAAAGCCACATAGAACCAATCATAACTTACGGATAAAGCCAATGAAAATTTGACAAGAATATGGTGGATAAGCGCTGGTACTTCCTATATATAAGTATTCTTGTCAAAGGATCAGAGGCATTATCTGACGGTTATGAGAAGTTCCATGTAGGATTTAGTATGTCTTGATTGAAGTTTGTTTTGTACTCACTGATTTGGCATTTATAGCATCTCATCATTTAAAGAAATTGGATTGTGTTCCATTTCTACATAGACTAACCTCTTCATCATAACAAACGAGAGAGGTACTGTCATCATTCAAACATGTATGCTATTAGAATTAAGACTCAAGCTATGGTTGATTATGTTTATTTATGTATTAGAGTCACATAGAACTAATTAAACTTGCGGATAAAACCAATAAAAATTTGACAAGAATATGGTGGATACGCCGCTGGTACTTCCTATATATAGTATTCTTGTCAAAGGCTCAGAGGCATTATCAGGCGGTTATGAGAAGTTCCATGTAGGATTTAGTAATGTCTTGGTCGAAGTTTGTTCATCATACATTTCAACGTATTTCAATTTCATCATTTAAAGAAGTTGAGCTATGTCTCACTTCCACAAGGATTAACCTCTCCATCATAACAAACGAGAGAGGTACTGTCACCATTCAAACATATATACTATCAGAATTAAGACTCAAGCTTTGGTTGATTGTGTTTATTTATGTATTAGAGTCACATAGAACTAATCATAACTTGCGGATAAAACCAATGAAAATTTGACAAGAATATGGTGGATACGCCGTTGGTACTTCCTATGTATAAGTATTCTTGTCAAAGGATCAGAGGCATTATCAGGCGGTTATGAGAAGTTTCATGTAGGATTTAGTATTGTCTTGGTGAAATTTGTGTTACATTCACTGATTTAACATTCATATCATATCATCATCTAAAGAAATTGGCTTGTGTTCCATTTCTACATAGACTAACCTCTCCATCACAACAAACGAGAGAGGAACTGTCACAAATCAAACATGTGTGCTATCAGAATTGAGACTCAAGTTTTGGTTGTTGTGTTAGAGTCACATAGAACTAATCATAACTTGCGGATAAAGTCAATGAAAATTTGACAAGAATATGGTGGATACCCGCTGGTACTTCCTATATATAAGTATTCTTGTCAAAGGATCAGATGCATTATCAGGCGGTTATGAGAAGTTCCATGTAGGATTTAGTAATTTCTTGGTACATTGGTTGTGGTGTTTATTTATGTTCTAGAGTCACATCATAGAACCAATCATAACTTACTGATAAAACCAATGAAAATTTGACAAGAATATGGTGGATACGCCGCTGGTACTTCCTATATATAAGTATTCTTGTCAAAGGATCAGAGGCATTATCAGGCGGTTATGAGAAGTTCCATGTAGGATTTAGTAATGTCTTGGTCGAAGTTTGTTCATCATACATTTCAACGTATTTCAATTTCATCATTTAAAGAAGTTGAGCTATGTCTCACTTCCACAAGGACTAACCTCTCCATCATAACAAACGAGAGAGGTACTGTCACGATTCAAACATATATACTATCAGAATTAAGACTCAAGCTTTGGTTGATTGTGTTTATTTATGTATTAGAGTCACATAGAACTAATCATAACTTGCGGATAAAACCAATGAAAATTTGACAAGAATACGGTGGATACGCCGCTGGTACTTCCTATATATAAGTATTCTTGTCAAAGGATCAGAGGCATTATCAGGCGGTTATGAGAAGTTCCATGTAGGATTTAGTATTGTCTTGGTTGAAATTTGTGTTACATTCACTGATTTAACATTCATATGATATCATCATCTAAAGAAATTGGATTGTGTTCCATTTCTACATTGACTAACCTCTCCATCACAACAAACGAGAGAGGAACTGTCACAAATCAAACATGTGTGCTATCAGAATTGAGACTCAAGTTTTGGTTGTTGTGTTAGAGTCACATAGAACTAATCATAACTTGCGGATAAAGTCAATGAAAATTTGACAAGAATATGGTGGATACGCCGCTGGTACTTTCTATATATAAGTATTCTTGTCAAATGATCAGAGGCATTATCAGGCGGTTATGAGAAGTTCCATGTAGGATTTAGTAATTTCTTGGTACATTGGTTGTGGTGTTTATTTATGTTCTAGAGTCACATCATAGAACCAATCATAACTTACTGATAAAATCAATGAAAATTTGACAAGAATATGGTGGATACGCCGCTGGTACTTCCTATATATAAGTATTCTTGCCAAAGGATCAGAGGCATTATCAGGCGGTTATGAGAAGTTCCATGTAGGATTTAGTATTGTTTTGGTTGAAGTTTGTGTTATACTCACTGATTTAGCATTCATATCATCTCATCATTGGATTATGCCACCATTCAAACATGTATACTATCAGAATTTGGACTCAGATATTGGTTGTGGTGTTTATTTATGCTTTAGAGTCACATAGGACTAATCATAACTTACCGATAAAAACCAATGAAAATTTGACGAGAATATGGTGGATACGCCGCTGGTACCTCCTATATATAAGTATTCTTGCCAAAGGATCAGAGGCATTGTCAGGGGTTATGAGAAGCTCCATGTAGGATTTGGTAAATTCTTGGTTAAAGTTTGTTTTTATATTCACTGATCTAGCATTTATATCATCTCATCATTTAAAGAAATTGGATTATGTCACCAATCAAACATGTATACTATCAGAATTAGGACTCAGACATTGGTTGTTGTGTTTGTTTATGTTTAGAGTCGTATCATAGAACCAATCATGACTTACTGATAAAACCAATGAAAATTTGACAAGAATATGGTAGATACGCCGCTGGTACTTCCTATATATAAGTATTCTTGCCAAAGGATCAGACGCATTGTCAGGCGGTTATGAGAAGTTCCATGTAGGTTGTAGTATTAGAAGTTTTGTTTTAGGATATAACCTTATCCTTCCAAACATATCAAAACTATTGCATGAAATTACTCAGTGAATCAACTCCGCATATCAATATTTGTACCGTAGGCAACAAAAAGCGATTCCTGTAGCAGGGTACTCAACCCTTACAAGGAACGTTACCGCCTCAAACAAAAATTTAAACTCTTACTCTTTTCTAAGTATGTAACTGTCAAATTAAACACCATCCTTTTTAGACAAATATGCCACTACTTAAATTTCGGGACGAAATTTCTAAAAAGTAGGGGATACTGTAACATCCGTCAAAAACCGAATTTACCAAACCCGCTCCGTTTATTAACCGAACAATCAGTTAAAAATTTCGTGGCGTATTTAATGCCCAAATTAATTTTAAACGATACATAATTAATAAGTATATTGGATTATAAAAGTTATATTTGAAAAAGTATTAAAATTAATGAAATAAAAATAAAACAATGCTACCGGGTTTCGAACCCGGGTCAGCTGGGTAAACTTCAGCGCCTTAACTTCCAGACTTCCAACCACTCCGCCACTTTTGTTTCTTGTTTATTATTAGAAACAATTAATGCAAATAAACAAACTCGAATTCAAACTGACGCGCCCAAATCACAGTCGTCGAAAATCCCGACGATTTCGCCGATATTGGACGGTTTCTTCTGTTTTAAACCGACGCATTAACCTTAACATCGGTTATAACCGATGTCTAGTCCGCGACACAAGTCATAACCGCCGGAAAAGTTATAGACCGATGAATCAAGACTGAAATCAAACCACATGCATCTCGATTCTTTCCTATAAATGCACCCTCTAACCTCTGATAGCCTTTTTGCTCACGATCACACCCATTCTCGACGAAGTTTCACTCGCCGGAAAGTTTCTGCAACTCGCCGAAAACCGAACCCCTTCACTTCTGTGCCTTACTCTAAAAACAGAACACCTAGAGCTCATACCGAAGTCACCCACACTCACCTCAAGCTTCCTGAAGACCGTCTGCCGCAAGATAAACGTCGCCGGAATAACCTGCTGTTATCGGAAATTTCGCCGGCGAAACAGAGGATCTCTGTTCGGTATACCTTACACCTAATCTCTCTCGTTTTTATTAATCTCACATGTAGATAATCACAACTTACTAAAGAAACTGATTATTTTTGTCAAAACAGTCGGACATCGATTCTGGTTGAGTTTAACGAAGAAGACGAAGTTCTGATATGATATAAGATTAATTAAAAACAATTTTATGAGCGGGTTAGACACACAGTCCAGTGGTGGACTGTGTGCAAACAATATGCATAACGTCCCGAATTCGATTCTTGACACACGCACTTTCACAGAAATAAAATGCCTTTTTTTGAGACCGAACCGGGTTAATTTCAGTAAGATGTTAAGTATAATAAAAAACAGATTATTTACCAAGTTGGACACACAGTCCAGCGGTGGACTGTGTGCCAAACTAACCCACAGGTCCAGGGTTCGAGACCTGTGGCGAGCACCGAGCCGATGCATTAAAATCGTTTTTAAAATAAATGATTTTCAGATTAATTCAATTAGTATATAAATATAATTAAAAACAGAAATATTTCGAGTTAGACACGTAGCTCAGTTGGTAGAGCTGCGTGCACGCGAACGGGAGGTCTCCGGTTCGAGTCCTGCCCGGCGCATACATTTACACAATAAAACCGGTCAACATGTCAACGGTCAACAAGTCAACGGTCAAAAAGTCAACATTTTTTTATTATTTTTATTTATTTATTTTATTTAAAAATCAATTAAAAATACTTAAAATAACATTTTTAAAGTTAGAAAATAGCTTTAAACTCACAAAAACATATCCAATAATTCTACTAAAATTGATTAATAAAATCCGCTTATTTACCGAACCATTATGTTATTATCTAAGTTAGTTTCACTCGTGGTTAAATCAAACTTCGTGCGCATTCAACATCATCAACCGAACGCACCCACTGTGAGTGAATCTTACAACTCCCCTTTTTAATTACACGTTTTGGGGTGTGTCATGTGTTACTAAAATTAACTCGTTTATTTAAACTTGTGCCATACCATATTGTGATCTAAACTTAGAGTGTAAATATTGTTTGTAGTTATGTCTTTCATATTGTCAAGTTGAATCATTCCTTAGGCCCATCAGTTCGTAGAACAACTCGTGCCTCAAAACTCATTCATTAGGCCCATCAGTTCCTCGTGAGAGACGGGTTGAGCAGCGCGTGCCTCAAAACAATTTATTATTGTATGTGTGTGCATTATCTGATATTAAGTGTTTTATGAATATGTTTACATCTATATTTACTCATATGTGGTTGTGCACTTTATTTTATAATCAATTCAATAAACTTGTTCAAATGCTTTTCATAGGATTCACTCGCCAACTTTTTGTTGATCCAAAAACCATTTTTACACATGATACAGGTGAACAGGATGAAGCAAGGAAGACATAGGAAATGCCTTAGAAGAAAACAATGAAGTCTAGAATGATGTTTAGGACATGATGAAATTAAGATTGTATGTTTCCCTTTAAATTGTAATAATGAATATGAAACGTTATAATAAATGTCATGAGCTTTGATGATAACCCAATCATGCCCCGATCACCTTTTCCGCTGCGGGTCGGGGTGTGACATGCCCGAGAACTGGTTGCCTGATAGCTAGTTGGTCAGCCCAGAGAGCTTGTTACCCTTTGAGTTGGTTATCTCTGTAGACGAAGACACAAGAACACAGTGAGTTTGTTTGAGTCATACGAGCATTGTGTGTATATGTTTGTACTTGTTCTCAATCATTAATCAAGATAGTGAATCTTTGGTTACCCCGTGTTCTTTACTATACTTTGGTTGCATTCACACTTGGATTCCGCACTTGTGTGTGTGTCATATGAACAAGGAACTGGTTTAACACCATCCGCAGGTGGACCTACAAAAACGTTTGGTTTACACTAGGAAACCCGATCTAACACAAAGGTTAGAAAATTAATGATTACAAAATCGTTTCAAAAACCAAACACTTAAACCAAAATTATTCGATTTGTATCACGGTATAGGATTTAAGATTGTATCTTAATCTCCGTAAATCCAAACACAAGTTGTACTACATACATATTTCCCAAAAAAATATTTATAAAATCAAATCTCTAAAAAATATTTTTTTTATTACAAATTCTTTCGTGAACTTAAAATCCTTATAAATAAGGTTTTAAGATTGTAGCAACAATCTCACTAAATCTATTTTAAGATTGTATGACAAGGTTCACAATTTTATACTAAAAATTATATAAATAAATATAAAATTGTAAAGATACTCTCTTTACATAATTTTGGGAAATTTTAGTACTCGTACCGTGTACAAATCATACAAAATTAAATATGAAATGCAACATATGTAACTAAATTGATTCACGCCATAGTCTTCAACAAGAGCCTTAACCGCGTCTTCTTGTATGATACGTTGTGTAGTCTTCAACGAACTCCTCAATCGCGTCTCCTTGTATGATCCTTTGTGTGGGCTTCAACAAGGTCTTGAACCACATATTCTTATACAATAATTTCCTACAAAATGAGCAAACAAGTGTTGACGGTTGTGGCTGAGTCACGTGTTCAACACGCTTCCCTTAAAACAGATTTCGCGCCTCTACTCGAGACGACGCGTCTGTTTCCTAGGGTACAACAGCCGAAGAAGTATGTACTGCCGAAGATGGCTCACGCGCCCGAGGAAACACCAAATAAAATTATAGTATTTGAACTTGTGGAAAAATAATGATACGAAAGTGATGAAATCGCATAGAGAAAACTTATCTCTTTAGAATTCTAAACATATGGATGTTCAAGTCTTTACAACTTCTCCAATAATTCTTCAAACATATTATCTTTCTCTTGTAGTTTTCTCATCAAACCAATGAAGCACATAGCCTACAATCTTTACAAGAGTTGTGGGTAACGAAAAGTTTCATTTAATTAGTGATTTAACTAGAGATATAAAAACTCTTTTAAAAGCTAATATAGTGACATAAAAAAATCTCTACTCAAGAGTTTGTCACCATGAAAAGTCCCATTAATTATTACTAAATTAATTTCCATTCATATTATTTTAATTTTCCAACAAAAACAACAAAATTTACATGGGAGGAAGGTGTTGGGTCTATTTTGAGAAAACAAGATCATTGGATATGGGTAGCCGAGGATGACACATTCGTTATATGTATGAATTAAAGACGTTGGTTTGGGTTTCGAGTATAAAGACATCGGTTCACACGAAGTTATTGTATATCACTTTCATCTTTAGAGATATATGTAATTGTGTTACTTCGAAATTTTGTAATTGTGTGTTACTTTAAAACCTTTGTAATTTATATTCTTGAATTATTTTATATTGGTTTTAATTTAATTATGTTTGGTGTATATTTTATTTTTCATTATTCGATAATTTGCATATAATGGGAATTATTCGGAAGTTTTATAATTCCCGGAAATTGTACAATTATTTTTTAGCTTACATACCAAGAGGTGTGGTTCTACAACCGCATCTTTTGAATATATTAGAAAAAATAGTTTTTGCTTAAATTATCAAAAGATGCGGGTTAAAGCCGCATCGTTTAGCTTATAGCCATAAGATGCGGGTCCATAACCGCACCTCATAGTCAATTTAACTGCATCATTTGCTCATTTGTACTAGTGAATAAACTACACGCAGGTGACCGCATCATTTGCTCACTTTTGTACTAGTGAATAAACTACGCGCAGGTGGTTGTTATGTTCATAACGACATCAAGTTGTTTATCACCAAATAGTCTTCCCGAGACTATTATATGTTTCAAGACATGATACTTCTCGTACAAGTATAAACCATTTATAAATTGCAAAAGAGATGCTTTATTCGTTCAAAACATTTCTCAGCTTTGCAATTGTTTTAAATTTAAATCATATTTATTCATGTTTTGATTCAAAATCAAGACCATAAACTTTAAAATAGTTTTATCAAATTAAAATAGTATCTACAACGCTCGTATAAAAAACGATTTCAAATCGTTTTAACAAAAATAGTTGGTAGGACCGAAAATACGATTGAATTTGATAAAGAAAGTTATTTGACATAGATAAACTAATTCGGTAATGAACGTGAATGAACAAACACAGATTCATTATTATTCAAAGAGTTTAGATGAATATTTACGAATATATACGCACGGGAGATCACCTTTGTGATCTCCTCTCAAACACCAACACTTTCAAAGATTCAACTCTCAAAGTTTTGTAAAAGGTTATAAGAAAGTGCAAATGATTGAGTTTATACAGTGGTGGCTAAACAATTAGTCTAGTCACTTAAAACCATTGGCCTAATCGTTTACATCCCCAAATAACTAGACTAGTCATCTGCCCAACTTTAACACCGATTAACCTATTCAGTGCACGACTACACTAAGCCTATTTGAACAACAACAGACACACCAAAGCGCACTAACAATAGTTTATCAAAGTCGAACTGATTCTAACACAATGTTAGAAAATAAATTATTATAAATTGGGTGGTTTGTAAGATAAGCCAATTCTAATACTCAACCTAGCACACTTATCTTCATAAACCTTTTGGGTTTATATAAAATTTGCAGTTTCCAACATGATTGTTAAAAGGAAAATGATTACAACGTCAAAAGGCCTTTTGGTTATATAAATTAAATCATTTGTAACACGCTCATAAGAAGTGAATGATTGCCAAAAATCATTCTAAAGATTATTGAAAATTAATTGTTTTTTTAATATGCTTGTTAGAAATAAACGATTACAAAATTCGTTTTAAAGTTTATAAAATAAATCATTTCTAACACGCTGGTTATAGATTGCCAAAATTGTTATAAAGTTTATCGAAAATAATTTGTGTCAAACATACTTGTTAGAAATAAACGATTATGAAATTCGTTTTGAAGTTTATAAAAAAATAAACCGTTTTTAACACGCTCGCTAGAAAGAAGCAAACACAAAATCGTTTAACGTTAAATAAACTATATTTAATTAAATGTTTTAGACTGTATAAACTTCGGTTTTTCTAAACACACCATTTCTAACTCGCTAGTTAGAAATTATAACCGTTTTGACCAAACCGTTTCAAAGTTAATTATTTTTCAAAATAATTGTTTCTAACACGTTCGTTGGTAATTATTTTGTAACAACGATCTTTTCTAACACTCTCGTTACAAAAAAACTAAATGTCTTTAAAACTTGTTAGTTTTACCCATTCGTAATTTATAACACGCTCATTAGATAATATAAGTGTTTTAAAGCCTTATTATTTTATAAAATAATCCTTTCTAACGCGCTCGTTGGAAATATAAATGTTTCAAAACTTATCATATTTGCAATAGTATCATTTCTAACACGCTCGTTAAAAAATACATGTTTTTTTTTAAAAACTTGCTATTTTTATAAAATAATAAGTTTTCAATACACTCGTTATAAAATATAAGTGTTTCAAAACATCGGTAACGAATTTTATTCTACCAAATATAATTTCTAACACCATCGTTTGAAAGATTTCGTTAAAAATACTTTTTTTCTAATACCCTCATTAGAAAAGTTTTAAGTATTTGAAATCGAATTTCGAGATACATATCATTTTGTATATTACTCGGTTCAACAAAGATGGACTCCAAAAGTGAATCAATTGTTCCTTTTGTAACTTGGTGTTCGGACTAAAGATTATACTCTAGTCACAAAAATAATATGACTTGTTTTTATTAAATAAATAATTCCCACAGAAAATATAACAACATTTTAATACAAATCTCGATTAATATGTTAACCTTTCTGAACAGAAATCCTTTTATAAAAGGGATTTAAGATTATATGGATAATCTTCACGAAAGTAAGTTTTAAGATTGTAGGAATAGATTTACTTTTTTATTAAAAATAATAAAAAATATATAATAATGATACTGTTAATATTTGTAAGAAAGAACTAGTACGATACCATTTACGAAACTGAATGAACAAAGAATATAAAATGCAAACTTAGATATCATTACTGATTCAAACCATGTCTCCGGTGGGTACTTCAACCAACATTTTTCGAGTATCCTTGACTCGAGCATTCACCCATTGAGTCTTCAACCATTCTTCTTGATCGCAACAATTAGCTCACAACATTTTATGGTTTTTGGTTGGAAATCATGTCAGACACGCGTCCCTTAAAATAGATCACGCGCCTCTTCTTAGACGAATGCATCTGTTTCTATGATATAACAACCGAAACAGTAGTCATACTACTGGATATGGCTCTCGCACCCTAGATAGCATCGTATTATTTAGTGTTCTCAATTTAGAAGGAATAAAAAAATGAAGTTGATGATGGTAGAAAAATTAAAAATACTCTTCTCTTTATATTTCTCTTGTGTCTCTCTTTTATCTTATCTATTTCACACTCTACAATTGAATCATGAGGTTCATTTTATACTCAACCAAAAATCCATATTCAATTCCCTAGTTATTTAATACAAGTATAAGAATTTTACGAGTCAAAGAAAAGATTAATTTAACTTATGACATGTTAATGTTAATGTTACATTAAAAAAAATAGGAGACATAATAAAAAACCTACATCATGATTCTTGAAGAGATTAAGTGTCAAACGAAAAAACAATTTATTATTTTGATGAATTTTCTACTAGAGTTACAAAAAGTTCAGAAATATCCATACTCAACTTTTAGAATCGATATCCCATTTATCTTAGTTTCGATTTAGACGTGATTAGATTGCTTGTGAAACTCTCACATCGTAGAACACAAACCTATAAATAATTATCTATATAACTTGTATAAACACAATTATTTATTGTCCAAAATTAATGAAAAACTCATTTTCACTAACACTTTTTCTAACAATTTGCATAGATGATATCTCAAAGCATGATTTTAATCTTAATCTTTGTGAAAATCTGGAGATTTTAATTGAATGGAGGGTTCAATTTGATTTTTGTGGTTTCAAATTTCTTATGGTTCCCAAATAAACCATATATTTCTCATTTCCCTATTAAACCATACATTTCTCATTGCTCTGCATTCTTGTCTATCATTTCAAATACTATTTTACGTGTTTGTCAAGATTTCGTATGACTATTTTATGTGTTTGTCAAGATTTCGTATGACAAGCTCATACTTTTTTTTTTTCTTCCAACATACACATGTGTACATATTCTCCTTCCAAATCCAATTGTTGTATTTCTAAACCCCAATTGTTGTATATCTATGTCATTTTACGAACAACCAAAATAATCTCGCTTAAAATATAGAATACCCTCCCATTTGGGTGCATATGAGGGGATTAAAAAAAATCAATTGGAGGGTGCTCAACAATTGAAGTAAAATGGCAATATGGAAAGCACAATGATAAAATGACAAATTGTAAGAATTTAGACTGAAATAAATATCAAATAAGAACGGAAGCAACATTTAGCTACTCATTAGTAATTAAATAAGTATGAATTCAAATAAACTACTAATTAATAGTTGATAATTACCAAATTAGAATTTTGAATAAACCCTAACTTGTTCCTTAAAGATCTTGAGAGACTCCAAAGAGGTATATGTAAGATTATATAAATACAAATTATTGTAGGTCTATTTGGAGGATCAAGATTAACCTATTTCCTTGTTTATCTAACACACATACGAGTGCGGAATCTATGTAAGTATGCATATCAAAGCAAAGTAACAAACACAAGTTAACCAAAGATTCACTATCTTGATTAAATGAAGAGAGCAAGTACAAACACATACAAACAATGTTCATACAGACTCGGGATATTCTCTCTGTGCTCTCTCTCTTGTGCCTCAGTGTCTCTCTCTAGTGTTTCACTATCGCTGAAGTACACGTCTGTATTTATAGTACCAACACCCAGAAACATACGAAGAATATCACTGGCCATACGAAGTACTACAAACCACGAAGAACATTCAGAAGTGGTTGCTCGTATCAACAACCTATTGCTCGTACGAATACGTAACTTGTTCGTACGAACAAGCAAAGTGCTTGTTGAAAGCGTCATTCGTACGATCATGTGAATGACTCGTATGAACAAGATAATGGCTCGTACAAGCAATCTACTTGCTCGTACAAAGCACCTTTCACTCGCACGAAGAAGTATTCTTCGGAGAACTTCCTAACAGATATGCCGTACACAAGACTTAACAGTATGCACATATGCAATTGTTTTACAACACAGACAAACTAAGCGTCATACTAAATTAAGATAGGAGGATATCTTGATTTGGTCTACACGACCAAACTATACAGACACAATAAACAAAGGTCGTACAATTACTGACGTAACTAAGAACAAGCGACATACACAAAAGTGCATTAGCAAACTCCCCTTTGACTGTTGCTTGGTCTTCGGTCTTCATTTCTAATGGACTGCTGCACCAACATTCGCTGAACATTTTCAACCAACGTTGACTCAGAATCAAAGTTCTCAACATTCTCCAAAATCATCAAACCTTTACTGTTTCCTCTTGAGTACCATCGGAGGCAACTGGATCGGCCGCGATCTGCTGAGCATTTGACTCTATCACTGGAGTTGCAACAGAGCTCTCTGGTTGTGCAGATGTGTCACACCCCAACCGATGGCGGAAACATCGGAGTGAGACAAAATAGATTGCTCATCACTCATAACACTATTTGCGACAATAATTTAAATAAACCAAATTTCATTTCCAAAACAAATTGTCAATTACAACAAGAAGCAAATATGACAACAACATTTCTTAATATTCTAACTGAGTTTCTAAGCCATTCCTACCAAGTTCCATCATGATCAACATCTCTAACCTGCAACATGTTAAAAATAAAGTTCAATACAACAAGTATTGGCGAGTACACCAGTTTGTATTACCTAGCATAAGTATAAAAGAATTTACTCAAATTCACATGACAATTGTATGTAAGGTAAGCTAGCATGCAATACTTAATTTTCAAACCCAAGTGTCCACAAGAATGTATATGTCCCTCGTCACACGAAGTAACGAGGCTAAAGTATGAATGTAACAAGAATGAATCAGCTTTAAGACTTAACAATACCCCGGCGGCGGTGTGCTAGTCCTATAGCGCTATATATGTTAAGTTGGGGTTAGCTAAGTTAATGACAATAAGCATGTATGAATTTAGCATGAATCAAAGAAAAACAACAAGCATGTATAAAGGATTGAGTGTATAAAGCATGTAGTGTGTATTTATGTGTTTTTGTATGATAACATGTTGCAACCCAAAATGTGTAAAAGGAAAATGGGTCAAGTGTACTCACGGTTTTGCAAGCTCCCACTTGTTAGTCCCGTGAAGAGGTTGGAGGATGGAATGATCACCAAGTTATCCTACAAGAGGAAGAATGGTTTGGGTAAGTATTTGAATAACGAAGGATTGGAAATGAAAAGACGTTAAAGTAGTTTATACGGGAAAGTAATCATCTAGACTTAATACTCGTTTTTGACACTATGTACCCATTCCGGTGGATGTGATTTCATGGGTTAGAATACCCATTAGAATCGTAATGAGAGATTAAGTACGTAGGTGATGTAACCTAGTACCATGACGGATAACCATGTGATTACTATCAAGAGTTCGGTTAGTATTTATATATATAGTATATGTAGTAAGTAAATAAACATCATGTAAAATCATAGAAGTCATGCATGGAGGTAGGAGGATAACCTTCCTTTTAAAACCTCTCGTATAGTATACCAATTCACAAGTCGTCACAAGGACGACAATGATGGTCATGAGTAACATAAAAGTTAAAGACAAAAGTAAACGAAAACATCAAGTGAGGTGGTGGATCGAAAGTAGGATAGCCAAGGCTTCCAAGGGATCACACACTACCAACTCAAGTTAAGCTTGGAAGTATACAACACTTGTGGGTAAAACCCTTTATAAAATCAAAAGGTTCTTACACTCGGGTTCCCAAATATGGTGATGTTCCACGTTAGTCTTCCATGGAAGACTTATGGAGACATTCCAAGGTACTCCAAGTAATAAGAAAGAAAGAGAGAAAAGAGAGGGAGGGGTGAATTAGAACTCACTTGATTTAGAGAGAAGAGCTCTTTGAGCCTTTAGAGGAGAGAAGAGAGAAATGAGGTGTGAGTTGAGAGTAAAATGGGATGGGGTATTTATCGGTAAAGTTTGGGAGGTTGGTAGTTGGGGTAATTAATGCAAGAAAACCAAAACTGACCTATCCACGAGCTTGAAATGTATTTTTCCGGATCGCAATCCTCTTGCGGGCCGCGGGAGTGTTAAGGCTTTTCGGTCGCGGGCTGCTAGAGGCCTGGCGGGCCGCGAGAGCAAGGAGCGGGTCGGTCGTGGGGCGCGAGAAAGGTTATTCCAGAATATTCTTTGGTTTTTTATCACTTTTAGCCCTTGAACTTAGTTTTTATTATCTTTTTGTATGTTTTTAAGCATTACGTATAAGTGTCAATGCATGAATCTTTGCACGTATAACAAGTAGTTTGCATATATTTAACGATTGAATGTATGTAAGACAAGCATATCAATTTACGAATTCCACCACGATCAAAGTCTCGGATTACCAAACGAAATAAGAATATAAGGTTCCAAAAATAGAAATATGATTATACTTTCCAATTAAGGAAGGTACGAAAAATCGAGGCGTTACAATATGAAACTGAAGCCTCATGATTACCATGATCTTCACAATCGTGATCACGTTTACGCCGGATCTCCTGTGCTTTGCATCTTTCATTCCACAGAATGTTCACCCGCTTTCTGCTCATTTCAAATACGTCTTTAATACCATTAAAGCCTTCAACCAGTGTAGAATTACGAGAATGATACCATTCTCTCAAGTCGTTAAGTTTAGCATTTAATGTTTCGGCAGATCGTTGTACAGCCGTACTACGTTCTTTCAGCCTATTCAATTCAGTCCCACGAGCATTATCAACCGCTCTCATTTGTTGTAGCTGAGCTGCCCTTTCAGTATCCGCCACCCTCAATCGCTCATTCTCCTTTCTTAACTGCGCAATCTCAGTAACCTGTTTTCCAACAGTTTCCTTTAAAGAATTTATCTCCAACTGTTGCTTAATAACCGTATTCTGATTTGAAGACATAAATTCCGAGTGCTTTTTAATCTGAGTTGCTACAGCTTGTAGCTGAGAGAACATAAAATCCACTTTCTGATCCTGTTCCATTTCAGAGAATAACCGATTACCTCGTTTTGTACTTTGTTGATGAATTGCGGATGGGGATTGTTGAACTGAATTAAGTAGTGGGTTGTTGTTGAACTGGAGTAGTCTTAACTGAAGGTGTTTCAGCTGCTGTGGTAGCTTCAGTTTGTGGTTCAGAGGTTGTAGCGGGTTCCGATATTAGAGTTTTAGCCTCCTCCGATGTGAAGGCAGACTGAGCTACTTCAATTGGTTCCTGTACGGTTTCTTGTTGCGTGGTTGTAGGTTGTGTGATTTCAGGTTGAGCTGATGAGGTTTCCATTGACTTTTTGCTCTGTTTCTTTCTACGAACCACAAGTTTCTTTTTGCGAGCTCGTTTAGTATCAACATCGGATGGAACATAGTCAGCATCTGGATTTGTTGGAATCTTTCTAATCTGCCTAACCCACGCTCATCAACATAGCGTTCATACCCAGGTTCAAGTGGATTGTCATCAGAATCCGATTCTTCATCCGGTTGTTTACCCTTATCACCACCTGTAATGCCTACACCACTCACACAACCATCAGCATTATCATCACTGTCATCATCATCACCTTTTCCCTTTTGACGACCAAACTTATCTTCAATCATCTTTTTCAAAGTTGGTTCTTCATTATCTGACTCACTATCATCATGGCGCCACTTATCGTTTTCTGGTGCAACATATTCATCATTTTCCAAAAAACCGAACAACTTACGAGGAGGTATGCTTTCCTTGTAACGTTTAGCTGCTACTCCTCTAAATATCTTCAACGAATTTTCCATCATAACCTCAACTTTTAGAACATCGTTGTCGTTCTTCGGAAGATTCGAATGTTGTATATTCAAGATCACTTGGAGAAAGCGAGGATACATTCAAAACTTATTTCCACCATATCCGGTTCTTCTCAGGTTTTCCTTTATGTTTGCAAAAATATACTTTGAAACACTGAACGGTTTGTTCAATGTCAAAGCTATCATCATTCCAACTAAACATTGAATTAAAACATGTAGAAAGAACTTGTATCGGAGTGGCAACCATGCTTTGTTTAGTTGTCCTACAAGAAACACATCTCATTCGAAGCAAACATCCACATTGACACTTCAATGTAATTGAGTATGGAGCTTCAGGATCATTGCCAAGCTGCAATGCTGAGTTAATTACTTCAACGGAAACATCTACGTCTAAGCCATTCACTTTTCCATGGATAAATTCTTGTTCATTCACTTCAACAACTTTAGCTGAATCCCAAAATTCCTTGATCAATGTCTTGTATACTGTAGTTTTATGCGTGATAGCATAGTGTATCCTTGAGCCGCGCAAACACTTCATTATACCGTTGTACTCAGTAAATTTTCTTCCGGATCTAAGTAGGCAACCATTTATGTCTTGGCTCTAACATTTTTTCCACTTCTGACTTGTCAGTTCTCTTCGTTGCGGGCTTTCTTTTATGTTCCTTTTGTGCCATCCTGTACACCAAAGATAACCAGAATAAGAAGAACATAAATACACTAAGGAACATATACAAAAAGTTTTTATTACGAACTTTCTGTATGTATGTATTCCTTAGACGAAGAACTATCAACTCATACAAATAACAATTTATTCGTACGAAGAACAACTGGCTTGTACAAACAAAAATTGACTCGATCAAACAAGTGACTTACTCTTACGAGTAACTGGTTCGTACGAACGACAGGTTACTCGTGCGAGTAAGAATTCACTCGTACGAAGCAAAGTTAACTTGTTCGCACAAAGAACTTCAAGTGAAGATTATGCATAAAGAACTCGTTTTTCGTTCAACAGGTTCTTCGCTTAAAGTTTGTTGTTCGTGTCGGGCAATGTCATACAGTCAGGTAATGTTCAAACCGTTCATCTTCAAGGTATACCAGCATTGTCAAACATACCTTAAAGATATCATAAGCAACTTAAAAAGGATGAAAAGATGAAGTAAGAAAGGTGAAAGTAAAGTTGTACTGAAGAAACTTCATCACTCTTTATACCACATTCTTAAACTCCCACGAAAAACACTTAGTTCTCACGAAGAACACCCAGTTTGTATGAAGGACTGTCTTGAACAATAAGCTAAGGGCTCATTCGTACGAAGCATACACACTCGTACGAGTGATCTTGATTCATTCATACGAAGAGCTGTCATTTGCACGAGGACCTCTAATTCGTACGAGCAACAACTTATTCAAACAAATCCAGGTTCTTTCAAACTGGAACATCAGTTCTTCATTGACCTTACGTTTCACATTGACCTGTTTAGATCTTTGCATATATCCACACAAATCACAAGTTACAAAGTGCATATTAAACATATTTTGTTCTTTGGAAAGAGTTTACCCCATTGTAAGAAAGTACTTTATGAAGTTATGATATTAAAGCAAATGGTTTTTAGGGCGTATATTGGTGGAAAACATTTGAGCTTCAACTTTGGCTAAATAAAAAATAATTTAACTTAAAAAACAGAGTAAACTAAAATAACTACTAACAGATAAGAACAAACTGTACATGAACTAGCAATCTTTTTCTGAGTTTCAAGGTAAGAGAATCATACCAGCTTTTAATCTTGTCAAAAACGAGTTTTTGTTTAAAACATCAAATTGAATCAATAAGTATTCTACTATGATTATCGGTATTGTTGTCCACATGAGCTCAGCTTATCAGATGTAATCATGATTAGGAGATATGATTAATGTATGAATTATACTTAGTAGCCGGTGTTCAACCACTTCACGACACATTCCCGTATCAAGACATGCACGAAAGAAAATCTTACCTGTGAGTATACTGCTTTTCATCTGTTTTGATGTATATGATGTGAGATACTCACTTATTTTGATTGAAAACAAGCCCTAAGTGATTAAATCACTTATTGATGAGGAACTTGATTTTCAAACGCATAGGTTAGTACCATCATACCGACAAAGAGACGAACTTAGCTCCTGCATAAAGTTGTGATATATTATCACTTATTGATGGTCGTATGTAGTATTTACACGTATGAATGGTATCATGGAAGTTATAGACTTGCGTCCCTGTTATTTTTCGGTAAAAGATTCAACCATGATACCCAGATGATAAGCAAGCATAAAGACCGCATATCTCAGAACCTCGGCATGCTATCAAAAGAAATTTCGGTACAAAGACCATATGCCAATGAATGGTTCCCACCTGGCTTTCAGTCCGTTATGTTTATATCAACCTGCACATTTTAATATGATTGTGAGCCTACCGATACATCATTAGTAAAGCTACTTATCAATTTTTGTTTTATGTTTTTGATTGTTTTTGACAGATCACTGGTATATCATCATCTTTTCTTATCTTTCCAAGAAACCCATTTTTGATTTTTGGTTTTTTCTATTTTTTTTATATCTTTCTAAAGCTTCCCCCCTTAAATGCAGAAAGTAAATAAATAAAGACTAAATAAAAGACATATTTTTGTATTTTTGCATTTTCTTATGTTTTTGTATTGTCTTGAAATTTTCTCCCCATAAATATAAAAAGAAAAGAAAATGAAAAATCTTTTTGGTATTTTTAGTTTTGAAGAAGATATGTACGAAAATGATTAGCCAAGGATGATTTACTAGGGTTTCACCTTGATGCTATTGACCAAAAGAAGATAATCAAAACGTTATTTATCAAAAGCTTTTGTAAACAGGTCGGCACGTTGGTGATCGGTGTGGATTTTAACAACATTGATAAGTTTCTTTTCATAACCATCTCGTATGAAATGATACTTAATCTCAATGTGTTTGGTTTTTGAGTGCTGTACAGGATTACGAGTGATCTGTAAAGCAGCTTCGTTATCAACATAAATAGGAGTAGTTAGAAATTCAAAACCGTAGTCGCGCATTTACTGTTGGATCCATAAAACCTGAGAGCAGCAACTAGAAGCCAAAATATACTCAGCCTCACAAGTTGAAGTAGCTACACAAGTCTGCTTTTTGCACTACCACGTGACTAGGCGATTTCCGAAGAACTGACATCCTGCTGATGTTGATTTGTATCGATCTTGCAGCCTCCATGATCAAAATCACTGAATGCTGTCAAATCAAACTTATCAGCCTTAGGGTACCAGAGACCAGTGTCCGGGCGACACTTCAAATAACGAAAGATTCTTTTCACAGCCATCAAATGAGAAACTTTTCGAGTTGACTGGTAGCGAGCTAGAAGACATGTTGGGTATATTATATCGGTCTTGAAGAAGTAAGATACATAAGAGAGCCGATCATAGCACGATAAAGAGATGGTTCCACATGTTCACCCATTCCATCAGGAGTAATCCCATGATTTTGAGCTAATGGAGTTCTTGAAGGCTTCGAGTCTTCCATTTGAAATCGTTTGAGAATATCTCCAACATACTTGGTTTGAGGAATGAAGATCCCTTCCTTGGATTGATGAACCTGCAAACCTAAAAAGAAAGTCATTTCTCCCATGGCGCTCATCTCGAACTTCTCTTGCATCACCTGCTCAAATTCTTTGCACATTTTCTCGTTAGTAGACCCAAAAATAATATCATCAACATATACTTGTACCAGCAATAAATCCTCATTCTTTTCTTTTATGAAGAGAGTACAGTCGATCAATCCACGTTGAAAACCATTCTTGAGAAGATAGGAAGACAACGTTTCATACCAAGCCCGTGGAGCTTGATGAAGACCATATAATGCATTGTTGAGAAGCCAAACCTTGTCAGGATGGATTAGATCTTCAAAACCAGGCGGTTGCTCAACGTATACTTCTTCTTCAACCACACCATGAAGAAATGCACTCTTCCCATCCATTTGATAACTGTAAACTTCTTGTAGGACGCATAAGCCAAGAAAATTTATATGGCCACAAGACATGCTACCGGTGCATAAACCTCATTATAATCAATGCCTTGTACCTGATTAAAGCCCTGGACAACCAATCTTGCCTTGTTTCTCACAACAACACCTCGGTTATCCTTCTTACACTTGTGAACCCATCTAGTACCAATCTTCTTGTAGTTGTCGGGCCTGTCAACCAATTTCCACACGCCCAACTTCTGAAAATGCTGAAGTTCCTATTGCATTGCTTCAACCCATGAGTCTTCTTTCATAGCCTCCTTCCAAGATTTTGGTTCAACTTGGCAAACATAGCAGGCAAAAGACCAATCATTCCGCTCCCTAGATTCTCTAATATCCGATTACAAACCAGCATTCTAGTTTTTTCTAGCTGATTACGTGTCCGCACTCCACCCTAGACATCTCCTGTAATATTTTGCTGAGGATGGGTATTATGGATTCGAGTTTCAGGAACATCGGGAACTCGAGAATTTATACCCAAATTGTTGATATTCAGATCAACAGCTAATTCGATGGCTGGAATCGACGAAGATGTAGAAGCATGACCTTCAGTAGTCCCTTGATTTGCACACTTGACATGACATCAGAAATTCCAGGAACCAGCGCAAAAGTAGCTTCATTTGCATCATGGAACTCATCATCTTCTGACGAAACATTATAATCAGCAACACCTTCAAATTCTTCATTCTGAACAAGGTTGTTAACCGAAGTAGACACTTGAGGGTTAACAGTAATTAGTCGTACTAATGACGAGTCAATTGTAGTATCACTTTCCAGTAGCATTTGAGCAGCTGCAGATGCATCATCAAAAGTTGGTAGGTTGAAGGAGTCAAAAAGCCCATCGTAGTCAAACATCCAAGGAGCACCCGGAGCTCTTACTGATTCAGTGTATCTTTGAACCTTAACTTCACCCCATTCCTCAATCTTTTTCGTTGATAAATTCCACACTCTGAAATTTGGAGTAGCATATCCAAGATAGAAACATTCGATAGCCTTTGGACTGAATTTACCATGTGGATCAATCATAGTGCATGGATCTCCAAAAGGTTCTAAGAAAGATATATCCGGTTTTCTTTTATGTAACAATTCAAAACATGTTTTCCCATGCCGTTTCATCGTAAGAACTCTATTCATTGTATAGCAAGCAGTAGCCACAGCCTCCCCCCAAAACTGAACATGAAGTTCTGACTCTACTAACATAGTCCTTGCAGTTTCGATAAGAGTTATATTTTTCCTCTCAGTGACACCATTTTGTTGTGGAGTGTAACGAGAACTGTATTCATGTAAAATGCCCTTAGAAGAACAGAACTCATCCATAACATGATTCTTGAATTCAGTGCCGTTGTCGCTTCTGATTCTCCTTATCTTTAAATTGTACAAATTTTCAAGTAGCATGAGGAGATTCTTGAGGATTTCAGGAACATTACTCTTGTGTGCCATCATATTTACCCATGAAAATCTTGAATAGTCATCAGTAACAACTAAACAATATGCATTGCCAAATGTAGTCTTGTGTTTCATAGGTCTAAAAAGGTCTATATGAAGATGTTCCAGAGGCATATTCACAGTGTTAATTTTCTTCACAGGATGAACCTTTTGAGCTTGCTTTCCCTTTTGGCACAAGATACAGACGTCTTGTAGGTGAAAATTCTTTACTGGTACACCATTCACAAGATTATTTTTCACCAAATAGTTCATTTTCCTGAAGTGAATGTGTCTCATTTGTCTATGCCAAGAGATTGATTCCTTTTCAGTAGCTTTCGAGATAAAACATGTAACATGTGTAGACTTAGTAATCACTTGGCTCATGTCTAGAATATACAAGTCATTTATTCTTGGACCCGACAAGAGAATCCATTCTTTGGGAATCTTGAAACTAGGTTTCAGCACATAACAACCGGCATCATCAAAATGAACCGTGAACTTCTTGTCGCAGATTTGAAAAATACTCAGAAGATTGTGATCAATTTGACGAACATAATTGATCTTGTCAAAACTAACAACACCATTGGAAACCATTCCTTCTCCAGTGATGTATCCGCTCTTATCTCCAACAAAAGCAACATAACCTCCCCTAATGCTTTTCACATTATAAAGTAGCCTTAAGTCACCTATCATGTGCCGTGATGCTCCACTATCAACAATCCAATGACTATTCACAGTGCCTCCTGGAACACCCTGCACATTGCCTAACTCGATTAGTTTGAGATGTGGACCCAAGCCTTAGTGGTCTTGGGTCGACCCTTATCATCAAGAAATGTGATCTCTATTTCTTGATGATTTGGAAACTTTGTGCCTCCCCCTGAAACATTACCAGGTTTAGGTTTCCAAGATTGTTGATGTTTATCAGATTGACTATTATTTACAGATTAGACATTTCTAGTTTTAACGATCTTTATGAACTTGGTCTCTTTTCTAAAACATCCGGTTTTAATGCCTTTTCAATTATTTTAACTTGTTTACGTCGTTCTTTTTCTTCTTGTTCCTTAACAATATGTTTGTCTTGTTTAGATGACACATATCGACGTTGGCAGTTTGTTTCAGAAGGGGATTTTTCAACAAACTTGGGGTTTTGCTGGGTTGGTACAGTTTTTAATTATGTGGCCAAACTCCCCACACATAAAACATGTTCTCCTTTCAACAAATTTAGGATATCCCGTTTGATGACTTGATGTTGAACTTGTTGGCCTTGAGGTATTTGGTCCATCTTCACACCCATTTGCGTGTTGAGTGTAATTATTTTGACTATTGCGTTTTAAAAATCTTGACTTGATTTACAAAATCAATATTTAACATTTTTTCAAAGTCTCAATTTTATCACTACCAGTTGAGCCCACAAATTTAACATTCTTCCCATTTTTCTTGTTGCGAGCGCCTTTAGCTTCTACCTTTGGTTGTGATACCTTATGTTTTTCAGCTCACTTTTCTTGTTGCCTACCTTTGGAAGAGATTAATGTTTGTGGTTTGATTGGATTCTTCTTTCCCAAACATTTGGTTGTTGAATTTTCAAAAACTTGATCAATTGAAGTTGGATTTACATTTTTGATCGTAAAGTTCTTGTTTGAATAAATTTTCTCATCACCAATCAGCGTATACAACACATTATCATTTTCAAATGTAGACCCAGTTGTCTTGATAGATTCGATAGGATCATTCCCTTGATTTGCAACAGATAGCTCATCGAGAGTAGCAGAAGTTTCTACCCCTTTCTTTTTATCAAGAGATTGATCTTGATCAAGCTTGTCTGTCTCATCATCTGATGAATCATCTTCCTCTAACATAGATGGATTTTGATCATCAACTGATGATGAGTTCTATGGTTTTCTTGATTCATTTGAGGAATTGTCCAGTTTAAACCCTAATCCTGCTGCAAACTCTTCAGGATTAAGAGGTACAGATGGGTCAAAGTGTGGCATTTCCTCTTCATCAGGCAATTTGGTGTAATTGTGTTTCAATGGGGGTGGACATGATCTATACCCAATGCATTTGACATCTCCCTTTAGTTTTTGAACATCAATGATGTGATCAAGCACATATCGAGAGTTAGAGTAACTCTCCAATTTCAGCTTGATTGCATCATGCTCGCTTTTGGCAATGGCAAACTCCTTTTTTGTTTCTTCAAGGATATTAATGTAGTTATTAATACATGTTTGCTTGTCCAAAACTATTTTTGTTAACTTATATACACTTTTCTTAAGAGTTTCAACTATAGATTTGCCTCTTTGCATTTTGACAGTTCAACTACTAGGCTTTAATTATGACTGTTAATTGTTTCAAATTTTGTTTTTTAGTCAGCACAGTCATTGCATATTTTAGGAGAGTCGGATTTTACCTGACTTGTTGAACCTGCAACATTAGCCATGAAAGCAGTACGATGAGAAAAGGATGCATTGTTGGCAAAGATTTTCTCCATTTCCTTTGATGCAACTTCTATTTTCCTTATCAAACCAGCCTTTTGACTTTTCAACTTCTTTGCTTCTTTCAGCAGCTCATTGACTTCAGTATCAATCCTTTCTCTGACGTCTAAATCAGATCAATAACCACCTATACTCGAGCTTTCCTCGCCAGAACTCCCGTTATACCCAGAACTATCATCATCATCAGAAGAATCAATATTGTGAACATGTTTGATCTGATTGATTATCTTGGCATAACACACAGTTCCTCCTTGATTTTCGCTTCCCAACTAAACTGACCAATCACATCCTTCATCTGCTTGAACAATTAATGCTCTGTTTGTGTTGTTTGAAGGCCCAGACTGGTTGGAGTTGTTTGGGTTGTTAACAGCTACTATACTTCGTTCATTGTTAACTTGAGTTGTGTTGGATGGCCGTGATTGATTTCAGAAAGGGTTGTGATTTCCTTGCTTGCTAGGTCGAGTACATTCACGCTTGAAGTGACCTTTTTCACCACAATTAAAGCAAGTAACAACATCTTTATCAAAACCATACTTTGTGTCTTTCTTGCTTTCTAAAATTGTTCTTCCAGTTTTGCTCATGTAGTCCTTTGCTCTTCTAATTGCACTAGCAAATTCCAATTTAATACCATCAACTCCATCTCATCTCTGTCTATTTGTTGATAATCTTCACTAGTCAAATTGATGTTTCCAATTTGACCAGCGACTAATCCACAATATGTACTAACCATGGTGTTCAGAAGTTCCATGTGTTCCCGAGCAACTTCTACATTGACCTTGGAAAGATGTGACTTATCAAGTCTGGCTGTATTATGATTTGTAGGTTGAAAGTTGTTTCCATAGAAAGCTTGTTGAGAAGCTTGTTGTGGAACTTGAGGTGTAACAACTTGTGGTTGTAGTAGAGAGGCTTTAGGATCAAATACTTGACCATAGGTTTGAGTACTTGACAAGCAGATTGATGAACTGGTTGTGGTAGAAATGTATTAACGTTTGACACAAACACTATTTGAAGTTTTGGTTGCTGAGTGTACTAACATCTGTGTTAATACCTCCAAAATACATCTCAGGGTTTTGTGGAACAGGAACTCTTTTAGCTTTTCGAATTTCCTCTTCATTTTTGTTCTCCAGCTTCTGAACAAATTCATAAATACTGATCACATCTAAACCCCTGTGTGCTTTAGCAAGTCAATGAATTCACTCCATTTTGGTGGTAAGGCATCAGTAAAACGCATGACAATCTCTTGTGGAGATGCAATCACTTTGTATGAATACATTTCACTAAGCAGATTATAGAAACGGGTTGTCATATCGCTTAGCGTTTCATTTTCTATGAACAGAAAACCTTCAAACTCTTTCTTCAGCAGATCATGTCGTATTTTTCTTGTTGCAGCATTTCCTTCCCCTCTTGCTTCTAAAGTATCCCACAAATTCTTGGTGGTTGTACAATATACGAATTGATGATAAATATCCTTATGAAGTGCTTGTGTAAGAATAGCGAACGCCTTCTTTTCTAAATCTTAGGCCTTTTTATCATTTTCATCAAGGTTGGCTAAAGAGGTTGGATTTGATCCTGCTTCTTCGAGAGATTCTTTATATGGTGTCACACCCTCAATTTCCACCTGCGGAGTTTTACCGCGAGGCGTGTGAACAAACCAGAATCTGAAACACTAGTACGTCGAACGACTCTATATGATTTGATAATACGTTTTCCAAAAATCATTTGTTTAACCATTCGTCGTAGATTTTATATTGTCTTAGTTAATTACCAATGTTTAGCGGAAGCATTAGTTTTTAAGGTTGAGCGGATGCATAAAGTAAAGTGACGGAACGGGCGCCAACATAAACGCCAAAACCAAAGAAAAACCCAACACAATGTTTGTAAATGAGACTCGATAAAAGATGTCTTGATCAATGCAAGTGAGTGCACCTAGGGCTCCTAGCGTCCTGAGAAACATGTAAAGAAACAAGTGTCAACATTAAAGATGAGTGAGTTCACAGGTTTTCAAAAGTTCATTTATTCGGTTACAAGTTTGTTTTCCCCGTTATCCCTTACCCGGGATAACGATTTAGTTCCATTATTCCCAACCCGGAATAATACTGATGGTTCCATTATTCCTTACCCGGAATAATAATGATGTTCCATTATTCCAAACCCGGAATAATAAAGTTGTTGTTTCCATTATCCCTAACCCGGGATAATATAGTTGTTTCCATTATCCCTAACCCGGGATAATATAGTTGTTGTTTCCATTATCCCTAACCCGGGATAATATAGTTGATTCGTAATTAAGTTCAATGTTAACATATATAGGTAGCTAGCCTAAAGTTATGTCACGTAAGTGTTTGCGATCGAAGCTGACTGTTTTGCCTCCGTGTTGCCAGGCCTATCACTGACCATGGCGAAGTTAGGCCAAATTATTCACCCGTTGACCATACCCGGTCGGCTAGCGCGACTAGCTCGGATGGGGCTTGTCGGGCCCAGTAGTACTTCTTATAATTTCCCCGCTATTTAAACCCAATACTAACGATCCGAGAGATTGTCGAGGACTTATGTGATATAGCTGCTTAGTGACCATAACGTTACATTAACATTAACTTAGTTACCGAATTGTTATGTGACGTTGATTTCGTATAACGTAAAGAGATTGAGTTGAAGAGTGTATACATGTTTCTCCCCCTGTTGTTTAAAACTGGATAAAATTAGGGGCCGTGAACTCACCTTTAGTTGCTCGGTTAGTGTAACACAGAAGTTGCAATTGATGGGACCGCTAATTGCGTCCTAATAAACCAATTGATTCCAAGTCAGTGTGTGAACACACTAATACAAATTCTACACATAATTTACGCACAAAGTGATACACACAATCAAAATTCCTAACACTCAAACATGCATGCAAGTATCCTCATGTGAACATAGTAATCAAAACAATTTATCATGAACATAATCCAATCCATGCAACACTTTGGTGCACACATTCACAAGTTATCAAGTTTCAGCTTACATACTCATAATTCGGCTGTTTTCTAGGATTTTTATATAATAGTTCCAACGTTCCAAAAATTCCAATTATTTTACAGCAGGTGACAACTATACTGTAGAAATTTATATAAATTTTTCAAGTCCTAATACTTTACCAATTATCCATAAATATTAATATACTAGGCTGCAGTCAGATTCGTCACTTTCTGACTGCAGTCCACGGAAGAATTTATTTAAAAATCACTGTTCGTCCAATTAACAAAATTCCAGTGGGAGTTGCCCGGAAATTTCCATACCTAGTTGCTGTACAAATTTCATGATTCGACTCCCTACAGATTATTAAATCCAACTCGATAAACAACTAACAAAATTTCAGGATTTTCACAGCTTTAGTTACTGAACTTAATTGGCCACTTAAAAATATCAAACGACTTCAGAAAAATATGAATCCAGTGCCATTAGATTCGTTATTTAAAACTCTACGCTTTAGACTTCAGAAAATCTGTTTTTCGACAAATAATGACCGAGTTACAGCCAGTTGAAGTTGGCTGTAACCACCATTCAGCAATCTGATTCAGCACTTTATCACAACTAACTAGCTTAAACCCTTGATACAATGAACATGGGCGATCAAGAACTGAATTACAAATCATATATCATCATATATATCATACCCATGCAAACCCTAATCATAACCTATAGTTTTTATCAACAAAAGACAGCCTATGTTTCCAGATTTCGAACAAACATCAAACTTGCAAACTATGATAAATCAATCGATTAACAACATAACACTACATTCAACATGATCAAGAGTTTATGATTCTATTATAACTTTGCAAATAATGATAACCCTAACCTTTAACAATAGGATTAATGAGCCGAGACTTGGATGGGACTGATTCGGATATGATGAAGGTTGCGACCGGGAAGGTGAATGGCGAGGGGCTGCCGCGATCAAAGGAAGTGCAAGAGGGCTGTTTGCGATCGAGGAGATGAAGGATCGGCTGCCGTCGGCTGTTTTCTCAACTAGGGTTTTTGTGTTATGTTTTTGTGAAGCAAAGCATGCATGTGTGTTTGTATATATAGGCGCAAGAGTAAGGAGAAGAGGGAGGGGTTTACGGTTTGGGTAGCTCGCGACCGCAAAGGGGTTCGGGTGGGTTGGTTTGGGTCTAGCCTTGATCCTCAAGCTTAGATTAACTACTTGAGCCACAAGAAAGTGAAGTTGGCTCGTGTCGCGGCTCGATTCGATTCATTTATTTATTTACTACGTCTATACTTTATAACTAAAATAAAACACGAAATCAGATATCACATAATAATTCACCAACTCACAAACGTTTAATACACATAGCACATACTTCATTTGACAAGTTCACTAAATTATCGTAACTATTTCGAGCGTGCAAATTCAAGTCTCCGAATTAATAACCGTGAAGTAGTGCGTTTAAGTTATCCGAAAAACCGGGATGTCACATATGGTGTAGTAAAACATGTCCATAATTCTGTATTCTGACGGGGAACATATGTATGGAAATGACTTTTCCATGAAAGATAATCGTTCATATGGTTCAACTTCGGTGGACGGTTATTACTCCTTGTCTCACTTTCGCTAATAAGAAGAGTCTGAATGCTCTTGTTTTGATTTGCCACGCATGCCCAATTATTAGCGGTAATCATGGCTGTTTGCTGAGGCATCAGTGATTTAACCCATGAGGTTGCGGAGGTAGATTGTGGTGAGTCTTGGTTTGTGCTTGAACTACACCCCCAATCCCAAGCATTTGTACCCATTTGTTTTCTTGTTTATGAAAGTAAACCTTAAAATTTTAAAGATTAATATTTTTTTAATTTTTTTAATTTTTTAAATAACAGTCTACCCTTAAAGTTCACAATTTTGAAAACCACAAAGTATTGAAAAACTAGGACACGAAAAACAGATGACAAAGAAACTTAGTTCTTCGTACGAACCAGGTTGTTGATACGAACAACTGTTTTTCGTGCGAGCAACTTATGCCTCGTGCGAACAAGGTTCTTCGTGCGAGTGGTATTTCGCTCAATCAACCTTGTTCTTCGTGCGGATGGGTTATTCGCACAGAGGTTTTTCACTGATGTTTCGTTTTTCGCAGGGAGGAATCTTTTTCAGGGTTGGTTGGTGAAAATTTCATTTTCTAACAGAGACTTGAATCTGAGTTTGTTCCAAAGGTGTCAGTTGTCTACACAGTTTCGGTTAAAAAGACATACATTCCAATATCAGCTTTTCAGTCATAACAGACAAGTCCTGAGATTTTTGTCAACTCTAAAAGAATATTCCGGTGAGTTTTCCGGCAAGTGCTTCACCGGAAAATATGTCCAACTGAACTTTGATAGAAAATTTTAAGAAAAACCATATCCTAACATGTCTCCATGTATTCTAACAAGGTTTTTACGAAAATTTTCTGGATACAACAAGTTTTACCTAAGTTTTAAGCTAGTTATCTTTTAAAAACTTAAGTTCCTTTTTAGAAGCTCAAGAACACTTCAAGGAACCCTCACAACTTGCTCAAACACAACACTAAGCTTGGTTTTAAACAAGGAAGAGAGCCAAAGCTCTAATACCACTTGTAGGTCCACTTGGAGGATCAAGATTAACCTACTTCCTTGTTTATCTAACACACATACGAGTGCGGAATCAACGTAAGTATGCAAACCAAAGCAAAGTAACAAACACAAGTTAACCAAATATTCACTATCTTGATTAAATGAAGAGAGATAGTACAAACACTTACAAACAATGTTCATACAGACTCAGGATATTCTCCCTGTGATCTCTCTCTCTTGTGCCTTAGTGTTCTCTCTAGTGTTTCACTATCGCTGAGGTGCATGTCTGTATTTATAGTACCAACACCCAACAACATACGTAGAATGTCACTGGCCATAAGAAGTATTACAAACCATGGAGAACATTCAGAAGTGGTTGCTCGTACGAACAACCTATTGCTCGTACGAACAACCTATTGCTCGTACGAATACGTAACTTGTTCGTACGAACAAGCAAAGTGCTTGTTGAAAGGGCCATTCGTACGATCATGTGAATGACTCGTACGAACAAGATAATGGCTCGTACGAGCAATCTACTTGCTCGTACGAAGCACCTTTCACTCGCACGAAGAAGTATTCTTCGAAGAACTTCCTAACAGACATGCCGTACACAAGACTTAACAATATTCACACATGCAACTGTTTTACAACAAAGACAAACTAAGCGTCGTACTAAATCAAGATAGGATGATATCTTGATTTGGTCTACACGACCAAACTATACAGGCACAATAAACAAAGATCATACAATTACTGACACAACTAAGAACAAGCGACAGACACAAAAGTGCATCAATAATTATGTATTTAATCATGTAGCTAATATTATTATTATTTATATTATATGGATCATAATAATAATAATAATAATAATAATAATAATAAATAATAATAATAATAATAATAATAATAATAATAATAATATAACAATAATACCTTATTATAATATTAGTATTGAAGATGACTAGAGAGGGTTTTAGGTTAGACTCTTATCATAACATCACAAATAATCTCGATCTCCTCTCTCTCTATAATCACGCGTTCTTCACCCTTAAAAAATCGAAACTGCCATGTCGAACTCAAAGGTTTCATCTGTTTCTGGATTCTCTGCTGACTTGAATGTTGTAACAGGTATCATATTTACATACATGTTTTCATTACATATTAACAGAACTTATCAATAGTATAGGTTTGTTAATTGTGGACACCACTCTCACAAAACCGTACCCTCTCTGCCTCTTAACAGCCATCGCCACCTAGCCTCCTAACCCGTAAAATGCCACCACGATAATCACCTCAACGCCACGCCACTGAGCAACAGCCGGCCCCACCACTATAACCATTATGTGCTACAACATTAAGCCGGTTGCTACCACACCGCACCATTTTGTCGCCGTCTTCTCCGCTCACCGTCAAAATCAGCCCGCAATGTCGTCTAGTAGAAAACCACCGAAACCATTTTGTGTTTCGTGTGAGTCGAATCAAGATTTGTAAGTGTTTGGTTTCTTCAGGTTTTCGTGTTACTAGATCTAGCAATCGGGTCGTTAATCTCGTGGTGTTCCATTATGTTTAGCTGTTTACTCGTCTTGGACACGTTTGATTACACCCCATGGCTCAATTTATTTAGTTTTTAATTGGTTTACATCTAAACTCGATCAAGAGTTCGATCTGAATCGATTTGTACGCTTTCGCTACTGCACAAAAATTTAAAATACGTGTAGGAAACCTAACATGTATTTTATATATGTAATATACATTGTTTATTGTCACTCATTCCAGTTGCACAAGTGAAACTTACATGTAATGCATATGAATTAGATGTATAATTGTATGTACATTCAAATTTTAACATCATTTGGCTACGAAAATACGTTAGCAACAGCTGTGAAAGTGGATTAATAGTTTTCTTTTACCATTTGTAGATAAGTAAAATAATGCCATAACTTGTTAGCATTTGAATAAAAATGGTCTTTTATGATAAAATCATAACTACTTATATGGTGGGACTGCGAGACAGGCTGCATTTGAATAATAGAAATGGCAAGAGAGAATGATTTGGTACAATTGGTGCAGGAAGCAATGATGGTCCCGCACCTGACACATACATCTGGACCAATGACAATTGCCGTTACAGGCTTACACCCAATTTATGATACTATATACATGCCCCATCTATTAAATGTGTTATGGGCTCATTACATAACGTTCAATATTATTATTTCTAATCTAAAATAATGTAACTTTCTTTTATATAAATAGTAACATCTTCTATATTTATCATTCATATCATTTGTAGTTAACCTTTCTTTAGTAAAGTTGATAAAATGATAAATGTGATTCTAGACTGGAAGAAACTAGTGGCTCTAGAATAGAAGAAACTAAAGCTATTACTTATCGAGTGAAAAAAGTGTTGTTTTAATGTATACATTAAGAAAATTACTTTCTACATAAATAAAAATGATATAACAATACACAACCCTATGATTAGGTCACCTGAGGTATTCTCGTGGTGAATTCCCTACTCTATTGGGTTCGTGTGATGCACGATGGCTCATTTTCGGGTTCACCATCTAGCTCATGATGGTTGGTGATTGCAAGATTTGACCGTTGCAATATAAAAATAAACTCCATTTAAAAACCATATTTACCTGACATTTTTTTTATTTTTTTCACACATCCCTTCTCCTACTCTACTACAACATTTATTTAAAAAATAAATGGAGGGTCCAAACACTTTGTTTCCACATTGCTCATGAGTTTCTTCACATTCTTTCGATTCTACTCTTGAGTTTCTTGCAATGGTGGCTGAAGCAGCATTATATCTTAAAGATATGATTGGGTGATCAAAGAAAAAAAATTGTGCACCATGATCGAGAAGGGGCTCATAAAATTCTAATAAGTGATTACTACGTCGAAACTCAGGGTACAACGCTGCGACATATAAAGTGAGGTTTCATTTATCCAAAGAGTTATTTTCAAAAATTGTGGGAGATATAGATGCCAACTTTGAATGGTTACACGTAGGTTACGACGGGAGGTACAAAAGAGTTTCAAGCCACTATAAAATGTGCATCCATGATACATCAACTAGCAACCGGTAATGTTCCCGATGAATATTTAGGTATGTATAATAGATCTTTACATGGATGTCTAGAATATTTATGCAATGTGATTATTAAGTTATATTGTAAAGAGAATCTAGTAGACAAACTAGCCGCAACATTGCACATTTTAGGCCACACATGAATCTAATCGAGCCTTCTAGGGATAATCTGTAGCATCGAATCTACACATTTTATTTGGATAAGTTTTTCGAAAAGTTTGCGAGGCCAGTTATGAGAGATGATCACAAAAAAACAACGATCATGCTTGAAGTGGTGGCCTCAGATGATTTATGGATTTGACATGCGTACTTCGGTATTCCTGGTACGAACAACAACGTCAATGGTCTAAATCCCCATTGATTTAATAATAAAATACAAGCAACCGCACTGAGGTGTCCATTTGTGGTTAACGGGGGAAATGTTACATGCATAGAACATGTTAATTCATAGTATATAAATGGTACGCGTAAAAAGGTTGTGATGAATAAAATCTTAGTTTACAAAACTGTGAAGGCGTAGTACAAGCAACCGTATGGCCCTTGGTTTATCTAATGACAATTATAGGTTTGAATTATTATGACTTAAGGTACTTAAAAAGTTAAATTAAAGTCTAACTTATAGATCCTAGTCACATTCAAACGAGGAGTGTTATATTTTCGAACAACTTTGACATATTCTTGAACAGGTGGTCGAGTCGGACCATATGATAAATGAAAAATTGACCGAGTCGATTATACGGGTGACCTAGATCCGTGAAAAGCAAGATGGACTCCTGCTTGGGATCAACACGCTTTATGCACGTTACGTTGGCCCTAACAATGTTTGTAGGGGTTAGTGTTTTTAGGTGTTTTAAGGCTTTAGTAGTCATTTATTGTAATTTTGTTGTAATTATTAATGACAATCAACAATATGTTTTTATGTTTGCATTTGGTTAACATGTTAAGTAAGAAAACCCACCGCAAGAACTATATAGGTAAAACCTATTTTTATACATTATTATTAGTTATTTATATTTGAACTTTGTATGCTAGTTGACTTGACTTTATGTTTGTTGCTTAGGATCAAACTAAATATCAAATATTATGAGCTAGTTAAGTATCAAAATTGAAAGTTAAGGGACACTATAAATTCAGGGCCTAAAGTTAATAGAAGATTCAGCTACGAGGGCTAAAGTGGAACCGAGGATACATCACACATTATGACTATCTTTCATGCTTCTTCTTTCTTAAACTTCTCAGCTTTAATTAGTTTCAGATTCTTCAAAAAGCTATGTGCATAATGGTCTTCATTGTTTGAGAGAATCAAATCACTTGATCATGTGTTTTATAAGAAAGAATCATAGTAAAGTTCACATCTTTTCCTCTTTAAATTATGTCTATTAATGTTCGATACGGACAATCTTAAGAGAGTATAAAATTTGCTTGGTATTAAAGCTGGTTATATTCTATTATTTAACCGTGGAATTCCTTGATTCACATTTAGTATATATGTTATGGTTTGGTCAAGATTCATGTTTTTTATTGGGTTAGGGTTTTTGCAATCATCCGGTCAGTTATTCTTGGATCTTTATGAGGATTTAACGTTTATTTGTCATCCAGTCTTTAGTATGATGTTGTCACACCTCAACTGATGGCAGAAACATCGAAGTGAGATGAAAGAGATTGCTCAAAATATCATAACGCACTAAAATGTGACAATAATTACGGAATCAAAATTTCATTTCATTGCTAACTTCAAAGATACAATCGTCTTGAAAAGAAAGTACAACAATTCAAAATTTAACATGACTAACATAAAGGAAATACATAAAGTAAAGTTTGGGTGCGTTTCTAGTTCACCCTAAATAGATTTTCTTAATATCATCATCTATTTCCTGCAACATATATTAAAATATATATCAACACAAAAGGTTAGTGAGCATACGATTTTGATTTACATAGCATACGTATAAAGTCTCAAATCCAAACATGGCAATCGGTATACTAAGTTACATATCATACTAGCATGCAGAAACTATATGTCAAACCAAAGTGTCCACTAGCGTAATCTTAGCATTGAAATGAATAAGACCGTAAAGAATGATTACATAAAAATGACCCCAAAACGGGCGGTGTGCTACTCCTACAGCGCTATACATGATAAGGTAGGCTCGCGGAGTTAATGACAAATAGGTTGCATGAATGTATTCTAGCATGTATAAACATCAAGTATAACAAGTAACATGTTTTTAATGGATTTAGGGTTTACATAAGATTGATTGTGTGTGTGTGTGTGAATTTAATACGTTATACACGTTACACCCAAAAGTGGTTTTAAATGAAAGATGGTCAAGTATACTCACAGTTTGCAAATGCTTTCCACAAAGTGAGTGTTAAAGATTTGAAGGATGGAACACCGAGGTTATCCTAAAAGGATAAACAAAGGTGTGTGGGTTTATGGATTCGGTAATGGAATGAATCCAGGAATTTTAAAATTAGTGAATAAGGTTCTTCATGAGTTTTACACTCATTGGAAGTCCAAAATAAGGAGTTCAATACTTTGATGGAACTCCACCTAACACATGAAAGTTAACCATGGATTGGTTGTTATCATGGTTCGGTTTCGGATTGATTATTACAAATATATTTGTATGTATACAGTTATAGTCTAAGTCCAAGTCATAGATTGTCAAGTATGGTCATGCATAGGTTGGATGAATCCATTAACCCTTTTGTTCACCAATGCACAAATCATCACATGGATTATTCAGATGGTCATGAAACATAAGTCTAAGAATGTAAATACAATTATCTAAATCATCTAATTCATCTAAACAACCAACTGACTTGACTAGACGAGTGCATACTAAGCATGGATAGTGTTTGGAGACTTGGTGTAGTCTGGTTCACTTTGTTACTTGGAAGTTATTTTGGTGACTTAGAAAGTGAGTTAAGCACCCATCTTTCTGCAATAATCATCTTGAGGGGTATGGTCCTATAAACTCTACGCCTGTGCAATGGTGCGCCTTTCTTGAAACCAACAGGTTGCTTAACAACCTTGCGCGCAAGGCATCCTTAATACAGGGTCACACAACGAGTCTTGCGCACTCAGCGTAACGGCAAGTTAGACCAAATCATAAAGGTCAAACAACAAACCTTGTGCACTCAGCGCAACGGCAAGTTAGACCAAACCATTCAAGTCACACAACGAACCTTGTGTACTTGGCGAACGGTAAGTTAGACTTATACGCGCAGGCTCCTTGACCCTGCACGGATCAAACAAACCCTCTAGCCGCAAAGTGCTAATACCTTGCACAAGGCCAAGACAAACATGAGAGCAACTCATAGTCTTGGGAACAAAAGGATCAATCCCTATAACTCTGCGCTAGTCAGAAAGCACTGAAAGCCACGCGAAAGGGAAAAGCGCAAAGAGGCGTTGACCAATACAAGGGTACAGAGTGGCAGAGCTGTGACACAATGGTTGCTCGGTAGGTTGTGTCAGACTGCGTCACATGAACAGTAATGTAGAGGCCAGACTGTGCAACAACCATACCCACGTCAGTGACTGTCACACATTCTTCATTTTCGGCTGATAACAGGCCTGACACCAGGTACATCTGCCATAACACGTGGCACCATTCAACATCAGACAAAGCATACCTCCTGACAGAGATCATTTAATGATCGATGCAGAGGGACAGAACGAATATCTCTGGTCTTCTGGGCCGGGCCCAAGGCCCATCAGCCCATCTCCTAAACCCACTTATCTTCGGCTATAAAAATAAGGGTTATACCACGAGGTAAAGTGATTCAGAAATGTACGAGCTTACTCATTACTTACTTGCTCTTACCTTGCATTCACAAATACTTATTCTCATGCTGGAGTGTTGTCACGGAGAAAACCCTCCCCTTTCCCCGTGACGAGGCTAACGACGTTGTTAGTTTTGCAGATCAGCTCGAAGTGAGATCACCTAGAAGAGCGAATGAGAGACAACCTTTTATGCTGAAAAACTAGGTTGTAACTAAGATATCTCCGGATACCTCTCGGTTTAGCCGGTGTTTCTTCATTGGCGCCATCCGCTATTTTCTCACTCTCACATTCGTTTCTTCGTTTCGTTTTTTTCTCAAACCTCACTTGCAAATGGCTGATTTTCCATCTAACACACCACGAGGTCCTCGAGCCGAAGGCAAGAACCCAGTTCATGCCTCTCGACTTGATGGATAAGTGGACGAAGCTTCTTCCGGAAATCCCGGTGCTCATCATGACTCTAGTCGTGTGAACATCCCGGTTACCCTCGGAGCTCAAATGGAGACTCCTTTCGTACCAATCACATCGGTCTTGCCCTGGGTGAGACTCCGATGTCTTGGTACATCAAGTCTCAAACGGCTCTGAATGTCGTTTACGTGCAACTCTGCGCACAAACAAACGCTTCTGCTGCACCGGTGCAACCAACTACTCAGGTGCATGGTTCGCCTGCACCAATAGTACTTAGCTACGACTCGCCGACTGGAGTGAGCGTTCCATCTGAACTCCATACCCTAGAGATGGAATACTCTCAATCACTGCCTAAACCTGAGTCTCACACTCATAGGCGAGCGTCCATCCACTCACGGTTGGGCCTGCGTCCTCTCGAGGGGCGGTACACCCAACGCGAGGTGGACAAGACATATGGCGAGGGTGATAGCGCCAATGTGTTTCACCGGCTACTATAGGATCATGCTGCTAACAGTCTGCGCCACGTGCTGTTTACAACCTAGAGGCGGAGTACAACTATAATTTGACCTACAGGCCGGCTGAAGCAGCTGGACACTCAAAATTTATCAAGGATATTGCGCTCGCACCGCTAGAGCACGCAAAACTTCCCTCCAACGTGGGAAAATACAATGGGTTGACAGACCCAGATGACCACCTGCGCCTGTTCACCGGCGTAGGACTAATCGGAGGCTAGACGCTGCCCATGTGGTGTCACTTGTTCGTCCAAACTCTCACAGGCGCTGCGCGCCTATGGTTTGATAACTTGCCCACTGGCAAGCTCGCGTCATGGAACGACCTTAAAGACAAGTTCCTGACGCACTTCAGCCAACAGCGGCGTTACATCAGGGATTCCTCTGACGTAATGAACATCTGGCGGCGTAATGACGAAAGTCTCGAAGACTTTATCACCCGCTACAATAAAGAGGTGTTGGTGATGGGGATGTGCACAAAGACTTGATTCGGGCACAGTTCAAGTATGTTGTCCGCTGCAACGAGATGATCAAAGTCTTGTCGGGAACTACCGGTTTCCCAAAAAGTTGGGAGAAGCTTATGGAAGCAGCAAAGGTCTATGCGCAGACAGAGCGCAATCTCAATAACAGCAGACCTCCTCTACCTCATTACCTTCCCCAAGACATGAGCAAAAGTTTTAGGAAGAAGAATAAGAGTTGGAGGAGCACAACCAAAACCCTCCCTACTCGCCGGTCGATGCCCGCATGACCATCAATAAAATCGCTACCCAGCGAGCAATAAAGCAGGATAATCGCGATCATCAGTGGTCACCACTGACGAAAACACCGGCGGAGGTGCTCAGCACTGAAGATCACCAATTCAAGCAACCGCCACCGATGTGCAATAAGAAAGGACAAGTCCCCAACCTGTTCTGCGATTATCACAAAGATACGGGGCATACAACCAACAATTGCATCTCCTTGTGCATGGAGATCGAGATGGCGCTAAAAAGTGGGAAGCTCACCCACTTCAAATTGTGCGCAAGGAGGTGCGCCAGATTACTCGAGGCGGCGAGGGCCCGAGTAACAAGAAGATGAAGTCTTTTCATATGATCCAGGGTGGCCCGTCGCGCAAGCGCGGCCATTAGAAGAGTTGCACGCCTCACTGGTGCGATCAACATGTCATCTTCCCCGTAGTCCACGGGGGCCCGCAAGAGGACAGTCCGGTCGTGATAAATGGCATCTTTGGCCATTATCGCACCGATTACATGTTCATAGATCCTAGGAGCTCTATGGACATCATATATGAACAGTGCTTCCAACAACTGGACCCAGAAGACAAGGCGCACTTAGAGCCGGTGGATTTCCCACTCACTGATTTCTACAACGAGGCCGTTTTTCCATTGGGCCAAATCACTTTTCTGGTGACTCTTTCTTAGGGGCAACACTTGCGCACGGTCTTTGTCAATTTCATGGTCATGCCCACGACTTCGCGCCATGACGTGTTGCTGGGCCGGCGCACCCAAAGAGAGTTCAGCATGGTCACTTCCGCTCCTCACGTTGCGTGCGGTTTTCCAACAGAAACCGGGGTAGCCATCATGTATGCAAGGAAGGAGATCATGTCCGTCGAAGAGGAACCGCTGACAAAGCTACCGAAGTCATCATCCTACGGCGAACCAGAGAAATGGGTACTAAACAACAAGTACCCGGAACAAACAGTCCTGCTAGGACCCGCCACGACCCCTGTAGTCAAGGCGCGGTTGAAACAACTTTTGTTCCGCAATGTAGATATTTTTGCTTGGTCGCGGCGGATATGACAGGGGTACCGAGGGAAATCGCTGAGCACGCGCCGCACACATTCCCTTCAGTTCAGCCTATAATTCAGAAGAAGCGCAGCTTCGGTCCTAAGAAGACCTGCGCACTGAATGATCTAGTTTTAGAGCTCCTCCAAGCCGGAATTATCCGAGAAGTACGCTATCACACATGGTTAGCCAACCTAGTCATGGTCCAAAAACACAACGGCAGCTGGCGCATGTGCGTCGATTTCAAAGATCTCAACAAGGCATGTCCCAAGGACTGCTACTCCTTACTAGAAATCGACAAAAGAGTGGCTCCTCACTTCATTTAGGTGGAAATGCTTCCTTGATTTCTACAAAGGCTATTACCAAATACAAATGAAGAAAGAGGATGAAGACAAGACCGCTTTCCGCACTGACAAGGGGAGCTTTTATTACACAAAGATGCCCTTTTGGATTCCGCAACGCAGGAGCCACCTGTCAAAGTTTAATGGCCATGTCTTCGGGGACGACATTGGCGAAACCGTAGAAGTGTACATTGATGACATCGTCATCATGAGCTCGGATGAGGAGAAGATGTTGCAAACGTTCAGAAAAACGTTTGCATCCTTGCGCAAGGCAAACTTGAAGCTGAACCCCAGCAAGTGCTCGTTTGGAATGGAATAAGGCAAATTCTTGGGATACATCGTCAAGCGCGATGATTTCAAGGTCAATCCATAGAAAGTGGAATCTCTTCAGTGTATGCCTTCCCCCAACTAGTAAAGAAATGCAACCGTTGGCGGGGCTACTGGCTGCATTGAATTGGTTCTTAGCCAACCACGCAATGAAAGTCCTTCCCATTCATCGGCACTTTGGAATTGTGTAAAGCAAAACCAGTTTCAGTGGACTCTGGATGTGGAGAAAGCATTCACACAAATGAAGGAGTTCTTGATTCAGCTGCCTAAGCTTACGACACCGCAAAAGAACGAGTCACTGATACTTTTACTTTCCGCATCAGATATCGCTCTGGGTGCAGTCCTACTAGTAGAGCGTAGGAGTCCAAACTCCAATCTACTACGTTAGCAAAATACTAATCGACCCAGAGACACGATATCCTATGATGGAAAGCTTGCTCTAGCTTTGGTTCACGCATCCCGCAGGTTGCGTCGGTATTTTTCCGGCCATGTGATAATATTTCTCACGAACTATCACTTAGGCCAAAATTTTCCAAGCCTGACATATCTTGTCGTCTAGCAAAATGGGTGATTGAGCTTGGTGGACATAACATCGTGTACAAACCACGCCCAGTAATAAAAGGCCAGATACTGGTAGATTTTGTTACAGAAGTACGAGTGAATAAAGCGCATGCTTCTAACCAAGGTCTTGGTTGCGTTCTCATGCAACGGGACAAGGTTATTGCTTACGCGTCGAGACAACTCAAAATACATGAGAAAAACTATACTACGCACGACCTTGAACTTGGTGCGGTCATTTTTCCGTTAAAGAATTGGCGACACTACCTTTATGGTACAAAGTGTAAAGATCTTCACTGATCATAAGAGCCTACAACATATCTACGACCAAAAAAACCTAACATGCGGCAACGCCGTTGGTGGAATTGTTAAACGACTATGGCTATGACATTCGCTACCATCCTGGCAAAGTGAATGTTGTGGCCGATCCACTTAGTCGTAAGACTCACGTGAAGAGTGTTTGTTGTCACAAAACCATGGAAAATTTCCATCATTTGATTCGAGTGCCAATATTCAAACATTAACGAGGGCAACCTCAAACTGAGTTGAATACCGGCGATGAAACACCACTTGAGCAGAAGAACAATGGTATCCTGTACTATCATGGTCGTATGTGGATTCCTAATCGTGGTACTCTTCGAACCACTTTGATGGATGAAGCTCATAAATCCCGATATTCCGTGCACCCTTGCGCCGACAAGATGTACCATGATCTTCGTACGTCTTATTGGTCGCCTGGAATGAAACGTGATATCGCTCTTTACGTATCGAAGTGTCTGACCTGTTCTAAAGTCAAGGCAAAACATCAACGTCCCTCTGGCCTACTCGAACAACCTGAAATCCCTGTCTGGAAATGGGAGAGAATTCCATGGATTTCATTACGAAATTTCCTCATACTCCTTCAGGCCATGACAGCATTTGGGTTATCATCAATCGTCTGACCAAATCCGCTCACTTCTTAGCCATTCGTGAGGATTACAAAGTCGAGAAATTGGCTCGTATCAACACGAGTGAGATCATCAGTCGTCATGGTACGCCCATTGACATCATTTTCGATCGTGATGCTCGTTTCACTTCTCTCCTTTAGCAAACTTTTCAATCCCCCTTGGCAGTCGTTTGAATCTTAGTACCGCTTTTCATCCTCAATCTAACGGTCAGACCGAGCTACTATCCAAACTCTAGAGGATATGCTTCGATCATGAGTAATCGATTTTGGCGGCAACTGGGATTCACACTTACCCTTGGTAGAATTCACATACAAAAACAGCTATCACGCAAGTATTCAAATGGCTCCATTTGAAGCATTGTATGGTCGTAAGTGTCGTTCGCCTATTTGTTGGCACGAGATCGAAGACGTACAACTCACCGGTCCCGAACAGATACAAGAGACGACAGACAAGATTTGTCACACCCCGACCCGCAGCGGAATAAAAGTCGGGCATAATTGGGTTATCACCAAAGCTCATGATGTTTACTAAGATGTTTCATATTTATTAAATTCAAATTACAACTTAAATATCCAAATCAAAATTCATACAATTACAAGGAAATGAAACTATATAATTAATCCAAAGCTTAAACTTGTTTATTCTTCTAGGCCTTCCTATGTGTTTCTTGTCTCAGCTGGATCACCTGTATCATGTGTAAAACGGGGGATATTTTGGGTCTACAAAAGTTGGCGAGTGAACCTTGATAAAACATTGTTACTAATTTCTTGATTTATTTAATAAGGAAAATTTGTACAATAATCACATGTGAGCAAACATATATAGATAAACAAACACAAACCACTTTGGATGAGTATATGATATGAATGATGATGTATGTGAGATCAAGGCTCAATCAAATGGAGCCGATCTAATGAGGCACCTGATGCACAACCCGTCTCCCACGGGGAACTGATGGGCCTAATGAAATGCGTGCACTGAAAAAGATAAATCCAATCTACATATAATCCACACAACAATTGATACACATTTGATACACATTTGATCACGGATAAGATGTATGCACAAGTGTTTAAATATAATAAAAGAATTATACGACACATGATACACCCCAAAACATGATTAAAACGGGGAATTTGTAGAGATTCACTCACAATGGATGCGTTCTTTGATGACGATGAGTGCGCACGAATTTATGATTCAATCGACGAGGGAAGAACTAACCTAGATAATAATAAAATGATTCGATAAATAAATAAATTTTATTTGAGATTAATATTTTTAATTAGTGCTCTTAAATGGGATTTTTAGTTTTATTTTTGTGAGTTTAAGGAAATTTTCTAACCTTAATAATCTTATTTTTTAAGTATTTTTAAATAATTTTCCAATTAAATAAATAAATAAAAACAAATAAAAAGTTGACTTTTTTGACCGTTGACCGGGTCTTGACCGGTCAGACTGTGTTTTCTATGCGCTAAGTAAGGTTCGAACTCGGACCTCTCGTATACGTGCACGCAGCTCTACCAACTGAGCTACGTGTCTAACCCGAAATATTCGCTGTTTTAATTATATATATATACTAATTAACTTTAAACTTATTTGGTTTTTATTAAAAATGATTTATATGGCCGAACCGGCTTCAGAGACCCGGAGTCGAACTCGGGACGTTCGGTTCGAGTGCGTACAGCCCAACCAGTTGGGCTGTGTGTCTAATCTGTTTAACTAATGGATTATATTACTCTTATAAACATTCTGTGACTTGATCTGATTAAGTTCTAAAAATGTTGGTTTTATTTCTGAAAGTCGGTAACGTGTGCGATTCGAACCCGGGACGTGTGTATTGTTTGTGTACACAGTCCACCGCTGGACTGTGTGTCTAACCCGTTTGAATATCTGATTTTAATTATATAAATACACGTTTGCATCTTCGTCTTCTTCGCTTAAAAATTACAGAACTGTGAAATCCGACTGTTCTGGTTAATCGATCATAACTTATACTTGTTTGAAATGGAAAGAAGATTAAGTGATAGGGTATACCAAGACGGAGCGTTTTCTTCAGATTTCCGGCAGTGTTCGTCGGCTCTGATTTTTGCGATTTCCGGCTGTATGAACTGTTTTAACAGTTTTGATTATTGGTTTGAACGATTAAAGTATAAATCAAAAGATAGCAGAGAAGTTTAGACAGTTATACCGTCTGATGAATGAATATGGTTTTCTGATTAGTGATTCCGGCAGGATTCCGGCGAAATGAAAATCTCCGGCGACGAGCTTTGAAAGGACTAAATCTTCGAAAGAGAGTGCGATTCTGAGCGAAAGGTTTATAGGAGGTTTGAGTGAGTATTTATAAGGAAGAACTGGATGAATTGGGTCCGAATTTGAGTCTTGATTCGCGGTCAAAGGTTTCCGGCAGTTATGACCGAAATTGACTGCCGGCAACGGTTGTGATTGATGTCGTGATCAGTTATGCGCTTCAGTCAAAGGAAAAATAGCCAAGATTGCGGAGTTTAGTCTTTTTCGGCGATTTCGCGTTCTGAGTGCGCGGTGATTTCCGGTTTTGAATTCGGGTTTACTTTAAGTATTATTTATTTCAGTATTGACATAAAGAAAGTGTGTGGCGGAGTGGTGTGTTGTGTGCTTGTGTTTGTGGGTGACCCGTGTTCGAAACCCGGCGTCTCCAATTTATTTTTATATTCACTATTTATTATTAATTGTAAATTATGATTTTTAAATTCTAATATATTTATTAGTTACGTATTGTTTAAAATTAATATGAACCATAAATACGCAACGAAACTTATAACTGGTTATTTGTTTGATAAACGGAGCTGGTTTTGAAACCCGTTTTTTCGACGAATGTTACAGTATCCCCTACTTTTAGGAATTTCGTCCCGAAATTTAAGTAGTAGTGGTAACTGGAAAGAGATGCGGGTATTTTTCGCGCATTGAGTCTTCACGTTCCCAAGTAAACTCAGGTCCTCATTTTGACTCCCAACGTACCCTGACAATTGGAATACGACTTCGTCTTAAACGCTTCTCTCCGAAGTCCATGATTTCTACCGGTCTTTCAACGAAGTGCATAGATTCATCGATTTGAATGTCTTCTAGAGAAATATGGAGGTTTTCATCGGCGAGGCACTTCTTCAAGTTTGATACGTGGAATGTGGGATGAATTCTGTTGAGTTCTTCTGGTAGGTCAAGCTTGTATGCTACAGGACCTACTCTTTCGAGTATCTTGAAAGGTCCTAGGGTAGCGTAGTGCTAGCTTTCCCTTTTGGCCAAAACGAACCACTCCCTTCCACGGTGATACTTTTAAAAGTACTTGATCACCAATGTCAAACTCCAAGGGCTTTCGTCGTTTGTCTGCATAATTCTTTTGACGACTTGAGCCGCTAGAAGATTGTTTTCGAATTTGAATGACCTTGTCGTTTGTTTCTTGAATTAATTCTGGACCGGTGATTTGTGATTCCCCAATTTCGTGCCAACATACTGAAGATCGGCACTTACGACCATATAAAGCTTCGAAAGGAGCCATGCCGATACTTGAATGATAGCTATTGTTGTACGAAAATTCAACTAATGGTAGATGAGCGTCCCAGTTCCCTTTGAAGTCTATGACACATGCTCGCAGCATGTCTTCAAGGGTTTGGATGGTGCGTTCAGATTGGTCATCAGTTTGAGGATGAAAAGCGGTACTGAGGTCTAATCGTGTACCCAAGGCGGTTTGTACGGCTCGCCGTGTTCGTGAAGTGAAAGGACCATCACGGTCTGAAATGATGCTTAATGGTACACCATGACGGCTTACGATCTCGCTGATGTAGATACGAGCTAACTTCTCGTTCTTGAAGTCCTCGCGAATCGGAATGAAGTGAGATGACTTTGTAAGACGATCGATTATTACCCATATGGTGTCATACCCACTGGAGGTGGAGGTAACCCGGTAATGAATCCATGGTTATGTTTTCCCACTTCCATACAGGTATTTCGGGTTGGACTAGAAGTCCTGAAGGTCTTTGATGTTCAGCTTTTACTTTGGAACAGGTAAGGCACTTGGAAACGAAAACAGCGATATCCTTTTTCATGCCAGGCCACCAGTAGGTGTATCGTAGATCTTGATACATCTTGTCGGCTCCTGGGTGTACAGAGTATCGTGTTTTGTGCGCCTCATTCATGAGGAAATCACGAAGGTTATCGCGATCAGGAATCCATATGCGGTTTAAATAGTATAGAATACCATCGATTTGGTTTCGATTTTGAGTTAAGCTCCACATGACAGTTCATCGCGTACATCATTTTCTGTTACAGAAACATGTTGAGCTGCCCGGATTCGATCTTTGATGTCGGTTATGATTTGCGAACATAGAAGACGAATGGAGTTCGCATAACCTTTTCGACTAAGCGCATCGGCCACCACGTTTGCCTTGCCAGGATGATACCGAATTTCACAGTCGTAGTCGTTGAGAAGTTCGACCCATCTTCGTTGCCTCATATTCAACTCCTTTTTGTTGAAGATATGCTGGAGACTCTTGTGGTCAGTGTATATTTCACACTTGGTACCGTAGAGGTAATGTCTCCATATCTGAGAGCGAACACAACGGCTCCAAGTTCCAGGTCGTGGGTGGTGTAATTCTTCTCATGAACCTTGATTTGCCTAGAAGCATAGGCTATCACTTTTCCTCTTTGCATCAATATACAGCCTAGTCCTTGCCCTGATGCGTCGCAATATACTACAAAGTCATCGCAACCTTCAGGTAGTGTGAGGATAGGTGCGTCACAAAGTTTTTGCTTTAGAGTTTGGAAGGCCTCTTTTGCTTAGGTCCCCATATGAAGGGTTTTCCTTTATGAGTCAAGGCCGTGAGTGGGACAGCAATACGAGAAAAATTGGCAATGAAGCGTCGATAGTAACCAGCCAAACCAAGAAATGACCTTACTTCGGTAGGGGTACATGGCGCTTGCCATTCTTGCACTGCCTTGATTTTTGAAGGATCAACATGAATTCCCTTGTCATTGACGACATGTCCAAGGAATTGTACTTCTCCTAACCAGAATTCGCATTTTGAGAACTTAGCGTAGAGCTTTTCAGTCCTTAAAAGTGTAAGGATGAGTCGAAGGTGTCGCTCATGATCAGATTTAGATTGGAGTAGATAAGGATGTCGTCGATGAAGACTATGACAAAACGGTCGAGGTAGGGTTTGCATACCCTATTCATTAGATCCATGAATACAGCGGGGGCGTTGGTTAAACCGAATGGCATGACCATGAATTCGTAATGACCATAACGAGTCCGGAAGGCGGTCTTTGGGATATCTTCTTCATGCACTCTGAGCTATGATAACCAGAACGAAGGTCGATTTTTGAAAAGCAGGTGGCGCCTTGAAGTTGGTCTAGAAGGTCATCAATGCGAGGTAGTGGATATCGATTCTTAACCGTTAACTTGTTGAGTTCTCTATAATCAATGCACATGCGAAACGTTCCATCTTTCTTCTTCACAAAGAGAACATGTGCACCCCAAGGCGAGGAGCTAGGACGTATGAATCCTTTGTCAGTCAGCCCTTGCAGTTGACTGGCCAGCTCTTGCATTTCGGATGGGGCTAACCTATAAGGAGATTTTGCGACTGGTGTAGCGCCAGGTACAAGATCGATGCGGAATTTGACTTCTCTCACAGGAGGGAGTCCTGAAATGTCGTCGGGAAAGACTTGTGGGAATTCTTTCACAAAGGGGATATCTTCGAGTTTCTTCTCCTTGTTTCCCTTTTTTACGACGTGGGTTAGGAATGCGACATAGTTCTTGCGGAGATATTTTCGGGCTTGAAGGCAGGACATTAATTTGAGTCCTTTCGAAGGGGTTTCTCCAAAAATACGTAAGGTCTGACCGTCTGCAAGAGGAATGCGAATGAACTTTTCGCGGCCACTACTTCAGCGTGATGCTGGCTGAGCCAGTCTATACCGATTATAACATCGAAACTTCCCAACTTCATAGGAATGAGGTCAACTGGAAAATCGTGATCGTTTAGAGTGAGGATACAATTGCGTATAATAGAATTTAATGAAACGGATTTTCCGTCAGCAACTTCCACCGTTAGAGATTCCATGAGATTAACACGAGTTTGGTTGAGGATAGGTTCAAATTCTAAAGACACAAAGCTCTTATCCGCACCAGTATCGAATAATATGGATGCATAACTACCATTGATGAGAAACGTACCGTTGACCACGTTGTTGTCAGCCCTAGCTTGGTTGGCATTGATGTTAAAAGCTCTTCCTCTGGCAGGTGGAGGAGCTTGGTTTGCTTGGTTTACCGGGTTTGCTTGAGCTTGGGCATGGATGATGTTCACCAAGCGTGGACAAGTGTTCCTGAAGTGGTTTGGGTCCCCACAGTTGTAACAAGCTCGCATGGGTTGCATCATGGTGTAGTTGGGTTGGTAGTAAGTTTGGGCTGTGTGTGGTACAGGTGGTAGAAGTAAGGGTTGTTGGGCTTGACCCACTATCTGATGGTGGGTTTGGGTTGGGGGTTGATTGCTGTTCATTCGTTGAAGAGTACGACAGGTTTGGATGGTGTGACCCGCACGGCCACAGCTGGTCAATGTTGGCAGGGACTTTCGGGAGGGTGATGGTACTGACAACGGTTGCATTTTGGGTGTGGGCCGGTGTATGGCATTTTGAATGGTACCAGCTGAAGGAGCAATTTGGGTGATTGGGCAGCAGTGATAGGAGAGTTGGTTTGGGTGACAACAAAATTCTTGCCATTACCTTTCCTCTTACCAGCGAACCTTGAGGATGAGACTGGTGGTTTGTAGTTGAGGTCTCTATGGGTGCTTTCTTCTTTTCATCATTGAATTTGCCGTTTCGAATGCGATTTTCAGTGAGTTCTGTAGCTAACTCCATCGCGGCTTCAAGTGTTGCAGGCGAAGTGCTTAAAACCGAATCTTGGATTTTCGAGGGGAGGCCTCGAACGTAGTGTTCGACTAAGCGGTACAAGGGGGTGAACAAAATAGGGATCATTTGGTTCAGCTCGAGAAATCGCTTATTATAGGAAGTGTGATCTCCTTCCTTTTGTTTCAGCGCGTGGAATTCATCTTCCAACTTTTTGATTTCGCTTCTTGGACAGAAGCGTCTTGTCATGAGTTCCCTTAACTCTTCCCATGTTAAGGCCATGGCATCTTCAACTCCTCGTTTACCTTTTCCGTGTTCCACCAGGTAAGGGCTACCCCAAACAGTCTTCCAGTTGCATAACGTACCTTGCGATCCTCGGGACAATCGCAATTGAGGAAAGTGTTTTCCATTTCTTCAAACCAGTGAAGGAGGGCGGTAACACCTTCGGTCCCTTCTATTTTGGGGGATCGCAAGATTTGAAGTGTTTGTAGGAGCACTTTTTAGAGGAGGGTTGGCGACGCTCTTGTCTTCTTGATTGGGAGGGTTGATGGATTTGCGATGAGAGCTTGTTGAACTTGAATCACGATGTCAGGAAGCACTGCGCCATTTGTTTAGCAATTTGTGTGGCCAAGCGTTCATTTGATCTTCCTGACTTTCTACCTCCACGTAGTTGCCTAGCCGACATCTACAGGAACATACATAGGAAGATTGTGAGTTTAAGAATTTTCTAGGTGTCATGTTTCGTAAAAAGAATGAAAAAAACATAATTGGTAATAATTTAACTACATCCATAGGATGTCTTGGGTTTTCTCATGTTTGGGCATCCAATGTCCCGCATACCATCGCCTGTGTAGTCATGTGGGCCCCATGACTATTGGGCTTGGTAGGATTCACATTGGTGTTGGCGGATTAACACTCGCACCACCCGAATGAAAATCGTAAAATATGATTGCGAGATGTCTGGTAGGAGGGTGTCCATGTGTAGACACAATGACAACTCAAAGTGGGGTTAGCTCACACGACGTTTGGTATAGCATGCTTTGGCCTAATAGGTCCTTCGTACTCTCATCGTTAGTCCCCAGGTAGGCAAACTGGTCCTTTATTTTGGATTTATACGAATGCCAAGCCTAGACAGGACGTTCCGACTACCGGTACTTCGTACCCTTCCAGTTACTACATGGCCGTCATGAGAACTCACTTTGATGTGATTTGAAAAATACAAAAATCATTGCAAAAATCATGGGAATCGTGAGGTGTGTGCTCTCATGGATATGATATGTTATGAGGATATGATTCATGATGAGCATTGTATAATAACATGTATTTGTGAGCTTGCTTGCATAACATTGAGTGTAAAAATAAACATAAAGCATATAAACATCATGAATTTTGTATGTAACGCATAAACAATTTAAAATTTTAATCAACTATAGTATAGGCTCTAAGGGTCTAATAACCTATCCAATATCCCTATAGTCATAAGCTCCGATACCAATCTGTCACACCCCGACCCGCAGCGGAATAAAAGTCGGGCCATAATTGGGTTATCACCAAAGCTTATGATGTTTACTAAAATGTTTCATATTTATTAAATTCAAATTACAACTTAAATATCCCAATCAAAATTCATATAATTACAAGGAAATGAAACTATGTAATTAATCCAAAGCTTAAACTTGTTTATTCTTCTAGGCCTTCCTATGTGTTTCTTGTCTCAGCTGGATCACCTGTATCATGTGTAAAACGGGGGATATTTTGGGTCAACAAAAGTTGGCGAGTGAACCTTGATAAAACATTGTTACTAATTTCTTGATTTATTTAATAAGGAAAATTTGTGCAATAATCACATGTGAGCAAACATATATAGATAAACAAACACAAACCACTTTGGATGAGTATATGATATGAATGATGATGTATGTGAGATCAAGGCTCAATCAAACGGAGCCGATCTAATGAGGCACCTGATGCTTAACCCGTCTCCCACGGGGAACTGATGGGCCTAATGAAATGCATGCACTGAAAATGATAAATTCAATCTACATATAATCCACACAACAATTGATACACATTTGATCACGGATAAGATGTATGCACAAGTGTTTAAATATAATAAAAGAATTATACGACACATGATACACCCCAAAACATGATTAAAACGGGGAATTTATAGAGATTCACTCACAATGGGTGCGTTCTTTGAAGACGATGAGTGCGCACGAATTTATGATTCAATCGACGAGTGAAGAACTAACCTAGATAATAATAAAATGATTCGATAAATAAATAAATTTTGTTTGAGATTAATATTTTTAATTAGTGCTCTTAAATGGTATTTTTAGTTTTATTTTTGTGAGTTAAAGAAAATTTTCTAACCTTAATAATCTTATTTTTTAAGTATTTTTAAATAATTTTCCAATTAAATAAATAAATAAAAAGAAAATAAAAAGTTGACTTTTTTGACCGTTGACCGGGTCTTGACCGGTCAGAATGTGTGTTCTATGCGCTGAGTGAGGTTTGAACTCGGGACCTCTCATATACGTGCACGCAGCTCTACCAACTGAGCTACGTGTCTTATCCGAAATATTCTCTGTTTTAATTATATATATATACTAATTAACTTTAAACTTATTTGGTTTTTATTAAAAATGATTTATATGGCCGAACCGGCTTCAGAGACCCGGAGTCGAACTCGGGACGTTCGGTTCGAGTGCGCACAGCTCAACCAGTTGGGCTGTGTGTCTAATCTGTTTAACTAATGGATTATATTACTCTTATAAACATTCTGTGACTTGATCTGATTAAGTTCTAAAAATGTTGGTTTTATTTCTGAAAGTCGGTAACATGTGCGATTCGAACCGGGACGTGTGTATTGTTTGTGCACACAGTCCACCGTTGGACTGTGTGTCTAACCCGTTTGAATATCTGATTTTAATTATATAAATACACGTTTGCATCTTCGTCTTCTCCGCTTAAAAATTACAGAACAGTGAAATCCGACTGTTCTGGTTAATCGATCATAACTTATACTTGTTTGAAATGGAAAGAAGATTAAGTGATAGGGTATACCAAGACGGAGGGTTTTCTTCAGATTTCCAGCAGTGTTCGTCGGCTATGATTTTTGCGATTTCCGGCTGTATGAACTGTTTTAACAGTTTTGATTATTGGTTTGAACGATTAAAGTATAAATCAAAAGATAGCAGAGAAGTTTAGAGAGTTATACCGTCTGATGAATGAATACGGTTTTCTGATTAGTGATTCCGGCAGGATTCCGGCGAAATGAAAATCTCCGGCGACGAGCTTTGAAATGACTAAAGCTTCGAAAGAGAGTGTGATTCTGAGCGAAAGGTTTATAGGAGGTTTGAGTGAGTATTTATAAGGAAGAACTGGATGAATTGGGTCCGAATTTGAGTCTTGATTCGCGGTCAAAGGTTTCCGGCGGTTATGACCGAAATTGACTGCCGGCAACGGTTATGATTGATGTCGTGATCAGTTATGCGCTTCAGTCAAAGGAAAAACAACCAAGATTGCGGAGTTTAGTCTTTTTCCGGCGATTTCGCGTTCTGAGTGTGCGGTGATTTCCGGTTTTGAATTCGGGTTTACTTTAAGCATATTTATTTCAGTATTGACACAAAGAAAGTGTGTGGCGGAGTGGTGTGTTGTGTGCTTGTGTTTTTGGGTGACCCGGGTTCGAAACCCGGCGTCTCCAATTTATTTTTTTATTCACTATTTATTATTAATTATAAATTATGATTTTTAAATTCTAATATATTTATTATTACGTATTGTTTAAAATTAATATGAACCATAAATACGCAATGAAACTTATAACTGGTTATTTGTTTGATAAACGGAGCGGGTTTTGAAACCCGTTTTTTCGACGAATGTTACAAGATTCTACAAATTCGTGATAATGTCCTTAAAGCTCAAAGCCGACAAAAGAGTTATGCTGATAAAAGACGCAAGCCTTTGGAATTCAGCATAGGTGATCTTGTGCTTCCCAAGGTTTCCCCTTGGAAGGGCGTTGTTCGTTTTGTAAGAAAGGCAAACTCGCTCCTCGCTATGTGGGTCCTTTCAAGATTCTCGAAAGGATTGGCAAGGTAGCGTATAGACTGGATCTACCTCAAGCGCTCAGCAATGTTCATCATGTATTTGAACGTTTCAAACTTGAAGAAATGTCTAGCTGAAGAAGGACTTCAAGTACCACTCGAAGATCTTCAAATCAATGAGACATTGCACTTTGTGGAGAAGCCTGTCGAAATTATGGACCGAGGAATCAAGCAATTGAGGCGCAGTCCAATTCCCATAGTCAAGGTTCAATGGGAAGGTAAACGTGGCGCCGAATTTACTTGGGAACTCGAAAGTGATATGAAGACTAAGTATCCGCACCTGTTCGTTACACCTTCCTCTGAATAAATTTCGGGACGAAATTTCCTAAAGGAGGGGAGACTGTAACGCCTTGCTTTTTCATACTTTCCTTAATTAGAAAGTATAGTCGTATTTCTATTCTTGGAACTTGTATTTGTATCATTTTCGTATTTCTTTTTTCAATCTTGTAACCCGATACTTGAATCATAATAAAATTTATACTTGAAACATACTTGTCTTATATGTATTCAAACGTTTAATATATACAAACTAATACTTGTTATACGAGGAAAGATTCATGCATTCACACTCGACACTTATACATGTTATATGCTTAAATCATGCAAAAATGGCAACTTAAACTAAGTTCAAGGACTAAAAGTGATAAAAATCAAAGAAACTTCTGGAATAAACCACCTGCTGCCCGCGACTGAACACTCAAACCTTCTCGCGCCCCGCCAGAGACCTCTAGCGGCCCGCGAGAGGGGCATAATCCGAGAAGTTGGTTCAAGCTCATGGATAGCAATTTTGTGTTTTCTACATTTATTACCTTCACCTAACAACCTCCCAATCTCACCTATAAATACCCCACTCCTCCTCCTCTCAAATCACACCTCAAATCATCTCTTCTCTTCTCTCTAAAGCTCTAAGAGGTCTCTTTCTCTAAAAGATCAAGGCTTCAAAAGTGAGTTCTAACTCACCTCTCTCCTTTTGATCTTTCTTCTTTCTTACCACTTAAAACACCTTTGGAATGTATCCATAAGTCTTCCATGTAAGACCAACTTGGAACATCACCATGTCTAGGGTCCCAAGTGTAAGAGCCTTTGTTTTAATAGGGTTTTACCCACAAGTGTTGTATCCTCCCAAGCTTGTTCTCGAAACAAGACTTAAGTTGGTAGAGTGTGATAACTTGGAAGCCTTGGCTATCCTACCTTCGATCCACCACCTCACTTAATGATTTCCATTACTTTTGTCTTTTACTTTTATGTTATAACTTACCCATGACGATCCTTGTCGTCTTCGTGACGGCTTGTGCATTGGTAAACTATACAAAAGAGGTTTTAAAAGGAAGGTTATTCTCCTACCTCCATGCATGACTTCTATGAACTTCCATGATGTTTATGATTTACTTATTACGTATGCTATATAATATATGTATATATTCGCTAACCGAACTCTTGATGGTAATTAAATGATTGTCCGTCATGGTACTAGGTTACATCACCTTCGTACTTAATTCTCGTTACGATTCTAATGGGTAACCTAACCCATGAAAACACATCAACCCGAATGCGTCTTATAGTGTTAAAAACGAGTATTAAGTCTAGATGATTATTTTCTCGTATAACATACTTTAGTATATTTAAATTCCAAAATCCTCCGATATCCTCCGAATACTTACCAACCTATGTTTTCCTCATGTAGGATAACGTGGTGGTCCTCCAACTCTGCAAGCCTTTCACGAAGGTAACAAGGGAAGCTTAGCAAAACTGTGAGTACACTGACCCACTTTTCGTTTACAACACTTTGGGTGTAACATGTTTACTTATACCAAAACCATAACACTTAAACTTTATGAAATTCACAAACAATCCTATACACATGAATACTTGATACGCTTATGTGAAGCTTATATCTTGGACATTCTTTATGTGATACTTTAGTCATTAGCTTGTTTTAAGCGTTCGTTTGACATGTATAAGTGCTTTAGGAAGTAACGCATCCCCCTCCATCGTGTAATCTTGAGGCCATGTTAAACCAACGTGATTGCGTTAAGGGTTTGACTAGTAGTATTGCATGCCTTGTATATGCTCTTGTAGAATCATAGTTGCCATGAGGATTTGTTTAAACTTTATTCATATACGTATGCTATGCTTAAACTTGTGTACCGCCTTTGCTTTTGCATTGAATTGATATTTTAAAACATGTTATAGGTTGATGAAGAGGATGCTATGAAATCAAATAGCAAGGACTTAGATACACACATTTAGACGTTTAGGTTAATGTTGTTGTATCAATTTTGTTGTATTGTGTTAAGTTTAATTGTTGTATTTGTTTCAATGTTGTATTTTGACAATTATTCTTGAAATGAAATTCGACTTTAAATTAAATATTGTCATTATTAGCGTTGTGAGCAATGAGCAAAAAGGATCCAATAACCACAACGGTGACCTATGTCGAAAGAAGACATCATCGGTCTAGTGGCTGAGCAAATGGCTGACCAAATGGCCTGTGTTATCCCTGATATTGTTAGCCAACTCCAAACCATCCATACCGAAAGCACCTCTAAGTCCTCCAGCGATTCGAAAACCGATGCACCCAAAAAGTCTTACAGTTCAAGCACTTCAATGCTTGCAAACCTGTTGAATTCACTTGCATAGACGGTGTAACAACCATGATCAACTGGTTCGACGCAATGGAGCTTACCTTTCTTCAGGGCGGGTGCCCTGATGATCTTCGAACCCTCAACGCTACCGGGATCTTTCGCCAGAGTGCCCTCGAGTGGTGGACTACCGAGCGCAACAAGCGTGGCAACAAAGCGGCTCATGCATTAACTTTGGAAGAGCTTAAGGATCTCATGAAGGATCAATTTTGTCATCCCCACGAGACCCAGAAGCTCGAAAACGAATTCTGGAATCTTACCCAACAAGGGAGCGACGCCAAAGGTTTGATCGCACGCTTCAAACAATTGAGTATCATCTATCCTGGACAGGTCGATACTATTCCCAAGGCGATTGCCAAGCTAATTCATTGCTCTCGCTTGTGATCATGAACCATGTAGCCGCCGCCAACACCAAGACTCTCGACGAAGCTCTTAGCATAACCATTCAGCTTAACCACAACTGCATCCTTCAGGGGGCCTATGCAAAGGTCTCTACGAAGCATGCGCACCAAGCCATCACCGACATCATCACTACCGAAACACCTCCCTCCCAAGCCAAGAAAAACCAGAACCGAAACAAGACGCGAAGACTTCTGTCCATAACAAGGCGGTTGTTACTCCGCCTAACCCTACACCACTAAATGCCATCACCACTACCCAAAGCACCGACCAGCTCAAACGTGGTTACACTGGTTCTCACCCTCAGTGTACTACCTGCTACTACCATCATCCCGTCGGTACTCCATGCCGATAGTGTGCCCAATGTCAGAGGTTAGGATACTTGTCTAACCGTTGGCGAAGCTTTCCTCCACCAAAAAATCAGCAACCCTTAGCCATTACACCTAATCCTAACCCTCAAGCCCAAGCCACTCTTGTTCGGGCGTGTTACAACTGTGGTGATCCTAACCATTTCGCCAATGTTTGCCCCAAGCGTGCGACTACCAGCAACAGTGTCAGCAGCAACAACAACAACCTGAGCCTACTAAAGGTCGAGCTTTCGTGCTCACCTCCGATCAAGCCCAAAGCTCCAACGATGTTATTACCGGTACGTTCCTTGTGAACCATATCTATGCTTCTTGTTTGTTTGATATTGGCGCAGATAGAAGTTTTGTATCTGTTGAATTTGAACCCTTGCTTAAGTGCGAACGGTCTAAGCTGCCCGATCCTTTCGCTGTTGAAGTCGCTAACGGTAAGACCGTTCCTGTTAACTCTGTCCTCTCTCGTTGTTCTTTGGATCTTAACGGTCATACGTTTTCGATTGATCTCATACCTATGAAAATGGGTAGTTTTGATGTCATAGTAGGCATGGACTGGCTCCGGCAAGTTCGTGATGAAGTTGTTTGCTCGGAGAAATTCCTTCTCCTTCCTCTTCCTGGCGGTGATTCCTTACACGTCTATGGTGAGAAACCTTCCAAAGGTCTCAAGCTGATGTCGTGTATTCAGGCGAACAAATACTTACACAAGGAATATTTGGCCTTTTTTGTGGAAAAGAAAGACAAAGGTCCAGCCTAAGTGATGTTCCCGTCGTTTGTGAGTTCCCTTGTGTCTTTCCGGACGACCTTCCTGGTCTTCCTCCTCCTCGTGCTGTCGACTTTCGTATTGACCTCATTCCGGGGGCAACTCCTGTTGCGAAGGCTTCGTATCGATTAGCACCTTCAGAGATGCAAGAGCTATCAAGCCAGCTTCAAGAACTTCTTGATAAAGGCTTTATATGCCCTAGTACTTCTCCTTGGGGTGCTCCCGTACTCTTCGTCAAGAAGAAGGATGGATCATTTCGCATGTGTATTGACTATCGTGAGCTCAACAAGCTCACAGTCAAGAACCGTTGTCCACTCCCTCACATTGATGATCTCTTCGATCAATTACAAGGCACGCGTGGATACTTTACACAGACGGCACATCTAATGATGATGGCGCAGGGGCAGGTCTCCCCCTAGTAAGCCTCGATAACCAAGAGTTCACCTACGCCATCAGGTTGGAATTCAAGAGCACCAGTAATGAAGCTGAGTAAGAAGCGTTTCTGGCAGGCCTTCGGTTAGCAATGAAAATGGGCGCACAGAATTTGGAAGCAAACATCGATTCCCTTTTAGTCGCAGGATAGGTCAACGCTCTATACGATGCCAAAGGCGAAACGATGGCTTTGTATCTTGAAAAGGCGCAAGCCTTACTAACCAAATTCCAACACTTCAAAATAACCCATGTTAACCGAAGCGAGAATAAACATGTCGACGCACTCAGCAAATTAGCCGCTACAAGCTTCAAGCACCTCGCGCATGAAGTGCGCATTGAGGTACTAAAAAACCCTTCTATTCCTTTGCATCAAGTAAACATCATCGAAGTGGGGAATCCTTCCTGGATGTCTCCCAAAATCGTGTTCTTGCAACACGGAACCCTCCCTGAAAACAAAGCGGAAGCAAGGAAGGTCCAGAACAAGGCACTCAACTAGGAAATGGCGGACGGTATCCTATACCAGAAGTCATTCCTTGGACGGCTCCGCCGCTGCGTTGACCCGCAAGACGCGCAATACTTGATACGTGAAATAAATGAAGGGTTATGCGGAATCCACGCCGGTCTGCGCATGGTCGTAGCAAAGATCATGAACGCCGGTTAATACTGGCCTGGCATGCACCTAGATGCAGTCGGAACACTGCGGAAGTGCGCATCATGACAACGCCATGCGCCGAAGACTTTGCGCCCCAGGAATCCTCTGATCCCAATGACAACAGCATGGCCCTTCCAGCAATGGGAAATTGATATGGTGGGACCTTTCCCAGATGCCCCAAGCGCGGTGAAGTTCATAATCGTCGCAGTCGATTACTTCACTAAGTGGGTAGAAGCAAAACCCCTTGCATCGACCACAGCAACTACAGTTCGAAAATTCATTTGGGAGCACATCATATGCCATTTTGGGTTACCCCTGCGCATAGTAAATGATAACGGCCCCAACATTGCAGCTGAAAAACTATAGCAATGGATGAAGGAAATGCATATCGAGCATGTCTTCACTTTGGTCGCGCATCCCCAAGGGAACGGCCAAGTGGAGAGTATAAATAAAAGCATCGTCGAAGGGATCAAGACGAGATTGGGTACGGCGCGAAGAGGATGGGTATATGAGTTGCCAAGCATCTTTTAGGCTCATCGAACCTTGCCAAAAACTAGCACAGGGAAAACTCCTTTCAGACTTGTGTATGGGATGGAGGCAGTGATTCCTGCAGAGATAGGCATCCCATCACCATGCATGCTGGTTGCGCAAAGCCACAACAATGAAGACGAGCGTAGGCTCGACTTGAATCTCCTAGAAGAAAGGTGTGAACGAAGCGTCTAACGCTGAAAGTCCTGGAAAGCTCGCACCTAAGTGGGAAGGTCCTTACATTATCCATGAAGTCCTAGGAAAGGGCGCATACACCCTTAAACTATGGACGACAGAAACGTCCCTAGGACATGGAATGCGTAGCAGTTACGAAGGTGCGACATGTAAATTAGCAAACCCATTATCGTATTGTCTACTCTGTACATGGCTCTTATGCCTTATTGATTAATAAAGACAATGGATACAATTATTTTTTTATCTAGATGTTTTGTTAATAAAGCGCAAAATCACTTTGGGTCTACACGAAAACACCTTGGTACACAAAGACTCATGAAATTCACTACCTACTGCATGCGCATGGGAGGGGATATTCATACACGAGTTCATTACCAGTTTCATTCGCTATACCTACACAAAGTTGGTCCTTTTCACGCAAATATTGTAACTCGGATAGAAAGAAAAACATCTATTCCATTAATAAAGAAATATGTACATACATGCGCAATGCGCAGTTACATTCAAGCTACATCATAGATATTACATTAAAGATCCTACACTAGTTTTCATCCCCAGCGGCCTCAGCTTCATCCAGAAATATGTCTTTAAGGCGATCAACAAAGTCATCGTGTTGGGGCACCTCGCTTACCAATTCCATAGCCGGGAGCTGTAGACGGCCATACTCCCACTTAGCCTGGGAGAAGGCAGCTTCGGTGTCAACACCATGAGTGGCAGCGCGACTGTTATCCCATTGAACGTCCAGTGCATGAGTGACATGATGCGCACTCTCAGCGTAGCCCTGCGCATACCCATCGTGGCGTGCTGTGACCATCAGCTTGGCCACTGCGCCGTCCAGCTCCGGGAATTAAGAATGGAGTTTGTGATCTGCAATACTAGAATAGGGTTAGAATCAAGAAAAAATGATTGAAGAACAAGCGGAATACTTACATTGACAACTCCATGTTGTTGCATCCACAACATGTTGTTGGCAAGCGACTCCACCAGCGACTCAAAGATGGTGTGGACGGATTCAGAATTCTCAAATCTTTTCTCGCCCGTGTCCACCTTGGCCTCCGCCAATCGCAACCGCTCCTTATCCTCCTGGTTCCTACATTGTAATTCAGCCTTTTCCACCAAGGCCACCTAGAGATCCTTCTTTGCGCCTCCAAAGCGGCACAAGCTGCATCCTGGTTATTTACAACAAGGTTATTTTCATAACTTATGAATCATACAAAACAAATAAATATAGAGGGGTAAGTTTTTACCTTGGTCTGCCTCCAACTCAGATTTTTTCACAACCACTTGGTCTTGCTCTTAGACTAGGTCAGCCTTGGCAGCTTCATATTTGTCTTGCTCTTTTTGCATGCTCCACCATTCCCTTATAATCTTGTGCGTGATCGAGGCGGAGCTAGCTGCTGCCTGGAGGTACGTGTGGTAGGTCTGTTGATGACTTTGTGCAGCGTACGTGTGCACCTTCACTGGGGGGAAGGTCCCCTTGAACAAATCACGGCATGCCGGCAGTGAGAGAAGTCATCTCCCTTCTTTAGCTTCCACACAGGGGTGTGGATCTCTTCCGCGCAGCCTTCATGATACACACTGTAGTAGTAATCACCCGGGGTTTCCTTCCGAGCGGATTAGAGATACTTCGGTGGAAGGGCTTCTACCAGATCCCCCGGCCTCACCCCATGTGTCGGCTCTTCTGCATGCACCCCCTATGGAGCATTAGCTTGTGCACCATCACCGAAAACCACCATCGGTTCTGTCTCCTCAAAAACACCCTCACCACCTACCTCCTCAACAATATCATCAGCAACCTCCATCGGTCCTGTCTCCTCAAAAACAACCCCAGCGTGTTTAACCACCACCTCAGGCTCTACAGCAGTTGATTCCCCACCCTGTGTGTTGGACGCTTGCACGTTTTCACCCACAAGTGGGGGCGGGCGCGACCGTAGTGGTGGGAACCACAAAAGCTTCTTCACCTCCCCCTGTGAGATGACAAACAGTTAGGTAAATGTAAAAGAAGGAAATGGGTGGAAAAACAAGTTAGAAGGTGGTTACCTAAGGAGATTTAGCAACAAGCAGTCAAAACTCCCGCACTTCCCTAGCACCCTCCACGCAGCCTTTTTGGAGGGTTGCGCGGAGATGTCACTCTTTGGACCCCTCTTCCGCTTGAGGGGCTCCGAGCTGGACTCGACCTCCACCGGGTCGTCCAGATTGGCAGTCGGGATCACCACCGGCTCCAGCTTGGGCTTCCTCACACCTACAGGCGCAAGGCCCTCCAATGAGTCAGAGACTACTACATAGTCTTTCCAATGATCGTACACAATGCGCTTACCTTTTGGCAGGCCTGCCCTTGGTTGAGGTACCCTCTTCTCAGTCGACAAGACATGGGCCTTGCCCGCCTCTTCTTTTTTGGATCTGGGCCAATGCCTAAGTCCTTTAAAGCGCATGCACAATGGCTCAACACAATAAGTGATCTGCAAAGATGTAAACACTTAAACAATATAAGGGCTTACCAGCACCAGGCGCGAGGCCAACAGATCTTCATTCTTGGGAGTTCAAAATTCCTCAAGATCTAGGCGTACAAGGTGGACTCCTTTGGGCCAAGGGAAATATTTTCAATGTGCCCCTCCTTCCTTTGGAATGCCACCAAGAACAGCGGCACCCTGCAAAAGAAGAACACATGGTTAGTCTACACACAAGGTGAAATCAAGAAATAATACAACAAGAAGCCAGAGGTATTTACTCTTATCCTCCTCCATGTAAACCGGCCTCTCCCGGCGGTTGGGTTTCCACAGTAAACTCATCCTAGCCGCCACCAATACCCTCCCTGGCAGTTGGATCGTAGGGATCTCCTTCAAATCCTTGTACCAGGAATCCACCACTAGTACAGGGATGGTCTCAACAGGGATCTCCTCCACCCTCCGGAAGTGCATCCGGAGGGGAATCGCATAAGCCCTCATATAAAAAAATTTAGTCTTCCAATCATAGAAACACTTTGGAGGGGAGAGAAAAAAAAATTTCGCCTGTGCACGGTGTTGAAAAGAATAAAACCTCATAGAACAATGGAGTTGATAAAAAATTCGAAACTGGTCGACAGTTGGGGTAACCCCCATCGACCGGCACAAAAAGTCAAAATGCTTTATTCTTACCATCCCCGTCGGATTGAGTTGGGAGATATGGAAATCGTAAAAATCCAAAATTTGAAGAAAAAATTTGTAGCTGGTAACCGGAAGTTACCGTCAGCAAAAAAATCAAGAAATAAGGTGATGTAGCCGGCCAGAACATGGGCGGCTGTATCCCCCTAGGCTGGGTACCGGGCATCTCAGTCCTTGGAGAACCGGTGGCCGGAAACCAGGCGTTCAAAACTGGCGGGTTCCATTTCAGAGCCGGCAAAGAGGTCGAAGCCTCTTCTGAAGAAACGGTCTCAAAACCCCAAGTCGCCATGGAAATCAAGAAGAAAAGAGAAGTTTTGAAAACAAGAAGATTTGAAGACAAGAAAACTCAAGATCTCAGAGAGAATTGGAAAAGAAAAGTTGAAGGCATGAAGGAAACCCTAGATGGCTCACCCCTATTTATACTCATCGCATTTAATGCCATGGGAAACTGTGACGCACGCGTGGATTAACCACCAATATGCGCAGGACGCATGGCAGGCAATTAGAAACTGACAGATCTCACACGCGCGTGGCCGCTACTTCCCCTGCCAATTCATTAATGAAAGTGAGGCTGCACTGTTGACAGCATGCTACAGCTGTCAAATGTCACCTCCAGGACACCCTTTTTTTCTCACCAACCCACCTACAACGTCAACATGACAGAGATTCAAATTTCAACATACTACAAGAATAACCTTGCGCCTGCGCTAAGGATCATACCCTCAACAACAACATACTACAAGAATAACCTTGCGCGTAACGTTCAGTGGTGCGCCTTTCTTGTAACTAATAGGTTGCCTAACAACCTTGCGCGCAATGCGCAATGGTAAGGCATCCTTAATACATGGTCATACAACGAGTCTTGCGCACTCAATGTAACGGCAAGTTAGACCAACTCATAAAGGTCACACAACAAACCTTGTGCACTCCGCGCAACGGCAACTTAGACCAAACCATACAAGTCACACAACGAACCTTGTGTACTTGGCACAACGGCAAGTTAGACTTATACGCGCAGGCTCCTTGACCCTGCATGGATCAAACAAACCCTCTAGCCGCAAAGTCCTAAAACCTTGCACAAGGCCAAGACAAACATGAGAGCAACTCATAGTCTTGGGAACAAAAGGATTCAATCCCTATAACTTTGCGCTGGTCAGAAAGCACTGAAAGCCACGCAAAACGAAAAGCTCAAAGAGGCGTTGACCAATACAAGGGTATAAAGTGGCAGAGCTGTGACCCAATGGTTGCTCGGCAGGTTGTGTCAGACTGCATTCGCATGAACAATAATGTAGAGGCCAGACTGTGCACCAACCATACCCACACAAGTGACTGTCACACATTCTCCATTTTCGGCTGATGACAGGTCTGACACCAGGGACAGCTGCCATAACACGTGGCACCATTCAACATCCGACAAAGCATACCTCCTGACAGAGATCATTTAATGATCGATGCAGAGGGACAGAACGGATATCTCTGGTCGTCTGGGCCGGGCCCAAGGCCCATCAGCCCATCTCCTAAACCCACTTATCTTCGGCTATTAAATAAGGGTTTACCACGAGGTAAAGAGATTCAGAAATATACAAGCTTACTCATTACTTACTTGCTATTACCTTGCATTCACAAATACTTATTCTCACGCCGGAGTGTGATCTCGGAGAAAACCCTCCCTTTTCCCCGTGATGAGGCTAACGGTGTTGCTAGTTTTGCAGATCAGCTCGAAGTGAGATCACCCAGAAGAGCGAACGAGAGACAACCTTTTTGTGTAGAAAAACTAGGCTATAACTAAGATATCTCCGGATACCTCTTCGGTTCAGCCGGTGTTTCTTCATCATCAATCCAACCTATTCCAACAATGGAATTTGTGGCAACTTGAAGATGTTCAAGAAATGTAGTAGGTTGAACAAAGTTTTGAAAAGTCTAACAAAAACAGAATTTTAAATCCAGCTTTGGGCCTAAAAATGGTTTAGTTGCAACTCAGTTTACCATGGTAAACTTATGGAAACACTCCTAGAGGTAGTCCAAGTAGATTGAAATAAGAAAACAAGAAGAAAAGATGAGAAAAAATGTTCAAAACTCATTGTTTTAAACTTGATACACTCTGCCAACATTTGGAGAATTTGGAGATTTAGGAGGATTTGAGAGTGAATTTAGAGTGTGGAAAGAAGGCATGGAAGGCTTAGATTTATAGTGGGTGGGTGGGGGTGGGGGGGGGGGGGGTAGGCTTTGTGTTTTAATGAGTTACTTGAATGTTAAAGTAGGTTAAAAAGGTGAAAACCGAAGTTAATTTACGAGCTATCCAAGCTGCTGCCCGTCAAAGAAGCTTGTGTACATGCCCGTCAAAGAAGCTTGTGGACAGTATGGCTTCCCGTCTAGCGGTCCATAAGGCCTTCCAAAAAAAATAGCAATTCCACTTTCACCCCTTTTACTTGTTTAACTTATCATGTTATACCATGAACTTAATGTTTATTATGTTTTAAGGGTTTTAGAGTGTACATAAGTGTGTGCATAGCATATGATATGTATGATTAGCGTTTCCAAACATAAAGTAAACGTAATTTGTGTCTCGGTTTATATAAGAATGTGCGTATTCGAGATTATTTGTGTATAGTGTAAGCATGAATAAACAAGTATAATTAATATGAACTTTCCATTATGAACAAAGTCTTGAGGTTATAAGTTTGAAATGAAATACGATTACAAGATTTCTAGAAATAGCAAGTATGAAAATACGAATCGTTACAGGTGTTTTTGTAAAAATTGGTCTTTACTAGAATTGACTATCAAATTTGTGATATATACAAGGGTTCATATTTAACAAAACCCCAAATTTCCATGTCTTTCATGATGTTGAGATATGAAAGGCTTTTATCTAGTTAGAGGTCATCAGATTGTGTCAGTGAGAGATCCACTATAATCTATTTAACTACATAAACTTTAATATATACAACACAACGAGAAAACTAGACTTTAAAGATGGACGATTACGTAGGAAAGATGATGGTTAAAGTTATCACCAACAAGTATCCATTGGTGAAGCTTTGGTTGTATAATGCCCTTGTGGGTTATTCTCTTACCAATGGAAGAGTGGCGGATTCACCAACATGCTATTTACCAAAAGATTCAGCGACGAGCCTTCTCTGGCGAAAATTTATGTTCTCCAACAAAATTTCGACCTTTTTCTAACTTATTATCCATGAATTGTATTCCGACCAAGGTCAATTTACCAACAAATAGTTCTTTTGTAATAGCTCGGTAAGTTGTTTTTTTAAAGAAAACGAATAATTTCCAACATTAAAAATTCTAATATATTGGCATACCACATCTGTATTCTGGAATATGATTACAAATTCTCAAATTTCAAATTATATTAGAAAACTACAATCTTAGCGATTCTACCGCCGTTGTTCACATGGTTCCACCACATATGGTAACTACGCATGAATCCATATTTGCTACTTCGATGGCAAATTAAATGTTGCATTCACCATATAAATCCTTTGAGACCACCGATTCCTACAACCAGGAAAATAAAAAAAAAACACATCGATAAATAGAAAAATAAAGTTGAAAATTGAAAAACTGTATGTGAAGAAAGATGAATGGTTTTAATGTTATATACAAAATTTGTGAGTAAATACAGAAGGACAGCCATTATAAATACACTTACGCGAAAACATAGGAATCATCTCTACAAAAGCCTATGTGTGGGAGGTTGTATTTTTTAAAAAACTAATGAAGCTTCCGATGGATAGGCCGTTGGAACTTAGGGTCTGTTTGGTATAAGTTAATAGAATAAACAAGAGAGAATAGAATGAACAAAGTAATGAAATGAACAATCAAATGAAATCAATCATTCCATTCGTTGTAATGTTTGATTATTCACATATAAATAGAATGAAATATTACTTTATACAGTTTGATACACAAAAAAAAAAACGAAGTAACAAAACAAAATTTATTAAAAGCGATAAAAATATAATTTGCCTCAATAGTAACAATAATAATGGTAAAAAATTAATAATAAAATAGTAATATTAATATGAATATAATAACAATAATAACAATAATAATAATATGTTTCTTTCAATTCTTTGAAGAATGAAAAAAAAATACAACTTTGTCAATGAATGAAAATTCTTATATTTGAAAAGAGTTATAATTTTTGTGCAATGCTCTATTCCATTACCAATGATAATCAAACATGGTTTTCTTTATTCAATCATAATGATCCATTTTATTCCGTTTTCAATTCCTTCATATAAAACGTTACCTTACGTTTAGACATCTGATTAGGAATCCAACTTGAAAAAAAGTCTGGTGAAGCTATTTATTGGTCTTTTGCCACCGACGAAATGCCAGTGGTAATAGGAACCGTCAAAAGTTTCCGACGAATTACCATCCACTTCTTAACCTTTGAATTTATTTTTATACTAAAATGGATTTTGACGATATCCGTACCACTCGGTATCTTTCCTGCGGATGTTTTTAATTCTATCACTAAAAAGCCATTTTCTTCCTGCAGTGAAAACTATATAAAATTTAATAGTTATATGAAACTATTTGCATCAATATGCATGACATATTCTTGAGCAGTCATGTCAAGATAAACATGGGATATGACAAAGTGAAACAGGATGCATCTTTCATTTGTGAAGTAGAGTGAATTGAAAAGCCGTTCCAACAAAATAAAAGATAAAAGTAAATTGAAAAGACAAACAAGGGATTTAATGAGCTATATATATACTCTTTTGAATCAGTTATGTATTAAAAATAAGGGTTAACCGCAATATAATTAGAAATCAAACTCGGTTGTAATTATATCGTTGCAAACATAAGATGTATGTTTTTCGTGGATTGTGCTGTTTCAAGATCATGCGTTGAAGTAGAATACCGATTGCCGACAACAAATGTTGTAGGATGTGAAATAGTTTGGGTTTTATAACTTTGTAAAATCAAACTATCATTACAAGTACACATGAATAATGATTGGACTAAACACTTTAAAACATACTTATTTATTTTTTTAACAAAAAAGTCATGATCGATATTCTTAATAACCTATGTGAAAAAGTCACGGTTGTTAATACTTGCCAAAGATTTAAGGTGCGTTTTGTTCGGTGAACATTTTAGAATTGGATTTTGTATAGGAATTGAAATTTGAATGAATTTGATATGGAATTTAAATATTTCAAAAGAATTTGAAATTGTTGAAATTGGAATCTCAATTCCAATTTTGATGTGTTTGGTTATATAATGAATTGGAACGGTTCAGGTCGAACGGTGCGTGTCAAAGCGTTACGGGTTGAAACGGCTCATGTCGAAACCATGTGTGTCGAAATGTTACTGTCGAAAAGGTTCGGTATAAACAGTTCATGTCAAAAACAGTTTGGGTGGATATAGTACAGGTCGAAAATGGTTCGGGTCGAAACAGTGCGGGTCAAAACAATTTGCGTCAAAACAGTTCAGGACAAAAAGCAGTTTGGCTTGAAACAATTCAGGTAAAAAACAATTTGGGTCGAAATTATGTGCATTGAACTGGTTCGGGTTGAGTTGGTACGGGTCGAAATGGTTGCATGATGTATACCATGATAAAAAAAAACTATGCATAATGACACTAGTTTAGCAATATCATAAATCACAATTTATTCTATATTAGGGGTAATTAGGTTTATTTTTGGTCAGATATGGTAAATTATATTTAGTGAAGATCAACATTGGTGGAGGGTTCCAGTATATCATATCCTTCCCATCTAGAGTATTCACATTATAACCTATATATCCAACGTTTTCATACATTATATGTAGGAAAGTTAAAGGAAAAACTAAAAATCGCTACTTTGTGTAGAAAATTAAATAGGAACTAAAGTACATCTCATGGTGTAACCCACAACCATGTGGGAGAAACCCCCATCTCACCATAACGCTATCTTCTATGCGCCTTCTTTTGCTACTAGGCTAACAACCAAAACACCATGGTGCCCCATTAATGCCTCAAATGATGTCTAGGTATTGGTGTTTGGTGCTCCAATTTCATAAAGGCTTCCATGTTGGTGATGACCCGAATCCCAACACATTTGGGACAAGTCTGGGGTTAGGTAATTGGGTATGGGACTGGGTTTGGGATTAGTTTTATTATCATTATTTTTTGGCGGGTTTGGTAAGGCTTGGGATTCGATGTTATACCTGTTTACCCGTCCTGATTACCCGATAAAGTGTGCACATTTACCAAATTATATACCTGAGATAATTTCTTTTATCTTTTTAAACATGTGTGTGCATGTGCTGTCTTCTGAGTATTGGCGGAAACCCAAGTTATTGAGAAAACCTTAGAAACTCATATGTAAAAAAATCTAAAAAATAATACATGTAATATACATGTTTTTAAGGATTTTGCACAAAAAAAATAAAAAAAAGTTAAGCCATTTTCTTTAAAAACAAGTTCCTGCTTAACGGAGCGTAACGCATCTGTTACGTATATGTCACACCGAAATATGTTTGAAAAAACCAAAAATTGGTTCGGCACTTGTTTAAGTTTGGGATTACCTAAACCTGTCCCAAACTCGCCTCATTTCTATCCATTCCCCCTCGCTCCTATGGCATTTTTTTAATTAATTAATTCAAATGAAAACCGGCTAATTAGTTATAATAAATAAAAACTAACATAAAACTTATAAATATAAATCTAAAAAATATAGAAAGTATATATACAAATCATCCCATTAGTTAATAAAAAGCACAATACTAAATGAAAAAGAAATACCACTAGTGGCGTCTAGATTGGATACTTGGGTGCTTGCAAATAGTTCTGTGATCTCCGATCGAATGGCGTTGTGGGTTTCCAAGCAACACAATTGTCTAATATTAACGTTTACGTCGTAATTGGGTATGGGACTGGGTTTGAGATTAGTTTTATTATCATTATTTTTTGGCGGGTTTGGTAAGGCTTGGGATTCGATGTTATACCTGTTTAACCGTCCTGATTACCCGATAAAGTGTGCACATTTACCAAATTATATACCTGAGATAATTTCTTTTATCTTTTTAAACATGTGTGTGCATGTGCTGTCTTCTGAGTATTGGCGGGAAACCCAAGTTATTGAGAAAACCTTAGAAACTCATATGTAAAAAAATCTAAAAAATAATACATGTAATATACATGTTTTTAAGGATTTTGCACAAAAAAAATAAAAAAAAGTTAAGCCATTTTCTTTAAAAACAAGTTCCTGCTTAACGGAGCGTAACGCATCTGTTACGTATATGTCACACCGAAATATGTTTGAAAAAACCAAAAATTGGTTCGGCACTTGTTTAGGTTTGGGATTACCTAAACCTGTCCCAAACTCGCCTCATTTCTATCCATTCCTCCTCGCTCCTATGGCATTTTTTTAATTAATTAATTCAAATGAAAACCGGCTAATTAGTTATAATAAATAAAAACTAACATAAAACTTATAAATATAAATCTAAAAAATATAGAAAGTATATATACAAATCATCCCATTAGTTAATAAAAAGCACAATACTAAATGAAAAAGAAATACCACTAGTGGCGTCTAGATTGGATACTTGGGTGCTTGCAAATAGTTCTGTGATCTCCGATCGAATGGCGTTGTGGGTTTCCAAGCAACACAATTGTCTAATAATATTAACGTTTACGTCTTAATTGGTTGGTGGATTGATTACATGTTCATGACATATCGCTGCACATTCATATCTTGAAACCATATTGTGGAATATAATGGAAGCATACATTTTATTTCTAATATTGTCCATGCAAGGAGTAGAACTATAGCCCACCAAGTTTTAGGAGACCATACTCTTAGTTCGTGTCTTTTCTTACCGCTTCTAGTGTTGTTTTAAACCTTATATGTTATCGTCTTGTGGATAAGCAAAGGGTTTCACAAAAGTTGCTATCTAGGGTATATCCAATGACTAATTCTAGTATTTACTATGGTGCAAATATATGTACAAAACATCGTTGATTGTTGAATATTGGGAATTGGTGGAGGATGTTGAGGTCGTTGTTGAAACCGGTGGCACCAAACAATACATGCCAAACCCACAAGTCTTGGGATGCTACCATTTCGTTCATTATAGGCGAGTATTTGTGGTTAGCTCTCATGTATTAATTATCATGTTGCTGGGCAATTCCTTCATTCATTGCGTACAATCATAGCTATATTGCATTCTAGGAGACCTGTATTTGTAAGAATAGTTCTCTTTGAGTCTAAATCTGTCTTCCTAAAATCTCATGACCATATGTTGGATCATTAGCTAAGTATTCTTGCGTGCGGCGATCACGTGTGGATTCATGATTTCTAGGTACATGAACTACGAATCTTGCGATGTCTCGAACATCATGACTTAACATTGCTTAAAATATATATAAGTCATGGCAGAGGGGAGATGCTATTGTAGGGGCCAAACCATCTTGCTCTTGCTCCTGTATGCATACCATACACCCTAAGCATCAATATTAGTCAATTATAATCAAACACCGGTGGGCCCGGGTGGGGAATAACGTGACGTACGTTGATATCATCATAGTCAATTAAACACAGCACAACGGAAGTCTTGGAGTTTAAATTACTATTACAAACCAAATGTTCAAAGTACGAAAATAATATACAGACGGCTTGTAATAAAAGATCCACAGGCGGATCGTAAAATGTGCAAAATGTATAACGGACTTTGGGCAGATCTAAGGATTTGCAAGATCCTCTTATAATACTACCGAGTAGCTTCCAACCTATTTCGTATTGTACCTGCATCTTAGTCTTTTGAAAATACGTCAGCTTTCGCTGTATATACACCCGACTGAATCATTTTTTGAAAACATTTGAAAATTTTAGATTTAAGTGCACATGACACATATCTTTTATTTGGGAAAGTCAACGTTATAACCTTGTTAACAACTTTAAATGTTTGTCAATACATATAGGGCCCAATACAGAGACTGAGACATGATTAACGTACACACCACTTATGAACCCACGAAGGAGTTATCCCCAACTTGTGGGTAATAATAATTTAGCATTCGCATATGTCGGGTGTATGCCTACACCCCGTGGTTTGGTCGTGGCCATTAACTAACGTAATGAGCCAATGATATCCAGGACACGGTCGTTAACCCCCAATGTTTAAGTTATCAAACAAAACTGATCAAAACAGAATATGCGAATTTACTAGCCACAATCCGGCATTCGGTTCATCCCATTTCCGACCAAGCGGTAATAATTTACCATAACCCAAGCTCGTATAGGGAAAATAAGTCAAAGTATTTACGTGAGCTAGTCTTGATTTAAAACCCGATGGTGGTGGTTGAACCACTGGTGGTGGTGTCGGTTCCACCACAGGTAAAGCGTTGGAGGGTCCACCCATTTGTGGATCCTCTTGAATGGTTGGGTAAGGTTTGGGCAAATGTGACAGCGATCCCGACCGTTGACCAGCACGTACCGACATACGTACTTCGCGTTTCCTCCTTGGTGGCTCAGGTTGTGGTTGGGGTTGTTCCACCGGTTCATATGTACATCTTCTAGCACAGGAGGTGCTGGGGAGTGATGGGAAGGAGTGTTAGCGAAAGTGAATTGGTTCCAATATTGGTCCCATTCGTTAGGACCTTGGTATGGCGATCCAGCGTAGGAGTTCAAATCGCTTTATATTTCAATGGGATGTGTGTTTGATCCCGACGGCGACATTTCTGGATCGGAGTCCTCTTTCATTGGATTGGGTTGTTCCAACTGATTTTGACAGCTGGGAGTGTGTTGAAATAGTGGTTAGGGTTAAATTCTTCATGGTCAGAGTGTGAATGGGAATGATGGGAATGGTGAGAGTGGTGTGAATGATAGGAGTGATGAGAGTGGTAAGAATTTGGGAATTTAGGGGCGAGTGTCTATGAGAGACAGAGTGTCTCGCTGGTTGCCAAGGAGACGAATCTCCTGAATCTTGGCAGGAATCTGAGTTGTGAGGTTGTGAAGGGATGCGCCCGATGGTCCTCCCCTTATTGGACCTTTTCCTCTTCCACTTTGTCCTCTAAATCTTGGCGGCATTTTCCTGTTAAAATGAAGCAAAACAATAATAATAACTTAATAATGAGATGAGTAATCCTAGGTGAAAGCCTAGACTCGGAAGTCTAAGGAATGTGCTATTGTGTAAGTTTGAGATTAAACACAAAAGGCTAGTGTTTAATTATCTCAATCCCTTGGCTCTGATACCAACCTATCACACCCCGTAATTTTAACCAAACACCAGTGGGCCCGGGTAGGGAATATCGTGATGTAAGTTGATATTACCATATTCAATTAAACACAGCACAGCGGAACTCTTGGAGTTTAACAAACCAAATGTTCAAAGTACGAAAAATAATATACAGACGGCTTGTAATGAAAGATCCACAGGCGGATCGTAAAATGTACAAAATGTATAACAGACTTTGGCAGATCTAAGGATTTGCAAGATCCTCTTATATCACTACCGAGCAGCTTCCAGCCTATTTCATATTGTACCAGCATCTCAGTCTTTTGAAAATACATCAGGTTTCGCTGGTATATACACCCGACTGACTCATTTTTTGAAAACATTTTAAAAATTTAGATTTAAGTGCACAGGACACAAATCTTTTATAACTTGGGAAAGTCAGCGTTGTAACCTTGTTAACAGCTTTACATGTTTGTCAATACATATGGGGCCCAGTACAGCGAGACCTGATTAACGTACACACCACTTATGAACCCACGATGGAGTTATCCCCAACTTGTGGGTAAAAATAATTTAGCATTCGCATCTGTCGAGTTATGCCTACACCCCATGCTTTGGTCGTGGCCATTAACTAATGTAATGAGCTAAGGATATCCAGGAAACGGTCGTTAACCCCCAATGTTTAAGTTATCAAACAAAACTGATCAAAACGGAATATGCGGATTTACTAGCCACAATTAGGCATTCGATTGATCCCATTTTCGACCAAGCGGTAATAATTTACCATAACCCAAGCCCGTATAGGGAAAATAAGTTAAGAGTATTTACCTGAGCTAGTCTTGATTTAAAAAAATGCAAGATTTAATATCTCAGTCGTATTCAAAATTAAATAAGTGCAGATAGCATTTACTGGAAGGCTCTAGTCTGGATTATGACATAAGCTAACCAATTAAAATGCATACGGTCTTATTTAAGTCTTAGACTTAGACCGACTAGCTTAAATGATCAAAAACGGTACGATACGCTAGATTAAGCGATGACCGGATAGAATGTAGTTTAAACTCAACAAGTACTTAAGACTTGTATAATATGGGTAAACAATTAACATTCTAGAATTTGAAATTAAAATGATAAGTTTAAACCCGTTTCGGTTAATTTTCCTAAACTAGTTACATATACTTAACCGTATGCATATAAGCGATATCGGGTAACCGGATGAGTCATGAACAAGTTCTATATATCATTATATTGTTGTACTATCAGTAGGATATCAACTTATATGCCTGTTGAAGTTTTAAAATGAAATTATGCCTCATAAGGGCGTTTGGTAATTATATGTCATATAAAAGGAACTTGCATGTATTCTGATTTTTATGATCGTAAACGTTCTGGAAAAATACTTAATTTGTGATATTATCAGTAAGAAGTCGTACATAAGTGTGATTTGTGGTTTAAGACCAAACTATGCAACGAAAGGGCATTTTGGTCATTAAAAGTATAGTTTACGATATTATACTAAATCATTTTATGATCAGAATATTAACACCATAATATGTTAATTACATTTTATATCAGTAAGTAATTCATTTTCAAGTTCATTGTTGATTAAAACCATGTTTTATGTAAAAAAGACATTTTAGTCAAATATTGATAATTTACGGAACTTGTGCATAAACTCATATTATGATTATGATCATTTAATATAACCTAAGAGAGTTATACTACATTGTATTACGATCATAATGTGACCATAAGTCAGAAGTTAACTAATCTAAGTCGGGTCAGAATCGAAAGTCAAAGCAGAAGTCAAACTTCACGACTTTCGGTTGCGAACCGACCCTAGGACTAAAATTGACGGATCGAACATGTTCCCATATGTTCTAATAATTATTACCAACTTGTTTAAGTGTCAAAAACATGTTTATGACATATATAAACTCAGATTATAATTTTTATAAAATCTGACCCGTTTGACTTTTTAAAACATAAACTTTGACCCGTCAATTGACCTAGTAAACGTGATCCTTAGGAGGTGCCCTTTTAAGGGATTAATACCTTCCTAATTACGATCACTTACCCATGTTTATTTCGAATAATGGCTGGATCATAATGGTCTTAATCGAAAGTCAAGACATTTGTCGAAAATGCTTGACTTTTGACTATTAAAAGCCAATAAAAAGAAAAGAGCAGAGATGCAGTACTTACAAGTGATCCAAGGGAAACTTAGAACTCAAAGGGAAGCTCCAAAATGGTTAGGAACTTCCAAGAGTGTAATAGAGAGGAGAATGAGTGAATGAGCAAGGAAATGAGTGAGTTGAGTGGCTATTTATAGTGTAAGAGGGTGTGTTAAGATGAAGCCAGATGTTAGAGGTGTTGTAGGATCTTCACAAGTGTCTAGCAAGGTGTCAAGAGCTGCAAGAGTGTGGCATTTTGTAAGAGAGGTGACATCTTGATAGAATTTTGGGGTTTTAACACTTTTAGTCCATCAAGAATAGTTTTGTGGATTGTAATGAATTGTCCCTTGATTTATATCCAATGACATAATGATACAACTTGGTCTTTTCGTTCAATACGAGATGTATTGAAGAAGAGTACGAATAACCGAACGTTAACGGGTGTCACACTAGATGTTCTTACGACTTATAAGCGTTTACTAGCTTAAACGTGAAAGATACGAATACCTATGGTTTCATGGGTTGAATTACCCAAGCTAGTAAGGTTAAAGGTTCGGTGAAGATGTGTGATACTCAAGAATGGTGAATCACAAGATATCACCTTAACCAGGCATCGTTCGGGTCGAAAAATGACTTATTTATGTAAGGAAAATGTAATAATAAATTCTAGGGGCCTTAGAGTTATTAGTTGAAAGTTAAAATGGTGAAAAACTAAGGTTTCAGGATCTTGCCGTAGGCTACGGTCACCGGGCCAAGCTTACGGTTAGTTATAATTTCTAACCTGAAAGCCTAGACCGTAGCTTATGGTCTGGGCCCGTAAGCTACGGTCAGTTTTATTTTTTTTGTTTTTTAGATTTTTGGATTCGTTTAAGAAATTGAGTGGCTAACTCATTTGAGGTATTATTCGAGGGTATTTACAGGTGTCAGTTTATTATCGAACACGAATTTACGAGGTGTTACAATTAACGACTTGGATTTCAGCGACCATCGAAACTGGCCGCAAACGCCCTAGTCACAAAATGATTTCTAAGGAGTGTTTTTTGTCTATGACTATTCATAAATTATCGTTTTAAATATAGCGTGATACATGGTTTAATTCATTTTAGAGTGTTTATCACAGACGCACTAATATTAGAACTTTGCTAAATACTTCTTAGGGTGCAAGAGGCATTACGCGGTAGTGGTTGCAAGTTGCTAGGATACCGCGGCTACACCGCCACAAGCTGTTCAGGTAGGGTGAGTGGGTAGTAGTAGTAGCCGATAAGGATTGTGGGGTTCAACGTTTATGTAAAGGACGACGTAATGGTATGGGTTCCCGGTAATACCGCCTAAAATGAGTTTAGGTTCTGAGGAGTTTAAACACATGAAATGAAGTGGTATAAATGATTTAATGACAGGGTGATTTATTTATGGGTGGAAAGGTAACACCCCCTTACATCCAACAACTAAGTTAAAACATTCTTTTTGAATATCCACATTCCACTTACTGTTGATATATATTATTTATTGATTGATGGCTACAACCTATTTACTTTTGGATGAACAAGAAAGAAGCTTCATAGGCTTCTTTTTTCTCGTCACTTACACACTCTAATTAATTATTATAACATGATGACATCTAGCACATTCAGTTAAAGAAGGAAATTCTTGATTTGATTTAGTTTCCCGAACTACCATCAATTAGTAAGGTAAGGTACAAATATACCCCTCAATGCTTCTCTACAAGGCCACAACTTTCTATAAATAATAGAAGATGGCCAAGTTGTTAATATATAAATATATAAAAAAATAATGATAGATTAAAACAATCTGAAAAAGCCAAAAAAATACGGAAACTCAAAAAGGGATGGCAGTGGAATTTAAATTCGTATTATTGTGATTGTGTACGTATGGGTAACAGAGTAACTCTCCCGTTTGATACTATGAAAGTATATATAAATATATAATGCAATTAAATATAAATTCATCAATATTGATATATATCTTTTTTAAAAAGCTTTCTTTTTTATAAAACATGTTCGTATAAGAAGTGAATGCAATATCCATTATAAATGCACTCTATCCACAAATTTGGAAAAAAAACATTTGATCAAATTATATAGATACACATTATGTTTTTCTTACCCTTAACAATTTCTTGATGATCATAAGTGGATGAGAACAATTTAACTTGATTCAATTAACGTTGTTTTTTTCACAAAAAAAAAACAAAGATTAAAAATAAAATAATATATGGTAATCATAACGAGAATGATAGTAAACAAACTTAACCGTCTATTAAAAGTAAAAAAATGTGAAGGTATATGAGATCATCATTCAAATCAACTACTTTGTCGTTCTTACCTAATCACAGGTTACTTTTTCATATAATAACGGTTTTGTTTGTAATTAACCGTGACTATGTTTCTATTACTACATATATAGTATAATAATTGTTTATATAAATACTTATAAAAACAATTAAAGAATGATGCAAAATTCGAACTGTAAAACCAAAATGGGCTTCGAAACCCTTTAAAAATCTTCGTTATATTAATCACACACATGAAATGCGGAAGCTAGATAATATAATATCATAATATTCAAGAAAAGTTTTAAACTATTAAAAAAAATTAAGAGAATATTATCAAACCTCACGTGGTTTACACATCAAATTTAAGAACATAATCGTGGGGAGGGAATCCCCTAGGAGTTATGGCTGGTCGTGTCTTGTCGATCATCACCGCCACGGTGATGAGAGTGCGACCCGTTCTCTGGAGGTTCAGATAAACCTGCGGTGAACATGGGTCTGTATGGATTTAATCCGGAAAGCATATTCATATGCCCTTCACCATAACCACCACTATTGTTACTGTTACTGCCACCGTTACCACCAGTTCCCGCTCCCGGTTGCTGACCTGGCATAAGCGCGACTGGAGTCGGAAAATTCATGAAATGTAAGCCACCTGAACCCGGCCCTCTATACACCGCAGCGCTATTATATACGTTTGGAAACGTCCATACAGGGTCTCCGTTCATTACTTGGTGTTGACGGCTAGCTGCCATCCAAAAATTTGCCGGAACCGATGCGTGACTAGTCGCCATCGCTCCGGTGCTCGACTGCATCAAGTAGTTTCCCATCTGGTGTTGCGACGACAAATCAAGCTCTGCTGGAGGCCGCCTTTTCCTCCCTATACCCTCCTCAGTCTCCGAGAACTCATGGTTCCCCTGCGGATTATCCCTATTTCCTGCTTCGCTTGATTCAAACTCATCGTCGATCCAAAACTCAAAAGATTTGATGAAGAATTCTCCAGAAAAAGATTCCGCCGTTGCGGGAGAGCGAAGCTCGGGTTGAAATAGGTAGATCGGAGCTGAGATGGAACGGTCAAACTTGACCGCGAGCTCCGTAGTGAAATATTCAGTGAAGTGAAGTTGGCCGGGATAGTACCTGTTAGCGATAAATATATTAGAAAAAATATATATCGTCATAGTTATAGTTACACTAAACCCTAACTAATATATTCTATCTAATATATTTATTGCTAAAGCACCTGTTCCGGTCGCTGCAATAACTGAAGGCTCCGCCTGTTGTAGCAGCCATTCAATTGTTTCACCATCAGATTTGTGTCCAAGCTCCCGGGTAAGCTGGAAAACCCTAGCAGCACATAACGCCGGCATACGAATTCGTCGGCCACGGCCATCAACCTTCGTATGCCTATCTTTGGTAGACGTTCTCTTCGGCGGTTGTTTTTTTCGATGGCTCACCAGAGGATGTGGTGGTGGTTGTCAGTTGCATATTGTTGGATCTAACTAGATTATTGTCAGCGGCGATGGCGAGTGAAGGGTACGCCGCCGTGGCTGTGGCGGAGGAGGAGCAGCTGGTAGTTTCATCATCTTTCTTTTCAAGTAATTGAAAAGGGAAGTTTGGCCGGTGGTGGAAATGATCATCCCCACCATCCATGATCGCATGAGATTATAATACTCACACACACAGAGTAAAACCTACAAGCAAAAAAAAACAGACACACACACACTTTCTCTCTCTGTCTTTACTTTCTCTCTCTAAAGTTGTTTGAATAGAATTAGGGTTTTGTGGGTCTTCATTTCTTTCTTTTTCAAGAACATATGAACAGTCTCTCTCTTGAATAATATTGGTTCACATTTGTAAAGAGATATGGGAGGATAAGGAAGGAGGACAAGCTTTAAGCAACAAAGATAATGAGTGGGAATTATAGGGTGAGCTTTAAAAAGTAAAAAACAAAAAGAAATCAAAATGGAAATGGGAAAAAGTAGGTTGAAATAAGTATGCATTTGGTGTATAAAGTATTGGTCAACCTACATTTTTAGTCCTTCCAATTGAAAATGATTGATGTTTGAATATAAACATTAAACACCGAACTAACGCGCATATTTGTAGTCGACATCCACTTGTGTTCTTCTTCTTCTTCTTCTTCTTTTTTTTTGAACTGTTTTTGGTATAACAAACTATGTATTGTAAAATTTTTACTTGAAAAGATAAACTTATTTCAAGAAATCCATGAAGTTTTGTTGGACCTCTCTTAGGTGGAAGGGGCATCTTAGGTGACCTAGGTTTACCGCGCGGAGAGGTGCTGCCGCCTTCAATCAGTGAGCGGGGAAGGGTTGTCGCGGTGAATACTCACTGATGCGGGGAAGAGAAGAAATAGAGGGGAGAGAGAGGTTAATGGTGGGCCCCACCCTCTTTCAACCAATCACAAATTTTTCTTGTTTTTTAAAAAAAAAATATTTACCACTTTCTATGTGTTTAAGCACCCTAGTGTGTTTGAGTGTAAAATGTGAAGTAAAGTGGGAAGTTGACATGACATTATATGTTTGGTTAAAAGAAAAGTTTATCCACTCTCTATTTAGGGAGTGCCCCTTCCACCCTTATGAAATTTATAATTAGATGATTTCTAATGAACGCTTTGAGAATATGCAAAGGACATGATAGAGTACGATGAAATATATATGAAGTTGTGAAATTAAGTTTTTGCCTAACTCTCAATGTTGAAGCATGGATCTTTTGAAGCATGGGTCTTCGATCCGGCATTGGATTAGAGTATACATATAAAAAGGAATCCTTTAGATGGGGTCTTGAGGCTTGATCAAGTCAAGGCATTAACGAGATGATTGTAATATGTTTGTAGGGGGTTAAATGCGACAACATATAAAAAAGTGAATATTGTTTGATCTAAAAGGAGAGTCCTCACTTATGGGGAGGACCGATTGGATTTAAGAATCAAGGAAGAAGGAAAGCTTCAAATTTTACAGATATACCATTTGCCGAAGTAGATTGAATATATAAAGATTCAAGAGTTCATAATTAATGTCTTTCAATTCCTGTCTAATTTACTTTTGATTTCAATCTCAACTTTCTACCTTATTAGTTTATTAATGTTTTGTTTTTATTATAAGAACCATTGGTAGTGGACTACACTCTGAGAGTGACTTGCCATCCCACACTGGAGCCAGCTTAGAAAAATATCTACACGTCACACAAAAATCCCTTCATGCATGTATACTACCATGCCTTTCCCTCTATGATCCAGTGGCACGGTGTTCACACTCTATCCGCGCCCATTTCCTTTAAAAGTGGTAAAAGTTGCGTGCTACATCAGATTCCTCCACACCCCTCAGCGTAGTGCTACGCCTAATCTCTTGGAATTGTTTGTTCATACTTTCAATGTTGATATCTATAATTACATTGTGTTATAAGTTTTACATAGTTGCTTTAATTGTTATTTAAAGCATAGTATTTTTTTATCTGCTGAATTAATTATACTACTTATTGATTAACTAAACTTATTAGCTAGGGTAGAGAGATTGTTATTTTGAGTGGTTAGCAGTTAACATTCAATATCCGGTGGTTATTCAACCTTAGGTTGATCCTTTAACAACCTTTGGTGGTTATTCAACAACCTGTTGTACAAGAACCAAATGTTCAAGAACATATTATGAACGAACCAGTTCGTGAAGAACAATAGCAACAACATGAAGAACCAGTTTGTGAAGTTGAAAATATTGAAGTACCAGGTGGTTAAAATGTAGATGTTGAAAGGGATGTACAAGAAGAGATAATGAACTCAGAGAATGTGATTTCGGATATTAATGATGCGCTGCCATCTGAAGGTCCATCTTCAGTGTCATCTAAAGGAAAGGGAAAGGTTGTTGAATATGATGATGTGATGCTTAGTGAGAAAGAAGATAGAAAGTTGGTGAAGCGAGAGTTAGCTGATAGATTAACTGAAGAAAATCAAGTTAAGCTTGTGACATTTAGAAGCAAGGTTGCTACCCTTAGTCCCTTTTCTGAGTGGGCAATCAAGTTGGGTGAATGGAATAATAAGTTTGCAAACATCAGTGTTATATCTTCTGAATCATCGAATGAAGTACCGTTGAAGACTTATAAACGCCGAAGAACGAGTAAAAGAAGTTCGAGTTTTGTGCGTATTAGTCCCGTTGTTTCAAATGAGTAAGTGAATGTAACTTCTATTGGTGCTACTGAAGTTCTTGTTACATCTACTGTTGAGAGTATTTCTATGATGTTGGTTCCTCGTGGTATTCCTTTTCTTCTCCTACACATACTATGCATAATCCTTTAGGAAAACCTCTTCCTGTTGGTATGTTGTTACCATATCACCATTTACGAGTGTTCCTCTTACACCACCAAGAGTTCATGTGCGACAATTATTTACATCTTTACCTAGACAACCAGGTTCGAGCAATTTGTTTGCTTGACCACCTCGACCAAGACCAGTGATGCTGTAGTTAGACCGAGATCTGGTTATGGTAGAACGAATAGACCATCTGACCTAGTGCTAGAGAACCTGTAGGTCCTAGACCTAGAGTTGAACGACTAGTTGGTTCGAGGTCTGATATTCCACGTCCTTAAGATTCTTCACAAGTTCCAAGGCTTAGTGAGTATGTAAGGATTAGATTGGATGAAAAGTACTTGGGTGATCAAACGCGAGCTATCCGGAAGAATATAGAATTTATCACTGAGCAACAAAAGACCATTGATGCCCATTGAGCCATTATGTTAAACAATGAACGGAAGATTGCTACCTTAACTGGAATTGCTAGTCAATCTTGACAGTTGTAGAGTTTTGTACATCATGATAAAGTTTATGCTAAGTATCACACAAAGATGGGTAAACTGAATGAGCAGATTAGGAAGTTACTTGCTAAAATTCTTGAACTAATTTTTGCTTAGGGGAGAGTGATCAAATTAGATGTAAAGTTGATGAGCTTAAGAGATTAGAGGATGATTTTAACAAAGATGATATCCTAATGCTAGAAGGCCTCGGGAGCGCCAAGTAGTTCACATGCTATTGCAACTGCAAGTGAAGCAACGACTGAGGGGAATCTGGTGCTAGTATAAGTGGTTATGGTGGTGGGACAACAGGTGGTACAATAGAAATGATGGAAAATGTAGAGGTTGGAGAAGAACATACTAGTTATCGTCTGAGATTTCAGATCATGTTGAAGATACGACTTCTAAGAACTATTTGGTGAATGATGATCTTTATGAAGGTGAAATTGTTGTAGGCATTGTAGAAGATTGGAAATCAGATGCAGAGGTTGTTGATATTGCTGAGATTGAGGTAAAGAAAGGTGAATCAATAGTGTATACTTGTGAAAATCTTTCGAACATAGATTATGAAACTTTTAGAGAAAGAATTTATTCTGATGAACCTGTTGAAGAAATCTCAAATCAAGAATCAATACCGGAAGAAACAATGTACTCCTTTAAGCTGAAGTGGTTGAAAGATCCAGTTCCAGAGCTGAAGCAGAAGAAACAATATGTTACCCGTGGAGAATATTCAGGTTAAATAATCAGTTGGGATTTTGAAGAGAAACATAAACTTTTGATGATAAAAACAACAATGGAGTTTAGTACTTCAAATGCAGAGCTAAGTATCTATGAATTTATTGGCACTGAATCTACATCGTTTAGCTTAGATTGATCTTAATCACTGAACTACAAATTCCATTGTTAATAGATTAATCAATATTCTAGCTACTGAGAGTCGAGCAAGTAAATGGAAAAGATTCATGCAAGCAATTGGTAGACGGGTGAAGAACAGGAATTTAGTAACGGGGATAAGAATTTACATGATGGTTTACAAGATACCAATGAGAGAGTTCGATTTGGATTGCATAAAAGGAATCAAGAGTTGGCATGTTGATGGGAAGACATGAGAAATGGTTATCAAACGAAAGAGTGACATAGATGAAATTATTCATATTCTAGATCATATGTGGCTTGTGAATATGAGGATTGAAGATATGAAGAACTCAAAAGACTTCTTTACAATATCGTGATGATATGCAAACAATAGCTATGCAGTATATCAGAGTTGTTCAGTTTTGTGTGAAACATGATGTATGTGCAGGAAGTGCTTTCTCATCACATAAATGGAGAATGGCAACAAATGTTTTTTGAAGATCCAAGTAATCATTAAGCAGGAGTCTATAACATCCCAAAAAACGGAATTTGGTAATTCAAACAAATTAACTGGGGATGAGTGTATAATACCATTAGTGGTAAAGTTAAACAGATAAATAGTTAAGATTTATTACGCTTGTTTTATTAAACCGAAGATTTATACATAAGCTATAACTAGGAATATTTCAAACTAGTTATATTATTAGTTGTTTACTAGTAATGTTATATGGGTTTTAACCAAGCAAATAACTAGTAAAACTACAAGGACTGAAATTTAACATATGGGAAACCTTGTTGATTATAACAAACAAAAAAAAGAAAGAAAGAAAGGGATATGTGTGTATGTCGTGTATAGAGAAACGGAGGGAGAAGACCTCCCCAAAATCTCAAGAAAGGCCACAAATCAAATAAGAATTCATCCCTAAAACGATGAATGATCTCAAATTTGTGACTATCTAAGCTTACCAAGCATAAGGTATTTTGTAAAACTTGATTTGATAAATTTCATGTGAAAAAGAAACTTGAAGGTGGTAACCTTGACTTTAATATTATGTTAGTCTGATGAAATTGATAAGGAAATTATGTGTAGGATCATCATACTTGCTAGTATATGTGAGATACTTGAACAATTTAGATGTTTAAGTATATGTTCATACATAACATGAAATGAGATTTTATGATATAGTGAATTTTGATGTTGTTTTCATGTTCATGATCACCATATTTGCTTGTATCTGTGAGTTACTTGATCATTTTAGAGTTCTGATTAAGTGTTCATATGTGTTTAGAAAGGGGGTTTTTACAAGAAGGATGAAATTATGGTTATTTGGTCCAAATTGATGAATAAGCTCATGATAATTGAAAGTTGATGTTAACTTGATAAAGGTAAGTATATGAACTTGTTGAGTTGAAAGAAACATGGTAATGTTTGATTGTAAATTGAGCTATATGGTGGCCTAAAAATGATACCCACCAAGTGATCGATAAAATGCCTAAGTGGGTTTTATCGAATTAATAGTGTGGCTAAGCATGTCAATTGGCAGTTTGGCCTATAATAGAATTGAATGCGAAATATGGTATAAAAGTCCATAAGGGTGATGGCCATGATATTGATGACTAATATAATCATCTTGTGGATATTATGTGATAATTTGACACTTGACAAGCTAGGTGGGAGTTTGGAAAAGAATGGGTCAAACAGGTCAAAGACTTGAGAAAGCTCGAAGGAATGCAATGCAAGTAAAGCTTACACCTCTTAGAATAGATACATTACATAAGTGATAGAAAATATATACTTAAGAACAGTTGTGATTAAATGGCTAAAAATGTCAAAATGAGACCACATAGTGTAAACCATGAAACGGGTAAAAATGGATAAACTATGACGTACTATAGTTGGATATAATAACGACGTATTAAAGTTGAGACCTCATGATGTAAACCATGAACAGATCAAAATGGATAAAGTACGACTCACCATAGTAGGAAATAAACAATAACTTGTTATAGTTGAGACCCCATGGTGTAAACAATGAAACAAGTCTAATGAGTAAAATGGTAAGTAACCATGTTTTGGCGATAAACCAATAAATTACATAAACACTTGCTAACGCAAACCAAAACAAGTCAAACAAGTAAAATTGAGTCTTTAGTGTAAACACTTGGTGACGCGAACCAAAATGGGTTGAGCGAGTAAAAATGAGTTTTTTTGTGGTAAACACTTGTTGACGCGGACCAAAACGGGTCAAACAAGTAAAAAAGAGTTTTTGGTGTAAACAATTGCTAATGTGAACCAAAATGTGCCAAACAAGTAAAAATGGGTTTCTAGTGTAATAATTTGCAGACGTGAACCAAAACGGGTCTAACAAGTAAAAAAAGAGTTTTTGGTGTAAACACTTGCTGACGCGAACCAAAATGGGTCAAACAAGTAAAAATGAGTTTTTGGTGTAAACACTTGCTGACGCGAACCAAAACGAGTCGAGCGAGTAAAAATCAGTTCTTCATGGTAAACACTTGCTGACGCGGACCAAAACGGGTCAAACAAGTAAAAATGAGTTTTTGGTGTAAACGCTTGTTGACGTTACCAAAACTGATAGAACGAGAAAAAAAGAGTTTTTATGATAAACCAACGAATTATACAAAAGATCCCCTATGGTGTAAACCATATCATGCCAAATAAGTGAAATGGCAAGTAAATTACATCTTAGTGATTAGACAAAGAAATATGAAAAAAAGACTTACTGACGTAAGCCATAACGGATCAAATGGGCTAAAATTCTTGTTGAATCACATCATGGTGAAAAACAATATAAGATTAGTCTCAAATGCAAAAAGGGTAACCCAAGAACGGGTCAAACGGGTTGAATGGTGAAGTTAGCACCATTCGAATATGATAATTAATGATTGTCTGTTAAGTCTCATACTTACAGGTAAGCATAATGTATGGTCATGCATTGCCAAGAATTAGAAAGTAAGAATCGGAATGTATTAATAACGGGGCAATCCTTTGACCCATGCAAGGTATGTGATGGGTCAAACACTCGTTGAGGATTTATAACCACGATTAGATTTAGTTGAGTCAGATTTCGGTAACAGATTAACTCAAGTGAGATATATTTAGTATTTGACTAAAACTTCCATGGATAACGGTTCGGGCAAATTAACTTTAAGGTAGAATTAAAAATGAGTTCCTTAATAGAGTTGGTCTTTACGGTACATAAGAAAATAAGAGGCATGAATTAGAGTGCATAATGCCTCCTAATGGGTCGGTTGGGTAATTAACTTCAAACCGAAAGAGTAATTTAAAAAGAAAACACGTTTTCAGTTGACACGACTAGTGAAAACTTGTCCTGGTCAGGTATGGGTGCTGAGAAAAAAACACATTTCAGTTGACACGACCAGGTGGAAACCTGACCCGGCCGGGTAAGGAGGATAAGAAGAAAAAAAACCTTGTTTTTAATGTCTTTGTTCACATGTTTCGATTACTAATCGTTTGACCGTTTAACTTAAACACTAATTTTATTAGTGTTTATGACTAGCTTTCAATAAGACGGGAACCAGACAGACATACAACCAAGCACATGAAGAAGCGAGCACTCCTAACCCACCATTTCCTTGGGATCATATCGGGATAATTAAAGCCTGATCATGCGTGAAGAACTTTTCAAGTCCAAAACCTTTTTCTTTTCAAACGTTAAAATATGAGTGATAACTCGTTAAGTCGGTTCGTCTAGGTTATCTGTTAACCCAGACTCGTAAGATATTTGTTTAAAAAAAGGAAAACAAATGGGACAAAATCAGTCTTTTATTAAATACTCATCAAACGGGTTTGTGTGTTACAAGTGGTATTCAAAGCTCTAGGTTTAAGGGATTAAAGTGTTCGGTTCAGGATTTGGTCGCGCAGTCCGGTATGTTATTATGAATAGTAACGGTCTAACATGGTGGAAAGTTGTGTAAACAACACTTAGGGCTACTATGCAAACGCACGTTACCCCCAAATGAATTGGTAAAAGACCGGTGTGGTTAGCGAACTACTTGTGTTAAAAACTATTATAGAATGCCTTGTATTATAGTACGGGCTCTTATTAATCTTAACCTTACTAATATTTTGTGAACATTTTAGCGGTATGATGCTCACATTGGGTGATGGCGGGTATCTAGTGATCTATCGATGTAATGGTGGAATGGTCAGAAGTATGAAAGTAGGACATGCTCACCAAGGACCTAAATCAAGTAACGTTATAGAATAAAGGTCAAACGTCAATGAAAGCTCGTAAGGGTAAGTATCCCCTAGGTGGACCTTTAAATTATTGTATAAATGGTAGTATGCAACAGCTACATAGTGAATGACGATTACATACAGGATTAAGGCTTGGGAAAACCGGATGGAATACCCATCCAGGATGTCCCAAAAGAGATTGGGCGAGTAATACACATCATTCACAATCGTGAATAGTAAAAATATGAACAAGTTTAGACTTAGAAACTTGGATGAGTGTGACTATCCAAGTAGACATTCCCAATAAGATCCTATTGAGTAAAAGTAATAATCACATTGATGAATGTGATTGCATAAAAATTTTATAAAGTGAAAACATGCTACATGATTTGGGACGAAAATGAGTAAATTGAATAATTGTTAAATGACAATAAAAAGAGGTTTACGAAATAAAATCGGAGACACTGCATGAACCAAGAATTTACTTACATGGGAGGTAATGTGTTAGTTATAAAAAGCTACGCGTACCATGTGTTGATTGTTTACTTTGGCCAAGTAAGTAGTAAACACATGATATCATGAACTTCTTATAATAGGCGCATCTACATCCGATGTAGTAAGGACGGGGTTAATGGGAAGAGTTAAAGGGTCCTTGGGGTCAAGAAACGTTACAAGCCTACTCGTATAAATGGTTCTCATGGGAACTATAAAAACGAAGTATGACATGTGTAGAAATAAGTGGCCCAAGGAAATCCTTGGATTAAGTCATTTTGGACTAAAGATCCATTATTGACTAGAACAGAATCATGAGAATAAAGAGCCCGGGTAATGGGACGTAGTTGAAAGGGAACAATCCCAACTAAAACTTGATGCTCATAAGTGATGGTATTCACAAGAGCAAACCAAACAGGTCAAATGGACATAAGCGCAAACTAGGTAACGGAAGCGTGAAACACTAGAATAATAAACCCGTGAAATAGGTTGTAGTTGGTTGTCATAAGTGATGGTGTTCACAAGATCAAGCGGAATGGGTCAAATAAAGATAAACGTAAACCGGGTAAGAGAGAGTTAAATAAACCAACATAAAGAAGTGATAAATTTGGAAAATAGTTTTACTTAATAGAAACAAGTTTTGGTACTAATAGGTGCAAGATGATTTAAAAAAGGGGAAATCTTTGAAAATGAAATGTTGTATAAACTTAAGTATGACGTGAGGCGATCATGATAAAAAACGAGGTTGTACCAAAATGATGGGGGTATAAAGTGACAGGTGACTAATGCGTCTAACTGGCATGACCAGTAAAGGTCAAATAGTGTTTATAACCTAGCCATTACGCTCGTCTTAATTAGATTATTAAAGAATAAAGTTTGAGGGTGCTCAAATGAAAATCGAAACTAATTCCCTTAGGTTTGACCCAAAGAATCATGTAAGAAAGTTTTCAGAGACGAAACCTCTTTAGGGGGGGGGGTGTAAAATTGTAACATCCGAAAAACACAATTTGGTAATTAAACCAAATTAACTGGGGATGAGCATGTAAAATACGTTAGTGGTAAAAGTTAACCTGATAAATATTAAGATTTATTGTGGTTGTTTTATTAAACCGAATATTTATACGATAAGCTATAACAAGGAATATCATTAGTTGTTACTAGTAATTTTATATAGGTCTTAACAAGCAAATAACTAGTAAAACTACGAGAACTAGAATTGAACATATGGCAAACCTTGTTGATTAAAACCAACAAAGAAAGAAAGAAAGAAAGGGATATGTGTGTGTGTCGTGTATAAAGGGAGGAGGGAGGGAGGGAGGGAAAAGACCTTCCCAAAATCTCAAGAAAGGACACAAATCAAAGAAGAATTCATCCCTAAATCGATGGATGATCTCAAATTCGTGATCATCTAAGCTTACCAAGCATAAGGTATGTTGTAAAACTTATTTTGATGAATTGCATGCGAAAAGGAACTTGAAGGTATATGTGAGATACTTGAACAACTTGAGGTTTAAGTATATTTTCATACATGACATGAAATGTGTTTTTATGATATAGTGAAATTTGATGTTGTTTTCATGTTCATGATCACCACATTTTCTTGTATGTGTGAGTTACTTGATCATTTTAGAGGTTTGATTAAGTGTTCATATGTGTTTCAATAGGGGTTTTGACGTTAACGATGAAACTGTGGTTATTTGGTCCAAATTGTTGAATAAGCTCATGATTATTGAAAGTTTATGTTAACGTGATAAAGATAAGTATATGAACTTGTTGAGTTGTTGGATCGTAAATTGAGCTATATGGTGGCCTAAAAATAACACCACCAAGTGATCGATTAAATGCCTTAGTGGATTTATCGAATTAATAGTGTGGCAAAGTATGTCAATTGGCAATTTGACTTTTAAAAGTCCATAAGGGTGATGGTCATGATATTGATGCGAAATGTGGTATAAAAGTCCATAAGGGTGATGGTCATGATATTGATGTCTAATATAATCGTCTTGTGGATATTATGTGATAGTTTAACACTTTACAAGCTAGGTGGGAGTTTGGAAAAGAATGGGTCAAAGACGCGAGAAATCTCGGACGAATGCAGTGTATGTAAAGCTTACACCTCTTATAATAGAATAAATACATAAGTGATAGGAAGTATATGGTTAAGAACAGTTGCGGTTGGCTAAAAAAGTCAAAATGAGACCCCATCGTGTAAACCATGAACGAGTCATCATGGATAAACTATGACACACTTTAGTTGGAAACTAACAACGACGTATTAAAGTCGAGACCTCATCGTGTAAACCATGAACGGGTCAAAATAGATAAAGTACGATGCGCTATTGTAGGAAATAAACTATGACTTGTTAAAGTCGAGACCCCATAGTGTAAACAATGAAACATGTTGAATGAGAAAAATGGTAAGTAACCATGTTTTGGCGATGGACCAATGAATTTTTAAAATAGTCACTTGCAGACGCGAACCAAAACAAGTCAAACAAGTTAAATTGAGTTTGGTGTAAGTACTTGCTAACGCGAAACAAAACAAGTCGAGCGAGTAAAAATGAGTTTTTGGGGTAAACACTTGCTGACGCGAACCAAAATGGGTTGAGCGAGTAAAAATGAGTTGTTGGTGTAAACACTTGTAGACGCGAACCAAAACCGGTCAAATAAGTAAAAAATGAGTTTTTTTGGTGGTAAATACTTGCTGACGCGAACCAAAACGGGTCAAACAAGTAAAAATGAGTTTCACTTGATGACGCGAACCAAAATGGGTCAAACGAGTAACAATGAGTTTTTGGTGTAAACATTTGCTGACGTGAACCAAAATGTATCGAACGAGTAAAAAAATGAGTTTTTGGTGATAAACCAACGAATTATACAAAAGCGACCCTATAGTGTAAACAATAATATGTCAAATTAGTGAAATGGCCAGTAAGCACATGTTAGTGATTAGTCAAAGAAATATGAAAAAGAGACCCAATGACATAAGCTACAACGGGTCAAATAGGTTAAAATTCGTGTTGAATCACCACAGTGATAGAAAATATAAGATTAGTCTGAAATACAACAAGGGTAAGCTAAGAACGCGTTAAACGACTCGAATGGTGAATTTAGCCCCATTCGAGTATGATAATTAATGCTTGTTTGTTAGCTCTCATACTTACAGATAAGCATATTGTATGAGCATGCATTGCCAAGAGTAGAAGGTACTGATAACGGGTCATTGCTTTGACCCGCGCCAGGTATGTGTAATGGGTCAAACTCTTAGTGAGGATTTTGACCCCAATTAAAGTTGGTTGAGTCATGTTTCGGTAATAGATTAGCTCAAGTTAGAATGCATAATGCCTCCTAACGGGTTGGTTGGGTAATTAACTTCAAAATGAAAGAATGATTGGAAAAGGAAACACTTTTTCATTTGACATGCCCGGGTGGAAACCTGACCCGATCGGGTAAGGGTGCTGAGAAAAAGACACGTTTCAGTTGACACGTCTGGGTGGAAACCTGACCTGGACGGGTAAGGAGGTTGATAAGATAAAACAATTCTTGTGTTTAATGTCTTTGTTAACGTTTCGATTACTAATCGTTTGACAATTTAACTTAAACACTAATTATTTTAGTGTTTATGACAAGCTTTCGCTAAGATGGGAACTAGACGGACGGATGAACAAGTACGCGAAGAACCGAACACTCCTAAACATCAATTTCCTCAAAATCATGCCTTTGGGATAACTAAAGCCTGATCATGTGTGAAGCAAGTCCAAAACATTTTTGTTTTTAGACGTTAATATATGAGTGATAACTCGTTAAGTCGGTTCATCTAGGTTATCAGTTAACCCAGAGTCCTAAGATATTAGTTTAGAAAAAAGAAAAAAAAATTGGGACCAAATCATTCTTTTATTAAAATACTTATCAACCTCTAGGCGTTACAGAAATGCACTAAAAGTGATAAAGTGCTGGATCGACTACTTGGAGAATTGGAGGACCTTTTATGTTACTTTTGTATAATGATGTTTGTTGGTTTATTCCAAAGTATGTAATTGTTCCGAACTACTCAGTGTAATTTGGAATGGTGAGTGTTAGTGTTTTGTTCCGTGGTATAGGATGGAGTAATTCAGAACTTATATTGTTCTGTATTACTCATAATGGCCTATATATATGGTCTGTTTCATGTAATGAATAGACTCTTGGGGCATTTGTAATTAGAAGTAAACTCTGTTTTTTCTCTGTTCATTAATCCAAGTGTGAATTTATCATTTGGTCATTCTATTTCTACCATTTCTTAGTGATTACTTACAGTGTATGCGTATATGATAGGTTTCATACATTGTATGTGATTAAGTGTTTGTATTAGATCCTGTTATCGAGAGGTTAGGCGACCTTACAAAAGCCATTAACATTAAGCCCAAAATTTGTAAGTGCTTTGAGAGGCAAGTCATTCCTTATAAACCAAGATTTTTTTTCTGTCCACGCTAAAGTGAAATTTGCCAAGGATATTACAACATATTTCGATTAATAAATTATTATTGCCCTAAAAAATAACTTAGGGCCAAGAAAACTCCAAAATAAGTTGGTTGATATGCTGGAAATCTGCCAATATAAACTCATTTATTACCGAAAATATGATTTGGGCTGAACATATTTGGGCTAGGATCAGTTGCCGTTTTTACCCATCAGTCTCAACATACTCAACAATCTTTCACTTGAAGGTGATCACATTAATTGCGTTCAATCTTTGTAAAGTTGTAATTCTATTTCAAACTAGTTGTAGTGCCTTCAAATAAATTAACCTTGAAACTCAGTTGAAGCTACACAGAGCTTCACCTTATCCAATGACCATATCTAATCTTTCATAACCAGTCCTATTGTAACCAATCCTGTATAGTGCTGAAAAATAATAGGGTTCTCTAGTTACTTTACTAATTCTCTTGACCCACGACACTTTACTTGATCTCCCGGCGCCCTATGCTTTACTAGATATCTTGACTCACTAATCTATATTGGATATCAACCTCACTAACTTGTACTAGATTTCTTAACCAACATATTTGTACTGGATCTCTTGATCCACTGTATCTACTTGATCACTTCTAACCCACTATGGAAATGGATCTAGAGCTGGATCTTGAGAAGGTGGAATATCTTCAACCTTAGGACTCCTACTATGACGAATATCTCAAGAATTTGTGGTTTCCATTAATATATCATCTTCAGTTCATGAATTCTTTCCTTGCGTTCAATTCTTTGATAAATCTACAAACATAACGTGTTCCTTTCATGTATGTTCTTTCTGAACCTAAAAGGTAATTGTTTTTTTTCATGTTAGGCTCACATTAAATAACTTCCACTTTCGTCTGGAAGTGCCGCCTTCACTTTTATCATCTTCACACAAGGTGAGCTTGGTACATACGTGACAATGCTGTAGGCCATACTCTTCGCAAATGAATGTATGATCACCCCTAAAATTTTTTGATCCATCAAATACCAATCCGCGCTTTCCATGTCTTTGGCTTATGTTCCAACAACAACTGCTATAACTTTCTATAATAAAGATAATCTACTACTGGCATATTCTAGAACCCAAAACGGGCCCATTAAACTTATCAATCTTGGTTTTCCTGTTTCTGCCATGATCTCCAATTAATCGCATTAACCTGAGGTCTAATACTGTTTTTTAGGTGGTGAATATCACGACTTTCCAAGACAAGAAGAAAAGAAACGAAACTGCAGCAGCGAAATTGTTGCTGTTGACTTTCCGTTTGACCAGCTTTGACCGGTCAAGTGTTAACCAGCGACGGTGCAAGCTATGTTTTACTTTCACATACCCAACACACATATTCCATTTACCTATATTTTACTGTCACATCATTATATAACAAATACTCTTATTGTTAGGACGTTTTGAGACCGTTGATACTTGAGTTTAATAGTTTGAGCTGGTTTTGTAATAGTTAGTAAAACTAGAAGGGCCAATAGTGTAATTTGTGAATCTTGTAGGTGGGCAGCGTATTTATGTTCCCAGCGTATTTAATAAATATGTTGGGTAGTCAGTAGCTATATATATGCATATAATGAAAACCCTTGTCCAAGGTTCTTGCACAGATTTTGGTGATTGCTCTTGTGTTGTGATTATTGTTCTTGTGCTTAATTCGAATATCCAGGTGCTTTTCGTGATTATATCTTTTGGGATTCCAGTATACAACACTTGTTGTTTGATCCATACAAGAATCTTCATCTTCATTCTTTGGTTTTTCTTAACGTTTACATATTCAAACAACTAATCTATAGTTGTTTGGGTGATAACAATCAACCAGTGTGATCCAAATCTGATTTGGGACTCACAATTTGGTATCAGAGCCTTTGTGCTCTTGATTTTTTGATTTTTTGTTAAGATTCTTCAAGTTTTGAAGGTTTTTCAAAAGTTTTCAAAGTTTCAAGGTTTTTCAAAATTTTTAACTTAAAATGCCTTGATCTGGCTGTTTAATCATTTGGTTGTTGTTAATCAGTGGTTTGGTAAACATTTGGGTCATTTTGGTGCAAAGAAACATGGATTTTGAGTCGTTTTTGGGTGATTAGAGGGTTTTTGTTCGTACTTAAACCCATATGGGCGTATTTATTTGTTGAAGGCAGTGTAGAAAATTATGAATTCACATTTTTATTGTTGAAGATCGCGTAGTTAACAAATACGCCGGGTTAACACCAATGGATTTGTTGATTTTTAGCGAAATAGTGCCAGCGTATTTAATCGAAGGCGACTTCGAAGTAAGTGATAAAAATCCTTAGGGATTTTATCACATGATCGACATATTTAGCCAAACTTATAAATGTTTTTCATGTTCCAGCGATTTAGCTAATTTCGCAGGATAAAGTCGCCAGGGATCTCCAGCGTATTTAATTCAATTGCAGCGTATTTGTCATCTGATTTCATACTTCCCAGCGTATTTAATCTCTGATTAAGCAAAATGTCTCTCAATCAACTTAACCCAATAGCACAAGCCGAGTTGGAAATAGGAACAACTACAAGACCTTCCAAATTGAAAGGATCTGAGGATTTCAGCAGTTGAATGAACTGAATCAAAGCCTTCTTTGAGTATACCGACGGATGTCTATCACGGTGGGTCCACACGTTCCAATGATAATTCGCGACGATATTCGTATGATCAACAAAGATCCATCTACGTTCATCGAAGAAGATAGAACTCTCATTCAACGTGATCGCAGGGCTCAGGCTGCTCTTACAATGGCCCTGTCCAAGGATGACCCCAACTTGTTCGAAGAGTACACTTCCGCTCATGAATTGTGGTTGGCCCTTATTGACCATTGTGAAGGAAACGAGGAGCTCATGGACAACAAAAGAGACATGGTTCAGAAAGAGTACATGTTTGGAAGTGTTCGTGGTGAAAGCTTATCAGATCATATCAGTCGATTTCTGAGAGTGCAGACTAAAATGAAGAAAGTGGGAAATCCAGTTGCAAACTATGCATCCGTCAAGAAGCGGCTAGACTCACTCCCTAAAGAATGGATCCTTTAGTGTATAATGATTAAAAGAACTTTCTTGACAAGCACAACTCCTGTCACACTCTCAGAACTGATCAAACTCTGAAAGCCTTCGAAATGGATATTGTCAAGAGAGAGATGAACCAAATAGGATATTCATAGAAACTTACTCAATCAGCTGCTACTACTTCTACTCCAAAAAATATGGCGTTTCTTGCTCCCATAACCTCCTGTGGATTGAATCATCAAAGTGCTGCTGAATCATATCCCAACGCTTCCGCAAGCTCCGTAAAGGCCTCATCATCCACCGAGAATACTACCGTGGCCAGTGATGCTCAAGCACTTAAGATATCCACAAACATGTCGCTCTGTTTAACACCTTCTTGAGCAGCTATGAGGCTCTCATGTCAGGTTAGTTGAAAAGAGATTTTCTCACTGCTGAGGACATGTATCAAGTGGATCCTGATGATATGGAGGATATGGATTTAAAGTGGCAGATGGCGATGATCACTCTTCGATTAAAGAAATTTCAAGATAAAATAGGAAAAAGGCTAGCTCTGGGAAAAGCTGGATTTGACAAGTCCAAGCTAAGATGTTACAATTGCAAAAATCGGGTCATTTCAAGAGGGAATGCCCTTTGCTGAAGAATGAGAATGCTGAACTTAATCAGACAAGAAGGCCGAGTGGCTATTGAAGGGAGTGATAGTGTTGCTGAAAATAACCAAAAAGCTTTAGTGTGGAAGATTACGACTGGTCAGAGGAAATAGTTAGGCTAAAGGAGAAGTCAACAAAGCCCTCATGGCAAACATCTCTACTGTTTCTGTCACATCTTCATCAAATTTGTGGAAAAGCAAACCGTCAGGATTCCCAGAGATGACAAGGGTCTGAAAAGCATCATCAATCCTGCTGAACCAACTTCAGAGAAGGGAAAACAGATAGCTGAGATGAATGATTTGAAACTAAAAGCTCAAGAAGCAATCAGTAGCAGCAAGAATGAAACGATTGGAACTTCTACAACCGCCATGAAGTCAGAAACTGAGGATAAGGATTTGGTAAATAGCATACCATATGAATTTAAACAAAGTTGTGCTCCAAACCGTGTTTGAACGTCGTGGCACATTACAAATCACTCAACCCGACATAATTAAAGAAAAAGAAAAGGTTTTAAAAATTAATCAAGAACTAAAAGAAAATGAAGCTGCATATCAAAGAAAGTTGAATTCAACCGTAGTTGAAATGAAGACTTTAAAAGAATTTGTTTTTAGAAAAGATTTTATCATAAATGATTTGACCAAAAAATTAGAAAATCACAAAACGAAAATAACAAAGTGCAAATCATTATTGATAAATGGAAAATTAGTCAAAAAGCACTGGTATATATTGTAAACTGCCAACGACCGACATTCATAAAGGATTGAATCGGATATAAGGATATGTTCGGAAACGAAAGAAAAATATTTCCTCCTCCGCACAACAAAAATTATGTCCCTGTGCCATCTCCTGATCCTAAAAATGACTTAATCAATAAAAATGATCTTTTGGATCAAAATGCTTTTTACAAATCCCAAAACAATACTAACATGTCTGAAAGCAATGCAGATCTGTGTGAGGGTCAAGAAGATGTGTGCGATGATGAAGATGATTGTGGAGGTTCAAAAATAGGAATCAGTTACTCAGGCGTCAGTAATTCAACAATTAACTGGTTCGCCTGGAATTGTAATAAGACAAACATGCTTCTATTCAGGATAACTGTAATAGTTTGACTAGGATGGATAACTGTAACGCTTTATGCCAAAATTGAGCATTCGGGATGACTGTAATGGCCTTGCGCCTACACTTAAGACTCACAACCAAGTGCATGCTGAGGTTGAGAGTCATGACTTAAACTCTGTTTTTAATGATGAACATGTTATGCTTGAATCTCCTGTATTTGTCCCAGAATTGAAGAAAAACAGATTTGGAAAGTTCCTTACAGAGGAAATTCCCGAGTTTGTTCCATCAGGTACAGGTACATCAGAGACTGATAAAGACTTTACTGAAGAAAGCAATAAAGATAATTCAAGTACAACAACTTCAGAGAAATGATGGAGAAATGTCAAGTGAAAGTCAAGAATCAATCTCATCATCAGATTGTGAGGACAGTGAAGACGACATTGAGGATGAAAATCATCTTGACAAGAAATTGAAGAAAGTCAAGATTCAAGCCATGTTACGTCATCAAATTCGTCAAGCAGCTCCAGATTCTCATCACATACATTATCTTCGCACTCGGTACCCAGGAAGAAAAGATTGAATTGCAAACAATGCTTTCGCTATGGTCATTTAAAAGCAAGAAATTTTCTAAACCTAATCAAGATCTGGTTAAAAGTTTCACTGATCAATTTGACAATCTGAAGAAATCAGTGAAATGCATAGTAAATTCAACTTGTATTTGGAAAAGAAAAGAAAACACTATTGCTCAAAACCATGATAGATCTAACGTAAAGCAATTCTGGGTTCCAAAAACTAACTAACTTGTACATATTTTGTTGTTGTTGTTGTACAAAATAAACTTCAAAAATGGCTTTGGATACTCATGGAATATATTTGGCATGTTGATAGTGGATGCTCCAGGCATATGACCGGCTTAAAGGATCTGCTTAAAAACTTTCGAGTTATCGATGGTGATTTCGTATCCTTTGCCAGAGACGAAAAGGGAGGGAAGATCGTTGGAATGGGTGACGTCGTGTCTGAAGCACTTACTCTAGAGAACGTAAACTATGTTCCAGAGTTGTGTTACAATCTCATGAGCGTATCACAAGTCTGCGACAAAGGAATTCAGTGCTGTTAATGACATGGAGTGCGTATTCCTCAAGCCCGAATACTCCATCCCTGTAGAAATGATCATGCTCAGAGCTCCCCGTCAAAACAATATATGTGTGCTAAATATTAAAAATGCTAAATCAAATGAACAAATGACATGCCTTATTTCGAGAGCATCAGAATCGGAATCACTGCTTTGGCATAGGCGTTTGGGGCATGTGAACTTCAAAAATATAAATAAGCTTTCTAAATTAAATTTAGTAAGAGGTTTACCCATGAAAGATTTTCCTTTTTCAGAAAAATGCATCGCATGTGCCCAAGGAAAACAACATAAAAAGCCTCATAAATCCAAAGCGGTGAATACGATATCTGCCCCACTTCAATTACTTCACATGGATCTTTTCGGCCCTATAAGTATTAAAAGTTTAGCTAAAAGATCTTATTGTTTGGTAATTACAGATGATTTCTCACATTTTTCATGGGTATATTTCCTTGAAGCCAAAAGTGAGACAACTTCCATTCTGAAAAGCTTCATCCCTATGATTGAAAACGTAATCAAGCTGAAGGTGAAATCCGTAAGAAGCGACAACGGGACATAATTCAAAAATCATATGTTTGTCTCCTCCTGTGAAGAAAAAGGAATAAGCCTTAATACAGTGCTGCCAGAACTCCTCAGCAAAATGGGGTAGCGGAACGAAAGAACATAACACTCATTGAAGCTGCTCCAACTACGCTTGTAGACTCCAAGCTTCCCATAATCTTCTGGGCTGAAGCAGTCAACACAGCATGCTATGTTTTGAATCAAGTTCTCATTGTCAAACCTCATGGAAAGGCAGCTTATGAACTACTTTTCAAAAGGAAGCCTCTAATAGATTTCTTTAGACCGTTCGGGTGTTCCTGTACACTTCTCAACACAGAAGATAATCTCATCAAGTTTGAAGCAGTCGGTGATGTGTGCTACTTCATGGGCTACTCATCTTCTCAAAAGGCATATCGAGTCTACAACAAACGAACCAAGATGGTGATTAAATCATGCTACGTCGACTTTCAAGAAGAAACTTCGCTAACACTGGAAGCGCTCCAAACTGGTTTTATGACGTAGACATTGTATTCAATACTTTCGACATCGCTGAACCTGTCACTGAATCCGAACCTGCAGAATTAACCCTATTAGAGCCATTGTTTGATCCTTCAGACATTGGTTTCACTCCTTTTACAACTCGTTTCACCCCAGTCTCTGCCTTTCCTACCCTTCCTGTTATCGAAGTAGATGGTGACACACCGGCTGAGAATGCATCTGCACATGATGATTCTTCTTCACATCAGATCATGGATGAACCACCTAAATAAGACGAAACTCCAATTATCTATGTCGACAAACATTTCTCTAATCTGCCTCAACAAGTAGAAACTCACACCAATGCAGGATACAAGACAAATCGAAACCATCCAACTGAAAATGTCATCGTTCTGTGGAAGATGGAGTTCGAACTTGTGGTCAAACACATACCATCAACACAGGAATGTATGCAGCTTTTTCTCTCGCAGTCTGTCCCAAGATACATCGGAGAAGCCATTCAAGACTCCAGCTGGGTACAAGCAATGCAAGAAGAATTAGCTCAATTTCAGAAGCTTAAAGTCTGGGAACTCGTTGATTTGCCAGATGGAATGTCTCCCATTGCTACTAAGTGGGTGTTTCATAACAAAATGGACGGTCGTGGTGTAGTTATCAAGAATAAGGCAAGATTGGTAGTTCAAGGTTTTCGGCAGGAGGAGGGGATTGACTATGAGGAAGTTTTTGCACGCTTAGAAGCTATCAGAATCTTCTTATCCTATGCTTCGTTTAAGAACTTTAAGGTGTTTCAGATGGATGTAAAGAGTGCATTTCTATATGGGAAAGTGAAAGAAGAAGTCTATGTTTGTCAACCTCCAGGTTTTGAAGATCCTCACTTCCCTGCAAGATACTATAAGCTTGACAAAGCACTCTATGGTCTTCATCAAGCTCCTCGAGCATGGTATGAGACTTTGTCAACATATCTTCTGGATTGTGGGTACTCAAGAGGCAAGATAGATATGACTCTCTTCATGAAAAGGATCAGAGATAATGTGATCTGGTGCAGATCTACGTAAACGATATCATCTTCGGGTCCACTGTGAAGCTCTTTGCAGGGGTTCGAGAAAGTTATGAAGGCAAAATTCGAAGATAAGCATCATGGGAGAACTTAAGTTTTTCTTGGGATTAGAAGTGAAGCAGAGGGAAGATGGCATCCTCATTCATAGGCTAAGTACATCAGAGATATTCTCTCCAAGTACAACATGAATGATTGCAAATCTGCCAGCACACCCTTTGCTGCTCAGATGGAACTTGCTTCTGATCTTCAAGGAAAACCCGTGAACAAATCTTTCTATCGATCAATGATAGACTTGTTGATGTATCTGACCGCAAGTAGGCCTGACATTATGTGGGCTGTCTGTCTTTGTGCGCGATTTCAGACGGATCCTAAAGAATCTCATGAAGCTACTGTCAAAAGAATTTTCCGCTATCTGAAAGGAACACCCAAGCTTGGTTTATGGTACCCTAAATATAGTAATTTTGATTTAATTGCTTATTCTGACAGTGATCATGCAGGTTGCAAAGTTGACAGAAAGTCTGTCTCAGGTGGCTGTCAATTTTTAGGAAATCGTCTCATATTGTGGCAGAGCAAGAAGCAGACAATAGTCTCCACATCTACCGCTCAAGCTGAATATACCACAACTTACAGTTGCTGTTCACAAGTTCTTTGGATACAAAATCAGTTGTTGGATTACAGAATCAACGTTATGAAGACTCCCATATTCATTGACAACGAGGTGTGTCTAGGAATTGTAAAGAACCGTATCCACCACTCCAGAACAAAACACATCGAAATTCGCATTCATGTGATCATAGATGCGTATGAGAAAGGATACATTTAAGTGGTGCCGGTGGATACAATGCAACAAAAAGCTGATATATTCATGAAAGCCTTCGACAAAACTCGCTTCAACTAGTTGGTAACCTGGTTGGAAATGGTCAATTTCTTTGTATGGAAATGATCTAAAAAAGGGTTTTAGTAATAATAATAATCTCATAAAATGTGCCCAACAAAAAGATTCTCTGCAAATTTAAAATTTCTTTTCAAGCTCTGGATTTTCGAAAATAAAATTTTAAGGGGGGAAGTCTTCCAGAAAATATCGTTAAAACAGAATCCTTTGCTTGACACATGCATGAGAAATGATAGAAAAACTGTTGCACTTTCTTTGATCTTAAAATAGAATCATATTGAGGATCCAAGCAACGACGTGTCAGTAGATTCAGCAATAGCTTGAAGTAAACTGCGAATAGGAGACAAAAGCTAATGATCATACAAGAATTATGGATACCCACAATGTTGTGCAACTTGCGGGTAACACGTTGCGGCATATGGCTTAATGGTCTTAAATCTTGCGTTGATAGATTGCCAAAGTCCGAGATTTTGGGTCTTTATATTGACTTATCATTCGGGGATATCATAGTTGCTCTTCTGCTGCATCAAGAAATATGCTGACCTAGACACAACTATGATATCTTTTCAAAAAGAGCCATTGCGGCCAAAGCCCGACACAAATGAAAATCTCATGCGAGAATCATTCATGTGCTTAATTTGTACCATCTAAGGTATTTGTCATAGCCCTCGTTAGACTTTGGTCTCTTTGCTGTACGGAAGTACTGACCTGATCACCAATTGTCTAACGTTGAAATCTCAAGAACGAATGGAGTCAATATACTCACCTACTATGAGGAACCTTTGCGCATACCTTGATCGTGGGGTATGTACTGGTGTGGGACTCACAGGCACAACATACTGACAGTCCAGCATGAGTGGGGTAACATTGAATTTCTTGTCAATAGTACGTCAACATGATAAAATGTTCTCTGAAAGCATGTTGAAAGAATGGTCCATGGATTTAAAAGGATATACATACTGACAGTTTTTCTTGTGCCTTGATTATTCCAGATATTTAATATTTTATCTCAACTAACGAAGTGTTAACAGTATGATCTTCTGTAGGAAAGTCACAGGACCAGAATCAGTAACAATAAGTGTTATGTGAAAAAGGAAGCTTCTTTCCTCTAGAAAGGATTTTCAGAGTTCAAGTTGCATTTCTGTGTTTTTATTGATCATATGTTGAATTTCCTGCACTAGTTTTAACCAAAAAGAGCACATTTTCGAGAAAATTTGAGATTTTCGAGCGTATTTGTTTTCAAACTTCTTAGACTTGAAGAAACCTTGAAAAATCTCCTAGGCGGCGTATTTAATATTCCAGCGTAATTATTAATTACGCTGAAATATAATTTTGCATATATATATATATATATATATCAGATTTCATTTCTGTGTATTGTTTTTTTAAATCATCATCTTCTTCAATAAACCATAAACCCACTTCTCAAACTCAATCTCTATAAAAATCATCCGAATAGTCCTTGTCGAAGATCAATATCCGCATGATTTTAGTTTTCAAATGTTAATTGCTTATTGTTGAGTTTGTAGAATATAAATACAACATCAGTTTTGGCTTATGTAGATAGATTGATCTGGTTTCATGGGGGTTTGTAGGTTTATCAAGAAATTTTTGACTCCAGCGTATTTATCTTGAATATGGCGTAATTATTTTTGAAGATAGCGTATTTGTCTGGGAAAATGGATGGCGGATTTAAGTCTTGAAAGTAAGTTCAAGCAACTGGCGTATTAGACAAATACGCCGGTCAAGCTAGCGTAGTTAAACATCTACGCCGGCTATACTTAAATTCGCTAACCTATGATCAGCGTAAATAATTTATAATAGGCGTAAATATTATTTCGCTGGGCGTTTATGCAAATTATTTAACCGGCGCATTAAACCTTCAGGTATTTTGTCGTTCTCTACGTATTGATGTATTATTCTTTTGTATATATTTTGTTTTTATTCCTTTTATTTTTGTTTATTTCAAATTTTTTTAATTTTATTTATTGTATATATATATATAGGTATATATATGTGTATTTATATATTTTTTTTCCTAACTATTATGCCTTGTAACTATTATCTAACTTGACTCATTTTCATGTTTCAGGATGGCTCAAGCTTTAGTCTGGGATGGCACAAGGAAGCACAATCAGCCCATCACTCTAGTTCCTCCTGAACCCGATTTCAAAGATGTAATGGACTGGTTATCACAAAGCAAAATAAGTTATGCAGTTCAAGCCAATCCAAAGATTTACTCTATTCACATTGAAGAGTTCTAGCGAACCGCAAGAGTAAGAACTTTGAACCAGGTCAAGCACATCACCGCGATGGTGCGCAACAAAGAGATAAAAGTGATTGAAGGGCGGATTCGAAAGGTTCTCAGCCTTGGAGATAGTGCCAGTGACCCGTTAAAGCTAAGCAAAGAGGCAGTGCTAGAAGGTTTCCGCGGGATGAACTATGTTGGAGATTTTCGCAACAAGAACGAGATCAAAAAGTCAAGCCTTACAAAGGATTGGAAGTTCATCCTTCGTGGTCACAGAAAAGGTGGATACGACGGTTTAAATTTAGAGTGGTCTGCGGTAATGCTAAATTTATGCACAAATCAGCCCTTCAACATCTCTGGCCTAATTTTCTATTGCATGATTGACAACGTAAACAAAGGTGCATGGGCCATGTATCCAAGATTTGTGCAGTTGCTCATTGATGATCAGCACCCGAACCTACCACATGATGGAAATCTGTACCAATTTCAGCTCCCCAAAGGAAGACAAATCACAGAGTTGAAAACAAAGGAGTGGGTGATGCTGCATAACTGGATGTATCGAGAAGAGAGACTTCCCGTGGTTCTGGCTTCATACAATAAGTAGCAGGAAAAAGGCGAGGAAAGGTAGAGAAGGTCGAGGCGATCCTGTTGATGTTGAAGAAGAGGCTGAAATAGAAGAGGAAATACCACTTGTTCGTAAGCGTAAAGATAAAGGGAAGAAAGTAGTTGAAGAAGAATCCTCAAAGAAAAGAATCAAGAAAGATTCACTAATCCAGAACGAATCATGGGCAACAGTATTCACGCTGGATCAACAAGAGAAGAAATTGAAAGAATGTAGGCCATTCACGCGGTTGCTGAGGCAGAAAAATGTGAAAGGAGAATGAAGAGAAGAGAGATGAAAGAATCTGAAACTCCTGTGGTAGTTACTTCAGAACAGGAGCAGTTGGATCGATTCGTGGAAGGGCTTTTATCCGATCCCCTAGAACCCTCTCCAAGCAAGACCGTTGCACCTAAGAAAAGAAAAACAGGTAAGGGATCCTCCGCAAATGTTCCACCCAAACCACTTGTATCTGCTCAACCTCCTCCTTAGAAAGTTCCCTCAAGACCTCGAACGTTTCAAGAGCTGTATAATCGTCTATCCAAAGAAATTGGTCTATTTCCTGCAAAGGAGTTTTGTTTGCTGAAGAATCAAGTAAATGATACTGATTTTCTCAAGAGAAAACTGAATGAACAAAGAAAGAAGAACAAAGAATTGCACTCCTACGTCTATAAGCAATCAGAATTTATCAGATTTCAACAAGAGGGACTAGAAAAATTGCATGAGCTAGTGCAGGAGCTATATGTCTCAGCAAATCGAAAACCAAAGTACACAAGCGAAGACATTGTTCAACTTTGACATGTTCAGAGAAAGAGAACAGAAAAAGAAGGATGACAGAGCAGAAAAGAAAAAGAAATGACTTGAATCAGCTGTTGATGTTAGCTTTGGTGAAGACAGTGAAGAAGTAGACAAAACCGAGATGCCAGCAAAGCTTCTTGAATGGGGTTTGGAGGATGATGTGTTATATGAGACTGATGGCGGAGAAGAGTTCGAACCTCACCATCCAGAATGGTTTACGAAAGAAAGAGCAAAGATGCCAGATTTTTATCAGGTGATCACAGTTGAGAAGACTGAGGTCATGGATAGAATCATTAGCTGGAAATACTGCAATCTCACTGGATGGTTCGTAGTAAAGCGAAGGGGTTGGGCAATCCAATACTTCGAAATGCCAATGACATGCAAAGTTTACCCACATGGGATATCCGAGAGCTAAGCATGCATAAACTGATAAATCCTACAAACAGTAGCATTGGCGGAGACCTGGAGAGATTAATGCATAGAGAATGCATGAGTGAATTTTCTGTCTTCAAGCCTTAACACCCAAGAAGACGTGTGTCAAAGACCACCAAGGACCCATTCACTGGAAAAGGAAAGATAACATGGGTAATCAATCCACGAAAGTTGTAACAAGGGTGAAACTTCCTCCTGAACAACCTGTGACCCTCATTAACTTTAGGAAATGGTTTTATGATGGCAAAACGGGTGAAGGTCAGTTATCAGATCAAATTCAAATGAAGATATCCGTATTCTGGATCCTATGGACGTATTTATGTTTTGTCTTTCTAATCTGAATGTTCTCTACGAACACAAGATAAACGTTGGAGCAGGAAACGAGTACCTTGAGGAACGGATGCTATTTCAAAGGGCAGTTGAGCGTGTGCGAGCTCGAAAGATTGAAGTGATGGAAATTATGCTCAGAAAGAAAAAGATGAATCTAGAAAGAAGAAAGCAACTGAGCCTGAATCATCTTCTCCACCAAGCAAAGATCCATCATCTGACTCCGATATTCAAATCATTCCACCACCTCCGACTTCATCCACATATGGAGTCACTATGGAAGCCCAACCAACCACAAGTGAAGCTGTTATTAACCAATCCACTGAAGCAACAGCTGAACAACCAACAGATCAAGCTGTGCCTCTGTCACAAGGAAAAGATCGAGAATCAGCCGCAGGCCCTGAAGCTCAGGAACAAGACTGAAGAATCTCAAGTAGCAACGTCTAGGGGGATATTGTTAGGACGTTTGAGACCATTGATACTTGAGTTTAATAGTTTGAGCTGGTTTTGTAATAGTTAGTAAAACTAGAAGGGCCAATAGTGTAATTTGTGAATCTTGTAGCTGGGCGGCGTATTTATGTTCCCAGCGTATTTAGTAAATACGCTGGGTAGTCAGTAGCTATATATATGCATATCAATGAAAACCCTAGTCCAAGGTTCTTGGACAGATTTTGGTGATTGCTCTTTGTGATTATTGTTCTTGTGCTTAATTCGAATATCTAGGTGCTTTTAGTAATTATATCTTTTGGGATTCTACATACAACACTTGTTATTTGATCCATACAAGAATCTTCATCTTCATTCTTTGGTTTTTCTTAATGTTTAACATTCAAACAACTAATCTATAGTTGTTTGGGTGATAACAATCAACCAGTGTGATCCGTATCTGATTTGGGACTCACACTTATCTCAATATGTGATCCTCTATCACAAAAGTTATACTAGCTTTTGCATAACAATTGAAAATTAGTCCTTGTTTTGGTGGAAAGTAACAAGAAATAATACAAAGAACAATAACTAGCAAGGACAAATTAATATGTGACAAGAGCTTAGTATTTGTCACAAGAACACTAACAATAGCAAGAAATCTAATAACATGTTGTATGAGATCCAACAATTGTATCGTGTAGTTTCATAACATTTAGTGTATATATGTAGCATAATTAACATTAATAATCGCTTTTCATAAAATATTAAACATGGCCATGCCATGTGTGAAACTGAAGTCAAAGAAAGTAGAGAACATACCATGAGTTTTTCAAATAAGAATAGACAAAATAGTAGAGAGCAGATCCAAGAAAAAGTAAGTAGATGTGAGAAAATTTGTACCAAAAGCTAAGGAAAAACTTCAGTGAAAAAAACCTACTTCAATTACCCTTATTGACACACCAAATTTATGGCAAGAAAATAAGACCTGGATGATTACATATAACTGGTACTCCAATATAATTTTCGGAAGGATATATGGAGCTCAGTTTTATCAACACGTCCAATGGCGTAGCATGTTGGGGCCGGGGGGGGGGGGGTCCCCGAATTTTTCGCTTAGTAGTGTCCGGTATGTAGTTTTCATATAGAATTTTTTAAGTATATACGTTTTCGACCCACCAGTTTTATAATTTTTTAGGTATAATTTTAGGTTCGGTGACTTACAGCCTCCCCGGTAGGAAATCTCAAGCTTCGCCACTAATTAAGTCCTAGTATGTTTAACAATAGAACCTTACCACCAACGTGTTCTAGTGTAGAGAAACTAATAGAGCTTGGTTTGTACCTCCAATCGTGTACTTCCTGAGCGCTTGATGAGGTAATAATAACTTGTGATTTGAATTTAGATTATGTTAGAAGAGAACATATCTATGCTTTTACAGCAGTGACATGAAGTGCCAAATCGGTGTCCTTTTAACATAAATTGGAGCCTCTAATGACGGCTCCCAACTCAGTATACAAGAGAGCCGATTGAATAGCTCCATGAAGACTCATAATGTTGGTACACATAGCACCTAAATTCGTACAAAGACAATTAAGAAAATCTAACTTCAATTTTGTTTAATACATTCTATTATTCATATTCCATGCGATAACACAAGTTTAGTAGTCAACATTGTGCAGTTTAAGTATAGGGACCATAATGTAGGTTAGACAATAGTCAAAGGGCAAAATTATAAAACGAGAACAAAAAGAAAGAATTAACTTTGTTGACATCTTTGCTGGTATCTTTAAAATTGATTGAATTGCATCAAAAAAGGAACTTCTTTTACTGATATTGTTATCATTTATGTTTCAAACTTTCTTTACAAAATAAAAAATTGTCGTAAATTCTTTTACATATAAAAATCTGTATAGTATTTTAAACATGGAACCCAACTTATATTACGTACTACACATTTCTAATGAGTAATATAAAAAAATAGTTACACTTTAATAAATAACTCATTGCTCGATGATAATTAACATAATAATATGACTAATAACACTTTTGAGTTTCACATTTATTATCAATAGCAATTTCAGTCACATATTTGTCACATATGTACATTTAAATTTTTATTTAATTTCATTCATATGGATGGTTATGGCATTTTGTGTGAGTGAAATAGAGTAGAAATCAGATGTAAATCTTTGATTAAGTAAGATAGCATCATAACAAAAATAAAAGTTAAAATTATCAGTAGTTAAACTTTAACTATGAATTACTATTGAAGAGCTAGTCATAATTTTAATTATCTAAATATATATTTATAAATACATTATTAGGTTTATATGAGTATTTTTAGTTATATTTTTTTAATAAAAGTAATAGATTTAAGTATAAAAAACAAAAATGAGGAAGAGGGAGTTGGCTCCTTTAATTGTGGTTGAACAGAGGCCTTTGGTTCAGAGTCCACGTGAGGTGCTCTTTTTTATCATTCAATCCACAAAACAGTGGTGGCCCTACTCTCCATCGTCTGGGTCCCACCCTTAGCTCAGCAATTCCAGGAACACTGATTGAGTCTTTCAACTATCGGAAAATGACTAAAATCCATGATTAACGTTGTTTAAGAGGAAAAACATGTTGAATCTAGTTTTAGGTTACAAAAATCATTGTAATTATATCTAAAAAATATTAATTCTATTCTATAAACATATTAAAGTTGTCCAAGCTTATGTAAAATAAATGATCTGCATATTTACGATAAATATAAGCTATTAGCAATTTAATTATATGGGTGGAGACTATATAAATGATTTTTGTTTAACATTGATCTAGTTGTCACGATGACATATGACATTTTAAGTGCATGTGAAGTGGTAAGTTATGGTGGCGTCAAGAGTGACTTGGTGTCGTATAGCGCCATGAACACCACCCTCTCCCCTTCTCTCTTTTATGCGCATACGGTTCAGGTTTGAAATTTTCGTGAGTCGCAATGGCTATAGTGGGTGTAATTTTTAAATGTTTGTGCTTTTTTGACCGTTGAACGGTAAAAAGCAATAATATATTTTTTCTAAACCTTTTTCAACCTATATAAACTAATCACTTTATATTTTTAACCCACTATCCCACCTTTCATTCTCTTCACTCTCTAAGATTTTTTTGTTTAAAAAAAAAGAAAGTTTCACTTTCAAAAAAATTGCAACCCCGACAACCCACGTTTCATACTCCTTGTCAAAATGATGGCACGGAGCAAGACCCGAACCAAAGCCACGTTCCAAACCAACCCTTTATTTTGATTCCCACCCGACCAATTTAGTTTGAAACCGGGTTTGCCGATTTCTACGGCAACAACCAATTTGGTTTCGTGAACCTCTTGAACCAACCCGTCTCATGGGACTTAGATCAATTTGGTTTTAATCCGAACTTCAGCATGTGAGGTTGCGGGTCGTCACAAGGTGAGCCCGATTATGTCCCCGAGACACGGCGTGGAGCCAAACCAATGAGACAAATGGTCACACAATAAGAAGAAAGATACCGAGTGTCGGAAACCAAAAATGTGCAAATGTGGACGGCGGACAAGGAGTACGCGTTAGCCCGGGCTTGGCTCAACGTATCAGAGGATCCCCAAATTGGTAAGGTTTTTTATAGACTTTTAATTTTTATTCTTAATGTTAACATTTGTACATATTATTATTTTTTTATATTTTCTCCTGTAGCCTACAATCAAAATAAAAATTTGTTTTGGAGACGTATTCGAACACTCTTTTTTTTGGGCTCGTTGGCAAAGAGGAGGGTTACCGGCCAAATGATATTGTGTCGGGCAAGTGGACCGATATAAACACTAAATGCCAAAGATTTCAATCAGTTTATCAATGTGATAGAAACCGTTGGAAGAGCGGTGCGAACAATGTAGATATAATTTCGGCGGCTATCATAAGATATCAAGCAGAACGAGGACACTTCTCGTACTTAAAGTGTTGGAGTCTTTTTCATGATAACCTCAAGATTGAGTTCGAGTTCAAGTTACGGTTGGAAGACATCTATAAGATTGAAATAAGGAAGGGACGAGAGTTGATCATAAAGCATTTAGAAAATAAAGTTTGTTTGCATGAATGAGCATAATCGGTTTTCACGTAGCACGTAAGTTTCACATAGTTTGCATAACGTAGCATGTATTCACTTTGTATATTCACGTATTAAGACGATAAGAATAGTGAATTTAGTTTGTTCTCGAGTAGTAGTATTGTTTTGGATTGCGAGTAACGTGCGATTCGTCCTTCGGTTTCGAAATGAGAAATGTATCAAATGTAAAACACATTAACATTTATATAACATAAAAAAGATACGTAAAACTTGGAGTGTCTCAGAATGAAACGAAGAGTATTCCAAAGTGATCAAAAGTTCTTTGGAGTTAGGGAAACATCATTTGGCCTAATAGGTAGAATACTCTCACCGAGGAGCGGTTAACGGTACTCACCCTTCCGGTTACTACATGTCCCTAGTCAATTGAAAATTCGAGACTTTGGCGGGATTAGAAATCGAGGAATGGGTCTAGTTATCAAGATGCGGGTTTCACCCCTAACTTGATAGCATTGTGCCCGAAATGTAGTTAGTACATACCGAATTAGTTAGATAAATAAATTTACGAATCGTCGGTAAAGGCCCACCAGATTTAGAAAGGGAAATTCCCCATCAAGGTGTAGATATCACTCCTCACTTGATGGTACAATTTCATGAAAAATCGAATAACGCGGATTGAGGGACTTCACCAAAAATCATGGGTTTTAACGCCTATTTTTGGTGAGATCGTTTGTGAATTACGAGTGTCTTCACGTCTTCATGTGTGAATTGTGGTTACCTTAGGAAAGGCATGTATATTTCATGACAAAAGAATAAATGAGAAGCAAAATAGGAAGAATTCAAGTATTTCAAGCATGAGTAATTGAGAATGTCAAGTATGGGTACTTAAACTATAGACTAGGTCAAATCTTTTCAATTTTTCCTAATTACCTATAGTTATGGCTCTGATACCAATCCGTCACACCCCGACCGACGGCGGAAACATTGAGGCGGGACGAAATAGATTGCAAGAAACTTCATAATACTAATGGTGACAATATTTAATGATCGAATTTCATTGCATTACTAAAAGCAAGGTAATGTTGTTTGGAAACAAATACAAAAACTTGAACAAGGAAACAAAATACAATAACAAATACTAAAATTAAAGTGGGTTAGTCATCCCACTAGATTCCGTTCATCGTCATCATCATCAATTTCCTATAATACGTATTAAAGTACATGTCAACACATAAAGTATTGGAGAGCATAAAAGTTTGATTACTAGCATAAGTATAAACGTTTAAACAAATCCACATGACATAATCATAATCTAAGACTTAACATAGTTTCCCGCTAGCGTAATCTTATCATAACAACGATAAGACCATTTTATTTAACTTAACATGACCTCAAGAATACGGGCGGTGCGTTAATCCTATAGCGATATACATGTTAATGGAGGCTCATACGAAGTTAAGGACAAGTATAAAGCAAATAACTATTCTATCATGTATGAGTTCTAGTATCACGTATCAAGCATGTATATTGGATTGTTTGTTTGCAAGCATGTTTGTAAGTGTGTGCGCGAGTTTCATAAGTTATACGTATTGCACGCAAAAGTGTTAAAAATAAAAAAGGGTCATGTACACTAACGGTTTTGTAAAGCTTTCCGATTAACCGGGAATTTGACGAGTTGTTGAGGGTGGGGCACCGAAGTTACCCTACATTGGGGAAACGAATGTGTATGAGTATTTGGAGTTTTATGGGGAGTTTGGATTTGGATTTAAATATATATAAAAATATATATGCACATGAAAATATATGTTATCTTAATGCTCGTTTGGACACTATGATTGTATTTGTTTTCATGGGTCCTAATTTGCTCATTAGAATCACAAACGAGAAGCTTAGAACTAAGATAATATAATCTAAGTTCAAGACATCTAACCATAATCTGGTTAGTATCAAAAATAAAGTAAATATATATTTCGTATAATATATAGTATAGTCCATTATGTAATATCATATAAGTCATGTAAGTCAAGCATGGAGGTGTGGTTAACCTCATTGTATGATTCACAAAAGCATAAAATCATCAACTTGGTTGATGACCCAGTTTGTCATGAATTAAAGTAAAGTACAACTAACTAATCTTGCTAAGTAGGCAAATAATAACAGCATGGGCGTGTGATACCCAACATGGCAAATGTTGGAGGCAAGGCGAGGTTAACTTACTTTAGGTCATGGAAGCTACCTAGATGAATACAAAAAAAACAAGCAAGTTAGTTAGTGGAACAAGTTTGGGAAGCCCAAGCTTCCTTGGTTCACACATTTAGACCATTATAAGAGTCGGCATATGAACAATGGTGAGCTTGGTTAGTCACACGCTTGAAGGTTACTTAGAACCTTATCAAAACAGAATGTTTAGGAGGTTCTTGTACCCTGTACTCTCATGGGAATCAACCATATTCAAACCCCATAACCATAGGTTTGGTTAGAAGCAAGATGGGTGTAAGATTCTTACAAGAAAGTTTAAGTTTAATGAAGTTTCAGTAAAGTTCTTCTCCAAAACAGAAAGTTGGACCTCAAGATGGTGATGTTCCATGTTAGTTTACCATGGTAAACTTGTGGAAACACTCCTAGAGATGTTCCAAGCTTTCAAGAAGAAGAAAGGATGAAGAAAACATGAAGAAAAGTGAGGTAGTTGCTCACTTTGACACTTAGAGAATTCTGCTACAACTTGCAAATTAACTGATTATGGAGTGTTTAGAGAGTGATTAGAGAGTTGGAAAAGTGCAAATGAGGTGATGGAGGCTTGGTTTTATAATGTAGGATTAGGGTTTAGTGTTTAGTATGAAATTGCAGCAGTTCTTGAGATTGATCATTCTCCAGCAATTCCTGCTTCATGGGCTCCAAAAAAATAAACTCTGTGGAGCGATGAGGAAACGAAGTTGGTGGAGACAAATGAAAGGGCTAATTATTATTGATTATGGGACTTCCAAATGATGTATTTTCTCATGTGGATGCATGCGCATCTGCAAAGGAAATATGGGATCAGCTGGAAAATCATTGTGAAGGAGCATAAAGAATGAGAAAAAACGAAAAGGACAATTTGTGTTTCCTCATATGAGCATTGTAAAAGTCTCCAAAATGAAACGCTTTCAGAAACTTACAACAGATTTACAAAAATTCTGAATGAGTTGAAAAAGTTTGGAGTTGATAATTCTGATGATGAAAGAAATAAGATATTCTTAGGTGCTTTAACAAAAGAATGGAAAAATCTGACCATGACCTTAGCCTCCACCCTAGAATTAGGAAATTTAAACCTCCATAATCTTTATAGTATCCTAGTCCCAGAGAACATGAAATATCTAAAAATTCTACTTAAAGAGGAGGAACAATAGTTCTCATCTCCAATACACAAATACCCAGGTACTTAGATCCACAACCCTCACAACCTATATATGCACAAGCAACATATTCTGAAATATCTGATACATCATCAGATTTCTCATCATTTTCAGAAGCTATAACATTGCTCACTAAATCCTTTGGGTAAAGGTTAATAGGGGGAAATACCAAGAATCCAAGAACTGATAAAGGAAATATGGAGATACGATCCAAGGACAGAAAATCAAAAAGCAAGTCAAAATTTATGTAAGCCTGATCAAGTAAGCAAAAAGGCAACATCAAGTAAGCCTGATTGCAGGTACTTAGACCTGGGTTACTGATGATTCATTAGATGATTGTGACAACTCGTAATTTCAGGTTAATACTTTAACTAAACCACAATTAATTTAGACATACATTTATAACACTACATTTAACTAGGGTTAGTTAAAAGAGTCTATGTTGGTAATTCAGGGAATTACCGGAGCACACACATAAGTAATATTCGAACATTGGTGACTAACACGAATAGTAATTATAAACGGACGGTTTAGATGAAACTTATATGTTGCATGGCAAATGTGTGAATTATGTGTTAATATGTACTTTGTGTAGAAATGATATAATTAGGGGGCGTTTAGAGTTAATAGTGAAACTCTAATAAAACTCCTGCATTACCCTAAAGTCCCCATAATCTCACTGTATGACAAAACTTTTCATCATTTCTCTGATCTTTTGGCTACACCAATTTCTCACACAAATCATCAATCTTCAGTCTTTCAATTCTTTTAGAACAATCTCTATATCAATCTAAGGTAAGTGTTGTGAGAGGGATCAGCTCTCCGCCATGAGCATCGGACCGATTTGACTCAAGTAACAGAGGTGGAATTCATTGCTAGAGAGTTTGACAAACGAACAATCAAGTATGTTGCTTAAACGTCGTTACTTCTTCTATTAATAAACGTGGAAAGTTACAGACGAGTAAACAAATGGACAGGGCTTCGCCTCAGTCACACACCAAGAGCTAAAGACACAACACCCAAGCTCCACTATATATAGGCCAACATGGCTCGCACAAGGAGAGGGGTTGCTGACTTGTACGATTGGTGCTTTGTACGAGTGACAAAGTGTCACTCATACAAGCCACAAAGACTCACTCGTACGAACCATCTGACACACATAACATTTGACAAATATAAGCCCTATTTACATGACTGACATATCCTAGACGTAGGCAATAGACATTGTGCACCAACAAACTCCCCCTTGGATGTTTCCGCAGTCTTGGATAGTCTTCAAAAAATTTCTTCAAATTCTTCAAAAACATTCGACGTTTAGCATCCAAAGAAATGTTTTGGCGGCTTGCGACGCTCCTCGGATGCTATTGGCGTTTGATCTGTAGGAGGAGGTCGATTGTAAGTGTTGCCAAAATGAAAACTTCGTAGGGATGCGATCCTTGATCGCTCAGCAATCCTTGCTACGTTTTTCTCCTTTTTACGTTGCTCTTTTTCTTCAATCTTTCTCCAAGAGTGTTGCGTGCTTTACCTGAATGTATATCATTAGCATAACAAACATTAACAATCTTCTGGAATTGCAACGCATGCTCTTTGTCTTTCTCTTCATATCTGAACTTAATATAGAATAGACATTCATTATCCCTTTTAGAGCAGTTTACTAGCCACATCGGGTCTAGTATTCGAATACCATGCCATAAACCATAAATTCGCTTATGCGCAATCACGGATTCAATTAATTCTTCTGTGGTTTTCCAAGAGTCTTCATCTGGTTGGACACAGATCACTGCTTCACCTGTACTTGAGTCATAGTGCCACCATTTGAAGATCTTGTGAAAATCTTGCTCCATTTTGATCAAAGGCATATTCTTAATCACCCTTGACCTTTTCACAATCAACGTAATATCCTTTTCCTGAGTTACTGGATCAATCTTTGTAATTCTTTTAGGGATGTGTGGCTTCCGGCGACTAAATCCATGTGTAGCTTCGAACTTTATCAACTTCCATAGCCGCTGTCATGACATTTCATCTTTTGATTGATCATCTTTGTCTGCACAAGCTTTTTGATATCCTAGAACGGCAAGGTCTTCAAGTCACTTTAGTATCTAAAGTACTGGAGCCCATATTCCCTTTCTATAGCATATACGTCCAATTGTTCAATCCAACCCCAACTGATAATGTCCCCCGGAGAAACATCAGCATCACGTGGAAAGAATACTAGGAGATGTTTGAATTTACGTTCTTCGGGCAACTCTTTAAACCATAATTTTCGTATCTCTGCATTCTCCTCTTTTAATAAACGTTTAGGCACACTTCCTTGTTTCACAACATCTTCCACCTTTTGTTTCAACAAATCATCGTTTGCGGCTGAAAACATTTCATTGAAGGTTGGGAAATCATCTGTACCATCACCGTCATATTTGGCAGAATCATCATAATCGGATTCATCCTCCACGACAACCTTATCATAATCATTGGCTTCAGAGATATGTTCGAAGTGATAATCTTCAGGCTGAATAGCGCTGATGTCGTTATGCTCATATTCGAAGTCAAAATCAAATGACTCTTCATCCACTCCTAACATCTTGGCAACTTCTTCTTTCGTATAATTGTGGACGTATTCTCCTTCCTCCACATCATGTTCCAAGTAAAAAATCCTTGGTTTTGGCACAGCAGGAACAGTCGACATAGAAGTCACTGTGAGGATTACTACTTGCTGAGTATCCTTCAAAGCATCATAAGACTCCCTCTGATCTTGTTCAGAATCAAGTTGGTTAGCCGAGTCATCCAAGTACACAGAAATATCGATATTATCATTAGCTCCAGAATTTGTTACAAGAATACCCGATCCGCCATGATCACCATCATCATCCTTCCTACCACTATCAGGTTTCTTCTTAGATGCATCACCAGTTCGTCTCTTTCTTCATCATCCTCCTCAAAATCTTCGTCAAAAGAATCAATTTCCTCATCAATTTCCTTTAACATCTTCCTTTTCTTTAAAAACTTCTTATGCTTCTCTGAAAGATTTGACATATCGAGTTCCACATCTCTCGGTTGCCCTATCAAAACAAAGTTCATCGGTGGCACATACACAACCATATAAGTAGATACTGGCACGGACTCATCTTTTGGCGCAAACTTTTCTTCCCAGGTCCTCTCCAACCTTTTCCCTAAGCATCAGATAACGCTTTGGGAATTCTTTCATGCTCAGCTACCCTTTCTCTCGCCTCCACCTTCTCTATCTCATCCACCTCTGCTGCAAAGTTAATTCCATGATTTTTAATAAGAATCATCTGAATTATACTCATCTATCTTTGGTTTCTAGGCGATCTTCATCATATTCCATCATACTCTTTTGAAGCCTTTCATTTTTTGACAAAAAACTAGCTAATTAGCCTCCAGACTCTTTCTATCTTCTTCTAGATTCTTTATACGATCTTGCAACTCAGCAATCTTTACATTGTTCAACATGATTTAGTTTTCTCACTCTGTTATCCTTGAGTTGTTGAACATGTCAGCTGTAAATTCTTCTCCCCCTGGAATATCTCCGAAGTCAAAATCAAACTGATCTTCTAACCTCGACCCTTTTGAAACTGGGGAGGAGATTGAGTTGGTTGTGGTTGAGGAGTTGGTTGTGGTGAAGATTATGGAGTTGGTTTGAAGGCTCAAAACTTGGTGTAACACTTGAAGCTTTAGCAGCCTTCTTATTCAGCTTGAGCTTTGAACCAGCTGTTTAGAGAATCAGTGGTCTTTTTAAGCGCTTCGCAACTGGCCTCTTAACAGGCTTAACAACAGGAGTATCCCTCTCAGAATCTGATGGAATGTATGTAGTATCGTCATCTCCTGTCTCTTTTCTCTTTCTTTCTTCAGCTTTTTGATGTTCCTCTTCCAAACGCTCAGAAAAGATAGCGTTTCCTTCTTCACTGTATTCAGCGGCATCCAAGAAGTATTCGACATGCCATCTATAGGCCGTATGTTTATCGGTTAAGGCCTTCGTAATCACTAGACGACCCAAAAAATAGAGAACTTCTCTGTATGTGACGCTCTCCAGAATATTCTCATCTAATATACAACAAATATCGTGGAACGGAGAAAATGAAGACTTCTTGACCTACGCACACGAAAAAAATTCCAACACTCAGAAAATTTTTCAAACTTTTTCCAAAAATTTGACAGTCATGCGAGTCACCATTCGTACGAGTCAAATTGATACTTACGAAATAGTTCAAGTTTGAACAGACCTGCTCGTACGAGTGACTCCTCGTATGAGTTAAAGAATTAAATAACATCAAGGTCATACTCATACGAGCGATCACTCGTACGAGTGATGAGAATAATCTGACTTAAAAACTTACTCGTACGAGTGACTATTCATACGAGTCGAGTCGCACAAAATAATACCTTTTCCATCTAAACTTAAAACGTGTAAATTTTAACAAATTGAATGAAGATTTAGAAGCTAAAAGAGCCGATTTGTAGGAATATGTGTTCAATTTGCATTTACCGGTTCAATTAGCCTAAATCTATGTTTTATGTCCTTAAGGTCCGATTTTGGCATTATAACGACTCAAATCTTGGATTAGTACCTTCCCATCGTAAGAGGTGTGCTAATCAACCTCCCCAAAGAGTCAAAGATACGTGATATGGTCTAGAAATGTGATGAAATAATTGGATCGCACAGAGATTCTCTTTAGTCGCAGAGAGTCACATATGTGCCTCGTGCGAGTGAGTGTCCCTTTCATATTCACCAAGTCACTCGTACGAGTCATCATTCGTACGATTAAGGCTTTTAAGCACTCGTTCGAGCCAGTTCTTTTCACTTGGTTTCTTTTCGATCTTTTGTGAATTTTATCTGTTTTAACGACCCACTCAGTTGACTGAGTCCAAGTTAATAACCTCGGTTAACTGATTTGCCTACCAAGTCCAAGTTAATAACCTTGGTTGACCGTTCTTTGACCATAACAGATGTTATTCAAAAAAAAATTCAAAAAATTAAAAAATTTAAAGTTTCAAGTTAATGAACTTTGTAGCGTTTCAGATCTCTCTCTTTCTAGATTAGCTCCCAGCCCGTAATCTTTCAGCTATCCTTCAGCAACTGTCGCATTGACTTTGACAAATGGTATTTCCATCATCGATAGAGGGAAAACTACGATAGGAATCAAATCTTTTTGTATTTTTCAATGTTTTTCTAAAAATAAACTGAAAATCTTTTTGGGTTTTCTGAAAAGATAAATAAAGTAAGTAAAGACTTTGTGAGTTTGTGTTAGGGAATCACATCAGATTTTTAGACAAATCACCAGTACCGTTGATCTTGGTAAAAACTTTAAGGTCCTTAACAGATTTACTTAGATTGCCAATATACTTTCAACTTAAACCTCTACACATTTCTCAATTGTTTCAAGATATGTTAGGTATTTTTAAGGAACATGAAGTAACTGTGTTTCCCATCTCAAAATATACTCCCGCATCAAGATTCCCAGAATTTCATCTCACAGGTGAATATATCTAACTGATATCTGTAAATGGGGTGAATACGAGGCTTTGAGAGCTCAGGTTAGTATTTTCTTACAGGGAAAGAGATGAAGGCTCGACTTTAGGTGGTGTTCCGTTTAGGAATATATTTGTACTGCAGATTTCGTATCTTTTTATGACATATACTCATTTTTATGCAGCTTTTGGGGGTGTATAATGCGCAAAGAATTATACAAATTCTAGGTCATTGCCGACGCAAAATCAGAAGAACTCGGATAATACCCCAGAGATCAACTAAATATAAAGACCTAGTATCACAGAATCTAGCATTCTCACAAACAAAATTTCGGAGTACTAAGTCCATATATCCAAGAGATGTCGACCCACAAATTACTCAGTTTTTCTTTTAAGTTTATATCTTGAAAAACAACATACTGGACGTGTGAAGCCTACTGGCACATCATTTGTAAGACCTGTTTAATTACCTGCTTAAAACATTCCATTTACTTAGCATACTGTGGTAGTCCACTGATTTTCAATCATTACCTCTCTTTCACCAAACTCTTTTTGTCTTCTTTCCTTTTTTTAATGTTTTTTGTATTTTTCACAACTTTTCTCCCCCTTAAATAGAAAATATATTTTTGGATTTTGTTTTTAAGAAAGCAAGAAAAGTATTTACATAAAAACATGTGTCATACCGATGAGAATCACGTTAAGTCCTCGTCATCCTCGAATTCAACCTCACTTTCATCCCTGATGTCAGATTTCTTAAACCATTTAATTTCAAAAGATTTTTAAATCTTGATCTACCAAAAGTTTTGTTGTAAAAATCTGATTTTTGGTCCTCAGTGTTGATTTTCTTAATTAGAACCAACTTTTTCTGGTAACAATCACGGATAAAGTGGTGTCGAATTTCAATGTGTTTAGTACGTGAGTGTTGAACTGGGTTTTTAGTGATATCAATGGCCGCCTTATTATCTACATATACGAGCATGTCAAAAAATTGCAGTCCGAAGTCTCTCATCTGCTATTGTATCCAAAATATCTGGGAACAACATTTGGATGCTGAAACGTATTTAGCTTCACACGTAGAGAGAGCGACCACGGTCTGTTTCTTGCACTGCCACGTTACCAAACAGGTTCTAAAGAACTGGCAACCAGCCGTTGTAGATTTGGCACTGAGCTTGAAGTAACCGAAATCAGATTTGATTGATAATGAGCACACAGACATGTAGGATACATGATATAAGGTCTTGAAGCTATGAGATACATCAAGGATCCGATCATGGAGCGATATAATGTTTCATCGACTTTGACTCCATGAGCGTCTAGACACATGCCGTGGTTGGTGGCTAATGGAGTTAATGCTGGCTTAGTTCCTTTCATGTCAAATTTCTCTTTAACACATCATGAATATACTTCGTTTGGTGAATGAAGATGCCATTAGGCAATTGTTTGACCTGAAGTCCTAAAAAAACTTCATCTCCCCCATAGCACTCATTTCGAACATCCTTTTTATGACTTCTTCAAAGTCCTTACACGGCTTCTCATTTTCCGATCCAAAGATGATATCGTCTACATATATTTGTACGATGATCAAATGCCCGTCTACTTCCTTGGTAAAGAGGGTATTGTCTACTGTTCCTCTAGAGAAACCGTTTCCAGAAGATGCTTGGAGAGCGTCTCATACTAGGCTCTTGGGGCCTGGTGTAGTCCGTATAACGCCTAGTTTAACAGATAGACCTTATCCTTGTATATCAGATCGGCAAACCCGGTGGTTGGCTGACGTACACCTCCTTGTTTACCTTTCCATAAAGGAATGCAGACTTCACATCCAATTGGTACACCTTGAAACCTTTCCACGATGCAAAGGCCAAGAAAATGCGGATAGCTTCAAGACGTGCGGCAGGGGCGTAAACCTCGTTGTAGTCTATCCCTTCTTGCTGATGGAAGCCTTGTACTACGAGCCGAGCTTTGTCGCAAACCACGATACCTCTATCGTCTCTTTTCCAATTGAAGACCCAACGAGTATTGATCTTCTTGTGATTGTTAGGTAGGTCAACAAGCTTCCAGACTCCAAGCTTCTAGAATTGCAACAATTCTTCGTGCATTGCATCCACCCAACTTTCTTCCTTAATAGCGTCTTTCCAGGATCCTGGTTCCACCTGAGAAACAAAACAAATGTACAAAAATCTGGTTTGTAGTGGAGCACCTTTTGTATAAAAACAACTAAGATCCTTATTGATTGGATTTCGAGTTTCCTGTTTGTAAGTAGCCAATAATGTTTTCTGACGGATGGTAAGAGAGTGTGTTTGGCATCACTTCGCTTGGAACGTCTACTTGACTTTCCAGATTTGTGATAACTTGATCAGCAACATGTTCTGAGGACGTAGCTTTATTTCTATTATTGGATTCTTCAGCTTGATTGTTCAGAAAGCTTTGAATCTATTCTGATCCTTCATCGGAACTGGTTCCTCCATCGTCAAAAGTAGGTTCTCGATCAGAGTCAGCATCAACTGGTTGATGGGATGATGGTTCGCCAACATTCAAGTTCGCTTCATTTACTGATTCTTGTTGAGTGTTGCTCGGACCTGCTTTAGAAGAGTTTTAGACAGGTAGTGATGGGGAAATCACTAACGGTCTTGAAACTTGTTCCTGATTGGAGATTTGATGCTGTTGATATAACATGACAAGTTTTTCTTCTCAAGGTACTTCTGGTAAGTCGAATGAGTTCCACAACCCATCGTAATTGAACAGCCAAGGATCACCAGGTTTCTGCGTAGGCATTGTATATCTCTCGCAATCAACATGTTGTGCTACAATAACCTGGTTTAGGCTCGGCAATTGACTCTCTTTTGCGGACTAGCATAACCTACGAAAAGTCCTTCCAAGGGTCTGGCTCCAAATTTACCGTTAGGGTCTAGAACAGTACACGACGATCCAAATGGTTCCAAAAATGCTAGATTCGGCTTTTGATGGTTCAGTAGTTCAAAACATGTCTTGTTCTGAGGCTTGACTTCAAAACACGGTTAAGGGTGTAACACGTAGATGTGACTGCTTCGCTCAAGAAACTAATAGGAAATTTTGAATCAGTGAGCATTGTTCTTGCCGTTTCAATCAGTGTACGATTCTTACGTTCAGCTACTCTATTTTGTTGAGGAGTATAGGGGGCGCTGAATTCGTGACGAATACCCTTAGCATTGCAGAACTTGAGCATTTTCCTGTTCTTAAACTCAGTACCATTATCGCTTCGGATTCTCTTGATTGGTAAGTGATATAGGTTTTCTAGCTTTCTAAAGAGAATCAAAAGATTTTCAAATGTTTCATCTTTAGTCTCTAGAAAGAACCCACGAGAATCTTGAGTAGTCATCAGTCACGACTAGGCAATATAGATCTCTATAGATACTTTTCATGTTTACTGGTCCAAAGAGATCCTTTTGAAGACTTTCTAGTGGAAGCTTGATGGATTTAAGCAGCTTTCTCGGGTGTGATTTCTTGTGCTGCTTCCCCTTTTTGCAGCTAAGACAATCATCTGATAAGTGAAAATTCTTGAGGTTAACATCCTCCACTAGGTCGTTCTGCACCAAATAACTCATCTTTCTCAGGTGAATGTGCCCCATCTTACAATGCCATAGAATTGACTCTTTCTCGGTAAATTTATGTACAAAGCATTGAACCTTCTTTGAAGTAGTGGATGCGAAGCTCATGTCTAAGACATAAAGATCATTTTCTCGTGGAGTGCGCATGAGGATCCACTCCTTGGGAATTTTGAATCCCGGTTTAAGAATTAAGCATTCCTTGTCATTGAAGTGGGTAGTGAATTTCTTGTCACAAATTTGCCAGATGCTTAGTAAGTTGTTCCCAAGCTCAGCGATATAGTTCACTTTGTCGAATGATACCACTCCATTAGTGAGAATACCTTCACCCACGATCCTGCCTCCTTGTGTTCCGCCAAACCCAACATAACCTCCTCGGATAGCTTTTACGTCGTATAATAAAGCAAGCATCCCTGTCATGTGTTGAGAAGCTCCACTGTCCATAATCCACTTCGAAATAATTGACCTCGGGAGCCCCTTCACACATGTGAATAGAGAAATTACTTAAACAGAGAAACCCATGCCTTTTTGGTCTTGGGCGGGTCTGGGATATCACATTTTGGCTCGACATTTTTCTTAACCTTTTTCTTTACCTCCACCAATTGTTCAACCTTTGATCCTTTTTCAGTTTTAGGTTTAGTTGAAACAGCGGTGGTGTTTACAGCAACAGAAGATGATTTGTTCTTAACAACCCATGTTTGTGCCTCTGAAAAAGCTTTCTTTGAGAAGAAGTTAGGATTCTTTTGTTCATTTTTCTTTGATGATTCACCAATTTCAAAGTTTGAAAAATTTGCAATGATTGGTTTCACATTTAAGTTTGACTCAGCATTTTGTTTCAAAATTTGTTTTAGCACAAACTCTGGACCTTTTAGCTTAACATCTTTTGTGCATTTTCTAACTTCATGAGCAGGTTTCGTTTTGTTTGGTTTACATTGACGTGCAATGTGCCCATCTTTGTTAAAATTGTAACATATCATTCTGTCATTTCCAACAGAGGCTTTCAAAACTTGTTCACGGAGTTTTCTTTCTTGCTATTGTTTGATTGTTTACCAATGATTTCCTTTTCATTAACAGTGTTAGTCAATTTTCTTGGTAATAATTTGCTTTTGAAATTTGTTGTTTTTCTTCTTTTGAAACCCTAACCCAACCCTTTTGTACTTAGGATAGTTTTTACCACTAGGATGATTTCCTTTTCATTAACAGTGTTAGTCAATTTTCTTGGTAATAATTTGCTTTTGTACTTTGGTTTTGAGTAAAGAGTGGCATCTTGCTTTTTAGGATCGGTGTTGTCTTCAGCCAGCTTAAAAAGCCTGTCAACTCGGTCTAAGTTTACATTTTGGATTGGAAATTCCTCATCAGATTTTGGTTTATCTGATCCTTTCAGTTTGTAGACGACTACATTAGGATCATTATTTAAACTATTCTCTGAAGCTGAAATGAAGTTCTCATGAAAAATTTTCTCACTTCCAGAATGTCAACTAGACTCAGAATTCTCATTTCTTGACTCTGCACTTACATAAACTGTGCTATCAGACTCATTTTTGAAAACATTTTTGACCACTTTGGTTACCACATCAGATTCGCAATCTTTTTCTATTTTGGTATAAGTTACATCGATGTTCTCAGGCAGCTCATTACTCTTTTTAGTAAACAAATTTAAGTTTAGCGCCTTTTCCACCCATCTGGCTTTTTCTTTGCATAGCCATTCCACATGGGTTGTGGAATACGATCGTAACCTTTACCTTGGTTATTAACAACATTCTTTTCTTGTTTAACGTTGATTTTCGGAAGAATATGATCAATGACATATGAACTGGTAGAATAACTGATTAACAATTTGTTAACCCATTCTGTCAATTTTCATTTTCTCTAGTTCATCATTCAGCTTAGCAATCATATTTATATGCGTGTTTATGGCCATATGTTTGTCCATAACGTTTGCTTTGAACATTGAAAGTTTATTGTCATCTTCTTTAATTGCTTTCTCATATTGTCGAATGGTTTTGCTTAATTTGTCATATGCTTCTTTTGACATAATTATATGACAAATGATCAGCATATGTTTTGAGTTCATTATATTTTCCGTCTTTTTCAACACACTCCTTGCATGGCAATTTGCAATTTAAGCATGGAGTTTCCAACTCGACATTATGAGTATCCTCATTCTTTTTCATAATTTCACTTGCCGACTCATTTACCAATTCAACACTTTCTACATGGGTATGCTCAATAATACCTCGTTCAAATTTGCCATTAAAGCCTTGTCAGCAATATTAATCAGAGCTTCGACAGTCATCTCTTTGGTTACATCAATCAATTCGACAACTTCTGACTTTTGTTCTTCCTCACATGTTGGTTGATGGCTTGTATTGAAATATCCTACAAAAGTTTATGAATATCAATAGGTAAAAGATGTTTAAATGCACTGTTTAGAAGTTCTTCTTCATCAGATGAAGTTCCATAAAATTCTTTGGGTGCCTCATCAAAAGATGCCTCTACATATTCTTCAGCATGCTCAGGTTCTTCAATAATTTCAGCTACCAATGCCATACTTTCACTCTTTGTGATGAATTTGTTCCAATTAAAACCTCCATCTTCTTGAGTGATAACGAGTGCTTTATCTTTTGACTTTGACGGATCGTCTTCAATCTGCACCATTCTAGTTTGTGGTTGAGGTCGACTATATATGGCCTTTTGTAGTAATTATCAGCAAAAGGGTTCTGATTGCCCTTAACCTCTCGATTTGGACATTCTCTTTGAAATGCCCATTTTCACAGCATTTAAAGCATGTAACCTTGGACTTATTAAAGCCTAGTTTGCCATCAAGTCCTCCCAAATTATCTCTTCCAGTAAAATTTCCATAAAGCGTTGAGCTCTTTGGACAATGGAAACCATACACCACTTGATATCGATCAATTCCATTTCAACTGGATCAATCTGATCGTAATCTTCTTTTGTCATCTCTGGATTCATAATTCTTCTAGCTACCAAACCTTATACATATCAAGTACCAAGGCAAGTAGGGTATGTGTTGCTTTGCGGTATTTTCGTCAAAGTCTTGAGAATTTGGAGGTTTACTGCGTCATTGCATTGTAGGATTCGTTGATTGGGATTAGATTGATTGTGCTGGCTACTCTGTGGATTGCTTGAACTTTGGGATGATTGTGGTCCTTGAGGCATATTTGGATTAAAGGAAGCAAAAGATTGAAATCCGCTAGTTTGGCTTGACTGTGGACATGGTGTATTGATGGCACTAAAGGCAGTTTGAATTTTGGGACTCTGTATATTTGCGGCAGGACTACCCTGTAGTATAGATTCACATTTTGTTGTATCTGTGCACCTTTGCTTTTGCCATCTTTTCATCTCTACTCATGCCCTTCTAATATTTCGATGAATCTAGGTAATAAGAAATTACCATACTCAGTGCCGTTCTTTAGTATAGTGAAATAAGTGGACCATTCTCCTTCAGGTAAAGAATCTGCTAGCTTATCGACCACTTCTTTGTTTGTTTTTACAATTCCCATACGCTTCATCTGTACCACCAGGTGACAGTACCTGTCAATCAACCGTTTCACTATCTCCCCTTGATAAGATTAAAATATATTGAATTCTTTACTCAATAGCGCTCTCTTTCCGTTTCGCAGATGCGAACTTCCTTGGAATTTTAAACGTAAGGCATTCCATAAAGACCGAGCATCGTCATCGTGCTGTAATAATGCCAAGATATCTTCTTTTATGGATTGCTGCAAGATATTCATCATCTTCTTTTCATTAATAAACTTTTCTCTTTTGAGCTCTTCTGAGAGTTGAGCTAGCGTTTTTCAAGCCCAGTTTCTCTAATAGGAACCTGATATTTAGACTCAATTGCAAACCAGCAAGTGAAGTGGTAGCTTGAACCCAGTTCATGAACCTTTCGCTCCAGCTATCGTAATCTTCTAAATTCATAAGCTTTGGAGGCTTCGTCATTGTTCCCATTTCATTCTCGAGATTCATTATTTTGTGTTGTAGTAGTGGTAACAGCTAAGCGGCAAACGCGTTAAAAAATTCTTCTTCCATGATATCTGCAATTTTTTACAAACACACACTTTCACAACGCTGATTAGATATAAATTGACAAAAACACAAAGTTAAGAAAAACTCCTTATAATGTTCTTCGTGCGAGTGAACCAATACTCGTGCGAGTCAGGTGCCTCGTGCGAGCAAGGCTTCGTGCGAGAGAGAAAGTTACTCGTGTGAGTGACTCTTCGTGCGAATCACTACTCGTGTGAATGATTGTTTTAGAAATTAAAAGTTTGAAGGAAACCTATTTTTTTCTTGCGAGTGACAGGTCGGACGAGTGGCTATTCGTATGAGTTGTCCTTCTGCTCGTACGAGTAGCTCAGGTCAACAAATGGATGTTTTTTGCAATGTTCGTCATGATTTTGGTTCGGTTTTAGATCTATAAGTTTCAGGGATTTGTTAATTTTGGTTTTAACGTGCTATACTAAAATCCTAGTCCAATTCGTGCATGAAATTCGCTAGATCTGAAGAACGTATGAAGAAAGAGTAGATATAGAAATCTTCAATGGTTGAATCTTGATTATCAACTGCTGAAACTTGTTGTTGTCCTCAAATCAGGCCTCAAGGCTCTGATACCCAACTTGTGAGAGTTTGATAAATGAACAATTAAGTATGCTGCTTAAACGTCGTTACATCTTCTATTAATAAACGTGGAAAGTTACATACGAGTAAACAAACGGACAGGCCTTTGCCTCAGTCACACACCAACAGCTAACGACACAACACCCAAGCTCCACTATATATAGGCTAACATGGCTCGCACAAGGGTAGGGGTTGCTGACTCGTACGAGTAGTGATTCGTACAAGTGATTAAGTGTCACTCGAATAAGCCACAAAGACTCACTCGTACGAGCCATCTAACAAACACAAATTTGACAAATATAAGCCCTATTTACATGACTGACATATCCTAGACGTAGACAATAGACATTGTGCACCAACAAGTGTTTATGATATATGTTGTGATTCTTGGTCTTTTGATCTCATGCAAACCCTAGATAATCCAAACAACAGAATGTGATTAGTTAATCATACTTGAATGACTGCATGTGTGTTTGTGAATGATTGTATAATTGATTGTCAATGCTAGGAATGCTCTTGATATGATGAAACTATAAATTGGTTGGTAACATTGTTGAGATTAGGGTTTTGATCGTAGAACTATAACTGTTACATTGAGAAAGTGTTGTGATTTCTACTTGATTTCGTGCTACTGGGTGTTTGTAAATGGTATGACTGTGTGAAGTCACAAAGTCCGAGTTACTGGAACTTAGAATCCGAGTTTAACTACACACATCATAATTTGTTAAATTTATTAATGTCCGAGTTTACCATGTATGTATCTGTGTTTGTTTATGCCTTTCCGAGAAAATATTTGGCCTTTCCGACAAATATGTTCCAGACATATATATCATATATTTTTTTTGGTAGATGAATAATTGATGGAATTCCAAATGGAGTTGGTTTTACGAGTTTCTTTGTTGCAAAGGTTTAAGAGGGAGACAAGTGGTGGAGTTAGAATTTAAGTCATGTAAGCATGGAGTCCGAGTATATGTAATATGTATAGGGGTCAGAATTTATATGTATAGATGTGTGTTGTCCGAATTTATATATGCACATATTTGAGTCCGAATTTAATTGAGTTTATTGAAGTCCGAATTTAACTGTGAATGATGATGTCCGAGTTTAATGATGGGTAATGCTTTTTAACTATGAATGGTGACGTCCGAGTTTAATGATGGGTAATGCTTTTTAGAGTTTAACATGGGTATGTATTTTAAGAGTTTAACATGGGTGTGTTGTTCAGAGTTTAACATGGGCATGTTTTTCAGAGTTTAACATGGGTATGCTTTCTAGAGTTTAACTTAGGTATGCTTGTTAGAGTTTTATAGTTTGATGTTTGGAATCCAGTTTCACAATATTGAAGAACATGTCCCCAGCTAACTAGATAATCCACTGTGTGTTACTATATGATAAAGATGTTGAACTGATCACCTTAATACTGGGTTGTTTGGAGAAATAGGGTATTGCAAACCCTACTCGTATACATACTTGCATACATTGTACATTAGGTCGTGTGTAAACGACCAAACGCTTTTTTAACATGTAGAAGCACGTTAACACTTACCAAGCAACTAAAGTGAGTTCACTACTCTTTCATAGGCATGCGTCCCGGGGGGTGTGACAAACTAATATTCATGGGAGGAATACTTTTAAAAGTTATAGTCTAAATTTGATGTTAGTTAATAAACTCAAACTCAACTCTAAAAAGATGATTATGCAAGTACTTCTAATTATCACTTAGCATTAAATTACTGAAACGAGCGTTGGTGACGAACGAGTTAGATTTAAAAAGTCTAAAATTTGGTCAACATGTTTGGTATAGCATCAAATAATATATCATAATATTGAAAAAAAACCAAAGTTAGAGGTTTTTGTCTTACGTCATTCGAAAACTTCACGTGTCTTAAACTTTTATAAATCTTAAGACGTGATACATCGTCTAGCATCTAATATAAATATTATTTACTACATTTTATAATAATTAGTGGGTAATATTATTTATTTTATAAATAAATTTAAAAACTCAAAAATCACACCAAACTTTTATAAAATATAACAAGATTTATATAAAATTTATGAGATTTTATAGAAAAATGGATTAATCTTCAATGCCCAACTTTTTATTATACCCCCTGTTTCAAGACATGGTTTATAAAAACCACTCACCACTTGTGTACTATGCATTTCATTCTTACACTTGTCTTGCACATGTTAACACCTACACCCCTTTGCTCCCATATAAATACCAACCTCCCCCTTACCATTTGTCACACCAAAACTCACTAAGAACTCTAAAAAATCCCTACACTTTTTCTTCCCCCTTGCCTTCTTGGATTGAAGAATTTTTGCTTCCAAGTAAGTTCATCAAAAACCGATCTTTGTTTATATTTCGGTCTTCATAGAAATATTCACTATTTTTGCACTATTATTCTTTGCTTTACACTTTATTCCAACATACATTAATCTACATATTAAATCATCTATGATCTAAAAACATGTTTTATATTTTATTTATGCATAAAAACCTTCAAAACGACCAACGGGAACACATAAGTGTTTTTCCTATCTTAGACAGGTTCTGTGTTGTGACTTTGGATGAGTATAACTTCATCAAAAGTTACCCAAATTAAGTAAAATATTACTTCATGATTAAATACATCAAAATACGTTTTCAACAATATATCACATGCTTAAAAACACTTCCGTTTGGACCCCTAACCATCTAAAACCAAACTGAAGCGCAAAGCTGAATGATCTGTAAAGATCCTCGGTTTTGACCATTTTCCGGGTTCCCAAGAGAAAAACTTTCTAAATGAAAGTTGTAAAACACATTCTAATTTAGTTGATTGGGAATTTTCATAATTTTTCGACATCGTTTACTATATTTAAAACATAAAACAAAAACAATGTAGAAAGCTGTCAACTTTTATACTTTCCCAAAACTAATCGATTTACTTTTAATCAAGGGTTCTTGTAACCAATATCATCTACAACCATCATGATAACATATTCATAGCCCTAATTAACCATACTTAAAATTATTAGGGTTTACTTGGAATCATCAAGAACGTGCAAGCTCATCATCAATCATGAAGGTGAGAACACTTTTACTATTTTTAACTCTTTGGGGTAGAACATATAGTCAATACAAATCGTAACACAAATATTTCATGATCATATATCTTATTTAAAGCAAGCATCCATGATATCGTTAACCTATGCACAATCATTAACTTATTCAAGCCAACTGTAGTAGATTATAACGCTATAGGATTGACAAACCCACCCATCACGACTAGGGTGATTGAAACTATTATCATTCGTTATGTCAAGAGGTTTGATTGTGTACATCATGTGTTTGTTATATAATGTGTAGTTATGAAGGAAATACTTGTTGAATTGTATAAATGACGTTTACCGCGCTTTACTATTAAAAACCTATGTTTTCACCAACTATTTTTAGTTGACAGAATTTCTACACGTTTCAGGTAATCATGTTTAGAAATCAAGACATGCGCATATAGCAATGCCTAGCTATCAAAATAAACGAGATTTAGTTATTTATTTTGCTTTCATGAACGAGTTGTTTTATTGTTTAGTTGTTTGTTGAGTTTGATTAAAAAACGATGTAAATTAAATATTTCAACATAATAGTAATTTCCATTTCATGCCTTGGTCTCTCCCCAATATGAAGTGACCACCGTGGTTTCCGCACACGGTGAGGGTGTGACAGCAACAAACATGATTGTCATATCGATATCGAGTTTATTATTCTTAACATGTTTTTATACTAAACACTTACATGATGTACGTTAAACAAAATGTGAACTCACCGGCTTTATTGCTGATACACTTGTCTGCATGCTTGCATGTCTTTAGATAAATCAGTGCAGCAGAACTTGTAGTCTAAGGAGCTAGAAGTGTCATGGGGCGTTCTACTTGATGCAAACATTTGATACTTTGCATTATAAAACATTTTGGGTTTAGATTGTTTGACATATTTACATTTGCTTCCACTGAACATATATATTGTTTGAAACGTTTAATTTGAATGACAGTATTCATGCTGGACATGACGTTGGTGTTTAATATTTTTACTGTTAGTTCGACATGATTAGTGGCTAGATCCTGGTACGTCATACGCCCTACAGTAAAACTTCGTAGGTGGTATTTTAGGGGTGTGATAGTTTGGAATCAGAGCCACTGGTTATAGTGAACTAGGTTTTAAAGAGTTTTTGTAAACCCAAACTATAAACGAATCAGTTCCGAAAGCGACCATGACACTACGCTCCAGATTGCAAGGTTCGTTTTTTATTATTGTATACATTATACAGTTGGCATATACAAATGCATTGCATATAGTCACACACACAACATTATAGTACGATTTCACGTGCTATCTGTTTAAACTATGACGGATCATTAGTATGACAATTTTTCTAGACCTTTTGTGATCTCTATCTTTTTGACAACACCCACTTTTGACATTCGAATATGATGATCTTTTAACACAATTTAGGAGGAATTGGAGTAAACATGCAAATCGAATTATCAATACGGGTGCACATGTAATAATAAATAGGGTGCATGTGAGTCCCAGTGAGACCAAAATGTGTAAAAGAATTCTGACCCATTATCAGACATAATTGGGATTCAGCTATCCATAGGAGCCATAGTGATGATGGACTCCTACTGGATCTTGATCTTTACTCTAGTCATTTTTCTAGTTTACTTATATTGAATATGGAAATAATATCCGATACATATTTTTTTTCTCATGTGACATCTTGTGGATGTAGAATCATGAGTGGACGTGGTGGAGCCAACTTGACACAGGCTCAGATCCAGGCTCTAATCAATGTACGGGTTGTCGAAGCTCTGGCAGCACAACCAGGAGGACAACCTATTCAACCTCGAGCTTGTACCTTTAAGGCATTCATGGATTTCAAACCTCACTCCTTTAACGGCACAGAAGGCGCAACGGGTCTTTTACACTGGATCGAGAAGGTAGAATCTATTATTGAGATGTGTGATTGCCCTGTCAACAATCGGGTCAAATATGCAACCGGTACTTTAGAAGGCAACGCGCTCTCCGGTGGAACGCAAAAATTCAGATGCTCAGATTGGTGGTGGCCAATGCTACCCCGTGGAATGAATTCAAGGATCTGATAGGGAGGAATACTGTCGTAGGGACGACATTTAGAAATTGGAAGTGGAGTATTACAACCTTAAGATGGTCGGGTCCGAAATCGTAGCTTACACTAAAAGGTCCAACTATTTAGCTGCTCTTTGTCCCAATGTGTCCGAACTCGCTTACAAACGTATCAGGCTTTATCTCAAAGGTTTAGCCCCTGAAATTCAAAGCTTGGTGAATTCAGCTAACCTTCCTGCAATTCAGCAAGTCATTCGATTGGCACATCGTCTCACCGACCAAGCAGTCAAGCAGCGCAATCTGCCCAAGAGAAACACCACCATTTCTAGCACTTCGAGTGATAACAACCACAAATGGAATGATTCAGACAAAGCCTCCAACTCTAATCAGAATCAGGGCTCGTACGTACCTGGTCAACAACCGAAGTGCAACAAGTGTAACTAGCATCTTCATGGGTAGTGCACTAGAACATGTCTAAGATGTGGAAGGAAGGCCATATGTCAAAAGATTGTAGAGCTTCGTTCCCAAAGCAGCAGCAACAGCAACAGCAACAGGAACCATAGTAGAGGCTACAACCACAACAACAACAAGGAAATCGAAAGGTCAGTTCTAGAGCGATTGTACATAGTTAAACCAGAACGCCAAGAATACTGGAAAACAACAACAACACCGGGAATAATAACAACCATAATAACAACAATAACAACGGAAATGGTGCTCGCGGGAGAGCATTTATGATTAGCACGAGTGATGCCAGGAATGATAACAACGTGGTGACTGGTATGTTTTCTATGAACAATCTTTTCGCTTATGTTTTATTTGATTCTGGTGCCGATTGGAGTTACGTGTCCTTAAAGTTTAGTAGACTGTTAGGATCGACCCCAACCTCTCTTTAAACCAAGCACATCCTGGAATTGGCTGATGGCCAGCTGATTGAAGCATCCCATATTCATGTTGGGTGCAAACTCTATCGTTTAGGTCAAGTGTTTGACATTGACCTCCTGCCTACTACTCTTGGTAGCTTTGATTTAGTCGTCGGTATGGACTGGTTGACCAAACATTGAGCTGAAATTCTCTTAAAAGAGAAAATCGTTCGTATCCCTCTCCTTGGTGGAGATTTTTTGTCTGTTCGAGGTCATCAGAGTGGTGCTATGGTTGGCATCATTTCAGCTATCAAAGCCCAGAAGTGCATACGAAAGGGCCATCCGGTTATGATAACCCTAGTTACCGACAATCAACTCGAGGAGAAGAAGATCGAAGACATTTTAGTCGTTCGTGACTTTTCTGATGTTTTTCCCGAGCAACTTCCAAGACTACCTCCACATCAACAGGTGAAATTTCAAATCGAACTTACCCCTTAAGTAGCTCCGATTGCTCGTGCTCCTTATCGTCTTGCACCAGGAGAGTTGCAAGAGTTGTCCAATCAACTTCAAGAACTATTGGATAGAGGTTCTATCTGGCCTAGTTCTTCGCCGTGGGGAGCCCAAGTTCTTTTCGTAAAGAAGAAGGACAAGTATTTCTGCATGTGTATCGACTATCGGGAACTCAACAAGGTGACGGTTAAAAATTATTATCCTCTCCTCGTATTGACAATCTGTTTGACCAGTTGCAAGGGTTAAGCTTATACGAAAAAATTAATCTAAGATCGAGCTATCATCAGATGACAGTGCAGAGGGAGACATTCCCAAGACAGCTTTCCAAACGCGGTACGACCATTACGAGTTTTCGGTCATGCCATTCGGATTCACCGACGCACCAGCGGTTTTCATGGATCTTATTAACCGTGTGTGCAAACCGTATCTTGATGATTTTGTCATTATGTTTATCAATGACATCCTTATCTATTCTAAGAGCAAAGAGGATCATGGGCGACATTTGCGTCTTATCATGGAACTCCGGAGAAAGGAGCAGCTCTACATGAAATTCTCTAAGTGTGACTTCTGGATTCGAGAAGTACACTTCCTTGGTCACCTGGTCCCCATGTTGACCCAGCAAAAATTGATTCTATCAGGAATTGGGCGGCACCTTAGAATCCTATGAAGGTGAGACAATTTCTTGGTCTCGCGGGATACTATCATAGTTTCATTGAGGGATTTCGAAAATCGCTCAACCTCTGACCACTTTAACTTAGAAAGGTGTTACTTACTCGTGGGGAACGACCCAGGAGAATGCTTTTCAGCTTTCGAAACAAAAAACTTGCAGTGCACCGATATTGTCTTTACCCGAAGGTAAGGATGACTTTGTGGTATATTGTGACGCTTCTATTTAAGGTCTTAGTTGTGTTTTGATGCAACGCGAGAAAGTGATACCCTATGCTTCCTGACAATTGAAGACTCCCGAGAAGAACTACACGACTCATGATTTGGAATTGGGAGCCGTAGTCTTCGCACTCAAGATATGGAGGAATTACTTATACGGTGCAAAATGCACTATTTATACCAACCACACGAGCCTTCAACACATTTTCGATCAGAAAGAGTTAAACATGCGACACGTCTTTGGGGTTGAACTCTTGAACGATTACGATTGCGTAATCAAATATCATCCAGGCAAAGCTAATGTGGTAGCTGACGCCCTTAGTGGAAAGGAAACCAAACCTAAACGAGTTCCAGCTTTACAGCTTACTATTCACTCTAACCTTCCTGACCAAATCCATTCTACTCAAGCTAAAGCATTGAAGGACGAGAACCTTCAAGCTATATCCATGCGGGTATGGAGAAGCAACTCGTAACCAAGTCCCACGGTATTCGTTACTTCATAGAGCGAATATGGTCCCACTCTACGAAACTCTACGAGAGCTTGTGCTGGAAGAAGCACACAAGTCTCGATACTCCATTCATCCGGGCTCTGATAAGATGTACCAACATTTAAAAATCTTGTACTGGTGGCCAGGCATGAAAGCTAATATAGCGACGTATGTGAGTAAATGCTTGACTTGCGTGAGAGACAAGGTGGAATACAATAAAATGTCTGGTTTTCTTTAGCAACCTGAACTGCCTATTTGGAAAAGGGAACAAATTTCCATGGATTTCGTCACTAGTCTACCCAAAACATAAAAGGGAAACGATATCATTTGGGTGATCGTTGACCGTTTATCCAAGTCTGCACACTTCCTTGCGATCAAGGAAACTGACAAGTTTTCCAAACTTACCAACATTTACTTGAAGGAAATAGTTTCTAGGCACGGAGTGCCGACTTCCATCATCTCCGATCATGATCCGCGTTTCATGTCCGATCTGTGGCAAGCTACGCACAAATCCTTCGGCTCACGTCTAGACATGAGCACAACTTATCATCCTTAAATGGATGGACAAAGTGAATGAAACATACAGATGATGATATCCTCTTTGTTGGGCTGAGGTTGGTGACAGTCAAATCATGGGTCCATAACTCGTACTCGAAACTTCTAAGAAGATTGTTCAAATCAGAAATTTATGGCAGCAGCTAGTGATCGCCAGAAAAGCTACGCCGACAAGCATCGGAAACCCTTAGAATTCGCCGTAGGTGACCATGTCTTATTGAAAGTTTCACCCTGGAAGGGTGTTGTTGTTTTGAGAAACGAGGCAAGCTCAATCCACGTTATGTTGGGCCATTCACAATTTTGGAAAGCATCTGTAAGTGGCTTATAGACTTAATCTGCCTGATGAACTTGGTAACGTCCACAACGTTTTTCACATATCTAACTTAAAGAAGTGTTTTTCGGATGAAACACTTGTGGTTCTTTTTAAAGAACTAAAAATCGATGATAAGTTGCAACTTATCGAGGATCCTGCCGAGATCTGGATCAGGAAGTCAAGGTCCGTAAACAAAGTCGAATACCAATTGTGAGAGTTTGTTGGAACTTAAAATGTGGACCTGAGTTCACATAGGAACGCGAGGATAAGATGATGCTCAAGTATCCTCATTTATTCAAAACCGCTAAACCAAACACTGTTACGACTAGCGAATTTCGGGATGATATTCCCTTTCAACTTGGGGTGATTTGGTACCCGAGGAAAACCCACAATCATCTTGACTCATCTTTCACTCTTGTATGTCTACTTATCAAATTTCGGGACAAAATTTCTTTCAACTTGGGGATGAGGTGACAACCCGCAATTTTAGGATAGTACTTTAACCAAACCACTATTATTTTATACATACATTTAAAGCACTACATTTAACTTGGGTTAGTTAAATGAGTCTATGTTGGTAGTTTAGGGAATTACCGGAACACACACAAGTAATCTTCAAATGTTGGTGACTAACATGAATAGTAATTATAAACGGAAGGTTTAGATGAAACTTATATGTTGCATGGCAATGTGTGAATTATGTGTTAATATGTGCTTTAAGTAAAAATGGTATAATTAGGGGGTGTTTAGAGTTAATAGTGAAACTCTAATAAAACTCCTGCATAACCCTAAACTCCCCATAATCTCACTTTACGACAATTCTTTTCATCATTTCTCTGATCTTTTGGCTACACCAAGTCTCACACAAATCATCAATCTTTGGTCTTTCAATTCTTTTAGAACAATCTCTATATCAATCCAAGGTAAGCATTTATGCTATATGTTATAATTTTTGTTCTTTTGATCTCATGCAAACCCAAGATAATTTAAACAACTGATCTATGATTAGTTAGTCATGCTTGAATGACTGAAAGTGTGTTTGTAAATGATTGTGTAATTGATTGTCAATGCTAGGAATGATATTGATGTGATGAAACTGCTAATTGATTGGTAACAATGTTGAGATTAGGGTTTTGATCGTAGAACTATAACTGTTACATGTAGAAACTATTGTGATTTCTGTTTGATTTCGTACTACTGGGCATATCTAAATGGTCCTAACTTTGTGAAGTCATAATGTCTGAGTTACTGGAACTCAGGATACGAGTTTAACTACACATATCCGAATTTGTTAAATTTATTGATGTCCTGTATGTATCTGGGTTTATTTATGCCATCCGATTTTAAGAGGAGACAAGGGTTGGATTCCGAATTTAAGTTATGTAAGCATGGAGTCCGAGTGTCTGTAATATGTATAGGGGGTCCGAATTTATATGTATAGATGTGTATTGTCCGAATTTATATATGCACATATGTGAGTCCGAATTTAATTAAGTTTATTGATATCCGAGTTTAACTGTGAATGATGATGTCCGAGTTTAATGATGGGTAATGCTTGTCCAAGTTTAATTGTGAATGGTGATGTATGAGTTTAATTATGGGTAATGCTTTTCAGAGTTTAACATGGGTATGTTTTTCAAAGTTTAACATGGGTATGTTTTTCAGAGTTTAACATGGGTATGTTTTTCAGAGTTTAAGATGGGTATGTTTTTCAGAGTTTAACATTGGTATGCTTTTCAAAGTTAACTTAGGTATGTCAGAGTTTTATATTTTGATGTCCCCAACTAACTAGATAATCCACTCTGTGTTACTTTATGATAAACATGTTGAACTGATCACCTGAACACTAGGTTGTTTGGGCGAATAGGGTATTGCAAACCCTACACATATTCATACTTACATTCATTGTACATTAGGTCGCGCATAACGGACCAATCACTTTATTAACATGTAGAAGCACGTTAACACATACCGAGCAACCAAGGTGAGTTCACTATTCTTTCACAGGCATGCGTCCAGGGGGGGGGGAAACTAATATTCCTGGGAGGAATACTTTTAAATGTTATAGTCTAAATTTGATGTTAGTTAATAAACTCAAACTCTATCATGAAGGTCCCTACATACTATCGAGCTAGTTGCCTGGGAGGAAATGGGGTATTAGTTGATAGCGCTATTAGGTTTGACAAACCTCACACCATGCTGGCACCCATGTGTGAACTAAGGACCTTAAACACTTTGATCAATGCTGATAGACATGGATAAGGACACAACAAACATGACAGTCATATCGGTATCGAGTTTAATTGTAACGCATCGTATTTTATTATTTTTCTAGATAATGATAATAATAATAATAATAATAATAATAATAATAATAAACAAAATAAATTCGACGTTTTATGAAACTTGTACTTGAAATCGGATCTCGTCGGTACGTTCGGGCCACTCAAAAACGTTAGATCGGGTTAACAGGCCTTGGCCCAACACACCACCTAAACCTAACTAAACCCTAAACCTAATTTCAAATAAATAATCACCACCCTAACATTATACACACTCACACGCTCATCTTCCTGCCCCCCCCCCCTTCACCTCTACAGCCGCACCCACTCACTCCTCCCTCTCGCAGACAAAAGCACGGCAGCAACACCACCACCATTGGTGGCAGCGTCGCCAGCCAGCAACATCAACATCGGTGGCGGCGGCACAAGCCGCGACGGCGGTGGCGGCAGGAGCCGCAGCAACGGAAGACACCGGCGGGGCTCCTTCTTCGGTTCTGTTCTCTGACGAAACACCCCTCACCCTCGTCTCTCTCACACTCTTCCCGTTTCCCCGACGTTAGGGCTGATGCGACGGCGCATCAGAGACGCAGCAGTAGTGGCGGCGGTGGCTCAGCCACGTTCAAGCTCGTCTGAGTTCGAGTCTTTGCGTGTTCCCGACTCAGGTTACAGGTATGAGCTCGACTCCTAACTCGGTTCTTAACTCAGTTCCCGTGTTCGGTTTTCCCCGTTTCAATTTCAGTCTTGTTTTGTGATTTCAGTTGACTCGGTTCAAAAATACGAGGCTCGGGTTCATTTGGTGCGACACGGCTCCGATTCGGTCCGGTTAGACTTGGTCCAGCTCGGGTTCTTGTCGGGTCAGCTCCGGGTCGAATCTCGGTTCAGTAAAGGTTAGTCTCAGTTCAGGTTTCGGTTTCTCGGTTCAGTATTCGGTTCGAGTATGTAGTTCAGTTTCAGTGTCGACTTGGTTCAGGCTTGATTAGGGTTCGGGTTCGAGCTCAAGTGTTTCGGGTTTAGTCAAGTTTGGCGACTCGGCTCGGTACGACTCAGTTGTCCGAGTTTACTCGGTTAACACCGGGTCAAACCCGGTCAAGCTGGTCAACATCAGTCAACAGACAGATTTGGTTCAAAGTTTGCGTGATCTCGGCTCGGGTTAAGTTTGAATGTTCGGTCAAATGAGGCAACTCGGTCAAACTTGGTCAACGAAAGTCAACTGGTCAACTGTGGTCAAACAGTCAACGGTCAGCCGTCTTGGTTCGTTCAGGTTCGGGTCAAATCTGGTCAAAGCTCGGATTGTGGTCAACTTTCCAGTGCTGGTCAACACTCGGGTCTCGTGGTACTCAGTCGAATCTGACTCGACATGGTATATCCCTCTATAGTTAGGTTTTGGATATAATCGTTATAAATATACATTTACATAACTTGTACGGAGACTTAAATATATATATTGTTTCGTTATTATTGCGTTTTGACAAATAATATCGACACTTGTGTGTCGGGATCGTCCAAAAACAAGAGGAAACTCTGCCCGATTTTCTACAGGTAGTATATTTATTAAACTATTCGACAAAATATATTTATTAAACTATTCGATAAAATACATTTATTATTTGAACTATCCGACGGAATGTATTTATCGATATTATTTTTTTGTCGACAAAAATATACTTACTTTCTTTATTATGCTTTTCGACAAGAGCATAAATTTATTTATTATAATTCTCGACAAATATACTTATTTACTATACTTTTGACAAAACATATTTACTTATTATATTCATCGACAAAATATAAATTTATTTATTATAATTCTCGACAAATATACTTATTTACTATACTTTTGACAAAACATATTTACTTATTATATTCATCGACAAAATATAGATATATTTATCATATCTCTCGACAAATATACTTATTTATTTTACTTTCGACAAAACATATTTATTTTGCTTTCGACAAATATATTTGTACACCATTCGACAATATACATATATATCTCATACAATTCGTTAGAATATAAATATATATACCCAATATGCTTTTCGTCAAATATATATATTAATTATTTGACAACACTCCCACAACCCTTTTGATGAATTTAATTTAGAAATTCCTTTCTTAAACGATGTTAACTATATACGTACTTTCAACTCCAATTCGAATCCTTCGTCGTAACTTCTATTATTCATGTACATTCGTTTGCCATTTTTTTAAGGTGACCTCGATGTCCCCTTTCTCCCACTCATCAACTTGTCGTGGAATTTCCAAAGAAGACTTAGCAATTTTGTGAGTACACTCGACCCACATTTGTTTTATATCACTTTTTGGGTGTAACATGTTTCCATATACCAAAATCACAAACACTTAAACTTTATGAAACGCACAAACAATCCTATACACATGACTACTTGAATCGTATACTTGTTGCTTGTCTGGGGATAAACGTTGTGCCGTGCTTTAGTCATTAACTATTTTTAGCCTTGTTTGACATGCTTAGCGCTATAGGAATTCACGCATCCACCTCCATCGCTTAACACGTGAGGTCATGTTAAAACATTGTGATTGCGTTACGGGTTTGATTATTAGCATTGCATGCCTTGATATTGCTCTTGTATAGATTTAGTTGCCATGAGGATTGTTAAAACTTTATTCGTATACGTATGCTATGCTTAAACTTGTGTACTCGCCTTTGCTTTTGCATTGACTTTATTTTAAAACATGTTACAGGTTGAAGGAGATGTCGCTATGAAAACAATATAGCAAGGACTAGATACACACAAATTAGACGTTAGGTTTAATGTCGACGTATCAATTTTGTTATAACTTTGCAAATGTTAGATTGTTCTTTGTTTTGTTACATTGATGTATTTGACAATTCTTATGAAATGAAATATGGTTTAATTAATTATTGTCACTTAATAATGTTGTGAGCAATGAGCAATCTCGTTTTCGTCTCATCCCGATGTTTCCGCCATCGGTTGGGGTGTTACAGATTGGTATCAGAGCCATAACTATAGAGAATTAGGCAAATTGCTATGCTTTTGACCTAGTCTATAGTTAAGTACCATACTTGACCATACGTGATTCACATGCTAATTTCTTAAAATGTCTCTTATATGTTAAATTTATGAAATGCTTTACGTGTTCATACTCGTTACATTATTTCAATCGTACGCCTTCCCTAATGCATTTTACTCGATTATACTAAACTCGAAAACACTCGTTTTACACAAGTGAGACGACTTCACCGAAATAGGCTTGATATCCACAATTTGGTGAACGATTCTCATTACGCTTATTCTTTATATTTTTACGAGGTTACACCATCAAGTTAGGAGTGACATCCACACCTTGATGGAAAACTTCCCATTCAAACTCTAGTGGACTCTCGTCAAAGTGTCGAAATTAATTTTGACCCGAAGAGTGCCAACCACACTTAGGGTACGAAATCGTTGAGTTAGGGGTGAAACCCGCACCTTGTCGATTAAGTCCCATTCCTCGATTTTCAATCTCGCCAAAGTTTCGATTTTCCAAACGATTAGAGACGTGTAATAACTGGAAGGGTAAAATGCCGTTAATCGCTTCTCGACGAGAGCATTTTACCTATAGGCCAAAGCACGTTTCTCTAATTCGAAAGGATCTTCGATTCACTTTGGAATAGTCGACGTTTCTCTACCCGAAACAGTCTAATGTTTTCTGAGACTCTCTTTTATACCATTTCAATTTATACATGACTTTTTATATACTTGTTACCATTTCTTTCAAGTTTCTAATTTATTTTAAGGTTTTTACGCAATTCGTATTAAACCTTTTCATCCACTTATACATTATTTGCATACATGATTTCAAAACGTCATCAACTAGTCTTATATTTCTCGGGAAGTCCGAAATGGAGACCGTCGTCGAGATAGGAGTGAATTCCTTACCTAGACGATCAAACTTCGTTTCCTTCCTTCCTTAAAACGACCTCACCAACGGATTAGGGGTGATTCCCATACCTCGGTGATCGTTACCAACCCTCCTTCTTTGACACTTTATTACACAAACCACATGTTTAAATTGTATACCTAAATCCTTTACCATGTTGTCAAAATTCTTACTTAGACAAATTTCAAAACGTCCTATTTTATCAAACGTATTTCCCATCCGGTAAGCTATTTCATATAAATCCCATACGCATATACTTGGTCACCACATGAAACGTTTTGTTTTACGATTTTCAAAACTCAACAGAATGCTACCTACCAACTTAATCGGCCTAACGAATACCTTGCCCACAAGTCTTACGTTTAACTTGATCACTAAAACACGCTCACGCAATAACTTTATGTTAAGAATTTTCGTTTGTAAACAAAAAAAATCAAACCAATATCTTATAGGCATTATGGGATCGTTGTACTAAAGGTGTGTTTGGGATTGTTTTTGCAACCTAATATTTATTTATTTTTTTTTTTGGCTTGAAAGCACAAATATTAAATAAATAAATAAATAAATAAATAAAAATCTATTTTAGTGTTTGGTTAAAAAAAAAAAAAACTGATTTGCTTTACGTGTTTTAGAGATCAAAGCTCATCTATTTATAACTTTATATATACATGTATATATATTTTTCAAACACTCAAATAGTTGATTTCCTGATTATTGTGATATCAAATAACATAATCAAATCCAAACACTATCTTCCTACAGTATGTTTTGTTACAACTAATTATCTGATTTTGATTATTCAGAACGCATAATCTATTTTCAAAACTCAACCCCAAACACCCTCTAAATCTCTCATCGCGGTTAAGAAAACATTTTGCTAAACGTATTTCAACGGTCATTAAATCAATTAACACGGGTTTCCTCTCAAGGGTCAACGTTTCCCAAGCACCACTAAATTTCAAATCTCTTATATCCTTTGAAAACAATGCGAACTTACTATTTTAATACCTTATCATACACCTCCCGGAATGTCACATGAGTTTCAAAACACGTGGGCAAGAAAACTGAAGACCAACCATTTTCGACCTACTTAAATTCTTTTAAAACAAATGGTAGCACTCCCGTCCTTTACAAAATACGTAACGCATAATCAATAAGTACCTTATATTCCTTTATATTCACACACTAGGTCCTATATTCTAAGTTAAACTTAAGCCTATTTTAGAAGTGATAACCTCAAAGTTTTGCTCAAACAACAATACGTGCGTATCCTCGCACATGGTTTAGTCAACTGTTGCATGACATTTTAAACGTATCATTCGTTTTACATACCCTGATTTCTCGACTATTTTATGTAAATAAATTCGTAGCATTCAATTCATATCATACGCACCATTATCGTCTGTTACACTTGTTGACGTTCATAATTATACACATATTCATGTTCATGAAAATAACGTGTCATTTTTCATGCTTATTATAACACCTAATGGCATACCTCCCAACATCGTCCGTGGACAGGAGAGATTCCTGGCTCATAAGTAATGCCCTACCTCTAAAATCACCAACGTGTTTTGGGCTTAATGCTAGTGGATGAGAGGAGAACTCCACAGTTAAGCGTGCTCAAGTGGGAGTAGTACTAGGATGGGTGACCTCCTGGGAAGTCTCCACCAAGGCAACCAAAAACAAAGTCGTGAGTTCCTGGATGGGCCACCCATCAAGGGCAAAGCGGACAATATTGGTGATAACGAGGGGCAGGGGTGTTACAGGGGTATTACACTTATACTTATCATCACATTCATGCATATACGTCTTATATCCATGCTTATACTTATTTCCATACTTATGCTTATACTCATACACATACCTATACTTGTACTCGTATTCATATTCGTGCCTATGCGCGAGCGAAACCCGAGGGATTTGCTTACGTGGGCCACAAGCTATTTGCACATAAACATGCCTACGCACTACATTCTTACACACACGCGAACTTATTTTCAAAATTTATGTACATCTTTATTCATGCGCTGCTAGTACAAGCTATGCGGATCATGTGATGATCGGTATAATCGCGGGTGCACACGGGATTATAGCGATAAGCGCATGAGAACCATAGAGTGTACTACCGCGTATGGTAACACACGGAACGTAACATTGCATCGAGTAACGAAACGATCGCAACGTGGTCAAAACATGGTGGATACGCCACTGGTAATCCCTATACATGAGTGTTTTCACCATGCTGCCAAACTTTCGTAATACGTGCCATGAGAAATTCGGTGATTTACAGACCATAATACGACCTAACACGCCAGCTTTAAACAACTCACAACTGCATTGCTAAGTGCGCGCTACCCGATTATCCACGACGAGTCTTAATCCCTAACGTAACGTTTTCGTTTGTTCATATACATATGCCATCCTTACATGAGTATTCGTTGATCGAATCAATCGTCCGCTCTTATGCCTCCGTTACTCCCGTTAACCTTGTCTTTTTATGCAACCTCGTTTACAATCAATCGTGTAAGCATTCAAACCCTAAATGCCATCTTACTCTAAAGTTATCTCCCATTCTCGTGGATAGCAACACGCTTGATTGGCCGCTACCTCGATAACTAGCTGATTTTAAATACCTAACCTTCTCGTTTTTCCATCATTAAACAACTCTCTACAAAACCGAGATTTATTAACGCTCTTCAAGGTCGATAGAACTTTCTAGCAACCTACGGTTCGACCACACTCACCATTAAACTGCATACCACTTCTCGCGAGAGCTTTTCTGCTTAGATGGCATATCATTTGAGTTATTCAAAGCTCGTTTAAACCACTCTCCTATACGCATATTTACGCGCTTTACTTACGCTTGATGGCTTTAATCTTTCTAGTCAAGCGACTTCTCCTTGCAAACCTAACTCTTCGTTGCTCTAAACTCCATGCTTACCCTCACGCATCCAGAACTTCAAGTCTTGACCGTTAACCCTCAATTCCTTAACCAATTCCTTTCGAGTCTTCCTCGTGAATAAATTTCGGGACGAAATTTCCTAAAGGAGGGAGACTGTAACGCATCGTATTTTATTATTTTTCTAGATAATGATAATAATAATAATAATAAACAAAATAAATTCGACGTTTTATGAAACTTGTACTTGAAATCGGATCTCGTCGGTACGTTTGGGCCACTCATAAACGTTAGATCGGTTAACAGGCCTTGGCCCAACACACCACCTAAACCTAACTAAACCCTAAACCTAATTTCAAATAAATAATCACCACCCTCACATTATACACACTCACACGCTCATCTTCCTGCCCCCCCCCCCTTTTACCTCTACAGCCGCACCCACTCACTCCTCCCTCTCGCAGACAAAAGCACGGCAGCAACACCACCACCATTGGTGGCAGCGTCGCCAGCCAGCAACATCAACATCGGTGGCGGCGGCACAAGCCGCGACGGCGGTGGCGGCAGGAGCCGCAGCAACGGAAGACACCGGCGGGGCTCCTTCTCCGGTTCTGTTCTCTGACGAAACACCCCTCACCCTCGTCTCTCTCACACTCTTCCCGTTTCCCCGACGTTAGGGCTGATGCGGCGGCGCATCAGAGACGCAGCAGTAGTGCAGGCGGCGGCTCAGCCACGTTCAAGCTCGTCTGAGTTCGAGTCTTTGCGTGTTCCCGACTCAGGTTACAGGTATGAGCTCGACTCCTAACTCGGTTCTTAACTCAGTTCCCGCGTTCGGTTTTCCCCGTTTCAATTTCAGTCTTGTTTTGTGATTTCAGTTGACTCGGTTCAAAAATACGAGGCTCGGGTTCATTTGGTGCGACACGGCTCCGATTCGGTCCGGTTAGACTTGGTCCAGCTCGGGTTCTTGTCGGGTCAGCTCCGGGTCGAATCTCGGTTCAGTAAAGGTTAGTCTCAGTTCAGGTTTCGGTTTCTCGGTTCAGTATTCGGTTCGAGTATGTAGTTCAGTTTCAGTTTCAGTTTCAGTGTCGACTCGGTTCAGGCTTGATTAGGGTTCGGGTTCGAGCTCAAGTGTTTCGGGTTTAGTCAAGTTTGGCGACTCGGCTCGGTACGACTCAGTTGTCCGAGTTTACTCGGTTAACACCGGGTCAAACCCGGTCAAGCTGGTCAACATCAGTCAACAGACAGATTTGGTTCAAAGTTTGCGTGATCTCGGCTCGGGTTAAGTTTGAATGTTCGGTCAAATGAGGCAACTCGGTCAAACTTGGTCAACGAAAGTCAACTGGTCAACTGTGGTCAAACAGTCAACGGTCAGCCGTCTTGGTTCGTTCAGGTTCGGGTCAAATCTGGTCAAAGCTCGGATTGTGGTCAACTTTCCAGTGCTGGTCAACACTCGGGTCTCGTGGTACTCAGTCGAATCCGACTCGACATGGTATATCCCTCTATAGTTAGTTTTTGGATATAATCGTTATAAATATACATTTACATAACTTTTACGGAGACTTAAATATATATATTGTTTCGTTATTATTGCGTGTTGACAAATAATATCGACACTTGTGTGTCGGGATCGTCCAAAAACAAGAGGAAACTCTGCCCGATTTTCTACAGGTAGTATATTTATTAAACTATTCGACAAAATATATTTATTAAACTATTCGATAAAATACATTTATTATTTGAACTATCCGACGGAATGTATTTATCGATATTATTTTTTTGTCGACAAAAATATACTTACTTTCTTTATTATGCTTTTCGACAAGAGCATAAATTTATTTATTATAATTCTCGACAAATATACTTATTTACTATACTTTTGACAAAACATATTTACTTATTATATTCATCGACAAAATATAAATTTATTTATTATAATTCTCGACAAATATACTTATTTACTATACTTTTGACAAAACATATTTACTTATTATATTCATCGACAAAATATAGATATATTTATCATATCTCTCGACAAATATACTTATTTATTTTACTTTCGACAAAACATATTTATTTTGCTTTCGACAAATATATTTGTACACCATTCGACAATATACATATATATCTCATACAATTCGTTAGAATATAAATATATATACCCAATATGCTTTTCGTCAAATATATATATTAATTATTTGACAACACTCCCACAACCCTTTTGATGAATTTAATTTAGAAATTCCTTTCTTAAACGATGTTAACTATATACGTACTTTCAACTCCAATTCGAATCCTTCGTCGTAACTTCTATTATTCATGTACATTCGTTTGCCATTTTTTAAGGTGACCTCGATGTCCCCTTTCTCCCACTCATCAACTTGTCGTGGAATTTCCAAAGAAGACTTAGCAATTTTGTGAGTACACTCGACCCACATTTGTTTTATATCACTTTTTGGTTGTAACATGTTTCCATATACAAAAATCACAAACACTTAAACTTTATGAAACGCACAAACAATCCTATACACATGACTACTTGAATCGTATACTTGTTGCTTGTCTGGGGATAAACGTTGTGCTGTGCTTTAGTCATTAACTATTTTTAGCCTTGTTTGACATGCTTAGCGCTATAGGAATTCACGCATCCACCTCCATCGCTTAACACGTGAGGTCATGTTAAAACATTGTGATTGCGTTACGGGTTTGATTATTAGCATTGCATGCCTTGATATTGCTCTTGTATAGATTTAGTTGCCATGAGGATTGTTAAAACTTTATTCGTATACGTATGCTATGCTTAAACTTGTGTACTCGCCTTTGCTTTTGCATTGACTTTATTTTAAAACATGTTACAGGTTGAAGGAGATGTCGCTATGAAAACAATATAGCAAGGACTAGATACACACAAATTAGACGTTAGGTTTAATGTCGACGTATCAATTTTGTTATAACTTTGCAAATGTTAGATTGTTCTTTGTTTTGTTACATTGATGTATTTGACAATTCTTATGAAATGAAATATGGTTTAATTAATTACTGTCACTTAATAATGTTGTGAGCAATGAGCAATCTCGTTTTCGTCTCATCCCGATGTTTCCGCCATCGGTTGGGGTGTTACATTAATATTCATAGCATGTTTTTATACTAAACAATTACATGATTTACGTTAAAAAAACAATGAACTTGCTGGCTTTATTGTTGATACACTTATCTTCATGCTTGCAGGTCCTTAGAAACATCCCTAAAGCGGGACTTGCAGTTTGAGGAGCTCGAAGTATCATAGGGTGTGCTACTTGATGCAAACATTTGATACTTTGCATTTTAAAACATTTTGTGTTTTGATTGTTTGAAATATTTATATTTGCTTCCGTTGAACATATACTTTGTTTGAAACATTTAATTTGAATAACACTATTCATGTTGGACATGGCGTTGGTGTTTAATATTTTTACTATTAGTTCGACATGATTAGTGGCTAGTTCCTTGTACGTCACACACCCCGTAGTAAAACTCCGCAGGGGGGGGGGTGTAATAATGATGATCAAGAAGAAATGTCCAATTTTGTCTAATGGCCAAAATTCCTGAAACTGAATTAGAGTAATTAGAAAAGAAGGTAAGTTCAAGTAATCATGATTTAGAGAATCAGATCAATACTTTAAGAAAGGACTTTGAGTATCTATAAGCTAAACACTTGGAGGTTAAGAAGATCTAATTAATTTCAAGAAATATTGATGTAGGTCCCCTACTCCGTATGGATCATCACAGAATCGTCGATCTAATCTAGAGTGCGGAATCCCCTAGATCAGATTTCACAGAAACAAGAACACGAACACAATTACCTTCAAATTGTCTTCTATTGATTATCTAACACAATGTGTTTACAATCAATTCAAGACTCTCTTTTTAACTAAACCAGCAACCTAAACCCTAATGTAAAACTCTCTTTATATAGAGATAGGTTATGCATACTAGGCTAGGGTTTCACCACATGGACTGCTATTGGGTCTAAAGCCCAATTCACCTACCATGTTCTAAATGGTGTCTAATTCAGCCCAATTACTTCTAATTAACTATTACAAAACTAAACCCGCTAACCGTTTATCATTTTCTAATTACAAGATATCCAAAGACCAAATCTAAGCTGTTGTCACAAATATGCACCAACAAACTCCCCCTTGACAATAGCTTCATAAAATAACTTAGTCTTCAGTCTTCTTGAAATCTTCAACATCTTTGAAAAACGTTGGTCTTTGGATAGCTTCAGCTTTAATAGCTTTTGTCAGCAACAGACTCCCCCTAAGCTGATGTATCCAATCACCAAATCTTCTAAATCATTAGCGTTTGAGTAAACTCCAGTTTAGTCCTTGTATAGCAATCTTCAAACTCTTCAACTTTGTCTACAATGTAGAAAGGAGGTTCTACCATGCATCCAAGCAAACTCCTCTTCACCAAACTTCTCAGCAACATACTGCTACAATTTGTATAATATAAAACAAACATCTCGAGAAACCATAAGAATTTTTCAACACAAGTTAAACAAATTTTTATTATTATTCAAGAGATAGTAAAACTGTATCACAGATTAAGCATTTCTCAACTCAAACCACACACTTAAAATTTTAAACACCATGAACCTGCAAGACCAAAATTTTTGAACTCATCTTCTAACATCGTCTCCCCCTATCAGTAAGAACTCCTCCTTGAACAACCATATTCCGTACATTAAGAATATACACGAAAATGAACTATTTTTGGATTTTTATATTTTCTGAAAACAAATAAAGAACCAAATATTAAACACTCTGTTTTTGTGAGAATCACCATTAAGAAGATCATATCAGCAACATCAAACTGTTTTCACACAATTTGATTATTCTATATGCAATATTCATGAAAAACAGTTCAAGACGATTACTAGTATTGTTTATCCACTTAAACAAAATACATGAACATTTCAAGTACCATTACATCGTGATCTGTTTAGATAATTTATACTGATATACTAGTGTGTTCCACTTCAGGACATACCCCCACAATCAAGGTATGCATAAAAGTTCATCGTAGTCGGTGAGTATACCAAAATTCATCCTTTTGAATTACAACATTAGACAATTGGTGAGCAGGTCAGTACTTTCGTGCAGCAATGAGACCAATATCCAACGAGGTTAGGAAAAATGCCAAACTTTGGTACGAGTAATGCAATTTGCACATTTGAATGACTCTCTAGGAGAGCTTTTTCAATTTTGAGATTTGGCATTTTAGCTTTTTTAAGATATCCTGATTGTGCCTAGATCAACATATATCTGGATGCAGCAGAAGAACGACCTTGATCCCCCAGATGAAATAACGATACAAAGACCTAAAACCTCAGATTTTGGCAATCTATCAATGCAAGATTTAAGATTATAAAACCATACGCCACTGATACGTTACCTATTCATATACAATTTGTTATATTTGTATCACAAAGGTAAGTTGATTATTTCATGCCTTTTGCCTACTGGTACATCATATGATGAAGCTGCTATCACACTTAAGTAATTTTAGTTCTAAATTCAGTGTGACAGTCTAACTTGCTGATGTACTACCATTTCTTCTTTTTCACATAGTGAAAAACTCGTTTTGGATTTTCTATTTTTTTTATGTTTTTGATTTTTGAAAAGCACTAAATTTATTTACCGAAATTTTTATGGAAAAATGGTTATTCCGGATTCCTCATCCTGTTGAGTTCGACTAAATGTTCAAAATGAGCCCTGTCAAATGCTTTTGTGTAAAGATCTGCAAGGTTATCAAGTGTGTCGACTCGATGCAGTTCAATTAACAGCACAATCCCGTATAAAATGATGACGAATGTCAATATGTTTTGTGCGACTGTGTTTTACGGGATTATTGGTGATTGAAATAGTGACATTATTGTCTATTATAATAGGAGTACGAGTGAAATTCAAATCGTAATCGCGCATCTGCTGTTGGATCCAGAGAACCTGAGAGCAACAGCTACCTGCAACAATATATTCAACTTCACACGTCGAGGTAGACATGCAAGACTGCTTCTTACATTGCCATGACACGAGCCTCCCTCCTAAGAACTGACAACACCTGTGGTAGACTTTCTTGTTGATTTGCATCCTCCAAAGTCCGAATCAGTGAAAGCAAGAAACTTCAAATCACTAGCTGCTGGATACCATAACCCAAGCTTAGGTTTCCCCTTCAAGTAACGAAGAATCCGCTTCACCGCTTACATGCGTGACTCTTTTGGACTCGCTTGATATCTGGCACAAAGACATACTGCGAACATGATGTCGGGTCTTGAAGCAGTCAAGTACATCAGAGAACTGATCATTTCCCTGTATTAAGTTGGATCAACATCCTTCACACTCTCATGATCTGGACCAAGATTGTGATTCTGACAGTTAGGTGTATTGAAAGTTGCGCAATCCTCCATTTTGGATCGAGACAAAATGTCATACACATACATCGTCTGATGTATAAACATCTTATCCTTCTTCTGTTCAACTTGTAAACCCAGAAAGTAGGACAATTCACCCATCGCACACATCTCAAACTTGCTCTTCATTACCTCCTCGAAATCATGACACATTTCTCATCTGATGACCCAAAAATGATGTCATCAATGTATTCCTGTACCAGTAGAAAGTTTTCCTTCTTCCTTTTGATGAAAAGTGTACTGTCAATCTGACCTCTTTCAAAACTGTTCCTTAACAAATGTGCTGACAGTGTCTCATACCACGCCCTAGGTGCCTGATGTAATCCATACAATGCCTAATCAAGTCGATAGACTCATCTGGATAGTCTGGATCAGCAAACCCATCTGGTTGTGAGACATACACCACTTCTTGGACTTTCCCGTAAAAAAACGCAATCTTCATGTCAAGTTGGTAAACTTTGAAGCCCTTGAATGAAGCAAAAGTTAGGAACAAAGAATTACTTCCAACCTTGCTACTGGTGCAAACACCTCATTGTAATCAACCCCCTCTTGCTGATTGAACCCTTTCACCACCAACTGAGCCTAATTCTTTTCATGATCCCTCGGTCGTCTTTCATGCACTTGAACACCCACTTGGTGCCTATTTCTTTCTCTCCTTCAGGCAAGTCAACTAGCTACAAACCTTCAACTTCTTAAACTGAGCTAGTTCTTCTTGCATAACTTCATCCCAACAATAATCTTTTAGAGCCATATGAACATTCTTCGGCTCCTCTTGGGTAATGAAACAGCTATACAAACATTCGTGAATCAACCCAGTCTTCTGAATTGAAGTAAACAAACAGGAACCTTCGAGCACACCTCTTCCCTGTCTGAACAACTGCAGCAGCATCACCAATGATGTTTTCAACTGGATGATCTCTGTTTACACGTGTGGTAGCCATGGTGTCAACAACCAGATTATCTCCCAGTTAGATCCAACCTCCCCGTGAATGTTAGAATTAGCAAACAATTAGTGAAGTCCTCCTCCTACATAGGTTCAGACTCACTATCACTGGAGTCCTCTGGAGCTGCACTAAAGAAGTTTCTGGAGCATCTGTCATCGATATACTCGATATAGGCATGAAGGCACAGTCTCCATCTTCACTGATCACTGGTTGGATCACTTGAGACTCATCTGCATTAGAAAAATCAGGAATATTAAATGATTTAAAAACACTGTCATAATCATATAATATAGCAGGACCACTCGATGATTGTTGAGGTGAATAACTAGTGATTTCCATGTTAAAAACAACCTCAATTTTACCAGTTTTTAGATTAAAAACCGTTTTATTCGGTGTTTCAGGCATCTAGCCTAGAAAGAAACCCTCATTAGCTACCTCACCGAATTTTTGCTTATCTTTGTTTCGCACAATGGTGCAGGGTAATCCAAATGGTTCCAAGCCTTTTAAGTTTGGTTTTCATTTAAACAATAGTTCGAGACATGTTTTTTAAACCGTTTAACCGTCAACACTTTGTTCAGACATACAGCTTCTCCCCAGAAAAGAACTGGAAGCTTTAAATCAGAAAGCATAGTCCTTGCGGCTTCAATCAACGTCCAGTTTTTACTCTCAGCGACTCCATTCTTTGAGGTGTATAAGGAGTAGAATATTGATGTTCAATTCCCTTGTGAAGACAATAGAGATCCAAAACCTGATTCTTGAATTCTGTGCCATTATCACTCTTATCCTCTTGATCCGTGCATCATGGACATTTTCCAATTTTGTAAAAAGATCTATCAACATCTCCGCTATCTCATCTTTTGTACCTAAATATAAAACCCATGAATATCGTGAGTAATCATTAGTGACAACTAAACAATAGTACTTTCCACCTATGCTCCTTACGTTCATAGGACCGAATAGATCCATATGAAGTAATTCATAAGGGGCATCTATGGAATTTCTGTTTTAGACTTGTGAGGTTTCTTAAGTTGTTTTCCCTTTTGACATGGAAGGCATTTATCTTCCACGTGAAACCTCTGCACTGGCACACCTTCCACTAAGCCATTTTTAATAATGTAATTCACTTTTCGGTAGTGGGTGTGGGCCATGTGTCTATGCCAAAACAATGACTCAGCCTCAGATGCTTTTGATAGTAAACACACCACCACAGTGGAAGAATCCTTAGCACCCATGTCCATGACATAAGTGTCATTTCTCCTTGGTGCTCTCATCACAATCCAGTTATCCGGTATCACCAAAACATGTTTTAACACCAAAGCTTCAGACTTTTTAAAGTGGACCGAGTGACCCTTGTCGCAGACTTGAGACACGCTCATCAGATTGTGCTTCAGTTGCTCAACATAGTTCACTTTGTCGAGTGTGATCTTCCCGTTAGTCACTTTTCCTCGACCTATAATGTGCCCTCCTTTAGCACCTACAAAATTCATATATCCACCATCTATATTTTCAAACTCTGTCAACGGCCTCGCATCCCCCGTCATGTGTCTGGAGCAGCCACTATCAACATACCAAAAGTTGATAATCCTCCTTAGCAGCTCCTGCACAACCCAAAAAAATTAGTTAGATTGGGGACCTAAGCCTTAATGGTCTTGGGTCTTCCAGATTCATCAACCACAGGAACATCCATCCAGTATCCATCACTCCTAACAGGAGTCTTGGATCTTAGACCTGTTGATGGAAATGGTTTGTGATTTCCACTAGGTCTCTGGTGCTGAGGTTTCCTAAACATGTTTGGGCTTTGCGGCCTTTGGAAATTTTGGTTTTGGTTCCATGAATTTTGACGATATTAATTTCTAAAGCATTGTTATAAAAATTTCGACTACCAACATTCTATATCGAGTTTGATATTGACCTTGACTTCTGAAACTATTTGATTACCATTAAAGTTTTCATTCTTGGTGAACTACGTCTAGGTCTTTCATATCTGCCTGATGTAGATTCAGGCTAAAATCTTTGTTGATTTCTTTGAAAGTGAGGAACTTGGTGAGTTCCTTTTTCAGCCTTATCTACACCAACAGCAACGCTCTGTTGCCTAGTAGCAGATACCTTTGGTGAGTTAACCTTCTTCTCACCATCACCACTTTTTGCTGGTGATTTTTCTCTCTGTCTCTCACTTACCCGTGCACAATTTTTTGAAGCACAATTTTCTAGCTGAAGACTTTTTGTCCGTTTTCGTGACATTTGAAGCACAAGTTTTCTAGCTGAAGACTTCTTAATTGAAGCCTCTTACTTAGACTCATCAGGTGACGATGATGATGATGATGATGATGATGATGATGAATAGATGGTGCCTTTGAAGGATCTTGTTTAGTTTGCTTAATTTCTGATTTTTTTTTGTTTTTATTTTTAGCAAACTACACATTAGACTATTTTTTAATAACAGTGACCTCTTCCTTCATATCACTCCCCTAAACAATATCAACCTTTTTAACAAAAAAATGTTTTGATTCTTAGGGTGTGTATTCTTTGTTTTCAAATCTGGTTCCCTGTTATTATCCTTCTTGGCATTTTCAGTCACATCAACATCCTCTGATGTGGAACTACCAGGTGTAGTTGACACAAAGTCTGTAAGCTCTTCCTCATCTAGCAAGAAAGAATAGTCATGACCAAGAGTGGTGGAACTTCATTTAAACCTTTGAAGCCCACACATGTCTTGTCATTACTCTTCTTTAGGCCATTCATCATGTGTTCATAACAAAAGATGAATCTCTGAATTGATTTAGTTTCTTTTCAAGCTCACAAAGTTTAAGTTGTGCTTTCGGCAACTCTTTGCATTTTTCAGAAACCTCTTTTGTTTTCTCACTCATCGTATCATGAGCTAAGTCAATAACTTGAAGTTTTTCATTAAGCTTACAGGTTAGAATATTGATTTCTTCTTTATAACCTTTAATTTTCTTCAAATATAATGACTCATTCATTTTACAAAAAAGTTTGATTCTTTTTGGTTTGAGAGCTCATTAACCAGACTTTGGTTTTGTTTTGTTAACTTGTCAACCTCACTTTGCAGTTCATGACATTTTAAGCAAACAGAACTACCAGAGTTAGAATGTACCTCTCCTGTTGATTTGTTTAGATCGGCCATGGGACATGAAAGCAGCAAAATCAGTAGCCATCTTCTTCTCTGCAGCATTCTTTCTCCGTCAGCTTTTTCAGCTACCGTCTACCCTACCTCAGCATCAGCTTTCACTTCTTCATCAACAACTGGGGCTATCTCAGCCATGAACGCCTGTGAGGCATTGTTATGACCCTCAAGATGAACACTTCAATCATAAGAACCCTCTCTACCAGTAGAGATCAGGGCCTTTGATCCAGTGTTGGTTGATGCATTCCTGTTGCTTGAACCATGACCAGGAGAATCTTGAAAGGATGAACTAGAACGAGATTCAGACTTAGGTCTTTGACACTCTCTAGCAAAATGTCCATAGTTTTGACAATTGTAACACTTCACTTTATACTTGTCAAAACCTACATTCTTTCCAACCACATGAACCTCTTTACCCTTCTAGGGATCATGGCCATCTGCCATTGTAAATCCATCTCCTCTGGGTCATCAGGGTTGATGAGATCATAATATTCATCAAACGTAGTAGGATTAGATATTCTTCCCTGAATGTAGTTCTCGTAGGAAGCAACGAAAGAAGTAAGCAATGCAAGATGATCTTCAGCACTTTTGACACTCAGAGGCATAGACTTTGTACTGCTGTTACTATTACTTGATTGTTGTCTTTTTGCCCCTGACGAGTATCCTGAAGTAGCAAGAAAACATACTTCACCCTCAGCATTTATCACGATCTACTCATTCTTACATGAGAGAAACGCAGGTTGCAGTTGAAGCATTGTTGGAAGATGAAGTTGTTAGCCCTTTATATATCCCCGGATCTTGATCCTGATCATAACCCGTTTCCTTTTTCTTCATATGAGCTCATAAGCTCTCAATTTCCCAACAACCACTTCTAAATCTTTCGTTTCATAATCAGCTTCCCCGTTTATCATCAAAGTATATATATCCCACTTTGCAGGTAAAGCATCCACAACTTTTCGTTTATCTCCACACCCGTGTATCCCTTATGTCATAATTGTCCATTTCTGACATCAGATGATAATATCGTGTGATAATATCTTCAAGGGACTCACTCCTCATGCCTTTAAACACAGCAAATTGTTCTTCAGGAGATCCACCTTGTTCTTCTTCACATCAGTATTGCCCTCATACCTCTTCTCTAGGGCATCCCACATCTCTTTCGATGTAGTATAACGATTGAATGCATGTTTGATGCCATCAGGTAACGACATCTTTATAGCCGCTAACGGCTTTCTTCTTAGATTCATACATTCTCTTTCAACTTCAGACATATTCACATAAGCAGTAACACGTTGTGTGCCCTCAAAGTCATGCGTTAGGTTAGTGTATCCATCTTGAATACAGATCTACATCCGTGTGTCCTGGTATTCAATAAACAACTGAAACCTATCCTTCCAAGTAAGATAATTTTCTACTTTCAGAATTTTTGGAGGTTTGTTCGTCGTGCCAGCCTTGTGCACCATTGTTAAAGTTCATTTAGGTTAGACATGTTCGATATTTTTACCGAACCAACTCGTTAAAAACGTTAAAACTTGTCTGAAATGAGTGGTTACCAAATTATACCGTTAGACTCGTCTCGACGATACGATTCCATGATGTATATTGTCCGATTATGATTTTAGGAACTTTCGTGCCTTCTTTTTTTGTCCTAAAAACCACACGAGTATAACCGTGCAACCTGTTTGTTAAGATTGTCTATGGATCAAATTCTATGTCCGAAACCGTTTAACTCCGGTTACATCAGCTGAATAACTTTCCACCTTTTGTATAAAACTCAGAACAGTACCGAATCCGGAATAGTAACTCGGATAGTCAATCGAGATAGAAATCCGGAACAGTAATCCAAATTGCTAATCCGAAATGGAATCCGGAATAGTGATCTGAGATGAAATCCGGAGTGTACTTTCTGATCCGAGATGGAATCCGAAATAGACTATTCTCATCCGAGATAAATCCATAATAGACTTCTGATCCGAAATTCAATCCGAGATGGAATCCGAGATACGCTTTTCTAATCCGAAATCCAACTCTGATGATCTGGATTGCACTTTTCTGACCCGAAATGCAATCTTCTGATCCGAAATTCAAGTCTGATGATCCAAATTGCAAGTCTGATGATCCGAAATGCATGTTTCTGATCCGAAATACAAGTCTTCAATCCAGAATGCTTTGCTGTTAATCCGAATGTCGCTGCTGAACCCTAGAAATGCCAGCAGAAACCCTAGTTCAGCCGTCACAAACTCCAAAACAGCCTCCAAAACGTCCAAAAATCCAAATTTTTCTGTTGTTACGATTTGAACCGAGCAAAGTCAAGAGCCGAATGCTCTGATACCAATTGTAGGTCCCCTAATCTATATGGATCGTCACAGATCGTTATCTGATCTAGAGTGTGGAATCCCCTAGATCAGATTTCACAGAAACAAGAACACGAACACGAACACAATTACCTTCAAACTGTCTTCTATTGATTATCTAACACAATGTGTTTACAACCAATTCAAGACTCTCTTTTCAACTAAACCAGCAACCTAAACCCTAATGCAAAACTCTCTTTATATAGAGATAGGTTATGCATACTAGGTTAGGGTTTCACCACACGGACTGCTATTGTCTAAAGCCAATTCGCCCACCATGTTCTAAATGGTGTCTAATTCAGCACAATTACTTCTAATTAACTATTACAAAACTATACTTGCTAACCGTTTATGATTTTACTAATTACAAAATATCCAAAGACCAAATCTAAGCTGTTGTCACAAATATGCACCAACAACTAAAAGAAAATCAAATCAAAAGTAAGTCTCTTAAAGATGAAAACCTAACAAAGGATGCAAGAATCAATTTTTATGAACAAGAAAAAAAGACTTTGTATAAAAGGATTCATAAAAATAAATTTAATGTTATAGGTTTTCAACAAGCAATAGATTTTATAGATTACGTTAAGACAACACCTAGAAAAAGGAGAAGGGTTAGGTTACCTAAAAACAAATTCCAACAACCCAATAGTTTTTGTAGGTGCTTCTAAAACAAAATTTGATAAGCAAACATTAGAATGTGATGCAGAGTCAAGCATGCCATGTCACTTTAACTTTCTAACATCTTGTTCTGATTCAAAATTCAAAAACAAGAAAATGACTTTTAAGGAAAAACAAGAACAAAACAGTATGTCCAAAGATCAAAATATCTTCCCTGAAAATTCAAACAAAGATCATCAGGAAAATAATCTTCTAGCCTAGTCCACAAAAACATAGAAATCTGAAAAAGTGGATTGTCTTTGTGTTGCAATATTGAGATTAATTCAACAACACTTATTAAAGAATAAACTGACTGTCAATGACTCAACATTAGACAGAAAATCTGATTATTAAGTTCATCAGATGAGAACTGTAAAAGAATCAGAAATACCAATTCATCTGTAAAAGTAACCAAGAAACTCCAGCTACATAAAATTTTCTAACCACTCTATTTCAGGACCATCATGTGCAACATATCTAGTAGCTCTAAGCACATGACTGGGGACAAGAGCTTGCTCAACAAATGTAAAGAGCAGTTGGGTAAATTAGTAAATTTTGAAAATGGTGTAAAGGGAAGAAAACATGGACATGACAGCATTAAATGTGGTGCATTAACCATTGAAAAAGTAGCACATGCGGAATGTTTGAAATATAATCCTCTAAGTTTTGGATAGTTTTGTGACAAAGGCTTCAAGGAAACAATTATGTCTGATACTTGTTTGTTCGTTGGATTAGAAGACAACAAATTTTACTTAAGTGGTAAAAGAATAAAAAAGCAATTTACTACTTTGATTTCAGTGAAAAGGTTGAGCATCCTCAACTATGTTTATTTTCAAAAGACAACAAAGGTAGTAGTTGGTTATGGAATAAAAGGTTGGCACACTTAAATTTCAGAACTCTAAATCAACTAGCAAACAAGAATATGGTTAAAGGTTTACGATATATCTCTTATAATTGCACATGGATTTATGTGGACATGTTAGTAGAGAAATATTTTTAGGAAAGAAGTACATTTTAGTCATTTTTTATTACTAATCAAGGTACAAATAGGTTGAGTTTTGAAAACAAAAAAGTGAAACTCCAGATCTAGTCAACAAATTTATTAAGAAAATAGAAAATATTTTGAATTTAAATGTTATCAAATCTGATAATGGGACATAATAATGCAAAACTTGATACATTCCTAATCAGTAAAGGAATATCTCATGACTTCTCTCAGTAGTGACCCCTCCACAAAATGGGGTAGTTGAAAGAAGAAACAAAACTTTGATAGAAGCAGCCAGAACTATGCTTGCATATGCTAAATTGCCAACCTATTTTTTTGGTAGAGGCAATAACAAATGCATATTTCAAACAAAACATAACTATCATCAAAAAAGACACCCAAAACTCCTTACTGCATTGTTAATCACAGGATACCAAGTATCAAATTTTTGCACACATTTAATGATTTTGATAGTTTAGAAAAAACTGACAGAAAGGCTAAAAAGGGATTTTTCTTGGATATTCTCTTACATAAAAAGCATACAGAATATTTATACTCAGTACAAGAACAAAAAGGGAAAGTTTATATGAATCATTTGATGATACATTTCGGTGGCATGCTAAATTTTACAAGAAACAAAATCTAGAAATAATCAACATCTTCTAAATGAATTATATGAAGAATTGCTTGGGTATGATTGGGAGGGTAATTATGGAATATCAAACAAATACCAATCAGATACTAACCCTACAGGAAATCCGAACCAATTTCTAAAATACAAAGAATGCAAAGTCATAATTAAGATATTCTGTTAGAAAATTAAAATGATCATCAGAATACTCATAATTTTAATCAATCAAGCTCAGAACAGATAGTAAATCAGGGGAAGTAGGAAGTTCTTCATCGAATTCACATCCTGAATTGATAAATCCATTTAGCAACAAGGGATAGATAAAGGGTTATTTAACAACAATAACAATGGAACCCAGAAAAAAAAGGTGTTATAACAAGATCAATTAACTGCACATGAATGTCTTCATGCAGAGTATGATAGAGCAAAAAACTGTCAATGAAGCACCTAAAGATCCAGATTGGGTGCTAGCAAAGTGTGGAACTTAGTACCCAAAGCACACAACAAGTTAGTTACTGTTTCAAAATGGGTATTCAGAAACAAATCTAATGAACAAGAAATTATAACAAGAAACAAAGCAAGATTGGTTGTCAAGGGATAGTCAACATGAAGGAATTAACTGTGATGAGATATTTTCCCCTTTAGCAAGGTTGGAAGCTATCAACATATTTCTTGCTTATACTGCTTAAAGGATTTCAAAGTTTATTAGACACTAAGATTAAACAAGAAGTATATGCTAATAACCAAAGTTTTTGTTGATTCTGAATTTCCAAAACATGTTTATAAATTATACAAAGCTGTGAATGGAAATGAAACAAGGTCCTAGAGACTGGTGTGAAACTCTTCAAACTTCTTAATCAAGTTTAGCTTCACAAAAGGTACCTTAGATACTACATTGTTTCTTCAAATACACAATGGACAAACATTGTTGGTTCAAATATATGTTGATGAAATCCTATTTGGATTAACGAAACCTGACTTTTGCAAAATGTTTGAGAAACTAATGACCATGCATTTTGAAATGAGCATGATGGGTGAGTTAAACTTTCTTTTAGGATACAAGTAAAACAAGAATTTAATGGTATATTCTTAAGTCAAACATAATACATTAGAACCACTTTAAAGAAATACTCACTAGAAAACTATTCATCATCAAAAACCCCAATGGCCACTGGAAACAAGCTAGATTCTGATCCTAATGGTAACAATGTAGATATCAAAACCTACAGAGGTAAGATAAGATCCTTGTTAGATCTAGCTACTAATAGACTAGACATAATTTTTTTCAACCTGTTACTAGCTAGGTATCAATGTAATCCTACAGAATCTCATTTAAAATCTATAAAAATGGGTTTTAAATATCTAAAAAGGACATCCCATCTTGGATTATGGTTTCTAAAGAAAAAAAGTTTAGATTTAAATGCATACACAGATGCAGACCATCGAGGATGCAAACTTGATAGGAAAAGCACATCTGGTGCATGTTAGATAATAGGGGAAAAGCTAGTATGTTGCGCAAGCAAGAAACAAAACTGTGTATCTACTTCTACAACTAAAGCATAATATGTAGCAACAGCAAGTTTTAGTTCACAAGTTCTATAGATGTAAGCTACAATGAAAGACTATAGAGTAAACTAGACAAAGACTCCAATTCTTTGTGATTTTAAAAAGTGCCATTGCAATAACGTCAAGTCCAGTTCATCACTTAAGGACCAAGCATATTGTTGTAAGGTATCATTTCATAAAAGATCATGTGGTAAAAGGAAACACAGAAACGTATTTTGCACCAACAGATGAATAGTTTGCTGATATTTTCACAAAACCTCTTGATGAGAGGAGATACAATTACTTGATAAGCAAATTGTGAATGATAAACAAGAGGTACAAAGATGTATAACACGGTAAAATAATTTCTGATAATTCTAATAAAAAAATTGATAACTCAAACATCATCAATTGATCAATGATGTTAGATTTCTGATCAGATGAGTCGTTAGAAATCTGCTGAATCATCAGAAAATGTCACTTTTAAATAAAACTACATGCATGCACACCACATCGACATACTGTATAAATATGTATTTAATTCTTTTCTCATTTTTTTTATAAATTATTTTCTCTATATTTGATCCTCACCATTCGTCATATGGAAACTGTTAAAGCTTCACCAAAATCAAGAAATACATACGGCTTTTGAACTTTTATTTACGACACTATGCAATGTTCTAAAAAAATTACTTTAAGTTTTTCATCTCATTGCTTACTCGCCAGTCTACAAAGCGTAAAATTGAGAGACCTGGACTTTTTGTGATCCATTTATGAGATTTGCCACCTATTATAAATGTAGGGTCAGTAGAGGTCTTGTTAAACTCTTTATACATTTGACACAATGTTTCTTTATGGAAGAAATTGAGGTATAAAATCTAATTTGGTATAATCCATTTATGCCATAGCAAATACACTTATAAATAACGACCACTTGGAGCTTATACGTCTCATCTACCACCAAACTAGTATCTTTCTCATATCTCTTGGAAACCCTAACTAATCAACTTCTTTACTTTTCAACTACGGATACCATCAACCGACGACAGTTCCCACTCCCCTACCTTCAATGTCATAATCTTAGGGTCTGAATGGACATTTCTGGCCTTGCGTGGGAGAACTGCGGCACTATCCTCTGCCTGCTCCTCCAAATTTTGGTATTCTACGCGTCTCATCATCGAAGGAGGCAAACTCACCACCAGGGTGGGTGATGAACCGACTCATCATTCTCAACGAGCATACGATACGAGAAGCCCTCCACCTCAACGTTGACATATATGTTATCTCCTTCACTAGTGAAGACTGCAACTACGTTGTGGAAAATGGGGTATCGAGTGCCATCACCATGGAGGCAGGTGGTAAAATCTGGGTTCACCAAACCATGGCAATTTCTGATAACCCAGTTTGCATTTGTTTCTCCAAAAAGACCATCACCTTCACTGAATTCTTTATAGAGTTATCCCATTCGTGTACTAGTGAATGCTCTTCAATACAAATTTTTACACTAATTGTTGAGAGACTTTGTGTTAAACATAAACTCTAGTAGACCATTTCTTATATATCCACGATTTCTGATGAGAGTCATGACAAGTCAGTTGGACTATCCTGGTGTTCTAATCTGGTTCCCTAGAGCCCAGGTGGTGCTACATGAAAACAAAAGTTTCTAGCAAGTGATACCGGTAGATGAACATACGGGGGTGTCTATAGATCTTTGGGCTGTCAATGCTTTGGTGTACGGAGTGGATTAAAACCATGTTTTTTTTCATTTCATTTACTTTATTTTTGTGTTTGTAATATATAGGCCTTAGTTTTAAAAATCTTTGTGTTTGAAAATAAGTTTGATGGCTTTAAAAAAAGTGGAGAAATGGGGAAGATAAAAGGAATCGAACATTAAATAAGGGGGAAGATAAGTAAAAAATAAAATCATAAAATCTAAGGAAGCTAAATTGATTGATTTTAGATAATTAGGAACTTTAAAATCATTTAAACAAGAGATTCAGATTTTGTTTAACACTGCTAAATAGAAAATCATTTAAATGACAAAAGAAAATTTTTAACTATGTCAGATAGAAATTCATTTTAAATAAAGGTGGGGGGGTACTCTGTTAATTATATAATTGTCAGATAAGGTATCATTTGAAGGTCTTGCTGAAAATCTGCTGAAGATCTATATGAATTTGACAACAAAACATGATCAACTTTTTCAAAGAAAAACACAAATTTTCCTTCAAAAGGTTAATGATTTCAAAACAATGTAATATCTCTTTCTCATGAAATTTTCAAGATCGATGCCCTGTCCTCATTAGAGAAACATATCAAATTTCTGATAGACCAACTAAGTTAATATTAAATTTCTCATAACAATGCCAACTTTTTGATAAATGTATCGTATTTCTAATAACTATCCTTTGGAGGAAAAGCAATGTAAGTGTTAACTCTTCAACCCTTATTCCCTTTCATCTCCTAAAATAAACAAGAGGAGAGCACTCAGCTTGATCATATATGATGAACTTCTAATACAAGTTCATAAACTTTAATGAAATCTGATGACCACTCAAATCTGATAACACATAGTAACGAGATCTAGTAAGTCATTAGATATTGACTTTTCAGATTAAATGGTGATTATTCTGTGAAACTTGGAGATGACAACGTGCGAAAAGAAATTTATGTATTATCAGGTAACCATGATCAAATCTAATGACCAATAAACATTTTTATGATTGCAAAAGCCTTCGAGATAATTTCCAAGTGCCAACTTGGGCAAAAAGAATTTTATCTTCCAAAAAGTGGGAAGAACAAAAAGAGGTGTAAGGAATTTCAGAGATTCAAAGATTATTAGTGGGCCATCAATACAAAGTGGACACACTAAACAAAAAAAAATACTTCTCTTAGTGGTTAATATTCTCCAATTAAGATCCAGCAACTTTTATATTTTTTTCTGAATTTCTTAAAGGATATAATAAAGTTTAAAATGGTTCAGATAAGTTAATATTCAAATAACTTATCATAAACCAACATCAATGTTAACCACCTGTGACTTGATAAGTCGGACATGAGAACTCCTAGCAGTATAAATAACCTTTCTCACCAAGTAATCACTATTCCTCTGAAATTCAAAATTCGAAAACCCTAAAACCAAATTCATTATTTTTGAAACCTAAAATTCTCTCAATCACCATGTCAACTTCAGCTAAACCCATCACCTCTACCACACATCACGTTATAGTCCTCATCAGCAAAACTAAATACTTACCTATGAAAGAAAACAACCTTCGGATGAACGTGCAACACAAGTTATATCATCAAAGCTGTCAGATTTTGGTTGGATTTTTGAAGAATTATCCATTAAAACAAGCTTTGTTGAAACCGCAAAAGTTCCTTTAGTTGTGTTACAACAACTAACTAGAACCTTGAATGTTTCAATGGATAATCCAAAAGATAAGATGGCTCAGATTTGTGGGCAAATGTTTTCGTGACAATTAATTCAATGAAGATCAGGGAGTGGTTGAAACTACCTATAAAAGGTCATTTTGTCGAAGCACCAGCAAAGACAGAGATATAGACTATTTGAAAATATGAGGTGTAGTGAGAAGATCACCAACATAGGAGAATTTAAAAGAAAAGAATTACTTGCCTTCTAGCAAGTCTTGATGGAAATCCCGAATAAGTGCTTAACCTAAAAAATTGGAGGTGCTGATTAGATCAACACATCTATCCTGAATATCATGTATGGACTCATAACTAGGGTTCTTATTGACTATATTAGTGAAATTTTCGATTTCATGAAAAAGTCAATGTATACCAAGACATGACGTCTAATAACTCATCTTCCATATCCAAGATTTTGGGTAATTATCATTGCTTAAACCATTGAAGAAAAAGAACTTGGAAATTCCTCATCTTCGAAAATATGGTAGACTCTAGTGATGTGGGACCTACAAAAGAATAGATGATATTCAAAAGCAAAAACATGACCTTCTAATCAAGAAATAAACAGTTGATGAAGCATTCTTCTCCCAAAGATAGTGAATTTTGAACACTAATAAAAACATATGTTGAAGACATTGAAAGATCTGTTTGAAGCCTTGGAACCATTGTTAAAGTAGAAGAAACCATTGTTCAAGGCCAAATTGTGTTGAAGCAAAGCACTGACCATTAAGACCAAACATCTATTGTGTCCAAACAAATTTTTGATACAAGCCAACAGCAGCTTGAAGAACAAAGGTTTACACAATATAATAGTACTTAGCTTAGAACAAATGTTTGATGTAATAGATCAGATGTTTGCTTTGCTAACATCTGTGGAATCTTTTATGTTAGGAATGTTAGATGTCAGTATCAGGGTGACATCAGCTGATTGCATACAGAGCTTTCGTACTTGTATAAATAGATCTCATGGGTTAGAGATCTATTTCATCTCATTTATTCATTTTGTACGAACAACAAAGTGTGTGATCAAGCTGAGGGGGAGTTTAAATAATCATTAATTCATTTATTCTTTACAATTGTCACACCCTGATTTCCAGTGGGCCCGGACTTGGGGTTTATGCATGACGATTGATATCAGTATTCACATAGAACAACGGAAGTTTAGGATTTTAATTAAACTTACTACAAAGTACCATAATGTCCGAAAGTTTAAAATAAATAACAGACTGAATTGTACTTAAAAGATCCACAAGCGGGCCGAATGTAATAAATTAAGACTTGAGACTAATAGGTCTTTCGTGGAGTCGCAACTTCCATAGCGCCTAGACTGAGCAGCTCCAGCCTATTCCGTATCTGCTTAATTAACGTACGCTTGTTCTTTTGAAAAAGGTGAGTTTTCACTGGTAAATACAGACTGACATGTTTTGAAAATCTTTTAAAAATCATTTTTATACCATTTAGTTTATCGTTTTATAAATAACTTGGGACAAATTAATGTTTCTTGTTACTAGTTTTACATGCTTATTAATACATATAGGGACCGAAGAAGAAAATCGGTAAATGATTTACCGACACGTCACATTTTCAATAAAAATATATATGATAGCAATAGTGCCTGTCAGGTGTATGTCTACACCCCAAGCTTAGGTCATGGCCACTTGCAATTAAGTGAGCTGTGGATATCCAGGACATAGTCATATTAACCCCCAATGTTTAAGTTACCAGGAAAAATGGATTAAAACGGTTTATTTAAATTTTGGACATCATTCGTCATTGATTTAATAACCTACTAAGCGGCTTAAAGCCGTATCCCAAGCTCGTATAGGAAAATAAGCTAAAAGTATTACCTGCGCTTATCTTTAGAAAGCAAAGAGCTTAAGCACAAACGTAATCAAAATAACGTAAAAAAGGTGCAATTTACTGGAGGCTCTTAGTCTGGATTGAACGAAAATATAATCCGCTACACTATTAATGGGTCTTATGTAAGTCATTTGAATTAGACCAGTTAACTTTAATAAATAGGTACGGTTCGCTAGATTAAGTGGCGATCGGATAGAATATTGTTTATACCCTCAGGAGTAGGAAGACTCGTATAATATGGGTCAAACAACCATTCATTCTGATTAGAACTAATTTAGAGTGGTTTTGACCTGATTCGACAAACTTATATAAGTTATGCTATAAAAGTTAGCCATACGCACATATGCGCACCGGGTAGTCGAATAGGTTTATGACAAGTACATAATGCCAAAACATACTTTATTATACCATAACATTATAATTATAATCAGATTAATGTTTATTTGGTTTTAAAACCATTTTTAGGCGATAAGGGCAATATTGGCATTTTTAAGCATTTTATCTGGACTCTGCATAAAATCCGACAAATGATATGATCAGAAGGTATAACCTCTAAGGGTTATCCCTTACAGCAATATGATCATATTACAACCTTTAATCAGTATCTAAACTATCTTAAACGGGTCAGAATCGAAAGGTCAATGTAGAAGTCAAACTACTTGACTTTTGGTTACGAACCAAGCTGTAAACTAGAAATGACGAGTTAGATATGATCTAACATGTCCTAATATGTTATATAAACTGTTATAATGTGAAAAATTAAGGTTTCGCTACTCAGAAGTTCAATTAACGTTAATTACCAAAATCTACGTTTTTACTTCTATTTAATAAAACTTTGACCCATCATTTCAACAACTTAACATGATCTCCAAAGGTACCCTCATAGGGGATTAATACCTTCATTATTACGATCATGTATCCATGTTCGATTCGAACTTTGGCTTGACTGAAATGGTCATGACCGAAAGTCAAAGCAAAAGTCAGTTTACTAGCCTATAAATAAAACAAGACTAAAGGAGAACACTTACAAGTGTTTAAGAAGAAGATTAAACTTCAAAGAAGGATGCCTCTTAATCTAGAATTTGCTCTAAATGATTAGACAAAAAGAAACGAAAGGTGCAAGTTCAAGTGGTGAACTTGATCACCTATTTATGCTAAGATTCAAGCTCCCAAATCAAGACAAGTGTCTCCTAGAGCTATGAGGTGTTTGATTAGTGTCTCAACAGGTGTAGGATGGAGGAGAAAAGTGGCACAATTCATGCTAAGTAGCACAAGAGATTAGGTAGCATTGTCAGCTCAAAACTAGTTTGCCAACGATTCGTACTAAGTGGCACAAACTTAAGAAGGAGGCCTCTTACCGTAAGTCATGCCTTGTGGTTCGTAAGGACCTATGACTCGCCCATAGGTTTTAAATGCCTTACAGACCATAAGGCGTATGCCTTGCGGTCCGTAAGGGACCTTTAGAAGCGAAAACTTTGGCATTTTATTCAAATTTGATCCCTCACTATCCATCCTCCATATTTTACACGAAATGCTCCCTCTCGTCCACCTTACCGGGATTATTTAAGAGTAATGGACACGTGTTGCTATATAATTCGCTATAAATTTCCGAGGTGTCACAAAAATTTATAAATTGTTTGTTCTTAATTTGCTTAAACTCACAACTAATATAGACTCAGATTCTATAATTGATATTAGAGCTTGGTTACATTGAACTCAATTTTACAATCAGTTTAATATTCATAGATTATCTCACAAAGCGATCTAATCTCTTCATTGTATCTAGATTCAGAGTTTAAAGTATAACTTTTATAAAGTTTACATACATTGTTTTCAAAAAAAGATCAAATGTAATGACACACATTCTAGTGGTACCTTGTTCCGAAAATCCAATCGTCAGGAGCCAAAGAAACCAGAAAATTCCTCTCAGTCAGATTTTCAAAAGTTTGAAATAGATGCCAAAGCACTCTATATTGTTGCAAAGGCTCTACCAGATGAGATCAATGCTAAGCTATTACATTGTAGTAGTGCAAAAGAGTTATGGGATAGAATTAAAATAAAAGTTCAGTAAAATAGAGGAAATTGTTAAAAACAACCAAAAAGTTCTCAATCAACATATGTGTTGAGAATACATTTAACATGATAGAAGTAATAATTTGTGAAAAGCTTAATGTAGAAGTTGTAAAAAACAATGATCCCTTGAATTCCACTGAATGTGGATTTGATTGTGATTGTGCTTTAATGTGAAAATCCCTAGGACCCCATGGATCGATGACAACAACATCCACTTCCCTCAATTCAAGACGTGTAATCATCAAAAACGTAAAAGATAGAAAGATGTAGAAGATGAATCTCTTTATATTGAAACAATCATCACAAATTTACAAACGAAAGAGTATACATCATCTACAAGCTGGTTTGGATCACTAAGATCTAAACCTAGCTCTCTCTCACTAACACATAGTCTCTCTATCTTTAGAATGTGCACACACTAATGGAGGATAGCTAGAGTTTGTGAGAGTTGCACAAAGCTTGTTACCTAATCTAACCTATACACTATATATATAGGCTAGGGCAACAGTTCAACAAACTCTGACCACTAAGTCCTAACAAACAAAGCCTTGTCCGAATTTGACATGCTAATTCGGACTCTACAATAAGACAACTAGTCCGTATATAGCAACGTAAATACGGACATAACATCTAAACAAATTCAGATAAGTAAAGACACAAGAAGGTTCCGAATTTATATCATATTCGAACCCCTTTACATCATTACAAGTTCGGAATCTACCATGCTTCAACATCTTCGACTTGGGCCTTTGACTTCTCTTGACTTGGACCTTTGACTTCGTTGACAAGAACTGATAAACCATAGTTACCCGGCAGGAATTGCACTTACATAATGGCCACCAGAAATGGAGCCTCTACATGCCTTAATAGTCTTTGGTATGTCGATAATGGAGGATCCAGACATATGACTAGATGCAATGCTCTACTAACAAACATCTCTGCACATGGAGGAGTTGATATATCATTTGGAAATGACTCAAAAGGTAAAGTGTTGGGGGTCTGGAACTATTCTAGCTGATAAGCTAAAATGTGAAAATGTTAATCTTATTAATAATTTAAAATTTAATCTACTTAGTGTTTCACAAGTAAGTGTTAAAGGCTTTGGTTTATTTTCTACCAAGAAAACTTGCAAATTTGTTGGACTAAACTAGTGAAAATGATTGACAAAATTATAGCTGATAGTACTACACAACTTGTTGCACACAGAAGTTGCAACATTTATGTAATGGATATGTTAAAAGATAAACCCATTACAAATGTATGCCAACTTTTTGTTGATTCATTAAAAGAAACATAATTATGGCATATAAGGTTCAGACATGTTAATTCACAAACAATTAACACTCTAACAAAACAAAATGTTGTTAGAGACTTGGCAATCAAACGATTCAAATGCGATGAACACTATGTCTCATGCTTAAAAGGAAAGCAACACAAAGTGTTATGCAAATCCATTAATGAGTCCAAAACAAACCATTGTTTACAAATGCTCCACATGGATTTGTTTGGCCCCATAGAAATCACGAGCTTAAAGAAAAAGCGATATTGTCTTGTTATAGTTGATGATTTTTCAAGGTTTACATGGACTTATTTCTTTCCAAAGATGTGACTACATGTATTTTGATGGACTTTGTTATCAAAGTTGAAAAACAACAAGATTTGCTAGTAAATATCTTCAGGAGTGACAATGGGAAAGAGTTTAGAAACAAAGAACTTGATGAATTTTGTACATCAAAAGGAACAGTGACACAATTTAGTATTCCACGAACACCAAAACAGAATGGGATAGTTGAAAGAAAAAATAGAACCCTAATTGAGGCTGCAATAACTATGGTTATAGATTCTAGTTTTCCTTTGTCCTTTTTGGGCTGAGTCTTAATTAACCTACTGCATCAAAAGACTACCTACGAAATTTCGTTTAATATCACACCATTAATCTTTTTTTTTTTCAAAATCTTTGGTTGCCCATGTTTCATTTTAAATCTTAAAGATTTAGTTTCAAATTTTGTAGCCGAGGTTGATTGTGGGTATTTCTTGGGATATTCTTCTATAGCCAAGGCCTATAAAGTGTGTAACACAAGTATCACGAATATAGAAGAAACCATAAATGTAAAGTTCAATGAACTTTCTTTTATGAAAATCCCTAAAAAACTTGCAAAATTTTTTGATCTTGATAAATTTAAATTTGAAGAAAGTACGACCAAGACTGATGTTGATATAGGAAAATCATAATCAATGCAACAGGACTACATATTTGACATTGAAATACCTTCTTTATACAAAGTCTCTTCTAATCATCAAAATTCATCTGCTTAGAACAATAGTGAATCAACAACAACTAAGCCAATACATGATCACGTGACCAAGAAATAATAGAAGCTTGAACCAGATTATCCCCAAAGATAGTGAATCTTGAATACCTAAATTAGATCATTTGTTGAAGACAAGGAAACATTTGTTCAAAGTCTAGAACCACTGTTCATGACGAAACAAGGTCTGTTGAAGCCTAAAGTCTGTTGAATCAAAGGTCCGATGAAGAAGACAAAACATATGTCTTGCCAAACAAATGTTTGGATCAAAGCAACAGAGGATAGCCTAAACAAATGTTTCCCAATGTAATAATACTTGTTTTGTATAAGTGTTTAGCATAGTTAGATCAGATGTTAGATTTGCACAGATGTTTGCAACATCCGTGGAATCTTTTCTGTTTAGAATGCTAGATGTCAGTATTAGGGTGACGTCATCCAATCACAAACATAGCTTTCCTACTTAGTATAAATAGATCTCACCTATTAGAGATTACATCACCTTTTCTTTTGTTCAAACAGTTTTATTATAATGATTAGTCTTAAGGGGAGTCTTTAGAGTCAACATTCTCTAAATCATTTGAATACTTTTATTCATGAAAAATAGTTTTGATGATGATTGTTGTAATTACTTATCTTTATTACAATATAAAATTGTTTTGAGCTTACTTGTTAGCTTTTCACAAACCTTGTAAACTCAGACTTAACAATTCGTATCAGCGCTGGTCTCGTTAAACTTGATTTCACAATTAGTTTAATATACAAGCTCAGCTCAACAAAGATCCAATACTGTTCGTAGCTCAGAGTTGTAAAGTGAAGAACTCAAAAGTGTCTATCATATAACACCAACTTGATCCCCATAACACCAACTGAGTATCAACGTAATGATCCCCATAACACCAACTTCGGTAATAAACCCCTATACTTGCCTCATCGTAATGCCACCATCTGAGTATCAACGTAATGATCTCCAATTCCCATGTGTACATAAAACAATCACTACTTCACCAGTTTTCTCATGGTAATACAACATCTGAATTCTCTATGAACATTCTGTTCCATCTCCCTCAGTGGTATATATCTTATCGTCTTCTGCCTTTTATATGTCAACATAACTTTAGCCTTTCCTATTTTTGGATCAATCTTAGTCTTTGACACAACACGTTTAGGTTCCGAGGCTTCCACTACTTGAAATGATTTCTTGCTTGTTGCTTGATAAACCTCAAAACTTGATTGTACTAACTCAACTCAAAGTTAATCAATCTCAGTATGTACAATTCAGTTATGTCCCACCACGGTAAACTCTTAATATGATTGATATTCCTAAAATACCACACGTTGTATTCTCTTTGTATAACTATTACCTTCAATTCAGGAATCAAACTCAAACATATAATATCACCAAGCGATATATCTTTGTTTCTAGTGAAAAATGACAACGGTCTTTCAAATTTTCTTTCTTTCAGAATACTTCTAAACCACTTCTGTCTTTCATTCATAGTCTTAGTTTTGTTAATCGCCGGAGATTTTCCATGTTTTTCTGTCACTTCTTCTATTTTCCTTCTAACTACATTATTCGCTTCTTCGACAAACATTTCAGTGAAAGTAGGAAATTCTTCATTCACATGATTAGCATAATGAACCTCTGCATCATCAAAATCATCTTCAATTTCTACTTGATTATATTCATCAAGATCTACAACCGGTTCGTATACTTAAGCTTCATGTTTATCATCGTTTACAGTCTCAATAATTTATCTTCGAAATCAAACACAAACTCCTTTTCAACAATTCCACACAGTCTAGCAAGTTCTTCTCAGGTGTAATTATGTACATATTCTCCCTCTTCAATATCATAATCATCATTCATAAACTGCTCAGCTATTAGACTAGCAGGAATAGACGTGATTGGTACTGCATCTGTGATGATTCCTATAGTATCCTCACCAGTATCATCCAATCCTTCACTTGCCTCCCCTGAACTTCAGATACAATTTCAGTTCTATCAGTTTTCGTTTGAGTCTTAGGTACTTCTGGTTCAACTATTGTTACTTCAGTTGTTGTAATACCAGCTCCACCTTGATTATCATTATATCATCATTGTAATCGTCAGAATCACCTAAGTCTAACTTTTATTCATTATCTTCATTATCTTTCTCTTAATCATTTCTTATACTTTGTTTTCTGGACCACAAACAACTTTAGATTCAACTAATTTAACCATTTCAACTTCTGACACATGTACAACTTCAGCTTTGATTTATGGTTTCAGTTGGAGGTTCTGTAGCAACCTCAAGAACACCATCTACATGCTTCTTTCCATCAGACTTGATCTTTGCAGATTCAGCTACTTTTGCTGCTAGAACTGTCTTTGTATCTAAACCTTTCATCAATTCAACTTCATCATCGAAATTTATCTTCCATTTGTTCTCCAGCACTTTGAAATAATTTCTATACTTGATAAGCAGACTTGCATGATGTCCTCTTTGTTGAGTATTATGATCAATCTGAGCTTGTTGTCTTGCATTTTAAGTCTGTAGATTCACATTCTCTGTTCTCAACCTCTTGTTCTCTTCAACCCAACTCTTCACATACATATTAAGTTCTTCAAGTTGTATCCCTAATTCAATTATCTTTTCATTGTTCGACTCATTTAAGTAATCAAAATCCAGATCAATATCGTCAAACCTTGGTGTTTGTTGTTGTTGTGTAGTAGAAGAATCACCATGTTCAAGTTTCTTCGGTGTCGATGTCTTCTTTGGAGTTTGCTGTGATGGCACAGATGTTGTAGTTTTAATATGAACACTTTCTGTTGTACGGATATCAAAAACCTCTTCAACTACTGGAGTTCCTTTCTTAACCCTCACATGAACCTCTTTAGTTGATTTATCTTTATCTGTTTCTTCAGTTTCCTGTTCACCCACAAGCCTCAACCCAGATTTTTTTTATCTTTTTAGCTTTTGGTGTCCTGTCGACTTGAAATTCGGTCTAGCTTTACTTTTCTTATGACCACCTTTCTTATTTTCAACAACCGAAACTTCTGGTACATAATCTACATCTTTTTCAATTTCTTCTTTCCGCTTTCCTGTTCTTTGCTATTTCAACTTCTTGTGGGAAATCCCGTTCAGGCTTAGTCTCTTCATGGTCTGTTCTCTTATCTTCATTATCTTTATCAGATGTAGCAGATACAACCACTTCATCGTCCATAACTGGTTCTTCAACATCTATGACTTTCTTTCCTAGAGACCTTTTCCCTTTCTTTTGTGAACTCTCTTCACCGTGATCTTTCTTCTTAATATGTTTGCTTCTCGAGAACTTAAACTTTTTCATCTTCTCTATTTGTTTACCAGCTTCACCATTAGAATCCCTATTGTCGTGCCTCCACTTTCCGTTATCTAGAGCAATATAATCTTTGTTCTTAGTCCGTCTAAACAAACCATGAAACTTTGGAATCTTATCTTTAGGTTTCCCTCAGTAAGCCCCCAAATGTTCAAATGTAGCACTGTTCATATGTTTGAGCTTCATAATATCTCCATCTTCTTATTCCATATTAGGTACTTGAAAAACAATTATTGACTACAAAAACCCTGGATTTTGTAACCCACATTGCTTTTGTAATTGTTGTAAATCATGTTTGAGAAGTTAAACTTTAAATTCAGCATCAAAGCAGCAATCACACTCATCTAACAATCTGTAGCTACATCATATTCACCCTTTTTGTGCCCTAAGCACTGAGCTACCACATGCATTAAAACTTACACGGTTTCAGTAGACATCTTTTTGTGTAGCTTGTAGCATTTATATAACCATCATACCCATTCTTAGAAAACAATCATTCACTTTCTTTTCATTTAATAATACTGGATCTTTGACTTGGTCTTTAAAATAAAGCACTTTGCAAATCATGTTTCTATAATTACAATCCTTTTCTTTCGCACTTCAGAATGTAACTTTGTGCCTTCTATCTTTGCATTTTCCAAAATTCACCAATGATCTTCATGTGAGGTGCAAAAACTTCTGTAATAACTTTGAATACTCTTGACTCCTTCAAGAAAGGCATGATAGGTGCGAATGGTTTAGCTTTTTCAAGCGTTTCGTCAAGCAATGCAACAACGTTGTGCTTCAAATTGTGATGCTTTTCTTTCTCAGGTTTCACCATCTTCACAATAACGAACTAGCATAAATCTGTCAAATTCATCAGCTCTCGAACATTTTAGAATAATCAAACAGGTTAAACCACATGTATGAACTTAGTACACGTGTGAACAACTAACATATGAGTCAATCAAATGTATGAACAACCAACGTATGAACAACTAACATATGAACAGTGACGTATGAGACTTTGTACATATGAAGATAATTTTACACGTATGAACATATTAGACACGTATGAACCACCATAGATGTATGTGAGGAGTTGAACATATGAATCAAAACAGACGAGTGTTGACCTTTTTCACGTATGAATCAAAATTCAAGCGTACGAGCTCTTACATATGTATGAGCTTCATAAGTTGAACCCACCTGATCACACAATCACAAACTCAAATTATGATGTTTTTAACAATCAAAACACATCGAATAATCAGACAACATTGAAAATCAAAATCCCTATGTCTATTTCAATTTTAGTCCATGTTTACATCTTAGATCTTATCAGTTAGGGTTTTTTTCATTTAATCAAAGATTTAATACCATTGAGCATGTTATATACTTGTCTATTATGTCACACTGATAACAAGAACAACCTTAACAATTTTGCAGTGAAAAACAACAAGTCTCCTTATAATAAAAAATTTCTCCAAATCAAGCAATTTGAACGAATAAGCATTGGGGCGTATTAAGCCTGCCTTTTATACGATACAGATGGCTCATCCACGCGTTTCAACACATACATGCATATGGGTCATGCTCTCAAGACTCAAACATTCTAGATCTCTCATGCGTTTGGAACAACACATGCGCTTGTAAAGTCTCTCATGCGCTTGTGATTCCAAGTTTAGCATTTTTATCAGTAAAATTCACAGTTTTGTTTAACCAAGTGCAATTTAAAACCTCGGTTTAACATTTTAGTTCTTTCATTTTCTGATTTTCACAATTTTGAACCTAAAAAACAACTGATGATATCTAAAAGCCAAAACATGAATAAAGGATCAAGAAATAAATAGTTTTCGAAGCAACTCTCTTCCCAAAGATAGTGAATCTTGAACACCTAATCAGAACATCTGTTCAAGAGTATCACAAACATCTAATCAAGTCTTGGAACCACTTTTCAAGAGGATACAACATCCGTTGAAGCTAAAGTTTGCTGAAGACCAAAGCCCTGATCAAGCCACAGGTCTGATGAAGAAGACCAAACATCTGTTTAACGACACAGATGTTTGGACAACTACAACAGAAGATAGCATAGAGAGAGCTTTCTCAATGTAACAGTACTTATCTTATAAGTGTTTAGAATTAGCCTAGATCAGATGTTAGGATTTGCACAGATGTTCGTAACATTGTGCAATCTTTTTTGTTAGGAATGTTAGATGTTACTATCAGGGTGATGTCAGCATATCACAAACAGAGCTTCAGTACTTGTATAAATAGATCTCACATGTTAAAGATCTATTTTATCAGTTCACACATTCTCTGCTATACCAATAGTTCTAATGAGTGATTAGCTAAGGGGGAGATTGTAGAATCATTTCTGTAAACTTTTGAATCATTTGAAATATAAAAACAGTTTATGATAATATCTCTCTATTTGTGAATTATATTGTGTTTATCAAGACTTGTTTGCAAATATCAAACTTATATCATAACAATTGGTATCAGAGCTTGGTCATGTTAAACTTGATTTCATAATCATTTTAACATCCAAAGATCAGCTCATAAAGATCCATAGATATTCATAGCTCAGAGTAGAAAAGTTCATAACTCAAAAGTATATTGCACATACTTTGTGCTTCTATAAAAGATCAAAAGAGAATGTCAGTAAAAAACTATGATTCCCTTATCTCTGGTTGTGATAGAAAACCACCGATGTTTGACCAATCAAATTAGAATATCTGGCAACGTCAATGGTACACTATATTGCTCAACAAAAGATAGGAAATTTGAGGTCAGTAATGTACGGGCCATATATTCCAATGACACTGTGTCGAAAATCCTGGTGTAAATGAGCCAAAGAAACCGGAAGATTACTCTATGCTTGACTACAAAAAGTTTGAGATAGATGCTAAAGCACTTATTATAATTACTAAGGCTCTACCAAACGAGATCTATGCAGCGCTATTACACTTTAATAGTACAAAAGAGATGTGGGACGAGTTTAAAGTGAAACTCAGTATAACCAAAGAATTTTTAAAAGCAAACTTAAAACCTCTAAGATACAAAATGTTTAAGGTAAATCAAACCTAGTACAAACAACAATTTCTGAAAAGGGTAATGATAATGTTGTAAAAAAACAATGATCCTTGGAATACAACTGAAGATGAGAATAATTGCGAATGTGCATTTATGGCCACTGACGTGATGTCGTTGTCTCACGCAAATTTAATCCAAATACTACTACTAGTTAGCGGTAAATGGGTATCGAACACAAGGAATTGTGGAAGTTGTGTTATTGAAAGGTTACGCTACTTAAACTAATTACCTAATTTGCAAGAAATTTAATTTAGAATTTGGTGTTGTGGTTTTAGATTCTAACTACTAATGATCCAAAAATTGATTTGTTAACAGACTGATAAGGAGTGACATTCTTAAGTTTCCGGTTCAAGAACGCATGTGTTTTAATTCAACTAGAAAGAGTCACATAGACATGAGTCGTGTATGATTAATTGTTTGTGATAAAAGGGAACCAAGTACTCGGATTGCAATGCGAGGTAGTTACCCGATGACCAATTGATTAATACCCAACTTGTAACCTCCCCGTGATATCTCGATTGTCAACGACACCAAGAACGTACGAAATAGGCAAAGACTAAAATATCAATCAACGATTTACAAACAATCAATCAACACCATAATAACCATAACATAGCAATTATTCTAGAAATCTTGAATTCAAACACAACTGTTCAACAAACCTTCCACTTATGATGATCACAAGGAGATTTAGCCTCTCATGTTCTTGTAATTCATCATCACTCTCCTTAGATTGTTCATATGAATCAAATCACCAAAACAATGTTGTAGAAATGTTTAGAAACAATAACAAGACTCTAAAATCGCCTCCCAAACCCTGCTGTTCGTTCACAATGATTGGATATGTCAAAAGACACCTTCATTCGACTTAAATTGAGCTGTTACAACTTTCCCGTAGCTCACCACCGTAAGCTACGGTGCCCACCGTAGCTTACGGTGGGCAATAATCTTCGTACGGTGATAAGGGTCTGTCTTATGGTGGGTTTTCAATATGGACTCCACAGTAAGCTATGGCGGCCACCGTAGCTTACGGTGGTCAGCATATATTCCCATTTTGCCCTTCTTTCGTTCTCTTGAGTCCCATCTTCAATTAGGCTCTTACAAACACCCAATAAAGCACGTTTAAGCCCCCTTGTTATGCTCTTCGGTACCTGAAAAGCCATACACACCATAGACATCAAATTGTAACAATTAAACATTTAAAGCATGAAATATTTATCATTTTATCGCACTTACGGGCTGTCCAAAAGACCACCCGTCACATCCCCACACTTAAACGTTGCTTGCCCCAAGTAACAGTTTCACAAAAGTTTCAAACTAACAATTGATCATCATGTAAACCAAACACAAACAAATTGCCCGGTTATCAACTTCACCTTCATATTACATAACACACCCTTCATTATACTCTTCTCTTGGTGACAAAAAATGGTACTAGCAAGATTGTGCTAGATCACTCAATGCAACTATGTAAATGTGCGACAATAAGCTTGGATAATAATCAAATCTTTACCTACAAATGGTCTAACATGCTTATAAATCAGAGACTTTTGGGTTGTAACAAGGCTATGTGTAAGGGTGAGAATTGGTGGGAAATATTCATGTAGCTCGTTTAATCGACCCGATTTATTATTAAAACTCAACATAAATAACTAACTCTATTTGTACAACTAACTTCTTCTTCTTCCTTTTTCTTTTTCTTTTTTTTACCATAAGAAGACAATATTGCATCAAGTAGCAACATCGCATTACAACTATTGAAAGACAAATACAATATCAAACTATCTAAACCGGGTCGATTAGATTTGTAGAACATAGGCTTGGGTGACAATTGAATGGTTAAAACCTCAATTTGGGCTACTAATGTCCAAACCCCTATCCCGCTCACTACCAAGCTCATATATGTAACTTATGAGGTCCAACCCCCCAAACCCACACTCAACACACATCCAGACGAGGCTACCTAAATGCCCTCATCATATTCACTAGCATGTAAACTTAGGTTTTGACAAGCATCTATTATCCAAGTTCTATTAACACAATATACACATCGCCACTCAATCAAAAAGCATTAAATCTCTAAAGTACATCTATGTGGCTCAATGTTCACCAAGAACGAAATAAAAAGGGATACCGATGTGTCATGCATATTATGGTAGTACCTTCAAACTTTGGTAACTGTTTGGTTCGATTCACACAAAAAAAATTTTAGATCCAAAAATTTCCCCCCATCCCCACACTTGGGATACATTGTCCCTAATGTATGGTTTTGGAGGAATGATCACTCATTTACTCCCAATATCACATTTCGTCCAAAATATCAAATCCCATATTTCTTTTTTTTTATATAAACATGAGAACTCAGCCACAAAACCTCAAACCCAACATAACTTTCAAACATAATACACCCCCTTCCTTTCCAACCATAAACAAAAGAAACAAAATAAAGCTACAATACTGTACAAAGGAAACATACGACCTGATAAATAATAGCGTGGCTGAGGAGGTCCAAAGATAGAAGTCATCATCTCCGAAAACTCGTTGAATGCGAATGCGCCACTTCCACTTCCTCCTTCTTCTTATTTCCCGGAGCTCGGCTACTGCTGCTGCCCATACCATGGATCCACCCATTGAGAGTGATGCATTGGCGGCGTTGGATAAGAAACACCACCGTCATTGGGTGGTAGGGTCGAGTAATCAACTGGTGGAGGGTCTACAACCACGGACGCCCTGCATGCTAAGCATCATGCATCCTCCGGTTCTGATCATCCAAATATCGGTTATTGATTTCCTGCTCAAAGGCGTAAGCATGAGTATGGTTCCAGGATTCTTGTCGATCAAAATTGTGCCTCAATGCACGTTCCAAGCTTGCGCCCATGAATGTCTGATGATCAAAAAACGTCCGCTCGGCCCCACTCCAGCTATCGAACACAGAAGGCCTTTGACTCTTGATTACTTCTTGCGGTGTACCTTCGTGAGCCCAATTCGGCTCATATGGATATCTCGAAAAGTCAAATAAACCTCCGGTTGGAATACTACTCGAACCCCCTTGCTCCACATTCATTGGGGCAACATGTGGGTCATCCATGTAGTCCTTCATCCCCACTTGGGCCTTCTTCATCGCTTTCCGGTACATCCTCTTCACTCGGTCGAAGTGGCAGCGCATCAGCCTTCAGAACTCTCCATCGTTGCCCCTCACTTTTCAACTTATGATACCTCTCAGATTCCGTATATTTCCACCCAGCCCCCGACTGTCGGATGTCAAATGGCTTGAATCTTTTATAGGTCCCCTTATCATCTGCATTGATCACCCCATACATTTTCAAGAGAGCTGTGATGAGGCGGCAATGCAGAATGATTTTCCGTTGATCTTTATTCCTACTGATCCATACATTGTTCATTACCAGAAAGCGAAACAGAAACATGGGGCCCCCCAGTCAACAAGGTATAGAGCACCGGCACTTCCGGCCGTCGAACTTCTGTTTTGTCACACCACCTCGGAATAACATTTGCATGTATATGGCCAACATCAACTTTCCCTCAATCCTTAAATTCTTCCGGTATAGCTTTCCGTGCGTAGTACCCGGTAAGAATAGATAATCCAACATGGTATTCCAACATGGATGCTTCTCAGGTTCAAAATAGAGGTCTTCCAATCTTGGAAGCATATACTGATTAACCGGCTTACTATCAAATTTCGCAACCCGCCTTAAAGAATCAACGGACATCTCTACCTCGATGCCATTCACAGTGCCAATCAATCTCATCTTCGACGCTCCACCCCTGTACGAAGGACACTTAAGAGTGGCCATCCACTCCTGAATTTCAGTATCATACAAATTGGTGCCTTCATAATCGTAACACTTCAGAGCCGCCTCCCATCCTAATGCCCGGAATTTATCCGTAATCCCAAACGGTCCAAAATCCGCCTCCCTCAACTCTTTTTTGCAAATAAATGCCTTTTTTCTTTGTGCGAACCTATTAATCTATTCGTTGAATAACTCAGCCTGCCACTCTTGTGGCTGATCATGTAACGGACCGGATGTCCATTTTGGCTTTGGCCCCCGATCAGGCACAACCTCTTCTGTGTCTTCATCACTACCACCCTGCATGACTAACCTTCTCTTTCTTGGTGTCGGGTTACTTGAAGAACCCACTTTTTCTTTTCCTTTTCGCCCCATTACAACTCTGCAAAGCATAGACATGACAAACACATATTATTCATCTTCTCAAAAACCACATTATCCCCACACTTGCTTATTACTATAGTCATGGAAACTAGTCAACACATTAATCCATCGTGTGCAAAAATTTGAACGACATTCTCCTAAGTTAGTAAAATTTTGCCCAAAATCATTATTTCATCACAAAACTAGCTTACAGAACCATAATCATTCAAAACCCAATCAAGTTCGTCTCAAAATAATCAACTATAAGCAAGCATGGGTTCATGATAATCTAATACTTACAATCCTACAAGACAATGATAATAATGTAAGAAATTGCATACCTTGGCTTTGTAGAAAAGGAAGAACACTAAAAACTTGAAGATTAACAAAAACCCACAAGAACCCTAAAAAATTTCGGATCAAAAAGTTCCAACTTGATCCCCTGAACGATGGATTTGACTAAATGCAAGCACACAATCGAAATCCTTGTGATATTTTAGCCAACATTGACCCAAAAATCACTCGATTTGGTGAGAAATTGAAGGATTTATGTGGATGAAGGTGGGTATTCTTGAAGGTAAATAAGGGGGAAGAAGAATGAAGGTTGTGGCTAAAAGAGATGCAGAAAATGGATGGTTAGGGTGAATTCTCGTGATTAAGTTACTGTTTTGCGGACCCTAAAAGCCCAGTGACCACTGTAAGCTACAGTGGTCACCGTAAGCTACGATGGTCAGGACTTAAAATGGGACCGTAAGACAGTTTATAAGCACCGTAATGAATTTTGGGGGCACCATAGCTTACGGCCACCGTAAGCTACGGTGGTATCTGGGCATTTTTCCAAAATTTTTTTTACAAAAACATAATAGCATTTTAACCTACCACCCCCTCGAAAACCGTGTTGTCCTGAACACTGTGTATGAGAAGTTTCAAAAAAAACTTCCCCACAATTGTTTCAAACACAAATCAACAAGTATGGATAATGACTCGAAACAAACTAAACACACCAACAACAACAAAGTATATTACATTACCAAACCTGGGTGTTTTGCGTTTAATTCACATCCAATGGCCGTAAGATGTTGCCCACTTTGTCAAGTTCAAGATGTTTAATATCATTCCCCTCCAAATACGGTTTGAGCCGATGCCCATTTACCGTTTGCTTCACATTGGTCCGTTCATCCATGATATCAACATCTCCAAACCTTCCCACACGTGTAATAACATAGGGGCCCATCCACTTGCTCTTTAATTTGCCCGCGAACATCTTTAACCTTGAATTAAACAACCATACCTTTTGACCCGTTTCAAAAGTTCGCTTCGAATCTTTGCATCGTGAACCTTCTTGAGTTTATCCTTGTATACAGCTGCACACTCATATGCTTCATCTCGAATATCTTCGATCTCACTCAATTGAAGTTTCCGGATCTTCCCCGCTTCATCATAATATGCGTTTACCGTCTTGATGGCCCAATGCACCCTATGCGCCAACTCCATTGGTAAATGACACCCCTTCCCAAACACCATCCGGTAAGGAGTTGTACCAATAGGAGTCTTGTAGGCCGTTCGGTACGCCCACAACGCATCATCCTATTTACTTGGCCAATCCTTTATGTCTGTTCGCACCGTCTTCATTAAAATTTCTTTAATTTGTCGGTTAGACACTTCGACTTGTTCACTGGTTTGTGGGTGATACGGTGTGGCAAGTCGGTGGTTCACATTGTATCTCTTCGACAATTTCCCAAATTAAAATTCTTGAAATGCGAACCTCCATCACTGATTATAACATGCGGAATTCCAAAAGGAGCAACGATATTCGATTGCACAAACTTGCAAACAACCCAATGATCGTTAGTCCGTGTCGGTATGACTTCAATCCACTTCGAAACATAGTCAACGGCCACCAATATATACAAAAACCCATTTGAACTTGGAAACGGCCCGATGAAATCTATCCCCCACACATCAAAGATTTCTACCACCAAGATAGGTTGCATGGGCATTTCGTCCCTCTTTGAAATACTCCCCATCTTCTAGCAATTCAGACAATTCCGGGCAAATTCACATGCGTCTTTAAAATTCTAGGCCAATAGAACCGCATGTGAGCACCTGGTACCCCGTCTTGTGACCACTAAAGTGTCCCCCACAAGCGGAGGAGTGAGCATGGGTTAAGATTTCGGCCACTTCCGTTTTCGGAACACACCTTCTAATTACTTGATCGAGCCCAATTTTGAACATGTCCGGTTCATCCCAAATGTACTGCTTAACTTGTACCATGAACTGTTGTCGTCTTCTCTTTGCCCAATGTTGGGTATAGCACCCGTGGCCAAATAGTTTACGTAATGTGCATACCACAGGACCGTAGAAGTAGAGACAGCGAGCAACTGTTCATCAGGAAACCGTTCATTAATATCACTTAAGTCATCAGCCCCTTCAATTGGAATCCAAGACAAATGGTCCGCCACCACATTTTTACTTCCCTTTTTGTCTCGAATTTCCAAGTCAAATTTTTGCAATAAAAGTACCCATCAAATCAACCGAGGTTTAGCATCCTTCTTCTCCATTAAATACCGAACTGCGCTATGATCAGAATATACCACCACTTTGCTCCCCACAAATATATGACCGAAACTTGTCCAAGGCATACACCACCGCTAATAATTCTTTCTCGGTTGTGGTGTAATTCAGTTGCGCCTCGGACAAAGTTTTACTTGCATAATAGATCGCCACCGGCTTTTTATCAACCCTTTGCCCCAAAACCACTCCAATAGTTGTATCACTGACATCGCACATAATTTTAAACGGCTTTGACCAATCCGGTGCCTGCAAGATAGGGGCCTTCACCAGTTGTTCCTTCAAAACATTAACGGCTTGCAAACATTCATCAGTAAAATCATAGGGAACATCTTTCAATAATAAATTACATAAAGGTTTAGTAATAACACTAAATCCCTTAATAAATCTTTTATAAAAACCAGCGTTCCCCAAAAATGACCTCACCCCTTTAACATTTTTAGGAGGAGGTAGCGATGAAATTACACAAATTTTTGCTTTGTCTACCTCCATCCCTTTTTCGGAGACAACATGGCCCAACACAATACCTTCTGGAACCATGAAATGACTTTTCTCCCAGCTCAGCACTAAGTTCTTCTCGACACATCTTTTTAAAACTTTTTCTAACTCGAAGAGACACGACTCAAAGCTAGTGCCAAAAATAGAGAAGTCATCCATGAATACTTCAAGCGACTCTCCAATCATGTCCGAGAAAATACTCATCATACATCGTTGAAAAGTTGCCGGAGCATTGCACAAGCGAAATGGCATCCGCCTAAAGGTGAAAGTACCATAAGGACATGTAAAGGTGGTTTTGTGTTGGTCATCGGGATGAATAGCAATTTGGTTGTATCCTGAATACCCATCCAAAAAACAATAGTATTTTTGACCCGAAAGTTTTTCAATTATTTGGTGAATGAAAGGTATGGGAAATGGTCCTTAGAGGTTGCTGTATTAAATTTTCTATAATCAATACAAACACGTAAACCGGTGACCGGTCAGGTGGCGATTTGTTCACCATTTTTGTCCTTAATAACTTGAATACTGGCCTTTTTAGGAACCACTTGGGTACGATTTACCCAAGCACTATCAAAAATAGGGTAAATAATACCTGCATCCAACCATTTGATTAACTCATTTTTCACTACCTCGCGCAGATTCGGATTCAACCTCCTTTTTGCTTCCCTCGATGGCTTGGCCTCATCATTTGTAATTATCTTGTGCATAACAATAGATGGGTTGATTCCCTTCAAATCAGCGATTGTCCATCCTATGGTCGCCCGATTCGCTTTAAGCACCCTTTACAATTCATGCTCTTGAGCCACCTATAAATTAGAGGAAATAATGACCGGAAATGTGTCATTATCCCCTAGAAATGCGTATTTCAAATGGCTTGGAAATTCCTTCAACTCTTCCATTGGGGGCTCCTCTAAAGATGGTTTCATACCCGAACTAATTTCCGCTGATAGACTCTCAAACTAATGAGTCCACGGCGGTGGCCCCTCTTTCATTGCCATCACATCCTGTTTTTCTTCCTCCACTCGCAAATCACTAGCATGAACCTGCTCAGACACATCACAAACACAAACACAAACATCCTCTTCCGCATATTCATGTGATCACACCCATCCACTAAATCTGCCATGAAACACTCGTCAACACCAAAAGAATTAGATGTGTTAGTAAAAACATTTAATCGCATTTTTCTGTTACCGAATGTCATGTCAACCATACCAAGTCGACAATCAATTACAGCGTGGGCGGTGCATAAGAATGGCCGACCCAAAATAAAGTTTTGTTGTTGTTTGGGTCAACGGACGAGTAGTCAAGTACTAAAAAGTCTACCGGGTAGTAGAATTCATCAACCTTCACAATTACATATTGGACCATCCCTCGGGGTAACTTGTGAGACAAATCGGTCAAAACCACTGCTGTCTCGACCCGAGCCAATGGACCAAAAATCATATTGGTCATACAACGCACCCGGCAGTATACTTACTCCGGCTCCAAGATCTAGCAACGGTTTAGACATTGGAAAATTTCCAACTTGAATATTTATTAACGGCGTTCCTGGATCTGGGAGCTTGGGAGGAAGAATCCCTTTCAGCACCGCACTAACCTGTCCGGTCAGATCTACCCGCTTAGGCAACTTCTTCTTTTGTTATCTTTTCTGAGTGCATAATTTTTTTAAGAATTTTGCGTAAGCGGGTACTTGCTTAATAGCATCAACCAATGGAAGGTTTACCATAAATTGTTTAAACACATCCAAAAGTTCTTCCTTTTAAGAACACCTTGTGGAAATAAAAGTTTTCTTTCCCGGGTCAACTAAAGCGGAAGGAAACGAGACTTGACTTGGTCCCCCTTCCCCCTTGTTTCGTTTAAGATTTCACCCAAACCCGGTTTACTAATCCCATTTTCAACAATAGGGTTCCTTGACACATTTGGTGATGGGACATCATCCTCATCACTCTCATTACCCGTAATATCCACAACCACCCCTTCTACCAAACCCGGTTCCAAATTTGCTTTAAATTTTTTACCGCTTCGTAAAACAATTATATGGTTAATATTAGTATTACGTGAAGTATTGTGAGAGGGATTTACCTTTGTGTTACTCGGAAGTTGACCCTTACCTTTTTAAGTTCCGCTACCTTGGATGCGAGTTGACCCATTTGTGTGGTGAGCTCTTGGATACGTTTGTCACGGACTTCATCCTTTTGCATACGAGCTTCGTCGAGTTGATTCCTCCGTTGCATGTCTTGTTGCATTATTCGGAGCATATCCATAACCTCGTTACCGCTCGATGAATTTTGACCCACATTTCCACTTTAGTCACCCCCTTGTTGAAATTGACCTTGATACCCTTGACCATTTCTGCCCCTAAAATCCCCTTGATTATATTGTGGACGAGGAGCAAAACTTCGTTGAGCTCCTTGGAAATTAGGGTTGGCTTGATTCGCCGGGTTCCCATAGCGGAAATTCGGATGATTCCGTAACCTAGGGTGATACGTGTTAGAATTCATGTTGAAGTTTCGACCACCCCCTCCAATTGCATTCACTTCCTTGACTTGATTTGCACTTATTCCCACCAAGCATACCTCCGCTGCATGACCTAGTTCATTACAGTTAGTACAAACATTGTATACCTGATTTGACGTTTGTGCTTCTTCATCCTCCACCGCATACACTTGAGGTATTGTGATTACATGTCTAGCCCGCCTTGACGATTGTGCTTTCCTTTTTGATGTGACCGCCATTTGCTATAGAAATGTCTAATCGTCTTGCTCATAGTTTGTTCCAAATGTACCATTTGTGATAGACATCAAATCACGAGCATCGTCCGAGCTCAACCCTTCGTGGAACGCATTCAACAACTCCCACAATGTTATGCCGTAATGAGGGCAATTCTTCAACATCATGTTGAATCTTTCAAATGCCTCATGAAACATTTCACCATGTTGTTGTTGGAAACTACGCAAACTCTGCCTTGCTTCATTTGTCTTTTGGGCCGTAAAAAATTCTTCAAGAAACCTTTGTTGCATATCGGCCCAAGTATAAATCGATGCGGATGGTAGAGTGTGAAACCACCTCTTTGCCTTATCCTCCAACAAAAACTAAAACAATACAAATTTAACATCATCTGCAGAAAAACCTTGCCCCCCGATTGTGTTGCAAATGGAATCATATGTTTCCAAATGGAATTTGGTTCCTCCGTTGGTAGACCCTTGTACTTCGGCAAGCTTTGTAATGCGGTCGTCCTAACCTCAAATGTCCTCCCATCCGGCCATTGAGGTATCACTACCGGAGAAGGATTATTAGTAATAACCGGACGAAAATGTGCTTCAACTCCCCTTACTACCTCTCGATGATGTCTTCGCGGAACACCTAAAGGTACTCTTGGTCGACCCGCTTGACCCTGTCTTAACCCTTGAGGTATAAAGTGTTGTTGAGGTTGAGGTTGGTGCATCGGTCTTTGAAATTTCGGTTGTTGATGTTGACCTTGGACTTGTTGTAGAGGCATTGGTTGTTGGAACGGTTGTCCTTGAGGACGAACTTGTTGCACCCCTGTAGGTTGCCTTTGTGGGTAACCCATTCCCCCTTGCGGTCCCAAGTTACCTCCATCACCCCCATAATAGTAACCTTCATCTTCATAGCCTCCGAATTCTTCTTCATAACCATCATCGTACCCATCTCCTTCTACACCCGATGTTTGCACAAATTGTGAGGAAGGATTATGGAAACCAGGTTGGATTGGTGGTTGAAATGTGGAAGAGTTATGGATAGCGGTTGAACTTGGTAAAACTTGACTTGGCAATGGTGGTTGAGTGGATGATGATTGACGGAGGTTGGGAAAAAGGATGAGAATGGTGGAACCATTGATGTGGTATTGGGAGGATTGACTTCGTGTGTTGAGGGTGGATTGGTGGTAGGAATTGGTGGAGGTGTAGATGGTGTTGTTTGGCTCGTAGTAGTAGGTAATGACTCCATGATGTTGAGTGGTGTTATTGGTGTAGTAGGTGTAGTTGGCGACCCAATAACCTTGTTTTCGCGTAACAAAACCCTGTTGCGTCGTAAGGTTCATTCAATCTCTGGATCAAATACCAATGGTGATAGCTTTTAGATCCTCTCGTATGCATACACCTGTAAGATCCTGCACACTAATACAACCAGCGTAAACCCGGAAAAATAACAACCTATACTAGCTCAAAATAATAACACAAGTTGCGCACAATTCCCCGGCAACGACGCCAAAATTTGACGTGATGTCTTTGTCTCACGCAAATTTAATCCAAATACTCCTACTAGTTAGCGGTAAGTGGGTATCGAACACAAGGAATTGTGGAAGTTGTGTTATTGAAAGGTTGCACTACTTAAACTAATTTCCTAATTTGCAAGAAATTTAATTAGAATTTGGTGTTGTGGTTTTAGATTCTAACTACTAATGATCCAAATATTGATTTGTTAACAGATTGATAAGGAAGTGGTTCCGGTTCAAGAACGCATGTGTTTTAATTCAACTAGAAAGAGTCACATAGACATGACTCGTGTTTGAGTAACTGTTTGTGATAAAAGGGAACCAAGTACTCGGATTGCAATTCGAAGTCGTTACACGATGACCAATTGATTAATACCCAACCTTTAACCTCCACGTGATATCTCGATTGTTAACGACACCAAGAACGTACGAAATAGGCAAAGACTAAAATATCACTAAATGATTTACAAACAATCAATCAACACCATAATAACCATAACATAGCAATTATTCTAGAAATCATTAACTGAAACACAATTGTTCAACAAACCTTCCACTCAAGATGATCACAAGGAGATTTAGCCTCTCATGTTCTTGTAATTCATCATCACTCTCCTTAGGTTGTTCATATGAATCAATCACCAAAACAATGTTAATGTTTAGAAACAATAACAAGACTCTAAAATCGCCTCCCAAGCCCTGCTGTTCGTTTACAATGATTGGATATGTCAAAAGACACCTTCATTCGACTAAAATTGAGCAGTTATAACTTTCCCGTAGCTCACAACCGTAAGCTACGGTGCCCACCGTAGCTTACGGTGGGCAATAACCTTCTTACGGTGATAAGGGTCTGTCTTACGGTGGGTTTTGAATATGGACTCCACCGTAAGCTGCGGCGGCCAGCGTAGCTTACGGTGGTGAGCAGATATTCCCATTTTGCCTTTCTTTCAATCTCTTGAGTCCCATATTCAATTAGGCTCTTACAAACACCCGATAAAGCACGTTTAAGCCCCCTCGTTATGCTCTTCGGTACCTGAAAAGCCATACACACCGTAGACTTCAAATCATAACAATTAAACATTTAAAGCGTGAAATATTTATTATTTTATCGCACTTACGGGCTGCCCAAAAGACCACCCGTCAGCTACCAAATTGGGAGTATCTACATGCGTAGATAGCTTATGGTATGTAGATAGTGGAGAATCCAGACATGTGACTGGATGCAAAGCTATAATGACAAAACTTCCATACTCATGGAGGTGGTGATATTTCCTTTGGAAATAATTCTAAAGGAAAGGTGACAGGGCCAGAGATTGTCCAAGCTGAAAAGCTACAATTTGAAAATGTCAATCTAATAGACATTTAAAATTCAATTTACTCAATGTCTCACAAATGGTGACAAAGACTGTGACCCATTTACAAAGATAACTAATAATATAGTTGGACCTGAGGTTGTCAAAAAGATGGATAAAATTGTAGCCGAAAGTACTGCACAACTTGTTGCTCATAGAAGTGGCAATGTTTATGTAGTGGACATGTCTAAAGAAATCCAAAATCCAATGTTTGCCTATTCTCTGTTGCCCCTACAAAAGAGACAAAGTTATGGCATAGAAAAGTTGGGACATGTTAATTTAGAAACAATTAACACTCTAACAAACAAAAGCTTTTTAGAGGTTTACCAACCAAACAATTCAAATGTGATGAACATTGTGTCTCTTCTTTAAAAGGAAAACAACAAAAGTTTCACACAAGCCATTAAAGAGTCCAAAACAATCAAATGTTTACAATTGTTGCATATGGATTTGTTTGGCCCAGTAAAAATATGAGCTTGAGGACAAAGCGTTATTGTTTGGTGATAGTTGATGATTTTTCTAGATTTACATGGACATTCTTTCTTCACTCAAAATATGAAACATCAAGAATTATAAATGAATTTATCATAAAAACTGAAAAACAATATGATCTTCGATAAAGTCCATCAGAAGTGACAATGGGACAAAATTCAGAAAACCAAGAGGTTGATGAGTTCTGCATTTCCAAAGGAATACTAAGACAATTCAGTATTCCTAGAAAACCTGAACAAAATGGGATTGTTTAAGAAAAAATGGAACCTTTATTGAGGCTATAAGGACTATGCTTGAAGATTCTAGTCTTCCATTGTCCTTCTGGGCAGAGGTTGTGAATACAGCTCGTTATGTTGAAAACAGGGTCTTGATAAAACCTAGGATCAAAAGACTGCCAATGAGATTTTGTTCAAAAGAAAACCATAAATATCATTCTTTAAAATCTTTGGATGCCGAAAACTTTATCTTGAATCTCAAAGATTCAATTTCAAAGTTTGCAGCTAAAGTGTATTGTGGATATTTCTTTGGATAGTTTTCTACAACCAAGACCTGCAAAGTGTTTAACACAAGGACTATAACTATAGAAGAAACGTTGAATGTAACTGCTAAGGTTGGATTTGATACAGGTAAACAAACATGATTACAGATTTGACATTGAGATGCCTTCTCAATATAAAGTCTCTTCTGATCCACAAACTTCTTCTACATAAAACAACAGTCAGTCCATGATAACTGGAACCACTATTGACCAAAGTCAACCACAAACCTCCGAAGCCATTTGTGGTCATACCACTGATCTATCCTATCATCTAATAACTCACCACTTGGGCCAATCCACACATTCAACCACTATTGACATACAATGGCAATAGGTTACTAGAAATTCTCAGTTATGTCCCTTCACACAAAATTCCATCATTCCATACAAAGGAAATACTATGTTCCACAAATCTCATCCACCTGAACAAGTTATAGGAGATATCAATGCATGAGTGCTCACAAGAAGCCAAACCTAAAATGTCTACCTATATGCAGGCTTTCTGTCACTCATCTAACATGTCAAATACTAAGAGGCATTTAAAGACAATAGTTGGGTAGAAGCCATGTAAGAAGGCTTCTTCAATTAAAAAGACAACAAGTTTGGGAACTTGTACCATTACAAGAGGACACATGTCCAATTTGTACAAAATGGGTCTTCAAAAACAAACCTGGTGAAAGAGGCAAAGTTATAAAAACAAATTCAGGCTTGTGGTTCAAGTGTATAAACAAGATGAAGGATGTGAGAGGGGATATGATCTCCTCAGATGAGCACCGGACCGATCTGACTCAGCTAACAGAGGCGGAATTCATTGTTAGTGAACTAGACAAACAAACAAGTGAGATCTACTGCTTAAATGCATTGAATTGTATTGATAAACGTTAACAAGTACATAGCAAGTAAACAGTTCAGTAGGGCATCGCCACACCAACAGACTTCAAGTTCTTACACAACACTCCTCTATTTATAGGTCAACATGACTCGCACAGGAGTGTGTATAACTGAGTTTGACTCGTGTGAGTGGAGCCTCGTACTAGTGACAGAGTGTCACTCATACGAGTCACAAAACTCACTCGTACGAGTCATCTACTAACAAATAAAATATACATTAACATATACAAACTGACATTCTAAGCCCTATATACATAATCAACATATCCTAGATGTAGGCAATAGACATTATGCACCAACAAACTCCCCCTTAGATGTTGTCGTGGTCTTGGATAGTCTTCAAAAACATCTTCAAAAAATCTGTCAGTTAACCCCAAAGAAATGTTTTAGCGGCTTGCGACGCTCCTCAGAAGTGATTGGCGTATCATCTATAGAAGAGGTCAGCTAACTGTATTGCCAAACCGAAAACTTCTTAGCGACACAATCGTGCTCGCTCTGCAATTCTTTCTTCCTTTTTATCTTTCTTCCTTTGCTCAATCTCCTGGCAAAACAAACATTAACTATCTTCTCAAACTGGAGCGCTTGTTTTTTATCTCTCTCTTCAAAGCTGATCTTGCTGTAAAACAAGCATTCAATATATTTCTTTGAACAATTGACTAGGCACATCGGGTCTAGTACTAGAATGCCATGCCACAACCTATATATACGTTTGGGAGCTTGACGGCTTCGGTTAGCTCCTCTGTGATCTTCCAAGAAGCATCATCTGGCTGCACACATATAACAGCTTCTCATGTATTCGAATCGTAGTGCCACATTTGAAGATCTTGAAGTCTTGTTCCATCTTTATAAAGGCATATTCTTCAACACTTTCGGCCACTTTACGCTTAGCGTTACGTCTTTCTTCTGTTACTATATCACTTTAGTAATTCTCTTAGGGAAATGCGGCTTCTAGTGTTTAAAACCCTGCACAGCCTCAAGCTTTATCAGTTTCCACAGCCGCTGGTCGTGAAATCTCAATATAAGATTTATCATCTTTGTCTGAACAAGCTCTTTAATATCCCAATACGCCAGGGTCTTGATATCGCTCAAGTATCTAAAATACTGAATCACAACTCCCTTTTAATAGCATAAATGTTTAGCTCCTCGATCAAGCCCCAGCTAATAATGTCTCCCAAAGAAATATCCGCATCACGCATAAAGAACGCTAAGGGACGTTTAAACTTTCACTCAGCTGGTGCAACTTTGAACCACCGTTTCCTATCTCAGCAATTTCTTCAGCAGATGATTGTTGAGGAACGGTCCCGTGTTTAACATCTTCTTCAACTTTACGTTTCAAAAGATCCTCACTTTCAGTTGCAAACAAATCACTAAAAGTTGGAGAGTCATCTGTACCCTGATCGGCAATACCATATCATCGTCATCAGAATCATCCTCTACGACAACTTGATCATAGTCATGTGCATCACACATGTTCGAAGACGTAATCATCTAGCTCAAAAGCACTAATATCATTGAGCTCTTCTTCGAAATCAAACTCAAATTTTCTTCGTCCGCTCCCAGCATCTTAGCAATTTCTTCTTTAGAATAGCTGTGGACAAACTCCCCTTCCTCTTCGTGATGCTCTAAATAAAACATCTTCGGTTTTGGCACGACAGGAACGGTAGATATCTCGGTTACCGCGAAAATTCCTGCCTACTGAGCATCTAGAGCCTTCAGATCTTCCCTTATCACCACCTTCATTCACTTGATTTTCCGAGTCATCCAAGTACATAGAATAATCAATATCATCATTCACATTAGACTCTTTACACGGATACCCGTACCACCAAATCATCATCACCTCCATCACTATCATCATCTGACTTATCAGAAAATACATCGTCAAAATCATCTAAGTCTTCAGCTTCTTCTCAGCTTCTTCAACAAACTCATCAACCTCAGCTTCGATCTCTCTCTCTCTAACTTCCTCTTGTTTAGCCATTCACGATGCTTTGCTGAAAGATTTGACATTTCAATATCAACATCTTTAGTCTTACCCACCAATACAAACTTCTTTGAGACCGAATACACCACAATATCAGTAATTACTAGCGCTGATTCAGCTTCTGGCTCAGTTATAACAGTTATAGGATCCTCAACCACCTTAGCTTTGCCTTTGCCTTAACATCAGATTGTTCTTTCGCTAGACATTTACGCTCAGCAACCCATTCTCTTGCTTCAGCTTGCTCAATTTCATCAATTTCAGCAGCAATGTTAATACTAAGCTTCTTTGTAAGTATCTTTTCAAATAGGCTCATCTGTCTTTGGCTCCTGAGACGTTCTTCCTCGTATTCGGCCATTCGAATCCTTAAACGCTCATTTTCAGACACAATGCTAGCCAACATAGTTTCAAGCTGCTGTTTTTCTGCATTTAGCCCCGTTGAGCTTTCCTGAAGTTCAACAATCTTGATAGTGTTTAACAAAACCTGCTTCTCCAATTCTTCAACACGTGCGTCATTAAACATGTCAGCTGACGTTCAGGTTAAACTTCTCCAATTCTCCAAATCTTCTCCTGAAGTTTTTGTTTCCTCTCTTCGGCTTTTCGTTTGAGCTCAGCCTATCGTTCAAGTTCATTTTCTTTCGCTCTTTCTTTTTCTCCTGCTATTCTATCTTCAGAATCAGTACTAGAAGACGACGCTTCTTCAACTTTTCCTTCACGAACACCAAAAGCTTATATTTCGATTTCTGCAGCCAAAGCTTCAAAGTTCTCTTCAGGCTCAATTCATCAATCAATCTAGAGCTTTCACATGCTTTCTGATTCTTCTGAGGAGTAGTTGAGGAAGATGTGGACGCTTGTTTTCTTTTAACTCCCTTAACCCCCTTTTTCTCATCTTTTACAATGTGCTTCTCTTCGCGATGAAACCATCTAGCGCTGCAAGTTCTTCATCTTATCTTCTTTTCTCCACTTCCCTTGTGATTGAGTGATATAATCTTTGTCAACAATTGCTCCGAACACTGGTTTTGCATTGGGGAAAGTTTTGAGATGCAAGTTCATTTTCTTCAGCGTTGAGACATCCATATTCTCTAACTTCAAAATATCATCTTTTTTCTTCTTCAGATTCGGATACAAATGATCAAGAAGCATTTGTATAAAATGTGGATACCGCAAGAACTTCTCCCACTGTGTGTTTTGGAACATTTGAGAAAAAAATACTCTTGAGAAGTTGTACGGCAGGTATAGAACAAGAACGGGATCATGCACATCTGGTAATCGACTAAATCATCAAATCCTCCTTTGTGATGACTGAGTGCATGTATGACGCAGTGTGCAATATATCTGAATGGTGCACTCAGGTTAGACCTTCTTAAATGGAGCAGCATTTACGAATCCGGCATAACCCATTCGGTGAAAACACCCTTTCACCATATATTTGGGAAATCCTGTAGGTCATCTTTGCTTTCGTTGAATTCCAGCACTGTTCTGATTAGGTCTTAAGTGATCTTAACCTGAATATCCACATCGTTAATCTTTACAGTAGATACAATCGCATTCTCCTCTTCATCATACGCTGTTGCATTCCCGAAATATTCAATATGTGAACGATACGCTACATGACGATCCGTGAGAGCTTTTGTGATGGGAATCTGCTCGTAAAATCTAGAACTTCTAGATAAGCAGTGATTTCTGGAATAGAATCATCCAGAAGACAACAGATATTATGAAACGATGAAAATGAAGATCTCTTGATCTGCAAGCATAGACATTTCAAATACTTAGAAAAATTTTCAAGAAAATTTCAACTCGAGTCACTCGTACGACTCACTTATTCGTACGAGTCAAGTACCAAGACAAAAATTAAGTTTGATTCAAAATCTCATTCTATGAGTCACTAATTCGTATAGATGAACATTTATACTTAGCAAAATTTCAAAAATTTTGACAGGCCTACTTCGTACGAATGATGCCTCGTACGAGTCATCAAGACTTAAACATTAAAGGACCAACTCGTACAAACACTCACTCGTACGAGTGAAGAAGATACATTAACATTTTGAAAACTTGTTCGTACGAATGAATATTCGTACGAATTGTAAACCGTACCAAATAATACCTAGTTAAACTGAACTTAAAACGTGTTGCTTTTAACAAATTGAAGGTTGATTTGTAGGTTAAGAGGGCCGATTTTAACGTTTTTGAATTCAATTTCATGTTTTATTGGTCCAATTTCTTAAGTCTACGTTTTATGTTAGTTTGGTCCAAATTCGGCATTATAACGGCTCAAAACGAGAATTAGTACCTTTCCCATTTAAGAGGTGTGCGAATCAACCTCCCCAAGTCTAGATACAAACGATAGATCAAGATAATGAAGTGAGTAGAACTGGTTTGCACAAAATTCGCTCTCAACCGCATAGAGTCAATAGTCTGACTCGTGTGAATGAGTTCCCCTTATATACTCATTCAGTAGTCCCTGGTATGAGCAATGGCTCGTGCGAATGATGACTTCCGTCACTCGTACGAGTCAGTGTCACTCGTACGAGTCAGTTCTTCACACTTTGTTAATCTTTTGAATTTTTTATGATATTTTTATCTGTTTATAATCCACTCAGTTAACCAAGTCCAAGTTAATGACCCTGGTTATCTGATTTGCCTACGAAGTCCAATTAAATGACCTTAGTTGACAATTTTAACAAAACAACTTTATTTAAAAATGTAAAGTTACAGATTAATGAACTTTGTTGATGTTCAGGTAAACTCTTCTTTTTTATGATTAGTTCCCAACCCGTGGACATCAACTTTCCTCCAGCAATAGTCGCTTTGACTTGAACTATCGGTAATATCATCATCGGTAGACTACAATCTAAGATAAATTGCTAAAGCTGAAAATCATTTTTAGGATTTTTCTGAAAAGAAATAACATGTAAAGATGTATTTACATACATATTTTCGTGAGTTTTGTGTTTAGAGGATTATATCAAGTATTCAGACAAAACACTAGTACCGTTGATTTTGTAGTAACTTTAAGTTCTTAAACAGATACCTAGATTGCAAATATACTTATCCATTTAAATGTATTCTTGTTTCTCAATTGTTTCAAGATATGTTAGGTAATTTTAAGGAACATGAAGTAACTGTGTTTCCCATATCAGAATACACTCCCGTATCGAGATTCCCATAATATCATTTCACAGGTGAATATATCCAATTGATATCTGTAAATAGGGTGAATTGCGAGACCTTGAGAGCTAAGGTTAGTATTTCCATACAGACAAAGAGATGAAGGCTCGTCTTTAGGTGGTGTTCCATAAAGGAATCTTTTAAACTGCAAATGTCACAAAGTTTATGACATAATCATTTTTATGCAGCTTTTTTAGGCGAAAATGCGTAAAGTATTATACAGGTTGTAGGCCATTGCTGACGCGAAATCAGAAGAACTCGGATAATACCCCAGATATCGACTAAATATAAATACCTAGTATCACAGAATCTGGCATTCTCTCAAACGAAATTTCGGAGTACTAAGTCATATATCCGAGAGATGTTAACCCACAAGTTAATCAGTTTTTCATTTAGGTTTATATTTTGAAAAACAATTTATTAAACGAGTGAAGCCTATTGGCACATCCTCAGTAAGACCTGTTTAATTACTTGTTTAAACATTCCATATCTTTAGCATACTGTGATTGTCATATTGATGTAATATGATATCCCTTTTCCACAAAAACTCTTTTTGACTTTTATATTTTTTTGTATTTTTCCCAAACTTTCTTCCCATAAAATCAAAAACATACTTTTTGGATTTTTAAGAAAAGATATATGCATAAACATGTCATAACGATGAGAATCACGTCAAGTCCTCGTCACCCTCAAACTTAACCTCATGAATATCCCCTGGTGCCAGATTTCTTAAATCATTTAATTTTAAAAGATGTTTAAATCTTGAACGATCAAATGCTTCGGTGTAAAATTGCTTTTTGGTCATCAGTGTGGATTTTTTCAATTCTAACCAACTTTTTATCGTAGCAATCACGGTAAAGTGGTGTCGAATTTCAATATGTTTAGTACGTGAGTGTTGACATGAGTTTTTAGTGATATCAATAGTAGCTTGATTATCTACATATATTTGGGAACAACAGCTGGAGGCTGAAACATATTCAGTCCGAAGTCTCTTATCTGCTGTTGTATCCAGAGTATTTGGGAACAACAGCTGGAGGCTGAAACATATTCAGCTTCACATGTAGAGAGAGCGACCGCGGTCAGTTTCTTTCATTGCCACGTTACCAAACGGGTTCTGAAGAATTGGCAACCAGCTGAAGTAGATTTGGCATTAAGCTTGCAGCAGCCGAAATCAGAATATGAGTAACTCATAAGATTGAAGTCGTCGTGACGAGGAAACCACAAGCCGGTGCTCGGATATCCCTTCAAATATCTCATGATACGTTTGACGGCTAGCATGTGTGAATCTCTTGGACTAAACTGAAAACGGGCGCATAGGCATGTAGGATACATGATATCAGGTCGGGAAGCTATTAGATACATCAAGGATCCGATCATGGAGCGATATAATGTTTCATCAACTTTGACTCCATGAACATCTGGACAAATGCTGTGATTTGGAGCTAATGGAGTAGATGTTGGTTTAGTTCCTATCATATCAAATTTCTCTAATATGTCATGAACATACTTCGTCTGATTAATGAATATACCATCAGACGATTGATCAACCTGAAGTCCTAAAAAGAACTTCATCTCCCCCATGGCACTCATTTCGAATTCTTCATGACTTCTTCGAAAGTATTTACACAGATTATCATTTATCGATCCAAAGATAATATCATCCACATATATTTGCACAATAATCAGATGACCATCCACTTCCTTGGTAAAGATGGTAGAATCTACAGTTCCTCTTAGAAAGCCATTGTCAAGAAAATGTCTTGAAAGCGTTTCATACCAAGCTCTCGGGGCTTGGTGTATACCATATAAGGCTTTGTTCAGAAGGTAGACTTTATCCTTGTGTATGGGATCAACAAACCCCGGTGGTTGGCCGATATACACCTCCTCTTTAATATTGCCGTAAAGAAAAGCAGACTTGACATCGAACTGGTACACTTGAAACCTTTCCAAGAAGCAAAGGCTAAGAATATGCGGATAGCTTCGAGACGAGCGACTAGGGCATAGACTTTACTATAGTCTATCCCTTCTTGCTAATGAAAGCCCTGTACCACGAGTCGAGCTTTGTTTCGGACCACTATTCCTCTGTCATCTCGTGTGCACTTGAAAACCCAACATGTATTGTTCTTTTTGTGATGATCTGGTAGGTCAACAAGCTTCTAGAATCCAAGCTTCTGGAATTGAAGCAATTCTTCCTGCATTGCGTCCACTAGCTTTCTTCTTTTAACGCGTCTTTCCTGCTTCCAGGTTCAACCTATGAAACAAAACAACTATAAGAAAGTCTGGTTTGTAATGGAGCAATACCAGTATAAAAACAGCTTAGATCCTTGTTGATCTGATTGCGAGTTTGCACTCCGGTTTGTAAGCTGCCGATGATATTCTCCAATGGATGGTTAGATAATGTTCTTGGCATTACTTCACTTAGAACATCCACTTTAGTCTGCAAATTCGTGATCACTTCATCAACAACGGTGCAGAAGATGTAGCTTCATTCCTGACCTTTGATTGATAGCTTGAGCATTCAGGAAGCTTTCAATATGTTCAGACCCTTCATCGGAACTAGATCCTCCATCATCAAAAGTCGGTTCATGATTAGAGTCGGCATTAGGCGGTTGTTGGGCAAATGATTCAACAGTGTTCAAGATTGGTACATATATTGATTCATGCATAGTAGTGCTCGGACCTACATCAGAAGTGTTGACAAGAAGTGACAGGGAAATCACCAACGGTCTAGTAACTTGCTCTTGATTAAAGATTTGATGTTGTTGAAAGAGCATAACAGTTTTTCTTCAAATGGCACGTCTGGTAGGTCAAATGAATTCCACAAACCTTCGTAGTTGAAAGCCATGGATCCCCAAGTTTCTGTTAGTATACCGTTGAAATCAACATCCTGTGCAAGAATAACCTGGTTCTGACTCGGCAAGAAGACACACTTTTGTGGAGTAGCATAACCGACAAAAAATTCTTCTAAGGATTTGGCTCCAAATTTACCATCCGGGTCCAATATAGTACACGGTGATCCAAAAGGCTCCAAAATGCAAGGTTAGGCTTTCGATGGTTTAGCAGCTCAAAACAAGTCTTGTGTGAGGCTTGACTGTTAACACACGATTGAGGGTGTAACACGCTGATGCGACTGCTTCGCTCCAGAAACTTATTGGCAGTTTTGAATCAGCAAGCATTGTTCTGGCAATCTCGATCAGTGTGTGATTCTTACGTTCAGCAATTCCATTTTATTGAGGAGTATGGGGACGTTGAATTCGTGAAGAATCCCTTTTCGTTGCAGAATTCGAGCATCCTTTTGTTCTTGAACTCGGTACCATTGTCACAGTGGATTCTCTTGATAGGTAAGTGATACAGGTTTTCAAGCTTTCTGAATAGAATTATTAGACTTTCAAACATTTCATCTTTGCTCTCTAGAAAGAAAACCATGAGAATCTTGAAAAATCATCTGTAACAACCAGCCAATATAGATCTCCAGAAATGCTTTTGAAGTTTACTGGTCCGAAAAGATACACATGAAGCCTCTCTAGTGGTAGCTTGATAGAATTTAGAAGCTTTTTTGGGTGTGATTTCTTATGCTATTCCCCTTCTTATAGCTCAGACAATCATCAGATAACTGAACTTCTTCAGATTAACACCCTCCACTAGGTCGTTGTGTACAAGATAATTCATCTTTCTCAGATGAATGTGCCCCATCTTCCTATGCCATAAGATAGACTCCTTCTCAATTTCTTTAGAAACAAAACATTGAACCTTCTTTGATGTTGAAGATGCGATACTCATATCAAGGACATAAGGATCATTCTCTTGGAACACGCATAAGAATTCATTCCTTAGGAATCTTGAATCCCGGCTTTAGAATTAAGCATTCTTTATCGTTGAAGTGTGTTGTGAACTTTTCGTCACAAATTTGCGAAATACTCAGAAGATTGTTCTCTAGCTCCGCAATGTAGTTCACCTTGTCGAACGAAACCACTCCATTGAGAATACCTTCTCCAATGATTCTTCCACCTTGAGTTCCAGTGAAACCAATGTAACCTCCTCGGATAGCTATGATGTCGTTCAACAACGGAAGCATCCCAGTCAAGTGCCAGGAAACTCCATTATCCATATTTCATTTGGACATGATCGATCTTGGGAGTCCCTGCATACATGAGGAAGAAACTATTTAAACAAAGAAACCCAAGCCTGCTTGGTCTTAGGTGGGTTTAGAATATCAAATTTCGCACCAACTTTGTTTTTGACATTCTGTTTAGGCTCTGTTTTGGCTGGAACTTTGTGGTTTCAGGTCTACTTTAGATGGTTTGGCTTTTGCAACCCATGTTTGTGTTTTCGAATTGGCCCTTTTTGAATAAAACTTTGAATCTTTTTGACTTTGACGATTTTTTGGTGGATGTTTCACCAATTTCAAATTTAGAATTCAGTCGAATCATTGATTTAACATTTTTGTGAGATTCATTGTTTCTTTTCAAACTTTGTTTTGGTACAAACATGGATGCCTTTTGTTTCACATCTTTGGTAGATCTTTAGAGTTGGAAACAGGTTTTGGATATTTTGAGAACAATGTCGTGCAATATGCCCAATATTTTTACACTTATTGCACGTCCTACTGTCTTTTTGGAAAGAGGAATCCAAAACTTGTTTTCTACTCACTTTTTTCTTTCTTGAAATCATCATTGGATTGTGTACCAATGATCTCTTTTTCTTGTTCTGTCGTTGTCCCAAAAACAAACTTGATTTTCTTTGTAAAGTTTAGCTTTTGGGATTTGTTGTTCGTTCTTCGCTTCTGAAAACCCAAACCAGCCCTCCTGCTTTCAGGATAATCTCTGTTTCTCTGATAATAGGGTTTGTTAACACATTTTGATTCAGAGTAAAATGATGCATCGTGGTTTTCTAAATTAGAAGGGCTTACCTCAACAAGCTTGAACAATTTTTCGACACGATCCAGATTGACATTCTGGATTTGGAAATCTTCATCAGAATATAGTTTATTAAATCCATGCATTTTGTAAACGTGATGTTTGGATTAGTGTTTAAACTATTTCTGATGTTTCAACATCCGATTCAGATTTCTCAGATTCACTCTTCAAAACACTTTCAACCACGGTTTTAACCACATCATTCTCACATTCATTTTCTTGTTTTCTGTAAGTTACATCAATGTTCGCAGGCAGCTCGTTTGTCTTTTTAGTTTTCAATTTTAAGTTGAGCGCTTTTTCCACCCCTGTTGGTTTTTTAGCATAACTATTCTTAGATATTGTTTAACAGAGTTACTTAACTTTTCATAAGCCTCTTTAGTTGATTTATACTCATTTTCGGGTTTTTGTAAGTTACATAAATGTTCGCAGGCAGCTCGTTTGTCTTTTAAGTTTTCAATTTTAAGTTGAGTGCTTTTTCCACCCCTGTTGGTTTTTTAGCATAACTATTCTCAGATTGTGTTTAACAGATTTTTTTAATTTGTCATAAGCCTCTTTAGTTGATTTATAGTCACATGACAAATTATCTGTTAGACATTTGAGCTCATTGTATCGTGTGTCTTTTACAACACATTCACTGCATGGCTCGTTGCATTTTAAGCATGGTTTTTCTATCACATACTCACTTTCCGACACGTTTAACTCGTTGACATTTTCCATACAAGCTTTGTTGGTCATGTAAGTCATCTTTTCCAACGTCTTATCAACTCTCTTTTCTTCAACTTCTGGCTTCTTCTTTTCTTCACAATATGATTGATGGCTTGGCTTAAAGTAACCTAAAAAAGTTTTAAGAATATCATTAGATAGGAGATGTTTAAAAGCACTATTTAACAATTCCTCTTCTTCTGACGATGTGTGATAATAATCTTTGGGATATTCGTCAAAAGATGCCTCTGAATATTCTTCAGGTTCTTCGATGATTTCTACGACCAACGCCAAACTCTCATTCTTGGAGATGTACTTGTTCCAGTTAAACCCTTTGTCTTCTTGAGTCACGACAAGCGCTTTGTATTTGGATTCTGGCTTTCTATCTTCGATTTGCACCATTCTTGTTTTGGTTGAGGATGATGATAGATGGCTTTCTTGTAGTAGTCGTCAACAAACGGGTTTTGATTACCCTGAGCTTCTCTGTTTGGACATTCGCGTTTAAAATGCCCCTTTTCACAACACTTGAAACATGTGACTTTTGATTTATTGAAGCCAAGTTTACCATCTAATCCACCCAAATTCTCTTTCCCGGTGATTTCCATGAAGCGTTGCGCTCTTTTGACAATAGATGCCATACACCATTTGATGTTAATCAGCTCCATTTCTACCGGATCAATCTGATCATAGTCTTCTCTAGTCATCTCTGAATTTCCAATTTTGCCTGCTACAAGACTATCATAAGATTCGAGAACCGAAGCTAATAGTGACATATGTTGGTTGGTAGGGGTTTCTCGTTGAACTTTTGTGCATTCTGGAAATCAATAGCGATATTGCACTGTAGCACCCTTTGAGTAGAATTCGATTGATTGTTCTGGTTGATCTGGGGATTTCTCGAACCATGTGATGACTGTAGGCTTTGAGACGTGTTTGGGTTAACCAAAGCAAAGGATTGAAAACCACCGTGTTGATTTGACGGTGGGCTCGGTGTGTTGTAAGTGCTGAAGGCAGTTTGGAACTTTGGAGACTGTATCTGAGCAGTAGAACTTCCTTTGTAATATAGATTTACGTCCTGTTGCATTTGGGCGCCTTTGTTCTTCGCCATTTTCTGCATCTCAAGTTCGTGTCCCTCCAATCTCTCAATGAATCGTGGTAATGAGAATTACCATATTAAGTACCATTCTACAGAATAGTCAAATAGGTAGACCATTCGCCTTGTGGTAAGGAATCCGTGAGTTTATCAACTAATTCTTCATTCATCTTAGGATTCCGCTTCATTTGCACAACCAGATGACAATATCTTTCAATCAATTGTTTCACTGTCTCTCCTTTGATCAAAGTAAAGATATCAATTCTTTACTTAACAACGCCCTCTTTCCTTTTCGCAACTGTGCTCCCTGGAATTTTTAACCTTAGAGCATTCCATAACGATTGTGCGTCATCATCATGTTGCAAAAGCGCCAATATGTCTTCCTTGATGGCTTGTTGTAAAATGTTCATTTTCTTCACATTTATGAACTTCTCTCTTTCAAAATCCGAGAGTTGAGCCAATGTCTTTTCGAGACCGTTTTCTCCAACAAGAGCTTGATACTTATCTTCGATTGCAAACCAGCAGGTAAAATGATTCGCCTGAACCCAATTCATAAAACGTTCACTCAAACTGTCAAAGTCTTCAAGGTTCATCAACTTTGGCGGCTTTGTCATTGTACCCATCTCATTCTTGAGGTTCATGTTTTGAGCTGTGGTAGTTGTGACCACTGATGCAGCAAAATTGTTATAAAACTCCTCTTCCATTTTCTGCAAAGATTTTAGAAACACACTTTTGGAAAACGGATTAGAATGATAAAAATTTCTTCGTGCAGATAATAGAACAATTCGTGCGACCAAGATTAGTTTGTACGACACAGAGATTTGTGCGAACGAGATGATTCGTACAAAGAAGATACTCGTCCGAACAAGATGTTCGTACGACTGAAAAAGTTTGCTCGTATGAGTGAGTTGTTCGTACGAATGAATGCCGTGTGCGAATCACAATTTTTAACTTGTAGATTTTAGGAACTTCTGTTTACTCGTTCGTACGAATGACTTAAATTGTACGGACAGTCGTTTGTATGAGTTGTTTCTCTTCTCATACGTAATAACTCAAGTCACCAAATGGATGAATTTTACCCAATTTGACATGATTAAGTTTGATTTTAGATCTGAGATTGTCAAGTATTGATTAGAATTGATTTTAACATGATATCCTAAAATCCTAGTCAATTTTGTCCATGAATTTGTCCAATTCCGAGATCTCTATGGGAAAGTGTAGAAGTAGGTTGAATCTGGGTCTGAAACTGTTCGTAGTATGCAGAAACTTGATGTTTGTCCTCAGATCAGGCCTCAAAGCTCTGATACCACTTGTGGGGGGGATCGGCTCTCCTCCGATGAGCACCGCACTGATCTGACTCAGCTAACAGAGGCATAGTTTATTCTTTGTGAGCTTGACAAACAAAGAAGTGAGATCTACTACTTAATGCCTTGAATTGTATTGATAATTGTGAACAAGCACAGAGCAAGTAAACAGTTTCGTAGGGCTTCACCACACCAACAGACTTCAAGTTCCGACACAACACTTCTCTATTTATAGGTCGACAGGACTCGCACATGAGTGTGTGTAACTAAGTGTGACTTGTGCTAGTGGAGCCTCTTACGAGTGACAGAGTGTCACTCATACGAGTCACAAAACTCACTCATACAAGTCATCTACTAACCAAATAAAATATACATTAACTTATACAAACTGACGTTCTACGCCCTATATACATAATCAACATATCCTAGACGTAGGCAATAGACATTATGTAGCAACAAAGGAATTAACTATGATGAAACCTTTGCTCCTGTAGCAAGGTTGGAAGCAATAAAACTCTTCTTGGCCTTTACGATCAACCATAACATGAAGGTGTATTAGATGGATATAGAGAGTGCTTTTCTCTGTGCAAAAATCCAAGAAGAGGTCTATGTGTATCAACCACCTGGATTTGAATACTCATCCCATCCTGATTATGTATACAAGCTAAACAAAGCTTTTTATGGTCTAAAACAAGAACCAAGAGCCTGGTATGATAACTTATCCACTTTTCTCATATCTAACAAATTTAGAAGAGATAAGATAGATAAAACCTTTTTCTAAAATGGGAAGCGAAAGATCTATTGAATGTACAAATCTATGTGGATGATATCATCTTTGGATCCACATGTGATAAACTGTGTGATGATTTCAGAAACTGATGACAACTCAATTTTAAATGAGTGCCATGGTGGAGTTACAGTGTTTTCTTGGTCTCCAAGTTCAACAAATTGAAAATGGAACTTTCATTCACCAAAAGCAATATGTCAAAACTCTTTTGAAAAAGTTTGACACGAATGATTGTAAGCGATGTGCTACCCCCATGAGTACAACAAAAACCATTCATATTTGATGAGAAAGATGACTTGATAGATCAGATACTTTACAGATGTAGGATTGAATCACTGATAATGTTGATACACTTTTGTGTTTTTCGCTTTTCTTAGTTGCGTCAGTAAATGTACGATTTTTGTTTGTTGTGTCTGTAATGTTTGGTTATGTCGACCAAATCAAGATATCCTCCTATCTTGATTAAGTACGACGTTTGGCTTGTTCGTGCGAATGAAAGATGCTCCGTACGAGCAAACTACTTGCTTGTACGAGCCATTACACATTCGTACGAGTCATTGTATGCTCGTACGAGTGACCTTGTTATCAAGATCATTGCTTGGCCGTACAAATGAGTTTCTCATTCGTACGAGCCATAACATGTTCGTACGAGCATCCATCTGAGAATGTTCTCCGTGTCTGTATAGTGCTTCGTACGACCAGCAACATTCTTCGTAATGTTGCAAGGTGTTGGCACTCTGTAAACAGACATGCAGTTCTTAGTGCTTAGAGGACAATAAGCTAGAGACGAATAGACACATTAGAGAGAGAACACTGAGAGTGTTTAGAGAGATAAGAAGTGTATTCAAGAGTCTATGTTCTAAGTCTCTCTACAAATCAATATAGGTGAACATTTGAAGATATATCTTTTGTTATATTGAGTGTGCTCTTGCCTTGGTTTGCATACACACTTGGATTCCGCACTCGTGTGTGTGTTACAAAAACAAGGAAGCAGGTTTATCTTGATCCTACAAGTGGACCTACAAGTGGTATCAGAGCTTTGGCTCTCTTCCATGTTCAAAACCAAGCTTAGTGTTGTGTGTGAGCTAGTTTGTGTGGTTTCTTGAAGTGTTCTTGAACTTTCAGTACTAAACTTAAGTTTTTAAAAGGATAACTTGTTTAAAACTTAGGAAAACTTGCTGCATCAAGAAAGTTTTTATAAAAACCTTGTTAGAATACATGGAGACATGTAAGGATAGGGTTTTTCTTAAAGTTTTCCATCAAAGTTCAGTTGCACATGTTTTCTAGTGAAACACCTATCAGAAAACTTATCAGAATATTCTTGAAGGGTTGACCAAATCTCTGGACTTGACTGTTTTTACTGAAAATCTGATATGGAATGTTTGTCTTTTTAACCAAAACTGGGTAAGACAGGTGATAACGTTCGAGCAAACTTAGAAACAAGTCTCTATTTAAAAAGGAAATTTTTACCAACCAACCCTGCAAAAGGATTCCCCTCTGCGAAAAACCAAACTTCAGTGAAAAACATCATTGCGAACAACCCATGTGCACGAAGAACAGGACCATTCGTGGGAAAGACATGTCATCCGCACGAATGACCTCGTTCGTGCGAAGCATATTAGACTCGCACGAAGGACTCTTGTTCGTGCGAACAATCTTCGTACGGATCACTTATTCATGCGAAGAACCAAATTTCGTTATAGTTTATCTTTCGTGTCTCTGTTTTCCAAAACTTTGTGGTTTTTAAAATTATGAACTTTAAAAGGAAACTGCTATTTTTCAAAAACTAAACTTTAAACCTTTTATTTTTCATAAAACAAAATGAGTACAAATCCTTGGAATTGAGAGTGTAGTACAAGTACAAGTCAAGACACAACCTTATGGGCAAAATCTTTAAAACCACAAAAGTTGAATGATATGAATGATTATCCATCATGGAACAATTGTTTTCTACATATATTCTTGGTCAGAATACCGAATAGTGGACATGTTTTATTTCTCCATACAGAGAATCTCTCGAATAAGTTGTATCAAATTCAGCCTCCTTAGCCGAATTGGATGAGAATGATAAAAGGGCCTATGACCTAGAAAAGCAGGCCTTTGCTATTCTTACGCAAGCACTTCAAAAAGACATTTATCATCAATTCATGCATTGTACATCTACGAAGAGCTTATGGGACGCGTTAAAAACAACAGGAGAAGGAAACGCAGCAACAAGAAAAGTTCGACATGATCTTTTAAAGAAAGAGTTTGAAGGGTTTCATTTTATGGAAAATGAGACACTAAATGATATGACAACTCGTTTCTATCATTTAATGAGTGAGATGTACTCACACAAGGTTCTTGCATCACAACAGGAGATTGTTATGCATTTTGCTGATGCCTTACCACCTAAGTGGGGTCAATTTATTGAATTGCTAAAACATACAGGTGCGATGGATGTGCTCAGCATTTATGAATTTATTCAGAAACTTGAAAATAAAAATGAAAAAGAAATTCGCAAAACAAAACGATTTCCAGTTCCACAAAGTCCATAAAAGTATTTTGGAGGCATCAACCCCGGTATAAGTACAGTTCAACAACCAAAGCTTCAAATAGCATTCATGTCAAACACAATTCCTTTTTGGTCTCAAGTTAAACCAGATCAGTCTGTTGGTACAAGTGCTCAAGCTTGTGAAGTTGCATTTGATCCAAAAGGATATCTTCCTCAACCACAAGTTCAACAACAAGCTTTCTATGGTAAAAACTTTCAACCTTCAAATTCAAACATCGTCAGACTTGATACATCAAACCTTTCCAAGGTAAGTGTGGAAGTTGCACGGGAACATATGGAGCTTCTGAACACGTTGGTTTGTTCTTACTGTGGATTAATAGCTGCACAGATTGGTAATATCCATTTAACCAGTGAAGACTATGCACAAATCGATAAGGAAGAGATGGAGCTAATTGATATCAGATGTGCGTTTGCTAGTGCAGTGAGAAGAGCAAAAGATTTTATGGAGAAAACAGGAAGAACTAATCTGGAAAAGTAACAAGGATACTCCATACGGTTTTAACAAAAGGAAAGTTACTTGTTTCAATTGTAGAGAAAATGGCATTTTAAAAGAGAATGTACGAAGCCTCCATAGCAAGGGAATCAATATCCTTTCAACGGAAATCAGGCTACTAATAGCGAAAGAGCAATTGTTCTCGCAAACAATTCTAACCGAGCATTAGTAGTTAAAGCAGATGAGGTCTGTGATTTGTCTGTTCAATTAGGAAACAATGCTGGAGGAGGAACTGCATACTACGCTGAAATCACAAAAGGTAACAACAAAGGAGAATCGTCCAGAAATATTGACAGCTCATTGGATAGCAGCAGTTCAGATGAAGCAGAATCGACATCGACTGAAGAACAATCTGAAGATGAGGTAATCACAGAAAGTGACTTGACAGATAACATTGAAGAAGACTTGAAGCATCAAACCAAAGGACCATCTAATGAGTTTTCCAAACATCTCTCATCTATCAGATCTTCCACTCTTCGTGCAGCATTCATGACTCGTTTGGATTGCCAATCCAGTCAGGTAAGTTTCGATAAATCTTATGTGTCTAAGTGTTTTGAATGTATAGCTTTAAAAGGTAAATACTTAGAACTTGAAGGTAAATTTGATCACATGAAGAAACACCATCAGAGCTTGATTATAGATCTAACAAAGTGAACTGAGGCGAACACAACTCTTAAGAAAAATGAAAAAGAATTTAAATCAACAATTGAAATTTTAATGAAGGATGTTTCTGAATTGTCAAAGAATGTTTTAAGAAAACAAACATCCATTAACAATTACATTAACATGCTTGAAGAAACAAAAAAGGAGCTGGCCTGTGCAAAGTGTGAACATGATGCAATCAAACTCAAGTTGGACAGTTACTCCAACTCAAGATATGTTTTGGATCACATCATCGATGTTCAAAAGAAGAAAGGTGATGTGAAATGCATAGATTATCAGGCTTGTCATCCTCCGGTTAGGCACAATTACACAAAAATGCCAGATGATGAAGATATGCCACATTTTGGACCCACTATTCCATTGGATCTAGATGAGTTTACAGCTGGTCTAGGGTTCACTAAGGGCACATCTTCATGACAAGGTCAACCGGATGACATCAATGACTCAAAATCTAAGGAAGATCCAAATCCTCCCATTATTGAGGATTATGATAGTTTAGACGATGAGTCAGATGAGGACAAACCTAAGTAGTCACACATGGTAACAAAAGAAGAAAATGTACCTCAAGAAAATCACATTCTAGTTGATGCTTCAACGAAACCGTGTGTGACTACCAATGTCAAGAATGTTGAAGCTCATATTGAAACCTGTGAAAGCATGAACTTGCTTTATACGTTGATTGGTTCTGATAAAGTTTACTTAAACAAAGATTTTCCCATCAAAAGTGTCAATCAATCTTTGATTTATAAAGTTTTCGAGGATTCTACTAGTAAGTTTTTGGGAAATTCGAGCCCAAGAGTTGAAGTAACTTAGTGTGCTCCTCTCCTAAAAACTGAAATTAGAAAGAAATACGAAAATCAAAATTTAAAATCTCAGAACCATCAACGAAAGCAAAATCACGCTAATCAAGAAAATGGAAAAGGCAAACAGAGCCAAAACAAGAAGAAAATTCAAAAGGTGAACTTGGTGAAATCAAGAGGGACTGATAAAATTGAATCTTTTGTAAACAAAACCAACATGGATTTTGTTAAACAAAGTAAAATTTTGAAGCAAAATAGTCAGAACAACTACACACAACACACAAATTGTTGTGATAAAGGACCAAGTACCTCAAGATCACGAAGTTCATCATCAAGATATCACTTTCATCATACTTCGAGGATTGTTAAGCGGAGATCATGTTTTGAGTATGGTAAGTATGGACACATTATCAAAAATTGTCCATATCTCACAAAGGGAAAGGCATATATTGATGCACCCCATGGTAAACATTACCATATAAAATCTGTTTCACCAAAATAGGCCCCTCGTCTTGTTAACAACGAGAAATTAAACCGAGAAAGAAACAACAAAAGGTGGTCAAAAAGGTTTTAAAATAGAAGGTTGTCCAAACACAATCAGATGTTAAAATTGAAAAAAAAAACAGATTTCGAAACCAAAACCGAAAATTGTTTCAGGGGAGCACAATCCATGCCAAACAATCGGAAAAACGAAGATTCAATTCTTGATGTTTTCGGACGACCCACGCCATCCAACTAATCTTTCATAAGTGTGCAGGATGTTCCAGGAGGAACTATTGATAATCATAGAATTGTTGATAGTGGAGCATCCAGGCACAAGATAGGCGACATGCGGCTCCAAAACATCATTGTATTCAGGAGTGGTTGCCTCTGTTGAAGAGAAAGAAAGAAAATATAATGTCTGATGAACGAAGAAAGATTGGTGAATAAAATTGATAACTTCGACAAGATGAAAACGAACAACAATCTGTTTGTTTAAGGCTTGATTGGATCCACATGATAGATTTAAGCGACATGTACGTACCTGCAGCACGAAATAAGAGTATCAAAAATTCATGTCTTATGACTTCCGCAAGAAGCTCAAAGCCTACAAGATGATCGTGCAGTTTACATTTCTCCATGGGTGTAATTGAAGAAAAAGTGTTTGTTTGAACAAACCAACCAGGTGTGCGGATGCCTTGGCATTGTTTGAACAACCGCACACTACTTCTCAAGGAGAAAGACGAAGACCTTTGCTGGTGCAGAAAAAATGTGGACAACATCATGAATGAACCATTCAAAGATGAAGTTTACAAGCTTCTCCACATCCTTTCTTGCTTCTTACCAGTCAGACCCGGGGGTCTATGTTCTTGTTGCTATGAAGAGATTTCTCAGTTAAATGAAGCAGCTGCAAAATTGACCTTGAAATCCACACCGGGTGGATATACAGTTGGGAGAGCTCACAAATTCCTGGCAATGCACGAAGAAATTGCAGGATTATGGTTTTAAATTTCTAATCTCTCCTATCTCAGTCGATATTTACGTTGCTTTACCAAGTTTCTAAAACTCTCGTACAACACTCCAGACCAAACACATTGATTTCAAATATCACCTTACACGTGATGGTTTTAATATGAGACTCATCAATGTTGTTGTGGTCCACACCAATTACCAACGTGCAAACTCATTTCTTCAAAATTTTTATAAATCATTTTTATTAAAATTAATTTTAGTACATGGCATCAAGGTAAACATGAGTTAATTCACATCTGAAAATCGTTTTTGTGCATATTTTTTCGTAAAGACAATCCAAAAATATATATTTCACTATTAAAATTTAGTTTTTGCATTGTAGGGGGAGTAAATTCCAATCCGAAAAGTACAAAAACATGAGAAAAATAAAAATGAATTTCCTGGTAAGAAAAAGAGAAAATGATAGTACATTAGTGGTCTGTTAAAACCTCTTTGAACTTAAAATTGAAAATGATATGTAGCTCTATATTCAATATATATCGGTAGGCTCACAATTATTTTAAAGTGTTCACAGGGTGATATAAACATAATCGACTGAAGACCAGGTGGGAACCATTCATTGGCATATGGTCTTGGTACCAAAATTTCGTTTGATAATATGCCGAGGATCTGAGATATGTGGTCTTTATGCTTGTTTATCATCTGGGTATCATGGTTGAATCTTTTACCGAAAAATAACGGTGACGCAAGTCTAGAACTTCCACGATACCATACATACGTGTAAATACTACATATGACCTTCAATAAGTGATAAACATATCACATCCACCCAAAAATAAGTGATAAAACCTTTTTCTAAAATGGGAAGCGAAAGATCTATTGAATGTACAAATCTATGTGGATGATATCATCTTTGGATCCACATGTGATAAACTGTGTGATGATTTCAGAAACTGATGACAACTCAATTTTAAATGAGTGCCATGGTGGAGTTACAGTGTTTTCTTGGTCTCCAAGTTCAACAAATTGAAAATGGAACTTTCATTCACCAAAAGCAATATGTCAAAACTCTTTTGAAAAAGTTTGACACGAATGATTGTAAGCGATGTGCTACCCCCATGAGCACAACAAAACCATTCATATTTGATGAGAAAGATGACTTGATAGATCAGATACTTTACAGATGTAGGATTGAATCACTGATAATGTTGATACACTTTTGTGTTTTTCGCTTTTTCTTAGTTGCGTCAGTAAATGTACGATTTTTGTTTGTTGTGTCTGTAATGTTTGGTTATGTCGACCAAATCAAGATATCCTCCTATCTTGATTAAGTACGACGTTTGGCTTGTTCGTGCGAATGAAAGATGCTCCGTACGAGCAAACTACTTGCTTGTACGAGCCATTACACATTCGTACGAGTCATTGTATGCTCGTACGAGTGACCTTGTTATCAAGATCATTGCTTGGCCGTACAAATGAGTTTCTCATTCGTACGAGCCATAACATGTTCGTACGAGCATCCATCTGAGAATGTTCTCCGTGTCTGTATAGTGCTTCGTACGACCAGCAACATTCTTCGTAATGTTGCAAGGTGTTGGCACTCTGTAAACAGACATGCAGTTCTTAGTGCTTAGAGGACAATAAGCTAGAGACGAATAGACACATTAGAGAGAGAACACTGAGAGTGTTTAGAGAGATAAGAAGTGTATTCAAGAGTCTATGTTCTAAGTCTCTCTACAAATCAATATAGGTGAACATTTGAAGATATATCTTTTGTTATATTGAGTGTGCTCTTGCCTTGGTTTGCATACACACTTGGATTCCGCACTCGTGTGTGTGTTACAAAAACAAGGAAGCAGGTTTATCTTGATCCTACAAGTGGACCTACAAGTGGTATCAGAGCTTTGGCTCTCTTCCATGTTCAAAACCAAGCTTAGTGTTGTGTGTGAGCTAGTTTGTGTGGTTTCTTGAAGTGTTCTTGAACTTTCAGTACTAAACTTAAGTTTTTAAAAGGATAACTTGTTTAAAACTTAGGAAAACTTGCTGCATCAAGAAAGTTTTTATAAAAACCTTGTTAGAATACATGGAGACATGTAAGGATAGGGTTTTTCTTAAAGTTTTCCATCAAAGTTCAGTTGCACATGTTTTCTAGTGAAACACCTATCAGAAAACTTATCAGAATATTCTTGAAGGGTTGACCAAATCTCTGGACTTGACTGTTTTTACTGAAAATCTGATATGGAATGTTTGTCTTTTTAACCAAAACTGGGTAAGACAGGTGATAACGTTCGAGCAAACTTAGAAACAAGTCTCTTTTTAAAAAAGGAAATTTTTACCAACCAACCCTGCAAAAGGATTCCCCTCTGCGAAAAACCAAACTTCAGTGAAAAACATCATTGCGAACAACCCATGTGCACGAAGAACAGGACCATTCGTGGGAAAGACATGTCATCCGCACGAATGACCTCGTTCGTGCGAAGCATATTAGACTCGCACGAAGGACTCTTGTTCGTGCGAACAATCTTCGTACGGATCACTTATTCATGCGAAGAACCAAATTTCGTTATAGTTTATCTTTCGTGTCTCTGTTTTCCAAAACTTTGTGGTTTTTAAAATTATGAACTTTAAAAGGAAACTGCTATTTTTCAAAAATTAAACTTTAAACCTTTTATTTTTCATAAAACAAAATGAGTACAAATCCTTGGAATTGAGAGTGTAGTACAAGTACAAGTCAAGACACAACCTTATGGGCAAAATCTTTAAAACCACAAAAGTTGAATGATATGAATGATTATCCATCATGGAACAATTGTTTTCTACATATATTCTTGGTCAGAATACCGAATAGTGGACATGTTTTATTTCTCCATACAGAGAATCTCTCGAATAAGTTGTATCAAATTCAGCCTCCTTAGCCGAATTGGATGAGAATGATAAAAGGGCCTATGACCTAGAAAAGCAGGCCTTTGCTATTCTTACGCAAGCACTTCACAAAGACATTTATCATCAATTCATGCATTGTACATCTACGAAGAGCTTATGGGACGCGTTAAAAACAACAGGAGAAGGAAACGCAGCAACAAGAAAAGTTCGACATGATCTTTTAAAGAAAGAGTTTGAAGGGTTTCATTTTATGGAAAATGAGACACTAAATGATATGACAACTCGTTTCTATCATTTAATGAGTGAGATGTACTCACACAAGGTTCTTGCATCACAACAGGAGATTGTTATGCATTTTGCTGATGCCTTACCACCTAAGTGGGGTCAATTTATTGAATTGCTAAAACATACAGGTGCGATGGATGTGCTCAGCATTTATGAATTTATTCAGAAACTTGAAAATAAAAATGAAAAAGAAATTCGCAAAACAAAACGATTTCCAGTTCCACAAAGTCCATAAAAGTATTTTGGAGGCATCAACCCCGGTATAAGTACAGTTCAACAACCAAAGCTTCAAATAGCATTCATGTCAAACACAATTCCTTTTTGGTCTCAAGTTAAACCAGATCAGTCTGTTGGTACAAGTGCTCAAGCTTGTGAAGTTGCATTTGATCCAAAAGGATATCTTCCTCAACCACAAGTTCAACAACAAGCTTTCTATGGTAAAAACTTTCAACCTTCAAATTCAAACATCGTCAGACTTGATACATCAAACCTTTCCAAGGTAAGTGTGGAAGTTGCACGGGAACATATGGAGCTTCTGAACACGTTGGTTTGTTCTTACTGTGGATTAATAGCTGCACAGATTGGTAATATCCATTTAACCAGTGAAGACTATGCACAAATCGATAAGGAAGAGATGGAGCTAATTGATATCAGATGTGCGTTTGCTAGTGCAGTGAGAAGAGCAAAAGATTTTATGGAGAAAACAGGAAGAACTAATCTGGAAAAGTAACAAGGATACTCCATACGGTTTTAACAAAAGGAAAGTTACTTGTTTCAATTGTAGAGAAAATGGGCATTTTAAAAGAGAATGTACGAAGCCTCCATAGCAAGGGAATCAATATCCTTTCAACGGAAATCAGGCTACTAATAGCGAAAGAGCAATTGTTCTCGCAAACAATTCTAACCGAGCATTAGTAGTTAAAGCAGATGAGGTCTGTGATTTGTCTGTTCAATTAGGAAACAATGCTGGAGGAGGAACTGCATACTACGCTGAAATCACAAAAGGTAACAACAAAGGAGAATCGTCCAGAAATATTGACAGCTCATTGGATAGCAGCAGTTCAGATGAAGCAGAATCGACATCGACTGAAGAACAATCTGAAGATGAGGTAATCACAGAAAGTGACTTGACAGATAACATTGAAGAAGACTTGAAGCATCAAACCAAAGGACCATCTAATGAGTTTTCCAAACATCTCTCATCTATCAGATCTTCCACTCTTCGTGCAGCATTCATGACTCGTTTGGATTGCCAATCCAGTCAGGTAAGTTTCGATAAATCTTATGTGTCTAAGTGTTTTGAATGTATAGCTTTAAAAGGTAAATACTTAGAACTTGAAGGTAAATTTGATCACATGAAGAAACACCATCAGAGCTTGATTATAGATCTAACAAAGTGAACTGAGGCGAACACAACTCTTAAGAAAAATGAAAAAGAATTTAAATCAACAATTGAAATTTTAATGAAGGATGTTTCTGAATTGTCAAAGAATGTTTTAAGAAAACAAACATCCATTAACAATTACATTAACATGCTTGAAGAAACAAAAAAGGAGCTGGCCTGTGCAAAGTGTGAACATGATGCAATCAAACTCAAGTTGGACAGTTACTCCAACTCAAGATATGTTTTGGATCACATCATCGATGTTCAAAAGAAGAAAGGTGATGTGAAATGCATAGATTATCAGGCTTGTCATCCTCCGGTTAGGCACAATTACACAAAAATGTCAGATGATGAAGATATGCCACATTTTGAACCCACTATTCCATTGGATCTAGATGAGTTTACAGCTGGTCTAGGGTTCACTAAGGGCACATCTTCATGACAAGGTCAACCGGATGACATCAATGACTCAAAATCTAAGGAAGATCCAAATCCTCCCATTATTGAGGATTATGATAGTTTAGACGATGAGTCAGATGAGGACAAACCTAAGTAGTCACACATGGTAACAAAAGAAGAAAATGTACCTCAAGAAAATCACATTCTAGTTGATGCTTCAACGAAACCGTGTGTGACTACCAATGTCAAGAATGTTGAAGCTCATATTGAAACCTGTGAAAGCATGAACTTGCTTTATACGTTGATTGGTTCTGATAAAGTTTACTTAAACAAAGATTTTCCCATCAAAAGTGTCAATCAATCTTTGATTTATAAAGTTTTCGAGGATTCTACTAGTAAGTTTTTGGGAAATTCGAGCCCAAGAGTTGAAGTAACTTAGTGTGCTCCTCTCCTAAAAACTGAAATTAGAAAGAAATACGGAAATCAAAATTTAAAATCTCAGAACCATCAACGAAAGCAAAATCACGCTAATCATGAAAATGGAAAAGGCAAACAGAGCCAAAACAAGAAGAAAATTCAAAAGGTGAACTTGGTGAAATCAAGAGGGACTGATAAAATTGAATCTTTTGTAAACAAAACCAACATGGATTTTGTTAAACAAAGTAAAATTTTGAAGCAAAATAGTCAGAACAACTACACACAACACACAAATTGTTGTGATAAAGGACCAAGTACCTCAAGATCACGAAGTTCATCATCAAGATATCACTTTCATCATACTTCGAGGATTGTTAAGCGGAGATCATGTTTTGAGTATGGTAAGTATGGACACATTATCAAAAATTGTCCATATCTCACAAAGGGAAAGGCAAATATTGATGCACCCCGTGGTAAACATTACCATATAAAATCTGTTTCACCAAAATAGGACCCTCGTCTTGTTAACAACGAGAAATTAAACCGAGAAAGAAACAACAAAAGGTGGTCAAAAAGGTTTTAAAACAGAAGGTTGTCCAAACACAATCAGATGTTAAAATTGAAAAAAAAAACAGATTTCGAAACCAAAACCGAAAATTGTTTCAGGGGGAGCACAATCCATGCCAAACAATCGGAAAAACGAAGCTTCAATTCTTGATGTTTTCGGACGACCCACCATCCAACTAATCTTTCATAAGTGTGCAGGATGTTCCAGGAGGAACTATTGATAATCATAGAATTGTTGATAGTGGAGCATCCAGGCACAAGATAGGCGACATGCGGCTCCAAAACATCATTGTATTCAGGAGTGGTTGCCTCTGTTGGAGAGAAAGAAAGAAAATATAATGTCTGATGAACGAAGAAAGATTGGTGAATAAAATTGATAACTTCGACAAGATGAAAACGAACAACAATCTGTTTGTTTAAGGCTTGATTGGATCCACATGATAGATTTAAGCGAATGTACGTACCTGCAGCACGAAATAAGAGTATCAAAAATTCATGTCTTATGACTTCCGCAAGAAGCTCAAAGCCTACAAGATGATCGTGCAGTTTACATTTCTCCATGGGTGTAATTGAAGAAAAAGTGTTTGTTTGAACAAACCAACCAGGTGTGCGGATGCCTTGGCATTGTTTGAACAACCGCACACTACTTCTCAAGGAGAAAGACGAAGACCTTTGCTGGTGCAAAAAAAATGTGGACAACATCATGAATGAACCATTCAAAGATGAAGTTTACAAGCTTCTCCACATCCTTTCTTGCTTCTTACCAGTCAGACCCGGGGGTCTATGTTCTTGTTGCTATGAAGAGATTTCTCAGTTAAATGAAGCAGCTGCAAAATTGACCTTGAAATCCACACCGGGTGGATATACAGTTGGGAGAGCTCACAAATTCCTGGCAATGCACGAAGAAATTACAGGATTATGGTTTTAAATTTCTAATCTCTCCTATCTCAGTCGATATTTACGTTGCTTTACCAAGTTTCTAAAACTCTCGTACAACACTTCAGACCAAACACATTGATTTCAAATATCACCTTACACGTGATGGTTTTAATATGAGACTCATCAATGCTGTTGTGGTCCACACCAATTACCAACGTGCAAACTCATTTCTTCAAAATTTTATAAATCATTTTTATTAAAATTAATTTTAGTACATGGCATCAAGGTAAACATGAGTTAATTCACATCTGAAAATCGTTTTTGTGCATATTTTTTCGTAAAGACAATCCAAAAATATATATTTCACTATTAAATTTAGTTTTTGCATTGTAGGGGGAGTAAATTCCAATCCGAAAAGTACAAAAACATGAGAAAAATAAAAATGAATTTCCTGGTAAGAAAAAGAGAAAATGATAGTACATTAGTGGTCTGTTAAAACCTCTTTGAACTTAAAATTGAAAATGATATGTAGCTCTATATTCAATATATATCGGTAGGCTCATAATTATTTTAAAGTGTTCACAGGGTGATATAAACATAATCGACTGAAGACCAGGTGGGAACCATTCATTGGCATATGGTCTTGGTACCAAAATTTCGTTTGATAATATGCCGAGGATCTGAGATATGTGGTCTTTATGCTTGTTTATCATCTGGGTATCATGGTTGAATCTTTTACCGAAAAATAACGGTGACGCAAGTCTAGAACTTCCACGATACCATACATACGTGTAAATACTACATATGACCTTCAATAAGTGATAAACATATCACATCCACCCAAAAATAAGTGATAAAATATCACAGCTTTATGCGGGAGCTAAGTTCGTCTCTTTGGTGGTACTATGGTACTAACTTGTTCACGGACTTACTCCTGTGCCCTGCATGCATTGGAAAATAAAGTTCCTCATCAATAAGTGATTTAATCACATAGGGATTGTTTTCAATCCAAATATGTGAGTATCTCACATCATATACGTCAAAACAGATGATAAACAGTATACTCACTGGTAAGATTTTCTCTCATGCATATCTTGATATGGAAATGTGCCGTGAATTGGATGGACACTGGTCGGTAAGTATAAATCATACATTAATCATATCACATAACCGCGAGTATATCTGATAAGTTGAGCTTGCGTGGACAACATTACCGATAATTGATATATGATACTTATTTAAATGCTAACTAATCAAACAACAAGTGTGTTTTGACCTGACCGTATACTAATATGATTCTCTTATCCTTGAAATTCGCAAAAAGAATGTCTGTAAATTTTATTTATTGCTTTCCGTCATTACATTTAAAATTTGAAAAGTACTAAAAAGAATTTAGGAGAGTTTTAATATATAGTTTATAAAAGCCAAAAAGATTTTGCTTCTAGTTTATTTTTGATTAACCGATGATGGAACTCAAGTCTATCCTACCTAACATCCTGATTATGAGCGGAAAAACAATTGCATCTTCATAAGTGGTCGAAGTTTGACAAGCTTTGAAGCTTAATGATTTAAATTTGAACAACCTTAAATCTTTTCAATCATTGTCAGTTGGTAGTTGAATGAGAGTTTGGTCTCATGTGTGTCTTTTGCTAATTCTGATTAAAATCAATCCTTCGTTAAATTTTCAAATGAAAATTTCCTAAGGATGATTAAATCCTTACGGTTGTTCTCATTACACGTTTAGATTTGTTGTGTGTACAGATGAAATATCCAAGCAAGCAAGGGAAAGGGAACGAGTTTGAAGAAAACGAGTTACGAGAGAAAAGACACAACATGAATGCAAGCTGTGAATCAAGAAGATCAATTTTTATCTGACCACTTTTCAATACCTCAAGATATATTTAAGGAGGAGTTTGCTGATGCACCTCCTGACTATGATGTGTGTAGACATCTGAAGATCCAACAGTATGAAGAACGAACCATCACGAGTAGCATCCAAGGGGAGTTTGACTTAGTACAGTTCGGTATGCTCAAGTCGGTTTTCACGCTGGCAGCTCATAGTCTGAAGCAGGCCATTAGAAATAAAGATCGAAGAACAAGCAACATCCAAGGGGAAGTTTGTTGATGCACTTTTATGTCTGTCGCTTGTTCTTAGTTATGTCAGTAATTGTACGATCTTTGTTTGTTGTGTCTGTAAAGTTTGGTTATGTCGACCAAATCAAGATATCCTCCTATCTTGATTAAGTACGACGTTTGGCATGTTCGTGCGAATGAAAGATGTTGCGTACGAGCAAACTGCTTGCTTGTACGACCCATTACACATTCGTACGAGTCATTGTATGCTCGTACGAGTGACCTTGTTATCAAGATCGTTGCTTGGTCGTACAAATGAGTTTCTCATTTGTACGAGCCATAACATGTTCGTACGAGCATCTATCTGAGAATGTTCTCCCTGTCTGTATAGTGCTTCGTACGACCAGCAAGATTCTTCGTACTATTGCAATGTGTTGGAACTATATAAACAAACATGCAGTTCTCAGTGCTTAGAGGACACTAAGCTAGAGACGAATAGACACATTAGAGAGATAACGCTGAGAGTGTTTAGAGAGATAATCAGTGTATTCAAGAGTCTATGTACTGAGTCTCTCTACAAATCAATATAGTGAACATTTGAAGATATATCTTTTGTTATATTGATTGTGCTCTTGCTTTGGTTTGCTTACAACTTAGATTCCGCACTCATGTGTGTGTTACATAAACAAGGAAGCAGGTTTATCTTGATCGTACAAGTGGACCTACAGATATATTTAACTACATCAAGGCCTGACATTATGTTTGCAACTTGTGTTTGTGCAAGATATCAAGCAACACCTAGAAAGTCAAACTTATTATCTATAGAAAGGATATTCATATACCTCAAAGGTGCTCCCACACTTGGTATCTAGTATCCAACTAATGGAAATACTGAGCTTTCGGGTTACTCATATAGTGATTTTGTTGGTTGCCACAAAACAAGAAAGTCAATGTCAGGAGGCTGTAAATTTTTACGCAATGCCTTGGTCTCATGGCAGAGCAAAAAGAAAACAACAATCTCTAATTCTACAATAGATACAGAGTACATAGCTTTGCACTACACTTCTCCTATGGCTTCAGAATCAACTAATTGATTTTGGCATAACTACTTTAAAGACACCACTAATTTTGGATAGTTAAGCAGCTTGGATAGTCAAGCAGCTGAAAACTTTATCAAGAACTCAGTGTCACATTAAAAAACAAAGTACATTGACATTCATCATCACTTTGTAAGAGACTATTACGAAAAGGGGTTGATTTCACTTCATCATGTTCCATCTAAAGATCAAGTAGTAGTGTGTTCACAAAAGCATTAGACATATCTACTTTTGAAAGATGATCTCAAGAATTAGATGTTAAATAGACGTTGAGGAAATCCATCAGTTCTCTAAATAAAAACATTAAAATGTTGTGTTGCAAAAATCAAAATAGTTCCTTTTAAAAAAAAGGGATTGATAAGATCACCAAAACAAAAAAAAGCCTTTGTTTAAAACATTAAAAACAACTATTTCTTTGGTCCAAAAGTCTGTTTAAGTGTGATAACCACTGTTGAAGGCAAAAGAACTGTTGGACCTTCAAAAGAATAGATGATCTTTGTAGGATCATTTTGTCCAATAGAAAAGGTCCTAATTTGAGTATCCAGTCCATACGCACGGAATTCATATGAATTAGTGACAATTAACAAGATTATTTCATCAATTTATTTATTTTATTAAATGTCTAATAGTTACAAATGACCAGGAAATCTGACAGAGCTTCGCCATCTCAATCGCAAAAGTTCTACAAACTAACACCTCACATTTTATATATATAAGACATGCTACCTTCGTGCGAGGGTAGCTTATCTTTGCACAAAGGTATTTTACCTTCGTGCGAAGTTAAATACAAACAACGTAAATCTAACATTTTCGCTGTATTACAAAATAGAGATACAACCCTAACGCGTAGGCAATACACATTATGCACCAACAAACTCCCCATGGATGTTGCCAGAGTCTTGGTATGTCTTCAAAATCTTCAGATCTTTGACTTTAACACCCAAAGAAATTCCTGTGCGGCTTCCTTCGCTCTTCAGACAATACTGGCGTTTGATCAGTCGCAGGAGCCCACTTCGTGAACTGAAATCTTCGTAATCGAGCTTCTTTAGACTTTTCTTCGATCTCTTCCAATCTTCATTCCTCTTCCATAAACTCTTCTTTCTCTAACTCTCTCCATGTTGATTCCCACATTTTTCCTAAATTAATACCATGCACATGGAAAATATTAATTACTCCTTTGTATTGCATCGCTTGCATTTTGTCCTTCACATCGTAACAAATCTTGTTGAAGAACGAGCATTTGATATCATCTTTCGAATAGTTAACTAGCCATTTAGGTCTAGTATACGAATAGTTCTCCACAATCCCCATATCCTCTTTCGTTCGATCATCTCTTGATTCAAATCTTTAGTAATATCCGAAGTGTCATCAGCTTATAAAACAATTACAGCTTCACTTGTTTTAGAATCCACTTGCACCACTGAAAGTATTCATGGAAATCCTGTTCGATATTCATCAACGGCATGTTTTTCATCACACGTGGTCGTTTCATCACAAGCAAAACATATTTCTCCTTTGTAACTTTGTCAATCTTTATCTTTTTCTTTGGAATCAACGGTTTCCACTTGTTAAAACCATGAGCTGCTTCGTAATTGATTAACTTCCATAATCATGAAACTTCATTTGGAAGTTAATACTCTTTGTATGTACAAGCTCTTCGATATCCCAGTATGGTAACGTTTTCAAATCATTCAAATATCTGAAGTATTCAAAACCATATTCCTTTTTGATCGCATAGACATCCAAATCAAGAATCTATCACCAGCTTAAAATATCACCCAAAGATTTATCTTTGTCGCGTGTGAAGAATGCTAACGGTCGTCTGAACTTCCTTTCTTTTGGAAGCTCTTTAAGCCACATCTTTTAGCCTTAGTGATTTCTTCTTTGGATAGACATTTCGGAATACTTCCCTCTGCAACTGTCTCTACAATCCTTCTTTTTAACAAATCACAGTTTGCTTCACTGAATAACTCTTCAAAAGTTGGAAAGTTAACAATTCCTTCACCAGAATACTTGATTGCTTCATCATCGTCCAATGCATTTTCAATAATCATCGTATCATACGTATCAGCATCTTGTATATGCTTGTAAACATAATCATTTGGCTCGAATGCACTGATTTTATTCAGTTCCTCTTCAAAGTCAAATTCGAATGACTCTTCATCAACTCCAGACATAATAGCAATTTCTTCCTTTGTATAATTATGCACAAACTTGCCTTCCTCAACATTATGCTCTAGATATCAAATATTGGGGCTTATAACAATCAGGAACAACTGTAAATGGAGTAGCTGTGAGGATTCTTGATTGTTCTTCATCGTGAGTTTGCTCTTTCTGCTCCTCCTGGCGTTGTGTATCATCTTCTTGGTTAGTAGAATCATTTAGATAAGCATCGTAAAAAAAATTCATCAATCTTTATTGTTTTGATGATCAACCCTTTTCCACGTTGCGTATTATCGTCATCGTCGCCTTTGTCATCATCATCTTTATTATCTTTTGTATCGACATCTTTATCTTGTTCATCATCCATTTTCCTACTTTCTTCAATCCTTTCTATCATACAATTATCAGAAACATCCATTGGTCCTCCTTCAAGTACAAAATTAACCGGTTCAGCATCGACATCTATGTCAACTTCTTCCTCATTCTCAACACTAGCAGAAGTAATTTTTGGCAAAGATTCAGCTTCTGACACAGATTGTTCTATCATAGAAACCTCATCACTCTTCTCTTTCCCCTTGCCTAAAGCTTTAGCTTCTTCTCTGCCTTTTTAGCCGTTCAGCTGCCTTTTGCCTTGCTTCTTCAACTTCTAAACGATCGAATTCAACAGCAAAATCTATCTCCAACTTGCTAGCCAATACCTTCTAAGATAAATCAAATATTTGATTACTCCTAGCACGTTCATCCTCAAAATCATTTACCACTCATCTCAATCTGTCATTATTAGTCACCAAATTTCGATCATAGCTTTCATATATTCTCGATCATTTTCAAGAAATTCACTCTGTCTTCCAAGGCTTTGATATTTCTTTCTAATTCTGCTATTTTGGAGTTATTGAACCTATCTGCATCGAAATTTTCATCAAGCCCTTCTGTAAATGGAATCTCCCCAAAATTTATAGGAAATCTATTTGATGTTTGATGTTGTGGAGATATTGGTTGTGGTGGAGTTTGACGTGAGGGTGTGATATGTTGTGGTGATGGTTGTGGTGGTGGTGATGGTGGTTGTTATGGTGAAGAAATGTGAATAGGTGACGTATGTGGTTGTTCAACACTTTCAACCTCTACTGTCTTTCTCCTCTTGTATTTCCTTCTAGCTTTCTTTACTGTGGGAGAGTCAGTACTCTTTTTTGGTGAATCGGTCTTACTCTTGACTCTTCGTGCCTTCTTAGTTGCCCTTTCAGCTTCAGAATCATTATCAGATGGAATATAGACGTCATTGTCATCTCCAACCACTTTTTATTCTTCTTGATCTGAGCCAAGCTTTTAGCGTTTTCAACTCTGTCAAATGTATCCTTAGAATTTTCATTCACCACTTGCACCTTCCTTTTCCCTACCTGAGGTAGTAGAAAATACCTCGTCCTCAACATTCACTTTTGCTTCAACATGTTGCTCAATATTTTGCTCAATCTCTACTTCCTCCTCAGTAGTTTCGTCTCTAAGGACTATTTCTCTCTTTCTTTTCTGAGCTTTGGCTTTTGGAGTACTCTATTTCTTAGCACCTTCTTTCTCGTACCACATACCTCTCTTAGGCTCATAACCATCCATCTGAGCAGCTTCATCATCAGAACCACTGCCTTCATTTCTCCATTTATCCTTTGGAGGTGCTTTATATCTCTTATCGTTAAATATTCCAAAGAACTTTCTGGCCACCGGCACTGTAGTCTGCTTTAGATAGTGATTCAATCTCACCAAAGATGGCCTGTCATGTGATCTAGCGGCAATACATCATTCTTGTTTTTGACTAAGTTGGGAAATTGATCATCCAACATCATCTACAAAAATCTAGGGTATTGCAAGAGCTTTTCTTTGTCAATGTTCAACTTCATCAGCTCGAATATCATCTTGGTGAAGTTGTATCGTTTGTTTAGTGCAAGTGCAATGATCATGCACATTTGATAATCAACTATAACATAACCTCCCCCTTTCATATGGCTTAAATGCAGATATCACAGAATGTACGAAAAACTTGTAAGGCCTTCCAAGATAAGCTTTATTGAACTGAGTATTAACATGCCCTTTATAACCCATTTTATAGAACCATCCTTTGCACTTACGTTCAGTATACATCATTAGATCTTCGTCTTTATTTTTAAAATCTAACACTCTGCGAATCAGGGCTTCAGTAATGTACACCTCTTTATCTTCATTATCAATCCGTATGAAAGATCGTGTAGCTTTCTTCTCTGGTAAAAACTTTTCTTGCTTCAAGAACCTCTCTTTTGTGAGCGACAGGCTTTGTGAGGGTCTATAAGCGCTTTAACAATTCATAACTCGCTCATAATCTTTAATATTGACTTGAAAGGAGCACTTTCTGGAACACCCTCATCAAGAACACAACCGATGTTGTGTTTCTTATCGAAGTTCGATTTCTTTTCCTGCACAAACACAAACATGAAAACACTTCGAACTTTTTTCGAAAAATACCTTTTACCTTCATGTGAAGGTAAATTATCAAAATACATATTTTGCACTATATCTTCATGCGAAGATAATTTACCTTCGTGCGAAGGTAATTTACCTTCGTGCGAAGGTAATTTACCTTCGTGCGAAGGTAACCTTATACACACTTGATAATTTTTCCTCGATTTTCGTGAATTGATGTTACTAAAACGAGCTAAAAGTTCCGATTAACATGATGGTATGTTAAATTTTAATTTGGCCCGTTAGATTTTTCTAGATCTACATTTTAAGATATGGTTTATCGAAACGTCAAATTAGCGTCCAGTTCGTGTTTATTTAGGTCCAATCTACCTTGGGCATTGTTAGTGGTGTGCAAATCAACTACTATAAGGCAACAAACGGACAACACTTCGTCATTTGCAAGAATTTTTATCTTCACTCAAAGCATATGTAAATTGAACATATGTATTATATTCGTGCGAAGACAATAGTCATGCTATCTTCGTACGAGGATAGTTATCTTCGTGCGACGATAATTATCTTCGTGCGAAGATAAGTTCCATGAGCGAAGGTAAAACTGTCTGTCTATTATAACCAGTTGACCAAGTCCATGTTAGTGACCCCGGTTAACTAATTTGTTTACCAAGTCCAAGTTAATGACCTTGGTTGAACAATTTGTGATCAAACTGATATTTTAGGCAATGTAAAGTTTCAAGTTTATGAACTTTTGATATTTTCAAAGTGTTTTCACAATTCAGATAAGCTCCCAACCCGTTGTCTTCCGGAATTCTCGGCATTCGACATCTGTAGATTTTGAAGATCCGTTTTCCATCATCGGTAGCCAAAACTAAGATAGAAATACAATATTTTTGGTTTTTCCAAAGTTTATGCTAAAACACGCTGAAAATATTTTAGATTTTTTCTGAAATAAGATGTAATAAACTATGTGCAAACATATTTACATACACATTTTTGTGAGTTTGTGTTAAAGGATCATATCAGTTTTTGAGACATATCACTAGTACCGTTGACCTTTATAACACTTTAAGTACTAAACAAATTCACTTAGATTGTCTGTATACATGTCCATATAAACCTCTACACTTTTCTCAATTCTTCCGAGATACATTAGGTAATTTTTAGAAACTTGACTTAACCATGTTTCCCACCTCAGAATATACTCTCGTATCAAGATTCCCTGGATCTCATCTTACAGGTTAATATATCTAACTGATATCTGTATCTGGGTAATGCGAGACCTTGAGAGCTCTGGTTAGTTCCACAGTACCGAGAAAGAGATGAAGGCTCCTCTTGAAACTAGTGTTCCAATTTGGAATCTGTTACTGCAACTGTTGGATCTTTCGATACTGACAATTTGCTGCAGTTTTTGGGTCTTAAAAGCAAAAGTATTCTACAAGTTCTAGTCCATTTCCGGCACAAAATTATAAGAACTTGTATAGTACCCCAGCTATCAATTATTTATAAAGAACTAGTATCTCAGAATCCGGCAATCTCTTAAATGAAATTTTAGTGTACTAAGACCATATATCAAAGAGATATTGAGCCACTAATTAAGAAGTTTTTTCTTTTAAGTTTATATCTCAAAACAATCTATTTAATGTGCGAAGCCTACTGGTACATCCTCAGTGAGACCTGTTTAAACTTTTTAATACTACAAATCTTTAGCATACCGTGATACACCACTGATGTACTATCATTCCTCTTTTCACACGAAAACTCTTTTTTTCTTTTTCATATTTTGTACACTTTTGCAATTTTTAATGTTTTTTTATATTTTCTACAACATTTCTCCCCGTAAAATCGAAAACATATGTTTGGATTTTTGTTTTCAAAGAAAGAAATTCTAAAAGACTATAAAATGTGACAAACTGATGAGGATCACAAAGGCTCGCCATCCGATCCGTATTCAACCTCTAATTCACCATCTGATGGTAGATTTTTCATACCATTAATTCTCAAAAGATATTTAAATCTTGTTCGATCAAATGTTTTAGTATAAAAATTTGACTTTTGTTTATCAGTGTGGATCTTTTCTATTCGAATCAACTTAGTTTGCTTCTTGCATTGACAGTTACTTCACGGATAAGGTGATGTCAAATTTCAATATGTTTAGTTTTAGAGTGAGGAACCATGTTTTTAGTTATATCGATGGTAGCCGTGTTATCTACATGTATGGGCGTAAAGAGAAATTATAATCCAAAGTCTCTCATCTGTTGTTGTATGCACAAAATTTGGGAACAACAACTGGAAGCCGAAACGTATTAAGTCTCGCAACTAGAAGAGAGTGACAGTTGTTTGCTTCTTGCATTGCCACATTACTTAGCATGTTCCGAAGAAATGGAACCAGTGTTGTGGAATTGGCATTAAGTTTGCAGCATCTGAAATCTGAGTCTGAATATCCTACGAGGTCAAAGTTGTCATTTCGCGGATACCACAAGCCATTACTTGCAAAACCTTTCAAATATCTTAAAATCCGCTTGACTATCGTCAGGTGTGACACTCGAGCACTCGATTGGTATCGGGGGCAAAGGCATGTTGGATACGTGATGTCTAGTCTTGATGTTGTTAGATACATCAGTGATCCAATCATCGATCGATATAAGGTTTCATCTATCTTGATTCCATGTTGTCTGGACATATGCCATGATTAATTGCCAATGGGGTAGATAATGGTGACGTTCCTAACATTTCGAATTTATCCAAGATATCATGACGTACTTGTCTAATGGATGAAGATACCATCAGACAACTGATCGAACTTGAAGTCCCAATAAGAACTTCATCTCTCCCATTGAACTTAATTCAAATCTCTTTTTCATGACTTCTTCAAATTCTTTACACAACTCATCATTTGTAGAGCCAAAGATGATGTCATCCACATAGATTTGTACGGTTAGTAATGTCCTATTACTTCCCGTGTGAACAGTGCCTCTAGTAAAGTCGTTGTTTAATAGGTGCTGAGAGAGTGTCTCATACCAGGCTCTCCAGGCCTGATGCAACCGTATAACGCATTATCTAGTAAGTAAACCTTGTCTTTATGCACTAGATCGACAATCCCTGGTGGTTGTCCAATATACACTTCCTCTTTCACTAATCCGTAAAGGAAAGCTGGTTTGACATCCAACTGGTACACTTTAAAACCATTCCATGACGCAAACAGCAGGATTATGCGGATTGCTTCTAGTCTTACGACCAGAGCATAAACCTCTGTATAATCAATGCTTTCTTGCTGATGAAAACCTTTGACAACAAGTCGAACTTTTTTGCGCACAATTACCCCTCGATCATCTCTTTTGCACTTGAAAACCCATTTAGTAGCAATCGCTTTGTGATTAGCCGATAGGTCATCAAGCTTCTAGACCCCAAGCTTTTCGAATTTGCAACTCCTCCTACATTGCATTTATCCAACTATAATCGGCAAGTGCTTCCTTATTCGATTTCAGCTCAATCTGTGAAATAAAACAACGATGTAAGCATATATCTTGAATTGATGCAATTTTCGTACAAAAACAACTAAGTTTTGTTTTGATCGTATTGCGCCTTTTAACTCCAGCATGCAGTTTTCCGATAATATTCTCCAATAGGTGGTAGGACAAACTCCTTGGCATTACTTCATTAGGATCATTTACTTTGCTTTCCAAATTCGTAATGTTCTGTTCGACGACCTGATTACTTGTTGAAGCTTCATTCTGATTACTAGGACCTCTAGATTGACTTAGGAGATTTGTTATCTGCTCAGAACCTTCATCGGAGCTAGATTCACCATCTTGATCATATGTCGGCCTAGCAGCAGAATCAGAATCATCAGATTGAAAAAAATGGGCTCTGTGGTATTCATTACTGGTATGACGACGGGTTCTGTTTGAGTCGTGCTCGGACCTGCTCTAGAATCATTTGTGCCAATAGATAGTTGAGTATCGGTCTTGGAACATGTTCTTGATTAGACGCTTGTTGTTGTTGATATAACAACAAAAGTTCCTCTTCATTTGCTTCTTTTGGTAAATCGAAAGAACTCCATAAACTCTCGTAGTTGAACATCTTGGATTCACCAAGCTTTTGAGTAGGTATTGTATGCTTCTGACAATCAACATTCCTCGATTAAAAGTTTGAAAATAAACTCTTCTCAATGGACTTGCATATCATACGAAAAAATCCCTCCAAAGATCTGGCACCAAATTACCATCCGAGTCAATGACCGTACATGGAGATCCAAATGGTTCCAAAAACTCTATGTTCGGCTTTCATTGGTTAAGTAGTTCGAAACATGTCTTCTTATGTGCCTTGATGGTTAAAACCCTGTTCAATGTGTAGCATGTAGAGGCAACGACTTTGCTCCGGAAACTAACAGGTAACTTTGAATCAGCGAGCATCGTGTGTGCAGTTTCAATGAGAGTTCGATTTTATATTCAGATACTCCATTTTGTTGCGGAGTATAGGTGGCGCTGAATTCGTGAAGAATACCTTTGTCAGAATTCGAGCATTCGATTGTTTTTAAACTTAGTACCACCATCACTTCGTATTCGTCTAATTGGAAGATGGTACAAGTTCTCTAACTTACGGAAGAGAACCATAAGATTATCAAATGTCTCATCTTTACCCTCCTGGAAGATAACCCATGAGAATCTCGAATAGTCGTCCTATCAAAAAGAGGCAATATAGATCACCAAATATTCTTTTGACATTGACTGGCCCGCAAAGATCCATATGAAGCCTTTCTAGTGGTAATTTGATAGAATTCAGAAGTTTTCTTGGTTGTGATTTTTATGTTGCTTCCCCTTTTTTCAGCTAAGACAATCATCATTCAGATGAAAACTTTTGAGATTAACACCCGCCACTAAATTGTTGTGCACCAGATAGTTTATTTTTCTCAAATGAATATGCCCCATCTTTCGATGCCATAAGATTGATTCTTTTTTCATTTGCTTTCGTGACAAAACATTGTGCCGACTTCAATGTAGTGGATGCAACGCTCATGTCTAGAACATAAAGATCATTCTCTCGTGGAGCGCGCATGAGAATCCACTCCTCAGGAATTTTGAATCCTGGGTTCAGAATAAGCATTTTTTATCATTGAATTGCGTTGTAAACTTCTTATCACAAATCTGTGAAATGCTTAGTATATTGTTCTCCAATTCAGCAACGTAGTTCACTTTGTTGAACGGACCGCTCTATTGGAAAGCTTTCTTCACCGACAATCCTTCCACCTTGATTTCCAACGAACCCTACATAGTGTGACAACTGGCAAATAATTTGTAATCTGGTACAATGTAATCACTAATTTCATATTATAATCTCATGCATAATTTTAGTAATTTAAATTTAAAACTGAGTCGTACGTTATTAGGGCATGTAAATCTGATCATAACATATACTGTTTCCGTTACGACAAGAAACAGATCAAAACAATGCCTAAAAGTGTTGGTAGAAAGTGCTGAACGCACTAATTGCGGTGACACCAACGGTGTCGGAAAACCCGCTGAAACTAATCAAGACATAAAATAACGGCATGATAATGCCATACCTGAGTCCATATAAAAATGAAAAACGCATATTTAAGAACAACCATTTCAAAAATACATAACTTTCCGGTTTAACGCCTAAATTGCAAAATTGTTCGTCCGAACAAAAAGGCGACAAATGGCGATTTGTCCGCATGACTAATTCGGAGGATTCCGGATGTCAAGATAAGAATAAAACAATGTTAAACATCCTAAAATAATGTGAGAATAGCAAAAATGCACATAACACATCGTTTCCGGTCATTCGGCAAACAGTGCACAACTTGATTGGAAAACGGCCGATCGTCGAAACGACGAATATTTTAGTGGCCGATAGCCTCATTGGGGCGTCTAGTGAACTAGTTAAGCATTATTTGGAACTCGGAATCCATTCAACTAACATGAGGTCACGGAAACACAACTTTCAGAAAAGTTCAACGCTGAATCATAAAAGTGTCGATATCGATCGAACGGTCGAACAAAAGACATATCGGCCATCCTAACTCATGATATATTCGTCTAGCGAAATAGTCATGAATATTTTTGGATCGGAAATGTACTAATTAGACGCCATATTAGTTGTGGTAATCGAAAACAAGGCTTCCGTTAATAAATATATAGTTCCGTTTATTAACGAATATTTCGACGATGAGAGATCTAGCAACATATCCGTCATCCGAAACCTATTTTGGAGAATCCTATGGATTAAATGCCATGTAATTACACCCTAAAACAAATCTTATGCTTAAGATGCTAGATCATTAACCCTAATCACCATACTTAGTTAAATTACCAAAATATCTCCATTTTTAACATTTACGCTTCACCCCCTCCATTTTGACGGTCACAAAGTGGATCCCACCCACTTGATTTTGGTTGAAAAATGGTGATGTTAAGCATGGCATGTTAGATCTTAATGGAACTTGAACTATGATGAGATTTATATAATAATTATAAAGGAGTCTTATCATTTTAAAGACCAAAAATTTGCAATCCTTCCTCCTTCCTCTTGGTCACGGCTCCACTACCATCACCATAAGCCACCATTTTATCACCACAAACCACCACTTTATACATCATTAGAAACCTAATCAAGACTATCAAAGGAGCTTGCATGGATGGAGATCATTAGGGCCTTCTAAGGAGCTTACTTTTCTTCTATATCTTCAGGGAACTTGTGCACCCATTGTGAGCTAATCTCCTCCATAATATAGCTTAGTTATATGCTTAGATTATTAGTGTACAAGTTGATCATCTTGAAAATCAAGGAAAGATAAGTTAAAAACCCTAAAACACAACATAGTAATAACACTAAATATTGTTTCTTTTGTGTTGATTATATGTTTATATGATTGTTAGAATGTATATTGAAGTTGTTTATGTTGATATTATGATATAAAAGTGAGATGGTCTTGTGTGATTTAGTATAAAATAAAGATTTAACATGATAAGGTTTAAATCTAAACAAGATCATCAACTATATCATCCATGTAAAATACTACAACTTAAAGATAATTTTTATACATATAATGATTTTATAAGTTGTCAATCATAACAAGAAATAAATAACAAGAATTCAAGATGAACAACGAGTACAAGGTCGATTGAGACCTAGGTGTCTAATGAAACCAATACGCATGTAGGTTACATACGTTGCAGACACCGAACGATAAACAATAGACTTATACGGAACGCAAAAAGCTGTGAGTTCATGTCTCTCCTTTCACTTATTTTAAGTTTTGTTTTAAACTATCGAGGGGAATACATGTCATGTCAAAACAGTATGTTAGCTATGAGTTAGTAGATAACATATCACTGTGCGTAAGTAGGAAATAACAGTAGTAACCATAATCACTTAGTGACCAAGGTGCAAAAGAGGTAGATCCATTGAGTTTGAGACCCGCACCACTCCTGGTTGGTATACCCATTGGAGTGTTTTTGTGATCCCAACATGTCAAAGATGTCTCGGTTTGGTTACTTACTTATGGCACTAGTATGTCAGGGTGCTCGCGACACACTGATAGATTCCAAATTAACTCATTGATGCTAATAACATACTTGGGTTTCAAATACAGGTTTTCAAAGATGACATTTGGATACGAAAACATTAAACTACATGAACCGCCAACTTTATGTTGACTTTTTAAAATTTCATGTGTTTCAGGACACAGGACTTGAGCTGGTGATGGGATCCGGGTATGGGATTTTCAAGACAACGATGTACTACTTTTGGAGGGTTTGCCCTTTATATCCCAACCTCGTTTGGGTATATAGAGGTCAAAGCCTCAACATGAAATGGTGATAAAACACTATCCTATTTTTGAACAATGTCTTTTAAACTATGTTTGTAATGGTATTTGAAACTGATAACAATGTGATTTCACCTTTTGATGGTTGTAATATCGGAACGAAACTTATGAATGGCATGCATCATTGTTAATTTATAATGTTTACTATATTGGATGCAATGATTACCTAATAGTCACACACTTGCGCTTCCGCTATGACTAGGGTGTGACAGGTTGGTATCAGAGCTCTGATTGTAGTGAACCGGGGAAAAACTTTTTAATAAAAGTTTGGTCTACAATCACCAGGGGCTCACACATGAAAACAAAGTTTAAAACATGATAGAAATGTTTTGGAATTAAAACAAAATAACAAAAAGGTTTTCATTGTGTCACAATAATACAAGGATCTGTCACACGAGCTCAACTATAAGTAATGAGCAAAGTCAATACATAATTTGTCAATGATGGATAGACACAAAACAGTAAGATTGCATGGAATACGAAAGAGAACAAGTCTTGCATGAGAAATGGTGATTAATTTAAAATATATCATAAATTACTAACATGTATATATATACATTGTATGAATTATTTGCCAGGACTATGTCTTCAGCATCGAGTTATGAGGAAGATCCAGAGGAGTACATATCCAATGATGGATATGATCCTGCTGCCGAGGCCCAACCTTTAGGGGATGGAGCCGAAAACGGAAACTATGAGACTTTCAGCACTTGCACTGATCGGTCCTATGGAGGTAGATGTACCCCCGGCAGACGATGTACTGACCGTCCCTCATCCCCGTAGGACATCATAGTGTATGGTCACCCAGAGGGCGAACATGCTATTGAACATTTGGTCGTGCCCCTTGCTGTAGTCCCTCCCGTGATTGATTTAGACGATGACGACGATGAGATACCCGTGTTCCATGTTGAGCACATGGAGGACGACCTTGGCGATAGCGAGGTCCTTGACAATATCGCTATACTCGAGATTCCGCCCCCTGATATCCCAGTTGTGGACATCTCGTCATCCACCGATGCTGCTCGAGTGAGCATGAGGCAGATGATGCTTCATCTGCCGCCCCCGGCACTCCTGCATCTATGTATTCACCCCCTGCGGCCTCACCGGCTTGCGTCAGTTCATTCCCAGTCAGAGTCCCGACCCCTGGACCCACTCCTATACTGGACCTGCCCGTTACTACTCTCTGAGCGGCACTCCACGTGCCCCCGAGTAGCCACCACTATATTTCTCTGAGAGGTCCACGTACCACCCCATTTACAACCCTGGTGGGAGGACCCTCTCATATGGCAGGACCCTCTTTTACTGATAGAGTGCCACCCATGTATGCCCCACGTCCCATGCCACCTCCACAGGTATGTTTACTCTGACAGCTCCACCGGGCATGAGCCCTTTAGACACTTATCATCCCTCACACTTTCCTACGATCCATGTGGAGAAAAGGGTGACTTCACATGACCTACAGCTCTCTCTGATCTTTCGTAGGATTTGGGAGTTAGAGTTGCAGCGTCCTGCTCGCGCCACTACCAGAGTGACACCCCCACCACGTCATCACCGATACCACCCCCACCATCATACCCACCTCCATCACCACCACCACTACCCCTGTCACCACCACCGACTCCACCTTTCTACTACCCATTCCACCACTCGTCATGCCCATCCGAGGCACGAGTGTAGGAGCTAGAGTAGTTTCAGACGAATGCTACTAGGCGGATTTCTAGCCTCGAGGAGGAGATGGCCTACTATCACAACATGTTTCCATGATCACCATTTCCATCACCCCTCCACCCTAGTAGCATGTTTGTAGATATCTTTTGGGGATCAACTGCACTTTTGTTGTTTGGCTCATGAAGACTCAGCCTTGAAGATCCCAGCTTTTGGAAAAAAACCCTTTTGACGTGAAGAAGAAATGTAGTAGAAAATTGTACTTTTGTAATGTAAAAACTTGTATTAACTAGGGTTGTGTACCCTAAGTCCTTTTTGGCTCTTCGCGAACAAATTGTAACGAGTTGTCATTGTATAAAAGTGTATTTTCTTTATGTTACATTGTATTTCTTTTAGTTATGGTTTATTATGTCATGATGTGGTGATTTTATGATTGATGCATTGCACAATGGTGATATTATGGTTTATACCTTATGATGTGGCAAGCTATGTGTATGATGACGATCGGTGTGCGTATGGCGGTTGTATATATTCATTTATTTATTTATCATGTACCGTTGTGCTGTTGCATATATTAAAAAATATAAATAAATAAAGATAAATATAATAACAATAATAATAATAAATAAATAAATGGTAATATAACATGAAAGTATTAATTCGACTAATTGTGAGCGACATATTGTGTTAGAAGACAATGCCGCCCCGCAGAAGAAGTTCAAACAATAACACCCTACCCACCACACAAGAGGAGCTGAACGAACGTATCTCCCAAGCCATTGCATAGTACGAGGCAAACCGCTCTGAGTATAGCGGCAGTATAGGAGGTTCAACAGGAGTAACTCCTCCCACTGGTAATACATGGTTTCTCATAAAACCTGGTTACACTCTCATCCATCTTATTCGTGCTACTTACTCATGCTTAAATGGTGTATCCAATAATTTCAGGTTGCACATATAAGCAGTTTCTTGACTGTAAACCTCTGAACTTCGATGGTACTGGAGGCGTTGTAGCCTTCTAGCTGGACTGAGAAGACAGACTCAGTCACCCGAATGAGTAAGTGCCCGGCTGAATTAAGAGTCACCTATGTTACCTGAATCTTTGTGGATGGAGCTCTATCATGGTAAAACCTTCAGGTCCAAACCAAGGGCGATAATGCTGCATATGCCCTGACCTGGGAGGAACTAAAAGAGATGATGAAGAAGAAGTATTGTTCAAGATCGGAAATTCAAAAGTTGGAACAAAATTTTGGAATCTGAAAATGGTCGGTTCAGACATTTCTGGGTATACACAACGATTCTATGATTTATCCCGAGTGGTGCCATATCTAGTGGAACCAGAATTTAAACGTATTGAGAGGTACATTTAGGGACTGCCCCGAAATTCTGAGTTTGGTTACCTCTTCGAAACCCACAGAGATTGGTGAAGCAATTGAGCTAGCTGTCAGCCTGACCGAAGAGGCTGTACGTGAGGGAAAGTTGCCTAAGAATGGTGGGAACAAGAAAGAATCTACTGAGGAGACCACTGATTCCAACAAACAGAGATTTTCTCATTTCAAGAAAGGTTCTCGTGGAAACCACAACAACAACAAGAGAAAAGCCGTGAGAGAAGTTAAGGAAAACAAAGGATATGTTACCACAACCACGAACACTGCGGTTAAGAAAGCTTATACTGGGGACGCGCCGAAATGTCCCAAATGTCCTTTCCACCACCATGGGGAATGTCGAGGCCCCAAGTGTGGAAAATTGGAAAAATCGGACATCGCACCGATGTGTGCCGAGCCAACACTGGAGATCAAGTTTGCTTTGCATGCGAAGACAAAGGACATTTCAAGAAAGACTATCCTAAAGGCGAATCAAGCACGGGGAAGAGCGTTTGTAATTGGAGCTAAAGATGCTCGTAAGGATCCAAACGTGGTCACCGGTACGACGTTCCTATCAATGATCACTTTGCATCTATTCTTTTTGATACGGGGCAGATTTCAGTTTTATTTCTAAAGAGTTCAGAGATATACTTGGGGTAAAGTCGAGTAAACTAGATGTTCCCTAATCGATTGAGCTAGCTAACGGAATATTAGTAGAGTCAAAAGAAATAATAAAGAAATGTACGTTAGAATTGGGTGAACGGAAGTTTGATATAGATCTATTCCCAATTCAACTGGGTAGTTTTGATGTTGTCATTGGGATGGATTGGCTATCCATTAATCGAGCCGACTGTTATATGTCATGAGAAAATCATTCGCATCCCCTTACCCAATTAAGAACACTTGATAATTCACAGCGAGAAGCGTGACACCCCTCTACGAATCATAAACTGCATGAAGGCGTAGAAATGTTTAAGGAAAGGATGCATCGCTTTTCTTCCCACGTGGTGGATAAGAAGGCCGAGGAGCGACGATTGAAGAAATACCAATAGTGAGGGAATATCCTGAGGTCTTTCCAGAAACTTACCAGGGCTACAACCTCAAAGACAAGTCGAATTTCGTATTGATTTAGTGCCAGGAGCTGCACCTGTGGCAAAAGCTCCATCCGTCTAGCGCCCTCGGAAATGGAAGAATTATCTACGCAGTTGCAAGAGCTGCTCGACAAAGGTTTCATACGACCAAGTTTCTCGCCTTGGGGAGCTCCGTGCTATTCGTGAAGAAGAAGGACGGAACCTTTCGCATGTGCATCGATTATCGGGAGTTAAATAAGTTAACTATCAAGAACAATACCCATTACAAGAACGATGATCTATGCGACCAGTTGCAAGGGTCAAGTTTTTACTCGATGATTGATTTAAGATCCGGTTATCAACAATTGAAAATCCAAGAGGAAAGCATTCCTAAGACAGCGTTTCGGACTCGTTACGGTCATTATGAGTTCCTTGTTATGACCTTTGGCCTAACGAATGCCCGTGCAGTATTCATGGATTTGATGATCCGAGTATGTAAGCCATATCTTGACAAATTCGTAAACGTTTTCATAGATGATATACTGATATAGTCATGCACCGAGAAAGAGCACGAACAACACTTGAGAACCATTTTGGAATTGCTTAAGAAAGAGCAAGTATATGCCAAGTTCTCAAAATGCGAATTTTGGATTCGCGAGGTACAATTTCTTGGCCATGTGGCAAACGAGAACAAAATCCATGTCGACCCTCCGAAGATCGAGGCAATAAAGAACTGGACTACGCGAGGAACCCCCACGGAAATACGACAATTCCTAGGATTAGGGGATATTACATGAGATTTATTGAAAACTTCTCCAAGGATGCTCAGCCATTAACCTCGCTAATCAGAAGGATAAAAAGTTTGATTGGGGAGAGAAGCAAGAATCAGCGTTCCAAGTATTGAAGGAGAAGCTATGCAAAGCACCAATACTATCCCTCTCAGACAGTACTGATGACTTTGTGGTGTACTGTGATGCATCACATCAAGGTTTGGGTTGCGTGTTAATGCAACGAGAGAAAGTCATCGCGTACGCATCACGACAATTGAAAGTTCATGAAAGGAATTATACCACGCATGACTTGGAGCTAGGTGACGTGGTATTTGCCTTTAAGATCTGGCGTCATTATCTATATGGCACTAAGTGTACCATATTCACAGATCAAAAGTCTTCAACATATATTCAATCAAAACGAACTGAATATGCGCCAACGACGTTGTGTGGAACTGTTGAATGATTACGACTGTGAGATTAAGTATCACCCGGGCAAAGCAAATCTTGTAGCAGATGCTTTTAGTAGAAAAGAACGAGTCAAAACATTACGGGTGCAAGCTTTAGAGATGACAATCTAGACTAACTTCACAACTCGAGTGAGTGAAGCGCAGCAAGTAGCTTTGAAACCAAAAAACATTCCAGCTGAATCATTAAAGGGAATGGAAAAGCAATTGGAACGAACAAGGATGGAACTCTATATTTCATGGGAGGGATTTGGATTCCCTATTATGGTAAGTTGCGAGACTTGGTGCTGGACGAAGCACACAAGTCAAGGTACTCGATACACCCAGGATCGGACAAGATGTACCAGGATCTGAGAGAATACTATTGGTGGCTGAATCTCAAGGGGGATATTGCAACCTATGTTGGGAAATGCCTAACTTGTGCAAAGGTAAAGGCGAAATACCAAAAGCCATCCGGGTTATTACAACAACCGGAGATCCTGTTTGGAAGTGGGAACATATATCAATGGATTTCATTAAAAGTTACCATGAATTGTCGAGGTCATGACATGATCTGGGTTATCATTGACCGGCTAACCAAATCAGCTCACTTCCTACCCATCCGCGAGAAAGACAATACGGAGAAACTAGCGGAACTGTACCTGAAGGAGATTATGGCACGTCATGGTATGCCAATCTCGATAATCTCTGATAGAGATGGTCGCTTTGTGTCACGTATCTGGCAATCATTTCAAAATTTATTTGGTTCTCGCTTGGATTTAAGCACGGCCTTTCATCCGCAGACCGATGGTCAAAGCGAGCGCACCATCCAAACATTAGAAGATACTTAGGGCTTGTGTGATGGATTTAGGTGGAAACTGGGATACTGATTTACCGTTGATAGGGTTTTCCTAAAATAATAGTTATCACACCAGTATCAAGGCCGCGCCATTCGAAGCACTATATGGACGAAAGTGCCGATCACCGCTATGTTGAGCGGAAGTCGGTGACAGACAACTTATTGGTCCCGAGTTAGTACAAGAGACCACAGATAAGATATTTAAGATCTATTAACGTATCAAGGCGGCCTTGAGATAGACAAAAGAGCTACGCGGATTAGAATCACAAACCATTATCCTTCAAGGTGGGAGACAAAGTATTGTTAGAGGTCTCACCTTGGAAAGGCGTAGCTAGATTCGGGAAGCGCGAAAAGCTCAACTCGAGGTATATCGGACCTTTCAAAATTCTGAAAAAGATTGGTACAGTGGCTTACAAGCTAAAACTGCTAGAGGAACTCAATAATGTACATGAGACATTTCATGTGTCAAATCTGAAGAGAAGTCCGACAAATGACACCGTTATCATTCCAGCATATGAAATTCATGTTGACGGCAAATTACAATTCACCGAAGAACCAGATGAAGTCTTGACTGGAATGTCCAAAAGACAAGAAGAAGCCAAATCAAACTAGTGAAGGTTCGCTGGAATTCGCGTCACGGTCCCGAGTATACGTGGGAGCGTGAAGATCAAATCAAGTCAAAACACCCCACCTGTTCGAGAAGACTCCTTCAGTGGATGCCTCAAGCTGAATTTCAGGACGAAATTCTTTTTAACAGGGGGAGCATGTGAAAAGTGGCAAATAATTTGTAATCCCGTACAATGTAATCACTAATTTCATATTAATCTCATGCATAATTATAGTAATTTAAATTCAGAACTGAGTAGTACGTTATTAGGGCAAGTAAATCTGATCATAACATATACTGGTTTCCGTTACGACGAGAAACATACCAAAACAATGCCCTAAAAGTGTTGGTAGAAAGTGCTAGACGCACTAATTGCGGTGACACTAACGGTGTCGGAAAACCCGCCTGTAACGAATCAAGACACAAAATAACGGCATGATAATGCCATACCTGATTCCATATACAAATGAAAAACGCATATTTAAGAACAACCATTTCAAAAATACATAACTTTCCGGTTTAACGCCTAAATTGCAAAATTGTCCGTCCGACCAAAAATGCGACAAATGGCGATTTGTCCGCAAGGCTAATTCGGAGGATTCCGGATGTCAAGATAAGAATAAAACAATGTTAAACATCCTAAAATAATGTGAGAATAGCAAAAAGGCACATAACACATCGTTTCGGTCATTCGGCAAACAGTGCACAACTTGATCGGAAAATGGCCGATCGTCGAAATGACGAACATTTTAGTGGCCGATAGCTTCATCCGGGAGTCTAGTGAACTAGTTAACATTATTTGGAACTCGAAATCCATTCAACTAACATGAGGTCACGGAAACACAACTTTCAGAAAAGTTTAACGGTGAATCATAAAAGTGTCGATATCGATCGAACAGTCGAACGAAGACTATCGCATCTAACTATCATAATTCGTCTAGCGAACTAGTCATGAATATTTTTGGATCGGAAATGCAATATCTAGACGCCATATTAGTTGTGGTAATCGAAAACAAGGGCTTCCGGTAATAAATATATAGTTCCGTTTATTAACGAATATTTGGACGATTAGCGATCTAGCGACATACCCGTCATCCGAAACCTATTTTGGAGAATCCTATGGATTAAATGCCATGTAATTACACCATAAAAACAAATCTTATACGTAAGATGCTAGATCATTAACCCTAATCACCATACTTAGTTAAATTACCACAATATCTTCATTTTTAACATGTGATAAAAATTAATTTACACTTCACCCCCTCCATTTTGATGGCCACTTAAGTGGGTCCCACCCACTTGATTTTGGTTGAAAAATGGTGATGTTAAGCATGGCATGTTAGATCTTGATGGAACTTGAAATGTGATCAGATTTATATAATAATTCTAAAGGAGTCTTATCATTTTCAAGACCAAAAATTTGCAAACATCTCCTTCCTCCTTCCTCTTGGTCATCGGCTCCACTACCATCACCATAAGCCACCATTTTGTCACCACAAACCACCACTTTATACATCATTAGAAGCCTAATCAAGACTATTAAAGGAGCTTGCATGATGGAGATCATTAGGGCCTTCTACGGAGCTTACTTTTCTTCTAAATCTTCAACGAACTTGTGCACCCATTGTGAGCTAATCTCCTCCATACTAGCTTATTTTTATGCTTAAATTATTAGTGTACAAGTTGATCATCTTGAAAATCATGGAAAGATAAGTTAAAAACCCTAAAACACAACATAATAATAACACTAAATATTGTATCTTTTGTGTTTTATTATATGTTTATATGATTGTTAGAATGTATATTGAAGCTGTTTATGTTGATATTATGATATAAAAGTGAGATGGTCTTGTGTGATTTAGTATAAAAATAAAGATTTAAACATGATAAGGTTTAAATCTAAACAAGATCATCAAGTACATCATCCATGTAAAATACTACAACTTAAAAGACATTTTTTATACATATGAATGATTTTATAAGTTGTTCAATAATAACAAGAATTCAAGATGAACAACGAGTTCAAGGTCCATTAGACCTAGATGTCTAATGAAACCATATGCATGTAGGTTACATACGTTGCGGACACCGAATGATAAACAGTACGACTTATAGGAACGCAAAAACTATGAGTTCATGTCCCTCCATTCACTTATTTTAAGTTTTATTTAAACTATTGAGGGGAAATACATGTCATGTCAAAACAGTATGCTAGCTATGAGTTAGCAGATAACAGACCACTGTGCGTAAGTAGGAAATAACAGTAGTAACCATTAATCACTAAGTGACCAAGGTGCAAAACAGGTAATCCATTGAGTTTGAGACCCGTCCACTCCTGGTTGGTATACCCATTGGAGTGTTTTTGTGATCCCAACATGTCAAAGATGTCTCGGTTTGGTTACTTACTTATGGCACTAGTATGTCAGGGTGCTCGCGACACACTGATAGATCCTAAATTAACTCATGATGCTAATAACATACTTGGGTTTCAAATACAGGTTTTCAAAGATGACATTTGTATACGAAAACATTAAACTACATGAACTCGCCAACTTTATGTTGACGTTTTAAAATTTCATGTGTTTCATGACGCAGAACTTGAGCTGGTGATGGGATCCGGGATGGGATTTTCAAGACAACGATGTACTACTTTTGGAGGGTTTGCCCTTTATATCCCAACCACGTTTGAGTATATAGAGGTCAAAGCCTCAACATGAAATTGTGATGAAAACACTATCCTACTTTGGAAAAATGTCTTTAAACTATGTTTGTAATGGTAATCTGAAACTGATAACAATGTGATTCACCTTTTGATGGTTTTAAAATCGGAATGAAACTTATGAATGGTATGCATCGTTGTTAATTTATAATGTTTACTATATTGGATGCAATGATTACCTAATAGTCACACACTTGCACTTCCGCTACGACCAGGGTGTGACACATAGCCTCCACGAATTGACTTTACTTCATAGAGTAAGGCCAGCATTCCTGTCATGTGACAGAAGCTCCACTGTTCATTATCCATTTTGATATGATTGGCCTCGGGAGCCCCTGCACATGTAAATAAGTAATTACTTAAACAGTGAAACAAAAGCCTTCTCGGTCTTGGGTGGACCCGGAATATCAAACATTGGAACTTTGACATTAACATCCCCTTTAACTTCAGATTTAACAGGTGTTTTGATTTCTATAGAAGATGTTTTCGTTTTAACTACCCAAGTTTCTGTTTTTATAATTTCCTTTTTTGAATAAAATTTTGAATCCTATTGTTCGGTTTTGGTTGAAGTTTCACCAATGTCAAACTTTGAAACATTTGGAATTGTTGGTTTCACAATTTTGTTGGATTCGTTATTTCTTTTTAAGTTTGTCTTGGAACAAACTCAGGATTCTTTTATCTCACATCTTCTGTGGATTTCTTTGCATTGTAAACAGATTTTGAGTTACTTTGAGTACAATGACATGCAATATGCCCATCTTTGTAACATTTCCAACATGTTCTACTATCACAATCAGTATATGAATTCAAATCCTACTCACAACGTTTCTTTGCTGCATAGAACTCGTCGTTTGATTGTTCCTTTCCCATCCTTTCTTTTCACTTACTGTAGCTTGATCCAAATACAAAATTAACTTTCTTTTGAAAATTTGATTTTCGAAACTTATCATTTTTCTTCTTAACAAACCCCAACCCTTTAAGTTTGGTTTCAGGATAATTTTTACCTTGTGATTATTTTTACTAAAATTTTTGGGTTTAGAGTAGTAAATTCAATTAAATTTTCCACTTTAGAAGATTGGTTTCTGTTGGCTTAAACACTTGTTCTACTTTCTCAAGATTCACATTCTAAATCGGAAATTCTTGATCTGAATATAGTTTGTCTGATCCTTTCATGGTATTAAGCAACCAATGTAGAATCTTCATCCGAACTAGATTCTAATTTATCAAAATAATTCTTGTGAAAGCTCTCCTCATTTTCAGATGGTGAACTTGAACTAGTTTTCTCCAAATTTCGACTTAGCACTTTCATACTTCGTGCTATCACTTTCACTTCCAAAAACCTTTTCAACCACTATTTTAACCACATCAGATTCAAATCATTATCTGATTTAGTGTATGTTACATCAATGTTCTCAGGCAACTCATTTTTTTCATTTTCAAATTTAGATAGAACGCCTTTCCACCCCTGATGGTTTCTTTCTAGCATAGCTTTCCCACATGGGTGGTGGAACACGGTTCTAACCAAACACATTTGTTCTTACCGTTCTTATCATTTTCTTCCTTTTCAATTTTTTGGATGAATATATCAATGATATATGAACTGGTGAAATAACTAACTAACAATTTGTTAACCCTTTCCGTTTCGATTTTCATTTTTTCAAGCTCATTTTTAGTTCAGCAATTTTGTTAAGATGTATGTTAATTGCCATTTGTTTGTCCATAAGAGTTGCTTTAAGCATCGACAAAGTTAAACTATCTTCACTATTAACTTTTTCATATTGTTTAATTGCTTTAGAAGTTTCGTTATAATCACTTGACAAATTATCTGAAAGTTTTTTCAGTTCAGAGTAGTTTTTATCTTTCTCAACACAATCCTTGCAAGGTTCTTGGCATCTCTTGCATGGTTTTTCAACCTCAACAACCTGAACTTTGACAACCTCCCTTACCAACTCTTTGACAAATTCAGTCACTGACTCTTCCTTGACTTCATTAGAAACTACCTCTTCAAGGTTTGCCATCATTGATTTGTTTGCAATCTCTTTCAAATTCTCTGATTCATCTCTTTTCCCACATCTATCAATTCCACACATTCAGACTTTGACTCCTAATCTGCTTGCACTTGATTGCTTGAATCAAAATATCCTGCAAAAGATGGACACATATTAGGTGGAATCAGATTTCTAAAAATATTATGCAATATATTCTCTTCTTCGCATGTTGTTCATGAATATATCCTTAAGAACAGCTTCCTCAAGAGCTTCATCGAATACTTCTTCAGAATAATCTTCTATTTCAGGTTCAGGTTCTTCAATTATCTTTGCGAGAAGTGCGAGACTTTCATTTTTAGAAATGTACTTGCTCCAGTTAAATCCTTTGTCTTCTTGGGTGACTACTAAAGCTTTGTCTTTAGCAATAGCTGGACCCTCTTCTATTTGAATCATCCTTGAATTTGATTTTGGTGGTGAAGGCTTATCATAGATAGCTTTGTCGTAGTAATCATCACCAAAAGGAATTTGGTGTTGACTTCTCGGTTAGTACATTCCCGTTTGAAATGTCCTTTCTCTCTGCATCTGATTGAGGTAAGTTTTGATTTGTCGAATCCAAGCTTCCCATTCAAACCTCCCAAACTATTTCTTCCCGTAATCTCCATAAATTTCTAAGCTCTTCGGACTATAGAAGCCATGCACAATTTAATATCGATCAGCTCTAACTCTTCTGAAATCTATCAGATCATAATCTTCCTTGGTCATATCTAGATTTCCTATCTTCCCAGCGACCAGGCTTTCGTCAGATTCAAGAACAGATGCGAGCAATGACATGTACCGCTTGGTAGTATGTTCATTAAAATCTTGTGCGTTTTGGAGATTCAAAGCTATGTTACACTATAAAAACCTCTGGTTGAGTTAGATTGACTAGATTGTTGACTTTAGAAACTGTTTGAGCTCTGTGAAGACTGAGGTGTTTTGGGTGAATTTGGTTCAAAGCTAGAAAATGATTGGAAACCGAGTTGATTAGAAGATGGGCTTGCAAAACTATCAGCAATGAAGGCGGTTTGTACTTTCGGACTTTAAGTACCAACTGTATTTCCTTTAAAGTAAAGGTCTACATCTTGCTACATTTGAGCACCTTTTGATTTGTCAATCTTCTACATTTCTAGTTCATGACCTTGAGCTTTTCTATGAACTTTGATAGGTTGTAACAATTATACTCTACACCATTTCAGAATCGTCAAGTATTAGTCCATTATCCCTCAGGCAAAGCATCTACCGACTTGTCGACTAACTCCTCATTTGTATTCTGAATTCCCAACCTCTTCATTTGAACAACTTTGGGGGTTTCACCATTGTCCTCATTTCGTTCTCCAAGTTTAGATTTTGTGCGGCTGCAACTGATATATCAACAGTTCTCATAGCAAACGCGTTGTAAATTCGTTACCAACTGTATTTCCTTTAAAGTAAAGGTTTACATCTTGCTACATTTGAGCACCTTTTGATTTGTCCATCTTCTACATTTCTAGTTCATGACCTTGAGCTTTTCTATGAACTTTGATAGGTTGTAACAACTATACTCTACACCATTTCAGAATCGTCAAGTATGTAGTCCATTCTCCGTCAGGCAAAGCATCTACCGACTTGTCGACTAACTCCTCATTTGTATTCTGAATTCCCAACCTCTTCATTTGAACAACTTTGGGGTTTCACAATTTACTCATTTCGTTCTCCAAATTTAGATTTTGTGTGGCTGCAACTGATATATCAACAGTTCTCATAGAAAACGCGTTGTAAATTCGTTCTCCATTTTACCAGCCTGAAACAACATTAAGTGTTAAAACCATTAAGATTTCGGTTCGAGTGAAGTAAAATGTCAAAGTTTATTTATCTTCGTGCAAAAATAGATTTTCTTCGTGCTAAGGTAAAAATTTTTAAACTTTAAAATTTAATATTTGTGTGAAGCTAAAGTTATGTTCGTGCGAAGGTAGGTTCAAAACTTCAATTTTTTTGCAATTCTGAACATGAATTCGTTTGTTTTCAGCTCTGATTTTCTCATGGGTTTATTTAAACATGTTTTTACTTATTATACTTGAAAATCAGTTCATTTGACCATGGATTCATTTTAAAAAGTGAAAAGAAGAAGAATGAGTAGAATAAGAAGTCTTCTAGACTGAATGTTGAACAATTGTCTTCAAATCAGGCTCCCTGAGCTCTGATACCACTTGTAGGATCGTTTTGTCCAATAGTAAAGGTCCTAATTTGTGTGTCTAGTCCATATGCACGGAATTCATTTTAATTAGTGACAATTAACAAGATTACTTCATCAATTAACTGATTTCATTCAATGTTTTACAGTTACAAATGACCCGAAAATCCGACAGAGCTTCACCGTCTCAGTCACAAAGTTCTACAAACTAACACCTCACACTAGCTATATATAGACATGCTACCTTTGTGCGAGTGTAGTTTATATTTGTACGAAGGTAATTTACCTTCGTGCGAAGGTAGACTTCACCTTCGTGCGAAGTTAAATACAAACAACGTAAAGTTAACATTTTCGCGCTATTACAAAATACATACACAAACCTAAGACGTAGGCAATAGACATTATGCACCAACATATCCAAACGCTCTAGCACCCATGTTCACGAATACCTTTAGTATAGGAAGTTTCACCATGATCCAAATCACCAAACTGTAAAGCTACATGAATAACGGCTTCTGTAATAATAATTGGAGTTCCATTCATAGTAGCTTCAATGGTATTTCCCACTGTTCGACCCATACACCAAAAGTCTTGAATATAGGATCTAACTTGATGTACATCTTCGGAAATTACGAAACCAATTCTTGAATTTTGTAGAAAATGTATGATTTGAGCGTAATTTGCAGCACCATGAACATTCTCATTTAGCAATGCTATCTGATTGTGATTCCCGAAAAAAAGTCCCTAACTGGACCAGGTGGAGCTGCTGCAGTTGCAGGTTGAGCTCCCTGTTGCTCACCTTGCTGTTCAACAGGTTGTTTAGCCATTTCTGTGAATAAATAGAAACATATCAAAGACAAATGCATTGGCATTGTTAAAGGTACAAGCAATATACAGTATGCAGCAGTCACCTAGAGAACTGCTAGTGTAAGCTGTAACGCTTATTCTAAGATATATCACATCAATAGATATCAAATCCGAAAAAACAAAGAACATGTACATCTGGAGAATTAGTAAACAACATAAGCCATGTTTTAAATCTAGAGGAAAACGTTTAAAACACATCTATCTTGATTAAATCTTGAAATAGATAAAGTCCAGTTAAATCCGGATTACTTTAAAGCCTGAAGTGGGTATTAAAAAAGAAAACCGAAAAACATTGTTAAACTGAAAAACCTGGACAGTGCTTGAAAAACCGGAAACTATCGAATTTATGAAAACCCGGAACCATCAAATATACAACTGGAAAAAAGTTTAGAATATGATGGTTAAACCTGGAAACAATATTCAAATCTTGAATCCGGAAACCCCATAACGAGCAATTAAATCCGGAACAACAACGGATAACAGATACCCAGGATAAAACTTAAACACGGAATCTGTTTCCAAAATTAAGTTCGAAAGAAACCTTAAAAGTTTGTATTTCTTCATCAAAGCTGAAAAAGGAGCTCTACGAACTTACAGAGAGGAATCCCAGTTTCTCCGAATACAAAGCAGACATAATTCACAAAACTTTAATAAGATCAAAAAGTAACAATTTCAAAAACTCTTTATCTTCCTCATGAAGATACCATTCAAAACTCCCGCCAAGAACACCAACAAAAACCCACTTTAGAAAATTGAACAAACAAGCATATAATTAAAGAAAATCAAACCTATTTTCAGTCCGAGACAAACAAAATATCATCCAAACAACCGAAATCATCTCAAAATCACTCATACCCTTTCAAAATTCAAAACCCATTATCAAGAACACCAAGTTCTAGAAGATGAAACAAAAACCCCAAATATAACATAACATAACAAAACCCTAACATAACATAACACAAACACAAATGTCAATAATCAATCAAGCCATCATCATCATTCTGACAACGATCTTTCTAAGACATTTACATAACCATGAACACTTAGTTCCAAGAATGTAAGAAACATAAATCCTAGAAAGTTAACAGCATACCAATCTTGTTGAAGATGAAAAAGTTTACGAGATTAGAGACATACATGTGATGAAGAAATGCTAGGATGAACTAATATTTGAATTTCACATAGAAAAATTTCAAGAACAAAGAGTTTGTTAAGTGGGTTTTGATAGAGAGAGAGAGATGAAATAGAGAATGAAAGAAGGTAAGGTATTGATGAACTTACCGTTAGTGAACTATTTATATTTATGCAAATCCGGACCAAAACCTTGGTAACTCAGATAGATCAAAATCTTGGGCAGAGAGGTAAGTCCGAAGAGTTCAACTGGTAGCCAAATCCGAAACAGTTTTTAGCTTTTGTCAAATCCAGAACCAATTATTACTCCGGACACACAATGAGCCTAACCCGGAGCCCAAAAATCGGAACCCAAATCACCTCGAAATAAACATGGAAAAGACTAGAGACTTAAACCTGGGCCCCCAAAATTTCTTAACTTAAATGAATTTTCATTTTTAACCCTAAATCTTGAAAGAATTTCACAACACTTTATCTTTTTACTAAACATCCTTTTGACAAGAAACTTTCACATTTAGATAATATCCGCACGACTGATTTTTATTGAAAAGTCTTATTTTGTGGTTATCTGACCTGATGCTAATACCTTATTAAAGAATATTCACAACCCGAGAGTGTATTTTAGATGATAAACTCGCACATAGAAACACGAAAGGAAAATCTTCTTGATTTTTTCATTTTTAAGATAATATATACACTAACAGTTAAATCGGAGCAAGGAGATCCTATCGGTTTTTCTGTCAAGATCCAACAACAAAATCATAGAATTTAGGTTAAGCACTTAGAATAATATTAACAGTTCAAGACGTTCAATGGTATTGTGATCCACTTAAGTTTTAGCACTCTTTCGAACACTGCATTCAAGATATGCGATTAAATGTATTAATTACAGACTGTATCTATGTTTACCCACCTCAGAATATACTCCCGTATCAAAAGTACCAAACATTGCTTCTTATAGGTGAGTATATCTGAAAAATCTCTGTATCCGGCTAAATGCGATACCTTGAGAGCTCAGGTTAGTGCCATCGCACAGACAGAGAGATGAAGGCTCGGCTTAAAGTCCGTGCACCAACGTTTGGTATCTTTTTCTGTAGAGTTTAGACGATTTATACTATGTACCCGGTGGTAGCATAGAGATGTGATTTGTATATCCGGTGATTACAATTTCAAATAAAACATCCGGTGATGATTGTTGTGGTAGAAAAGAAATCCACCAAGGGGGTTTGCGCACAAACGAAGCGCTTAGCAAATCATTATACGAGGTCTAGGCCAGTGCTTATGCAAAATCATAAGACCAAGTATAATACCCTAGATATTTAACAAACATACCGACCTAGTATCTTAGAAGTTTGACAATTTATCAAACGAAATTACGGTACCAAGACCATATATTCGAGAGATGTATCACACGAGTTACGTAGTACATTATGTTTATATACCAAAAGCTGTTGATGCACTTTATTGTCATCACTGTCCAAGTGCGAACACACGACCCAAGTGCGAACGAGTATTGTCTCGAACGAGTGACATGTGCCTCGTACAAGTGACAATGTGCTTCGTACAGTGACTCTGTTAGTCGTACGAGTGACAACATGCTCGCTTCGCACGAGCTGTCATGTCTATAAATAGGTGCTTTGTGTTTATTGTTTGTAAGTTTTGGAAGTTCCCTTAGGGGAAACGCTGGCGGATTCTCTCCAGGAGCTCTGCCAGCCAGTCAAGATGTATACTCTTTCGGTATGAATGAATGAAATGAAAAGCTTCCGCTGATTCTGTGCGTACTTGTCAATTTCGTTCTGCCGAATCTGTACTATCCCCAAAGCCTCCATCTAGAATCGCCGTTGACCATGGGACCACAACTGGTATCAGAGCTACGGTACCGATTCATGATTCGGTCACAAAGTATATATTTGATGATTCAGTCACAAAGGGATGATGATTTTGGGGTAGTCATTGATACCTGCGCAAAACGTTGATCATCGGGTGTAGTGACTGTTAATGAGCCTTAACGTTTAGTCATCATTTGATCAAAACTGCAATTTTGGGAAATTTTCCACAAAATTTGGGTACCATATGATGCAGTCGCGCCATAATCTTCATTCCCATAAGAAATCAAGACGTCAGAATTTGTAAAAATGAGGGGAATAAAAATGAGGGATAAAATTCCAGCATTTTTGAAATTCGTGATGCTGCAACAGTATCCAGGTGGTTCTGACTGTAGATTATCTGGAAAACACAGAGGATCGAAGATTCATTAGAGATGAGATAACATTTATGTCTATTCACAAAATAGACTATACATTTGGAATTTGTGATCAAAGAATATTCAGAATTTTCAGATCATGATTCATATTGATGCTTAAGGGCTAACCACCTGATCCTCGATGTGGAAGTGGAAGCACACACGACTGCCTATCATTAACTCTGCATTGCAAATGAACTGTTTTTTCGGTAACCACCAGGAAACGAAGATGCCTTGTAGTTTCAGTGCCTCTTGAAGTGGAGATAGCTATGCATCGATTATTGTGACTAAAAAGGAATAATGTGATTCTGATAGCCGAAGAATGTTTCTCAGATTCGCTGTGTTACCAGATAGTATGTTTCCAATGATGATTTGCTGATTGAGAAGATTTTTGCCGATATTTATTAGTTTGATGTTTTTCGGTGTGTTATTTCGCAGTTTCTATCAATTGCCAGTTGGGTTTTGAAGATCGGAGGATCGAGCATCAGGGGAGTGCGCCAAACCGAACGCGGATGTAGTTAATGTCAAAACGGAGAAGTTGCATTGTTTAATTTCAAGTTGGTGACTATTTGAGAAAATTTGTAGATCAAGCAAATCAGTGGGGGTCTTGAACCTTGCAATAAATGACTTGAAGATCAATTTCAGGGGGAATGTTGCTTAACGTAGATAATGCAAACCCGGATCTTCAATCAGGGGGGAATTACAAAGTCAACAGATACCCGATTGAAGTTGCAGAATATTCAAACACAGCTCTCAAATTTCAAGTTCAAGTTCAAGCTTCGACAGTGACGTCCAAGGGGGAAACTGTTGATGCACTCTATGGTTGTCACTGTGCGAATAGTCTAGAAAGAGTGTGTATTAAATATTGTGTAGATTCGATACGAACACACGACCCAAGTACGAACGAGTATTGGCTCGTACGAGTGACATGTGCCTCGTACGAGTGACAATGTGCTTCATACGAGTGACTTTGTTACTCGTACGAGCGACATCTCACTCGTACGAATGGCCCTTCGTACGAGTGACAACATGCTCGCTTCGCACAAGCTGTCATTTCTATAAATAGGTGCTTTGTGTTCATTGTTTGTAAGTTTTGGAAGTTCCCTTAGGGGAAACGCTGGCGGATTCTCTCCAGGAGCTCTGCCAGCCAGTCAAGATGTGTACTCTTCGGTACGATGGATGAAATGAGAAGCTTCCACTGATTTTGTGCCTACTTGTCAATTTCGTTCTGCCGAATCTGTACTATCCCCAAAGCCTCAGTCTAGAACCGCCGCCGACCAGGGACCACAAAAGCATGTTCTTATATACGCGTAAAACCTAACGAAGAAATGTATAATGAATCTGTTACAGTTGATAGTTAGCATTTGTATAGCACCACAATCCTGCATCAGATATAACTAATCGATGTACAATCATTTCCCCTATTTCTCAACATAACTTCATTTTAACGATTTTCTAAATGTTTTTTAAATTAAACCTACAACTAAATAAAATATTTTTGAGTTTTTATATTTTTTGAAATGTAGTAAGAAACTGTACACAAAAAATTATAAAATAAAGTTTCTATAAGAGTTTCTAAAAGCATTTTACTCGGGGTTCATCATGCCAATCATTCAGACCAGATCCTCAAGTCTAGCCCGATCAAATGTCTTAGTAAACAGGTCGGCAAGATTATCCAAAGTGTCTACTCTAACCACCTCGATTAAACCCTTTTTTCAAGAGTCGCGAATGAAACGATGCCTAACGTCTATGTGTTTAGTGCGTGAATGGTTAACCAAATTATTAGTTATGGAAATGGCATTGTTATTGTCGACAAGAATTGGAGTTAGAGTAAAATTCAAACCGTAGTCTCTCATTTGTTGTTGTATCCAAAAAACGTAAGCATAACAGCTCGAAGCTACAATGTACTTAGCCTCACATGTGGATAAAGACACAACAGCTTGCTTATTGCATTACCAAGACAGAAGACGGTTTCTAAGAAGTTGTGCGCCCCTAGAGGTTGACTTTCTGTTGACTTGGCACCATCTGAAGTCTGCATCAGCGTATACAATAAAATCCAGACCTCCTTTAGCTGGATACCACAATCCAAGCTTAGGTTTCCCATTCAGGTATCTAAAGATGCGTTTGAAAGTAGCCATATGAGATTCCCTCGGAGTAGATTGGTACCTAGCACATAAACAAATAGAAAACCAATATCGGGATGTGATGCTATAAGATACATAAGTGAACCTATCATTTCCCGATACAGAGTTGGATCCACTAAAGGTTCCATCTCCTTATCTGCCGTCAGCTTGTGATTCATTGGTAGAGGTGTGTTGAAGGGTGAGCTGTCTTCCAAACCGAATCTCTTGAGAATCTTATGGACATACTTTGTTTGATGCGCATATGTCCCTTCTTTCTACTGGCTGACTTGAAGACCAACAAAGAATGACAACTCTCCCATCATACTCATTTCAAATTTCGACTTTATCACCATCTCAAACTCGCGACACAATTCTTCATTTGAAGAACCAAAAATTATGTCATCAACGTCAATTTCCACAATTAGAAAATCTCCCCATTTCTTCAAAATGAACAACGTGGAGTCGATCACACCACACGTGAATCCATGCCCCAATAGGTGTTTTAATAAAGTCTCGTACCAGGCATGAGGAGCCTGATGGAGACCATACAAAGCTTTGTGTAACAAATATACTTTATTGTCAGACTCAGGAGCTGTGGACCCCGGTGGTTGGGATACATATACAGTTTCCTGCAGTTTTCTGTAAAGGAACGCGATTTTAACATCTAACTGATAGTCCTTAATACGCATATGCGCAGCAAATGCAAGAAACAAAGAAATGGCTTCCAGTCTTGCCACAGGAGCATAAACTTATGTATAGTCAATCCCTTCCTCTTTATTAAAACCTTGAACAACCAACCATGCTTTATTTCTGACGACAACACCTTTATCATCCTTCTTGCACTTGAAGACCCATTTCGTGTTGATTGCGCGTTAACCCTTTGGAAGATCGACCAAATTCCATACTTTTAACTTGTCAAACTAAGCTAACTCTTCTTGCATGGCCTCACATCAAGAATTATCCTTCAAAGCCATGTGATAACTGTTTGGCTCTCTATCTGAGAGATAAAACATTCATGTAGGCTAAGATTGTATATCTCTTCCTACTTAATTTCAAAAAACAGACACTGCATCTTTGGAAAACTTCTTCTTGTTTGCACTCCAGCATTTGGATTCCCAATAATATTATCAATGGGATGATAGATATTTGTTCTTGGAACTGGGATTGCTGGAGCTTGAAGATTGTTTCCCAAATTTGATTGAATCTCCCCCTCAACATTTGCATTACGCTAGTCTCAGAATTACTAGGACCAACTTCATTGGGGAACTGAATGGAACAACATTATTTATTAACGAAGACTCAGCGACTTGATTTCCTGATGTGGCATTTGGGGTCACGTTTGTCGGAATACTTGCTCTCCAGCAAGCATCGACTTCATCTTTATCTAAAAGATGCATGTAGACAACATCCGAATCGTCTTCTAAAACATTCGGAAGATGAAACGAATCAAATAATTTCTCATAATCATACGCATTTTTAGGACCAATTTCGGACGGTGGAGGATCGGAACTCAAAGGAGTTATATCAAAAAACGATCTCCGCAGTCCGCTTCTTAATGTTATATCCACGTTTGTTTGGAACTCCATTAACGTAACCTAGAAAGAAACCTATCTCTCCAAGTTTGCCTATTTTAGGAGTATTCTTAGTGCGTTTGATAACACAATTGATCCCAAAGGGTTGAAACCCTGATAAATTAGGTTTCTTGTTTTCAAGCAATTCATAACACGTTTTGTTTTCTCTTTTGACCGTAAGCACATGGTTAAGCACATAGCATGCAATGTTTACCGCCTCAGCCTAGAAGAAAGCATAGTACGGGCCGCCTCAATCATGGTATGGTTCTTCCGTTTTGCAACTCCATTCTATTAAGGAACATACGGAGCACTGAACTGATGAACTATTCCCAGTTCCAGACATAACTCGTCCATGTTTTGATTTTTAAATCAGTGCCATTGTCAATTCAGTTTTTCTTAATAGGAAGTGAATAATTTTTCTCAAGTTGTTTGCATAATTCTCTTAAAATACCATGAGTTTGGTCCTTTGATTTTAAGAAAAATCCCCATGAATATCGTGAGAAATCGTCAGTGACAACTAGGCAAAATGACATTCCACTAAGGCTAGCAATATGAATTGGGCCAAAAAGATCCATATTAAGCAATTCAAGTAGTTTCTGGATCGAGTTAACAGTTTTGGTTTGATAGTTTTGCTTAACTTTTCCTTTTTCACACGATTCACATTTATTGTCCATGTTAAAACTACATAAAGGAACCCCCAACACTAAGTCGTTTTTCACTAAGTGGTTCATTTTTTGTAGATGCACGTGGCCCATTCTTCTATGCCAAAGGTAAAGATTGATCTTCAGTCGCTTTCGATAATAAAAAAGTCACTTGAGCAGAAGAGTTGACCAATGGGCGCATATCCATAACTTCTGTGTTGATCATCCGTGGTGCCCTCATAACAATCCGATCCTCGGGAGTAGCGAATCTAGGACGCAATACAAAGCAAGCTTTATTAGTGAAAAGCATTGTGTACTTGTTATCGCAGATTTGAGATACCGACATCAAGTTATGCTTTAGTTCTTCAACGTAGTTCACTTTGTGCAGTGTTATCTTTCCATTTGTCACCGATCCTTCACCAGTGATATAACCACCTTTCTCACCAGCAAAATTAGCATATCCACCACGAATTTGTTGTAGATTATTCAATAACTCTTTATTTCCTGTCATGTGTCTGGAACAACCACTATCGATATACCATATATATATCCCTCTTTAGCTGCTCCTAGACTCACAAAAACAAGGAAATTAGTTAGAATGTGGGACCTAAGCCATGATGGTCTTGGGTCGTCCCATTTCATCCGCATAGGAAACCTCTTTGAAATAACCATCACCACCACTTTCTCCTACATTTCCATTTCGGAAATTGTTGGAGTGGTTCCTAGCAAATCACGGATTATATGGGTGGGTGATCTGTTGTTATAGCCAGATTTTCCATAATTTCTACTTGCATGAATTTGATATCCATAATTTTGACTTCTCGGAGTCTCAAAATTTCTACCAAAATTAGGACCATCATTATATCTTGAGAATGATCGTGTTTGATTATCCGAATGGTGTCCTCGATATTGAGATCGAGGAGGAGAACAATATCGCTTATTCACGAACCGGTTCTGAGCATAAGGTCTAACATAATCGCTATTAGAACCTCTAGAATGTGGAACATTCTCTAGTGATTTGAAAGTAACACGATTTTGGCGTCTGCGAGGTGTTTTCTCACGAACATCATCTGTTTGCGATGAACTTTCTAACTCACGACTAAGGCAAATATCAAATGGTTCATCTCTTTGATCCCGACATTGTTGATTTTTAACATTTGGTTTAAGAACAGGTTTTGTTTGTCGTTTAACCACATTATGTTTTCTCAACCTTTTGAGTTTTCCCCTTTTTTTTTCAACATTAGTTTTTTCAGGTTGTGGTTTTCAACAAAAGGCTTTCTTTGATCAGGATCAACAAGATATTTACCCTTGTCATTTGGACAATCCACATCCAAATGTCCTTTCTCAAGACACTTATAGCATTTTCGGATTTTAGCAACATTCTTTGGACGTTCCTCCTGACTGGTCGAAGGTGCTGAAGCTCTTGTGGGATTTTTTAAAATTTAATTGACAAACGTACAGTTTGACCCCTTTTCAATTTTATCTGCCTCTTGATTAAAATCTTCCCCTTTAACAAATTTAGTTTTAGGGATATTTTTATGAATTCTTTGACGTTTCCCACGAGATTTGGTTTTGAGTTTGTATTTTGAATTTGATTAAAAATTTCTAAGATCTTATTGCTTATCAAGTTTTCAATGTTTTCAAAATTTATTTCACTTCCCTTAGTGGCTTCACTCATCTTCAAGTATTTTGAATCTGAAGCAACTTCATGCTCAGATTCTGACTCACTTTGTGGCTCAACAGTCAGTGGAGTCGTTGGTATGAATTTTGCCAATTCAGGATCAATGCTTGCCATAGAGGTATAATTGTGATTGGTTGGAGGAGCCACATTACAATACCTGATGCCAAACATTTCTTCCTCAGTATCTTTCAGACATTGGTTGTTTATGCAGAGATTCATCAACTCTGATGAATTTCCAAATTTTTCAATTTTTCTTTTCAAGTCTAGAATAAGATTATCATTTTCCAAAATGATTTTGTTCTTTTCCAAAACACAATTTTGATTTAGTTCTAGTTCATATTTTAATTCTTGACTTTTAAGATTCGCCACAACCACAAGTCTCTCAAATTCAGAGATATCATTTTTCAAAGCCTTTATCAGAGTTCGGTGTTCCTTATCCTAACAAGACAAGACTGCAATGAGTTCTCTGGATTTTTCTAGATCTGCAACAAAATTTACATTATGAAGAGCATATATGTCAACCGTAGTAACAAACTCTACACATCTAGCACAACGCTGATCTACAGAACTCGGATGTACATCAATTCCTGCCATGAATGCAAAATCTTCTTTTTCCATAGTTCTTCCCACTTCTGAGTTTCTGCATCTACAAATGTCTGCATTTCAGCATTAGAAATACTTAACTCAAAACATTCATTCTTTTCTTAAGAAACAAAATCTTCAGATTTTTCTGATGCAGCTACATTCAAATCTTCTTCAATTTTGACAACTTTGCTCACTTCCTTTTCTTCACCAAAAACCTTTGCTACAACAGCAAGTTCCTCCATACTTGCTTCTTCTATAACCTCATCGCAAACTTCTTCGATTATTTCAGCCCAGAAGGCTTTTGAAATAATGGCTCCCGATAGGTTCTCCAAGGCACAACCCCATTCAGGTTTGGTTACTTCTTGTATGGGTTGAACAACCAAGGTATTTTTTTGTGGAACAAGGTTATGTGAAGCACTCGATCTAGAGTTTGAGGTTGAAGCTGTACATGAATTTGATTAAGACCTTGAACTTTTTATTCTGTTAGAACTTTAGCATGGTGCCCATAAATACTACAGTTCTAACACTTCACCTTTGACATATCAATTCCCAGTCGAGTCGTACTTTGACCACCTATGAACTTCTTACCTATTTTCAAAAGGAACTTCTTTGCTCTTCTGATTAATAATGCCATATTAATCCGAAGATCAAGCTCCTCCATTTCATCTTTGTCTATTTGGTTAAAATCTTCATTAAGGCTCGATTGTTCTACAAGTTTCCTAAGGCAAAAGTTTTCATAAGTTGTCATGAAAGATGCCAAAAGGCTCATTTTCTTCTATTAATTTTAAACTAGTAGGATCCAATTTTGGAATGTTGAAGGTAGTTGCTTGAGATTTTTGACTTTTACAGATGAGTACAATCCTTGATTTGAAGTATTAGCACTGCTTGAATCATTAGTGTTGTTGCTTACAAACGCATGATGTCATGCGGAGTTGTCATTTTCAGAATATAGAGGAACACCAACACGACCATTGTTTCCCTTATATGTTGCTTTAGAAGCTTTATACATCTGAGGATCTTGAATCTTCTCAAAGCTATATGCTTGATCTTCCATATCCCAAGCGTATCCCTTCGGCTTTTGAACGGCTTCCTCCAAGGTCATTTTGTCATATAGAACACCTTCTCTGATCAACGCAGTGTACATGTTCCATTCTCAGTGTAAAGACCTTCCTGACTTTGTTCAAGCTCGCTCAACAGGTGATAAAACCTATTGACAGTGTCGTCAAACAATTCATTCTTTAAAGCTTTGAACACATCAAATTGAGTCTTCAAAGGTTCTAAGCGTCGCTTCTTATACATAGCATTTCCATCGTAAAGTTCGACCATGCTATCTTATAATTCCTTTGAATTACTTCTTGTTGGTGCATATTTGTGACAACAGCTTAGATTTGGTCTTTGGATATCTTGTAATTAGGAAAATGATTAACGGTTAGCGGATTTAGTTTTGTAATAGTTAATTAGAAGTAATTGGGCTGAACTAGACATCATATAGCATATGGTAGGCGAATTGGGCCTAGACCCAATAGTAGTCCATATAGGGAAACCCTAGCCCAGTTGCATAACCTATCTCTATATAAAGGGAGGTTGTCATTAGGGTTAAGGTTGCTGGTTTAGTTTCTTAGAGAATTACTTCAGAGAGAGTTGAGAGATAGTCTTGAATTGATTGTAAACCATTGTGTTGGATAATCAATAGAAGACAGTTTGAAAGTATTTGTTTGTGTTCTTGTTCAGTTTTTTGTGGAATCTGATCTAGGGGATTCCGCACTCTAGATTAGATAGACGATTTTGTGACGATCCATACGGATTAGGGGACCTACACTTCTCTTACGGAAAGAGTGAAGTATTGGTTGTGATATCGCCATGGTTATCAAAGCAATTGCCTTTTCTTCACAATCATAGAGTTTTTTTCTGATTCTTAGTGAGCGCTAAATAGTTAAAGTTTTAATTGGTGTAGCCCCGCATCCTTTTACTATACATAACCAGATCCTGATACCCCTAGCTCTCACATACCTTTCAAAACGTTCCTTCCATTCAGGAAAATCTAGTTCATTTATTAAAAGAGGAGGTTTGTCGTTACTCCCAGCATTGTGCCTAAGGTTTTGCACCATGGAGGTTAAATTTTTTGCCATTTGAGTGAATCTAGGGAGCATTAGAAAGTTCAAAGTGGGTTACAGTGGTATTCAACATAATGTTTTGCTTGAAAAAGTTTCTAAGTCTAGAAAGTTTGGAGAACAAAAGTTAACTAGAAAACACAGAATGAAATATTAGGAGAATTATCCGAGGGTAAACTAGGATCTATAACCTGATTTAAACACACAAACTCGGACACCTCACAAGAGTCAAACTCGGAACCTAAACTACAAGAATGTTTAAATTCGGAAAACCACACATGATCTTAAACTCGGGCAGAGTTTAATGACCCCAAACTCGAACTAAATAAAAGAGTAGTTAAATTCGGACTCAATCTCAACATCTTAAACTCGAAAAATGTAAAAGTTTAAAACACTAACTCAAATCCGGAGATACTAAAACCCGGATAAAGTAAGCACTTATAAACTCGGAAGTCTAGGAGAGGTTAAACTGATAAGGGCTCTCAAATCCAGAATTACAAATAACTTGTAATCCAGACAGATTATCCCGGATGTGAAAGAACCAGCTTCCGGATATCTCACCAATGTGACTACACACTGGATCACCAATAACCCGAAAATACAAACAGTAAATGAAACATGGAAAAACTTTTAAAAGATCAAATAAGGAATCTTTTACCATCCTTCAGAAACCCAACAAGTACTTTATAAACCTTTGTAAAACCCAGATGAAGATCAAATCTAAAAAGGCAATTTCCTAATCAAAATCCATTATCAACTTACTAGAAATCAACAATGAATCATGAATAGATCACAAAAACTCACAAAGTAAGCACTAAACCGAATCAAAAGATGATTTTCTCACAAAAAAACTTAAAACCAAGAACACCTACAGTAGTATGAGCACACTGCTCTGATACCACTTGAAAGGTCACCTAATCCTAGGATCTCACGCACGAATACAATCACTAGGTGTGTAGAAACCACTTAGCAATCACCATTGTAGGAAAATGTAACAGGAAACAAGATTGATGAGAGAAATCAAAGAATACACAGAGAATTCTTTGATGTAGAAGATGAATGATGCCATAGACACAGTAGCTGCCAGACAAACACACACTAATGATTAGGGTTTTCTTGGTGCATAAACTTTCCATAAAAGAACTGCCATCTTCTCTATTCCACTAAATGGTTATATACAAGACATATCCGGACACAGATGTCTGGATAACAAAACAAGGCCCGAAGCCCTATACTAACAACCTCGGACTACCAAACATGTGGTAATTCCGGATAAACAGTTGAAGTAAAACCTGGACCTTGGAACGACATACCTAAGTCCGAAGAACACAAACTCGGAACATATCTAAAAACTCGGATTAGATCTAACCCTAATCCTGAAACAGACATACACTCGGAATAAAACTATGTTCGGACAAACTTATAGTTTACAAGAATTACATAGAAGACCGTTAACTTCAAGGAGACTACACTTATCACACTGAAGTGCATTAACACATTGCTACACTCAAGAAGGCGAGAAAAGTTGAGTTTGACAAAGAAATTGAAAAGCAGAAAAGAAGGGATACAAGGGAGGCCAATCAACATATTATAGTGCAAGAGATTATCAAGAGAAAAAATTTTCAACACAACCAATGTTCTTCAATAGAGGTTCCAACAAAGGTTAGTCAAAGAACCGTTGCATCTGCCTAAACATCTATTGTCATTTCAAACGTGACAACAGAGGTTACAACCATCCAAACACCTGCTTCTAAGTCATCCAAAAGATTGTTGAAGAGAAAATGAACTCCCTCACCTTCACAATCACCATCAAAACACCAAAAACACAAAAATTACCAATCAGAACCAGGAGAATTAAATTCACTGCCCAAGAAGACGATTAAGAAACTCCTGTTGCATCACTTATACATACTTCTACTATAATTACTACCTCTCACATTTCCACTACCGCTGCTTTTTCCACTTTCTCACCCACCAAACTACCACCTACTATCCTTGATCCTAGGAATTAGAAAATGTATCAAAAGAGATACAATTTTTCTATTCCACAACTGACCTACCAACTTACCTATCCATCCCTTAAAAGGTATCAAAAGCCAAAATATGTACAAGAATTTGTACAGGCTAAGAAGATAGTTACTTTCAAGAGCAAGGGTAAAAGTGTTAAGGAGGCTCAGCAAATCATGTCTGAAGAGTTCCGAAAAGTTAACAAACTTGAAGACTATGCTAGAGAGGTTAGTCAAAAGGCATCTCATGAACCAGTTAGCAAACCAGATCTCAAAAGGGAAATTAGGGAAGACTATCTTGACTAAATCATGAAGAATAGCCCTACAGAGCTTCAAAAGCTCAATTTACTAGATGGTCAGTTGAGGCTCTCCTGCAAGAAATTAGGGTCATTCACAAAGCCCGTGGCTCGAGGCTCGCTTGAAGTTCACTCGAAAAAAGTTCGAAAAAAGTTTGATTCGAAGTCAACTCAGTTATAAACGAGCTAGCTTGGCTGACTCAGTTGTAAGCGAGCCGAGACTAAGCAAAGGTAGGTTCGATTTGTGGCTCCCTCGTTAGTTGGCTCGTTGGCTTGCTCGTTTGGCTTGTTTAAATTAAACCCTAAATTATATATGAGTGTGTGCACGTATATTCTAATATATTTAAGGAATGTTATTTTTTATCGAAATAAATATATTGTTATTCTATAGTATTAATTAGTAATATTGATTTAAAAAATTATGTTAAGGTAAGTAACATAGAATCTTTTCTTGCTTGTTTTATTTATAATTTGTACAAAGTTACTATTCTGTTAGCTTAAATAATGTTTTATTTATTGTATTTTGGTTTTACGTATAACATTAAGTGTAAAAAAATACAAAACATATATACTTTTTTAAACAAACGAGTCAGCTCGACGAGCCATGAGCTGACTCGAGCTGTTGACGAGCCAAGCCCGAGCCCAACTTTTCAGCTCATTAAGAAAAATGAGACGGCTCGGCTCTCTTCCATTTTCAACCGAGTTGAGCTTGAGCCCACCCTGGTCCGGTTCGGCTCGGCTCATTTACAACCATAGAAGAAATAGCCAGGATAGAGTTGATGAAACTCAATCCAAGTATCAAGCCTACTCTTCCTAACTAGGCTGTAGGAAGAAAACTTGTAGGCATAAAAGCTGAAGAGCTCACCAAAATAAAGGAAGAGATGGTTGCAACCAAATATGGCACCATGAGATCAATGGCAAAATGGGATGAGCGAACAATCTTGGCTACATTCAAACAACTTGAAGCATTAAGAGCCAAAGATCCCTTATTCCTAAGAAAGCCGAACTATGATCACTTACCTATCCGATCAAAAGCCACCAAATCTGAACTTCCTTTGCAATTCAAGTCTCTTTAATGGTGAGAAGCCACCTCAAAAGACAAAAAGAGATGTCTCAAGAAGATACACAAAGATTTGAAGAATATATCTTGAAGGAAGCTATCAAAAACAAGATTGATTATGAACTTCTGGATTCAAATCTAGCTGATCCTTTAGGTCAAGTTAAGGGAATGCAAATCCCTTTCAAGTCTTCAAATAACATCATTCCTAACAAAGCCCGTTGCTTCTAACTTCCAAAAGTGGTCTTCTGATAAAGCCAGCCATAAATTGACTTTGGTTAGAGCTAATGGGGAAGTGCAAAATACTTCAATGACATCACGAGCTTTAGAATTGAAGATAAAGACCTACTGAGTCTTCCACTTGAAAGGATGCTAATGTTTGACTATCCGAAAGATTTATGAAAAGCTTCAAAGCTCAAGTTACGGGTATGTTCAAGAATAGAAATAAAAATTGATCCAATAAACATTTGTTATGGCATCATCTGTTCTAGGGTGAGATTGTTGGACCTACAAAAGAACAAATGATATTCAATAGCCATAACATGATCCATTGATCAAGAAATAAGCAATAGATTGAACCAAACTCTCCCCAAAGATCGATAGTCTTGAACACTTATTCAGAACATCTGCCGAAGACTTGGAACCGTTCTTTAAGAGTACAATGACTGTTGAAGGCTTGCATCTGCTGAGAATACCAAAGCCCTAATCAAGCAAAGGTCGGATGAAGAAGACCAAACATCTATTATGCCAAACAAATGTTTGGACAACTGCATCAGTGTTTAGCTTAGATAGTGTTTATTCAATATAACAGTACTTTATTTCAACATTTTTTAGAGTAGGCTAAAATAGCGGATAAGACTAATCCGATGTTTGCAAACCTCTGGGAATCTTTTCTGTTAGGAATGTTGGAAGTCACTATGAGGGTGAAGTTAACTAATCTCATAGCAGAGATTTCGTACTTGTGTATGAATTGATCACTCCAGTTAGTGATTGTCACACCCCGACCCGCAGCGGAAAAGGTGACCGGGGCATGATTGGGTTATCATCAAAGCTCATGACATTTATTATACGTTTCATATTCATTAAATATAATTTAATAGGAAATTTACAACTATAATTACATCATGACCTAACATCAATCTAAGCTTCTTTGTTTTCTTCTAAGGCATTTCCTATGTTTTCCTTGCTTCATCCTGTTCACCTGTATCATGTGTAAAAAGGTTTTTGGATCAACAAAAAGTTGGCGAGTGAATCCTATGGAAAACATTTGAACAAGTTTATTTAATTGATTATGAAATGAGTGCACAACCACACATGAGTAAAAATAGATGTAAACTTATTCAACAATCATTAGATATTAAATAAACCACACATGAACAATAATGGAACGTTTAGAGGCACGCGTTGCTCTACTCGTCTCTCACGAGGAACTGATGGGCCTAATGAATGAATTGCATAAACATGATAATATGAAAGACATAACTACAAACAATATAAACTCAATGATACACACATGAACAATAATGGATTGGTTTTGAGGCACGCGTTGTTCAACTCGTCTCCCACGAGGAACTGATGGGCTTAATGAATGAATTTCATATAATTTGACAAAAACGAAATAAGTAATCACAACAATATAAACAATCTAAGTTTAGGTCACGATATGGTATGGCACAAGTTTAAATAAACGAGTTAATTATTTTGTGACACATGACACACCCCAAAACGTGTAATTTAAAAGGGGGAGTTGTAAGATTCACTCACAGTGGGTGCGTTCGGTTGATGATGTTGAATGCACGCGAAGTGGTTTTAACCACGAGTGAAATTAACCTAGATAGATAGCATTATGGTTTGGTAAGTAAACGGATTTTATTAATCCATTTTAGTAGGATTGTTGGGTGTATTTTTGTGAGTTTAAGGCTATTTTCTAACCTTAAAAATGTTATTTTTAAGTATTTTTAATTGATTTTTAATTAAAATAAATAAATAAAAATAATAAAAAAAGTTTGACTTTTTTGACCGTTGACCATTGACCGTTGACCGTTGACCGTTGACTTTGACCGGTTCGAATGCGAGTATATGTGCGCTGAGTGAGGCTCGAACCCGAGACCTCCCGTAAGCGTGCACGCAGCTCTACCAACTGAGCTACGTGTCTAACCCGAAATATATTTGTTTTTAATTATATTTATATACTAATTAGATTAAACCGAAAATCAATTATTTTTAAAAACTATTTAACTGAATCGGACCGGTGCGCTCACAGGTCTCGAACCCGGGACCTGTGGGTTGCGTTAACACACAGTCCACCGCTGGACTGTGTGTTTCACATGTTATATAAACCGATTTTTATTATACTTAAATACAAACTGAACATTTCCTTTTCTGTCTTAAATAAAAAGTTTAGTAATTATCCGGGCCGGTGCGGTAGCCCGGACTCGAACCCGTGACCTGTGATTTAAACATACACACAGTCCACCACTGGACTATGTGTCTAACTTGGTTATTATTCCGGTTATTAATTAAACTTAACATATATATGAAATGAATCCGGTTCAGTTAACAAAAAAAGACTTTTTTATTTAGGCAGCGTGTGTGGGACAAGATTCCAACTCGAGACGTTAGTGTGTTTATTGTGCACACAGTCCACCGCTGGACTGTGCGTCTAACCCGAGTAATAACTTGATTTTAATTATACTTATATGTTACCGAACTTCGTCTTCTTCGTCAGTTTTAACCAGAATCGGAAGTCCGACTGGTTCAATGTTTTAATCGGTTTCTTTAGCGTTTTTTTTAGTTAATTACAGGTGAGATTAAATAAAAAGAAGGGACGATTTAAGCGTGAGGTATACCGACTGGATTCCTCTGTTTCTCCGGCAGAACTCCGGCGACAGCAACAGGTTCCGGCGTCGTGTGTCTTGCCGCAGCGAGTCTTCAGAAAGCCTACAAAGGACGTGGGTGACTTCGGTATAAGCTCAGGGGGTTTAGTAAGGCTTAGAAGTGAAGAACCCGGTTTTCCGGCGATTTGCAGGAGATTTCCGGCGAGTGAGTTTTCGCCGAGAAAGGGTGCGGTTTTGAGCGAAAAAGCTTGCAGAGGTTCGAGGGGGTATTTATAGGGCAGGTTATCGATGAACTTGGTCCAATTTCCGACTTGATTCAAGGTCATTACATTTTCTGGCGGTTATAGTTTGTGTCGCGGACTCAGACGTCGGTTATAACCGATGTGTGTTTAAAGTTTACGTTATAACTGAAGGAATCGTTAAATTATTGGCGAGATCGCCGGGATTTCCGACGACTGCATTTGGGCGCCGGTTTTGAATTCGGAAACTCATGTTATGAATTAAATGATTCTAACATTTAACAAGAAACATCAGTGGCGCAGTGGTTTAAGTGTTGAATGTTAAGTCTGTGTTGACCCGGCGACTGACCTGGGTTCGAAACCCGGCAGGGTTATATTATTTTTATTTTCTTATTTTTGACAGTTTTTCAAAAACAATTTATATATTCTAATATAATAATTAATTATGTATCATTTAAAATTATTTTGGGCATTAAATTCGCAACGAAATTTTTAACTGATCGTTCGGTTAATAAACGGAGCGGGTTTGGTAAAATCCATTTTTTACGGATGTTACAGTATCCCCTGCTTTTTAGAAATTTCGTCCCGAAATTTAAATAGTGATATATTTGACTAAAAGAATTATGGTGTTTAGTTTGACAGTTACATGCTTAGAAAAAGTAAAGTTTTAAGTTTGTGTTTGAGGCGGTAACGTTCCTTGTAAGGGTTAAGTACCCTATCACACGAATCGCTTTTTGTTGCCTACTGTAAAAGTATTGATAAGCAGAATTGATTCGCTAACTATGATATCATGCATAAAAGTTTGGATATGCTTGGAAGGGTAGGATTATATCCTAAGGCAAAACTTCTAATACTACAATCTTCACAAATAAACACAACAGCTAATATTTGAATCCACATTCTGATAGCATATATGTTTGAATGGTGACAGTTCCTCTCTCGTTTGTTATGATGGAGAGGTTAGTTTATGTAGAAATGGAACACAATCCAATCTCTTTAAATAGCAAGATGATATAAATGTAACACAAATTTCAACCAAGGCAATACTAAATCCTACATGGAACTTCTCATAACCGCCTGATAATGCCTCTGATCCTTTGGCAAGAATACTTATATATAGGAAGTACCAGCGGCGTATCCACCATATTTTTGCCAATTTTTCATTGGTTTTATCCACAAGTTATGATTAGTTACCAAGAAACTACTAAATTCTACATAGAACTTCTCATAACCGTCTGACAATGCCTCTGATCCTTTGACAAGAATACTTATATATAGGTAGTACCAGCGGCGTATCCACCATATTCTTGTCAAATTTTCATTGGTTTTATCAGTCAATTATGATTAGTCCTATATGACTCTACAACCAATACAACAAACACAAAATACTGAAATGAAAAATGTCTGTGCGATCAAGGCTCAATCAAACGGAGCCGATCGTATTGCATGTACTGAAAATGAAATTGTCTGTGTGATCAAGGCTCAATCAAGCGGAGCCGATCGTATTGCATGTACTGAAAATAATAAACTTAATCTAAACAACAATCACACAAACAGCCTATACATGGAACCTCTCATAACCGCCTGATAATGCCTCCGATCATTTGACAAGAATACTTATATATAGGAAGTACCAGCGGCGTATCCACCATATTCTTGTCAAATTTTCATTGACTTTATCCACAAGTTATGATTAGTTCTATGTGACTCTACTACAAACACAACAACCACAAAATACTGACAATGAAAATGTCTGTGCGATCAAGGCTCAATCAAACGGAGCCGATCGTATTGCATGTACTGACAATGAAAATGTCTGTGAGATCAAGGCTCAATCAAACGGAGCCGATCGTATTGCATGTACTGAAAATAATAAACTTAATCTAAACAACAATCACACAAAAAGCCTATACATGGAACCTCTCATAACCGCCTGATAATGCCTCCGATCATTTGACTTTATCCGCAAGTTATGATTAGTTCTATGCGACTCTACAACAAACACAACAACCACAAGATACTGATAATGAAAATGTCTGTGCGATCAAGGCTCAATCAAACGGAGCCGATTGTATTGCATGTACTGAAAATGAAAATGTGGGCACGCCAGGTTCAACCTCATAATGAAATGGGGAACATGCACAACGCTCATAATGTAATGGGGAGCGGCGGCCTATGAAATTACATGTACTGAAAATAATAAACAATAATTACTCATACAGTCTACACATGGAACCTCTCATAACCGCCAGATAATGCTTCTGATCCTTTGACAAGAATACTTATATATAGGAAGTACCAGCAGCGTATCCACCGTATTCTCATCAAAGTTTCATTGGCTTTATCCTTAAGTTATGTTTGGTTCGATGTGATAAAGAAAAACATAAAACTAAAAGATAGAAGTTGAATCTGGATTTTCGGTGAAGAGGACTAGTTGGGTATCTTCGTTTGGGCCGTCATTATCTTCGACATGATTGGCGTTGATGTTGAAGACTCTTTCTCTTGCTGGTGGCCTCGCGGTTGGGTTTTCATGGTTTACTTGGTTAACTGGGTTTGATTGGGCTTGAGTGTTGATGACGTTATCCAATTGAGGGCATGTGTTTCTAAAGTGGGTAGGGTCGCCACAATTGAAACAAGCTCGAACATATGGGAACACGGGGTAATGGGGTTGTTGATAGGTTTGGGCCATGTTTTGAGTAGGGGAAAAGGTTTGGTTTTGAAAGGTGCGACAAACCTTGCTCAAATGACCATAGCGTCCACAAGTTGCACATAGTCGACAAGGTAAGGTAAGGGGATGGTGGTAAAAACAGTTGTTGCATCGAGGGTGAGGTCCAAGATATGGTTTCTTATTTGGGTAAGTTGAGTTGGGTGCCACTTGAGTGATTGGGATAGCTTGGATGGGTATGGCGTGTGAAATTGGTTGATTCCGTTGGATAGCAGCAAAAAGTTGCCCGTCTCTTTTTCTCTTAGGATTGGGTTGAGAAGGGGATTCGTTTTGGGTGGAGTCGGAGGTTTCAGTCGATTCTTTATCCTTCTTCTTCTCCTCCTTGAAGTCTTTGTTCCGGATTCGGTTCTCGGTGAGCGCTGTTGCTAGCTCCATTGCTGCTTCCAAAGTTGCAGGCGAGGTACTTATTACAGAGTCTTAAATCTTTGACGGAAGACCACGAATGTAGTGCTCGATCAAACGGTAGAGGGGAGTGAACATGTTGGGAACCATTTGATGTAACTCGAGAAATCTTTTGTTGTATGTGGTGTGGTCTCCTTCCTTTTGCTTCAACGAATAAAATTCATCTTCTAATTTCTTGATTTCGCTCCTTGGGAAAAATCGTCTGGTCATGATTTCCTTCAATTCGATCCAAGTTAAAGTCATAGCATCGTCGACGCCTCGTTTGGCTTTCTCTGTATTCCACCAAGTAAGTGCTATCCCATATAATCGACCGGTAGCATATCGCACTTTGCGATCATCGGGGCAATCGCAATTTAGAAAGGTGTTCTCCATTTCTTCAAACCAATGGAGGAGAGTAGTGACACCTTCAGTCCCTTTGTATTTCGGAGGGTCGCATGATTTGAAATGCTTGTAGGTGCATTTAGTGGTATTTGGGGAGAGTTGATAATGTTTTGGTTTTCTTGATTGACAGGATTAGCGGTAAGTGCTTGTTGGACTTGGATGACAATGTTGGGTATTACAGCAGCCATTTGTTGAGCGATTAGGGCAGCCATGCGCTCGCGGGCTTTTCCTGCTCTCATCTTCCTACGGGCGTGGTTAGAAGACATCTACAAGGAATACATGTCAAGAGTATGAGTTGGATGCTTTTGGGATCATGGGTCGCACTAGGAATGAACATTCATAAAATAATTATAGAAAAATAAATCTACTACATCCATAGGATGTCTTGGGCTTTGCTCGCCATTAGGCCCTACATGCCGCCATACTTCACCTTCGTAATTATGTGGGCCCCCATGAATACCGGTTCTTCATATGGTTCGCATGGGTTTGCCTGGTTGCGTACACTAAAACCCGGAGAAAATCGAGAAATATGTATACAACGTGTGATATTCGGAATGTGTCCAGGTGTAGACACGGTGACACCTCAAAGTGGGGTTAGTTCGAACGACGTTTGGTGTGGCATGCTTTGGCCTAATAGGTCCTTCGTACTCTCATCGTTAGTCCCCAGGTAGGCAAACTGGTCCGTTATATTGGATTTATACGAATGCCAACCTAGACAGGACGTTCCGACTACCGGTACTTGTACCATTCCAGTTACTACATGCCCGTCGCAGAACTTACTTTGATGAGATTTGAAAATTGCAACAAAATCTTTGAATAATGAGAGTATGAAAATGAATTGAATATATGAACATTGATATATGTATAATGAATATGTATATAAGCATGTATGTTTGACTGTAAGTATAAACAAATATGAAACAAATAAATATCACAAGTTTGTATGTAACCACCTAATCAATTAAAATTTAGGCAGACTATAGTATAGGCTCTAAGGGTCTAATAACCTATCCTATATCCCTATAGTCATGGCTCTGATACCAATCTGTCACACCCCGACCCGCAGCAGAAAAGGTGACCGGGGCATGATTGGGTTATCATCAAAGCTCATGACATTTATTATACGTTTCATATTCATTAAATACAATTTAATAGGAAATTTACAACTATAATTACATCATGACCTAACATCAATCTAAGCTTCTTTGTTTTCTTCTAAGGCATTTCCTATGTTTTCCTTGCTTCATCCTGTTCACCTGTATCATGTGTAAAAAGGTTTTTGGATCAACAAAAAGTTGGCGAGTGAATCCTATGGAAAACATTTGAACAAGTTTTTTTAATTGATTATGAAATGAGTGCACAACCACACATGAGTAAAAATAGATGTAAACTTATTCAACAATCATTAGATATTAAATAAACCACACATGAACAATAATGGAACGTTTAGAGGCACGCGTTGCTCTACTCGTCTCTCACGAGGAACTGATGGGCCTAATGAATGAATTGCATAAACATGATAATATGAAAGACATAACTACAAACAATATAAACTCAATGATACACACATGAACAATAATGGATTGGTTTTGAGGCACGCGTTGTTCAACTCGTCTCCCACGAGGAACTGATGGGCTTAATGAATGAATTTCATATAATTTGACAAAAACGAAATAAGTAATCACAACAACATAAACAATCTAAGTTTAGGTCACGATATGGTATGGCACAAGTTTAAATAAACGAGTTAGTTATTTTGTGACACATGACACACCCCAAAACGTGTAATTTAAAAGGGGGAGTTGTAAGATTCACTCACAGTGGGTGCGTTCGGTTGATGATGTTGAATGCACGCTAAGTGGTTTTAACCATGAGTGAAATTAACCTAGATAGATAGCATTATGGTTTGGTAAGTAAACGGATTTTATTAATCCATTTTAGTAGGATTGTTGGGTGTATTTTTGTGAGTTTAAGGCTATTTTCTAACCTTAAAAATGTTATTTTTAAGTATTTTTAATTGATTTTTAATTAAAATAAATAAATAAAAATAATAAAATTTTTTTGACTTTTTTGACCGTTGACCATTGACCGTTGACCGTTGACTTTGACCGGTTCGAATGCGAGTATATGTGCGCTGAGTGAGGCTCGAACCCGAGACCTCCCGTACGCGTGCACGCAGCTCTACCAACTGAGCTACGTGTCTAACCCGAAATATATCTGTTTTTAATTATATTTATATACTAATTAGATTAAACCGAAAATCAATTATTTTTAAAAACTATTTAACTGAATCGGACCGGTGCGCTCCACAGGTCTCGAACCCGGGACCTGTGGGTTGCGTTAACACACAGTCCACCGCTGGACTGTGTGTTTCACATGTTATATAAACCGATTTTTATTATACTTAAATACAAACTGAACATTTCCTTTTCTGTCTTACATAAAAAGTTTAGTAATTATCCGGGCCGGTGCGGTAGCCCGGACTCGAACCCGTGACCTGTGATTTAAACATACACACAGTCCACCAGTGGACTGTGTGTCTAACTTGGTTATTATTCCGGTTATTAATAAACTTAACATATATATGAAATGAATCCGGTTCAGTTAACAAAAAAAGACATTTTTATTAAGACAGCGTGTGTGGGACAAGATTCGAACTCGAGACGTTAGTGTGTTTATTGTGCACACAGTCCACCGCTGGACTGTGTTTCTAACCCGAGTAATAACTTGATTTTAATTATACTTATATGTTACCGAACTTCGTCTTCTTCATCAGTTTTAACCAAAATCGGAAGTCCGACTGGTTCAATGTTTTAATCGGTTTCTTTAGCGTTTTTTTTAGTTAATTACAGGTGAGATTAAATAAAAAGAAGGGACGATTTAAGCGTGAGGTATACCGACTGGATTCCTCTGTTTCTCCGGCAGAACTCCGGCGACAGCAACAGGTTCCGGCGTCGTGTGTCTTGCAGCAGCGAGTCTTCAGAAAGCTTACAAAGGACGTGGGGGACTTCGGTATAAGCTCAGGGGGTTTAGTAAGGCTTAGAAGTGAAGAACCCGGTTTTCCGGCGATTTGCAGGAGATTTCCGGCGAGTGAGTTTTCGCCGAGAAAGGGTGCGGTTTTGAGCGAAAAAGCTTGCAGAGGTTCGAGGGGGTATTTATAGGGCAGGTTATCGATGAACTTGGTCCAATTTCCGACTTGATTCAAGGTCATTACATTTTCCGGCGGTTATAGTTTGTGTCGCGGACTCAGACGTCGGTTATAACCGATGTGTGTTTAAAGTTTACGTTATAACTGAAGGAATCGTTAAATTATTGGCCAGATCGCCATTTCCGACGACTGCATCTGGGCGCCGGTTTTGAATTCGGAAACTCATGTTATGAATTAAATGATTCTAACAGTTAACAAGAAACATCAGTGGCGCAGTGGTTTAAGTGTTGAATGTTAAGTCTGTGTTGACCCGGCGACTGACCTGGGTTCGAAACCCGGCAGGGTTATATTATTTTTATTTTCTTATTTTTGACAGTTTTTCAAAAACAATTTATATATTCTAATATAATAATTAATTATGTATCGTTTAAAATTATTTTGGGCATTAAATTCGCAACGAAATTTTTAACTGATCGTTCGGTTAATAAACGGAGCGGGTTTGGTAAAATCCGTTTTTGACGGATGTTACAGTGATTTATTTATTACACACCACACTATCAGATTTTCTCTTATACGAACTGATCTGTTTGTTTGATCGGCTGAGGGGGAGTTTGTAGAGTCAATCGAGTTGTAAAAATTTTGATTAATTGAATCATTTGAAAACAATTTGTTTATGATAACTCTTAGTTGTGATTATTATTGTTGATAATCAATATTTTTTTACAAACAAGGAAACTCAGATCCTAACAAAAACCACTGATTCATCAACCACTGTTTGACCTTAAAAGTCAAACATAACCATTGTCTTTCTTTCAAAACTATGTTCAAACTTAAAAAAGTTTCAAACAAAGGGAAGCAAAAACTCTGTTCACAAAAAGTCAAATAGTTATTCTCTCCACTGCTTAGGTCAGTCAAACGTCTGTTAAGCACAACAGAGGTTTGAACAAGATATTTTGAATAAAAATTAGAATTTCTTCATCAAAGGGTTTTGTGAAACATAGCTTTGGTCTACAAATAAAAACATACCACATTTACAAAAAAAAGGCCACGCCATTACCTGTGTTGAAAAACCCTAACCAAACAGAGGTTATCGTCACTTGTGCGATAAACATTGATTTTTCAAAAACAAAATTCCCTCTCCACAATAAAAAAAGATCATCGTTTTTCAGTGACTTTCTAAAAGATTCTCTCTTTACACTCAAAAGGTTATCTTGTTAAAAGATTTTTAAAAGACTTATCCATATTTCACCATGGCTCTTTCTTTGAAACCACCCCACAATTACCTTCCATATCTTGTGAAACCCTTTGCAAATAAAGAGTTTCACTTGATCATTGACATGATCATTGCATCTAAATATCACAACAACCTTATGGACAATGGACCCATTCATTTAGTAAACATTAAAGATTTTTAGGCAAAGTCAGATGTTTTGCTTAATGACAAAAAGCCCTATACCATCTCAACTGTAAATGGTGGTGTTCAAATCACACCAGAGTTGATTTCTGCTACATTCGCCCTCGAAGATGAGACACGTAGTAATTTTTTCCAAAATCCGATCTTCATCATGAATTCATAGAAAGATTCTATGATGGTAAGTTGGCCGGTTCAACTATTTATAAACCTAATTTTCCCTACCATGAATTTTTTTCTTTCATACCTTACTTATATGTCTTTCTCCTAAAACCACTACTTATAATGAAATTCCCTTGAAATACACAGTGTCTAGGATATGTCATTTTAACAAAATCAAACTTTAAGCTTTCCAATGCTCTGTTTTTTGGATATGGTTGCAAATGTAAAAGCTAAGACAGATAGCAAGACCAAAGCTTTTCTCTTGTACCAAGACTTACAACTGTCTTATAAAAAGGGTCTTGGCATAATACAAATTTTCAAGATGAGAGGGTCTCCAAATTAAAGGTCTTTCAAACAAAACCTTTACTCACATGATGACCAAGAGTCAAGAAAATGTGGATGAGGAAAATGTTTTAGAAAATCCAATAACATATGTTACAACATTTATTATAGAGCCCACTACTCCTAGAGCCCACAGTACCCAACCAAGTACTATGGAACACACTGTTGGTGCATATTTGTGACAACAGCTTACATTTGGTCTTTCGATATCTTGTAATTAGTAAAATATTAAACGGTTAGCGGGTTTAGTTTTGTAATAGTTAATTAGAAGTAATTGGGCTAAACTAGACACCATATAGCATATGGTAGGTGAATTGGGCCTAGTCCCAATAGCAGTCCATGTGGTGAAACCCTAGCCCAGTTGCATAACCTCTCTCTATATAAAGGGAGGTTGTCATTAGGGTTAAGGTTGCTCATTCAGTTACTTAGTGGATTAGTTGCTCAGATAATTACTTTAGAGAGAGTTGAAAGAGAGAGTCTTGAATTGATTGTAAACACTTGTGTTAGATAATCAATAGAAGACAGTATGAAAGTAATTGTGTTGTTGTTCTTGTTCCGTTTTCTGTGAAATCTGATCTAGGGGATTCCGCACTCTAGATTGGACAGACGATTCTGTGACGATCCATACGGATTAGGGGACCTACAATTGGTATCAGAGCATTCGGCTCTTGTTTTGCTCGGCTCAGAATCGTAACAACAGAAAAAGTTAGGTTTTTGGACGTTTTGGAGGCTGTTTTGAAGTTTGTGACGGCTGTTCTAGGGTTTCTGCTGATATTCTAGGGTTTTGCAGCTATTTCGGATTAACAGCAAAGCATTTCAGATTGAAATCTGGAATTTCGGATTAGAAACTTGCATTTTGGATCATCAGACTTCCAATTCGGATCATCAGAGTTGCATTTCGGATTAGAACAGTCTATCTCGGATTAAGATCAGTCCATTTGGATTGAATTTCGTATCAGCAGTGTATTTCGGATTCCATCTCGGATTAGAATAGTCTATTCCGGATTCCATCTCGGATCAGAATAGTACATTCTGGATTCCATCTTGGATCACTATTCCGAATCATCATCTCGGATAAGCAATTCGGATTACTGTTCCGGGTTTCCATCTCGGATTGACTATCTGTGTACTGTTCCGGATTTGGTACTGTTCTGAGTTCTATACAAAAGGGTGGAAAGTTAATCAGCTGATGTAACCAAAGTTAAACGTTTTCGGACATAGAATTTGATCCATAGACAATCTTGATAAACCGGTTCCACAGTTAGACTCGTGTGATTTTTAGGACAAAAAAAGAGGCACGAAATTTCCTAAAATCAAAATCGGTGAAGATACATCATTAGATTCTTATCGTCGAGACGAGTCTAACGGTATAATTTGGTGACCACCCATTTCGGACAATTTTTTAACGTTTTTAACTAGCCGGTTAGGTAAAAATATCGAATATGTCTAACTTAAATGACCTGTTAAGAATGGAGCACGAGGCAGGCACAACTAACAAACCTCCAAAATGCTGAAGGTAGAGAATTACCTAACATGGAAGGATAGGTTTCAATCGTTCATTGAATATTAGGACACATAGATGTGGGTCCGTATTCAAGATGGGTGCGCTAACCCCGCTCATGACTTTGGGGGCAGACAACATGTCACTGCTTATGTGAATATGTAAAAGTTGAAAAGAGAATGTATGAGTCTGAGAAGAAAGCCTTTGCTGCTATAAAGATGTCGTTACCTGATGTCATCAAACATACATTCAAGCGTTATACTACATCGACAGAGATGTGGGATGCCCTAGAGACGAGGTATGAGGGCAATACTGATATGAAGAAGAACAAGGTTGATCTGCTAAAGAAACAATTTGTTGTGTTTATAGGAATAAGAAATGAATCCCTTGAAGATATTATCACGCGATATTATCATCTGATGCCAGAAATGGACAATTATGACATAGAGGGATACACGAATGTGGAGATAAATGATAAGTTGCTTGATGCTTTACCTGCAAAGTGGGATATTTATACTTTGATGATAAAGGGTGAAGCTGATTATGAAACGAAAGACTTGGAAGAGGTTGTTGGGAAATTAATAGCTTATGAGCTCAATATAAAGAAGAAGGAGACTGGATATGATCAGGTTCAAGATCCAGGGATTTATAAAGGGCTTAGACCTTCATCTTCTAACAATGCTTCAAGTGATACTACAACTGTGATTCTCTCATGTGAAAATGAGTAGATCGTGACAAATTTTGATGGTGAAGTATGCTTTGTGGCTGCTTCAGGAGGCTCGTCAGGCGCAAAGCGACAACAATCAAGTAATAATAACAGTAGTACTAGGTCTATGCCTCTGAGTGTCAAAAGTGTTGAAGATCATCTAGAACTGCTTGCTTTTTTCGTTGCTTCCTACGAGAACTACATTCATGGAAGAATATATGATCATGCTAAGTTTGATGAAGATTATGATGAGATTGACCCTGATGATCTAGAGGAGATGAATTCACAATGGCAGATGGCCATGTGTCTCTAGAAGAGTAAAAAGGTTCATGAACAGAATGGGCAGGAAGTTCGTTGGAAAGAGTGTGGGTTTTGACTAGTCTAAAGTGAAGTGTTACAATTGTCAAAATTATGGAAATTTTTCTATAGAGTGTCAAAGACGTAAGTCTGAATCTAGTTCATCCTTTCAAGATTCTCCTGGCCATGGTTCAAGAAACAGGAATGCGTTAACCAACACTGGATCAAAGGCCCTGATTTTTACTGCTAGAGAGGTTCTTATGATTGTAGTGTTCATCGGGAGGGTGATGACAATGGCTCACATGCGTTCATGGCTGAGATAGCCCAGTTGTTGATGAAGAAGTGAAAGCATATGCTGAGGTACAGCGAGAGAAGGTAGCTAAAAAAGCTGATGGAGAAAAGAATGTTGCAGAGAAGAAGATGGTTGCTGATTTTGCTGCTTTCATGGCCGATCTAAGAAAATCAACAGGAGAGGTACATTCTAACTCTGGTAGTTCTGTTTGTTTAAATGTTCATGAACTGCAAAGTGAGGTTGACAAGTTCACAAAACAAAACTGAAGTCTGGTAAATGAGCTCTCAAACCTAAAAGAATCAATTTTTTTGTAAAACGAAATGAGTCATTATATTTGAAGAAAATTAAAGGTTATGAAGAAGAAATCAATATTCTAACCTGTAAGCTTAATGAAAAGCTTCAAATTATTGACTTGGCTCATGATACGATGAGTGAGAAAACAAAAGAAATTTCTGAAAAATGCAAAGAGTTGTCTGAAGTACAACTTAAAATTTGTGAACTTGAAAAGAAATTAAATCAATTCAGAGATTCATCTTTTGTTATGAAACACATGATGAATGACTTGAAGAAGAGTAATGACAAGACATGTGTGGGATTCAAAGGTTTAAATGAAGTTCCACCGCCTCTTGGTCACGACTATTCTTTTTTGCTAGATGAAGAAGAGCTAACATACTTTCGGTCAACTACACCTGGCAGTTCCACATCAGGTAATGTTGATGGTTCTGAGAATGCCAAGAAGGATAATAACAGAGACACGGTTTTGAAAACAAAGAATACACACCCTAAGAATCAAAAGCAAACTTTTGTTAAAAAGGTTGATTTTGTTAAGGGGAATGATATGACGGAAGAGGTCATTGTTATTACAAAAGAGTCTAATTTGCAGTTTGCTAAGAAAAAAAATAAAGTAAAATCAGAACTAAGCAAACTAAACAAGATCCTTCAAAGGCATCATCATCATCACCTGATGAATCTAAGCAAGAGGCTTCAATTACGAAGTCTTCGGCTAGAAAATCGTGTTTCAAATGTCTCGAAAAAGGACATGTAGCTAGCTGTTGTCCTAACAATAGGAGTGAAGCACAGGTGAGTGAGAGACAGAGAGAAAAATCACTAGAAAAACTTGGTGATGTGCTACCCGGTAAAGATATCTGCTACCAGGCAACAGAGTGTTGCTGAGGCTGTAGATAAGGCAGAAAAAGGAACTCACCAAGTTCCTCGTTTTCAAAGAAATCAACAAAGATTTCAGCCTGAATCTACATCAGGCATATATGAAAGACCTAGAAGTAGTTCACCAAGAATGAATAACTTTAATGGTCAATCAAGTAGTTTCAGAAGTCAAGGTCAATAAAACCTCAGCACCAGAGACATAGTGGAAATAAAAAACTATTTCCATCAACAGGTCTAAGATCCAAGACTCATGTTGGACTGATGGGTATTGGATGGATGTTCCTTTGGTTGATGATTCTGGAAGACCGAAGACCATTAAGGCTTGGGTCCCCCAATCTAACTAATTTTGTTGGGTTGTGCAGGAGTTGCTAAGGAGGATTATCAACTTGTGGTATGTTGATAGTGGCTGCTCCAGGCACATGACTGGGGATGCGAGGCTGTTATCTGAGTTTTGAGAATATAGATGGTCGTTATGTGAAATTTGTAGGTGCCAAAGGAGGGCACATTACAGGTCAAGGAAAAGTGAGCAACGGGAAGATCACGTTGGACAAAGTGAACTATGTTAAGCAGCTGAAGCACAATCTGATGAGCGTGTCTCAAGTCTGCGACAAGGGTCACTCGGTCCACTTTACCAAGTCTGAAGCTATGGTATTGAAACCTAGGTTGGTGATACCGGATGATTGGATAGTGATGTGAGCGCCAAGGAGAAACGACACTTATGCCATGGACATGGATTCTAAGGATTCTTCCACTGTAGTGGCGTGTTTACTATTAAAAGCATCCGAGGCTGAGTCAATGCTGTGGCACAGACGCATGGCCCACACCCACTAACGAAAAATTAATTATATTATTAAAAACGGTTTAGTGGAAGGGGTGCCACTGCCAAACTTAAAAGGCTTTGAACCATTTGGGTTACCCTGCACCATTGTGCGAACTAAAGATAAGCAAAAAATTGGGGAGGTAGCTGATGAGGGTTACTTTCTAGGCTATATGCCTGGAACACCGAATAAAATGGTTTTTAATCTAAAGACTAGTAAAATTGAGGTGGTGTTTAACATGGAAATCACTACTTATTCACCTCAACAATCAACGAGTGGTCCTCCTATAATATATGATTATGACAGTGTTTTTAAATCATTTAATATTCCTGAGTTTTCAAATGCAGATGAGTCTCAAGTGATCCAAACTGTGATCAGTGAAGATGGAGAGGGTGACTTCATGCCTAGATCGAGTATATCTATGACAGATGTTGCAGAAACTTCTTCTAGTGCAGCTCCACAAGACTCCAGTGATTGTGAGTCTGAACATATTCAGAGAGAGGACTTACTAATCCGTTTGCTAATACTAATATTTAGGGGGAGGTTGGATCTAATCTGGGAGATAAATTGGTTGTTGACACCATTGCTACCACACGGGTACACAGAGATCATCCAGTTGAAAATATCATAGGTGATGCTGCTGCATGTGTTCAGACAAGAAGTGGTGTGATCGAAGGTTCCTGTTTGTTTAGTTCGATTCAGACGACTGGGTTGATTCATGAGTGTTTGTATAGCTGCTTTATTGCCCAAGAGGAGCCGAAAAATGTTCATATGGCTCTAAAAGACAATTGTTGGGTTGAAGCTATGCAAGAGGAACTAGCAAAGTTTAAGAAGTTGAAAGTTTGGGAGCTAGTTGACTTGCTTGAAGGAGAGAAGGAAATAGGTACCAAGTGGGTGTTCAAGTGCAAGAAAGACGACCGAGGGATCGTAATAAGGAATAAGGCTCGGTTGGTGGTGAAAGGGTTCAATCAGCAAGAGGGGATTGATTACAATGAAGTGTTTGTACCAGTAGCAAGGTTGGAAGCAATTCGTTTGTTCCTAGCTTTTTCTTCTTTCAAGGGCTTCAAAGTTTACCAACTTGATGTGAAGAGTGCGTTTCTTTACGGGAAAGTCCAAGAAGTGGTGTATGTCTCACAACCAGATGGGTTTACTGATCCAGATTATCCAGATCGAGTCTATCGACTTGATAAGCCATTGTATGGATTGCATCAGGCACCTAGGGCGTGGTATGAGACACTGTCAGCTCATTTGTTAAAGAATGATTTTGAAAGAGGACAGATTGACAGTAAACTTTTCATTAAAAGGAAGAAGGAAGATTTTCTGCTGGTACAGGTATACGTTGATGATATCATTTTTGGGTCATCTGATGAGAACATGTGTCATGATTTCGAGGAGGTAATGAAGAGCAAGTTTGAGATGAGTGCGATGGGTGAGCTATCCTACCTTTTGGGTACAAGTTGAACATAAGAAGGATGGGATGTTTATACAACAAACAAAGTATATGTATGACATTTTCTCTCGTTTCAAAATGTTGGATTGCGCTAGTTTCAATACACCTATCTGTGAGAATCAAAATCTTGGTCCACATCATGAGAGTGTGGAGGATGTTGATCCAACTCAGATTGGTTCTCTGATGTACTTGACTGCTTCTAGACTAGACATTATGTTCAAAGTATGTCTTTGTGCCAAATATCAAGCGAATCCAAAGGAGTCCCACATGAAAGCGGTGAAGCGGATTCTTCGTTACTTGAAGGGGAAACCTAAAAATGGATTATGGTATCCAACTGCTAATGATTTGAAGTTTGTTGCCTTCAGTGATATGGACTTTGGAGGACGCAAATCAACAAGGAAGTCTACCATAGGTGGTTGTAAGTTCTTAGGAGGGAGGCTCGTGTCATGGCAATACAAGAAGCAGTCTTCCGTGTCTACCTCGATGTGTGAAGCTGAATATATCGTTGCGGGTAGTTGTTGCTCTCAGGTTCTCTAGATCCAACAGTAGATGCGCGATTACGGTTTGAATTTCACTCGTACTCCTATTATGATAGACACTAATGCCAATATATCAATCACCAACAATCCCGTAAAACACAGTTGCACAATAAATATTGACATTCATCATCATTTTATACGGAATTGTGCTAAAAAGAAATTGATTGAACTACATCGAGTCGACACACTAGATAACCTGGCAGATCTTTACACAAAAGCTTTTGACAGGGCTCGTTTTGAACATTTAGTCGAACTCAACGAGATGAGGAAACCTGAATCACCAGTTTTCATAAAAATATTTTGTAAATAATTACCTGCTTTTCAAAAATCAAAAACATAAAAAAAAACTAAAATTAAAACTAGCAAGATGAGTTTTCACTGTGTGGGAAAGAAGAAATGCTAGTACATCAGCAAGTTAGACTGTCACACTAAAATTAAAACTAAAATTGCTTAAGTGTGATAGCAGCTTCATCATATGATGTATCTTTAGGCAAAAGGTATGAAATAATCAACTTACCTTAGTGATATACACATAATGAACTGTGTATGAGTGGGTACAAATCAGTGGAGTATGGTTTTATAACCTTAAATCTTGCGTTGATAGATTGCCAAAATCTGAGGTTTTAGGTCTTTATATCGTTATTTCATCCAGGGTATCAAGGTTGTCCTTCTGCTGCATCCAGATATATGCTGACCTAGGCACAACCAGGATATCTTAAAAGAGCTAAAATGCCAAATCCTAAAAATTGAAGAAGCTCTATTAGAGAGTTATTCAAATGTGCAAATTCCATTATTCGTACCAAAATTTGGTATTTGCCCTAACCCTCATTGGATATTGGTCTCTTTGTTGTACGGAAGTACTGACCTGATCACCAATTATCTAATGTTGTAATTCAAAAGGATGAATTTCGTTATACTCACCTACTACGAAGAATCTTTGTACATACCTTGATCGTGGGGGTATGTCCTAAAGTGGGACACGCTAGTATATCAGTATAAATTATCTTAAAATATCACTAGGTTATGGTACTTGAAATTTTCATGTATTTTGTTTAAGTGCATAAACAATACTGGTAATCGTCTTGAACTGTTTTTCATGAATATTGCATATAGAATTATCAAATACTGTGAAACAGTTTGATGTTGCTGATATGATCCTCTTAACGGTGATTCTTACAAAAAACATAGTGTTTAATATTTCGTTCTTTATTTGTTTTCAGAAAATATAAAAATCCAAAAATATTTCATTTTCTTGTATCTTCTTAATGTACGGAGTATGGTTGTTCATGGAGGAATTCTTACCGATAGGGGGACACGATGTTAGAGGCTGAGTTTAATATTTTTAGATCTTGCAGGTTCATGGTGTTTAAAATTTTGAGTATGTGGTTTTAGCTGAGAAGTGCTTAATCTGTTATACAGTTTTACTATCTCTTGAATAATATAATTTGTTTAACTGGTGTTGAAAATTCTTATGGTTTCTCAAGATGTTTGTATTATAGTATACAGATTGTAGCAGTGTGTTGCTGAGAAGTTTGGTGAAGAGGAGTTTGCTTGGATGCATGGTAGAACCACTTTTCTACATTGCAGACAAAGTTGAAGAGTTTTTGAAGATTGCTATGCAAGTACTAAACTGGAGTTTACTCAAACGCTAACGATTTAGAAGATTTGGTGATTGGATACATCAGCTTAAGGGGAGTCTATTGCTGACAGAAGCTATTAAAGCTGAAGCTATCCAAAGACCAACGTTTTTCAAAGACGTTAAAGATTGCAAGATGACTGAAGAAAAAGTTGTTTAATGAAGCTTTTGTCTAGGGGGAGTTTGTTGGTGCATATTTCTGACAACAGCTTAGATTTGGTCTTTGGATATCTTGTAATTAGTAAAATGATAAACGGTTAGCGGGTTTAGTGTTGTAATAGTTAATTAGAAGTAATTGGGATAACTAGACACCATATAGCATATGGTAGGCGAATTGGGCCTAGACCCAATAGCAGTCCATGTGGTGAAACCCTAGCCCAATGGCATTCAATGTCTATATATAAAGGGAGATTGTCATTAGCGTTAAGGTTGCTCATTCAGTTGCTCAGATAATTACTTCAGAGAGAGTTGAAAGAGAGAGTCTTGAATTGATTGTAAACACTTGTGTTAGATAATCAATAGAAGACAGTTTGAAAGTAATTGTGTTCTTGTTGTTGTTCGGTTTTTTGTGAAATCTGATCTACTGTATCCACACTCTAGATTGGATAGACGATTCTGTGACGATCCATACGGATTAGGGGACCTACACACACACTGTATTTCCAAAAAGACCTTACCCATCCGCAAGCCCAAAACAAAAAAGAAAACATTTAGAAGTCCTAAGTACCAAGAAAAAGGGGTATCTGGTTCAAAACAAGATACAACCAATTCCATTGGGAATTAAGATGATCCTATTCATTTAGGTGATGAGTTAAGGTATAAAGAATTGGCAGTTAGAGTATCCAATCTTGAATCGTCAATGGCTGAGATAAAAGACATAATGAAGATTCTAGTACAAAACTCTACTCCTCTTACAACTGCAGAACTTGAAGAGATAGTTTGGTTCCAAGCCTAACCTTATCTCCAGCATCAAGGTAGTCTACAGATGCTACGCATAATATCCACATGGAGTTACCCTGAAAAATGGTTAAAGCAAGATTCTCTGATGCACAAGCAGAAATCAAACCATAAAAGATTATCTTCTTCAGGCAACAGGTGCTGCTCCAACTCAAGGACGTACTGTAGATGAGGCTAAAAATGGGGAGAGTAGTGATAGCTTGAGAAAGTTTCCACCTGCAAATCCAGCCGAAAAGGCTAAAACCACTCACCCGCTGTTTCAATATTACTTAAACCATTGTTACATCCATTCAAACATCTTCATCACCACAAACCACTTCTACTCATACATCTGCTGGCAATTCAAAAAGGCCAACATATGTTACAACACTACCACTTACCAAGTCACTTCCACCTATAACACAAACAAGAAAAAGAAAAAAGCTTACCTCACCTATCAAATCACCCATCAGAACACCTTCCACCAAAACTACAACATCCTCTTTCGCAACATCTTCACCACTCTCATCGTCAATATCTAGTGTAAGCCTTGCTAGCCCTACCAATATTGAAGTATACTTGAATTGAAGAAAAGACAAGCCAAAAGAATGGTTCTTGAAAGAAATAAAGGGAAGGATGATAAGCAAATCATGCAAATTCTAACAAAAGAGTACAAAAAGGTAGAAGCTTTGAGAGGCTATGCCAACATGATCTGTAAAAACCTGTCACATGATCCCATTACTGATGCAGATCTCAAAAAGCTCCTCAGAGGGGACTATCTTAATCACATCATCACAACAAAACAATATGATGCTGATAAGGAACAGTTTAATGGATGGCCAACAGATTCCCTGCTAGATGAAATAGTAAGGATAGAAAAGTTAAACTTTTCCCAAACATTACCCCTTTAACCCCAAATTGGAAAGATGGCAAAAAAGCCAAATGACAAAAGGGTTTTGAAGATGAGGAGAATGAAGGAAGAACTAGGAGCTGCAAAAAGAGGCACCATGAAAAAAATGGCTAAACGGAATGTGTTAACAACCCTTGAAATCTATAAACAATTGGAAAACCAAAGAGAAAAGGATCCCTCATTACCAAAACAGCCAAATTATGAGCCGTTAGATATTCCTATAAAAACGTGGCAGGCCTTCTGAGTTCTCATCAGTAAGAAACATTGCATTAGTTGCAAGAAAATTTCTCAAAAGAAAATATGAATAGAAGAAGGACACCAGGAAAGAAGATCTAGCTGACACCATCATGGTAAGACCAGTATCTCAACTCATCAGCAATAACTCTGGTCCCGGTAAATCCTCCTAGTCTGAAAATTCTAAAATGAAAGTCAAACAAAGACACCCATCAACTGACCTTGCTCAGGGCTAGTTGGGAGGTGGAAAAGAGCATAATGAAAAGTGCTTGAAGCCTAAAAATTGAAGATCCCCAAGACTTGATAAGGCTACCACTAGAAAGAGATCTAGAAGACACTGTTTCTCTTGACTTTGAATTACAATTCAAAGGCCAAATAAGAGAACAATTGATGAGAGAATAAAAGCTAATCAAAGAAACATCTGTTTTGGCAACATCTATTCTAAGGGGAGATTGTTAGACCTTAAAAGAATAGATTATATCTAAAAACCAAAACATGAATCAAGGATCAGGAAATAAACAGTCGATGAAAAATTCCCTTCCCAAAGATAATGAAAAATAAACAAGAAATAATCTTGAACACCTAATCAGAACATCTGTCAAGTGCATGAAAAACATCCGATCAAGACTTAGAACCGCTGTTCTAGATGATACAACATTTGTTGAAGCTAAAGTATGTTCAAGACCCAAGCCCTAATCAAGCAAAAGGTCTAATGAAGAAGATCAAACCTCTGTTTGACCAAACAGATGTTTGCACAACTACAATAAAGGATAACATAGACATAGGTTTGAAAATGTAACAATATTTATCTTATCAGTGTTAGGATCTACACAGATGTTTGTAACATTTGTGGAATCTTTTCTGTTAGGAATGTTAGATGTCACTATCAGGGTGATGTCAGCATATCACGAACAGAGCTTTAATACTAGTATAAATAAATCTCACATGTTGGAGATCTATTTTATGACTTCACACTTTCCCATTTGTAGGAATAGTTCTAGTGAGTGATTAGCTAAGGAGGAGATTGTAGAATCATTTCTGTAAAACTTTTGAATCAATAGAAAAACAGTTTATGATAATGTCTCTCTATTTGTGAATTATATTGTGTTTATCAGTATTTGTTTGCAAATATCAAACTCAGATCCTAGCCTATAAAAATTTCTACTTTCAACTCCAAATTATTGACCTTGGTTTTATATCTGATAAAGAATCTAAGTTTATCAAACCTTCTTTGATTAGCCCCCAGCCAGTTGTTTAAAAGCCCGTCCATCAGTTTGAAGGAAAGATTTAATCATCCCATCATCGGTTATCAAAATCAAATTAAAAATAAAATATTTTTGGTTTTGAAAGACAAACTATAAACTATTTACAACTGCATATCAGCTGCATCGTTACGCTTTAATACATACTCGATATGAAACAATTCACGTCGCTTATCAGTATTGTTTCTCAACTCAAACTCAATATGTTTATATCTCAGGTATTGTTTAATATAATACTCTTAGGTAATTTAGGACAAATTAACCAATGGTTCCTATTACACGACATACTCTCGTATCCGGATATGCATAGGAATATCATCATACAGGTGAATATATTCAGTTTACATGTGTAGGGAAATGCAAAAGCTTTAGTGACTCAGGTTAGTACCACTGTACAGACAAAGAGTATGAAGTTCGACTTTTAAAGTGGTGTACCTCATAGGTATCTTTTTGAGCACAAATTCTTATCTTTCGATAATCATTTAGCTTTTGAGGGTTTACGCTTTAAGTGTTGTTTATAAAGTATTATGGAAGTTCTAGGTTAAAAACACTGTGTAGACAAAAGAACTTGTATAATACCCTAGATGTTAAATTAATATAAATACTAGTATCTAAGTATCTTGGCAATTTTGTCAAACGAAATTACGATGCTCAGATCATATGTCAATTAAATATGACACACACTTAGTTAATTGTTTGTTATGTTTGTATCATTTATGCAACCCGTTTTATTAACAATGAGACTATTGATACACCGATTAGTGAGACTATTATCCACTTCAATACTTTTCAATTCTTTATTGTGCATTGATAGTCCACTGTTTGTACTATCATTTCCTTTTTTTTAGCAAGAAAAACTCATTTTGTTTGTTTACTATTTTTGACTTTTTTGTAGTTTTTTCAATATTTTGATTTTTCTCCCAAATTCTCCCCCTAAAATTAAAAACACATTTTTGAATTTTTGAGAAAGAAAATAAAGAAAATAAGAACAAAAAATGATTCCTGGTGAGGTTTACTTGTTTGATGGTTCAGAAATCTTGGTACCCTCTGATTCACCCCGACGCTAATTCTTTTATACCATTTATTTTGAGTAAATACTCAAATATTTTTTTGTTAAATGCTTTGATAAAAAGATCTATTTTAGGTCGGGGTGAATTTTAACCACTTGTATCAACTTCTTTTCGAAGCAGTCACGGATGAAATGATATCTAATTTCTATATGTTTTGTTTTAGAGTCGTTTACAGGATTTTTAGTAATGGATATAGCAGCTTCGTTATCTACATGAACAAGAGTAGTAAGAAATTACAAACCCTAATCTCTCATCTGTTGTTGTATCCATAAAACCTATGAACAACAACTAGAGGCCACCACAACTGACATCTGGCTGTTGTAGATTTAGCGTTAACCTTGCAGCTGCCAAAGTTTGAATCTAAAAAAGTTTGCAAACACGAACTCATCGTCTTTTTGATATCATGATCCTTTTCGATGATATCCCTTAGATAACAAAGAATCCATTTCACAGCATTCAATTGAAAAGCATGAGGACTTGATTGATATCATGCACACACACATGTGGGGTACATATTATCAGGGCACATCGCTGTGAGGTACATCAGAGAACCTATCATGCTGCGATATTCCGTGACATCCACCTTTCCCCCGTTGGATAAGGGTTTAATGTTGTGATTGGGAGCTAATGGCGTACTAGCGCTTGATGTTTCTGTCATCCTGAATTTTTTGAGATTGTCTTTGATGTACTTTGTCTGATGAATGAAAATACCTGAAGATAGTTGATCCAATTGCAACCCTAGAAACAATTTCATTTTGCCCATTGAACTTATCTCGAATTTTTGTCACATCATGGCCTCGAAATCTTTGCAAAGCATGCCGTTTGTAGACCCTAAGATAATATCGTCCAAATAAATTTTTTTCAATTAGTATATGACCATCTATCACTCGCATAAAGACGGTCCATGTGTTGGGTTGTCATTTGCAAGTATAGGGCAATTGCGTTTGAAGTGATTAGGATCACCACTTGGAGCAGGTTCCATGAAGGTAGTGAGGACGAACAAAAAACACATGAGGAGGAGGTGCAATAAGTTGAGCAGGAACTGAATTAACTTTGTTTGGTGTAGCAGCTAAATGATAGATGTTAGTTGTATGACTAAAGCGTCTATAATTTAAGCATTTTCGGCAAAGGATATTGGCATTGTGATGAAGGTTACAATGATTGCATAGAGGTGTTTTTCCTTTGTAAGGTTTCCTAGCGGTTGATGGGGCCCCCTGATTAGGAGCTAATCAATTATTTGAGATTGGAGGCACCTTTTTAAAATTTCTTTGAAACTGTACGCTTCTTAGAATTTTGCTTCTGCTTCCTTTGATGCCTCAAGAGTAGTCTCAACAGTTTTCCTTTTTCTTCCTTGATGAAGGTTCCCTTCCTTAGCACCGAGGCTTGTTAAGGTTGTAATTAACTCTATGGTCCCATTGAGCATTACAACTATTTGTTTGTCGATTGTAGTTGCAAAACTGATATTTGAGTATTGTTGCATGTGGAGACATCTTAACGGAAGGATATAGATATAAAGAAATTGAGTGAGATCCACGGGGTATTGAAGAAATGAAAATGAAGGGAATATTCTGATTTGTATGAGTCAAAAAAACTAGTTTTCGAATTTAAGAAAAATAGTGTTGCAAATTTGTTTTGAATGAAGGAATGATTGATAGATGAGATTTTCGTAAATTTTTGGTGAGAAAAATACAACAATGTTAATGGTTTATGTAATTTATAAATCTTTTTATCTTTGAAAATTACTTTTAAAATAAAATATCTTTTATTGAATCATTTGAATAAAGAAAATATGTAAATAGTAAAATTTTAAATTTTCATCCAAACGATAAAAATTTTGTAAACATGAGAGAGAGATGTAAACAAAGGAGTATACTTGAGTACATATAGGAATACAAAGAGTTGTGAGGCGACATGTAATTTGTTTTGGAGGTTTTAATTATAAACATATTAAAAAAAGTAATATGGTGGAAATATTGACATAGGGGTAGTAATGTTTAAAAAGAGTTCGACTAATTAAGGTAGATGAGTTTTCATAATATTTCATAAGACAAGCTTTAGCCTATAAGTGGACACTCACCCCACGAGTTCCAGGTCAGAGTGACTAGTCTGATTATGTGGATTTGTACAAACACTCTATCCTTAGACTGAAAACTCGAAGTACATGCGTCCACCCTTCCGGATTGCATGTGTTCATATTATTAGAACCCAAGATTTCGACGAGACTTTTGGAAAACATTTTGAGGCATAAAGCCTAAAGATTTAGGTAAACCACTCAAGGCTAGATGATTTGTAAATTATAGAGTGGTTATGGCAAGGATAAAGATGAGGATGGTGATGAACATTCAGATATGGATGGCAAATAATTGAGATCATGAGTTAACTTATGTTTGGGTCCCTAGGAAGGTTATAGTCTAGGTCAAAAGGATTCTAATAACCCAAATCTCTATCACTAGTGCTCTGATACCAATCTGTAAACCCCGACCGCGTAAAAACAATCCACGGCGGAAACATTAGGGAGTCACGTTACAAATTGCTCATAACACATGGTACTAAAGTTTCAATATATTACCTTGTCATATGAACACAAAGATTTCAAATAGTTTTGAATTAAAGGAAACTAAGGCCCAAGTCCATTCTTACGTGTAGCATTCTTGAATAATCATCGCACGTATAATCAACTGAAAATAAAGTTAACATTGAATGCTGTTAAGTAACATAGGTTTTGTGGTTCAATTCATGGCTACAATTTTTGCGTTGGAAAAGGATTAACCAACTACACGAGTTAATTTTATAGGTAAATCTTTGTAGCCTTGAACCTTGACAAAAATGTTTCTTTTGTAAAAGTGTGTAAGTAATCGGAAAAGTTTGTATGGTTTACATATCTTTAATTTGAAAACCATTTGTCATTTTGTCTAACCCAATTGTCCTTGTTTTGTGTAAACCAAAGTGCCTTGTCTTGTATAAAATCAAATTGTCTTGTTTTGTCTAAAATCAAGTTATTTGTCTAGTATAAAAAGTGTATGGTTTGTTGTCAAATACATTAAAGCCTCTGTTAACTTGAAAAGGGTATGTCAAATTATGTTTGGTATTTCTATCATTCCCCAAACTTTGCCATATACCCTAGGAAATTTGGTAACGGGATTGTCAGTTCTATGGTTCCATAACATACTACCAGTCAGCTTAATCAAAGTTAATGAATGTATCATTGTTGAGTTCAACGCATCATCAAGTTTCATACAAATTGGAAGTGTAATATATATATATGTATATATATATACATATATATATATGTATACATATATACGTACATATATATATACGTATATATATACGTATATATATATATACGTATATATATATACGTATATATATAATGTATATATATATATATATATAAATCATATATGTTGTTTTGAAATCTTGAAAATAGTAATAAGTACATATGAATCACCCCAAAACATTTGAAGAACATAAAGTGGGGAACTATGTTCTCACATGTTGCGTAGATGTCTTGTTCAATCGTATATGCAAAGCTCATGTGTTTCCTAATTATGTTGGATAATTATATAGTTAGTGTGTATTCACGGAAGGATGGATATAATGAGGTTTGAAAATCAAACGAGCGAAGGATATCATGTAATATGATTTATTAAACCTTATATCATGATTAGAAAGTGTCTAGGAGTGTTTTGACCCCTTACGACTTGTTAAAGTGGTTTACTCCATTTTAATGGGTCGTTTGTGAAAAAACGGGTCCGGATGGTCAAATGAGTCCAATGATGAGTCTGATATGTCAAAACATGTTTACTAATGTTGTATAATCAGTTTATGTGTCAAAATTATTGCCCATGTAGGTTTAAAATTATTTTACGCAAAAAGGGTATTTTTGACAATTAAAAAGAGTTAAAAGTTGACTCGCCATTTGAGTATCCAAATGGAATGACCATAAGGTATAACCTCAGATAGTTATTCGCTATATTACTATGGTCATATGAATGGGCTTGGTCAAATCCTAAGGTTGACCAAATGGGTCAGAATCGAAAGTCAAAGCAAAAGTCAAACTACTTGGCTTTCAATACAGAATTGTGGTCTAAACTGAGTATGATGAGTAGAGCATGTTAAAATATGTTATATTAGTTCATACAAACTGATGTGTTTTAAAAATATTTGGATTTGATAGTTTAAAGTTCAATTAGCGAAAAACGCATATTTACTAGTTTCGACTTTTAAATATAACATGCTTGACTTATCATTTCGCCTATTGAACGTGATTATTAGAAGGTATGATCATAAGGGAATCATGCCAACATTATTACGATCACGTAGAAAAGTTCAGATTGAACTTTGACTAGACCATGGTGAACAGATATGAAAGTCAAACAAAAAGTCAGACTGTTTGACTTTCAGTTGGAAACTAGCTAAATAATTGAAACTGAGCAAAAGTGGAAGACTTACTGGACTTAAGGACTCCTAAGAAGGATGAAAGCTGCTCCCAAAGTCTAGGAAAGCTATCAAGATCAGATTTAGAGTGAAATGTGAAGGTGTGAGTTTGAAGCACACTATGATCACCTATTTATACTAATCAAGATGCTCCCAAATCATGACAACTGTTGCAAAGGATCATTAGAAGCTGATTAGTGTCACCGAAGGTGTCACAAGGAGGAGCAATGGTGGCAAATTCGGTGCTAGGTGCCAAAAATTGAGCATAGGTGGCCTAACATGGTGACTGACGTGATGTCGATGTCTCATGTAAATTTAATCCAAATACTACTAAAGATAGTTGTAAGTGTGTATCGAACACAAGGAGATTGTGGAATATGTGCTATCTATGGTTTATATTAAATTGACTAATTTATCTAATGTATGAAATGAATTCAGGATTTTGGTGATTTGGTTTTTAAATTAAACTAAATGCAATTCAAATGTTGGTTGTTTTAACAAATTAGAAGCAAGTAACCATCCTAAGTTTCCGGTTTCGATTAACGATTGTGTTTCAAATTCAATGTTGATACAGTTTTGTGTCTGTCGCTTTTTCTTAATTACAGTGGTAATTGTACGGTCTTTGCTCAAGTGTCTGTATAGGTTTGGTCGTGTAGAATAGATCGGGATATCCTTCTATCTTGATCTAGTATGACATCTTAGCTTGTCTGTGTTAATCTGTTGCATGTGTGGATACTGATGAATCTTGGAAACGTCAAGCCTACACACGTTTTCCTGAAATAAGATTCTGTGCGAGTCAGAGTTTTCGAAACGAATCAGGTGATTTGTACGAAATTCTTGAGTAACAATTGTGTTACTTGTTTCGTACGAAATAAAGTTTTTTTCGAACAGTGTCTCGTACCAAATTCTGAGTTGTGTCTCATGTGAAATAGTGTGTTCCATATGTCTAGAGTCGTGATTCGTACGAAACTAGACAGACACTATATAGCAGACATGCACCTCTCAGTGAGGGTGAACTAGTTGACTCGCGTGTGAGAGTTAGACTGACCAGATTGAAAGAACGAGCTAGCAAACTTGATCTTTTGGTAAAGATCTCTTAGTTAGCATTTCTGGTGTAGACGAAGACACAAGAACACAGCAAGTTTGTTTGAGTCATACGAGCACTTGTGTATATGTTTGTACTTGTTCTCAATCATAATCAAGATAGTGAATCTTTGGTTACCCCGTGTTCTTTACTTTGCTTTGGTTGCATGCACACTTGGATTCCGCACTTGTGTGTGTGTTCATATGAACAAGAACTGGTTTAACACCATCCGCAGGTGGACCTACAAGTGGTATCAGAGCTTTGACTCTTTCCTTGTTCAAAACCGGGCTTAGTTGTGTCTGAGCTAGTTTTAAGATTCCTGAAGTGTTCTTGAGCCTCAGTAGAAAACATAAGTTTTGGATAGTTAACTAACTTAAAACTTGGTTAAAAGCTGCTGCATGTAGAAAATTTTTTGGTAAAATTTTTCTGAAGAACACCCTTGAAGAAGAAATATGCAAACATTTGAATCTGATTAGTTTGGGTAGGGTTGACATTTTCTGACTTAGATCTGGACTTGGACTATGGACTGTTAAAAATCTGTGTTTTAACTAAAAGTGGGTAAGACAACATGTATTTTAGAAAAAGCAGGTCTAAACAAGAAAGGAAATTTTCTCACCAAACCATTTCTGAAAAGATTCCTCTGAAAAACGCTGATCAAACGTTTGGTGCGACTGAGTTATTTCGTGCGAATCATCTTGACCCGCACGAAACAACAATTTCGCACCAAACATCTCTGTTTGGCACGAAACAAGTGTCTCGCACGAAACATAATATGCTTGTTTCTCGTGTTTTTCAAAGCTTTGTGATTTTAAGAATTTGTCATATTTTCAGATTTGTGAACTTTTAAAAGGTAATTATAATTTTGAAACTTTAAAACCTTTAAAATTTTCATTAAACAAGAAAATATAATGAGTTCTAACCCGTGGGATTGGAGTTGTTCAAGCTCAAATCAAGAGTCTTCGCAAAGCTCCACAACATCACGGGTAAAATCTTTGATGCCACAACATACAGCAATGATCTCTGCAAATCAATGGGCGTGTGTTGCGAATCAAAAATCAAAGCATCCAAACTCTGATAATGAGCGAAAGTGAAACAAGGAGTAATAATCGACCGCCGAAGTTAAATCACATGAACGATTATCCTTCATGGAAAAGTCATTTTCTTACGTATGTTCTAGGTCAGAACACATAATTGTGGAGGTGTTTCACTGCCCCCTCTAATGAAGCACTTGAAGAAGCTGGATCAAATCCAACCTCATTGGCCAATCTAGTCGAAAGTGACAAGAAAGCTTAGATCTAGAGAAAAAGCCATTTGCTATCCTCACACAAGCTCTACATAAAGACATTTATCATAGTTTGTGTATTGTACTACAACGAAAAATTTGTGGACACTTTGGAAGCAAGAGGTGAAGGTAACGCTGCTACTAGGAAGATTCGGCATGATCTGCTCAAGAAAGAGTTTGAAGGTTTCATGTTCATGGAGAACGAAACCTTGAATAATATGACCACACGATTTTATCATCTTCTCAACGAAATGTACTCGTATAAAGTGTTAGCAGCACGACAAGAAATTTTGATGCGATTTGCTGATGCTTTACCACCGAAATGGGGTCAATTTATTTATCTTTTAAAACATACAGGTGTTTTGGACTCAATTAGTATTTATAAATTTGTGAAGAAACTGGAGAACAAGAATGAAGAAGAACTCGTGAAGGCACAACGAGTCTCTGCTCCACAAAACCCTGAAATCTATTTTGGCGGTATAAATAAGGGACAAGCTCAAGTCAGCAACCGAAGCTGCAAACCGTGTTTATGTCAAACGTGAACCCTTTTCTACCCCAACCAGTTCAAACAAGTCAGTCTACAGGTTTGAGTAATCAAGCCTATGGACAAACTTTTGATCCGAAAGCCTTCCTTCCATAGCCAAGGGATTTAGCGCATAAAGCTCGTAGCAAGCCCCTCAACAAGCTTTCTATGGTAGCAACAGTCAATCGGCAAATCCCAACACTGTCAAACTTGACACGTCAAATCTCTCCAAAATCAACGTAGAAGTTGCACAGGAACATGCAGAACTTCTAAATACCATGGTCAGTGCGTATTGTGGTTTAGTTGCAGGTCAAATAGGGAACATCAATTTGACAAACAAGATTATGAACAAATTGACCGAGATGAAATGGAGCTGATGGACATCAAGTGGGCATTTGCAAGTGCTATGAGAAGAGCGAAGGGTTATAGACCAGAACGGGTAGAACCAGTTTGGAAAGCAAGAAGGATACAAAATACGGCTTTGACAAAACCGCCGTTACTTGCATTAACTGTGAGAAAGAGGTCACTTTAAGCGGGAATGCACAAGACCCAGCAAGGAAGGAAATCACAACCCCTTTTGAAATCAGTCTCAACCATCCAACACAGCACAGTACAACAACGAAAGAAGAATAGTAGCTGTTGGAAACTCTAACAATACCAATCAATCAGGACCTTCAAACATGCACAGAGCTATGGTAGTTCAGTTTGATGAAGGATGCGATTGGTCAGTACAGTTGGGAACAGAGAACAACAGAAGAACGGCATGCTATGCAAGGATCGTGGATCAAAACAAGCATGATCACATCATCAACACTCAAAATAATGATGATACATCTGAGGATGCTGGTAGTTCTGATGAAGAATGTTCAAGTTCAGATGGTTATGAGTCTAATTCTGATGTGAAGAAAGGAAGTGAAGCTGAGGTTGAAGAGTTGCTGAGTGAAGCTGAGATGTTAAAGAGTGAAAAGGTAACGTATGACGAGGAATGCAGAAGCTGCAGAAAAAGAGACAGAGACACTCTCTACAGATGGTGCAGCTTTTCCTCATCACACTGCCTTTATGGAAAATGTTGAAGGTTATTCAAAACAGGTAAATTCTGACCCTCCTACTGTTTGTAATGACTATGTTGAGTTGAAAATAAAATATGAAACCATCAACAGTCATAATCAGAATTTAGTTGTTGAACTATCAAAATGCAAAGAGGCGAATTTGACGCTAACTAGAAATGAAAAAGAATTCAAATCTGTAATAGAAACCCTTAAGAAAAGTGTTTCTGAATTGACAAAAACAGTTTTGAATAAAAAGACAGGAATTAATAACTACCTTAATATCCTAGAAGAAACAAAGAAAGAGTTAGCCCATCGCCAAATGCGAATATGATTCGATCAAACGCAAATTGGAAAGTTATTCTAACTCCCAATATGTGCTTGATCATATCATTGAAGTTCAAAAACTAAAGGGAGATGCTCAATGCATAGGATATAATTCGTATCCACCCCCGAATGAAACACAACTATACCAAAATGACTGATATGGAGGAGATGCCTCGTTTTGAACCCTCTGTACCTTTGAATCCTAGGAATTCGCAGCAGGGTTAGGGTTCAAACTAGGCAATTCTTCTCAAGAACCAAGCAAGCCAGAAAGTTCATCATCTGATGAAGAAGAGGACGATACATCAGATGATGAATCAAGAAATGATAATCAGGATCAGCCTCTTGATGAAAGGAAAAGAGTAGAATCTTCTGCTACTCCTAGTACTCAATATGATAAGAATCAAGAGAGTGTTCCTAAGAAATCTGTGAAGACAAGTGTGTCTACACAAGAAGTAGATAATGTGATGTATACTTTGGTTGGAGATAAGAAAATCTATTCAAACAAAGATTTTCCAATTACAAACGTAAATCCAATCTCTATAGATCAGGTTTTTGAAAAGTCAACAACCAAACCATTAGAGAAGAAAAAGTCAACCAAATCACAACCATTATCCGCTTCAAAAGAAAAAAAATGGAAGCGAGTTGAAAAGTCTACAGTTTCTCAACCAAAGGTTGAAGCAAAAGGCTCTCGTTACCAGAAAAAGGCTAAAACTGTTAAATTTGTGAGTTCTAAAGGTACCGATAAAGTCGAAACTTTTCAAGGAAAATCTATGTTGATTTTGTAAAGAAAGTTAAGATTTTGAAAAGAAATGGTCAAACAATTACACCCAACACACTGATGGATGTAATGAAAATGAACCCAGTACCTCAGGATCAAAAAATTCAACATCAAGCCGAGAAACACGATCTCCTAGTTTTGTTGAAAGGAGAACTTGTTTCAAATATGGAAAATTTGGCCACATTATAAAGGATTGTCAAAATCCAGCCAAATCAAGATGTATAGAGAAAGCCCCTCATGAACCAACTTGAAACATAAATCTGTTTCTCAAACACAAGATAAACCAATTATTAAAGATCAAAAAGAGAAACAAAAACGTAAACAAGTAAAAGCAGTTGAGAAAAGCTTTAAAATCGAATTCTTCTAAAAATGATCAAAGATCTTCAAAGTCAATAAAACCAGACACTGTTAAAACTGTAAATAATAGTAAATCTGGTAATAAACAAGGATCTTAGAAACAGAAGACTGGTGATGGTTCAAAAGGAGGCTCTCAGTTTGTTAATCATCAAGAAATTGAGATTACATTTCTCGATGATAAGGGATGACCCAAGACCACTAAGGCTTGGGTCCCCATCTCAAACTAATCTTGTTTGTGCAATGCGCGGGGTGTTCCAGGAGGAACTGTAAACAGTCATTGGATTGTTGACAGTGGAGCATCAAGGCACATGACGGGCGACTTGCGGCTCCTATATGATGTGAAAAATATTAGGGGTGGTTTTGTTGCTTTTGCTGGTGACAAAGGTGGATACATCACTAGAGAAGGAATGGTCTCCAATGGTGGTGTGAACTTCGACAAGATCAATTATGTGCGGCAAATTGATCACAATCTTCTTAGCGTTTCTCAAATCTGCGACAAGAAGTTCATGGTACATTTTGATGATGCCGGGTGTTATGTGCTGAAGCCTGGATTCAAGATCCCCAAGGATGGAGTCTCCTGTCGGCTCCAAGAATTAATGATTTGTACATTCTTGATATGAGCCAAGCTATTACAACATCTGCACAAGTCACATGTTTTGTCTCTAAAGCCACCGAGAAAGAATCAATCTCTTGGCACAGACGTATCGGACATATTCACCTGAGGAAAATGAACTTTTGGTGAAGAACAATCTAGTGAATGGTGTACCAATGAAGAACTTTCGTCTTCAAGATGTTTGTGTATCATGCCAGAAAGGAAAGCAAGCGAGAAAGTCCCATCCCGTGAAGAAGATCAACACTGTGAATATGCCACTAGAACTTCTTCATATGGACCTCCTTGGAGCTATGAAAGCAAGACAACCTTTGATGATTCTTATTGTCTGGTAGGTACTGATGACTATTCTAGATTCTCATGGGTAAACATGCTGGCACACAAGAGTGAAGTTCCTACTATCCTCAAAGAATCTCCTGACTCTGTTAGAAAATTTGTACAATCTGAAAGTAAGGAGAATCAGAAGCGACAATGGACGGAATTTAAGAATCAAGTTATGGATGAGCACTGTTCCTCAAAGGGTATTCTGCATGAGTACAGTTCTCGATATACTCCACAACAAAATGGGTCGCTGCGAGGAAGAATAGAACTCTTATTGAAACTGCACGAACCATGTTAGTAGAATCAGAACTTCCCGTTAAATTGAAGCTGTTGCTACTGCATGCTACACTATGAATAGAGTTCTAACGGTAAAGAGACATGGGAAGACATGTTTTGAGTTGTTACATAAAAGGAAACCGATATTTCTTTCTTAGAACCTTTTGGAGCTCCATGCACTATGATCGACCCACATGGAAAGTTTGGTCCCAAGGCTATCGAAGGTTTCTTTCTTGGATATGCTACTCCTAATTTCCGGGTGTGGAATTTGTCTTCAAAGAAGATTGAAGAATGGGGTGAAGTCAAGGTTCAGAAATATACAGAAGCTACAAGAGCTCCAGGTGCTCCTTGGATGTTCGACTACGATGGGCTATTTGACTCCTTAATTGCCAACTTTTGATGATGCAATAGCTGCTGCTCAGATGTTATTGGAAAATGATACTGCAGTAGACTCATCATTAGTTCGACCAATTATTGTTAACCCTCAAGTGTCGACTTCGGTTAACAATCTTGTTCAAAATGAGGAATTCGAAGACGCTGCAGATTATAGTGTTTCATCAGAAGATGATGAGTTTCACGATGCGAATGAAGCTACCTCTGGTGCAGTTCTTGGATTATGGATGGTACGTCAAATATTCAACCTCAAGGAACGACTGATGGTCAGGCATTTACAACGTCATCAAATCCAGCTCTCGATGTAACTGTTGATCTGAATATCAACAATTTGGATATCAATTCTCGAGTTCCTGATGTGCCAAAACTCGTATTCATAATATACATCCTCAGCTGAATATTATTGGACATGTCCAGAGTGGTGTAAAGACTTGTAATCAGCTTCGAAATAACCAGAATGCTGGATTGTATTCGGAAATCAGGGAATCTGGTGGTCTGAATGATTGGTCTTTTGCCTGCTATGTGTGCCAAGTAGAACCAAAATCTTGGAAGGAAGCAATTAAAGAAGACTCGTGGGTTGAAGCCATGGAGGAAGAACTTCAGCAATTTCAGAAGTTAGGCGTCTGGAAATTTGTTGACAGGCCTAACGGCTACAAGAATATTGGTACACGATGGGTGTACAAGTGCAAGAAGGATGACCGAGGTGTTGTTGTGAGAAACAAAGCGCGATTGGTTGTTCAAGGTTTTAATCAGGTCGAAGGGATCGATTACAATGAAGTTTATGCACCGTTGCACGACTTGAGGCCATAAGAATCTTTTTGGCTTATGCGTCCTTCAAGAAGTTCACCTTTTATTAGATGGATGTGAAGAGTGCATTTCTTCATGGTGTGGTAGAAGAGGAAGTATATGTTGAGCAACCGGCAGGTTTTGAAGATCCACTCCATCCATGACAAGGTTTGGCTTCTCAAAGGCGTTATATGGTCTTCATCAAGCTCCGAGGGCTTGGTATGAAACGTTGTCTACCTATCTGTTGAAGAATGGTTTTCGACAAGGCCTGATCGACGTACTCTTTCATCAAGGAACAGGATGAGGACTTGCTACTAGTACAGGTTTATGTTGATGACATTATTTTTGGGTCTACCAACACTCGAATGTGCAAAGAATTCGAACAGGTTATGCAGGAGAAGTTTAGATGAGCGCTATGGGAGAAATGACTTTCTTCTTAGGTTTACAGGTTCAGCAATCAAAGGAAGGGATTTTATCCATCAAACCAAGTACGTTCGGAGATATTCTCAAGCGATTTCAGATGGATGACTCAAAGCCTTTGGGAACTCCATTAGCTCAAAATCATGGGATTACTCCAGACGGAATGGGTGAACATGTAGAACATCTCTCTATCATGCTATGATCGGATCTCTCATGTATCTTACTGCTTCAAGACCCGACATAATGTACCAAACATGTCTTCTGGCACACTATCAGTCTAGTCCTGAAGGTTTCTCATTTGATGGCTGTGAAAAGGATCTTTCGTCATCTAAAGGGTCGTTCTGACACTTGTCTATGGTACCCTAAGGATGATAACTTTGATCTGACAGCATTCAGTGATTCTGATCATGGCGGCTGCAAAATCGATGCAAAGTCAACAACAGCAGGATGTCAGTTCTTGGGAAATCGCCTAGTCATGTGGCAATGCAAAAAAGCAGACTTGTGTAGCTACATCAACATGTGAGGCTGAGTATATTTCAGCTTCTAGTTGCTGCTCTCAAGTTCTATGGATTCAACAACAAATGCCCGACTATGGTTTCCAATTTCTTACTACTCATATTTTTGATGATAATGAAGCTGCTTTATAGATCACTCGGAATCCTGTACAACATTCAAAAACAAAACACATTGAGAATAAGTATCATTTCATACGAGATTGTTATGAAAAGAGACTTATCAATGTTGTTAAAATCCACACTGATCACCAACGTGCCGACCTTTGTACCAAAGCCTTTGATAAATCACGTTTTAATTATCTACTTTTGGTCAATGGCATCAAGGTGAAACCCGAGTAACTCAACCATGGCTAACTATTTTTGTATATACTTTTTTAAAAATCCAAAACTACAAATAGATTTTCAGTTTTATATTTTCGGGGGAGTAAATTTCAAGAAAATACAAAAATATGTCTTTTATTTACCTTCTTTGTTTAAGGGGGAGAAAAATTCAGAAAAATACAAAAACATTAAAAAATAAAAAATGAGTTTCTTGGATAAGTTGAAGATGATGAAATTCACCGGTAAATCTATCAGAAATGGTCAAAAGAATAGAAAGAAGATTGATAAGTAGCTTGTCTTATGATATATCGGTAGGCTCACAATAAGATTAAAATGTGCAGGTTGATATAAATTTAACAGACAGAACGACAGGTGGGAACCATTCATTGGCATATGGTCTTGGTACCGAAATTTCGTTTGATAGAGTGCGGAGGTTCTGAGATATACAGTCTTTATGCTGGCTTATCATCTGGGTATCATGGTTGAATCTTTTGCCGAAAAATAACGGTGGCGCAAGTCTAGAACTTCCATGATATCATAATACGTGTACATACTGCATTCGACCATCAAATAAGTGATAAAAATATCACATCCCCAAAATAAGTGATAAAATATCACAGCTTTATGCGAGAGCTAAGTTCGTCTCTTTGTCGGTACAATGGTACTAACCTGTTCACGGTCTTACTCCTGTGCCCTGCATGCGTATGAAAATCAAATTCCTCATCAATAAATGAGTAAATCACAAAGGGCTTGTTTTCAATCATAAATAAGTGAGTATCTCATATCATTCATATACGACAAAACAGCTGATAAAGCAGTATACTCACCGGTAAGATTTTCTCTCGTGCATATCTTGATACGGGAATGTGTCGTATGTGGTTGAACACCGGCTAGTAAGTATAAATCCATACCTTAATCATATCTCCTAATCTTGATTACATCTGATAACTTTGAGCTTACGTGGACAACAATACCAATAATCATAGTTAAATTCTAATCTATTTAATTTTGAAAACCAAATACCGTTTTTGACAAAGATTAAAATGCTGGTATGATTCCTTTACCTTGAAACTCGAAAAAGATTGTTAAATAGATATATAGTTTATTTGTAAATTTAGTTTTTAAGTCTAGTTTACTTAGTTTCTTATGTAATTACTTTTTGAAAGTTAGCCAAAGTTGATACTCGAAAATTTTCTACCAAGATACGCCAAAAACCATCTGTTTGATATCACAACTTCATAAAGAAATATCTTGCAACAAGTAATCCATCAAAAGAAATCCAAAATCTGAAATTCGTTTGAGTGTGTGTATCTCATACGAATGAACCTAGTCATTTGATTTGACTTGGTCACTTGTTTTTCTCAAATCTGCTGCATCTGGAATTCATACAAAGATTTTATGATAAGTCTTTCGTGTGTATCCCCTGAGAAAGTTGTGTTCTAATTATATTTGTTTATTGAGTACAGATTGATACAATAGAACATAAACAAAGACCAGCAACAAAGAAATCTGACAAGTCAAAAGAGGAAACAAGAAAGATTTAAAGGTTCTTAGAAGTTCGAAGACCTGATGCTCTTATCATTAGATAGTAGATCTATCAATGAATAGCAGATCTTCAGGGAGGAGTTTGTTGATACTCCAAACCATTCTATGTGAAGACCAAAGACCAAGACGAGACAAAGCAACATCAAAGGGGGAGTTTGTTGATACAATTTTGTGTCTGTCGCTTGTTCTTAATTATAGTGGTAATTGTACGGTCTTTGCTCAAGTGTCTGTATAGGTTTGGTCATGTCGAATAGATCGGGATATCCTTCTATCTTGATCTAGTATGACATCTTAGCTTGTCTGTGTTAATTAGTTGCATGTGTGATACTGATGAATCTTGGAAACATCAAGTCTACACATATTTTCCTGAAATAAGGATTCTTGTGCAAGTCAGAGTTTTCGTACGAATCAGGTGATTCGTAAGAAATTCTTGAGTAACAATTGTGTTACTTGTTTCGTACGAAATAAGTATTTCGTACGAAACAGTGTCACGTACCAAATTCTGAGTTGTGTCTTGTGTGAAATAGTGTGTTCCATATGTCTAGAGTCGTGATTCGTACGAAACTAGACAGACACTATATAAGCAGACATGCACCTCTCAGTGAGGGTGAACTAGTTGACTCGCGTGTGGGGTTAGACTGACCAGACTAAAGAACGAGCTAGCAAACTGATCTTTTAGTGAGATCTCTAAGTTAGCATTTCTGGTGTAGACGAAGACACAAGAACACAGCAAGTTTGTTTGAGTCATATGAGCATTGTGTGTATATGTTTGTACTTGTTCTCAATCATTAATCAAGATAGTGAATCTTTGGTTACCCCGTGTTCTTTACTTTGCTTGGTTGCATGCACACTTGGATTCAGCACTTGTATGTGTGTCATATGAACAAGGAACTGGTTTAACACCATCCGCAGGTGGACCTACATTCAACTAGAAAGAGTCACATAGACATGACTCGTGTTTGATTAAGTGAAAAAGGGAACTATGTACTTGGATTGTTACAATGGATGTTGTTACCCGATGACCAATTAACTAATATCCAACCCTTAAACCTTCCCGTGATATCTCGATTGTCAATGACAACAATAACGTACGATTAAAGCAAGGATTAAAACATCAATCAACAATTTATAAAAAAATATCCAAACACCATAACAAACTACAAATATTGCAAGTCTATTATTCTAGAAATTAGAAATCAAAACACAATTGTTCAAGCAAACCTTCCACCTAGGATGATCACAATGAGTTTAGCAACTCATGATCTTGCAAATCATCACACCTTCAATTGTAATATTCATAGGAATCAACGACACAAAAGTAAATGTTTATAAATTGTGTGGAACCCACAAGAACACCAAATTTCGCTTCTAAGCTCTGCCAAAATCTTTCCAATGTTTGATATGTCAAAAGACCCTTCAAAATCGAGTTAAAATGGGCAGTTATACTTTTCGCGCTGCTGACCACCGTAAGCTACGGCGCCCACCGTAGCTTATGGTGGGAAAAATTCTCTTACGGTCCAGAGGGTCTGTCTTACGGTGCATGAAAATTTCAGGCACCACCATAAGCTACGGTGCCCCACCGTAGCTTACGGTGGACATCAGATTTACCCTTTTTGCCCTTTAATCAATTCCACAAGTCTTGGTCTCCTACTAGCGAAGTACAAGCCCCCGACAAAGCACGTTAAACTCGCTTGTTTATGCTCTTCGGTACCTGCAAAGCCATATACACCAAGATATCAAATCATAACAATTAACTCATTTAAGTGAGGAATATTGATCGTTTTAAACCATTTATGGGTTGTCCAATGGACCACCCGTCAGTGACCAAGGTGTTCGGAAAATTTTTTTATTTGTTTTTGAAAATTGTATATAGAAATAATTTCGTCAACGTGAACCGACTGATGAACCGTCCAGAAGCCTTAAATATGAAGACTGAGAAAGAAAATAATCATGCTTCTATTTTTTTTATTAAAAGATCACTACAAGGTTACAAGACTTCAATATATTAGCGGGACATTATGAAGTCTACAAGATACAAATCAAAGACTTGTGTTCATAAGATAATATAACTTATGAACACATTAAATATCTCAAAATTGTGTTAGCTTTCAATAGAAAAAAAGGAGCAAGTTGGTATACAAAGAAGATACGCCACATGACACATGGATGGGCACACAAACCAACATTCTATCAACCAATTTTAATTAAGATAGTGCAAGTTGAATCTCAATAAATAATAATTCTTTCGTAGGAATTATGTGTGTCATGTGAAGTAAATTTTCTAAATAGAGTTTCATGAGAATTACCCCCTGGATTGTTCTATGGGGTGATATTCAAGATTCGAGTTTATTCTCGGATTGACCCTTTCTTCTTTGTTTGATTCCGCCAAACAAAGATTAATTCTTGTGTTCATAGATTGATACATTTATTTATAGAGTTAATAATTGAAGAAACCCCACTCTCATTATCTCTATTTTATTTTTTTGACTGTTTATATATTTCACAAACACCCGTCTCTACGATTGAAGAACATTGCATCATTCGTACAGGATCAGAAAAGGGAACAAACAAGAAGTGATGGCATATTTTTGAATCAACTCTATTGACAAAAGGTACTATTGACGGAACTCTATTTCTGAAAACTCACAAGGGTCACACTTTGTTCATTCAAATCTATGTTGATGACATTATTTTTGGATCAACTAATGAAAAATTTTGCAAAAATTTTTAAAAACTAATGACCAACCATTTTGAAATGAGCATGATGGGTGAATTAAACTTCTTCTTGGGCTTACAAGTCAAACAAAGAAGTGATGGCATATTTTGAGTGATCAACATATGTCGGGACAATTTTTAAAAAAATATTCACTTGAAAATTGCTTTAATTCGAAAACTCCCATAGCAACTTGAAATAAACTTGATTCTGATCTAGATGGCAAAATTGTTGATATTAAAACCTATAGAGGAGTGATAGGATCATTGTTGTATCTAATGTCCAGCAGACAAGATATAATATTCTCCACATGTTTTCTGGCTAGATACCAATGCAATCCTAAAGAGTCCATTTGAAAGCTGTAGAAAGGGTTTTTAAGTATCTAAAAGGCACATCAGAACTTTGTTTATGGTATCCTAAAGATACAAATTTGGAACTAATCGTATACACAGATGCAGATTATGTAGGTTGCAAAATAGACAGAAAAAACACATTTGGTGCTTGCCAAGTGTTGGGAGAAAAGCTAGTCTGTTAGGAAAGCAAGAAACAAAATTGTGTCTCCACATGAACAGCTAAATTAGAATATGTTGTAGCAGCCAGGTGTTGTTCACAATTGTTATGGATGCAAACTCAGATGAGGGACTATGGAGTAAATATGACCAAAATTCCAATATGTGATTCAAAGAGTGCTATTGCCAATACAGAAAATCCAGTGCATCACTCCAGAACGAAACACATCGATGTCAGATATCACTTCATAAAAGACCATGTGGAAAAAGGTAACATTGAAATGTACTTTGTTCTAACATAAAAATAAATTGCTGATATTTTAACAAAATTTCTTGATGAAAAGAGACATAATTTTCTGATTAGCAAATTGGGTATGGTCAACATAAAATATGAAGAAAATTTAGAAATTTTTTTTCACAAAAATCAAAATTGTGAATCATTAGAAGGTGCTCAGAAATTTGACAGAAATTCTGATGCCTCATCAGAAACTGCATAATTTCACAGAATTTCTTGTGATTTATGAAAATGCATCAAGATCATCAGAAACTCTAATATGATTTACTATCTATGCTTTCTTACACAAATTTATTCCATGCATGCACATCATTAGGATAGTAAATGTACATTATTTTGTCTTTCAAATCTTTGCTCGTTATTTTTGCTCATTTTCATTTAAAAAATAAAAAACAAAAGAATTCGACTACGAATCTCTGAGTCTTAGGGTTGATTATGTCATAAAGCAAGCTTTCTGAACAAAATTCATTGCTCAAATACACTCTCGATTAGTCTTTACAGCTTAGTTATCCACACTTAGAGAGAAGAAGGAGATACATGGGCAAGATAATGATTATATTTCTCGTAAATAGCCGCCTAGACATCAATGAAAAAGACTTTTATGTCATATAATTCTCTTTGCTTCTGACTGAGGATCTTGAGCATTAAAAGATTGTGGAGATAAAAAGAAGGAAAATCTTAAGTTGGTAAATGCCATTTATGTTGAAACTTTTCACTTTCACTTATATATACAACAACCACCTAAAGGTTAACTTCATCTCATCTATCATTGTTATCCTTCTTTTTCTTCTTCTTGCTCAGAAACCTTAATGATCTTATCTTTCATAAAAACCACCCTAAGAATGGCATAAATAAGTGCCACACATTTCCAGCTTTCACTCTACCAAACTCACAACATAAGGGTCCAGAGAAACCTTGATGGATTAACATGGGAAGGATGTGGTGTTATTCTCAACATGCTAATGCAAAGCCCCTTAGCATATGCCTTGTCAGCATATATCTGGATCTACCCAAGTCTACTACAAGAGTTTTGGTGGAATGCACGAACCATCTTAGAAGGAACAAAAGTCTGGATTCACAATCAACTATGGGGAAGGATATCATCCTTAGCGAGGAGATGATCAAAGAGGCTCTACATGTCAATGACAACAACGACGTTGCATTCTTAACTCGCCAAACTCTAGATCAGACCATGAAGGGGATGGGGTACTAAATAGAGAACCGTCCAAGAGCGATCAGCAAATCCGGATTCATCCAATCGTGGCAGTTCTTGGTAACCCAGCTTGGAGTATGTTTCTCTGGAAAGTACGCTAAAATTTCATGAGGTTTCATACATGTTGATGGAGGTGGTAGATGCAATAGTACAAGAAGTCCCCTACAATTTTTCTAAATATCTCATGAAATTTTGAGGGGAACTTGAACCTCTTAGAGCAATTCTGATCTACCCCCGTTTCCTAATAAGAGTGATCACACATCAACTGAACTTCAAAGGAGTTCCAAACTGGTACCCAAGAGCACATGTTATTCTTCAAGAAAACATACACAATACTAGCCTATTCCAACCTCTAACCATTCCGGAGTTGTGATCTATGTATGGATTTTTGCTCAACTTATCTTAATGAAGATTATTTAATTTTTTTGTTTGTAAATATCATATATTTTTCGTAAGTTTTCCTTTATTTCCTTTTTTTGGTGTAAATATTTATCTATAAATGCATCTTTAAAAAATATAGAAAGGCGGAATAAGTTCTAAAGGTTTAAAAAGAAAAATCAAAACAAGGAACCTTATCAGATTCGTAAAGGTATCTAAAACACTCACCAATAGATCTAATAAAATTAAGTCAACTCTGATTCGATTCTGGTAAACTTTTTGAAGAAGTCTCATATAAAAGAGTCAAAACCCTTGAATTTTTCTGGTGACATTTCAAAAGATGGGTCAAAACTCTACCAGATCTCATACTGTAAATACAATGGCATATGGTTTCACACAAAAAAAAGTGAGGGAACTAAAACAAAAAGGAATAAACTTAAGTTTATCAGAAAGAAAATATTTTGACATATAGAAAAAATATCTAATAAGACAAAGTCCTAAATAACTTCAAAATCTGGTTAGTTAATCTTCAAAAAAAAGGAATAATAACGATGAAAACAGAGAAAAAACTGTATGAATTTTAAAAAAACATTACTCTTGATTATTAATTGTTAAAACTTTTTCAACAAAATATTCCTTGAAGAAAAGAACAAAAGTTGGACTTCCATCAGAAAATCATGTGTAAGTGATATCTCTGAAACTCAACTCATTCCCTCTCATCTCAAAAAATAATAAAAAATCGCACTCTATCAAGGTGGAACTCTTATTTCTTATGACTTTTTGATAAGAATAATGATTAGAATATTTTTAATCTCTACATCAGATATACAGACACATTTCTGATGATGTCTTCAAATTGAATTTTGCTTTTAAAAAATGGAGAAGAAATGTCAGACTCTAGAAAAGAATATCACTTGACCTTCTTTCTAAAAATGGGTCCCACCAAAGGTAAAATGTACAATTTGGCCGTTAGTATTCACCAATCAAAGATTATCTTCAAAACTATCAAAAAGATATATCAAAAAAATTGGAGATACATCAAAATTGGGGATATACCAAGAGTTCTCAAAAACGTTTTGGATAAAGTTTAAATATCATTTTTGTCATATCCAACTTAAATACTAACCACCTACGATCCAACACACGATCTCTATCCCACAAACCCTATATATACACCATTCAAAAGGACGAGAAACAAACCTGCAACCTCGAATCTCACAAACCCTAAAAACCTTACAATTTTTGAAATGCAAATTCAACTCACCATGCCCGCACCAAACCTCGTCAATCTTAATATCCCAGCTATTGAACACTTTGTCCCATTCATCAGGGATGATGAATTTCTACCGACGAAGGAAAACAACCTATTGATGAACACCAACCATGAAGAACACAACGAAAAATGCTAAATTTTGGTCGAATTCCTACTAAGATGTCCGATTGCTCAAGCTATGACCAAAACCAAAGACGTACCAAAAAACATTATCTAGTAGCTTGTTAATACACTTAGCAAGACTGATGTGAATGAAGTCACAACCTATCTCTAGGGTAACATCTTTGCTATCATTACTCCACAAAGAATCAGGGAATGTTTAGAACGTCCAATCAATGACAACTACATCGAAGCACCTACGTAAGGAGGAGTTGTTAGGACAACTTGATGATCTGTTGGGATATGCAAGAAACATTTCCTTAATTGGGGAATTTAAAAGGAATGAGCTACCTGCCTTCTTGCAAGTGATGATGGAAACTCTAACCAAGCGCCTAACTTCAAAAAGGGGCATGATCAAATTAAAATAAATGTTATGACAATCATGTATGGACTCATCACTTGGACCAAACATTGATGTGGAACAGAAATCTTCAATTGATGAAAAGATTTGTACTATCCAAATCTCATAGAATTAGCTCTCATATAACTTTTCCCAGATTCTTGTCAATCATCATAGCTGAAACATTTGTTGCAAGCGATGTTGAACTTCCTATATCAAAAAACATCTGGAAATGATATGTAATGAAATTGTGGTGTGCAACACTAGCCTTGAAATCCAGCAGAGATGTACCCAACCTACGAGAAAGCATGATGAGCCTGATAGCTGAAGACTCACCTTACAAGATACAGCACATGGCAATTCAGAACAGAAGATTGGAGCATACTAAAGTTTATGACAACAGCTCTTCATTAGATCATGATGATCAAGGATCATTGGCTCCATAAGCTAATGAAACAGAGGATATTTTTTAGGATGTTTTGAGACCGTTGATACTTGAGTTTAATAGTTTAGAGCTTGTTTGATATAGTTAGTAAATCTAGAGGGGCTAAATATGTAATTTGTGATATTTGTAATAGGAGCGACGTATTTAAAGTACCAGCGTATTTAATAAATACGCTGGGTAGTCAGGGTGTGTATATATATGCTAATCAATGAAACCCTAGTCCAAGGTTCTTGGACAGATTTTGGTGATTGCTCTTGTGTTGTGCTTGTTGATCTTGTGCTTAATCCAAAATATCAGGTGCATTCAGTGATTATATCCTTTAATATTCCATATACAACACTTGTTGTTTGATCCACACAAGATTCTTCATCTTCATTTTGGGTTTTCTTAACTTTTGCACATTCAAACAACTAATCTATAGTTGTTTGAGTGATAAAACAATCAACCACTGTGATCCAAATCTGATTTGGGACTCACAATTTAGTATCAGAGCCTTTGTGCTCTTGATTGTTTGAGTTTTGTTAAGATTCTTGAAGTTTTGAAGGTTTTTTAAAAAGTTTTCAAAGTTTCAAGGTTTTTCAAATTATTGGACTTAAAATTGCTTAATCTGGTGTGTTTAATCATTGGGTTGTTGTTAACCAGTGTTGTGGTAAACATTTGGGTCATTTTGGTACAAAGAGACATGGATTTTGAGTCGTTTTTGGGTGATTAGAGGGTTTTTGTTCGTACTTAAACCTATTGGCATATTTATCTTTGAAGTCAGCATAGATAAACTTGAATACATCGTTTTTAAATTTGAAAAATCGCGTAATTAACAAATACGCTGGCCTAACACCAGCGGATTTGTTGATTTCAAGCGATATAGTGTCAGAGTAATTAATCGAAGGCGACTTCGAAGTCAGTGATAAAAATCCTCAACGATTTTATCATGGTGATTTAGCAATTTTCGCAGGTTAAAGTCGCCAGGCATCTCCAGCGTATTTGTTTCTTGCAGCGTATTTGTTCTCTGATCAAGATTTTGAATTCAATATCAACCAATATGTCTCTCAATCAACCCTTAACCCAATAGCCTAAGCCGAATTGGAGATAGGAACAGTTATGCGACCTCCTTAGCTGAAAGGATCTAAAGACTTTGGTAGTTGGAAGAAACGAATCAAAGCGTTCTTTGAGTATACCGACTATACTCAATGGATGCCTGTCACAGTGGGACCACACGTTCCTATGATAATTCGCGATGATGTTCGAACAATCAACGAGACACTTCAACTTTCACTGAAGAGACAGAATCTCTTCAACGGTCATAGGCTCATGTGCTCTAACCATGGCTTGTCTAAGACGACAACAATCTGTTCGAAGAATACACTTCAGCTCATGAATTGTGGTTAGCTCTTATTGATCAATATGAAGGGAACGAAGAGTTGATGGATAACAAGAGAGATATGGTTCAGAAAGAATACGTCATGTTCGGGAGTGTTCGTGGTGAAAGCTTGTCAGATCATATCAGTCGATTTTGGGGAGTGCTAACAAAACTGAAGAAAGTGGCAATCCTGTTGCAAACTATGCCTCCATCGAGAAGCTTTTGGACTCTCTCCCAAAAAATGGAGCCTACAATGTATGATGATCAAAAGAACCTTCTTGACCAGCACTCCTCCTGCCACACTTTCAGAATTGATCAACACCCTGAAAGCCTTTGAAATGGATGTTCTCAAGAGAGAAATGAACCAATCAGGATACTCTCAGAAATTTACTCAATCTGCCGCTGCAACTTCTGTTCCCAAAATTTTGGCATTCCTTTCCCCCATAACCTCCTCTGGGTTAAATCTTCAAAGTGCTACCACATCTTACCCTAACGCTTCCGCAAGCTCTGCATAGGCCTCATCATCTAACGAGAAGGCTACTATGGCCGGTGAGGCTCGAGCACTCAAGATATCAATTGAACATGTTGCTTTGTTTAACACCTTCCTTTGTAGTTATGAAGCTCTCATGTAAGGTGAGCTAAAAAGGGACCTTCTCGCTGCTGAAGACATGTATCAGGTAGATCTGGATGATATGGAGGAAATGGATTTGAAGTGGCAAATGGCGATCATCACCCTGCGGTTAAAGAAGTTTCAGGACAAAACGGAAAAGAGACTGGCACTTGGAAAAGCTGGTTTTAACAAATCCAAGCTAAGATGCTACAAGTGCAAGAATCTGGGTCACTTCAAGAGGGAGTGCCCACTGCTAAAAAATGAAAATGCTAAACTCGTTTCGACAAGAAGGCCAATAGCTATCGAAGGGAGTAATAATGTTGCTGATAATAACCCAAAAGCTTTAGTGGTGGAAGACTATGACTGGGCAGAAGAAATAGCTAAGGTAAAAGAAGAAGTTGACAAAGCTCTCATGGAAAAAATCTCTACTGCTCCTGTCTCATCTTCATCAAATTGCATGGAGAAGTAGACTGCTAGAATTCCCAAGGATGACAAAGGATTAAAAAGCATAATCAATCCTACTGAACCGACTTCAGATAAGGGAAAGCAGGAGGCTGAGAGAATCGATTCTAAAAAGACAGCCCAAGAAGCAACCAGCTACAATAAGAGTAAGAAAGCTGGAACTTCTACAGCCGCCATGAAAGCAGAGTCTACAAAAGACACAGAGGACAAGGATTTGAATAAAATGCAAAAATGGCTTTGAATGATCATGGAATATATTGGCACGTTGATAGTGGATGCTCGAGGCTTATGACCGATTTGAAGGATCTCCTATAGAACTTTCGAGTCATCGATGGCGATTTCGTATCTTTTGCTGGAGATGAAAAGGGAGGGAAAATTGTTGGAATGGGTGACGTCGTATTTGAAGCACTTACATTAGAGAATGTAAATTATGTTCCAGAATTATGTTATAATCTGATGAGCGTATCTCAAATGTGCGACAAAGGAATCTCAATGTTATTCAACAATGTGGAATGCTTATTCCTCAAACCCGAATATTCCGTTCCTGCCAAAATGATTATGCTCACAGATCCTCGTCAAAACAACACCTACGTTCTCAATATGAAAAACGCCAAATCTAATGAGCATATGACGTGTCTATTTCAAAAGCTTCAGAGTCGGAATCATTGCTTTGGCATAGGCGATTGGGCATGTGAACTTCAAAAATATGAATAATCTTTTCAAATTAAATTTAGTAAGATGATTGCCTATAAAAGAATTTCCATTTACAGAAAAATGTATTGCATGTGCCCAAGGCAAAACAACAAAAAGTTGCACAAATCCAAAGCAGTGAATACGATACCTGCTCCATTGTAATTGCTGCACATGGATCTTTTCGGCCCTATATGTGATAAAAGTTTGGCAAAAAGATCCTATTGCCTGGTGATTACAGATGATGTCTCACGTTTTTCATGGGTATACTTTCTTGAAGCCAAAAGTAAAACAGCATCCACTATCAAGAGCTTCATTTCCCATGATTGAAAATGTGATCAAGCTGAAGGTCATATATGTTAGAAGTGACAACGGATCGGAATTCAAAAATCAAATGTTTATCTCCTTCTGTGAAGAAAAGGGAATACGCCTTCAGTACAATGCAGCCCGAACTCCTTAGTGGAATGGAGTAGCAGAACAGAAGAATAGAACACTCATTGAAGCTGCTTGAACTATGCTGGTGGACTCCAAGCTTCCTATCATTTTCTAGGCAGAAGTAGTTAACACAGCATGCTATGTTCTGAATCAAGTTCTCATCATTAAACCTAATGGAAAAACGGCCTGTAAACTTCTTTTCAAAAGGAAGCCTCTGATAGTTTTCTTTAGACCGTTTGGATATTCTTGTACACTCCTCAACACTGAAGATAATCTCATCAAGTTTGAAGTAGTCAGTGATGTATGCTACTTCATGGGTTATTCATCTTCTCAAAAGGCGTATCGAGACTACAACAAACGAACCAAGATGGTGATTGAATCATATTACGTCGACTTTCAAGAAGGAAACTCCACCAACACTGGAAGTTCTCCAAACTGGTTTTATGATGTAGACGTTGTATTCAACACTTTCGACATTGATGAACCATTCACTGAAACCCAACCTGCCAAAACAACCCCTATAGAGCCATTATTTGATCCTTCAGCTATTGGTTTCACTCCTTTTACAACTCGTTTCACCCCAGTCTCTGCCGATCCAATCCTTCCTATTGACGAAGTTAATGACGACACTTCGGCTGAGAATGCATCTGCATGTGATGCTTCTTCTTCACAGTCGATTGTGGATGATCCACCTAAAGGAAGATGAACCTCAAATTATCTACGTCGACGAGCACTTCTCCAATCTACCTCAACAAATTGAGACTCACACCAACGTAGGATACAAGACAAATCAAAATAATCCAATTGAGAATGTCATTGGTTCCGTGGAAGATAGAGTTCGAACTCGTGGTCAAACACACACCATCAACACTAGATTGTATGCATCTTTTCATTAACAGTCAGTACCAAGATACATTGAAGAAGCCGTTCAAGATTCTAGGTAGATGCAGGCAATGCAAGAAGAGTTATCTCAGTTTCGTAAACTCAAAGTCTGGGAACTCGTTGATCTACCAGACGGAAAATATCCGATTGGCACCAAGTGGGTATTTCGTAACAAAAAGGACGATCATGGTGTAGTCATCAAAACAAGGCAAGATTGGTACTTCAAGGCTTCTGACAGGAGAAAGGTATTGATTATGAGGATGTTTTTGCTCCGGTAGCATGTTTGGAAGCTATTAGAATATTCTTAGCCTATGCTTTATACAAAAACTTCAAGGTGTTTCAGATGGATATGAAGAGTGTGTTTCTATATGGGAAAGTGAAGGAAGAAGTCTACGTTTGCCAACCTCCAAGTTTTGAAGATCCACACTTTCCTGCACGATACTATAAGCTTGACAAAGCTCTCTACAGTCTTCATCAAGCTACTCGAGTCTGGTATGAGACTTTGTCGATATATCTTTTGGAATGTGGGTACTCCAGAGGTAAAATGATATGACTCTCTTCACGAAAAGGATCGGAGATAATGTGATGCTGGTGCAGATCTATGTAGACGATATTAGTTTTTGGATCAACTAATGAGGCCCTATGCAAGGAGTTCGAGAAGGTATGAAGGCAATGTTCGAGATGAGCATGATGGGAGAACTCACGTTTTTCTTAGGATTAAAGGTGAAGCAGAGAGAAGACGGTATCCTCATTCATCAAGAAAAATACATCAGGGATATTCTCTCTAAGTACAGCATGAACGACTGCAAAATCGCAAGCACACCATTTGCAGCTCAGACAGAACTCACATCTGATCTTTAAGGAAAATCTGTGAAGCAAGTCCTTCTATCGCTCGATGATAGGCTCGTTGATGTATGTGATCGCAAGTAGGCCTGGCATTATGTAGGCTGTTTGCCTCTGTGCAGGATTTCAGACGGATCCAAAAGAATCTCATGAAGCTGCTGTCAAACGAATTTTTCGCTATCTGAAAGGAACACCAAACTCGGACTTTGGTATCCTAAAGATAGTAATTTTTATTTAATTGTTATTCTGACAGTGATCATGCAGATTGCAAAGTGACAGAAAGTCCGTCTCTGGTGGTTGTCAATTCTTAGGAAATCATCTCATATCATGGCAAAGCAAGAAGCAGACAATAGTTCTGACATTACTACTCAAGCCGAATATACAACAATTTACAGTTGATGCTCACAAGTTCTTTGGATTCAAAATCAGTTGCTGGATTATGAAATCAACATATGAAGACTCCGATATTCAACGACAACAAGCATGTCTAGGATTTGTGAAGAATCCTATCCACCACTCCAGAACAAAGCACATCGAAATTCACATTCATGCGATCAGAGATGCATATGAGAAAGGATACATTCAAATAGTGCGGTGGATACCATGCAACAAAAAGCTGATATTTTCACAAAAGCCTTCGGCAAAACCCGCTTCAACCAGTTGGTAACCTGATTGGAAATGGTTAATTTCCTTGAGTGGAAATGACTTGCGTTCTTATAAGTGTTTTACTTTTGCTAAAAAAATGTTTGCCCAACAAAAAGATTTTTTGCAAGTTCAAAATTTCATTTTCAATTTCGAAATCAAATTTTAAGGGGGAAGTTTTCCAGAAAATTGCATAATTTCTTTTAAGATTTGATCTTTCGATTAATACCTGCTTAAGAAATGATAGAAAACTGCTGACACTTTGTTTGTTCTTAAAATAGAAATCGATTGGGGTGCCAAGCAACGACGTGTCAGTAGATTCAGCAATACCATCGAGTAAATGCGAGTTCGCGACAAAAGTTAGCGCTTACACAAGAATTCTTGACACCAACAATGTTGTGCAACTTGCGGGTAACACGTTGCGTCGTATGGCTTAATGGTTTTAATCTTGCATTGATAGATTGCCAAAGTCCGAGATTTCAGGGTCTTTATATTGACTAATCATTCGGGGATATCATAGTTGCTCTTCTGCTGCTTCAAGATATATGTTGACCTAGACACAATTATGATATCTTTTCAAAAGAGCCAAATGTGGCCAAAACCCTACACAGATGAAGCTCTCATTTGAGAATCATTCAAGAGCTTAAATTGTACCGTCTAAGGTATTTGTCTTAGCCCCGTTAGACATGTCTCTTGTACGAAAGTACTGACTGATCACAATTGTCTATCGTTGAATTTCAAAAATGAATAAAGTCAATATACTCACCAGCCATGAGGAATCTTCATGCATACCTTGATCGCGGGGGTACGTCCTGATGTGGGACTCACGGGCACAACATTCTAATAGTCTAGCTTGAGTGGGGGCCATTGCAATTCTTGTCAAAATTACCACAACGTGATAAAACACTCACTGAAAGCATGTTGAAAGAAAGGTGCATGGATTTAAAGGAACAAACATACTGACAATTTTTCTTGTGCCTTAATCGTTCAATACTCGAAATTACTTTACAAACTAACAATGTGTTGCCAGTATAATCTTTTGTAGGAAAGTCACAGGATCCGGATTAGTAAGAATTATGTGAAAAAGGAAGCTTCGTGTCTCTAAAAATGATTTTCAGGGTTCAAATTGCAAATTTGTGTTTTTCTTAAACTTATTCTAAATTTTTGCACTATTTTTAACCTAAAAGGGCACGTTTTTCGAGAAAGATTAAGATTTTCGAGCGTATTTGTTTTAAAGCTCTTAGACTTGAAGAAGCCTCATAAATAAACGTAGGCCGGGTAGTTATCATTCCAGCGTAATTACTAAATACACTAGAAGATAATCTTGTGTATATATATATATATATATCAGATCAGTATGTGCTTCGTTTTCAAAAACTCATCTTCTTCTTCATTCATACCGAAACCCACTACATTTCAAACATCATCTAATCATTTGAGTAGTTGGTTTGGTTAAGATCGATCTCGTATGGTTTCTTTGTTTAAGTCATGATTGTCTATTTATTATTCATCATAAACCACGTACAAAATCGATAAAAAATCATTGAGAATGGTTAAATCAGTATTCAAAGTTTGAAGTTTGGGTTTAGCAAGAAACTTTTGAAGCTGGCATAGTTATTTTGAATGCAGCGTAATTAATTCGAATGTGGCGTATTTACGCAAAAGACAGGTGATCGCGGCTTTAAGTCTTGAACACGAGTTCAAGCAACTGGCGCATTTGACAAATACGTCGGTCAACCAGCGTAGACAATCCTCTACGCTAACTACTTTCTCAAAACAAGACTTAAATACGCGATACATATTCAGCGTAAATAAGCCACTACCGGCGTATATGTCACTGTGTCTTGTGTATATAAGTAGCCTATCCGGCGTATATAGTATACATATCCGACGTAATTATCGGTGTAAATACCAGCGAAATTATTTTTCAAAAATCAATATTTTCAAATTTTTTATATATTATCGTGTGTCTATATATATATGTATATATATATATATCCTTATTAACTGGCTGTCTTGTTTCGTGTCTAAGACCTAACTTCGCTTGTTTTCATGTTTTAGAATGGCTCAACAATTAGTCTGGGATAGCACAAAGAAGCACAATCAGCCAATTACGCTAGTTCCTCTTGAGCCTGATTTTGAAGACGTAATGGACTGGCTGTCAATAAGCGAAATAAGTTATGCTGTTCAAGCTAATCCGAAGATTTACTGTGTTCACATAGAAGAATTTTGGCGAACCGCAAGTGTGAGAACCAAGTCAATCATATCACCGCAACTGTACGCAACAAAGAAATAAAGGTGACAGAAGAGCGAATTTGAAAAGTTCTCAACCTAGGAGACAGTTTTAGTGATCCGATAAAGCTAAGAAAAGAATGAGTGCTAGAAGGATTCCGTGGAATGAACTATATTGGAGATTTTCGAAGCAAGAATGAGATAAAGAAGTTAGGTCTTATAAAGGATTGGAGGTTCATCTTACATGCATTCTCCATGAGCATCTGTCACAAGAAAGGTGGATACGATGGTTTAAATTACGAATGGTCTGCGGCAATGCTAAATCTTTGTACCAATCAGCCCTTTAACATCTCTAGCCTAATTTTTTACTGCCTGTTCGACAACGTAAACAAAGGCGCATGGGCCATGTACCCAACATTTGTACAGTTGCTCATTGATGACCAACACTAGAACATGCCGCATGATGGAAGTCTATATCAGTATGAGCTCCCGAAAGGAAGACAAATCACGGAGCTAAAAACAAAGGAGTGGGTAGTGCTGCATAATTGGATATAAAGAGAAGAAAGACTACCCATTGTTCTGGCTGCACATAATAAGTACCTGGAGAGGGTGAGGCAGGGTAGAGAAGGTTAAGACAAACCTGCTGATGTTGAAGAGGAAGCTGAAGTTGAAGAGGAAATACCACTTATACGCAAACGTAAAGACAAAGGGAAGAAAATGGTTGAAGAAGAACCCTCCAAGAAGAAGAGCAAGAAAGACTCCTCGAACCTAGAGAGAATTATGGGTGACAACATTCGTGCTGGATCAACAAGAGAGGGGAATGAAAAGATGTAGGCTATTCACGCTGTCGCGGAGGCAGAAAAACATGAACAAAGAATGAAAAGGAGAGAGATGACAGAGTCAGAAACACCTGTTGTGGTGACGTTAGAACAGGAGCAGTTAGACCGCTTTATAGAAGGGCTAATAACCGATCCCTTAGAGCCCACTCCAAGCAAGACACCCGCACCAAAGAAACGAAAAACAGGTGAGGATCTTTAAAGGATGTTCCACGCAAGCCCTCCACAATTGTTTAACCTCCTCCTCAAAAAGTTCCTTCAAGACCTCGACCGTTTCAAGACCTGTACGATCGCCTATCCAAAGAAATCGGTATGTTTCCTGCAAAGGAGTTTTGCTTGTTAAAAAATCAAGTAAATGATACTAATGTGCTTAAAGAAAAGCTAAACAGCAATGGAAGAAGAATAAAGAACTACACTTCTATGTCTCTAAGCAAACTGAATTTTTAAGGTTTCAACAAGAGGGGTTGGAGAAATTGCACGAGCTGGTGCAGGATTTATATGCTTCAGCAAACCAGAAACCGAAATATACAAGCAAAGATATCTTCAATTTTGATAGATTTGGAGAAAGATAACATAAACGGAAGGATGACATAGCAGAGAAGAAAAAGAAACGACTCGAATCTGCTGTTGATGTCAGTTTTGATGAAGATAGTGAAGAAGAAGAGGTTGACAGGACTGAAATGCCAAATAAATTTCTTGAGTGAAGTTTAGAGGATGCGGTGTTATATGAGACTGATGATGGAGATAAGTTCGAGCCTCAGCATCCGGAATGGTTCAAGAAAGAAAGAGCAAAAATGCACTCTTTCTTTGGCTTTTTTCTTTCAATTAAATCAAATTGAGCTTTGAAATCAATACCAAACTTCCTAGTCTGAATCTTCTGGAATAAATCCATCTTTCTTTGTCGCGTAGGCGCTCAGCATCATACTCCACAATCAACATTTTTAATCTTTCATCATCTGATCTGTATTCAACCTCAATTCCCCCATCTTATGTTAGATTTTTCAAACCGTTAAGTCTCTATTTAAATCTGGTTCGATCAAATGATTTGGTATAAAAATTTGACTTTTGTTCATCAAGTGGATCTTTTCTATTCGAATCAACTTTTTCTCGTGGCAATCACGGATAAAGTGATGTCGAATTTCTATATTTTTAGTTTTAGAGTGTTGAACCTTACCTTTAGTTATATCGATGGCAGCCTTGTTATCTACATATATAGGCTTATCAAGAAACTACAATCCAAAGTCTCTAATCATTTGTTGTATCCAAAGATTTGGGAACAACTGGAAGCTGAATTGAATTCTGCCTCACAAGTAGATAGAGTGACCGTGGTTTGCTTCTTGCATTGCCAGGTTACTAAGCGTGTTCCGAAGAACTAGCAACCAGCCGTTGTAGATTTGGCATTAAGTTTGTAGCATCCGAAATCTGAGTCAGAATATCCAGCAAGGTCGAAGTTGTCGTCTCGCGGATACCACAAGCCGGTGCTTGGGTATCCCTTTAGATACAAAAATCCGCTTGACTATCATCAAGTGTGACACTCGAGGACTCGATTGATATCGAGCACAATGGCATGTTGGATACATGATGTCTGGTCTAGATGCTGTCAGATGCATTAATGATCGAATCATCGATCCGTATAAGGTTTCATCTATCTTGACTCCGTGTTCATCTGGCCAGATGCCATGATTGGTTGCCAATGGGGTAGATAATGGTGACATTCCCGACATTTCAATTTCACCAAGATATCGTGGACGTACTTCATCTGATGGATGAAGATACCATCAGGCAACTGATGGACCTGAAGTCCCAAGAAGAACTTCATTTCTCCGATTGAACTCATTTCAAATTTCTTTTTCATGACCTCTTCGAATTCCTTGCATAAAGCGTCATTCGTTGACCCAAAGATGATGTCATCCACATAAATTTGTACGATCAGAAGTGTCCGTTTACTTCCTTTGTGAAGAGTGTGCTATCAACATTGTCTCCACTAAAGCCATTGCTTAACAGTTGCTAAGAGAGTGTCTCATACCAGGTCTCAGAGCCTGATGCAACCTGTATAATGCTTAATCTAGTAAGTAAACCTTGTCTATATGCATTGGATCGACAAACCCTTGTGGTTGGTCGACATACACTAGTTCTCTCAGTTTTCCGTAAAGGAAATCTGATTTGACATCAAGCTGGTACACCTTAAAACCTTTCCATGACGCAAAAGCAAGGAAAATGCAGATAGCCTCTAGTGGTGCGATCGGAGCATAAACCATCGTATAATCTACGCCTTCTTACTGATGAAAACCTTTGACAACCAGTCGAACTTTAGTGCGCAAAATCACCCTTGATCGTCTCTTTTGCACTTGAAGACCCTTTTATAGCGTTAGCTTCGTGATTAGACGGTAGGTCAACAAGCTTCAAGATACCAAGCTTTTAAAATTATTGCAGCTCCTCCTCCATTATGTTTACCCAACTTTGTTGACAAGCACTTGTTTGTTTGATTTCGGTTCAATCTGCGAAATAAAATAACGATGTAAGCACATATCTTGAATTGGTGCAATTTTGGTGTAAAAACAACTTAGATCCTTGATGATCTGATTGTGCGTTTTAACTCTAGCATGCAGCTGTCCAATAATATTCTCCGTGGGTGGTATGACAAATTCCTTGGCATTACTTCGTTAGGAATATTCACTTCACTATCCAATTTTTTAATGTTCTGTTCAGCAACCTAATTACTTGTTGAAGCTTCATTCTGATTGCTAGGACCTGCAGATTGATTTAGTAGACTTGTTATCTACTCAGAACCTTCATCGGAAATGGATCCACCATCATTGTTATACGTCGGCTCAGCTTCAGAATCAGAATCATCAGACTGGTTAAAAGAGGGCTTTGTGTTATTTACTTCTGTTCGACGATGAGTTCTGTTTGAGTCGTGCTTAGACCTTCATCAAATCATTTGTGCCAATAGGTGGTTGAGTAACCACTATCGGTCTTGGAACTTCTTCTTTATTAGACCTTGCTATTGTTGATATAACAACACAAGTTCTTCTTCATTTGGTTCTTCTGGCAGATCGAATGAATTCCATAAACTCTTGTCGTTAAACATCAAGGATCACAGCTTTTGAATAGGCATTGTCTATTCTAATATCGACATGTGAGAAGATTAACTTATTTAACCGGGAGTTTCTTTAAACGGAACTAGCTAACCATAACAAATCTCTCAATGATCTGGCACCAAATTTACCCTCAGGTCATGACGACATGGAGATCCAACGGCTCCAAAAAATCTAAATTCGGCTTTTGCTGGTTAGCAACTCAAAGCATGTCTTCCTATAAGCCTTGTGGTTAAAACCCTATTTAACATGTAGCAAGCAGAGGCAACGGCTTCGCTCCAGAAACTAACTGTAACTTTGAATTAGCAAGCATCGTGTATGCTGTTTCGATGAGAGTACGATTCTTTCATTCAGCTACTCCATTTTACTACAGAGTATAAGGGGCGCAGAATTCGTGAAGAATACCTTTATCATTACAGTTATTGAGCATTCGATTATTTTTGAACTCAGTATCACTGTCACTACGTATCCTTCTGAATGGAAGATGGTACAAGTTCTCTAACTTTATAAAGAGAATCATAAGATTTTCAAATGACTCATCTTTACTCTCCTGAAATATAACCCACGAGAATCTCGAGTTATCTTCTATCACAAGAAGTCCATATAGATCACTAGATATACTTTTGACATTTACTAGCCCGAAAAGATCCAATGAAGCCTCTCAAGTTGTAATTTGATCGAATTCAAAAGTTTCGCAGGTGTGATTTCTTATGCTGCTTCCCCTTTTTGCAATTAAGACAAACCACAGTTACATGAAAACTTTTGAGATTAACACCCTCCACCAGATTGTTGTGAACTAGATATTTCCTTTTCTCAAATGGATATGCCCCATCGATGCCATAAGATGGATTCTTTTTCTGTCGCCTTTAACATTCATGTCAAGGAAATAACAATCATTTTCTCATGGAGCGTGCATGAGAATTCACACCTCAGGAATAGAAATAGGCATTCTTTATTATTGAAGTGAGTTGTAAACTTCTTAATACAAATCTGGGAAATGCTTAGTAAGTTTTTCTCTAATTCAGCAATATAGTTGACTTTGTCGACGAGACCACACTATTGGAAAGTTTTCCTTATCCGACTATCCTTCCACCTTGATTTCCCGGAAACCCTACATAGCCTCCACGAATAGATTTTACATCATAATGTAAGGCCCGCATTCCTGTCATGTGACGAGAAGCTCAAGTGTCCATTATCCATTTTAAAATTATTGACCTTGGTGTCGGTGCATATTTGTAACAACAACTTAGATTGGGTCTTTGGATATCTTGTAATTAGTAAAACGATAAACAGTTAGCGGATTTAGTTTTGTAATAGTTAGTTGTAGTGATTGGGACAAACCAGACCCAATAATAGGGAGTGGTAGGTGAATTGGGCCTAGTCTAATTTGTAGCCCATGTGGTTAAACCCTATCCCGGTTGCAAACCTGTCTCTATATAAAGAGAGTTTTGCATTAGGGTTAAGGTTGCTCAGTTAATCACTTCAGATAGTTGAGAGAGAATTCGTAAAGAGATTGGCTTGGATGAATTCTTGTGATCTACATTGATTGTAATCGTTGTGATAGATAATCAATAAAGATCGGATTTATTATGATATATGTTCCGACTCGTATTTCTGTGATAATCTAATCTAGAGGATTCCGCACTGTAGATTGGATAGACGATTCTGTGAAGATCCATACAGATTAGGACCTACAATTGGTATCAGAGTGTTAGGCTCTTGTTTTGCTCGGTTCAGAATCGTATTCTACCTCACAAGTAGATAGAGCGACCATGGTTTGCTTCTTGCATTGCCACGTTACAAAGCGTGTTCCGAAGAACTGGCAACCAGCCGTTGTAGATTTGGCATTAAGTTTGTAGCATCCAAAATCTGGGTCAGAATATCCAGCGAGGTCAAAGTTGTCGTATCGCTGATACCATAAGTCGGTGCTTGGGAAACCCTTTAGATATCTGAAAATCCGCTTGACTATCATCAAGTTTGACACTCGAGGACTCGATTGATATCGAGCACAAAGGCATGTTGGATACATGATGTCTGGTCTAGATGCTGTCAGATGCATTAATGATCCAATCATCAATCTGTATAAGGTTTCATCTATCTTGACTCCGTGTTCATCTGGCCAGATGCCATGATTGGTTGCCAATGGGGTAGATAACGGTGACATTCCCGACATTTTGAATTTCTCGAAGATATCGTGGACGTACTTCATATGATGAATGAAGATACCACCATGCAACTGATCGACCTGAAGTCCCCAAAAAACTTCATTTCTCCGATTGAACTCATTTCAAATTTCTTTTTCATGACCTCTTCGAATTCCTTGCATAAAGCGTCATTCTTTTACCCAAAGATGATATCATCTACATAAATTTGTACGATCAGCAAGTGATCGTTTACTTCCTTTGTGAAGAGTGTGCTATCAACAGTGTCTCTGCTAAAGCCATTGCTTAACAAGTGCTGAGAGAGTGTCTCATACCAGGCTCTTAGGGCCTGATGCAACCGTATAATGCTTTATCTAGTAAGTAAACCTTGTCTTTATGCACTGGATCGACAAACCCTGGTGGTTGGCCGACATACACTAGCTCTCTCACTTTTCCGTAAAGGAAAGCTGATTTGACATCAAGTTGGTGCACCTTAAAACCTTTCCATGACACAAAAGCAAGGAAAATGCAGATAGCCTCTAGTGGTGCGACCGGAGCATAAACCTTCTAATAATCTATGCCTTCTTACTGATGTAAACCTTTGACAACTAGTCGAGCTTTGGTGCACGAAATCACCCCCTGATCTTCTCTTTTGCTCCTGAAGACCTTTTTGTAGCGTTAGCATCGTGATTAGACGGTAGGTCAACAAGCTTTTAAAATTATTGCATCTCCTCCATTAGTTTACCCAGCTTTCGTTGACAAGCACTTGTTTGTTTGATTTCGGTTCAATCTACGAAATAAAATAACGATGTAAGTACATATCTTGAATTGGTGCAATTTTGGTGTAAAAACAACTTAGATCCTTGATGATCAGATTGCGCATTTTAACTCTAGCATGCAGCTCTCCAATAATATTCTCCGATGGGTGGTATGACAAATTCCTTGGCATTACTTCGTTAGGAATATTCACTTCACTCTCCAAATTTTTAATGTTTGTTCAGCAACCTAATTAATTGTAGAAGCTTCATTCTGACTAGGACCTGCAGATTGATTTAGTAGACTTGTTATCTGCTCAGAACCTTCATCAGAAATGGATCCACCATCATTATTATACGTCGGCTCAGCTTCAGAATCAGAATCATCAGACTGGTTAAAAGAAGGATTTATGTTATTCACTTCGACTTCGACGATGAGTTCTGTTTGAGTCATGCTCGGACCTTCATCAGAATCATTTGTGCCAATAGGTGGTTGAGTAACCACTATCGGTCTTGGAACTTGTTCTTGATTAGACGCTTGCTATTGTTGATATAACAACACAAGTTCTTCTTCATTTGATCCTTCTGGCAGATCGAATGAATTCCATAAACTCTCGTAGTTAAACATCCAGGGATCACCAGGCTTTTGAATAGGCAATGTGTATTTCTAATAGTCGACATGTTGAGCAAGATTAACTCGGTTTAAACTCGGCATATATTCTCTTCTCAACGGACTAGCGTAACCCATGACAAATCCCTCCACTGATCTGGCACCAAATTTACCATCCGGGTCAACGACCGTACATGGAGATCCAATGGCTCCAAAAAATCTAAATTCGGCTTTCGCTGGTTAAGCAACTCAAAGCATGTCTTCTTATAAGCCTTAATGGTTAAAACCCTATTTAACATGTAGCAAGTAGAGGCAAGGACTTCGCTCTAGAAACTAACTGGTAACTTTGAATCAGCAAGCATCGTGTGTGTCGTTTCGATGAGAGTATGATTCTTTCGTTTAGCCACTCCATTTTACTACAGAGTATAAGGGGCGCTGAATTCGTGAAGAATACCTTTATCATTACAGTTATTGAGCATTCGATATTTTTGAACTCAGTATCACTGTCACTACGTATCTTTCTTATTGAAAGATGGTATAACTTCTCTAACTTTCTAAAGAGAATCATAAGATTTTCAAATCACTCATCTTTACTCTCCTGAAATATAACCCACGATAATCTAGAGTAGCCGTCTATCACAACAAGTCAATATAGATCAGCATATATACTTTTGACATTTACTAGCCCAAAAAGATCTAAATGAAGCCTCTCAAGTGGTAATTTGATAGAATTTAGAAGTTTCTCAGGTGTGATTTCTTATGCTGCTTCCCCTTTTTGCAGCTAAGACAATCTACATTTACATGAAAACTTTTGAGATTAACACCCTCCACCAAATTGTTGTGAACTAGATAATTCCTTTTCTCAAATGGATATGCCCCATCCTTTGATGCCATAAGATTGATTCTTTTTCTGTCGCTTTTGTCACAAAACATTGTGCGGATTTCGAGGTAGTAGATGCGACACTCGTGTCAAGGAAATAACGTTCATTTTCTTGTGGAGTGTGCATGAGAATCACACCTTAGGAATAGAAATATACATTTTTATTATTGAAGTGAGTTGTAAACTTCTTAACACAAATCTGTGATATGCTTAATAAGTTGTTCTCTAATTCAGCAATATAGTTGACTTTGTCGATGAGACCACACCATTGGAAAGTTTTCCTTATCCGACTAGCCTTCCAACTTGATTTCCCGCAAACCCTACATAGCCTCCACGAATAGATTTTACATCATAATGTAAGGCCCGCATTCCTATCTAGTGTCCATTATCCATTTTGAAATTATTGACCTTGGTGTTGGTGCATATTTGTAACAACAGCTTAGATTTGGTCTTTGGATATCTTGTAATTAGTAAAAAGATAAAGAGTTGGCGGGTTTAGTTTTGTAATAGTTAGTTGTAGTGATTGGGCCAAACCAGACCCACATAATAGGGAGGGGTAGGTGAATTGGGCCTTCCAATTTGTAGCCCATGTGGTTAAACCCTATCCTAGTTGCAAACCTGTCTCTATATAAAGAGACTTTTGCATTAGGGTTAAGGTTGCTCAGTTAGTCATTGCGGAGAGTTGAGAGAGAATTCGTAAAGATATTGGCTTAGACGAATGCGTGTTTATCTAGATTGCTTGTAATCCTTATGAATTGGTATCAGAGCGTTAGGCTCTTGTTTTGCTTGGTTCAGAATCGTTACTGTAGAAAAAGTTGGGTTTTTGGACGTTTCTACGGCTGTTCTAGGGTTTCTTCTGCTATTTCGGATAAACACCAAGGATTTCAGATAGAGAACATGTATCACGGATCAGAAAATTTGCATCTCGGATAAGAAAACTTGCATTTTGGAATAGATCAGTGCATCTCGGATCATTGATGCTGATCTCGGATCATCTCAGATCAAACAATGTATTTCAGATAAACTAGGAAGCATCTCGGATCACAGCAGTGCATCGCGGATTTTTAGTATTGATTTCGGATCATCACGGATCATCTCGAATACCATCTCGGATCACTGTTCCGATTTTCCATCTCGGATTGTTAATTCGAGTTACTGTTCCGTATTGGGTACTGTACCGAGCTGAACTCGAAATTATGGAAAGTTAACCAGCTGACGTAATCATAGATAAACGTTTTCGTACACAAAATTTGATCCGTAAACAATTTTGATAAACCTACTGCACGGTTAGACTCATGTGATTTTTAGGAAAAAAAGGTCTTGGACATTACATATCATTGGATTCGTACAGTCAAGACGAGTCTAACGGTACAATTTGGTAATCACACATTTCGGACAAATTTTTAAACGTTTTTAGCGAGCCGGTTTGGTAAAAATGTCGAATAATTCAAACTTGAACTAGTTGTTAAGAATGGAGCATGAGGCATGCACGACTAACAAACCGCAAAAGATGTTGAAGGTAGAGAATTACCTTACATGGAATGACAGATTTCAGTCGTTCATAGAATACCAGGACACACGGATGTGGATCTATATTCAAGATGGGTACGTAAACCGAACTCATGACTTTGAAGGCAGACAACGTGTCACCGCCTATATGAACATGTCAGAGGATGATAAGAGAATGTATGAGTCTTAGAAGAAGGCCTTAGATGCAATAAAGATGTCGTTACCTGATGGCATAAACATACATTCAAGCGATATACCACTTCGAATGAGATGTGGGATACTCTAGAGAAAAGGTATGAGGGCAATCCTGATATGAAGAAAAACAAAGTTGACTGCTGAAGAAGCAATTTGTTGTCTTCAAAGGCATGCGAAATGAGTCCCTTGAATATATCATCACGAGATATTATCATCTAATGTCAGAAATGGACAATTATGACATAGAGGGATACATAGACATTGAGATAAACGATAAGTTACTAGATGCTTTACCTGCCAATTGGGATATTTATACTCTTATGATAAAGGGTGAAGCTGATTATGTAGATAAAGACTTGGAAGAGGTTGTCGGGAAACTAAAAGCTTATGAGCTCAACATGAAGAAGAAGGAAACTAGATATGATCAGGTTCAAGATCCGGGAATTTATAAAGGGATTCCTTCTTCATCCTCCAACAATGCTGAAAGTGATTCAGCAATTACGTTTCTCTCATGTGAAAATGAGTAGGTTGTGACAAATGCTGATAGTGATGTATGTTTTGTAGCTGCTTCGGGAAGATCATCAGGAGCAAATGCTTAAAGTGATTCGGCAACTGTGTTTCTCTTAGTGAAAACAGACAGGGTTTCGCCTCAGTGACACACCAACAACTATGGACACAACACCGAAGCTCAACTATATATAGGACCAAATGGCTCACCCAAGGAGTGGGGTTGTTGACTCGTGCGAGTGGTGCCTCGTACGAGTGACAAGGTGTCACTCGTACGAGCCACAAAACCTTACTCGTACGAGCCATCTAATATACATAAAATCTGACAAATATAAGCCCTATATACACGACCGACATATCCTAGATGTAGGCAATAGACATTGTGCACCAACAACAATACTGGTAATCGTCTTGAACTACTTTTCACGAAAATTAAAAGAAGAATGAACTTATAGTGTGAAACAGTTTGAGTTAGCTGATATGATCTTCTTCACAAGTGATTCTCCCAAAACAGAGTGTTTTTTTTCTTGTTCGTTATTTATTTTTAGAAAATATAAAATTCCAAAAAGATTTCCTTTTTCTTTAAAATTCTTAACGTACGGAAAATGTTTGTTCTTGGAGGAATTGTTACTGATACGGGGAGCTGGTGTTAGAATCTAAGTTCCAATTTTTTTAAGTTGCAGGTCTATTAATGTTGGAGAATTTTTTATTGTTGGATTTGAGTTGAGATTTGCTTAATCTGTGATACAGTTTTACCATCTCTTGAATAATAATAATTTGTTAACTTGTGTTAAAAAAATTTTATGGTTTCTCAAGATGTTTGTTTTATAGTAAACAGATTGAATCAGTGTGTTGCTGAGAAGTTGATGTAAAGAGATGAGGAGTTTGTTGCTGCATGGTAGAACCCTCTTTCTACATTGCAGACGCAGTTGAAGAATTTGAAGATTTGGTGATTGGATGCATCAGCTTAAGGGGAGTATGTTGCTGACAGAAGATTTTGAAGCTGAAGCTATCCAAAGACCAAAGATGTTGAAAGTCGCTGTGAAGATTGCAAGAATAATGAAGAAAAAGTTGTTTGATAAAGCTATTGTCAAGGGCAGTTTATTGGTGCATATTTGTGACAACAGCTTAGATTTGGTCTTTGGATATCTTGTAATTGGTAAAACGATAAACAGATAGCGGGTTGGGCTTTGTAATAGTTACTTGTAGTGATTGGGCTAACCAAGCTCACACATAAGGGTGGTGGTAGGCGAATTGGGCCTAAACCAATTCGCAACCTATGAGGTTTGTCCTAGCCAATGTTGCAAACCTATCTCTATATAAACAGAGTTTTGCATTAGGGTTTAGTGTGAACGGGGATCGTGCTCCCGAAATGAGCAACCGACCTGATCTCGCTCAATTAGCAGAGGCGGAATTCATTGCTAGAGAGGTAGACAAAGAACAAGACAGTATTTACTGTTTAACTGCTTTGTTGTATTAAAGACGTTCAAATACAGATGCGAGTAAACAAACTTGCAGAGCTTTGCTGTACCAACGGACAAATCACTAACTATCTCTAACACAACACTCCTCTATTTATAGGTCGACATGACTCGTACTGGAGTGCGTGTTGTAACAGTGACGTGACTATGCTTCGTACGAGTATGTGCTTCGTACGAGTGAGACACTCATACGAATCACTTAGATTCTCGTACGAACCAATCTAACAAAACATATAAAATTTACATTTTAACATATAGTCATTAACGTGAAAGCTCTATATACATTACAGACATATCCTAGACGTAGGCAATAGACATTATGTACCAACAAACTCCCCCTTGGATGTTGTCGTAGTCTGGATAGTCTTCCAAAAACATTCTTCAAAAGATTTGACTTTAGCGACCAAAAAATCTCTTCGACGGCTTGCGACGCTCCTCAAAAGCAATTGGTGTTTGATCGGTAGGAGGAGGTCGGTTCACTGTATTGCCAAACTGAAAGCTCCTTAGCGATGCTATTCTAGCACGCTCTCCAATCCGAGCTTGATTTTCTTCTTTTTTCCTTGTCTCTTTTTCTTCAAGCTTCCTCCACGAAGTTTTCCAAGTCGATCCGGAATGTATGTCGTTGGCAAAGCAAACATTGACTATTTTCTGGAATTGAAGAGCTTGCTCCTTGTCTGTTTCATCAAAACTTATCTTACTGTAAAATAGACATTCAATATCTTTCTTTGAACAATTTACTAGTCACATTGGGTCTAGTACTCGAATGCCACGCCATAGCCCGTATATGCGTTTATGTGCTATGGCGACTTCAGTTAGCTCCTCTGTAATCTTCCACGAGTCTTCGTGTGGGTGCACGCATATAACAGCCTCTCCTGTATTCAAATCATAATGCCACCACTTGAAGATCGTATAAAAATCTTGCTCCATCTGTAACATAGGCATATTTTTCATTACTTTCGGCCTCTTTACGACGAGCGTTACATCCTTCTCTTTCGTCACTTGATCTATCTTTGTGATGCGTCTAGGAAAGTGAGGTTTCCAATGAGTAAATCCATGTAAAGCCTCTAGCTTGATCAACTTCCAAAGCCTCTGGTCGTGAAATTTCATTTTGAGATTAATCATCTTTGTTTGCACCAATTCTTTAATATCCCAGTAAGGAAAGGACTTGATATCGCTGAGATATCGGAAATATTGAATACCAAACTCCCTTTTGATCGCATAGACATTCAATACTTCGATCCAACCCCAACTTATGATATCCCCTAGTGAAATATCAGCAGCGTGAAAAATGCTAAGGGACGTTTGAATTTACGCTCGGCTGGTGCACTTTTGAACCATTTCTTCTTCATCTCAGCAATTTCAGCACTGTGTAATTGTTGAGGAATAGTTCTTTGCTTTGTAGTTTCTTCAACTTTACACTTAAACATATATGCATTCTCAGCTGCAAATAATTCGACAAAAGTTGGGGAATCATCTGTACTCTGATCAGCTTGATAAGCATCGTCATCAGAATCATCTTCCACGACAACTCAATCGTACACATTTGCATCCTCAATTTCTTCAAAAACATATGAAATTGGTTCAAATACATCTATCTCATTCAATTAATCTTAAAAATCGAACTCAAAATTTCCTTCACTTATTCCCAACATCTCTGCAATCTCCTCCTTTATGTAACTATGCACAAATTCTCCCTCTTCCACATCATGCTCAAGATACAGAACTTTAGGCTTTGGCATGACAAGAATAGATAATATTTCTATTTCTGGGAAGATTCCTACCTGCTGAGCATCAACAGATTCGTTACCTCGATCTTTCTTTCCCTCTACAACAGTCTGATGAGCAGAGTCATCAAGATACTTGGAAACATCCACATCTTCATTCTTTTTTAGCTCTGTTACAGGAATTCCAGAACCACCTACATCTTTTTCAACGTCTTCAACAGCATCATCAATCTCTTTCTCAATCTTCTTCTTCAACAACCAATCATGATGTCTTTAAGAAATATCAAGTGAATCAATATCAACATCCGTTGGTCATCCAATCAGAATAAACTTTCTCGGCTCCACATAAACAACTATATCCGTACAAGTTACTGGCACAGATTCAGCTTCTGGCTCAACATGATCAGTGATAGAATCCTCCATGATTTTAGCTTTTCCCTTTCCCTGAGCATCAGATTGTTGCTTTGCAAGTCTTTCTCTTTCCGCAACACGCTCTCTAGCCTCAGATCGCTCAATCTCGTCAATTTCTTCAGCAATATTCACACCCAACTTTTTCACTAAAATCTTCTCAAACAAACTCATTCTTCTATCACTTTGCAATCTTTCTTCATCATATTCTAACATTCGAAGTCTCAACCTCTCATTTTCTAAAACAATACTAGCCAACATAGCTTCCATTTGTTGCTTTTCCTTAGATAAACCTTCAATCTGTTCAACCATTTCCTGTTTTTAAGCAGTCAATACATTGATTTGTTCTTGCAGTTCAACAATCTTTATTGCGTTAAGCAAAACCTGCTTTTGTAGCTCATCCACCCGCGAATCATTAAAAGAAAAATCACCCTCTCGAAGATCACCAAAATCAAAGTTAAGATCAAACTGAGACGGTGATGTTTGAGAAGCATGTGGTGGATGTTGTGAAGTTTGCTTTTGTGGCTGAGGTGTTCGTTGTTGAGGTTGTTGTTGAGGAACTTGTTGTTGTGGCGGTATTGGTTGCTGTTGTGGTTGCGGTGGAGATTTTGAGCTTGTTGTGGTGTTGGTGCATATTAGTGACAACAACTTAATAGTTTAATAGTTTAGTCTTTCGATATTATTTGTATTGGGCTTAGCATTTGTGTTTAGCTTGTTTAGAGTTGTAACGGGCTTGGAGAATGGCCTAGCCCAGTATAAAGCCTAGTATGTAGACATGTAGTATATATACATGTTCTGCACTAGGGTTTTGAGTTGTCAGTTGGAGGGAAGTGTGAGAAATCTACAGAGAGTGGCTGAGAGATTTCTAGAGAGTCTTGAATTGATTGTAAACCATTGTGTTGGATAATCAATAGAAGACTGTTTGAAGGAATTGTGTTTATGTTCATGTTCTTGTTTTTGTGAAATCTAATCTAGGGGATCCCGCACTCTGGATTAGATAGACGATTCTGTCAAGATCCATAAGGACTAGGGGACCTGCAATTGGTATCAGAGCATTCGGCTCTTGATTTTGCTTGGTTGTGAATCATGACAGCAGAAAAATTGGGTTTTTGGACGTTTTGGAGGCTGTTTTGGAGTTTGTGACAGCTGGAATTAGGTTTCGGCGGCGCTGAATTAGGGTTTCTGCAGTGATTTTGGATTAACAACAGGTATTTCGGATCGAAGAAAGGCATCTCGGATCAAAAATTGAAGCATTTCGGATTGCAGACTTGAATTCGGATCAGATACCTGTGTTTCGGATCATCTAACTTGCAATTCGGATCAGAAAAGGCCATTTCGGATTCCATTTCGGATGCATTTCAGATTAGAAACTATTTCGGATTGAATTTCAGATCGGAAGTGTATTCCGGATTCCATCTCGGATAAGAACTATTCCGGATTCCATCTCGGATCAGAACAGTCTATTCCGGATTTCCATTTCGGATCAGAACAGTGCATTCCGGATTTCATCTCGGATCACTATTCCGGATCATGATTTCGGATTAGTAATTCAAATTTCTGTTCTTGATTGTCATTTCGGATTGTAAATCCGAGTTACTGTTCCGGATTTGGTAGTGTTCCCAGTCATACACAAAAAGGTGGAAACTTAACCAGCTAAGGTAACCGGAGTTAAACGTTTTCGAACATAGAAGTTGATCTTCAAACAATCTTAACAAACCGACTACACGGTTAGACTCGTGTGATTTTTAGGTCAAAAAAAAAGGCACGAAAATTTCTAAAATCACTATCAGACAATATACATCATTAGATTCGTATCGACGAGACGAGTTTAACCATACAATTTTGTAATCACACTTTTCGGACAAATTTCTGAACGTTTTCAATGGTTTGGTTACGATAAGCTGCGGGTTAGATTTGGATTTTGACACAGGTATACCAAAATCCATTTAAATTGTTAGCGGCGTGTTAAATATGGGCAAATTGAACAATCTAAGTGATGGTGTTAAAAATTGGCCAAAGCTGATAAAAGCTGAACAAATGTGGAATGGAAGAAGCAGTTTGAGGCATTTGTTCAAAGTGAAGATACTAAGATGTGGAATTGTATGATCGATGGGTACATCGCTCCCACACGTCGAATTAATGGAAGAATAATGGTACTCTCATATGAGAAGATGAAAGATTCTGAGAAGCGCATATATGATGCTGAGAAGAAAGCTTTAGCAGCGATAAAGATGTCTTTTGCCATTTGATATGAAAAACATTTGTAATAGGTATGGATCATCTAGAGAGCTGTGGGAAGCTTTAGAAAAACGTTATGAGAGTACTTCAAGGCAAAGTACATGTGTGAGTGAGACTGTAGTTGTGAAGATTGGTGAAGAAGCTGCTAAGAAAGAAGAAAAGCAAGAAGCTGAGAAGGAGATAATGGAACTCAAGGATGCAAAAGCTACAGTGTGCATGGATAATACAGATGAGCTTACATCAGAGGTACAGGTACAATTACCATCTTAAGTCATAACTGTCATAATTGCACTGAACTACAGGGTAAAGTTAACAAATTATCATAGCAAAACAAAATTCTGTTAGTTGAATTATAAAACTGAAAGAGTCAAATGTTCTTTTGAGTAAAAGGGAGTCAAATTTTTTAAATACACTCAATTCAAATGAACAAGAAATCATCAGTTGACCAGCAAAGTCAATGAACTATTACAAATCATTGATTTGGCTCGTGAGACTTTGAAGGATAAGACTAACGAGCTTTCTGACAAGTGCACAGAATTGGCTGTGGTGCACAGGCCAAAATTGTTGAACTTCATGAAAAGTTAGACAAATTTGGAGAATCCTCGTTAGTCAGGACTCAAATTCAGAAAAGTTTGAAACGGAGTAGTGGGGTTTAGTAAAGCTCCATCTTCCGAGGATCAGGATTACTCCTTTTTACAAAATGAAAATAAGCTAACAGATTTTGTGCCTACTACACCAGATGTAGGGGATCCGATAACCGTTGACATACCCAATAGTCCAGTTTCTTTGAAAGAATCGGCTGGGTCTAACAGTACACCTCATAAAGTGGAGGAGGATACTAAAGACCAAACAGTCAAAACATTTAAAAAGAGATATAACCGAAAGAAAGTTTTTAAGAAAAGATCTTGTTTTAAATGTTACAACAACGGACATGTGGCTAGTTGTTGTCCTTTTAAAAAGGGTAAGAAAGCAGAGACTGAGGTTGAGGTTACGGATGGAAATCAGATTGGTTCAATAAAATGGTTAAATCAAGTGTTCAGACAAATCAACCAAGATTTCAACCTAAATCTTCAACATCAAGAAGATTTGATAGTCCAAAAAAATTTTCTCCTAAATCAAGTCATGTTAATGGACAATCAAATTGTTTAAAAGGAAAAATTTGGGATACCGAAACCGATACGAAACTTCTGGTAATCGAAACTTTCAAAGAAGAAATGAATATAGGGGTTTTAGTAACCCGAATGTTCAAAATAATCCAAATATTTTTTAAAGTTCTGATTATGACAAAGGGAGAGGAAGGTTTCGAGATAATAATTTTCAAAGGTCGGCAAATCCGAGAGTTTATTGGAACTCTAACGATCAAAGATCTCGTGAAAATTATAAATCATGTCCAACAACTTGGAAGACATCCAAGACACCAGTAAGGTGTGATGGATATTGGATGTATGTTCCAGTGGTTGATGAATTTGGACGACGCAAGACCTTTAAGGCTTGGGTCCCCCAGTCTAACTAAGTTGTTAAGTGTGTGCCGGATGACCAAGAAGGACTGCTGATGTGTTCAACAGTGGTTATTCCTGTAAATCATTTGAGGTGAATAGTAGGTTACACATGGTAACGAATTATTGACTTCTGTGTTAGATACTGGTTTACTAAAAGTGAAAAACCTTTTGTCAGGTCGAAGAGGGAGTCGGTTTGTATTTAAATTTCTTTTTTAAAACCTTACTCCATAAAAACAAAAATTTAGGGGGAGAAATTTTCCTACGCTAAAAAGAGTTTTAGTTAGTGCATGAGTTTAGGGGGAGTAAGTTGAAAAGTTTAATGTGTTTCAAAAATCAAAAACATAAAAAAATAGAAAATCAAAAATGAGTCGTCACTGCGTGAAAAAGAAGAAATGATAGTACATCAGCAAGTTAGACTGTCACACTGAAATTAAAATTAAAATTGCTTAAGTGTGATGGCAGCTTCATCATATGATGTACCAGTAGGCAAAAGGCATGAAATAATCAACTTACCTTTGTGATACAAATATACTAAACTGTGTATGAGTGGTGGCGTATGGTTTTATAACCTTAAATCTTGCATTGATAGATTTCCAAAATCTAAGGTTTTAGTCTTTATATCGTTATTTCATCCGGGGTATCAAGGTTGTCCTTTGCTGCATCCAGATATATGTTGACCTAGGCACAACCAGGATATCTTAAAAGAGCTAAAATGCCAAATCCCAAAAATTGAAGAAGCTCTCCTAGAGAGTTATTCAAATCTGCAAAATTGCATTATTCGTACCAAAATTTGGTATTTGTACCCTCGTTGGCTATTGGTCTCTTTGATGTACGGAAATACTGACCTTATCACCAATTATCTAACGTTGTAAATAAAAAAGGATGAATTTCGGTATACTCACCTACTACGATGAATTTTTGTGCTTACCCTGATCACGGGGGTATGTCCTGAAGTGGGACATACTAGTATATCAGTATAAATTATCTAACTAGATCACTAGGTAATGATGCTTGAAATGTTCATGTATTTTGTTTAAGTGGATAAACAATACTTGTAATCATCTTGAACTGTTTTTCATGAATATTGCATATAGAATAATCAGATAGTGTGAAAACAGTTTGATAGTTCTGATATGATCTTCTTAACGGTGATTTTCACAAAAATAGAGTGGTTAATTTCTTGTTAGTTATTTGTTTTCAGAAAATATAAAAATATAAAAAGATTTGTTTTTTAAAGTCTCCCAGTTTGATCTGATAAGTTGTTTGTTTTTGCATCATAAGATAAAATATTGGTTTATCTTTAATGTAGAAAAGGACTAATGGTTTTTCGAGTTACTTGCTTGTGTTTCTAAACAGAATGATGCAGTTATCAAAATGAAGTGTAGAATTCAAGTAAAGTACATTTTAAGAATGCAATGCACAATGTGTGAAGATGCATTGTAGGATCCTTCTACTACATTGCAAAGGGGGACATAGCGGAAGTTGGAGATAAGAGCTTAACCAGAGAATGCTAGTTCGCTAATCTACAATGAATGAAAGTCTTGGAGATTGGAAGCATCAGCTTAGGGGGAGTCTGTTGTTGTCAGAATCTATATGTAGCTGAAGCTATCCAAAGACCAAAAGATCACAAGATGTTTGAAGACAAGTTACACTATGAAGCTATTGTCAAAGGGGAGTCTATTGGTGCATATTAGTGACAACAATTTAATAGTTTAGTGTTTGGATATTTTGTATTGGACTTAGCATTTGTGTTTAGCTTGTTTAGAGTTGTAACGGGCTTGGAGAATGGCCTAGCCCAGTATAAGGCCTAGTATGTAGACATGTAGTATATATACATGTTGTGCACTAGGGTTTTGAGTTCTTAGTTGGAGGGAAGTGTGAGAAATCTACAGAGAGTGGCTGAGAGATTTCTAGAGAGTCTTGAATTGGTTGTAAACCATTGTGTTGGATAATCAATAGAAGACTTTTTGAAGGAATTATGTTTGTGTTCTTGTTCATTTTTCTGTGAAATCTGATCTAGGGGATTCCGCACTCTAGATTAGATAGATGATTCTGTCAAGATCCATAAGGACTAGGGGACCTACATGTGGTGGAGATTGTGGAGTTTGTCGTGGTGGTGTTGATGGAATTCTTGTGATGGTTCGACGACGACTTCTTCAACGGTAGGTTCAGAAGGTAGTCCCTTTGGATCTGAATGTTGGAGACTCAGAACTTTGAACAGTAGATCCTTTTATCCTCCTTTGCCTTTTGATTGGCGTGCTAATGATAGCTTCAGAATCAGATTCGGATGGTTCATACGTTGTATCATCGTCTCCTGTATCTTTACATTTTCGTTCTTCAGCCTTATGTTTAAGTTCAGCTTGACGCTTTTTCTCTATCTTCTGCGCCCTCTTTCTTTCTCCTTCTCTACGTTCATCCGAATTAGTACTCGACAAAGAAACATCCTCAAATACTTTCTCAGTACCGAAAGCTTGACGTTCAATATCAGCTGCCATATCTTCAAAATTTTCTTCAATGTCTAGTTCATCACGAAGACCAGAACTTCCAGCAGCTGCTGTAGCTTTCTTTTTCTGAACTTTTGGAACTGATCTAGACGTTGTAGTAGCTTTATGCTTAGCCCCCTTTCACCATCCTTCACAAACCATGGACTTCTTTTCGTAACAAACATAGATAAAGCTTCAATTTCTTCACCTTCATCACCACTATCATCCTTCCTCCATCAACCTGTGCTGGTGAAACATAATCTTTATCAACAATCACACCGAACATAGGTTTAGCGATAGGAGCAGTCTTTAGATGCATGTTCATCTTTCTCAATGTCGAAACGTCGATATGTTCAAGCTTCAAAATATCATCTGCACTTTTCTTCAAATCAGGATGCAAATAATCAAGCATCATGTATACAAATCCTGGATATTGCATAAATTTCTTCCTTTGAATGTTCTGAAACATCTGTGTGAAAATAACTTTAGAAAAGTTATATGGAAAATTCAATATCAACGCAGTGAACATGCACATCTGGTAATCCACAAGATCATCATATCCTCCTTTACGTTGACTAAGACCGTGAGCTATAACATGAGCCAGATATCTAAAAGGTGTGCTCAAGTTGGCTTTCTTGAAAGGTGCAACATTAACAAATCCAGCATATCCCATACGATAAAAGCAACCTTTCACCATCTACTCTGAAAATCCTGTTGGATCATTCTCAATGTCTTTAAAGTCTAACATTGTTCGTATCAATTCTTCATTAATCTTGACAGGAATATCTTCGTCATTAATCTTCACAGCAGACACAACAGCATTATCCTCTATACTGAACTTTGCAGCATTCTAGAAGAATTCAATGTGTGACTGGTAAACAGTATGTCTATCGGTAAATGCTTTAGTCACCCGAATACGTGTTAGAAAATCAAGAATTTCTCTATACGCAACAATTTCTGGAATCGATCCATTAGTTAGGCAACAAATATTGTGAAACAGTGAGAATGCGGATTTCTTGGCCTGTTCAAAAACATAACATACAAGTGTTAGAAAAATATTAAACTTTTCAAAATAACACTTTCATTCGTACGGAATATAGTCTTGTACGAAGCAAATACTTAGCAAAATTCTAGATTTCAACAATTTATTTTTACTTCGTACGAAATATCATTTCATACGAAGCAAACACTTAGCCCAATTTTAAAATCAACATTTCATGTTTACTTCGTATGAAACAGTTTCTTCGTATAAACAAATCATCAAAATAATGAAAGATTTGTTTCGTACGAGCCAATTCTTCGTACGAACTAATTCATCGTTCCAAAAATAACCAAGTGAAATCAGAACTTAAGAGGTGTCGATTTTAACAAATTAATAGTCGATTTTCGGGTTATTAGTGCCGATATTAACGTTTTTGAAGTCAACTAAATTTTATCAGTCCAATTCCCCTAGATCTAAGTTTGAAGTCCGATTTGTTTAGATCTGACATTATAACACCATGGTGTCTACAAAATTACCTTCCCCATTGTAAAAGGTGTGCAAATCAACCTTCCCAATGTGAATAGAATCGAAAATAAGCCAAGAAATATGATTTCAGCAGATGTTTCGTACAAAATCCTCTAACTCGTTCGACAGTTCTTCAGAGACAACTAAATATCCTCATTTCATGCGAAGTAGTTTATTTTGTACGAAGTTCAGAGGTTTATATAGAATATGATTTGCTTTGTACAAACTTATTGGTTCGTACGAAATATCCTCATTTCATACGAAGTAGTTTATTTCGTACGAAACATTGCTGAAATTTTGAACTTTTGATTTTTTATTTTTGAATTTTTCATTTTGTCCATTTTTTATCTGTTTAAAATCCACTTGGTTAACCAAGTCCAAGGTAAGGACCCTGGTTACTCGATTTTGTCTACCAAGTCCAAGTTAATGACCTTGGATTATCGTTTTTAATCCAAACAGATTTAATTGAACATGTAAAGTCTCAAATTAATGAACTTTATTGACGTTTAGATACATTTCTGATAAAGATTAGCTCCCAACCCATGGTTTCAGTTCTCACTCAGCAAGATGTTGCTTTGATTTCAACCATCAGTGTCTTCAACATCGGTAGACTAAAATAAATCTAATCAAGCTAAGAAAACTAAAAATCTTTTCGGGTTTTTAAGAAATTTATCAAAAATAACATTCATCTTTTTGTGAGTTCTGTGTTTTTTTGGGAATCATATCAAGTACATAACAAATCACTAGTACCGTTGATCTTGGTATACTCATTAAGTTTTAACCAGATTTACTTAGATTGCCAATATATTTGTCCTCTTAAACTTCTTCTCATTTCTCAATTATTTCAAGATATGTTAAAAAGATTTAAGAACATGAAATAACTGTGTTTCCCATCTCTGAATACACTCCCGCATCAAGATTCCCAGAATATCATTTTACAGATGAATATATCTAATTGATATCTATAAATGGGTGAGTGCGAGACCTTGAGAGCTTAGGTTAGTATTCCATACAGACAAAGAGATGAAAGCTCGTCTTTCGTGGTGTTCCATTCATGGAATCTTTTATACTGCATTTGTATAAAGATTATGACATAATCATTTTTATGCAGCTTGGGCGAATAATGCATAAAGTATTAGACAAGTTCTACGCCATTGCTTCCTCAAAATCAGAAGAACTCGGATAATACCCCAGATATCGATCAAATATAAAGACATAGTATTGCAGAATCTGGCTTTCTCTCAAACGAAATTTCGGAGTACTAAGTCTATATATCCGAGAGATGTTAACCCACAAATTATTCAGTTTGACTTTTTATGTTTATATCCCGAAAGCAATTTACTGAACGAGTAAAGCCTACTGGCACATCCTTAGTAAGACTTGTTTAATCAACTTGTTTATCATTCCAATTCTTTAGCATACTGTGACTGTCTTTGTGAAATAATATGATATTTCCTTTTTCACAACAAGTCTTTTTTGAGTTTTCTCATGATTTTGGATTTTCCCAAACATTCTCCCCCTAAAATCAAAAAACATATTTTTAGATTTTTGGAATTTTTAAGAAAGAATACACAGAAAAGCGTCTAACGTACGAAAAATTCACATCAGTCGTCATCATCCTCAAACTCAACCTCATGTATATCCCCTGATATCAGATTTTTTAAACCATTTAACTTTAAAAGATTTTTTAATCTTGTTTCATCAAAAGATTTGGTATAAAAATTTGCCTTTTGGTCATCAGTGTGGATTTTCTCAATTCTAATCAACATTTTCTCAAAGCAATCACAGATAAAGTGGTGTCGAATCTCGAGATATTTAGTGTGTGAGTGTTGGCAAGCATTTTTGGTGATATCAATCGCTGCCTGATTATCTACATATATTGGCGTATCAAGAAATCGCAGTCCGAAGTCTCTCATCTGTTGTTGAATCAAGAGTATCTGGGCACAACAACTGGATGCTGAAACGTATTCAACTTCACAAGTAGAGAGAGCGACCGTGGTCTGTTTCTTGCATTGCCACGTTACCAAACGGGTTCCGAAGAACTGGCAGCCGTCCGTTGTAGACTTAGTATTCAGTTTGCAGCATCTGAAATCAGAATCTGAGTATCCTGCAAGATTAAGATCATCATGTCTAGGGTACCACAAGCCAGTGCTTGGAAAACACTTCAGATATCTCATTATGCGTTTGACGGCAAGCAGGTGTGACTCTCTTGGATTAGACTTATAACGGGTGCACAGGCACGTTGGATACATGATATCAGGTCGAGAAGCTGTAAGTTACATAAAGGATCTGATCATGGAGCGATATAAAGTTTCGTCAACTTTTTCTCTAATAAGATCTGGACAAATGCCGTGATTTGGAGCTAACGGGGCAGATGCTGATTTAGTTCATGTCATATTGAATTTCTCCAATATATCAAGAACATACTTCGTCTGATAAATAAAAATACCATCAGGCAACTAATTAGCCCGAAGTCCTAGAAAGAACTTCATTTCCCCCATTGCGCTCATTTCAAATTTGCGCTTCATAACTTCTTCGAAGTCCTTGCACAGCTTATCATTTGTCGATCCAAAAATAATATCATCCACATATATCTGTACAATGATTAAATCACATCTACTTCCTTTGGGAAGAGGGTGAATCTACTATTCCTCTGATAAAGTCGTTGTCTAGAAGGTGACTGACAATGTTTCATACCAAGCTCTCGGGGCTTGATGAAGACTGTATAAGGCTTTGTTTAAGGTAGACTTTATCTTTGTGCACTGGATCAACGAACCCCGGTGGTTGACCGACGTACACCTCCTCTTTCACTTTTTCGTATAAGTAAGCAGATTTCACATCTAATTGGTACACCTTGAACCTTTTCCATGAGGCAAAGGCCAAGAATATGTGATCGCTTCAAGACGAGCGAATGGGGCGTAGACTTCAGTATAGTCTATCCCTTCCTGCTGGTGAAAACCTTGAACCACAGGTCGTGCTTTGTTGCGTACCACAACTCCTCGATCGTCTCTTTTGCACTTGAAGACCCATCTGTGTTAATCTTTTTGTGATGATCTGGCAGGTCAACAAGCTTCCAGACTCCAAGTTTCTGGAATTGAAGCAACTCCTCCTGCATCGCATCCACCCAACTTTCTTCCTCTAACGCGTCTTTCCAGCTTCCCGGCTCAACCTGAGAAACAAAACAACTATTAGAAAGTCGAGTTTAAAGTGGAGCAATACTTGTATAGAAACAACTTAGATCTTTATTGATTGATTGCAAGTTTGCACTCCAGTTTTAAGCTGCCTGTGATGTTCTCTGACGGATGATATGAAAGTGTTCTGGTATCACTTCGGTTGGAACATCTACTCACGGTTGCAAATTTGTTAGAATTTCATAAACGACCGATACAGACGAGGAAGCTTCATTCCTAGCATTAGACTGATCAGCCTGTTGTTTCAAAAAGCTTTCAATTGTTCAGATCCTTCATCGGAACTGGATCCTCCATCGTTGAAAGTTTGTTCCCGATCAGAGTCAACATCAGCATTTGGTTGGCACACGATTCGGCAGTATTGACATTTGGTGCATGAACAGGAAGTTGATCAGAAGAGTTTTGACCGACATCAGACGTGTTGACCGGTAATGATGTAGAAATCACCAAGGTCTAGGAACTTGTTCTTGATTAGATAACTGATGTTGTTGAAATAACATAACAAGTTCTTCTTCTGTTGGCACATCTGCTAGATCAAACGAATCCAACAATCCATCATAGTTAAATAGCCACGGACCCCCAGGTTTCTACGTAGGCATTGTATATCTTTTACAATCTACATGTTGGGCTAGAACTACCTGGTTCAGACTCGGCAAGAAAACACATTTATGAGGAGTAGCGTAACCGACGAAAAATCCTTCCAAAGATTGGCTCCAAATTTACCAGCCGGGTCCAGAACGGTACACAATGATCCAAAAGGCTCCAAAAATGCTAGGTTGGGCTTTCGTTGATTCACTAACTCAAAACATGTCTTTTTGTGAGGCTTAACTATCAGCACATGGTTCAAGGTATAACACGATGATGCTACTGCTTCACTCCAAAAACTGATCTAATTTCAAATCAGCTAACATTGTTCTGGCAGTCTCTATCGGTGTGCGATTCTTTCGTTCAGCTACTCCATTTTGTTGTGGAGTATAGGGGGCTTTGAATTCATGAAGAATCCCCTTTTCATTGCAGAACTCTTGCATCTTCTTGTTCTTGAATTCCGTTCCATTGTCACTGCGAATTCTCTTTATGAGCAATTGATATAGATTTTCTCATTTTCTGAAGAGGATCATAAGAGTTTCAAACATTTCATCCTTACTCTCGAGAAAGAAAACCCATGAGAATCTAGAGTAATCATCCGTAACGACAAGGCAATATAGATCTCCAGAAATACTTTTGACAATGACTGGCCCAAAGAGATCCATGTGTAGCCTTTCTAGTGGTAGCTTTATCGAATTCAACAGCTTTCTCGGGTGTGATTTCTTATGCCGCTTCCCCTTTTTACAGCTCAGACAATCATCAGATAGGTGAAAACTTTTAGATTAACACCCTCCACTAGGTCTTATGCACAAGAAAATTCATCTTGCGAAGATGAATGTGCCCCATTTTTCGATGCCATAATATCGACTCTTTCTCGGTAGCATTTGTGACAAAGCATTGAACTTTCTTTGACGTGGTAGAAGCGATGCTCATATCAAGAACATATAAATCATTTTCTCTCGGAGCTTGCATCAAAACCCATTCCTCCTGGAATTTTTAAACCGAGTTTTAAGCTCAGACATTCTTTATCATTGAAATGGTCATGAACTTTCTGTCACAAATTTGCTAGATGGTAAGTAGATTGTTCTCAAGCTCACAATATAGTTCACTTTATCAAATGATACAACTCCGTTCGTGCGAATCCCTTCTCCGACGATCCTGCCTCCCAGCGTTCCAGCAAAACCTACATACCCTCCATGAATAGCTTTAACGTCGTTGAGTAATGCAAGCATTCTTGTCATTGGCGAGATGCTCCACTATCCATTATCCATTTTGGCATATTGAACGTTGGAGCCCCTGCACACATGATTAACAAAACTTATTTAAACAAAGAAACCCAAGCCTGTTAGGTCTTGGGTGGGTTTGGAATGTCAAATTTTGACCCACTTTGTTTTTATCAATCTTTTTAAGCTCAGTTTTGTTTGGAACAGAAGGTTTTTGCTCAACATTGGATGATTTGATTTTGACAACTTTAGCAACCCATTTCTGCGTTTGAGGTTTAGCCTTTTTAACATAAAATTTCGAATCTACTTGACGATTTTTGTTTGACGTTTAGATTGACTTTGAATAAATGGTTTAACATTTTGATGAGATTCATTATTTCTTTTAAGAATTTGTTTCGGCACAAACATGGGCGCTTTTTGCTTTTCATCTTTGGTGAACTTTTTCGGATAAGAAACTGGTCTTTGACTTTCTTGTGAGCAATATCGTGCGATTGCCCAACTTTCTTACATTTAAAGCATGTCCTGTTGTCCTTATGAACAGAGGTATCCAAACTTACTTGTTTCTGTTTCTCTTTTTCTTTAAGAAAATCATCATTTGATGCGTTCCGATGATCTCCTTTTCTTTCTCAGTTGTTGTCCCAAAAACAAAATTGATTTTCATTGTAAAGTTCAATTTTTAGGACCTGTTGTTTTTATGTTTCTTCTAGAAACCCAACCCTGCTCGTTTGTTTTCGGATAATCTCTATTCTTACCATAGTAGGGTCGGTTGTCAGTTTTTTGATTTAGAATTGAAAGATGCAACATGTTTATCTAAATCATCATGACTTACTCCATTTGCTTGAACATTTATCCACACAATCCATTTTCACATTCTGAATCGGAAAGTCCTCATCCAAAATAGTTTCCCAAGATCCTTTCATTTTGTAAACTATGACATTTGGATCAACATTTTAAACTATTTTCTGATATATCATCAGACTTAGACTCAGCAAGTTTTTCAGACTCAGAAATCTCAGATTCACTTTTTAGAACTTTTTCAACCACATTGGTTACCACCTCAGAGTCACATTCCCCATCAATTTTAGTGTAAGTTACATCGATATCCGAAGGCAGCTTGTTAGATAAATCAGTTTTCAATTTTAGATTAAGCGCTTTTTCCACCCCAGATGGATTTTTGCATGCGTAACTATTCCACATGGGTGGTGGAACTCGATCATAACTTGCACTTTTTGTTTCATCATTTTTAGAATCATCACTCTTTTCATTTTGGTAAAATGTGATCGATGACGTATGAGGTTGTTGAATAACTGATTAATAGCTTGTTAACCCGTTCAGATTCAATTTTAATTTTCTCAAGCTCACTTTTGAGCTCAGCAATAGTGTTTAGATGAATGTTTATAGCCATTTGTTTCTCCATCACTGTTGCTTTAAGCATCATAAGTGTTGCGTCATTTTCTCTGAGTGATTTATTATATTGTTTAACAGATGCACTAAATTTGTCGTAGGCTTCCTTGGTGGATTTGTAATCGCTGGACAAATTGTTCTGTTAAACTTTGCAATTAAGCATATGCGTGTATCTTTCACACAACACTCACCACATGGCTCTACATATTTTAAACAAGTTTTTCAACCACAATCTCGGACGTTGACTTGTTTTCCTCATTATCGTTGGCCATGCAAGCTTTAATGATCGCTTCTGACAACTTTTCCATCTTTTCATCGGTTTTGACTTCTTCAACCAGCTTCTTTTGCTCTTCACATGTTGAATGTTGACTTGGTGCAAAGTAACCTACAAAAGTTTTTAAGATATCATTAGGCAAAAGGTGTTTGAACGGACCGTTTAAAAGTTCCTCCTCTTCTGATGAAGTGTGGTAATAGTAATCATCATCATCAGATCCTTCATCAAAAGACGCCCCTGATTCTTTTCGGGTTCCTCTAAGATCTCAGGAACCAAAGCTAAACTCTCTTCCTTTTGAAATATACTTGTTCCAATTAAATCCTCATCTTCTTGAGTAACAACCAATGCTTTATCTTTGGTTTCAGGCTGCTTGTCTTCAATCGGCACCATTCTGGTTCTTGGCTGGGTCGGTGGTAGATCGCTCTTTTGTAGTAATCATCAATGAAAGGATTATGGTTTCCTTGAACCTCTCTGTTAGGACATTCTCTCTTGAAATGACCTTTCTCCCGACACTTAAAATAAGTAATTTTGATTTATCAAATCCAAGTTTCCCATCAAAACCTCCCAAGTTTTCTTTACCGGTTATCTCCATATACCTATGTGTGCGACGAACAATCGAAGCCATACACCATTTTATATCTATCAACTCCATCTCAACTGTATCTATTGATCATAATCTTCACGCGTCATTTCAGAATTTCCGATCTTCCCAGCAACTAGACTATCATACGACTCAAGAACTGAAGCTAGTAGAGACATGTGTTGCTTTGCTGTCTTCTCATCGAAATTTTGTGCATTCTGAAAATTGACGACAATGTTGCATTGCAAAACTCTTTGATTAGAATGAGATGATGAAGTAGTCTGGTTGTTCTAGGGTTGACTTGATCCGTAAGATGACTGTTGGCTTGATGGTGTGTTCGGATCAACTATTGAAAATGACTGAAAGCCACTAGTCTGATTTGGTGGTGTGCTTGGCGAGCTGTAAGCAATGAAAGCAGTCTGGATCTTTGGCGCCAGAATTTGAGCAGAAGAACTGTTCTTTAAGTAAAGATTAACATCTTGTTGAACTTGTACAGTCTTGTTCTTTGCGATTTTTTGCATTTCCAATTCATGACCCTCCAGTCTTTCTATGAAACGAGGTAGCGAGAAATTGCTATACCCAGTTCCACTCTTCAGTATGGTCAAATAAGTAGACCATTCGCCTTGTTGTAGAGAATCAGCCAATTTGTCAACAAGTTCTTCATTGGTTTTATGATCCCATTCTTTTCATTTGAACCACTAAATGACAATATCTCTCAACAGCTGCTTCACAGTTTCTCCTTTGATAAGTGTGAAATATCAAATTCTTTGCTCAGTAAAGCCCTTTTACTTTTTCTAAGTTGAGCACTTCCTTGGAACTTCAGTCGGAGAGCATTCCACAATGATTGAGCATCATCATCGTATTGAAGTAAAGCCAAAATATCTTCTTTAATCGATTGTTTAGAAATGTTCATCATTTTCTTTTCGTTGATAAACCATTCACGTTCGACATGTAAGAATTGAGCAAGGGTCTTTCAAGGCCATTTTCACCAACCGGCGCTATATATTTCGATTCAATTGCAAACCAACAAGTAAAGTGAGTAGCCTGCACCCAGTGAAATGCTCACTCCAACTATCAAAATCTTCTAAGTTCATGAGCTTTGGTGGTTTCGTCAAAGTGGCCATCTCGTTCTCAAGATTGATATTTTGAGCTATTGTGGTTGTGACAACCGATATGGCGAATGCATTATAAAATTCTTCAGACATTCTCCTGTGAAAACTTTAACAAACACACTTTCGAAACAGAATGATTAGTACGGAAAAATCTGTCGATCGGATGACAAATACTTCATGCGAGTGACACAGTTCGTACGAATCACACAGTTCAAAACAATATTAAAATCTCACAACAAAAACTTGTACGAACAAGTTGTTCATGCGAGAAAGATTTTCGTACGATTGTCAAGTTCATACAAAACACTTAGTAAAATCTGAAAATTTGTAAAATTTATGAACTTTTTAGAATTCGTTCGTGCAAATATCAACTTATACGAAACAGTTAAGTCTCCAAACAGATGATTTTTACCGATTTCAACATGATTTATTCCGATTTTAGTTTAAATTTGTTAAGGATTGATTAGAATGTAGATTATAAGTGAATTCCTAGAATCCTAGTCCATTTCGTCCACAAATTCGTACAAAATCCAGTTCAGTTCCGGAAAGTGATGAAGATGAAAGCAAATCCAAGTCTGAAACAGTTGGTAGCCTGAAATACTAGTCGTTTATCAGTAGATCAGATCTCAAAGCTCTAATACCACTTGTGAATGGGGATCATGCTCCCGAAATGAGCAACCGATCTGATCTCGCTCAACTAGCAGAGGCGGAATTCATTGCTAGAGAGGTAGACAAAACGAACAAGATAGTACTTACTATTTAACTGCTTCTGTTGTATTAAAGACGTTCAAATACAGATGCGAGTAAACAAACTGGTAAAAGCTTTGCTGTACCAACTGACAAATCACTAAATAGCTCTAACACAACACTCCTCTATTTATAGGTCGACATGACTCGTACTGAGTGCGTGTTGTAACAGTGACGTGACTATGCTTTGTACGAGTGAGACACTCGTACGAATCACTTAGATGCTCGTACGAACCAATCTAACAAAACATATAAAATTTACATTTTAACATATAATCATTGACGTGAAAGCTCTATATACATTACAGACATATCCTAGACGTAGGCAATAGACATTATGTACCAACATTTATGTTGCTCAGTTAATCACTTTAGAGAGAGGTGAGAGAAATCTATAGAGAGTGGCTAAGATATTTCTTATGAGTCTTAAATTGATTGTAAGCATTCGTGTTGGATAATCAATAGATGACCAGTTTAATTATAATCCTGATTCTACTTATTTTCTGGGTAAATTTGATTTAGGGGATTCAGCACTCTAGATTGGATAAACAGTTCTATGAAAATCCATACGGATTAGGGACCTACAAAATCATTCATCTTTTTGTGCGACTACTAAAGGTTTGTCTTTGAGTTCGAGGGACCATCTTCGATCCGAATCATTCTTGTCATCGATTGCAGAGGCGAAGGTCAATGATATATTGCATTTTTGCGATAGTCATCGATAAACGGATTCTGATTTCCACTCGCCTCACAATTCGGACATTCTTGTTTGAAACGCCCTTTTTCCCGACATTTAAAACATGTAACCTTTGCTTTGTCAAAACCAAGCTTTCCATCCAAACCTCCCAAGCTATTTCTGCTTGTAATCTCCATGAATTTCTAAGCTCTGCGAACTATAGAAGCCATGCGCCACTTTATGTCAATCAACTCTAACTCTTCTGAATCTATGTGATCATAATCTTCTTTGGTCATTCTAGGTTTCCTGTCTTCCCAGCAACCAGGCTTTCATAAGATTCAAGAACATAAGCAACCAACGCCATGTGCTGCTTAGCATTGTGTTCATTAAAATCTTGTGCATTTTGTAGATTCACAACAATGTTGCACTGTAGAATCCTCTAGTTAGAATTAGATTGACCAGATTGGTGACTTTGAAATTGTTTGAGCTCAATGAAGGCTAGGTGTTTTGGGTGAGTTTAGTTCAAAGCTTGAAAATGACTAAAAACCAGATTGATACGAAGATGGACTTGCAGAACTATCAGCACAAAGGCGATTTGAACTTTCAGACTTTGAGTTCCAATAGAACTTGCTTTATATGAGCACCTTTTGATTTTGCCATCTTCTGCATTTCTAGTTCATGACCTTCGAGCTTTTCCATGAACATTGATAAGTTGAAAGCACTATAATCTTCACCGTTCTTCAGAATCGTCAAGTATGTTGAGTGTTCTCCCTCTGGAAAAGTATCTCCAGCTTATAAATAATTCCACATTTGTTTTATGAATTCCCAACCTCTTAATTTAAAGAATAAGGTGACAGTAACGCTCGATCATCTCCTTCGTTTTTTCGCCTTTCAAAAGATTGAAAATATCGAACACTTTTCTAAGCAGTGCCTTTTTTACTTTTCTTCAATTGCGAGCTTCCTTGGAACTTCAATCTTAATGCATTTCATAATGATTGTGCGTCATCATCATGTTGTAGCAACGCTAAGATATCTTCTTTGATTGGCTGTTGCAATATATTCATCATTTTCTTCTCATTTTCCCCAATTGGTGCGATATATTTTTCTTCTATCACAAACCAACAATTAAAATGATTCGCTTGAACCAATTAACAATCCGTTCACTCAAACCATCATAGTCCTCTAAATTCATCAACTTCGGGGGTTTCACCATCGTCCCCATTTCGTCTTCTAAATTCAGATTTTGTGTAGCTACTACTGATGCATTAACAATTGACATGTTGTAGAATTCTTTCTCCATTTTATCAGTCTGGAACAAAGTAAACGTTAAAACGATTAGGATTTCAGTTCGAGTGAAGTGAAAATTTCCAAACTTTATTTATCTTCGTGCGAAGATAACAAATCTTAACACTTTTATCTTCTTGTGAAGGTAATCTTATGTTCATGCGAAGCTAGGTTCACAATTCATCATGAATTCAGTTGTTTTTAGATCTGGTTTTCTCAAGTGTTTATCTAAACATGTTTTTACGTGTTATACTTGAAAATCAGTTCATTTTTTCTGTGGATTTGTTTTAAAAAGTGAAAATTAAGAAGAATGAGTAGAATAAGAAGTCTACAAGGCTGAATCTTGAACAATTGTCTTCAAATCAGGCGTCCTGAGCTCTAATACCATTTGTAGTATCGTTTTGTCCAATAGCAAAGGTCCTAATTTGATTATCTAGTCCATATGCACAGAATTCATATTAACTACTGACAATGAACAAGATTACTTATCAATTTACTGAGTTCATTGATTGTTTAACGGTTACAGATAACCGTGAAATCCGACAGGGCTTCGCCGTATCGGTCACCAAAACTTACAGACTCATCACCTTAACACATCTATTTATAGAATTTTGTTTACCTTCATGCGAGGGTAATGTTTATCTTGGTGTGAAGTTAAATACATGCACGACAAAATCAAATCTAACAGCTCAGCCCTATTACATACATAGACACAATCCTAAGACGTAGCCAATAGACATAATGCACCAACACTACTCCATTTTGCTAAGGAGCGTAAGGTGCGCTAAATTAATGAAGAATCCCCTTTTGGTTGCAATACTCAAGCATTTGATTGTTCTTGAACTCTATCCCATTATCACTCTCAATTCTAGGAATAGGCAAATGGTACAAGTTCTCTGCCTTCTTGAACAAGAACATGAGATAGTTTCAGTGAGTGAACACTATAACCTCTTAGCTTATATCCTTCATTAATTAACTCTAGTAACTACGTTAGGGTTTCCCTTACATAAATCTAACCGTACTAACCGATAACCTTTATAGTTTAATGTTTTAAGCCTGGTTTTTATCCAATATGATATGTGTCATTCGTTAAATAATAGAGTAAAGTAGAATTTCCATCCATGTGGTTTACACCCACTAAAACATCCAACCCTTATTTAAAAAAAAATCAACACTCTGTTCCCTTTGGTTGTGGATTGCTCGCAATCAGGTGTCTCAAACTAACGCCATTAGTTGAACGTTGTGATTTATGTTTAAAGACCTTAATGTCCCTTAGGGACTGAAAGTGCAATTCGAAATTTGTTGTCTTCTTTATATGGTCTACAACTGAGAAACCGCCATCATCCTCAATGTCCCTTAGTCAAACCCCCCTTCGGCCCAAAGCGAAATTGTCTAACACTTGGCACAAACTGTAATAATCCCCTTCGGCCCAAAGAGAAATAATCTAACACTTGGCCCAAACCGTAATAACCCAAACCTGGCCCAAAACCCCCTAAACCCCAAACAATACGTATGTGTGTGCGTACATATGTGCATGCAACCTCCAAAAACAAACCCTAGATCACTTTGCACCTCCCTCCACCGTCGCCTCTCACTCTCGGTTCTCGGCTCTCTCTTCCTCTCCTCTCGATTTTCCGGCCAGTGACACCCACAAGCTCACTAGGTAACATCTTTTTTTTCATATGTTCATTTTTTGTGTCGTATTTGCTCTTTAGGGCTGCACGCTTTTGTATGATGATGTTTATGAGGGTTGTGATAGTTTGCCCGATGACATGTATATATTATACAGTGTTCTTGTTTGCGTAGATATATAAGTATGTAGATCTGACGGCATGATAAATGTGTAATAATATTAGTAATCTTGATGGGTTCATGATTATAACGATTGTTATGTGCGGGATTAAACGGTGGGTTCGGTTATGTGTATGAAGCATTTATACATGATTAGGTGTACTAGAGTTCATGTTCTTGATGATAGTTATCACAAGATGAGTTTGGTGCTGAAAATGATAATTGATGAGTATGATCTGAAATAAATAGTGTTGTTAGCTTGCGTGATCACTAAACCCATTAAAGGAACCACCAGAACTCACGTTAGGACATTGAAAGCTGAAAACAGGAATCTGTCCAACAATTACAGCCGACTTCAGTTGGCTGCAACTGGGTCAAAACCTAACGAAAATGAAATTTTATGAAATCTAAAATCAACCTCTTTGAAATACGATTCAAACCACGCTAGTTTCATAATTTTGAGGAGTGCTACTGGGCCCAACAAGCCCCACCGAGCTAGTCACGCTAGCAAAACCATTAATTGTCATCGGGTGTAGAATTAGCCTAACATACCGCCATGGTCAATGATAGACCTAGAAGACAAAGGCAACAACAGTCAGCTTTGGTTTCGAACTCTTTCGTGACGTAACATGGGTTAGCTACCTATTAATATTACAATAAACTATTAGATACTAATACTTACAATCTGTTTGAAATAGTGGAAACTTTAAAAACAAAATATGTTATAAATGAAAACTGTGAACTCACTCATCATAAATGATTGACACTTGTTTCTTACGTGTTTTCTATAAGGTGCTTGCTCACGGATTAGGTGCATAGCATGGGTGTCAAAAATAGTTTATTTCTTGACGATGCATTACTATATTTTTATACCGTTTGGTTTGGGCGCTTGTTTTGATGCATGCTTTTATGTTCCATTTATTACGCTTCTGCATTACTTTTACTTTCGTTGGTTGTTTGGTTAAAAGCATTTTTCTCAAATAGAGGTCATTCAATATTATTGGTGTCTTAGATCCTGGTTTGTCACGCGTCTTGTGGTAAAATCCGTAGGTGGATTTTGAGGGTGTAATAGGTTGCTTCGCTGGGTTGAACCTCCAATTTCATTTCCTAGATGTGAGAAGCTTCTACCATCCCTGTTGAGCACAAATGGGGAGAATGCAGATTTGATGAGGTAGAGGGCAAAGGAAGCTGCTGAGAAGCGGGTTGAAGTTCGAAGACTCAAGTTTGTGTTAGGTTTTTCATAGTTGTTGTTTTTGATCTATGTACTCATTTGGTGATGTGTTTGTGCCTTTTATTGTTACTCTGATTAAGTACTATAACTATCTATGTTTTCCAATAGCTAGTTATATTAATAAAACTGAGACTTTAGAATTTGGTTCTATAAATACAATTGTTTAGATTCTTTTTGTGATTTAAGTAACTAGCAGTAGAGAAAGCGGATAACCGAGGTAAGAAACGTTTACTTTCTTTCTCCTACCACCAAAATAGGGTAATAGAAAACAAATACAAGGTAGCTTGTGTGGAAAAAGTGGTTGAATCACACTTACTAGATATTGGTGAAGGTAAGTCTTTGGACCAGTCAAATAGAGCTTGTGTGGAAACAAAGGTGGTGAGGAAACAGAGCTTGAATCGATGAAGGAGGTCAACTTCCAGCGTTGATGCGGAGTCATGAACCAGTTGAACAGATTGATGTTGAAGGAAAACACAAAGAAGGTGAAGGAAAGCCACATAAGAATGGCGATGATCATGTGGAAGAACTTGGTTTCAAACCTAACCTAGAGGAGGATTATGACTCAGATGTTTTAAAGGATGCATGGAACTACGAATCAGAAAAAGAGAATGACTAAGACCTATCTTGGAGAGGAGATTGAACATTGTAAATAGACCCTTTCACTATGTTGCATTTTGTTTCCAAATAAGTTTGTATTTAGTCGGATGTTTAGTGTGCTATGTAGTAGGATCAGTGTAATTTATTTTTGAACTCGAAATTGTGCTATGTTTTGAAAGAAATATAAGGTTGTGTTAAGGTACATGTGTTATGTGAACAATTGACTGAAAGAAAAAGAGCAATAGATGGTAGATAACATTGCATACAATTATAGTTGTCCCAAAAGTAGGCAAGGTAACCATCTAAGTATTAGTTTGACGACAAGCATCCTAATAGTTCAAACACAACGACCATAAGCATAAAAACACCTCAAAATAATTGTTCAAACACAAACATATTGCTGGACCCAACCTGAATTTCACAAAACTTGACATCTAAGATGGTTGTGTTCCACCTTGACCCTTGCAACTGCGATTTTTGTAGCCCACGTTATTGCACTTATTGCATTTTGTGGTGCCTCCTTTTCTTGTTAGCTTCCCTCCCTTTGTTAAAATGGCGTCGACTTCCAATTGAGACTTCTTCCGTTTCTTCTTAGGCCTTCTAACTTGCTTGTGATGTTTAGGAGGAGTCAATTTGGTTAGACACCTTGATGGAGGCCGCATCTCTGGTCCTAAAATTGGATTAATGGTGTGCATGTACACTTTTTTCCATGTGTGTAGCCAATATACAGGATCAACCCAGGGGGTATTCAAGGATTGAAACCATTCTCAGCCATGTTCCAAATCGTAGCAACTGTATATTTACACAACATTCCTGTAAGATCCCATTTCCTGCATGAAAATGTTCTCAACTGTACATTAACCACCGTCTTTTTTCTTAGACCAGTAAACATTCATAGTTTGGATTATAAGTATCAAGGCATCAGTTATTGTGTAAATGAGATAAAGTCTTTTAGTTTGCAATACTTACTTGGTGCTTGGAAGAACCTGTCAACAGCACATCGTATTGAGAAGCCTCATTCATGATACTATTAAACCATTGGCTATTAATTTGGTCAGATATTCCCTAATGTATTCCAAGCATGTGATGATTGGCTTGTCTCTTGAACCGACCAATTGCTTGTTAAACACGTCGCAAGTATTGTTCAATAGCATATCACACTTTGCTCTTCCTGAAATGTTGGCTCGTGACAATGTTGATGCAAGGATCTTCTTCAGCCAATCATACAACTTTCTATCTAGGGCCTTAACATCCCCTATGCCCTATCGAAAAAGGGCATGCTAGTTACACTTGCACATCTCCATAGTAGGTTCTTATACATGTCTCCACGCCATGTCTTCATCATGTTGTTGTGAATGTGCCTTAGGCTATACCTATGTTTAGTGGTTGGAAATAATTGGCAAAAGCAAGCATAAACCTTACAATTTTACAGAACAAATTACAAATACAATTCGATAGGAAGTTGAGAGATTAAACAACATAAACTTCTGGATACCTTTTGTTTATCACTTATAAAAATGAAATTACATCTTGTAGGTAACTCCAGATCATCCCCAAGTATCCTCAAAAACCATATCCATGTGTTGGTAGTTTTAGCAAGTGGGTAAATGGCATTGTTTCCATCAACGTGAACTATTGAGAGGATCTGACCCAGGTATGGACCTTTCATAAAGGCACCATCCAATCCAATTAGGTCCCTCCCAATGAGATTGAAACCCTCTTCAAAGCATTATAGAAAACATATATTCTCCTGAATAATCTTGTGGGACTACTGGGATTAGATCTAGGTTGTACATCAATCTTATAGTGGTCCCAGGGTTGGCTCTAACAAGTCCACAAACTGCCTTACTTACCCATATTGATCCTTATTGTCCCCTTGTAACTTAGCCATAACAATATTCCTTGCCCTTAACAATTTAGGCCGTGAAACTTTATCTTGGTGCTTCTTCTCAAAGAGATCTTAAAATACCCTGATTTGAATGTCCAAATTTGCCTAAAGAAGTAGTTCCACCTCTTTAGCTATGAAAGTCGTGGTGTACAGACCAACCTCTCTTGTGTGAAGACATTGGTGTGTGTGTGTTTCAATGTTTTCACACACCAATAATCTTCAATTGTGGGCTGGCTTGCTTGTGTCGTCCATGGATAAGTAGGTTTAGATGGCTTCGTCCTAATTTTCTTAGAGGCTACCTCACCAATGCCTTTCTTTGCCCTACCTACCAGAGAAGTTTTAATTTTACTAGTTTGGCCCCAAAAGTGTTCTAGTGTTATGGAACTTGGGTTTTTTCCCATACACACCACTCAAAACCTCAACCTATCATTTTTGTTGATAAACAATTGCCTCATGGATTCTAGAACATATGTTTTGACCATTTTCGTAAGCTTAGCCTTATTAGGAATCAATTGCCCGATGAAAAAGGGATTACATACTACATCAGGGACTATAAACTCGAATGTCGATCTCCTAATCTTCCTCATTCTTTTAATTACATTGTCTAAACTGTTTGATCTTCATCTTCGTGATCAGTCTCAAAGTCATCCAGATCCACATTAAGGTCACCCTCAAACACATCTACCTCACAACCATTCTCCTCTGCATTAGAATCAACATTGGCTCTAAATTTTTGCGTGTCAACATCAACATCTTACAATGGATTATCCTCTTCCACCTAGTAATCATGATCTTGTTAACCACCCTTTGGAATAGTATGTTGTCCCTCAATTTCTTCTACATCAACTTCCACCTCAGCCTCTTCACTAATATCCTAAACATCACTTCCTTCATCATCATTTCCTCATTAGCCTCACCTCCTTCATCAGTGTCCTAATCATCTTCATCTCCATTTTCATTATCAGGGTAATCACATTGAAATATATCAAATAAGGGACAATCATGAACTTCAACATCTTGGCTTACAGGAGAAGGAGCATGAGGACTCTGTGTGATGACTTCTTCACCATAAGATGCCATCAGCACATGAGAGGTCAAGTGTTCAACAAAAATTTCAATCAGTTTTACCCCACCACATACATGCTCAAACAAGCTTGATAAATCACAATCCCTAGACAAAGACTTCAAACCCAGATACGAACTGTCACACCCTCAATTTCCACTTGCGGAGTTTTACCGCGAGACGTCTGATCAAACCAGAATCTCAGACACTAGCAGTATCGAACGGCTCTATATGATTTATTTAAACGTTTTCCAAAAACATTTGTTTAACCATTTATAGTCATTTTCAAAATATCTTTGTTTCGAAGTTTAGCAGAAGCATTAAAGTAAAGTAACGTCACCAACACAAACGCCAAAACCAAAAATCCCAAACATTGTTCGTAAATAAGACTCGACAAAAATGTCTTGATCAAATGCAAGTGAGTGCACCTAGCGCTCCTAGCGTCCTGAGAAACAGGTAAAGAAACAAGTGTCAACATTAAAGAAGAGTGAGTTCACAGGTTTTTATAAGTTCACAAGTTCGGTTTAAAAGTTTGTTTTCCCCGTTATACGTAACCCGGGATAACGATATAGTTCCATTATTCCTAACCCGGAATAATAATGTTGGTACGTAATTAAGTTCAATGTTAACATGTAGGTAGCGAGCCTAAAGTTACGTCACATAAGAGTTCGCGATCGAAGCTGGCGAAAGTTAGGGCAAATTAATCACCCGTTGACCATTCTCGGTCGGCTAGCGCGACTAGCTCGGGTGGGGCTTGTCGGGCCCATTAGTACTACCATAATTTCACCGCTATCTAACCCAATACTAACGATCCGAGAGTTGGTTGAGGACTTCCGTGATAAAGCTACTTAGTGACCATAACATACATTAACATTAACTTAGTTACCGAATAGTTTAACGACGTTAATTTCGCATAACGTAAAAGATAGAGTTTTAGAGCGTATACATGTTTCTCCCCCTGTTGTTCAAAACCGGATAAAATATGGGCCGTGAACTCACCTTAAATTGCTTGGTTAGAATAACGCAAAAGAAGCAAATGATGGGACCGCTAATCGCGTCCTAACATGACAACCGATTTAAAGTTAGTGTGTGAACACACTGACACAAAATCCTAAGCATAACTAACACACAGTACGGTACACGCAACAACCAATTCGAAACCAAAATCATGCATGCAAAATATCACCATACATAAATAATGATCAAACCAACTTGCCATAAACACAGGTTAACTCATACTACACTTAGGTACACACAAACGCAAGTTATCATGTTTCAGCTTCTATGCTCATAACTTGGGCTGTTTTCGAGGATTTTTATAAAATAGTTTTAACTTTCAAAAAATTCCAAGTTTTTTACAGGAGGTGTCAACTAAACTGTAGGGTTTATGTAAAATTTTCAAGTCCTAAAGCTTTACCAATTAATTATAAATATTTATATACTAGGCTGCAATCAGATTCGTCGCTTTCTGACTGCAGTCTACGGGAAAAATTATTTAAAAATCATCGTTCATCCAATTAACAAAATTCCAGTGGGAGATTTCCGGAAACTCCCGTCTCAAGTTACTGTACAAATTTCAGGACCCAACCCCCTACAGACTATGAGATCTGACTCGATAAACAACAAGCAAATTCTGCAGAATTTACGCAGCTTCAGCTGCTGCACTAAATGACCACTTAAAAATAGCAAACGACCTCAGAAAAATATGAATCAGCGCCATTAGTAGAGTTTTTCAAAAATACACGTTTTAGGCTTCAGAAAATCCACTTTTCGATAGATAATGATCAGGTTACAGGCATTGAAGTTGGCTGTAAATGTATTCAGCAAACTGTTTTCGACTTTTATCGCATTAGAACATGCTTAAACGATCATGACGCTTAGTAATAATGATTAACAACATGTTTATTTTTCAAATATCATCATGTATATCAATATTTATGCAAACCATAATTATATAACATGATCTTTATCGCTAAAACGCAGCCTATGATTTTAGTATTCAACATAACATCACAATCGCAAAGATTCGCACAATCATCCGAACTAATCATAAATCACAACACTTTTCATACTAATAATCCTACCATTACACATAATCATGATCAAGATTACACAAACCCTAATGTGAATCGCAAAACAATTAAACCCTAACCTTTAAACGATGATGATTAGCGAAGCGGGACAAGATTGGAATCAATCCGGAAGATGTGGGGTTTTGCGATCGTGGGGGGGGGGCTGCCGTCGCCTTCCTCTAGGTGCTAGGGTTTGTTTTTTTTTTTAACAAACAATCCATGCATACATACATATAAATATAACAAGGGAAAAGAAGGGGAGGGGGCGCGACCGCGATGGGGGGGGGGTTTGGGTTAAGTGGCTTGGGCCTCAAGTTTAGGTTATTTCCTTGGGCCGCAAGGAGGTGAGGTCGACACGTTTCGCGGCTTGGATTCGGTTCGGCTATTTATTTATTATTTTTTTTATAACTAATAATCGCGAAATCAAGGCGTGATACAATAATCTACAAAATCTACAAACGTCTAATTACACATAGCACGTAATTCACCTAATAGATTCACAAAGTTAGCGTAGTTATTGCGAGCGTGTAATTTAATTCTCCGAATTAAATCAGCATAGGAATGAATAACCGTAAATTAACCCGTTTAAGATACCTGAAAAGCCGGGATGTCACATTATCCCCATGTTGAAAGAATTTTCGTCCCGAAAATTGAGTAAACGCGGTTTAGAATGTAACGCACAAAGATTCAGTTTGTGAGTAATGGTACAAATAATTCCCAGGCTATCACAAAATCCCCTTGTTGAAAGAATTTCATCCCGAAATTTAGTTGGTGGTAACGTCAGATTGTTGCTCAGCTGCAAAAAGGTGTGGGTATTAGCTTTTCATTTGGTCCTCTCTTCCCACGTGAACTCCGGTCCACGCTTAGAGTCCCAATGAACCTTAACAATTGGTATCTTGTTGTGCCTTCGAGTCTTAATCTCACGATCCATGATATCGATAGGTTGTTCCACAAAATGCAGTTGCTCATCCACCTGAATCTCATCCAATGGAATGACTAGGGCCTCATCTGATAGGCACTTCTTCAGATTGAACATGTGGAAAACGTTGTGAACTCCACTAAGTTCGGTAGGAAGGTCTAACTGATAAGCTAAGGGCCCAATATGCTTCGAAATCACAAATGGGCCTACGTATCATGGATTTAGTTTGCCTCGTTTCCCAAAACGAATTACACCCTTCCAGGGTGACACCTTCAGTAGGATGTGGTCGCCTACTTGAAATTCGAGCGGTTTGCGTCGTTGATCAGTGTAACTTTTCTGTCGATCTCGTGCCGTTGCCATGCGGTTTCTGATTTGCACAATCTTTTCAGTAGCCTCAAGTATCAACTCAGGACCTGTGAGTTGACTGTCACCGACTTCTGCCCAACAGAACGGTGATCTACATTTGCGACCGTATAATGCTTCAAACGGTGCCGCTTGAATACTCGTATGGTAACTATTGTTATACGAGAATTCCACTAAAGGCAGATGGATTTCCCAACTGTTCCCGAAGTCTACCACACATGCCCTAAGCAGTCTTCCAAGGTCTGAATGGTCCTTTCACTTTGACCATCCGTCTGAGGGTTTATAAGCTGTGCTCATATCTAAGCATGTACCCAAAGCTTTCTGAAGTGACTGCCAAAAGTTGGACATGAAACGAGCATCTCTGTCTGAGATGATGGACGTTGGCACCCGTGCCGAGAAACTACTTCCTTAATGTAGATGCGAGTCAACTTATCCATCTTATATGTTTCTGTGATCGCTAGGAAGTGTGCAGACTTAGTTAGACGATCCACGATTACCCAGATGGTATCGCAACCACCCAGGAGTTCGCGGGAGTTTAGTGATAAAGTCCATCGAGATCTGATCCCATTTCCACACTGGGATCTCAGGTTGTTGAAGTAACCCTGAATGGCTTCTGGTATTCCACCTTGACTTTCGCACAAGTCAAACACTTGCTCACGTAGGTGGCTATATCCGCTTTTATGTTGGGCCACCAGTATGCAGCTTTAAGGTGTTGATACATCTTATCTGAACCAGGATGGACAGAGTATCGGGATTTGTGAGCTTCGTCCATAACTAGCTTCCTGAGGTCTTCATAGAGAGGTACCCATATACGATTCTTGAAATATCGGGCACCATTGGGTTTCACTTCCCAATCGCGTTCACAGATTCGACCTTGATGTTTTCTTCCTTAACTGCTTCTAGCTGCGCGTCGCGTATCTGTTCGGGTAACCCAGAATGAATTGTGAACTGTAGTGCTCGTACCCGACAGGTTTTAAGTGCTCCTTCCTACTGAGGGCATCAGCTACGACGTTAGCTTTACCCGGTTGATACCGGATGCGCATTCATAATCGTTCAGGAGTTCGACCCAGCGATGTTGTCGCATGATCAACTCCTTCTGGTCGAAAATATGTTGGAGGCTCTTGTGATCCGTGTAAATTGTGCACCTTGTTCCATATAGATAGTGTCTCCAAATCTTAAGTGCAAACACAACTGCTCCCAATTCCGGGTCATGTGTCGTGTAGTTCTTCTCGTGAACCTTCAACTATCAGGATGCATACGCGATAACCTTATCACGTTGCATGAGTACACATCCCAATCCCTGAATGGAAGCGTCACAATATACCAAAAAATCATCTGTCCCCTCTGGTAAGGACAAAATTGGCGCACTGCAAAGCTTCTGTTTCAGCAATTGAAATGCTGGTTCCTGTTTGTCACCCAAGCATACTTAGTGCCCTTCTGAGTGAGAGTGGTAAGCGGTTGTGTGATCTCGGAAAATCCCTCGATGAAACGTCTGTAGTAACCAGCCAAACCCAAAAATTGGCGGATCTCTGTCGGTGTCCTGGGTGCTTCCCAGTTCTTGATAGCATCGATCTTGGCGGGATCAACGTGTATACCCTTTTCATTCACGATATGCCCGAGGAACTGAACTTCCCGAATCCAGAAATCACACTTCGAAAACTTGGCATATAGTTTCTCCTGTTGAAGTAGTTCCAGCAATAATCGTAGATGCTCAGCATGTTCTTCTTCACCCTTAGAGTAGACGAGTATATCATTGATGAACACGATGACAAACTTGTCGAGATACGGCTTACACACGCGGTTCATGAGGTCCATGAACACCGTGGGTGCATTGGTGAGACAGAAGGGCATGACCAAGAACTCATAATGGCCATACCGAGTGTGAAATGCCATCTTGGAGATATCCTCCTCCCTGACGCGTAACTGGTGATAACCGGACCGTAAATCAATCTTGGAGTAGTAGCTTGACCCTTGAAGCTGTCGAAAAGATCGTCGATGCGAGGTAATGGTATCGGTTCTTAACGGTAACCTTATTGAGTTCCCTGTAGTCGATGCACATGCGGAAGGTCCCGTCCTTCTTCTTGATAAAAAGGACCGGAGCTCCCATGGCGAAGTACTGGGTCGGATAAATCCTTTTTCCAACAATTCCTGAAGTTGGGTAGACAGCTCTTGCAGCTCTGCTGGAGCTAGGCGGTACGGGGCCTTAGCTATAGGAGTCGCATGATTCGCCAATTCGATTTCAAACTCCACTTGTTGATGTGGTGGAAGACCAGGTAACTCCTCTGAAAACACATCGGGAAAGTCACGGACGACGGGGATATCTTCAATCCGCTTCTCGTCCTAAGGCTGCTCGGTGACCATGTGAGCAAAGCAAAGGAGTTCTTTCTCCGAAGATACTTCTGAGCTTGCATGTAAGAGATGATGTTTGTGACGGCGCCTGCCTTCTCACCTTGCACCATCAAGACTTCGTCGTTAGAGAGCGGAATACGGATAGCTTTCTTGAAACAGAGAACTTCAGCTCGAACGTCGGATAGCCAGTCCATTCCGGCTACCACGTCAAAACTACCCAGGGTAGTTGTCATCAGATCAATGGTAAAGGTGTGACCCGCGAGTTTAAAGTTGACAACCGGTTACTAAATGGGTCACATCTACAGATTTACCATCGGCTAGTTCTATTACGTAAGGGGTCTCTAGGGGTTTAGGCGTGAGATTTAGGTTCTTCCTAAAAGACTCAGATATAAAACTCTTATCCGCACCCGTATCAAAAAGTATAGTAGCAAAATGATCGTTAAGGGGAAACTTACCGGTGACCACGTTCGAGTCGTTTCTGGCCTCTCCACGGCCCACGTGAATGCACGACCTTTGGCACTCTTGTGCCACCATTTCCATTGTTGCCATTGTTGTTATTGTTGTTGTTGTTTTGTTGTGGTGTTATTGTTGTTGTTGCTCCCACCATTGTTGTTGTTGCGAAGCTGTGGGCAGTCCCGCTTGAAATGGGCAGTGCTACCGCACTGATAGCATCCCGGTTATTACCTTGCTGTTGATCCTGGTGCTGATTCTGATTTTGTCGAGACATGATTTCCCCGCGACAATCCTTTGCGCGTGTCCCGCTTTGCCACATCGTTGGCAAGATTTCCGGCGCAAGGGCCGTGATGATGGAGGTTACAACGATTACATTGCGGCTTTCGACCCGCATAGCCGCTTGAGTTCTGGGTGTTGTTGGCAGACTGATTGTTGTGACCCCGATTGTTGTTGAAATTTTTGGACCGCTTCTGGTTTCCTTGTTGTGGCTGGGCTGACAAAGACTGTCGAGCAGGTTAGTCTTCAAATTTTCTTTTGTTGTAAGGGACAATTTCAGTTGCACCCCTAGGTGGCAACTTCCTTTGCTCCACCGCCTTATCGGCGAGTTTATGCGCCAGCCTAATCGCTTGATGCTCCGTCATAGGGTTGCTAGACATTACCATGCCCTGGATCTCAGGGACCAGACCCCCAAGATAAAACTCAAGTCGTTTTTCGACGGTGTTAGCCAGATCGGGACATAGGAACACCAGATCATGATGTTTTGCCGTGTACGCTTCAATTTCAGACCCTACCATCTTGTGGTTCCATAACGCTTGCTCCAACTGCTGAACTCTGTCCCATGGACAGTATTCCTCCTTGATTAGGGCCTTAAACTCGGTCCAGGCCATTGCGTTCGCCGCAACAAGTCCACGTGTTTGGACTTGTACGTTCCACCAGGTTAATGCCCCATCTTCCAACGTTGAGGCAGCATAGTTGACCTTATTGGCTTCAAGGCAATTGCACATCTCGAACACCGATTCAGACTTTTTCAATCTAACGGACCAGTCCTATGGGTCCTTCAACACCCGTGAACTTGCTCGGTTTTGCATCGAGGAACATCTTGTAGGGGTTAAGACCCCCTCCTGCTGGTGGGTTTTGAACACCTGCCAGAGCAGCATTCACGTGTTCTTGGATTAAAGCGGCCAATTCTTCAGTTGACATGTTGAGATTTCCGCGACGACCAGTTGCCATTTCAGATCTTCACAAGACAACACAAATACACACCGATAAATATATATATCCAATATAGTTATCATATTCCACACTTCAATAATCACACAAGTTATGTCAACCCAACAAATTAAACAATAAAAGGAACATTTGATTAAATAAATTGCAATGTCTCACAAAATACCAACCAAACATCTCAGTTTAATTATAAAATTTCAAGTTCAAACATAAGTGGAAACAAACAAACTAAAGGAAACAAAACGGGGATTGGCGAGACAAGTTAGTCTTCTACGTCTCCATCTCCCAAGTCGCTATCATTGCCGTCACCCTCTGCGGCGTTTTTAACTTAACAGCCGGGTCCTGTTCCGGCTCTTCTTCCTCCGGATCCTCCTCCGGGTCTTCCTTTGGATCCTCCTCTGGGTCTTCCTCTGGATCCTCCTCTTCTTCCTCTACCGGCGCTGAGGGGGCCGGTGCTGGTGCGGGTACTGGGACAGGTGCTTGATTCTGCTCCAGTTCTTGAATCCTCCAACTGGACTCAAGAACTCTGTCTTTGAACCAGTCAGCCCTCAGCTGCTCAGCATGAAGATCCTTAGCTAAAATGTTTCGAACTCTCTTATTCTCATATTGCTCTTCCTCGAGCTTTCCAGTTTTACTAGTTAGTTGATGTATCATCCATCCTTGTGCGTCGTAGTCTCTTGCATTCTCTCTAGCTGTTCCTGTTGTTTCCTTAACATATCCCTAAGTAGATCGTCCCCTACTCCTAACGAGTTGACCGGTTCGACCCGTATAGCGGTGGTCGGACGGGAGGACGACTCCCCTCCTAGAGCGAGTCTTTTCCTAGCAGCTGAGCATGTCTCCACGCCATGAGGTGGTGAGGGTTCGACCATGGGTGCCTTCCCCGGCGCCCTTGATTGTCGAGATTTGTCGGATGATGATGATGACATTGCCTGCTGGGTTGGTGTAGTTAGTTACGAGTTGCGTGCATCACAATATACATATATATCTCACATAAAACAATTGTAGTATAACACATAACAAGATATCGCAGTTCGGTGCCAACTAAGTCTAGTGTCGAGTAACAGCTATAGTTTAGGTCTACTTTTAATGCAAACCTTTTTCTCTATAGCTAGAGGCTCTGATACCAATCTGTCACACCCCCAATTTCCACTTGCGGAGTTTTACCGCGAGGCGTGTGATCAAACCAGAATCTCAGACACTAGCAGTATCGAACGACTCTATATGATTTATTTAAAAGTTTTCCAAAAACATTTGTTTAACCATTTGTAGTCATTTTCAAAATATCTTAGTTTCGAAGTTTAGCGGAAGCATTAAAGTAAAGTAACGGGCGCCAACACAAACACCAAAACCAAAAATCCCAAACATTATTCGTAAATAAGACTCGATAAAAATGTCTTGATCAAATGCAAGTGAGTGCACCTAGCGCTCCTGGCGTCCTGAGAAACAGGTAAAGAAACAAGTGTCAACGTTAAAGAAGAGTGAGTTCACAGGTTTTTATAAGTTCACAAGTTCGGTTTAAAAGTTTGTTTTCCCCGTTATTCGTAACCCGGATAACGATATAGTTCCATTATTCCTAACCCCGAATAATAATGTTGGTACGTAATTAAGTTCAATGTTAACATGTAGGTAGCGAGCCTAAAGTTACGTCACATAAGAGTTCGCGATCGAAGCTGACTGTTGTTCCTTAGTCTTGCCAGGTCTATCACTGACCATGGCGAAAGTTAGGCCAAATTAATCACCCGTTGACCATTCCCGGTCGGCTAGCGCGACTAGCCAGGTGGGGTTGTCGGGCCCACTAGTACTACCATAATTTCACCGCTATCTAACCCAATACTAACGATCCGAGAGTTGGTTGAGGACTTCCGTGATAAAGCTACTTAGTGACCATAACATACACTAACATTAACTTAGTTACCGAATAGTTTAACGACGTTAATTTCGCATAACGTAAAAGATAGAGTTTTAGAGCGTATACATGTTTCTCCCCCTGTTGTTCAAAACCGGATAAAATATGGGCCGTGAACTCACCTTAAATTGCTCTGGTTAGAATAACGCAAAAGAAGAAATGATGGGACTGCTAATCGCGTCCTAACATGACAACTGATTTAAAGTTAGTGTGTGAACACACTGACACAAAATCCTAAGCATAACTAACACACAGTACGGTACACGCAACAACCAATTCGAAACCAAAATCATGCATTCAAAATATCACCATATAAAATAATGATCAAACCAACTTGTCATAAACACAGGTTAACTACAACACTTAGGTACACATAAACGCAAGTTATCATGTTTCAAGCTTCTACGCTCATAACTGGGCTGTTTTCGAGGATTTTTATAAAATAGTTCAACGTTCAAAAAATTCCAAGTTTTTTACAGGAGGTGTCAACTAAACTGTAGGATTTTATGTAAAATTTTCAAGTCCTAACGCTTTACCAATTATTTATAAATATTTATATATCAGGCTGCAATCAGATTCGTCGCTTTCTGACTGCAGTCCACGGGAAAAATTATTTAAAAATCATCGTTCATCCAATTAAAAAAATTCCAGTGGGAGATTTCTAGAAATTCCTGTCTTCACTTAGTCATATATGTCTAACCTAAATGAGCTGTTGAGGATGGAGCATGAGGCTGGTACCACAAACAAACCTTCAAAGATGTTGAAGGTAGAGAACTATCTAACATGGAAGGATAGGTTTCAATCCTTTATTGAATATCAGGACACACGGATGTGGATCTCTATTCAAGATGGGTATGCTAACCCAACGCATGATTTTGAGGGCAGACAACATGTTATGCTTACGTGAATATGTCTGAAGCTGAGAAGAGAATGTATGAGTCAGAGAAGAAAGCCTTAGCTGCTATAAAGATGTCGTTACCTGATGGCATCAAACATACTTTCAAGCGCTATACTACATCGAAGGAGATGTGGGATGCCCTAGAGAAGAGGTATGAGGGCAATTCTGATGTGAAGCAGAACAAGATTGATTTTCTGAAGAAACAGTTTGTTGTGTTCAAAGAAATGAGAAATGAATCCCTTGAAGATATTATCACTCGATATTATCATCTGATGTCAGAAATTGACAATTATGACATAGAGGGATACACAAATGTGGAGATAAACGATAAGTTGTTGGATGCTTTACCTGAAAAGTGGGATATTTACACATTGATGATAAAGGGTGAAGCTGATTATGAAAAGAAAGACTTAGAGGAGGTTGTTGGGAAATTGAGAGATTATGATCCAGGGATTTATAAAGGTCTTACACCTGTATCTTCCAACAATGCTTCCAGTGATACTGCAACGGACATTTCTCTCATGTGAGAATGAGCAGATCGTGACAAATTCTAAAGGTGAAGTATGTTTTGTTGCTGCTTCAGGAGCTCGTCAGGGGCAAAGAGACAACAATCAAGTAACAGCAGTTCTAAGTCTATGCCTCTAATCAGAAGTGCTGAAGATCACTAGGCATTGCTTGCTTCCTTCGTTGCTTCCTACGAGAACTATATTCAGGGGAAAATATCTGATCCTGCTACGTTTGATGAAGATTTGATCAGATCGACCCTGATGACTTAGAGGAGATGGATTTGCAATGGCAGATGGCCATGATATCTAGAAGGGTGAAGAGGTTCATGAACAGAACGGGCAGGAAGTTCGTTGGCAAGAGTGTGGGCTTTGACAAGTCGAAAGTGAAGTGTTACAATTGTCACAATTATGGACATTTCGCTAGAGAGTGTCAAAGAGCTAAGTCTGAATCTCGTTCTAGTTCTTCCTTTCAAGATTCTCCTGGTCATGGTTCAAGCAATAGGAATGCATCAAACAACACTGGATCAAAGGCCCTGATTTCTACTGCCAGAGAAAGGGTTCTTATGATTGGAGTGCTCATCTAGAGAATGACAACAATCATCACAGGCGTTTATGGTTGAGATTGCTACAAGTGTTGATGAAGAAGTGAAAGCTAATGCTGAGGGAGAGCAAGAGAATGTAGCTGAGAAAGCTGATGGAGAACAGAAGGCTACAGAGAAGAAGATGGCTGCTGATTTTGATGCTTTCATGGCTGTTCTAAGAAAATCAACAGGCGATGTATGTTCTAACTCTAGTAGTTCTGTTTATTTAAAATGTCGTGAACAGCAAAGTGAAGTTGACACATTAACAAAGAAAAACCAAAGTCTGGCTAATGAGCTCTCAAATCTAATGGAATCAAACTTTTTCTTAAAACAAAATGAGTCACTATATTTGAGAAAATTAAAGGCAATGAAGAAGAACTCAATATTCTAACCTGTAAACATAATGAAAAACTTCAAGTTATTGACTTAGCTCATGATACGATGAGTGAGAAAACAAAAGAGGTTTCTGAAAAGTGCAAAGAGTTGTCTGAAGCACAACTTAAAATTTGTGAACTTGAAAAGAAATTGAATCAATTCAGAGATTTATCTTTTTTCATGAAACACATGATGCATGGCTTGAAGAAGAGTAATGACAAGACTTGTGTGGGCTTCAAAGGTTTGAATGAAGTTCCACCACCTCTTGGTCACGACTATTCATTCTTGCCAGATGAAGAAGAGCTTACAGACTTTGTGTCAACTACACCTGGTAGTTCCACATCAGAGGATGTTGATGTGAATGAAAATGCCAAGAATGATAATAATAGAGACACTGTTTTGAAAACAAAGAATACACACCCTAAGAATCAAAAACATTTTTTGTTAAAAAGGTTGATTTTGTTAAAGGGAGTGATATGAACGAAGAGGTCCCTGTTATTACTAAAGATTCTAATGTGCAGTTTGCTAAAAATAAAAATAAAGAAAAATCAGAAGTTAAAACTAAACAAGATCCTTCAAAGGCATCATCATCATCATCGCCTGATGAATCTAAGCAAAAGGCTTCAGTTAAGAAGTCTTCGGTTAGAAAATCGTGTTTCAAATGGCATGAAAAAGGACATGTAGCCAGCTGCTGTCCTAACAAAAAGAGTGAAGCACAGGTAAGTGAGAGGCAGAGAGAAAAATCACCAGAGAAAAGTGGTAATGGTGAGAAGAAGGTTAACTCACCAAAGATATCTCCTACCAAGCAACATAGTGTTGATGTTGGTGTAGACAGGGCTGAAAAAGGAACTCACCAAGTTCCTCGTTTTCAAAGAAATCAACAAAGATTTCAGCCTGCATCTACATCAGGCAAAATAATATAGACCTATAAGTAGTTCACCAAGATTGAATAACTTTCATGGTAAATCAAATAATTTCAGAAGTCAATGTCAATATCAAAATCGATACCACAATGTTGGTAGTCGAAATTTTTATAACGATGGCTTTAGAAATTATCATCATCAAAATTCATGGCACCAAAATCAAAATTCCATAGGTCGTAAAGTCCAAACATGGTTAGGAAACCTAATGACCACAGACCTAGTGGAAATCAAAAACCATTTCCATCAACAGGTCTAAGATCCAAGACTCCTATTAGGAGTGATGGATACTGGATGAATGTTCCTATGATTGATGAATCTGGAAGACCCAAGACCATTAAGGCTTGGGTCCCCCAATCTAACTAATTTTTGTTGGATGGTGCAGGAGCTGCTAAGGAGGTTATCAACTTGTGGTATGTTGATAGTGGCTGCTCCAGGCACATGACGGGGGATGCGAGGCTGTTGACAGAGTTTGAGAATATAGATGGTGGTTATGTGAATTTTGCAGGTGCTCAAGGAGGGCACATTACCGGTCGAGGAAAAGTAACCAACGGGAAGATCCCTGGACAAAGTGAACTATGTTGAGCAGCTGAAGCACAATCTAATGAGCGTGTCTCAAGTCTGCGACAAGGGTCACTCGGTCCACTTTATAAAGTCTGAAGCTTTGGTGCTGAAACCTGGTTTGGTGATACCGGATGATTGGATAGTGATGAGAGCGCCAAGGAGAAATGACACTTATGTCATGGACATGGGAGCAAAGGATTCTTCCACTGTGGTGTCGTGTTTGCTATCAAAAGCATCTGAGGCTAAGTCATTGTTGTGGCGTAGACGCATGGCCTACATCCACTATTGGAAAATGAATTATATTATTAAGAATGGTTTGCCAATGCAGAGGTTTCACGTGGAAGATAAATGTCTTCCATGTCAAAAGGGAAAACAACATAAGAAACCTCATAGTCTAAAACAGTAAATTCCTAGATGCCCCTTATGAATTACTTCATATGGTCTATTCAGTCCAGTGAACGTAAGGAGCATAGGTGGAAAGTACTATTGTTTACTTGTTACTGATGATTACTCACGATATTCATGGGTTTTCTTTTTAGGTACAAAAGATGAGACAGCGGAGATGCTGATTGATCTTTTTACAAAATTGGAAAATGTCCATGATGCACAGATCAAGAGGATAAGGAGTGATAATGGCACGGAGTTCAAGAATCACATTCTGGATCTCTATTGTCTTTGCAAAGGAATTGAACATCAATATTGTGCTCCTTATACACCTCAACAGAATTGAGTCGCTGAGAGGAAGAACAGACGTTGATTGAAGCCGCAAGGACTATGCTTTCTGATTCAAAGCTTCCAGTTCTCTCTCTAGGGAGAAGCTGTAAACACAGCTTGCTATGTCCTGAACAAAGTTTTGACGGTTAAACGGTTTAACAAAACATGTCACGAATTATTGTTTAACCGAAAACCAAACTTAAAAGGCTTTGAACCATTTGGATTACCCTGCACCATTATGCGAAACAAAGATAAGCAAACATTCGGTAAGGTAGCTGATGAAGGTTACTTTCTAGGCTATATGCCTGGAACACCAAATAAAAGGGTTTTAATCTGAAAACTGGTAAAATTGAGGTTGTGTTTAACATGGAAATCACTAGTTACTCATCTCAACAATCAACGAGTCGTCCTCTAATATTATATGATTATGACAGTGTTTTAAATCATTTAATATTCCTGATTTTTCCAATGAAGATGAGTCTCAGGTGATCCATACTGTGATCAGTGAAGATGGCAGCACCAAAGGACTCCAGTGATAGTGAGTCTGAACATATTCAGGGGGAGGATTTCACTAATTCGTTTGCTCCTGCTAATATTCTGGGGGAGGTTGGATCTATTCTGGGAGATAATCTGTTGAAAACATCATTGGTGATAGTGCTCGAAGGTTCCTGTTTATTTACTTCGATTCAGAAGACTGGGTTGTTTCATGAGTGTTTATATACTGCTTTATTGCCCAAGAGGAGCCGACAAATGTTCATATGGCTCTAAAAGACAATTGTTGGGTAGAAGCAATGCAAGAGGAACTAGCTCAGTTCAAGAAGTTCAAAGTTTGGGAGCTAGTTGACTTTCCTGAAGGAGAGAAAGAAATAGGCACTAAGTGGGTGTTTAAATGCAAAAAAGACGACCGAGGGATCGTTATAAACGAACAAGGCTCGGTTGGTAGTGAAAGGGTTCAATCAGCGAGAGGAGATTGATTATAATGAAGTTTTTGTACCAGTAGCAAGGTTAGAAGCAATTCGTTTGTTCCTAGCTTTTCTTCATTCAAGGGCTTCAAAGTTTATCAACTTGACGTTAAGAGTGCGTTTCTATACGGGAAAGTCCAAGAAGTCGTGTATGTCTCACAACCAGACGAGTTTATTGATCCAGACTATCCAGATCGAGTCATTGTATGGGTTACATCAGGCACCTAGGGCGTGGTATGAGACACTGTCATCACATTTGTTAAAACATGGTTTCGAAAGAGGTTAGATTGACAGTACACTGTTCATTAAGAGGAAGAAGGAAGACTTTTTGCTTGTATAGGTATACGTATATGACACCATTTTTGGGTCATCTGATGAGAACATGTGTCATGATTTCGAAAGAGGTAATGAAGAGCAAGTTTGAGATGAGTGCGATGGGTGAATTATCCTACATTTTGGTTTACAAGTTGAATAGAAAAAGGATGGGATGTTCATACATCAGAGGGAGTATGTGTTATGACATTTTGTCACGTTTCAAAATGGAGGATTGCGCTACTTTCAATACACCTATCTGTGAGAATCACAATCTTGATCCAGATCACGAGAGTGTTGAGGATGTTGATCCAACTCAATACAGGGCAATGATTGGTTCTCTAATGTACTTGACTGTTTCAAGACCTGAAATCGTGTTCGCAGTATGCTTTGTGCAGATACAGGAATCCAAAGGAGTCTCACATGAAGCGTGAGCGGATTCTTCGTTACTTGAAGGGGAAACCTAAACTTGGGTTATGGTATCTAGCTGCTAGTGATTTGAAGTTTGTTGTTGTCACTGATTCGGACTTTGGAGGATACAAATCTTCAAGAAAGTCTACCACAGGTGGTTTTCAGTTCTTAAGATGGAGGCTCGTCTCATGGCAATGCAAGAAGCAGTCTTGCGTGTCCACCTCAATGTGTGAAGCTGAATATATTGCTGTGGGTAGCTGTTGCTCTCAGGTTCTCTGGATCCAATAGCAGATACGCGATTATGGTTTGAATTTCACTCGTACTCCTATTATGATAGACAATAATGCCACTATATCAATCACCAACAATCCCGTAAAACACAGTCACACAAAACATATTGAAATTCGTCATCATTTTTACGGGATTGTGCTGAAAAGAAATTAATTGAACTGCATCGAGTCGACAACTAGATAACCTGGCAGATCTTTACACAAAAACATTTGACAGGGCTCGCTTTGAACATTTGGTCGAACTCAACGGGATAAGGAATCCTGAATAACCATTTTTTCATAAAAATTTCTGTAAATAAATTTACTGCTTTTCAAAAATCAAAAAAAAAAAATAGAAAATCAAAAATGAGTTTTTCACTGTGTGAAAAAGAAGAAATGATAATACATCAGCAAGTTAGATTGTCACACTGAAATTAAAAGAAAATTGCTTAAATGTGATAGTAGATTCATCATATGATGTACCAGTAGGCAAAAAGAATGACATGATCAACTTACCTTTGTGATATACATAAATAGACTGTGTATGAGTGGGTAACATATCAGTGACGTATGGTTCTATAACCTTAAATCTTGCGTTGATAGATTGCTAAAATCTGAGGTTTTAGGTATTTATATCGTTATTTCATCCGTGGTATCAAGGTTGTCCTTCTGTGCATCCAGATATATACTGACCTAGGCACAACCAGGATATCTTAAAAGAGCTAAAATGCCAAATCCCAAAAATTGAAGAAGCTCTCCTAGAGAGTCATTCAAAAGTGCAAAATTGCATTATTCGTACCAAAATTTGGTATTTGTCCTAACCCTCGTTGGATATTGGTCTCTTTGCTGTACGGAAGTACTGACCTGATCACCAATTATCTAACGTTGTAATTCAAAAGGATGAATTTCGGTATACTCACCTACTACGATGAATTTTTGTGAATACCTTGATCGCGGGGGTATGTTCTGAAGTGAGACACACTAGTATATCAGTATAAATTAACTAACCTATTCACGAGGTAATGGTACTTGAAATGTTCATGTATTTTGTTTAAGTGGATAAAGAATACTGGTAATCGTCTTGAACTGTTTTTCATGAATGTTAATTATAAAATAGTGTGAAAAAAGTTTGATGTTGCTGATATGATCTTCTTACTGGTGATACTCACAAAAATAGAGTGTTCAATTTTTCGTACTTTATTTGCTTTCAGAAATATAAAAATCCAAAAGTAATACATTTTCTTGTGTTTTTTTAATGTACGGGATATTGGTTGTTCGTGGAGGAGTTGTTACCGATAGGGGGAGACAGTGTTAGAAGCTGAGTTCAACAATTTTTACGATCTTGCGGGTTATGTGTGCTTAAAAGTTTAGGTGTGTATTTTGAGTTGAGGTGTTTGTTTTATAGTATACACAATTGTAGCAGTGTGTTGCTGAAAAGTTTGGTGAAGAGGAGTTTGCTTGGATGCATGGTAGAACCTCCTTTCTACATTGCAGACAAAGTTGGAGAGCTTTGAAAATTGCTATGCAAGTACTAAATAGGAGTTTACTCTAACGCTGACGATTTAGAAGATTTGGTGATTGGATACATCAGCTTAGGGGGAGTCTGTTGCTGACAGAAGCTGTAAAGCTGAAGCTATCCAAAGACCAACGTTTTTCAAAGAAGTTAAAGATTGCAAGAAATCGGGAGACTGAGTTATTTTATGAAGCTATTGTCAAGGGGGAGTTTGTTGGTGCATATTTGTGACAACAACTTAGATTTGGTCTTTGGATATCTTGTAATTAGTAAAATGATAAACGGTTAGTGGCTTGAGTTTTGTAATAGTTAATTAGAAGTAATTAGGATGGACTAGACATAGAATAGTGCATGGTAGGCGAATTGGGCCTTAAACCCATTAGCAGTCCATGTAGGAAACCCTAGCCCATGAGCATAACTGATCTCTATATATAGGGAGGTTGTGATTAGGGTTAAGGTTGCTCAGTTAGTTGTTCAATGCTGAAAGAATTGCTTCAGAGAGATTGAGAGAAGAGTCTTGAATTGATTGTAAACACTTTGTGTTTGACAATCAATAGAAGACAGTTTGAAGGAATTCTTTGTGTTCGTGTTCGTGTTCGTGTCTGTGTTTTTTGTGAAATCTGATCTAGGGGATTCGCAATCTAGATTAGATAGACCATTCTGTCAAGATCCATACGGACTAGGGGACCTACAGTCCTATTGATTGTATTGTAAACATTGAATGAAATGAAATCATTACGCAATCTTTCCCCAAAATCCAAATGTGATGATGATGATGTGATTGTATTAATTGTTTAGATTGTATTTAAATATATATTCTATCTTTTAATCAAAAAGACACACACCTCACACTTCAGATCCAACACAGCTATACTTATCCAAGTATTCATGAAATCGTGTCTATAATCTGACTTGTGCAACTCTTGCAAATTATTCGTTGTGATTCCGATGTTCGCATATGTTATCTTGGTTTAAGTCAACGAGAACTCCTTCTCATATTTCATCTATGCTAAGCAAATGTTACTTGATAAGGTTGCTAGATAACATCATATCTCCCAGTTTGCCCTAAGCCTAATTTTCCTTAATGCTTCCTTGATAACTTACATTTTTCCAGATGTTGATGTGGGCTACTTAATTGTTGTGAATCTCCATAAACATGTAAGTTAGCTTATTTATTTTTCAACTGAATTATTAAAGGGGGTCGGTCCACTGGTTGAACCGGTTGGAATAGATGTTATCGTAAATATAACAAAAACAAATAGGGTAAATCTGAAAAAACTTAATCAATTTCCTATTCAACCCCTTTAAAACTTTGCTTCAACCGGCTTGTTTTCGAGTCAAACCTCCAGTTCACACCAACCCACTTCTAACACCCTAAGTTAGATCGGATAAGGCCTCAATTCCCGGTCTGGTCGGCCAGTCAGGTGTTTCAAACACCCTAAATGCTTCCACTTGAAAATCAATAAATATGATGAAAATCAATGATATTTTTACACATACACAAAACATAAAGAGTTGGTGTTTCTTACGCAAATGAAAGATTCTCTATTGTATATCAGATTTACATACAATTTTGTCCTATTAGGAATCTCATTTTATACCTATCTCATAGAGATTATCAGAAGTCGATGAATTTTGAGTGACATGATTCCAATACATCTCATGATTATATGTTTTTTAGAACTACGTAGTGTGTCACTACACACTCTTACTGAAGTCCTTTTGTATATCCCAAAAAACACTTTGAAAGGCAGTCTTGTTCCCACTAGAAATAATGTAGGTCTGTTTTGCGGATCCTTCGGAGATATCTAATCCTAAGACGGATGTGAGAAATCCATTAGAAATAGGTAGAAACACAATATTTCACAATTTTCAATGTTTTCTATTAACTACACAGTCCTGGTACAATTTTGACACGCTTCGCCTCACAGTTCACCAAAATTCTCTTTCCAAATGAACACACACACACATTTATATAGACATTCACCTTCATGAGAAGTGAGCTTCGTGTGAAGGTAATCTACCTTACATCAAACAATAACTTCTAAACTTTTTGACATCAAGACATAGGAACATACATATGCATCAACAGTCTCCTCCTTGTATGTTGTCCGAGTCTTGATCTTTAATCTTGATTTATCTTCTAGAGTCTTCAAAACTTGAACAAGTACATTTCAAAGCCTGAAAGTATTTCACTTTTGACATAGATTAGAGAAGAACCTGAATCAGTTGAAGAATGTCTTGCTGAGGCAACCTTCGACGAAGCTTCAAACGAAGAATACTACTATGATCCTTGGGCTGTGGTAGACATTTTTCATAGTGCATTTAAAGATTTAATACCGCCTGAGTGTATAAATCTTTGCAGGATTCTTTGAACCGAACTATGAAGTGCGTTGTGATGAAGAGTCTAAGCCAGAGCTAGAAGAAATGATCGATGTGAGCAAGGAGATGACCGCTAAGAATCTAACTGATATTGCGAACAAAGCGATGATGGCGAACTTGAAAGAGGTAGTTACTAAACAGGTTCAGGAGAGGTTAAATGACTCGGTAAAAGAAAAGGGTATGGTTAAGATAATGAAATCAAAAAGCATTGCAAGAAGTGCTCAGAGCCATACAAGGAATGTTCCGAAAAATATAAACAACTGAAAAAGCTTTCTAATAACTTATCAAGTGATGATAAAGAAACAAAAAGCATACCATAAGCTGAGCAAAATTGTTAACCAGTTCCAACAAGCTACTAGGGAAGACAATGCTACTCTTTCTATGCTAAAAGCAACTGTTATGGATAAACAAATGGCCATAAATATTCATCTTAACACAATTGCTAAGCTATAAAGTGAGTTAGAAACAATGAGAATTGAAATGGAACGGGTTAATAAGTTGTTGATTAGTTATTCAACTTCTTCGTATTTGATTGATCATATTCTTCTAAAACAACTAGAAAAAATTGAAAAGAAAGAAAATGATATTGGTTGTCAAAACAAAAAAAAAAGTGGGTTATAATCGAGTTCCACCCCGATGTGGGAGAGTTATTCCAGGAAAAAGCCTGAAGGGGTGGAAAAGGCGGTCAATTTAAAATTGGAAATTGAAATAAAAGAAGAGTTTCCTGAAAATCTTGATGTGACCTATACCAAATCTGATTATGAGTGTGAGTTAGATGTGGTTAAAAATGTGGTAGAAAATGTTTTGAGAAGTGAAAGTGAGAGCATTGAGTTTGAAAGTGTTGAGTCTAATTCGAAGAAAACAAGCTCAAGTTCCATTCTAAAAACGAAGAAATCTTTCATAAGAATTATTCTAAAAGTCAGAAAATGGTTTGAATGATGATCCAAACATGGTCGTATATAAAATGAACGGATCAGACAAACTATATTCGGACGAAGAGTTTCCGATTTGAATAAATCTTGATAAAGTTTTCAAGTTGATTGAAGTGAGTCTGTCTGAGCTTGAAAATATGAATGCATCTTACTATTCTAAACCTAAACATTCTTAGTATCACAATCACAAAGGAAAGAATGATCCATAGAATAACGAAAAGTTTAGGGATACGTTAAGAAAAATAACAACAAATTTGAAAAACCAAAATTTCCAAAGAATATAAAATTTGTTTTTAGAACAAGTTAGAAAGTGAGAAAGAAAGTTTGATAAAGAACAATCAAATGATGAATTCTATGCTGAGAAAAAACGTCGTGAACAGGTTATGAGATCCTCTGTTGGAAACGATAGTAGGAAATGCTGTGAATGAAATTTAGTTGGAAATATTACAATGAATTGTTCATAAAATATCTCAAAACCTGTTTACAATGTTAAGAAATCTCAAGAAGATGTGAACAAAAATTCCCCAAAGTTTGTTCCTACACAAATTTTGAAAAGAAAAAACGAATCTAACAATGGGAAACCATTAAATTCTAATATTTCAAGCAAAGACGTTGGTGAATCATCAAGCAAAAATGAACAAAGAAATTCAAAATTTAATCCCAAACAGGCATTTTCAAAATAACAAATTTGGGTGGTTAAATCAAAACCATCTTCTGAAAAAGTCAAAACATCTGTTCCAACCATGATTGATAAAAAGGTTTAAGTTGAACAAAATGTTGAAATCAAGAAGAAAAGTGTTTGTGAACCAATAGTGGAAAGCCGAAACCCACCAATGACCGTCTAGGCTTGGGTCTCGCTATTCAAATAATTGCTTAGTTTCATGTTTAGGGGCTCCTGAGATCAATAATTTCCAAGTGGATAATGGATAGTGGAGCTTCTCGACACATGACGGGAATGTTGGCCTTGTTATACGATGTTAAATCAATCCGAGGAGGCTACGTTGGGTTTGCTAGGTAACCAAGGTAGGAGAATAGTCGGTGAAGGTATTCTAAAAACGGTGTGGTTTCGCTCGATAAAGTCAACTACATAGCAGAGTTAGAGAACAACTTGTTGAGTATCTCTCTGATTTGTGACAAAAAGTTCACAACACACTTCACATATCGAGAATGTTCCAATCTGAAGCCGGTATTCAACATACCTAAGGAATCGATCCTGATGCGTGCTCCCTGAGAGAATGCCTTGTATAGCTTAGACATGAGTGTTGCAACAACAACTACAAAATATGTGCAATGTTTCGTGTCCTAAGCAACAGAAAAAGAATCGATCATGTGGCATGGAGATATGGGGCACATTCATCTTCGAAAGATGAACCTTTTAGTACACCAAAATCTAGTTGAGGGAGTTAATCTAAAGAGCTTTCACTTGAGTGACAATTACATAAGTTGCAAAAAGGGCAAACAGCATAAAAAGTCACATCCAAGGAAACTCATGAACTCAATCAAGCTCCCGAAGTGTTTCAGGAAATATTTATTTTCTCGTTGTTACTGACGATTTATTCAAGATATTCATCGGTGATGTTCTTAGAAAGCAAAGATGAAACTTTTGAGTGTTTAATGATCTTATTCCGAAACTTAGAGAACTTGTACCACTTACCAATTTGTCGCATACGCAGTGACAACGGTACAAAGTTCAAGAAAAATTGGATGGCATAGTTTTGCAATGAGAAAGGACTTTTACATGAATTCAGTGCACCATATACACCACAACAAAACGGTGTAGCAACGGAAAAATAGAACCCTGATAGTGATAGCAAGGACCATGCGCTGATTCTAAACTTCCAGTTAGTTTTTGGAGCGAAGCTATGGCTTCTGTAGTTATACTTTGAACAGAGTATTGACAGTTAAGCATTGGCTTATGGTATCCATGATCAGACGAATTTAGTTCGCTGGATACTCTGACTCTGACTTTGGGTGTTGCATATTAAATGCTGAATCTTCAACTGCTGGTTGCTAGTCTTTGGCACACGATTAATAACGTGGTAATGTAAGAAGCAAATCACAGTGCTCTCTGTACTAGGAAAGCATAATATATTTCAGCTTCTAGTTGTTGTTCCCAAATCTTGTGGATACAACAACAGATGAGAGATGATGGATTGTAGTTTCTCGATATGCCTATATTTGTAGATAACGAGGCTGCCACTAACATAATAAAAAATCTAGTTCAACACTCTAAAACTAAACATACAGAAATACAATATCACTTTATCCGTGATTGTTACGAGAAAAAGTTGATTCGTATTGAAAATATCCACACAGATGAACATAAAGCAGACTTTTATGCAAAACCGTTTGACCGAGCAAAATATAAATATCTTTTGAATGTTAGACAGGATGAAAGATCTGACATTAGGAGGGGAAAAAGAGGTTGAAGCCAAGATGGATGACGATTTGACGTGATCCTCATCGGTTTGTTAAGTTTTTAAGTTTTTAGTTTTCATATTTCTTTCTTGAAAAAATCCGAAAAATATGTTTTTGATTTTAGCGGGAGAAATATGTTGTGAAAAATACAAAAACATATAAAAATTTGAAAATATATAAAAACATGAAAAAGACAAAAAGAGTTTTGGTGCAAAAAGAGGAATGATAGTACATGAGTAGACTATCACAATATGCTAAAGAAATGTAGTGTCAAAATGTTTAAACAGGGCTCACTAATGATGTACCAGTACGCTTCGCACATTCAGTAAATTGTTTCGGAGATATAAACATAAAGAAAATCTTCATGATTAGTGGGTTAACAACTCTCGATATATGGTCTTAGTACACCGAAATTTCATTTGGAGATTGCCGGATTCTGAGATATTGGGTCTTCAAAGATAATTGATATCTGGGGTATTAGACAAGTTATTCTGATTTTTCGTCAGCAATGGCCTAGAACTTGTAGAATACTTTTGCTTATAAACCCAAAAACTGCAGCAAATTGAATGTATTGAAAGATCTGACAATTGCAGTACAAAAGATTCCTAATATGGAACACCACTTTTAAGTCGAGCCTTCATCTCTCTGTCTGTACGGTGGTACTAACCTAAGCTCTCAAAGTCTCGCATAACCTAGATACAGATATTAGTTAAGATATATTCACCTGTATGATGAAATCCAGGGAATCTTGATACGAGAGAATATTCTGAGGTGGTAAACACTGTTAAGTTAAGTTCTAAGACATCTAATTAGCATATCTCAGAACAATTGAGAAATGTATAGAGGTTTAAGTGATCAGTATACTGACAATCTAAGTGAATCTGTTTAGGACTTAAAGTTTAATCAAGATCAACAATACTAGTGACATGTCTCCAAACTGATATGATCCTTAAACACAAACTCACAACATAAAATGTTTGTAAATATGTTTGTACATATCTATTTTCTTTCATTTCATAGAAACCCAAAAAGATTTTCAGAGTGTTTTAGCATAAACTTTGAAAAATCAAAAGATTTTATTTTCATACTGGTCTTCAAAGTCCGAAGCTGCTAAATGTTGAGAGAAATCCAGAGAACAACGGTTTAGGAGCTAATCTGAAATTAGAAAATGATTTGAAATGATCAAAAGTTCATTAATTTGATATTTAACTTTGTCTGAAAACATCAGTTAGTATATAAAGTGTTCAAGCAAGGTCATTAACATGGACTCGTGTTGGTGCGTGATATTGAGTGATGTCGTTGTCTCACGCAAATTTAATCCCAATATGCTACTAGCTAGCGGTAAGTGAGTTTCGAACACAAGGAATTGAGGAACTAGTGCTATCAAAAAGGTTGTGCTACTATAACTAATTACCTAATTTGCAATAATTTAATTTCAGATTTGATTGATGGATTTAAACTTTAACTACTTAACAATTCAAAAATTGGTTTGTTAACAAATTAATAAGGGAATGATCATCTTGAGTTCCGGTTCAAAATGCATGTGTTTCAATTTTACTAGAAAGAGTTCACATAGACATGACTCATGCTTGATTAACTATTTGTGATAAAAGGGAACAAAGTACTCGGACTACAATGCGAGGTCGTTACCCGATAACCAATTGATTAATACCAAACCCGTAAACCTTCCCGTGATATCTCGGTTGTCAATGAAACCAAGAACGTACAAATAAGCAATGAGAAAAATATCAACCAACAATTACAAACAATCAATCAACACCATAACCACCATAACATAGCAATTATTCTAGAAATTGTAAATCAAAACACAATTGTTTACCGAACCTTCCACACAAGACGATCACCAAGAATTCTAGCCTCTCATGTTCTCGCAATCAAACATACTTCCAATGTTTTGTTCATACGAATCGATAACACCAAAATAATGTTTTCAACTTGTTTAGAATCATTGAAAACACTCAAATTCACCCCTTTTCGCTCTGCAGTTCGTCACCAATCATTGGATATGAAAAGACCCTTCAAACACGAGTTAAAATGGGTGGTTACACTTTTCTCGTTGCTGACCACCGTAAGCTACGGTGGTCACCATATGCTACGGTGGTCAGAATTTCCTTACGGACCCAAGAGACTAGCTTACGGTGCATAGAAGGATTAGACACCATCGTAAGCTACGGTGCCCACCGTAGCTTACGGTGGTCAGCAGTTTTTCCATTTTTGTTCTTTAATCAACTTTCCATGTCTTCATCTTCTCTTGGTCAAGTGCAAGCTTCCATCAAAGCATGCTAAAATCACTTGTTTATGCTCTTCGGTACCTAAAAGCCATATACACCATAGTTATCAAATCATAAAAATTAACCTAATTAAGTGCGGAATATTGAATGTTTTAAAGCACTTGAGGGTTGTCCAATGGACCACCCGTCACATCCCCACACATAAACGTTGCTTGTCCCAAGCAACACATCAAAAACATTTTTCAGCTTAAAAGTGATCACAATATAAACCAAACACAAGCATGTCATCCAATTGTCAATTTACCATCAACTACATAACACACCCCTCACTATACTCTCCTCTCGGTGACAACAAATGGTACTAGCAAGATTGTGCTAGATCACTTAATGCAAGTATGTAAATGTGCGACAATAAGCTTGGATAATAATCAAATCTTTACCTACAAATCGTCTAACATGCTTATGAATGAGAAGGACTATTGGGTTGTAGCAAGGCTATGTGTAAGGGTGAGAATTGGTGGGAAATATTCATGTAGCTCGTTTAATCGACCCGATTTATTATTACACTCAACATAAATAACTAACTCTATTTGTGCAACTAACTTCTTCTTCTTCCTTTTTCTTTTTCATTTTTTTTTCATAAGAAGACAATATTGCATCAAGATAGCAACCATCGCATTACAACTATTGAAAGACAAATACAATCATCAGAATATCAAACTATCTAAACCGGGTCGATTAAAAGGTAGAATTTTGTAGGACATAGGCTTGGGTGACAACTGAATGGTTAAAAGCTCAAATTGGGCTACTAATTTCCAAACCCCCGTCTCGCTCACTACAAAGCTCATATATGTAACTTATGAGGTCCAACCCCCCAAACCCACACTCAACACACATCTAGTCGAGGCTACCTAAATGCCCTCATCATATTCACAAGCATGTAAACTTAGGTTTTGACAAGCTTCTATTATCCAAGTTCTATTAACACAATGCACACATCGCCACTCAACCAAAGAACTAATTTCTAGAAAGCATTAATGTGGCTCAAAAACTCACCAAGAAAGGATAAAAAGGGATAACGATGTGTCATGCGGATTAAGGTAACATATTCAAATTTGACAATTGTTTGGCTTGGTTTAAAAATTTTCTAAATCCCAAAAATTTCCCCCATCCCCACACTTGAGATACATTGACCCCAATGTATGGTTTTGAAGGAAACGATCACTAAAGCTACCTCAACTTCACCTTCAGCTCAACTCTCAAATCCCAAATTTCTTTTTTTTTTTTATGAAACATGTAAACACCACCAATACTACCACAACCCTTAACATGAATATCAACCACAATACACCACCCTTCCACCCAACCATAAACAAAACAAAATAATGGCTACAGTAATATACAAGGAAAGAACACCACCTGACGTACTCAAGGTGGCTCAAATGAACCCTTGCTTTCCCATTTCTCTCCATATTCCATCCAATTTATGGGAGAGTTTGCAGTTCCACGCCAATTGGGAACAAATTCAGCCTCATTACCCCATCTACTCCCACCATCGGGTGGTTTTTCTTCGCCCGCTCTCCTCACACTAGCCTTCTTCCTTGCCTGATTTTCATTGTTATTCAACTCAAACGTAGACAACTCAACACCACCTGCAATTGACCTGACTGTGCTAACACTTGAAACATGTTCGTTGGTAGCAACTGTGTGACTCAAGTCATTAACAAGATCGTAATAAATGGATTTTAAAAACACATTAAAGTACAACTTACGATTCTCGTAGCTCATGGTGACTATTCCGTTTCCGCAATCGATTTGAGCGTTTGCCGTGTACAAGAATGGATGACCCAACACTACCTGCGGCTGCTCGTAAGTCTTCGAGGGTGCGTAGTCGATTACTATAAAATCCACCGAGTAGTAAAACTCGCTCAATTGTATCACTACATCTTTCACAACCCCTCGGGGTTGCTTCCAACTCGTATCCGCGAACACCGCCATGTTATCAATCTCGTGTAATGGACCAAAGTCGTACTGGTCGTACAGGCTACCCGGGAGAACGTTCGTCCCTGCTCCGTAATCCAATAATGCTTTGTGTATCTTGAACTTCCCAACTTGAATCGGGATAACTGGTTCCCCTACATCACTTCCACCTCTCTTGACACTTGTTTCATTCACACCTGCAATAACATGAGCAACAGAAGTAGTGAAACATTTATCATTTTTAGGAACGAAACTTACCTCGTTGATCGATATGTTCTTTGTGTTCTTCGGGTTAGTTTGCGTATCACTGGGAAGTTTCCCATTCTGTTGCTTCAAAGCTGCTACCTTACTAGCCAGCTGCCCCATCTGTGTGGACAGTGATTGGATGGCATTATCCCGAATCTCATCCTTTTGTGCCCGAGCGTCATCCAATTGATTCCTCCTTTGCATATCTTGTTGCATCATCCGGAGCATATCCATAACATCATTTCCACTTGATGAAGTTTGACCTTGATTGTATTGCTGGCGTGGAATGAAAGTTTGTTGAGCTCCTTGGAAATTTGGATTCGCTTGATTCGCCGGGTTCCCATAGCGAAAACTAGGATGGTTCCGTAACCCGGGGTGGCATGTGTTCGAGTTCATGTTAAAATTATGACCACCCCCTTGAATAGTATTTGCCTCTTCTAGTTGACCTTCAAGCACACCCATCAAACATCCACCGCATGACCCAATTCATTACAATTCGTACAAACGTCATATACTTGATTCGTGGCTTATACCCCTCCATCATCTACCGCATATACTTGGGGTCTTATAATAACATGTCTCGCCCTCCTTGAAGATTGTGCTTTTCATTTAGATGTGACCGCCATTTGCTCTAGAAACGCCCAATCGTCTTGCTCATATTTTGTTCCAAATGTACCATTTGTGATAGACATCAAATCACGAGCATCCTCCGAGCTTAACCCTTCATGAAACGCATTCAATAACTCCCATAATGCGATGTCGTGATGAGGGCAATTCTTCAACATCATGTTGAATCTTTCGAATGCCTCATGAAACATTTCACCTTGTTGTTGTTGGAAACTACGTAAACTCCGCCTTGCTTCATTTGTCTTTTGGGCCGTCAAAATTCTTCAAGAAACCTTTGTTACATATCGGCCCAAGTATAAATCGATGCGGATGGTAGAGTGTGAAACCACCTCTTCACTTTGTCTTCCAACTAGAATTGAAACAGCACCAATTTAACATCATCCGACTTGAATCCTTGCCCCCCAATAGTGTTGCAAATGGAATCATAAGTCTCAAATGGAAGTACGGTTCCTCCATTGCTAGACCCTTGTACTTCGGCAAGCTTTGCAATGCAGTCGTCCTAACCTCAAATGTCCTCCCTTCCGGGCGTTGAGGTATCACTACCGGAGAAGGATTATTAGTAATGACCGGATGAAAATGTGCTTCAACCCCCCTTACTACCTCTCGATGATGTCTTCGCGGAACACCTAAAGGTACTCTTGGTGGACTCGCTTGACCCTGTCTTAACCCTTTAGGTACAAAGTGTTGTTGAGGTTGAGGTTGATGCATCGGTCTTTGAAATTGCGGTTGTTGATGTTGACCTTGGACTTATTGTAAAGGCATTGGTTGTTGGAACGGTGGTCCTTGAGGACGAACTTGTTGCACCCCTGTAGGTTGCCTTTGTGGGTAACCCATTCCCCTTTCGGTCCCAAGTTACCTCCATCACCCCCATAATAGTAACCTTCATCTTCATACCCTCCGAATTCTTCTTCATAACCATCATCATACCCATCTCCTCCTACACCTGAAGTTTGCAAAAACTATGAGGAAGGATTATGGAAACCAGGTTGGGTTAGTGGTTGAAATGTGGAAGAGTTATGGATAATTGTGGAGCTAGGTAAAGGTTGATTTGGTAAAGGGTATTGGGTGGATGAGGATTGACCGGATGTGGGAAAGGAAGATGAGATTGGTGGTACTAGTGGTGCGGCGTTAGATGGGTCAACTTCATGTGTCGAAGTCGGGTGAGTGGTGGAATTTGGTGGAGGTGTATATGGTGAGGTTTGGTTTGTGGTGCTAGGCAATTGTTCCATGGTATTGAGTGGTGAAATAGGTAAGGATGGTGTCATTGGGGAACCACTAATCTTATTCTCTCGTAATAAAACACGATTGCGTCGTACTGTTCGCTCATTCTCTAGATCAAATGGCAATGGTGATAGCCGATTAGATCCTCTAGTGTGCATACACCTACACTAACACAACACAACCAGCGTATGCCAATGGTGATAGCCGATTAGATCGCTCAATCTCCACACTAACACAACCTGCGTAAACCCGGAAAAATAACAAACTATACAAACACAAAATAACACACGTTGTGCACAGTTCGTCGGCAACGGCGCCAAAATTTGACGTGATGTCGTTATCTCACGCAAATTTAATCCCAATACTGCTACTAGCTAGCGGTAAGTGAGTATCGAACACAAGGAATTGAGGAACTAGTGCTATCAAAAAGGTTGTGCTACTATCATTAATTACCAAATTTGCAATAATTTGATTTCAGATTTTGATTGATGGATTTAAACTTTAACTACTTAACAATTCAAAATTTGGTTTGTTAACAGATTAATAAGGGAATGATCATCTTGAGTTTCCGGTTCAAAACGCATGTGTCTCAATTTTACTAGAAAGAGTCACATAGACCTGACCCGTGCTTGATTAACTATTTGTGATAAAAGGGAACAAAGTACTTGGACTACAATGCGAGGTCATTACCCGATGACCAATTGATTAATACCCAACCCATAAACCTTCCCGTGATATCTCGGTTGTCAACGACACCAAGAACATACGAAATAAGCAATGAGCAAAATATCAACCAACATTACAAACAATCAATCAACACCATAACCACCATAACATAGCATTTATTCTAGAAATTGTAAATCGAAACACAATTGTTTACTGAACCTTCCACACAAGATGATCACCAAGAATTCTAGCCTCTCATGTTCTCGCAGTCAAACATACTTCCAATGTTTTGTTCATACGAATCGATAACACCAAAATAATGTTTTGAACTTGTTTAGAATCAATGAAAACACTCAAATTCGCCCCTTTTCGCTGTGCAGTTCATCACCAATCATTGGATGTGAAAAGACCCTTAAAAAACGAGTTAAAATGGGCAGTTACACTTTTCCCGGTGCTGACCAGCGTAAGCTACGGTGGTCAGAATTTCCTTACGGCCCCAAGAGACTGGCTTACGGTGCATAGAAGGATCAGACACCACCGTAAGCTACGGTGCCCACCGTAGCTTACGGTGGTCTGCAGTTTTTCCATTTTTGTTTTTTTATCAACTTTCCATGTCTTCATCTTCTCTTGGTCAAGTGCAAGCTTCCATCAAAGCACGTTAAAATCACTTGTTTATGCTCTTCGGTACCTACAAAGCCATATACACCGTAGTTATCAAATCATAATAATTAACCTAATTAAGTGCGGAATATTGATTGTTTTAAAGCACTTGAGGGTTGTCCAATGGACCACCCGTCACATCCCCACACTTAAACATTGCTTGTCCAAAGCAACACATCAAAAACGTTTTTAAGCTTAAAAGTGATCGCAATATAAACCAAACACAAGCATGTCATCCAATTGTCAATTTACCATCATACTACATAACACACCGCTCATTATACTCTCCTCTCGGTGACAACAAATGGTACTAGCAAGATTGTGCTAGATCACTCAATGCAAGTATGTAAATGTGCGACAATAAGCTTGGATAATAATCAAATCTTTACCTACAAATTGTCTAACATGCTTATGAATCAGAAGGACTTTTGGGTTATAACAAGGCTATGTGTAAGGGTGAGAATTGGTGGGAAATATTCATGTAGCTCGTTTAATCGACCCGATTTATTATTACGCTCAACATAAATAACTAACTCTATTTGTACAACTAACTTCTTCTTCTTCCTTTTTCTTTTTCTTTTTTTCATAAGGCTGGTGTTAGGCGAATTGGGCATAGTCCAATTCGTAGCCCATGAGGTTTGTCCTAGCCCATGTTGCAAACCTCTCTTTATATTAGCAGAGCTTTACATTAGGGTTTAGGTTGCTTAGTTAATCACTTTAGAGAAAGGTGTGAGAAATCTATAGAGAGCGGCTGAGAGATTTATTGTGAGTCTTAAATTGATTGTAAATATTCGTGTTGGATAATCAATAAAAGACCGGTTTAATTGGATAGACGATTTTTCGAAGATCCATACGGATTAGGAGACCTACAGTTGTTATCAGAGCATTAGGCTCTTGATTTGCTCGGTTTCGAATCCGTTACTGCAGAAAACGTTGGGATTTTGGACGTTTTGACAGTTGTTCAAGGGTTTTGCTGCAGTTTTCGGATAAACAACAAGCATTTCAAATCATTAGTCAGGCATCTCAGATATAGGTCTTGCATTTCGGATCATCAGAATTGCATCTCGGACTGCATCTCAGATCAAAATAGTGTATTTTGGATAAACTGAGAAGCATCTCGGATAAACAGGGAAGCATCTCAGATAATAGGAAGCACTCGGATCAAAATGCATCTCGGATCTTTGGTAATGATTTCGGATCATCTCGAATCCCCATCTCGAATAACAATTCGGATTACCATCTCAGACTATTGTTTGGAATTGGGTACTGTTCCGAGTTGAACTCGAAAAGGTGGAAAGTTAACCAGATGACATAATCAGTAATAAACGTTTTCGTACATAGAAATTGATCCGTAAACAATTTTAACAAACCGACTACACGGTTATACTTGTGTGATTTAAAAAAAAGGTCTTGGACATTATATATCATTGGATTCGTATTGTAGATAAGTCTAATGGTACAATTTGGTAAACACACATTCCAGACAATTTTTAAACGTTTTTAGCGAGCCAGTTCGGTAAAAATGTCGAATATGACGAACTTAAATGAGCCGTTAAGGATGGAGCTTGAGGTTAGAACTACTAACAAACCGCCAAAGATGATGAAGGTAGAGAATTACATTACGTGGAAGGATATGTTTTAGTCGTTCATTGAATATCCGGACACACTGATGTGGTTCTGCGTTCAAGATGGGTACATAAACCTAACTCATGATTTTGAAGGCAGACAACAGATGTCAAAAGCAGAAAAGAGAATGTATGAATCTAAAAAGAAAGCGTTAGCTGCAATCAAGATGTCTTTACCTGATGGCATCAAGCATACCTTCAAACGATACACAACCTCTAAGGAAATGTGGGATGATTTAGAAAAGAGGCATGCGGAAATAATGATGTGAAGAAGAACAACGTTGACCTACTGGAAAAGCAATTTGTTGTTTTAAAATACATGAGAAATGACTCCCTAGAAGATATCATCACGAGATTTTATCATCTAATGTCTTAAATTGATAACCATAACATAGAGGGATATACTGACGTTGAGATAAATGACAAGTTGCTTGATGCTTTGCCTGCAAAGTGGGACATTTATACTCTCATTATTAAGGGTGAAGCTGATTACGAGACTAAGGTTTAGAAAAGGTTGTTTGGAAGCTGAGAGCTTATGAGCTTAACATGAAGAAGAAGAAGGAAACAAGATATGATCAGGTTCAGGATCCGGAAGTTTACAAAGGCATTCCATCTTCTTATTTCTATAATGCTTCGAGTGATTCAGCAACTGCGATTCTCTCATGTGAAAATGAGCATGTTATGACTAATACTGAGGGTGATGTGTGCTTTGTTGCTGCTTTAGGAGGATCATCAGGAGTAAAGAAAAAACAAGAACAACTTACTGGATCGAATGGAAAAATTCTCAGCTCGATGTCCATTAGTGTAAATCAGCTGAGAATCAACTGGCTTACTTCCCTCGTTTGTGGCGTCATATAAGAATTATATACAAGGCAAGATAACTGATCCAACAACACTGGACGAAGATTATGAGCAGATTGATCCTGATGATTTGGATGAGATGGCTATTCAGTGGCCGATTGCCATGATAACCCTCAGGGCAAAAAGGTTCATGAACAAATAGGAAGAAAGTTCGTTAAGAAGAAGGTTGGATTCAATAAATCAAAAGTTTGATTCTTTAAGTGTCAATATCTTGGACATTTCGCTAGAGAATGTCAAAGAAAAACAGGAGAATCACAAAAATCTTCCACATTTCATAATTCATCTGGTCAAAATTCATCCAACATTGCATCATGAGCGCTTGTTTCCACTACTTCTACTGATGGTTCTTATGATTGGAGCATTCATCTGGAAGGTGATGGAAACATCACACAGGCTTTCATGGTAGAGATTGCTACCGTTGATGATATAGAAGTATTGGAAGATGCAGAGATAGAGAAGGAGACAGAAGCTGAAAAAGTTGATGCTGGTCAATAGAAGTTCAAGAGAAAAGTGAAGTCTGATGATGAGAAAGATGATGCAGCTAAGAAGATGGCTGCTAATTTTGTTGCTTTCATGGCCGACTTAGCAAATCAACAGGAGAGGTAAATTCTAATCCTATTAGTCCTGTTTGTTTCAAATGTCGTGAATTGCAAGGTGAGGTTGAAAGGATGACAAAGCAAAATCAAAGTCTGGAAAACCAGCACTCGAGCGTAAAAGAGTCAAACTTTTTCGTAAAAAGAAACGAGTCTTTATACTTGAAGAAAATTAAAGGTTATGAAAACGAAATTGACATTTTAACCTTCAAATTAAATGACAAACTTCAAGTTATAGACTTAGTTCATGATATGATGAGAGAGAAAACAAAAGAGATTTCTAAAAAATGAAAAGAGTTGTCGAAGCACAACTGAAACACATGATGGGTGGCTTGAAGAAAAGTAGTGACAAGACGTGTGTAGGCTTCCAGGGTTTCAATGAAGTTCCACCACCTCTTAGTCATGAGTATTCGTTCCTGCCAGATGAAGAAAGAGTTAACAGACTTTGGTTCAACTACACCTAGTAGTTCCACATCATAAAAGGGTGATGTGTCTAAGTATGATGATGTTAGTGTCAAAAAGGAAAGTAACAGCGAATATGTTTTAAAACAAAGAATGCACCTACCAAAAACAAAAAAACAAACTTTTGTCAAAAAGGTTAATTTTGTTCAGGGAAGTGACATGAAAAATTAAACAACTGTTATTCAAAATGGATCAAGTGTGAAGTTTGCTAAAAATAAAAACAAAGAAAAATCTGAAATTCAGCAAACTAAATTAGCTCCTTCTAAGGCATCATCATCATCACCTGATGGATCTAAACCAGAGACTTATGTTAAGAAGTCTTCGGCAAAAAGACCGTGCTTTAAATGTCACACTAAGGGACATGTAGCAAGCTGCTGTACAAACAAAAAGGGTGAAGCACAGGTGAGTGAGAGAAAGAGAGAAAAATCACCAGAGAAGGTCGGTGACGGTGAGTAGAAAGTGTCTGGCTCACCAAAGATATTTGTTCCTAAGCAATAAGAGGGTGTTGTTGTTGGTGTAGGTAAGGCTGAAACAGGAACTCTAAACAGAATCAACAGTTCCTCATTTTCAACGAAATCAATAAAGGTTCTGTCTGAATCTACATCAGGCAGATATGAGAGACCTAGAAGTAGTTCGCCAAGATTGAATTACTTTAATAGTCATTCAGGTAATTTTAGAAGTCAATGTCAATATCAAAATCGATACTAGAATAATGGTGGTCGAAGATTTTATACAATGGTTATATAAATTATAGTAGTCAAAATTCTTGGAATCAATCAGGTTATGTGAGTCAAAACTCAGGGTCGCAAAATCAAAATTTCCAAAGGTCACAGAGTCCAAACTTGTATAGGAAACCTTAGGATCAAAGACGTCGTCGAACTCAAATCCCATTTCCATCAACAGGTCTTAGATCCAAGACTCCGTTAGGAGTGATGGATATTGGATGGATGTTCAATTAGTTGATGAATTTGAGACCCAAGACATTAAGGCTTGGGTCCCCCAATCTAACTAATTTCTATTGGTTTGTGCAGGAGGTGCTAAGGAGGATTATCAACTTGTGGTATGTTGATAGTGGCTGCTCCAGGCACATGACGGGGATGCGAGATTGTTGAATGAGTTTGAAAATATAGTTTGGAGGTTATGTGAATTTTGTAGGTGCTAAAGGAGGGACATTACAGGTCGAGAAAAGTGACCAACAGGAAGATCGCATTGGACAAAAGGGAAAACAACATCAAGCTACCTCACATACGAAAAATGAATTACTTCACATGGATCGGTCTAGTGAACATAAGGAGCATAGGTGGAAAGTATTATTGTTTAGTTGTTACAGACGATTACTCATAATATTCGTGGGTTTTCTTTTTAGGTCAAAAGATGAGATAGCGGAGTTGCTGATTGATCATTTTACAAAATTGGAAAATGTCGATGACGCACGCATCAAGAGGATAAGGGGTGATAATGGCACTGGAGTTGAAGAGTTAGATTGTTGATCTCTACTGTATTTGCAAGGGAATTGAACATCAATATTCTGCTCCTTATACACCTCAATAGAATGGAGTCACTGAGAGGAAAAACAGGACGTTGATTGAAGCCGCTAGGACTATGCTTTCGAATTCAAAGCTTCCAATTCTCTTCTGGGGGAATCTGTGAATACAACTTACTATGTCTTAAACAAAGTTTTAACTGTTAAACAGTTTAACAAAACATGTCACGAACTTTTTTTTAACAAGAAACCGAATTTAGAAGGCGAACCATTTGGATTACCTTGCACAATTGTGCAAAATAAAGATAAAAAAAATTCGGTGAGGTAGCTGAAAAAGGTTAGTTTCTAGGTTACGTACCTGGAATGCGAATAAAAGGTTTTCAATCTAAAAACTTGTAAAATGGAGGATGTGTTTGATGTTGAAATCACTACTTATTCACCTCAACAATCAACGAGTGGTCCTGCTATATTATATGATTATGATATTGTGTTTAAATCATTTAATATTCATGAGTTTTCCAACGCAATGCGTCTCAGTTGATTCAAGCCGTGATTAGTGAGGATGAAGATGGTGACTTCATGCCAAGATCAAGTGTTCCGATAACAGATGTTCAGGAACTTCCACCAGTGCAGCTGAACATGACTCAAGCGATAGTGAGTCTGAATCCATTTAGAGGGTCGACCTCACTAATCCGTTTGTAGATCAGAATATTCAGGGGGAGGTTGGTTCCAACGTGGGTAAATTTTAGTAGTTGACATCGTTCCGACAACACGAGCAAACAGAGATCATCCAGTTGAAAACATCTTAAGAGATCCTGCTGCAGCTGTGGTGAGAAGAAGATGTGTCATTGAAAGTTCCTGTTTGTTTGCTTCAATTCAGAAAGCTGGGATTATCAATGAGTGTTTGTATAGCTGCTTTATTGTCCAAGAGGCGAAATGTTCACATGGCTCTAAAAGAAAATTCATGGGTTGAAGCTATGCATGAGGAGCTAGCTTAGTTCAAGAAGTTGGGAGCTAGTTGTTGCCTGAAGGAGAGAAGGAAATAGGCACCAAGTAAGTGCTTAAGTACAAGAAAGACGGCCGTGGGATTGCGACGAGAAATAAGGCCCGGTTAGTCGTTAAGGGGTTCAATCAGCAAGAAGGGATTGATTACAATGAAGTGTTTGCACCAGTGGCATGGTTGGAAGCAATTCGTTTGTTCCTAGCCTTCGCATCATTCAAAGGCCTCAAAGTTTACCACTTGAAGTGAAGAATGCGTTTCTTTACGGGAAAGTCCAAGAATTGGTGTATGTCTCACAACCAGATGAGTTTAATGATCCAGATTATCCAGATCAAGTGTATAGACTTGATAATACATTTGTTAAAGAATGGTTTTGAAAGAGGTCAGACTGACAGTACATTGTTCATTAAGCGAAAAAAGGAAGATTTTCTGCTGGTACAGGTATACGTGGATAACATCATATTTGGGTCATCTTATGAGAGCTTGTGTCATGAATTTGAAAAGGTGATGAAGAGCAAGTTTGAAATGAGTACGATGGGTGAGTTGTCCTATTCCGGGTTTGCAAGTTGAACTAGAAGAAAGATGGGATGTTTATACATCAAACAAAGAATGTGTATGACATTTTATCTCATTTCAAAATGGAGGATTGCGCTACTTTCAACCAATCTGCGAGAATCATAATCTTGGCTCAGATCATCAGAGTGTGAGTGTGGATGATATTGATCCAACTCAATACAGGGCAATGATTGGTTCTCTAATGTACTTGACTGCTTCAAGACCAGACATCATGTTCGCAGAGCGTCTTTGTGCCAGATATCAAGCGAATCCAAAAGAGTCACATATGAAAGCGGTGAAGTGGATTCTTCATTACTTGAAGGGGAAACCTATTATAGTATCCAACTGCTAGTGATTTGAAGTTTGTTGCTTTCAGTGATTCGGACTTTGGAGGATGTAAACCAACCAAAAAGTCTACCACAGGTGGTTGTCAGTTCTTAGGAGGGAGGATCATGTCATGGCAATGCAAGAAGTAGTCTTGTGTGTCTACCTCTACGTGTGAAGCTGAATATATTGTTGCGGGTAACTGTTGCTCTCAGGTTCTCTAGATGCAACAACAGATGTGCGATTACGGTTTGAATTTCACTCGTATCCTATTATGATAGAAATTAATGCCACTATTTTAATCACAAACAATCCCGTAAAAATAGTCGCACAAAACATATTGACATTCATCATCATTTTATACCGGATTTTGCTGAAAAGAAAATGATTGAACTATATAAGTTGACTCACTAGATAACCTAGCGGATCTTAACACAAAAGCTTTTGATATATGTTGCATCCAGATATATGCAGACCTAGGCACAAACAAGATATCTTAAAAGAGCTAAAATGCCAAATCCAAGGAATTGAAGAAGCTCTCCTAGATAGTCATTCAAATGTGCAAAATGCATAAATCGTACCAAAATCTGAGGTATTTGTCTTAACCCTTACTGGATATTGGTCTCTTTGTTGTAAGACTGTACTGACCTGATCACCAGGTATCTAACATTGTAAATCAAAAGGATGAACTCGGTATACTCACCTACTTCGAGGAATCTTTGTGCATACCTTGATCGCGGGGATATGCCCTTAAGTGGGACACACTAGTACATCAATATAATAGTACCTTAATGTATCAGAAGATAAAGGTACTTGAAATGTTCTATTGTTTTTAGTTAAGTGGATAAATAATACTAGTAATCGTCTTGAACAGCTTTTCACGAAATTAAAGAAGAATGAACTAATAGTGTGAAATAGTTTGAGTTGGCTGATATGATCTTCTTTTCTCCCAAAAACAGAGTGTTTTTTTCTTGTTCTTTATTTATTTTTAGAAAATATAAAAATTCAAAAAGATTTTCTTTTTCTGTAAAATTCTTAACGTACGGAAAATGTTGTTCTTGGAGGAAATTTTCCGATAGGGGGAGTTGGTGTTAGAATCCGAGTTCAAAATTTTCCAAATTGCGGTTTCTAGTAGTGTTGGAATTTTTTTTTTTTTTTTTTTTTTTTTTTTTTTAGATCTGAGCTGAGATTTGCTTAATCTACGATATAGTTTAACATCTCTGGAATAATAAAAATTTGTTAACTTGTGTTGAAAAATTCTTATGGTTTCTTGAGATGTTTGTTTTATAGTATAAAGATTGAAGCAGTGTGTTGCTCAGAAGTTGATGTAAAGAGATGAGGAGTTTATTGTTGCATGCGATTTTGAAGATTTAGTGATTGGATGCATCAGCTTAGGGAAGTCTATTGCTGACTAAAGATTTTGAAGCTGAAGCTATCCAAAGACCAAAGACGTTGAAAGTCATTGTGAAGATTGCAAGAAGACTAAAGACAAAGTTGTTTGATAAAGCTATTGTCAAGGGAGTTTGTTGGTGCAACAACTTAGATTTGATCTTTGGATATCTTGTAATTAGTAAAACGATAAACAGTTAGCAGGTTCGGCTTTGTAATAGTTAGTTGTAGTGATTGGGCTAACCAAGCTTACACATAAGGGTGGTGGTAGGCGAATTGGGCCTAGACCAATTCGTGGCCCATGAGGTTTGTCCTAGCCCATGTTGCAAACCTATCTCTATGTAAACAGAGCTTTGCATTAGGGTTTAGGTTGCTCAATTATCACGTTAGAGAAAGGTGTGAGAAATCTACAAAGAGTGGCCTGAGAGATTTCTTGTGAGTTCTTAAATTGATTGTAAGCACTCGTGTTGGATAATCAATAGAAGACCGTTTACTTATAATCCTGTTTCTACTTGTTTTCTATGTAAATCTGATCTATAGGATTCCGCACTCTAGATTGGATAGACAATTTTGTGAAGATCCATACGGATTAGGGGACCTACAACTTGGTCAATTAACTGGGTTGTTAAAACTAGTAAAAAGTTTGAGAAAATGAAAATTTGAAAGTTAGCAGTTCACTTCGCACGAAGTGAGATATCACTCCGCACGAAGTTAAAAGGTTCACTTTGTACGAAGTGAAAAATCCGATGCCATTATAACTTTTTCAACTAATTTTGCGAACTGAAGAAATTGTTAATCAAACGAGGAAGTGCTGCCAAAATTCAATTGTAGTGGTTGATTTGCACACCACTAACAATGCCTAAGGTAGTTTGGACAAGACTGGACCATGGATTGAACCTAAAATGAACAAGTCGGCATTTCGGACATAAAAACTTAGATCTAAGATGTTTTAATGGACAAAAACTAAAATTGAACATAGATCTAGGTAAATTGGCGTTGTTAGCATTTATTAGAACGCTCAATTTCAGCAAAATCTTGAAAATTCATGTTGGATCAAAAAGACTATTTTTAAACGAAGTAAATTTACTTCGTACGATGGTAAACTTTACCTTCGCACGAAGTGAAAAAAATTTATTTCTTGAAACTTACTTCGCACGTAGTGAAACTGGTTTTGGTCAAAATGGTTTTTAACTCATATTCGCACAAAGTAAAATGTTCACTTCGTTCAAGTACCTTCGTACGAGGAGTTTTGGTATGTTTTTGTGATTTTCGATTAAATGTTTGTCATTATTGTGTTTCTACAGGAACATAAGTCAAACTTTAAACCAAAACACAATATATGTTGTGTGCTCGATGTGACGATTCCGGAAATAAAGCCTTTCATGGATATTCTGAAGTTTATGGATCGTTTGCCAATTAAGAAAGCTTTGACAGATCAAGACAAAGCATACAGATCTCACGTATAGAGATTCAGGGATCATGCCAAGTTCGTACCATAGTTAAAGGCGATCAGATCGTTCAATAAAGCGTTTCTAGGCAGGCAGTACAAATTCTGTGTACATTTGGTTGTTGCTGACTTAAGTCACCGTAAAGGAGGGAATGATCCTTTGGTAGGTTATCAAATGTGCAGATAGTTGCTCTCACTCTTAATCCACCATACAACTCTACGAGAGTGATTTTCGAACAAATGATGTTGGACGATCACTTTCCAAACTATGTGAAAGATAAAAAGGACGAGCTGAATTAGATCACATGTAAGATTTATCTTTAGTCTGTCTAAATCAATATTTGAAGCTAAAGATATAACTTGTCACGAGAGACTTCTTTAGAGCTATTAAAGATAAGAATTATAGGCACCAACCAAGGATAATTGGAGGAATGATGATAGCAATTCTGAGAACGACGAAGAGGAAGACATGGTTGATTATGTTCCTAAGAGGGGTTTCTAGTATGAGAAGGAGGAGAAGAAAAAGAAAACAACTCCAAAGAAATAATCTCATAAAAGAAAGCGAGCCACAAAGAAGGTTGATACTTTCTTTGTTAATGAATCATCTGACGAAGAAGTGCATGTTAATGAGAATGTGAATGATGAAATTTTCTCTGCAATATACGATCAAGAACAAGGTGATGAAAATTTGCCATCATTGCTAAGGAGATAGATAAACAAGCATTTGAAGGTGACAACAAAGAAAGTTCAGATGAAAGCATTGATTATGAAGCAAGAGCAGTAGAGAAAGCAGAACAACAAAAAATAAAAGCATTAGGTGATGATGATGAAACCTTTGTGCCTTCGAAAGTAGAAGAGATAATCAAAAGACCAACAAAGAAAGCTAAAAGAGTCAAAAGCAAGCCAACAGATGTTCATAGAAATACAGTAGGGTCTCCAGCCGTAAAGAAAGCAAGACGAAAGTATCAAAAAGGAAGACAGCTGACGTTGGTTCAGCGAGTCAAGATAAGGGGACGCCTGAGATAGAAGTTGTGATTGAAAACATCATTCAAGATAATGTTATTAGTGAAGAACAACCGATTATTCCACAACAACCACCATCACCTCAAAATCAACATGTTACACCACCACATCCACCATCACCTCCAAAATAACGAAGACCTCCTATTCAACAACAATCAACACCTCAATCATCTACCAGACGTTGATCTCATCCTACAGGTCCTACGAACATTAATGATGAAGATTTGCTATTTGTAAGCTTTGAGGGAGATTCCTTTAATGATCAAAAAGTTAGAGAGTTGGAAAATAGAGTCAAACATTTTGAAGCTAAATGTGAAGTTAGTCTTAATGCTTACAAATGTTACTGTTGAGAATGAGAGACTTCACAGGGTGGTTAAAGATCTGGAAATTGAAAATCAATGAATACAAAGAAGTTTGATGTTTTGTACAAAGTGCTTGAAAATAGGTTCAACATAAACTTTGATGCTGAGTTTGATGTGATGAAAATTGAAGAAGCAAAGGCTAGAGCTGCCGAGAGGGCATGAAAAGCTGAAACTGAGGCTGTAACTGCGGGCAAAGGAAAGCAAAAGATGGATGATATTCCTATTATTATGCCCACAAAGCTAGAAGAAGAATCATAACAGTTGGTGAACTATGTGCTTATTGAGATGTCATAGATGTTGAGAATAAGAAATTCATAGTGTAGAAGAAGGAGCATGAAACAGAGACAGATTATGAAAAAGAAATTTATGATTACGAGGAAGATGATGACGAGAATGTTGGTGGAGATGATAAGAAAGATGATGATGATAAGGGTAACAACGATGATAACACTCAGGGTGGAAATGGTTTAGTGGTACATGATGCTAAATCAATGATTCATTCATTACGATGCTGATTTGAATGATGAGATTAATCAAGAAGATGATGCTCAACGACAGGGGGAGAACAAAGATTCTATTCACGATGTAGAGCATTCAGGAATCCTCATAGACGTTAATCCTATAACGGTTGTTCCTGTCATGCCACCTAAAGTATTCCACACAGAGCATGGTGTAGAGGAAGGGGAGTTCGTTCACAACTACACCAAGGAGGAAATAGCCAAGATGTTGGGGGTTGATGAAAGCTCTTTCAAGTTTGAAATTGAAAGGAGCTGGACAACATAAATGCTTCAAAACCAGAAGACTATGTTTATAGATATGTGGCGGATGCTGATAACTATGATAGGGTTGTCGTGGAGGATTATTCTGATGATGAAACTGTCAAATACACTATTGAAGGAAAAGATGACTTCCCAACCTTTCAAGAAATGTTTGCTGAAGTAAGTAATGATCTGTTGAAAAGAAAGGTCGAGGTAACTGTGAAAGATAGTAATGTTCCTAGGTGGCTAACTAAAGAAGAAATTCTTGAAGAAAAGAAGACATGGTACAAAGAGTTGCCAAAAGAACGTAAATTCCAATGACCACTTACTTTCTTCATAAGAGATCAAGGCAATTTTTAGAAGATATCTTAAGTTGGGTTTGGATTCTAGAACTGAATGTGTATGCAGTGTAACGGGAGTTTAGGGTTCAATATTTCAGATATTTGTGTTATATCCAGACTTTACCGTGGTGGGACGTTGAGGAGCTATGCCTTCCATCAACTATCAGATGAAGTTTAATGATCAAAGATTGTGGAAATTGATTAAGTTTGAAGCTACCCACGGATTTCTAAATTGGTAGCCGCATATTCCGAAGAAGATAATCAAGATTGATCCAGTTACCAAAGAGAAGAATGTTACATTGATTATTAAGTGACCACGCACTATGAAGAACATGCCCTCGATGAAAATTGAACAAGATTTCCATGAATTCTTCAAGTGGTGATAGTACGATATATAAACAAGGGAAGCAGTGATTCTAATGAAAGATGAAGAAATTTGGAAACAATCAAGATACTAGACCCGATGTGGCTAGTTAATTGCTTAGAGAAAGACGTTGAATGTTTATTCTACAATAAGATAGGCTATGAGGCGAAAGAGAAAGTTTAGGCGATGCAATACCAATGTGTAATCATTGTTTGCTATGCACATGGTATTAACTCGGGAAGGATGTGAAAATCAATGGCGTGAATTAGAAGGAAAAGAGTTCAGGAAGCAAATGCGCAAATAAGAAAAGATTGATGAAAAGATCAAGAAAGCTTCGATAAAGAGATTTCAGTTTTTGAAATGGGCTCCGGCAACTGATCAAACGCCTATTCCAAGTGAAGAGCATCGAAAGCCGAGGAAAAACTTTTTTGGAAGATAAAGTTTAGTGTTATAACGATTTTGAAGATTGAAGACTAGCCAAGACTACGACAATGTCTAGGGGGAGTTTGTTGATGCATAATGTCTATCGCCTACGTCTTCAGGTCATGTATGTGTTTGTAATAGGGCTTTAACTGTTAGAATTTGTTTTGTATGTTTCACTTCGTACGAAGGTAGATAGGCAGGTTATCTTCGTATGAAGATAAACCAACTTCGTACTAAGGTAGAGTCAAGATCGCACGAAGTGATGTGTCTATATATATATGTGCTAGGGTCTTGACACTGTAGCTGTTTTATTGAATGACACGGCGAAGCCCTGTCAAATTTGTTGCAGGATGTACAAGTTTAACGATTAATGAAATATAAACATTGGAAAGTATATCTTGGTATATTGTCGCTATTATAATTTGAATTCTACGCATTTTATGACAAGTTAAACAAATTAGGACCTGAGCTTATGGATCGCAGATCCTCACAATATAAACAACTATTCAATAAAGTCATTAATAAAAACCCAAATAAAAAGTAGCCAAAGCTTGGAAATCAAAAGTAATACAAAAAAGATTTGTCTTCACCAAGTGATGTAAGATATTAGCTAAACATGACCTTTGATTAACTAGAATTCTTACGATCGATCTTGGATCCCGAGACTACTACACACACTCTAAAGGTGGATAATAGAGGAATTTGCTGGATGATGGTGTTGTAGCGTTGGTGGAACGGTGGCAAGTGGGAGAGAAGTGGTTTCCCAATGGATGAGTTGGAAGTGAGCCAATCTCCTCTATTTATAGCTGAAATCAGACCCCTCACATGGCCCCGTGCCCTTCTTTCTTCGTCTTCATTTAATGATTAGTGCCAGTTCATATACACACATGGGCTTGTGTGACAGTAGGCATAGCCCCTTGGTCAGCTTTGTAGGATCCATTGGGAGATTCTACATATCTGGGAGTTAACCATGGCCCCGTGTCCATGGGACACGGCTCCGTGTCTCTTGTGTGCTTTATTTGTCTTGATCTGCTTGGAATCTGAACACATTTTATAGTGACGCATGACCGCATGCCTTGGTGGCACGGCCCCATGCATGTCTTCTGGATTGTTGTTTTGGTCTTGAGGTATGGCTTGGAGGGTAGTCATGGTACGTCAGTTCCTCTTTCTTGTATTTATTTTGGTTTTTGTTGTTAATTTGTTCCTTTTGTACGTTTAAAACATTAGTACATAAGAAGGGTTGGTTTTATGCCTTATTTGATCTAATTTATATGTTGCATTTTGCACATATCAAATACCCCCACACTTGAATCTTTGCTTGTCCTTAAGCAAAACACTTTAATATTGCTTACACACCTAAATAGAAGAGGTAGAAAAAAAGGTTTTGTGTTTTGCATCATGGGCGAAGCTATAGTAGGGCGGGAGGGGCGGCAGACCGCCCAAACTTTTCTCTCAGTAGTGGAGTATAGAAATTTTTGTATATATACGTTGTCAACCCCCGGGTTTTATAGAATTTTTCGGTCCAATGACTTATGCCCCCACAGTTGTAAATCTCAAGCTTCGCCACTGTTAGGCATAACATGCCTCTTGAAATTCATTAAGCTATATACAATTTTACACACCTCACAAGTGGCCACTCAACACTCGGCCGAAGCTCGGTGCCGGTGTGGAACTTACTCCTACCATAGGCTTAACAAGCAATCAAACCTCCTCATTTTTTACATAATCTTAGTAAATATCAAGTGGACTTTTAAAGGGTTGGTTTTGGCTATGGGTAGGGATTTTTGATGGGAAAGTGACAAAAGGCATAAAAATGTAAGTTGCCTTTTGAAAAAATTATTTGTGACTTTGATACAAAAAATAAATTTTAAGCAAGATTTTTGGAACTTGCTTATTATTTCAAGAAACTAAGGATTTTTTTAGTAAACACAAGATAACTAAGTCACTTTTTTTACATTTATCAAAAGAATCAATTTTTTACTAAAATAAGGGGTGTAAAAGTAAAAAGATTTATGGGTGACGGGTGATTCTTGCAAAAATTTACTTTTTGCAAGTTTTAAAACCAAGCATTTAGGCTCAAAGGTGTTAACTACGGTATTTTTGGTTTTGGTGCGGAGATAAAAAGAAAAATAAGGTTTAAATGAAAAAGGTTACAGTCCCAAACGCCTCATTCATTTACTTACTTAGATTAGTCGGTAAGGACTGGGGATGCATTGTCTTGGCGAGTTCTAGAATCGTAAGAATCATTCGGGCTATCACATAACAAATGAAAAGTGAGCATTTAATAAAAATATGGTATTGCATTCAATCAAATTTGTGGGAAAAGGGCTAATAAGTGTAAAAATGTATATACAATAAAATTTTAAAAGGATTATCATGCCTTTTATAATTTTTCTTATATGGTTCCATTTATCATGGCATTATCGGCTGTAAGTTCGTTAAAATAATAATTTTAGAACTTTAATTTTTGATATACACTAAATACATGTTTTAGTCCCTCATTTTACTCTCGTTTTACGTGTTTTTTACTACAAATTTGATGTTTAGGTTTTTAATCGTGTACTTTTCGGTTTTTAGGTATAAAACAACGTTTCACTTGCAATTTGGAGAAAAAGAGGAGTTTCCGGGCATTTTGGATGAAAACTGCACAATCTGCTGAAGACACGGGTCATGCACGGTCGTGTGTTCCATGTGTACGATCATCAAAACTCGCGACTGGGGCAGTCTAGCGGATTTCTTGGACATGCACGGCCGTGCTTCTCGGTTGCACCCCCATGCGCCATCTAATCCTCGGAAGCACACTGTAACGCCTCGCTTTTTCATACTTTCCTTAATTTGAAAGTGTAATCATACTTCTATTTATGGAAACTTGTATTCGCATTGCATTCGTATTTCATTTCCCAATCTTATAATCCGAGACTTTGATCGTAATAAAATTCATACCTGATACATACTTGTCTTACATGCATTTAATTGTTAAATACGTGTTTACATACAAATCGATACTTGTTATACATGCAAATACTCATACATTCATACTTGATACCTAAAATATACTTACATATACATTATACACTTGAAAACATCCGAAAATATCATGTTTTACCATGAAATGTAAGATAAACTAAGTTCAAGGACTAAAAATAGCATAATCCGGAGAAAGTGGTTTCTTGCCCATGGATTGGTCCATTTTGTGTTTATTGGATTGTGTTTCTTGCATTTAATACTCACCTAACTCAACCCCCAACCACCACCAACTTCCTTAATTACCTAAACCCTAATTCCCCATTATAAATAGAAGCCTCCTCCCACCCTCATTTCACACCTCAATCATCTCTTCTCTTCTCTCTAAAAGCTCTAAGAGCTCTCCTCTTCTAAAGATTAAAGGTTTCAAAAGATAATTCGGTGTTCCTCCAAGCCCTTCACGGAAGTAACAAGGGAAGCTTTCGCAGAACTGTGAGTATACATGACCCCTTTTGCTTTTACACTTTTGGGTGCAATACGTTATACTATTAAACACACACAATCACTTACAATTTATGCAAACACAAACAATCTAATCATACATGCTTAAATACGTGATACTTGATTTGTATTCTTGGAACATTCTTATGTGATTGGCTTATCATTAACTTTGTTTAAAGCATCCCTTAAAATGTATAGCGCTATAGGAGTAACGCCCCGCCCGTATTCTTGAGGTCATGTTAAGTCATTCAATCATTACAGTCTTATCGTTGCGACGATGAGATAACGCTAGCGGTGCACTTTGGGTTGACTAGTATAATTGCATGCCTTGGTACATAATCTAGTTAACTATTTTTGTCATGTGGATTGTTCAAACCTTCTTTACATATATGCTAGTACTCAAACTTGTATGCTCGCGAATACTTTTATATTGAACTATACTTTAAATAGTATTTGCAGGATTTTGACGTTGATGATGCGCGGAACCTAGTAGGATGCCTAGAAACGCACCTTAAACTTTAATACTTGTTGTATCTTATTTTGATCCAAACTTGTTGCAATTTCATTTTCAAACAATGTACTTGATATTAGCAATAAAATGAAATTTTATTATTTAAATACTTGTCACTTATTAGCGTTATAAAGTCTCGAGCAATCTATTTCGTCTCACTCCGATGTTTCCGCCATCGGTTAGGGTGTGACAGATTGGTATCAGAGCCATAAATATAGGGAATTAGGTAGAATTGCCATGTTCGACCTAGTCTATAGTTTAAGTGACCAAACTTGACCATTTTGATTCATGTTTTAAATGCTAATTCTCCCTACCTTGTGTCTTGCTATTTCTTTTGGTCTTAATATAGCAATATGTCTTTCATAAGACATTTACACAATATACACGCTTGAACACTTGAAGACACTCATACTACAAACGAGATGATCTCACATGAAACCCGCACTTTGGTGATCACTCTTAATTTGCATATTCGAGTGATATCCATACCTTGATGGAAATTTTCCATTTCGTACTCTAGTGGACCCTTACCAACGAGTCGGAATTCGCTCCTCGTTTGGTAAGTACCAACCACGCTTAGGGTATGATGTTTTCAAGTTAGGGTGAAAACCCGCACCTTGTCAGCTAGTCTCACTCCTCGATTTTCAATCTCGCCAAAGTTGCGAATTTCGATCAATTAGAGACGTCTATAACTGGAAGGGTAAAATGTCGTTAATCACTTCTCGACGATAGCATTTTACCTATAGGCCAAAGCACGCTTCTCTAATTTGAAAAGAATCTTCGATTCATTTGGAAAAGTCGACGCTTCTCAACCCAAAACACTCCAATATTTTACTAAGACTATCTTTTATGCTATCTCAATTTTCATGTGTTTTAATACTTATCACCTCGTTCATTTCAAACCCGATGCACAATTCGCACATCTTTCGCAATCAAAAACAATAATAATTCTTGCAAACCAACTAAATTCATACTCCTTACGCAATCATACGTGTTTATACTATTGAATACTTGTTATGCTTATATCACCTATGTGAACTCATACATATTATACAATACGTACATGCTCAAACGTGATTCTTATTGTCAATCATCTAGATGTCTTTTTTGCAAAACTCAAGTTGGAGAAATGAGTCGAAGTCCAACTCTAACTCGACTATTTTCATAAAATCACTATATCAAAACTTATATCTAAACCTTTTATCATTGTTTCAATTTTTCTCGTTTATGCATAAACCTCGAACCTTACTATTTTATCCAAACGATTCTCACCCTACAACATAGTTACGTAAATTACATAAACGAAACCCCTAATGACACTTTAAACATTTCTTTCACAATTTTTCAAAAACTTTATGAAATGCTACCTATCAACTTAGTCGGTCAAACTAACCTCTTGCCCTCGATTTTCATAACTCGTCCAAAACACGCTCACTTTAAACTACCATTCTAAAGACATTTTATTTCCAACAAGAAACCAACGAAAACTTTCTCTCACATACGTAAAAGTACTTTGCTAAAATACTTTTCAAAATTGAAGTTTTACATGAAAATTTTCAAAACACAACTTTTCTTGCATCAATAAAATAAAATAAAGCAAGCTCACTATTTTACAACCTTTTCAGAAATCGTTAATACGCAAATCTAAGTCTAAACATATGGGCAAGAAAATTTCATTATGCGGATACAAGTTTTAAAACAAAAATAGCATTTCTTTTTACAAACCACATCTTACATAAAAAATAATATTTTTTTCAATATTCACTCGACATTCACAATTTTGGTCCTTCATTCCCGACAAACCCGACTTATTTTAATTTAACCAACTCAATGTTTTGACTCAAGCAACCATACACATGCATATCATCATACACGATCCAATTTATGCAGTCAATATTTCATAGCAATCTTACATGTATCATTGTTACCCTTTTTATTTATACACTCAAACTATATACTAGACTTATATGTGATTAACGCCATGTAAATTTCAACTTATATGTTCTACATGCTAATTTTATACGTATTTGTCATCAATCATACTCAAAACTCATACATTCGCATTACTTGGTAGTCATACTTGAAATCTATAAGTTGGCATAACCCGAGTGGTTTCGCCTACGTTAGACATACTCACACATACATACAATCATGCTTACATACTTAATTTTATACGCTATATTACATACCCTTTGCTTACTAATGTAACCTGACCCGTACACTACTAGCACAAACTATGCGGATCATGCACAAACCAAAATAATCGCGGGTGCACACGGGATTATATTGGTAGGCGCATGAAAACCATAGTGGGTTATACTGTGTATCGTAACACGGAACGTAACATGACACCGAATAGCGAAACAGACGTAACATGGTGTGAACATGGTGGATACGCGCTGGTACTTCCTATATATAAGTGTCCTTACTATGTTACCAAACATTCGTAAAACGTGTCCATGAGAAATTCAGTGATTTTCCAGACCTTGTTAATACAATGATTCATAACAAACTTTGGTGACCCCACTTCGTAATGATTAGTACTCGATTACCCATAACAAAGCTTCATTCTCAAAATCATTATCTTTAACCGCCACATTCCATGTTGCATTTAATCCGATATTCATACCATTTTACCCCTCACATACACCTACCAAATCATTTACTACCATACCACGATTCTTCCCTTAACCTTTCATCCAAACTTTATTTACAACAAATCAGCCTAAAACGTTCAATCCATTTTTATTAACGTCCCCGCCGGCTCAATCTTGTCAAAATGTTCCTTTTCTTTTAAAACTATCATCCAATCTTGTCAAAATGTTCCTTTCTTTTAAAACTATCTTCCAATCTTGTCAAAATGTTCCTTTTCTTTTAAAATCATCTTTCACTCTTATCTACGTGCAAACTTCAACTAGTCGGTCTATTAAATGCCAAAACCTTTTAGAAACCATAAATACTTACCATCCTAGTTCTCTCCAATAAATATTTTCTACAACAAGTGATTTTACTAATATGCCTTAGAACTGCAAAACTTTTCTTACAGCTTTCGGTACGGACCGCTCATTTTAATCAAAATACATCCTTAGTCATACTAAAACCTTTCTCCTAGGTTGCACTCTTTTAAAATGTTCCTTCCAATCTGTTGTCCAGACCCAGTCAAACTCACTTGCTTACACACATACATACAGGTTTTTACTTATCCTTATACATGTTTATGATTAGTGTCTCAAAAATACCTTAGTCAAACAAATTACTTTCACGGAACCTACCATTTTATCCTTCAAGATTTCGGTACATATTGAAACACTTATACATGAACTCCGCAAAAACATTAAACTTCAAAATCTTTGTTTTGGCCAAACATTTTCACCAAAATGACATCTTTTCCGAAGTCTTCCTGTTGAATAAATTTCGGGACGAAATTTCCTAAAGGAGGGGAGACTGTAACGCCTCGCTTTTTCATACTTTCCTTAATTAGAAAGTATAATCATACTTCTATTTATGGAAACTTGTATTTGTATTGCATTCGTATTTCCCAATCTTATAATCCAAGACTTTGATCGTAATAAAATTCATACCTGATACATACTTGTCTTACATGCATTTAATTGTTAAATACGTGTTTACATACAAATCGATACTTGTTATACGTGCAAATACTCATACATTCATACTTGATACCTAAAATATACTTACATATACATTATACACTTGAAAACATGCTAAAATATCAAGTTTTACCATGAAATTTAAGATGAACTAAGTTGAAGGACTAAAAATAGCATAATCCGGAAAAAGTGGTTTCTTGCCCATGGATTGGTCCATATTGTGTTGGTTGGATTGTTTTTCTTGCATTTAATACTCACCTAACTTAACCCCCAACCACCACCAACTTCATTAATTACCTAAACCCTAATTCCCCATTATAAATAGAATTCTCATCCCACACTCATTTCACACCTCAATCATCTCTTCTCTTCTCTCTAAAAGCTCTAAGAGCTCTCTTCTTCTAAAGATTCAAGGTTTCAAAAGATATTCGGTGTTATCCAAGCCCTTCACGGAAGTAACAAGGGAAGCTTTCGTAAAACTGTGAGTATACATGACCCCTTTTGCTTTTACACTTTTGGGTGCAATACGTTATACTATTAAACACACGCAATCACTTATACTTTATACAAACACAAACAATCCAATCATACATGCTTAAATACGTGATATTTGATTTGTATTCTTGGAACATTCTTATGTGATTTACTTGTCATTAACTTTGTTTAAAGCCTCCCTTAACATGTATAGCACTATAGGAGTAACGCGTCGCACGTATTCTTGAGGTCATGTTAAGTCCTTCAATCATTACGGTCTTATCGTTGCGACGATGAGATAACGCTAGCGGTACACTTTGGGTTGACTTGTATAATTGCATGCCTTGGTACATTAATTTAGTTAACTATTTTTGTCATGTGGATTGTTCAAACCTTCTTTACATATATGCTAGTACTCAAACTTGTATGCTCGCCAATACTTTTGAATTGAACTATACTTTAAACCATATTTGCAGGATTTTGACGATGATGATGCACGGAACCTAGTAAGATGCCTAGAAACGCACCTTAAACTTTAATACTTGTTGTATCTTATTTTGATCCAAACTTGTTGTAATTTCATTTTCAAACAATGTACTTGATATTAGCAATAAAATGAAATTTTATTATTTAAATACTTGTCACTTATTAGCGTTATGAAGTCTCGAGCAATCTATTTCGTCTCACTCTGATGTTTCCGCCATCGGTTGGGGTGTGACACACACCCCGTGCGACCAACCATGCATCCATTTTCTAGGACATGCACTACCGTGCACCTTATGTGCACGACCATGCGCGCACTTTGCCACCAAATCAACCACTTGCTTAACCCGTACCCTACAGCTGACGTCATGATTGGACTTGTATAGTGCACGGGCGTGCACTTTAAGCGCACGACCATGCACTTTTGAAAAGTTGTATAAAACACAGAAGGTGCATTCTAATCAAGTATTGGATACTTTTGCGAGCTTTTGGGCGATTTTGGGGCTTCCGAAATAGCCTGCTTGGGTCAGATTCAAGCCTCTAGTTGCAAAGAAGTTTATTTATCATCCAATCCATCTAATCCTTGCTTGCTTTTGGTTTGGATCTTTGTTCTTTCGTTATTTTGGTTGTATTTCAAGCATTGATTTGATGTATCCTGTATTATTGTAGCCTTAGGGCAAAAACACTAGTTTACTTGTTTTATGAACAAACATTAGTATGTTAATCTTCTTTGTATGAAACTTTGGTACTTTTCATGTTTAAGTCTTGATGATCGTATGGCAAGCATGTTACTGATCTTAGATTCTTGATTATATTTGGTTACTGGATGATTAATGAATGTTTAGTTGAGATATGTTGAAAAACCCTTGATTAAGCACTTGTTAGTAAACTATTAACTTGTTAATATGTTTACACCATGAAACTAGAAATGGGTATTGGTTTAATAAAAGGTCAATCAAATGTTAATCATGAGTACTTTCTTGCACATAAGCACCCTAACAGGTTAGATGGTGTTGTTACAAGTTCTTGACATGGTTTATGATCTTTCTTTAGTGGTTTTGGTTGAAATTACTATCTTGGTAGATTTATGTTCAAGGTTTGTAAAATGGAATAGTTTGTGATATAATCTACTTTATGCTTGTCTCGATGGTTGTATTATGTTATCGGTATTACTTTCCTTGATTAAGTAATGTTAGAAAACTCTTAACAGATGACTAACTTATCTTTACAAGACTTACATGAAAATATATCAATAGCACACTAAGGAATGATTTAGGTGGCTAAAGTGTGTCTATCGCGTTAGCTTTCCGAAGGATTTTCATGTTAGGATTGTCGAAAGGGATACTAATTGTCGATATAATTGGAAGATTGATCAAGTGTCTTTGTGACATTTCTGACTTGGTTAACATGCGTAGGTTATTTGTAAAACAAGATAATATATATTTTTGTATTTGGAGTCTTTTATGTTTTAATATAGTTTTAGATTAGTTTAGTTAAAAAAATTCATTCACCTATCTTTATACTGGTAAACTAGTGACAACACTTTAGTATTCACACATCCGCCCGCGTCCATGGATCGACATCTGGTTATTACCTATACTTTACTACATATATGATAGGGTACACTTGTCCTTTTGGGTGTATTTTAATGTTATGGTATAAATCATTTTTATAAATATTAAAACCGAGTTCGTGTGTAAAGTTCATTATAAAACTATGTATATATACGCACACGTCAATTTTCCAACTTAAAATAAGGCAAGACAATAAAGAAAAATCTTGAAAAAGATTTTGGGTGTTTAGCGGTTCCAAGTAGAGTTTTGTGTAAGGTTTGTTTAGGACAAAAGATTCAAGTTCCCTCCCCCCCCCCCCAAACTTAAATTACACATTGTCCTCAATGTGTCCAGAAATGGGTTAAAAATGATTAAATGTGTAAAATGTGGGTTAAAAGCAACAGTTTTCATAATCTGGCAGTGGGCACGAGGGCGTGTTAGAAAGCACGGCCCCATGCCAAAGTGCCAGTATCGTTTGAATTGTTGAAAACATACGAATGCCAGTTCCTGAATAGAGTAATGATGGAATGAAAGTGTCAGTTGATAAGTCGATAAAAGAGATCAAGGTTGTGATAAAAAAAGTTGAGAAACCATGCACAAAATGCCTAGAGTCGTGCAAGGAATGTTCAGAAAAGGACCTAAAATTTAACGAATTAAATAAACACACTGATAATGTGACAAGTGACTTTCGAAAGATGAAAGTTGCTTATGATAAACTAAGCAAATCAATCAAACAATTTAGGAAGTCAATAGAAAGGACATGGCTCTAAAATCATTGTTAAAAGCTACTGTAATGGACAAACAAATGACAATTAATATGCACATAGATACCATTGCTAAGCTAAAAACAGAATTCGAAGCCATAAAAATTGAGTCAGAATGAGTCAACAAGTTGTTGATTAGTTACTCAACGTCCTCCTACGTGATTGATCATATTCTTCCTCAACAACTTGAGAAAACTGAATAGGAAGAAAATGAACCTGAAAACAAAGCAAAGAGCATGGTTATAATCAATGTCCACCCCTAGTTTTTAGTTTTAGATTAAGCGCCTTTTCCACCCCATCTTGATATTTCTTACCAGAAAGATGAGCTGCCTTAAAACGTTAACATAATGTATGAATGCCAATCAAATGTCGTTAAAACAGTGGTCGAAAATGTGTTAGGAAATGAGTCTCATAGCAAGAGTGCTAAGTCGAATTTTGAAAAATCTAAGCCACGTTCACATTCTAGAAACAAAGAAAGTTTTCATAAGAATTATATTTCATCATCAGAAAGCAGTTTGAGTGATGATCCAAATGTGGTGGTTTATAAAATGATTGGATCGGATAAATTGCATTCAAATGAAGAATTCCCAATTCAGAATGTAAACATTGATTGTGTTGATAAATTTTTCAAGCTAGTTGAGGTCAGTTATTATGATCTTGAAAAGCAAATAACTACTATCAGAAGGGAAGGGATTATCCTGTAAACAAAAGGAAGGGTTTGGGATACGAAAGAAGGGAAATGACAAAAGGTTTCAAAAACCAACCATAAAAAGAAAGTTGAGTTTGTTTTTAGAACAAGAACTGTGAATGAAAAAGAATGTTTAGGTAACCAATCAATGTAGAATTTAAGAAGGAAAAAGAACTCGTGAACAGGCCTTGGATCCGTCTGTTGGAAATGACAGTAGGACATGCTACAAATGCAACAAGGTTGGGCATATTGCACAACAATGTTTGCGAAACAATCCAAAACCTGTTCGTCGTGTGAGAAAGACTAAAGACATTGTGAAACAAAATGGCCCTGAGTTTGTGCCAACACAGATCCTAAAAACGAAACAATGAATCCACAAAAATTGTGAAGCCAACAATTGCAAGTTTTTCAAACTTTGAAGTCGGTGAGTCATTGACCACAAACGAACTAAAGGATTCAAAATTTTATCCAAAAGGGCATATTTTAAGGCACAAACTTTGGTGGTTAAATCCAAACCATCTTCTAAAGTTAAGAAAACAACCACTGTGCCAACCAAAGCAAAAGATAAAATTGAATCAAAGGTTGGACAGGAGGTTGAAATCAGAATTCCACAATTTAATTTTCCAAACCCACCCAAGACCGTGAAGGCTTGGGTTTCATTGTTTAAGTAATTACTTATTTCCATGTGTAGGGGCTCCCGAGATCAGTCATTTCAAAGTGGATAATGGACGGGGGGCATCTCGGTATATGACAGGTAAGCTAGCCTTATTATATGATGTAAAAGCTATTCGTGGAGGTTATGTAGGGTTTCCAAAACACAAGGAGGTCGTATAGTTGGTGATGGTATTCTCAAAAACGGTGTGGTGTCTTTTGATAAGGTCAACTACATCGCAGAATTAGAGAACAATTTGCTGAGCATTTCATAGATTTGCGACAAGAAGTTCACAACTCACTTCAACGATAAAGAATGTCTCATTCTCAAGCTGGGTTTCAAAATCCCGAAGAGTGAATCCTCATGCGAACTCCACGAGAAAATGATCTCTATGTCCTTGACATGAGCATTGCATCCACTACTTGAAAACTGGTCAATGTTTTGTTACAAAGACAACAAAAAAGAATCGATCTTATGGCAATGAAAGATGGGGCATATCCACGTTTGAAAAATGAACAACCTGGTTCACCAACAATCTAGTGGAAGGAGTTAACGTCAAAAGTTTTTATTTGAATGATGATTGTCTAAGTTGCAAGAAGGGGAAGCAGCACAAGAAATCTCACCCAAGAAAGCTTCTAAATTCAATCAAACTACCACTAGAAAGGCTGCATATGGATCTATTTGGGCCAGTTAATGTACGAAGTATATCTAGTGATATATAATGCCTCGTTGTGACTAGTGACAAAAAATTTGAAAATATTATAATCCTCTTCAGAAAATTGGAAAACTTATACCATTTTCCGATCAGAAGAACGCGCAGTGACATTGGTACGAAGTTCAAAAACAACAAGATGCTCGAATTCTGCAACGCTAAAGGTATTCTTCACGAATTTAGCGCCCCTATACTCCTCAGCAAAATGGAGTAGCTGAACGTAAGAATCGTACTCTCATCAAAACTACATGCACGATGCTTGTGATTCAAAGTTACCAGTATGTTTTTGGAGCGAATCCATTGCCTCTCATGTTACATGTTAAACAGGGTTTTAACCATCAAGGCACACAAGAAAACATGTTTCGAGCTACTTAACCAACGAAAGCCTAACTTAAAATTTCTAGAACCATTTGGATCTCCATGTACGGTCATTGACCCAGATGGCAAATTCGGTGCTAGATCTTTGGAAGGTTTCTTCGTGGGATACGCTAGTACTTAAAAAAGAGTTTATCTACCAAGCTTAAACCAGGTTATCCTAGCTCAGAATGTTGATTGTCAGAGATATACATCTCCAACGCAAAAGCCTGGTGATCCCTAGATGTTTAACTACGAGAGTCTATGGAATGCGTTTGACCTACCAAAAGAACCAACAACTGAAGAACTTGTGTTATTATATCAACAACATCAAGCGTCTAATCAAGAGTAATTTTCTAGACCGTTGGTGATTTCACAACCTCAAAACAATACAAATACATCTGAAGCAGGTTTGAGCAATTCTCGACCTGCACCTGTCGTTGAACCTGTAGTCGAACCAGCTGTAAACAACACAGCACCCTCTTCCGATCAGTCAAAAGATTCAGATTCTGATGAAGAGCCTACGTACGACAAGGCGGGATCCAGCTCAGATAAAGCGTCAGAACAGATTCAAAGTCTGTAAAACAAGCAAGCTAGTGAATCAAGTGCTAGGAATGATGTTCCTACTTCAGAACAGGTTGCTGAACAGAATGTTACAAATCTTGAAAGCAAAGTGAATATCTCTAATGAAGTGATGCCAAGAATTTATCATCAGAGAATTTGCAAACAGGAGTTAAAACGCAAAATTAGATCAATAAGGATCTAAGTTGCTTTTACATTAAGGTTGCACCACTGCAAGATACTATTTCTTCCAGCTGTTTTATTTCATAGGTTGAACCAACGACTTCGAAAGAAGCTCTTAAAGAAGAGAGCTGGGTTGAAGCTATGCAGGAAGAGTTATAACAATTTGAAAAGCTTGGAGTATGGAAGCTTGTTAATCTACCCGACGACCACAAGAAAATTAATACACGGTGGGTCTTCAAGTGCAAACGAGATGATAGAGAGGTTGTGGTCATAAACAAAGATCGGACCCTGGTCCAAGGCTTTCATCAGTAAGAGGGGATAGACTACAATTAGGTTTATGCTCTTGTCACATGTTTAGAAGCTATCCGCATATTCCTAGCCTTTACGTCATGGAAAGGGTTTAAGGTGTACCAGTTGGATTTAAAATCTAGTTTTCTGTATGGTAAGGTCAAAAAGGAAGTGTATGTCGGTCAACCAACCAGGATTTACCGATTCAATACACAAAGATAAGGTTTACCTATTGAACAAGGCGCTTTACGGCTTACACCAGGCCCTGAGAGCCTGGTATGAAACGCTTTCTAAATATTTTCTAGAGAACGGCTTCACTAGAGCAACATTAAATAGTACCCTCTTTACCAGAGAAGTGGATGGACATCTGATTATCGTACAAATCTATGTGGACGATATCATCTTTGGATCGACGAATGAATCGCTGTGTAAAGACTTTGAAGAAGTCGTGAAAAATAAATTCGAGATGAGTGCAATGGGGGAGATGAAGTTCTTCTTGGGACTTTAGGTCTATCAGTTGCCTGATGGAATCTTTATCCATTAGACGAAGTATGTTCACGATGTATTGGAGAAATTTGACATGACAGGAACATCGGCAGCATCAACGCCATTGGTTATAAATGCATTCATCAAGATCCTAACGAAGTTAAAATTGACGAAACATTATATCACTCCATGATCGGTTCATTGATGTATCTTACAACTTCTAAGCCGAATATCATGTATCTGACAAGCCTTTGCGCCCGATATGAATCCAATCTAAGAGATTTACACTTGCTGATCGTCAAAAGGATAAGGGGCTATCTAAAGAGATGCCCAAGCACCGGCTTGTGGAATCCACGTGACGACAACTTCAATCTTACGGGATATTTTGATTCTCATTTTGGTTGCTGCAAGCTAAACGCCAATTCAACAACGGTTATTTGCGAGTTCTTCGGAACTCATTTGGTAACATGGTAGTGCAAGAAACATTCTGCGATCGTTCTCCCTACATGTGAAGCTGAATACGTTTCAGCATCCAGTTGTTGTTCCTAGATACTGTGGATACAACAATAGATGAGAGACTTCAGATTGTAATTTCTTGACACGCCAATATACGTAGATAACAAGGCTGCCATTGATATCACAAAGAATCAGGTTCAACACTATAAAACTAAACATATAGAAATTCGACACCACTTTATCCGTGATTGCTACGAGAAAAAGTTGGTGCGAACTGAAAAAATCCACACTGATGACCAAAAGGCAGATTTTTACGCCAAAGCTTTTAATAGAGCAAGATTCAAAAAACTTTTGAAATTAATCAGTTTACGAAATCTAACATCATGGGATGGAGTTGAGGTAGAATTCGAGGATGACGAGGACTCGACGTTATCTTCATCGGTGTGTCTTATTCATAGTGTTAAATATTTAATTTCTTTATAAACACAAAAAATCCAAAAATATGTTTTTGATTTTATGGGGAGAAAGTTGTGGAATATACAAAAACATAAAAAAGACAGAAAGAGTTTTTGTGTAAAAAGAGAAAATGATAGTACATCAGTGGACTGTCACAGTACGCTAACGTAATGTAATTTAAAAAGTGGCTAAACAGGTTTTCTAGTGATATGCCAATAGGCTTTGCATATTCAGTAAATTGCTTTCAAGATATAAACAAAGGAAAATTGATTAATTTGTGGTTTAACATTTGTCGCATATATGGACTTGGTACTCCGAAATTTCGTTTGAGAGAATGCCAGATTCTGAGATACTAGGTCTTTATATTTAATTGATATCTTGGGTTTTATACGAGTTCTTCTAATTTTGCATCAGTAAGGGAGGTTGTCAAAGTTCAGGTTGTTGAGGTTGAAAAACCATGCAAGAGATGCTAAGAATCTTGCAAGGAATGTGTCGTGAGAGATAAAACTTTTCAGATAATTTATCAAGTGATTATAATGAAAATAAACAAGCTTATGACAAATTATCTAAAGCAAATAAACAAAATGAAATGGTTAATAGTGAAAATAGTGCAACTGTGCCAATGATTAAAGCAACTATTTGGACAAACAAATGGTAAAACATTCATCCTAACAAAATTGCTGAACTAAAAATGAGCTTGAAAAAAGGAAAATTGAAATGGAAAGGGTTAACAAATTATTAATCAGTATTCCACCAGTTCATATGTCATTGACCATATTCTTCCAAAAATTGAAAAGGAAGAAAATGATAAGAATGATAAGATTGGTTACAACCATGTTCCACCACCCATGTAGGAAAGCTATGCCAGAAAGAAACCATAAGGGGTGGAAAAAGCGCTCAATCTAAATTTGAAAACTGACAAGAAAAATGAGTTGCCTGAGAACATTGATGTACATACACCAAAACAGAATATGGTTGTGAATCTGATGTGGGTAAAACTTTTATTGAAAAGGTTTTGGGAAGTGAAAGTGATAGCACAGAGTATGAAAGTGTTGAGTCGAACTTGGAGAATACTAGTTCAAGTTCACCTTCTAAAAATTAGGAGAGCTTTCACAAGAATTATCTTGACAAATCAGATTTTAGTACGGATGATGATACTACGTTGGTTGCTTATACCATTAAAGGATCAAAAACTATATTCTGATCAAGAATTTTGGATTTAGAATTGAATCTTGAAAAAGTGGAACAAGTGTTTAAGCTAACAAAAATCAATCTTTCTGAAATGGAAAGTTTGAATAAGTATTACTACTCTAAACCCAAAAGTTTTTGGAAAAATGATCGCCAAAATAAAAATTATCCTGAAAATAAACGTAAAGGGTTGGGGTATTTAAGAAGAAAAATGATAAGTTTTAAAAATTAAATTTTTAAAAGAAAGTAAACTTTGTTTGGTTCAAGAACGGTAAGTGAACAAGAAGGGTTGGGAAAGGAATAATCAAACGACGAGTTCCATGCAGAAAAGAAACATCGTGAGCAGAATTTGAGTTCATGTGATTGTGACAGTAGAAAATGTTGGAAATGTAACAAAGTTGGGCATCTTGCATGACATTGTACTCAAAGCGACTCAAAATCTGTTTACAAAGCAAAGAAATCCACAGAAGATGTGAGACAAAAGAAACCTGAGTTTGTTCCAAATCAGATCTTAAAAAGAAATAATGAATCCAACAAAATTGTAAAACCAATAATTCTAAATGTTTTAAAATCTGAAATTGGTGAAACTTCAACAAAAACCAAACTAAAGGATTCAAAATTTTATTCGAAAAAGGCGATTCTAAAAATATAAACTTGGGTGGTTAAAACCAAAACATCTTCTGTAGAAATCAAAACACCTGTTAAATCTAATGTTAAACAGGATGTTAATGTCAAAGTTCCAATGTTTGATATTCTGAACCCACCCAAGACCGAGAAGGTTTGGGTTTCACTGTTTAAGCAATTGCTTAATTACATGTGCAGGGGCCCCCAAGGTCAATCATATCAAAATGGATAACAGACAATGGAGCTTCTCGTCACATGACATGAATGCTGGCCTTACTCTATGATGTTAAGTCTATTCATTGAAGCTCTGTAGGGTTCGCTGAAAATCAAGGTGGAAGGATTGTCGGAGAAGGAAAACTTTCCAATGGAGTGGTTTCATTCGACAAAGTGAACTACATTGCTGAATTGGAGAACAATTAACTAAGCATTTCACATATTTGTATAAGAAGTTTAAGCCAGGATTCAAAATTCCTGAGGAGTGGATTCTCATGCGCGCTCCCCGAGAGAATGATCTTTAAGTTCTAGGCAAGAGCGTTGCATCCATTACATCAAAGTCAGCACAATGTTTTGTCACGAAAGCAAATGAAAAAGAATCGATCTTATGGCATCGATAGATGGGGCATATCCATTTGAGAAAAATGAATTATCTGTTGCACAACAATCTAATGGAGGTGTTAGTCTCAAAAGTTTCCATCTGAATGATGATTGTCTTAGTTGCAAAAAGGGGAAGCAACATAAAACATCACACCTGAGAAAACTTCTGAATTCTATCAAATTACCACTAGAGAGGTTTCATATGGATCTTTTCGAGCTAGTAAACGTCAAAAGCATATCTTGTGATCTATACTGCCTTGTTGTGACAAACGATTATTCGAGATTCTCGTGGGTTATTTTCCAGGAGATTAAAGATGAGACATTTGGTAATCTTATGGTCCTCTTCAGAAAGTTAGAGAACTTGTACCACCTTCCAATCAGACGAATACGAAGTGATAATGGTACTGAGTTTAAAAATAGTCGAATGCTTGAATTCTGTAATGACAAAGGTATTCTTCAAGAATTCAGCGCCCCCATACTCCGCAACAAAATGGAGTAGCTGAACCTAAGAATCGAACTCTACTTGAAGCTGCACGCACAATGCTCGCTGATTCAAAGTTACTAGTTTGGAGCGAAGCCGTTGCCTCTGCATGTTACGCGTTGAATAGGGTTTTAACCATCAAGGCACATAAAAAGACATGTTTCAAGCTGCTTAACCAACGACAACTAAACTTAGAGTTTTTAGAACCATTTGGATCTCCATGTACGGTCATTGACCCGGATGGTAAATTTGGTGCTAGATCTTTAGAGGGATTTTTCATAGGATATGCAAGTCCGTTGAGAAGAGTATATTTGCCAAGTCTAAATCAAGTTATTCTTGCTTAACATGTTGATTATGAGAAGTATACATTGCCTACTCAAAAGCCTGGTGAAATATGGATGTTCAACTCTGAGAGTTTATGGAATTCTTTCGATCTGCAAGAAGAACCAAATGTAGAGGAACTTTGTTGTTGTATCAACAACAACAATCGTCTAATCAAGAACAAATTCCAAGACCGATTGTGGTTGCTCAACCATTTATTGGCATAAATGATTCCTGAGCAGATCCGAGCACGATTCAAACAGAACCTGTCGTCGTACAAGGACTGAACGCAACAGAACCCACTTTTGATAAATCTAATGATTTTGATTCAGATGTTAGGCCGACATATGATCATGATACTGAATCCAGCCCCGATGAGGTTTCTTAGCATATAACAAGTTTGTTAAATCAATCTGGAGGTTCTAATGATCAGAATGAAGCTTCAACTAGTAATCAGGTTGCTGAATAGAACATTACAAATTTTGAAAGCGAAGTAAATGTTCTTAACGAAGTAATGCCGAGAAAATTGTCTTACCACCCATCGGAGAATATTATTGGAGAGCCACAAGTTGGAGTTAAAACACGCAATTAGATCAAAAAGGATCTTAGTTGTTTTTATACCAGAATTTCATCAATTCAAGATATGTGCTTACATCGTTGTTTTATTTCGTAGATTGAGCCGAAATCGAATAAGGAAGCGCTTGGCGATGATAGCTGGATAAATGCAATGTAGGAAGAGCTGCAACAATAAAAAAGCTTGGTGTCTAGAAGCTTGTTGACCTACCGGCTACGCATGATTGCTATTAATGGGTCTTCAAGTGCAAAAGAGATGATCGAGGGGTAATTGTGTGCAATAAAGCTAGACTGGTTATCAAAGGTTTTCATTAGCAAGAAGGCATTGATTATACAGAGGTTTATGCACCGGTTGCAAGACTAGAAGAAATCCGCATATTCCTAGCATTTGCGTCATGGAAAGGTTTTAAAGTGTACCAGTTGGATGTCAAATTAGCTTTCCTTTATGAAAAAGTGAAAGTGGAAGTGTATGTTGGACAACCACCAGAGTTTGTCGATCCAGTGCTTAAAGACAAGGTTTATTTACTTGATAAGGCATTTATACGGGTTGCATCAGGCCCCAAGAGCCTGGTATGAGACACTCTCTCAGCACCTGTAAAACAACGACTTTACTAGAGGCACTATTATAGCACACTCTTCACACGGGAATTGAAAGTACATTTGTTGATCGTACAAATTTATGTGGATGACATCATCTTTAGCTCTACGAACAATGCCTGTGTAAAGAATTTGAAGAGACATGAAAAAGAAATTTGAAATGAGTTCAACGGGAGAGATGAAGTTCTTCTTAGGGCTTCAGGTCGATCAGTTGCCTGACGGTATCTTCATTCATCAGAGAAAGTACGTCCATGATATCTAGCAAAAATTTGATATGTTGGGAATGTCACCATTATCAACCCCATTGGCAATTAATCATGCCATCTGTCCAGACGAACATGGAGTCAAGATAGATGAAACCTTATATTAATCGATGATTGGATCACTAATTTAACTTACCGCATCAAGACTAGACATCATGTATCCAATATGCCTTTGCGCTCGATATCAATCAAGCCCTCGAGTGTCACATCTGATGATAGTCAAGCGGATTTTCAGATACTTGAAAGGTTGCCCAAGCACCGGCTTTCAAATGTTGTAAACTTAATGACAACTTCGACCTCGCAGGATATTCAGACTCAGATTTCGGATGTTGCAAACTTAATACCAAATCTACAATGGATGGTTGCAAGTTCTTCGGAACACACTTAGTAACATGGCAATGCAAGAAGCAAACCACAGTCGCTCTCTCTACTTGCGAGGCTGAATACGTTTCGGCTTCCAGTTGTTTTAGATACAAGAATAGATGAGAGATTTGGATTGCAATTTCTTGATACGCCCATATATGTAGATAACAAGGCTGACATCGATATAACTAAAAATCCGGTTCATCACCGTAAAACTAAAACATTGAAATTCAACATCACTTTATTTGTGATTGCCACGAGAAAAAGTTGATTCGAATAGAAAAGATCCACAGTGACGAACGAAAGGTAGATTTTATACCAAACCATTTGTTCGAACTAAATTTAAATATCTTTTGAGAATTAATGGTATGAAAAATTTAACATCAGATGGGGAATTAGAGGTTGAATACAGATCGGATGACGAGTTTTTGTGATCCTCATGGTTGATCACATTTTATAGTTTTTGGAATTTCTTTCTTTTAAAAACAAAAATCCAAAAAATATGTTTTGATTTTAAGGGAGAAATGTTGTACAAAATACAAGAACATTAAAAGATGCAAAAATATACAAAAACATAAAAACAAAAAGAGTTTTTATGTGAAAAGAGGAAATAATAGTACATCAGTGGACTATGACGGTATGCAAAAGATTTGATGTATAATAATGTTTAAACAGGTCTCACTGAGGATGTGCCACTAGGCTTCACACATTAAGTAGATTGTTTCTAAGATATAAACATAAAGAAGAACTTCTTAATTAGTGGGTTAACATCTCTCAGATATATGGTCTTAGTACACCAAAATTTCATTTGAGAGATTGCCGGAATCTGAGATAGTAGGTCTTAATAAATAATTAATATCTGGGGTATTATACAAGTTCTTATGATTTTGCATCAGCAATGTACTAGAAATTGTAGAATACTTTTGCTTTAATACCCAAAAACTATAGAAAATTGTAAGTATCGAAAGATCCAACAATTGTAGTAAAAGATTCCAAATTGGAACACTACTTTCAAGACGAGCCTTCATCTCTTTGTCAGTATGTTAGTACTAACCTAAGCTCTCAAGGTCTCGTATTACCCAAATATAGATATCAATTAGATATATTCAGCTGTAAGATGAAATCCATGGAATCTTGATACGAGAGTATATTCTGAGGTAGGAAACACGGTTAAGTCAAGTTCCTAAAATTACCTAAATGTATCTCAGAACAATTGAGAAATGTGTAGAGGTTTATGTGGACAAGTGTATTGACAGTCTAAGTGAATTGTTTAGTATCTAAAGTCTTACAAAGGTTAACGGTACTAGTGATATGTCTCCTTAACTGATATGATTCTCTAACACAAACTCACAAAAAACATGTCTTTAAATATGTTTGTACATAGTTTATTGCATTTCACTTCAGAAAACCCAAAAAGATTTTCAGTATATTTTAGCATAAACTTTGGAAAACCCAAAAAGATTTTATTTCCCCTAGTTTTGACTACCGATGATGGAAAGCGAATCTTCAAAATCAAGAGATGCCGAATGCTGAGAATTCCAGAAGACAATGGGTTGGGAGCTTATCTGTGTTAATAAAAAAGTTTTGAAAAGATTAAAAGTTCATTAACTTGAAACTTTACATTGCCCAAAAAAAATCAGTTTGATCATAAAGTGTTCAACCAAGGTCATTAACTTGGATTTGGAAGATAAATCAGTTAACCGGGGTCACTAACTTTGACTTGGTCAACTGAGCGGGCCGTTAAAACTAGTTAAAATGAACGAAAAAGTAAAAATCATATTTATCTTCGCTCAAAGGAGTTATCTTTGAACGAAGATAATTATCCTCGCACCAAGATAGTTATCCTCGCACGAAAATAATTATCCTCACACAAAGATAATGTACTATATATATTATCTCGCATGAAGATAATACATATATTCACTATACAATTGCTCTGAGCGAAGTTAAAATTTCTTGCAAACAACGAATTGCTGCCCAAATTTTAGCTTGTAGTGGTTGATTGGCGCACCACTAACAATTCCTAAGGTAGTTAGAACCAAATTGAATTTAAATAAATGTTTTTGGTAAAACGAACATAAAACGTAGATCTAGGACAATCTAATGAGCTAAAATCAAAATTGAGCCTATCATTATGAAAATCGGCAATTTCAGGTTGTTTTAGTAACATCAATTTCATGAAAATCGAGGAAAAATTTTCAAATGTGTGTAAGGTTACCTTCGTACGAAGGTAAATTTGCTTCTTATGAAGGTAATTTATCTTCACACGAATATAAAGCGCAAAATATGCATTTTTTTATTATTTACCTTTGCACGAAGGTAAAAGTTCACTTCGCACCAGTTACCTTCGCACGAAAACATACTTTCCCAAAAAATTCTAAGTGTTTTCGTGTTTGTGTTTGTCCAGGAGAAGAAGTCGAACTTTGACAATAAACACAACATCTATTATGTTCTTGATGAAAGTACTCCAGAAATTGCTCCTTTCTAGTATATTTTATAGTTTATGTGCGAGTTACCGATAGCTAAAGCACTTACAGACCCACAAAAAGCTTAGCGCTCGCACGTTGAAAGATTTTGGGAGAATGCAAAATATGTACCGGAGCTCAAAGCCATTCGATCCTTTGTAAGAGTAAAGAACGAAGATAAAGAGGTGCTGATAACAGAAGCGTTGATCCATCGTGTGTTAGATTTTAAAGATAAGGTCGATGATCCGTTGATATACAATAAACGTATCTGCAAGGGATGCTTTTTGAGATGGGATACAAAGGTCACGTCAACACAATGTTTAATAAAGCTTATCTAGGAAGACCATACAAATTCTTTATGTATTCAGTGATTTCTACACTGAGTCACAATAAAGGGGGAGGTGATGCGATAGTTGATTATCATATGTGCATGATCGTTGCACCCGCGCTAAACAAGCGTTACAACTTCACCAAAATGATATTTGAATAGATGAAGATAAATATTGATAAAGAGAGTTTCTACAATACACCATATTTGTGTAGATGATGTTGGATGATCAATTTCCTAAATTAGCCAAAAACAAGAATGATGTGTTGCCATTAGATCACATGACATGGCTATCTTTGGTTAGATTGAATCAGTATCTTAAGAAGGCTACAGAGCCGGTGGCCAAAAAGTTCTTTGGGAGATTCAGAGACAAGAGATACAAAGCAACTTGAAAGAATACATGGAGAAATGAAGATAGTGATTCTGATGCTGAGGCTGCTCAGATGGATGGTTATGAGTGTTGATGCACTTTGTTGCCGTCACTGTGCGAATAGGCTAGAAAGATTGTTTACTGAATATTGTAAATTAGATACGAACACACGACCCAAGTGCGAATAAGTACTGGCTCGTACGAGTGACATGTGCCTCGTACGAGTGACTTTGTGCTTCGTTGGTAACATCTCACTCATACGAATGACCCTTCGTACAAGTAACAACATTCTTGGTTCGCACGAGCTGTCATGTCTATAAATAGGTGTTATGTGTTCATTGCTTGTTAAATTTTGGAAGTTCCCATAGGGGAAACGCTGGCGGATTCTCTCCAGGAACTCCGCCAGCAAGTCAAGATGTATACTCTTTTGGTATGAATGAATGAAAGAAAAGCTTCCGCTGATTCAGTGCCTACATGTCTATTTGTTTTGCCGAATCTGTTATATCCCCAAAGCCTCTGTCGCCGACCACGAGACCACAACTGGTATCAGAGCTACGGTACCGATTCATTCAACCTAACAGTTGATGAATCACCTACGCTCATGAATATTGGATGTATGAGTGGTTTTAGACGTAAAACATCGAATAATTGGACAATCCACGGACATAACGTAAAATTGACATATAGGGTTGTTAGAGACTGATTTTCGACAAGATCTATGCAAAATCATGTCAAAATTCGAAGAAATGAAGATTATGGATCGAAAAAAACGTTATCAGTTTCGTCCATACGAGCAAGCCTTTGTGGCTCGTACGAGTGACAATTGGTTACTCGCACAAAGCTCCACTCATACGGAGCACCACTCACCACATGTACAAAGTCTAGCTCGTATGAAGTGGTGAAAAAAAAGGCATTTTTTGATCGTATTGACGAGACGAGGACCAGAAAAAATTTGGTGATTAAACTTTTTTTTTGAGATTTTAATGTCTAATTCGGCTTGTTTGGAGACACCGTCTAGAGCTTCAAAGTATAGATTTGATGATACGATCACAAAGGGATGAAGATTTTGGGATAGTCACTGATATCTGCACAAAACGTTGATCATCTGGTATAGTGACTATTAATGAGCCTTAACGTTTAGTCAGCATTTAATCAAAACTGCAATTTTGGGAAATTTTACCATATGCTGCAGTCTCGCCATAATCTTCATTCCCATAAGAACTAAAGACGTCAGAATTTACAGAAATGAGAGGGAATAAAAATTTTCACGTATATTTAAAAATTTCAGCATTTTTGAAATTCGTGACACTACAACAGTATCCAGGTGGTTCAGACTGCAGATTATCTGGGAGACACAGAGGATCGAAGATTCATTAGAGATGAGATAACGTCTAAGCCTATTCACGAAATAGAATACACATTTGGTATGTTTGAATGTTCAGAATTTTCAGATCGTGATTCAGATTGATGCTCAAGGGCTAACAACCTGATCCCTGATGTGGAAGCGGAAGCACATACGGCTGCTTATCATTAACTCTGCATTGCAAATGAACTATTTTTTTCGGTAATTGCCAGGAAACAGGGATGTCTTGTACCCCATTCCAGCGGAGATAGCTATACATCTATTATTGTGAATAAGAAGGAAGAATGTGATTCTGATTACCGAAGAATGTTTTTCAGATTCGATGTGTTACCAGATAGTTTGTTTCCAATGATTTGCTGATCGAGAAGATTTTTGCGGATATTTATTGAGTTGAAGTTTTTTGGTGTGGTATTTCAAAGTTTTTGTCAATTGCGTTGAGTTTTGAAGATCAGAGGATCGAGCATCAGGGGAGTGCGCTAAACCGAACACGGATATGCTTAATGTCGAAACGGAGAAGCTGCATTGTTTAATTTCAAGTTGGTGATTATTCGAGAAAATTTGAAGATCAAGCAAATCAGAGGAGGTTCCGAACCGTGCAAACAACGACCTGAAGATTAATTTTTGGAGAAAATTATTTCAGGGGGAATATTGCTTAAACGTAGATAATGCAAACCTGGATCTTCAATCAAGGGGGAATTACGACATAACAGATACCCGATTGAAGTTGCAAAATATTCAAACACAGCTCTCAATTTCAAGTTCAAGCTTCGACAGTGACGTCCAAGGGGAAATTGTTGATGCACTTTGTGGCCGTCACTGTACGAATAGGCTAGAAAGAGTGTTTATTGAATATTGTATAGATTAGATACGAACACAAGACCCCAGTGTGAACAAGTACTGGCTCGTATTTGTGACATGTGCCTCGTACGAGTGACTTTGTGCTTCGTTGATAACATCTCACCGAACGAATGACCCTTCGTACGAGTGACAACATGCTTGGTTCGCACGAGTTGTCATGTCTATAAATAGGTGTTGCGTGTTCATTGTTTGTTAAGTTTTGGAAGTTCCCTTAGGGGAAACGCTGGCGGATTCTCTCCAGGAACTCCGCCAGCCAGTCAAGATGTATACTCTTTTGGTATGAATGAATTAAAGGAAAGCTTCCGCTGTTCTATGCCTACATGTCTATTTCGCTCTGCGAATATGTTCTATCCCCAAAGCCTTCGTCTAGACCCACCGCCGACCACGGGACCACAACAAGCCTAAGAGAGGTGTGTGGTACGAAAAAGAAGATACTAAGAAACATAGCACACCAAAACCAAAGCTCAGAAAAGAAAAGAAGAGAAAAAGAGTAATCTCAGAGATGAACCTACTAATGAGGAAGTTAAAGATTGAGAAGATTATACTTGATGCAACATATTAAAGCTGATAGTGAATGTTGAAAACAGGGTATTTTCTACTACCTTAGATAAAGAAAAGGAAGTGCAGGTGTGTGTTAATGATGAAGATTTTGAGGTATACTTTGACAGACTTGAAAAAGCTAAAGGATGGCCCAAATCAAAAAGAAAAAGAGTTAAGATGACGATGATGTATATATTCCGTTTGATAATGATTCTAAAGCTGAAAGCGAGTAAAAAGGCACGAAGAGTTAAAAGCAAGCCTGATATTTAAAAAAAAGTTGCTGGGTCTCCAGCTTTAAAGAAAGACAGAAGGAAATATATGAGAAAAAGACAGCTAATTGAAAGTGTTGAACACCTATACTCACCCATTCACGTGTCCTCACCACAACAACCACCATCACCACAAACCACAGTCATCACCACAACATATCACACCTTCACATCAAACTCCTCAAACATCAACATCTCCACAAACTCAAACAACACCCAACAACAACACCTAATTAGCTCCAAGACAATCAATTTCAGACAGATTTCCTACTGATTTTGGAGATATTCTCGTATACAAAAGGGCTTGATGAAAACTTTGATGAGACATGTTCAATGACTCCAAGTAGTAGAGTTGGAAAGCAAAATCAAAGCCTTGAAGATAATAAGGAAGTATTGGAAGGAAGGGTGAAATTTCTAAAGAATGATAGAGAATATATGAAAGTTGTGATTGAAAGTTTGGTGACTGATAATGAAAGGTTGAGACGGGTGGTGAATGATATTGAGGATGAATGTGCTCGAGTAATAGAAGATTTGATTTATTTCCAAAGGTGTTAGCTAGCAGGTTAGGAATAGATTTTGATGCTGAATTTGACAGGTTAGAAGTTGAAGAACAAAGACAAAAGGCAGCTGAACGAGCTAAGAAAGCAGAGGAAGATGCTAGAGCTTTGGGAAAAGGAAAAGAGAAAATTTATGAGGATCCTGTGATAGAACAATCTGCGTCAGAACTTGAATCTGTGCCAGAAATTAATGTTGTTAGTGTTGAGATTGACGAAGAAGTTGATATGGATGTTGATGCTGAACCAGTTAACCTTATATCCTGGGGAACACAAGTGCTACAATGGTCGGGACAAAGGGTCGCGATCCATTTTGTACTTGTTGGAACACCGGTAGATGTTTCGGTGAATCCTATGATTGAGAACATTGCAGAGCGTAGGAGATTGTACACTAAGACAGATGCTTAGTTGGATGAATTATGATGAGAGGAGGATGATGTTGATAAAGAAAAAGATGATGAAAATGATGTTGATGCACTTTAAGTCTGTCACTGGGCGAATAGGGTAGAAAGAGTGTTTATTGAATATTGTATAGATTAGATACAAACACACGACCAAGTGCGAACAAGAACTGGCTCGTAAGAGTGCCAACGTGACTCGTACGAGTGACAATGTGACTCGTAAGAATGATAAACAGCTCATTCGTACGAAGGACACTTCTTACAAAGCCAACCTACTCGCTTCGCACGAGCTGCTCATGTCTATACATATGTGTTGTGTGTTCATTGTTTGTAGGTTTTGGAAGTTCCCTAAGGGAAACGCTGGCAGATTCTCTCCAGGAATTCCATCAGCCAGACAAGATATATACTCTTTCGGTATGAATAAATGAATGCTTCCACTGATTCTGTTTCTACTTCTGTTCTACCGAATCAGTACTATCATACGCCCAAACTTCCGTCTAGAACCACTGTCACCGGGACCCACAACTGGTATCAGAGCTACGGTATCGATTCATTCAATCCTAACATTGATGAATCACCTACGTCATGAATTTTGGACATATGAGGGGTTGTAGACGTAAAATATCAAATAATCAGACAATCCACAGACATAATCTAAAACTGGAACCATAGGATTGTTAGAAACTGATTTTCGACCAGATCTATGCAAAAATCATCTTGAAATTCCAAGAAATAAAGATTCTGGATCGAAAAAACGTAATCAGGCTCGTTTGTACGACTGAGCCTCTGTGGCTCGTACGAGTGACAATTTGTCACACGTACGAATCACCACTAGTACGAAGCACCACTCGTACGAAGTGTGACATGCCTAGAAAATTTGGTGATTACAAATTTTTTTGGGATTTTAACGTCTAATTCGGGCTGTTCGGGGACACTGTTAGAGCTTCAGACTGTAGATTTTATGATACGATCACAAAATGTTGAAGATATTGGAGTAGTCACTGATGCCTGCACAAAAGGTTGATCATCTGGCTTAGTGACTTTTAATGGGCCTCAACGTTAAATCCACATTTAATCAAAACTGCAATTTTGGGAAATTTTCGGCAAAATTTGGTTTTTATGAAAAGATGCTCAAGACGTTAGAATTTGCAAAAATGAGGGGGAATAACAATTTTCACATATATGTTAATATTCCGGCACTTTGAAATTCGTGACCATGCAACAGTATTTGGGTGGTTCCGACTACAAGTTATTTGTGAAACACAGAGCATTGAAGATTCATTAGTGATGAGATAAAGTTGATGTCTATTTTTCATAAAATTGGGCTTTAGTGATTCTTGGAGGAGTTGTTCATCGGATTTAGTAGTTGTGGTCACGTTGATGCCTGAGTCTTCGTACAAGCCGGTTGCACACACGACTACTTAGTGGTACAAAGTATCCAATTAAACTCCGCAGGGAAAATGAACTGTTTTCCGGACTAACCACCAGCAAATAAGGATGCTTTATGGTTTCAGTTGTCACCGGGACTAACGAGGAAGGCTATATACTTGCAATTCATGACTAAAGAAGATGATATAATAAATCTTTCAGACAAAAATTGTGTACCAGTTACTCATGAAATAGACTATACATTTGGAGTTCCGTGATCAAAGGATGTTCAGAATTTTAGATCATGATACAAATTGATGCTTAAGGGTTAAATAACTTATCTTCAATGTGGAAGGGGATGCACATAAGACTGCTTATCTTTAACTCTGCAAGGCAAGTGAACTGTTTTCAGGACTAACCACCTGGAAATGAGGATGTTTTGTAGTTTCAGTTGCGCCATTCTAGCGGAGATAGCTACATCTGTTATTGTGACTAAAAACCGAAGAATGTGATTCTGATTACAGAAGAATGTTTCTTATATTCGATGTGCTACCAGATAATATGATTTTGATGATGATTTGTTGATTGAGAAGATTACCGATTTGCTGATTAATCGTGATTATGAAAATCAGGATTTCAGATTTATGCGGACATTTATTCACTTGAAGTTTATCGTTGTGGTAATTCAAAGTTTCTATCAATTACCAGTTGGGTTTTGAAGATCGAGCATTGGAGGAGTGAGCTAAACCAAACGCAAATGAGCTTAAAGTTGAAACGGAGAAGCTATGTAGATTAATTTCAAGTTGGTGATTATTCGAGAAAATTTGTAGATTAAGCAAATCAGATGAGGTCTTGAACCGTGCAAACAAAGACCTGAAGATTAATTTCTAGAGAAAATTATTTCAGGGGGAATGTTGTTTAAAGTATATAATGCAAACCCGGATCATCAATCAAGGGGGAATTTGTTTACGCGTTCTACGACATCGACAAATACCTGATTGAAGTGGCAGAATACTCAAACACGACTCTCAGATTTTAAGATCAAGATCAAGCTTCGACAGTGACGTCCAAGGGGGAATTTGTTGATGCACTTTATGTTCGTCACTGTGCGAATAGGCTAGAAAGAGTTTGTACTCAATATTGTATAGATTAGATACGAACACATGACCCAAGTGGGAATGAGAACTGGCTCGAACGAGTGACAATGTGACTTGTACGAGTGACAACATGACTCGTACGAATGATAAATAGCTCACTCGTACGAAGGACACTTCATAGGAAGCCAACCTGCTCGCTCTGCACGAGCTGCTCATGTCTATATATATGTGATGTATGTTCATTGTTTGTAGGTTTTGGAAGTTCCCTAAGGGGAAACACTAGCGGATTCTCTCCAGGAATTCCGCTAGCCAGACAAGATGTATACTCTTTAGGTATGAATGAATGAATGTGTCCGCGGATTCTGTTTCTACTCCCGTTCTACCGAATTGGTACTATCATATGCCCAAACTTCCGTCCAGAACCACTGTCACCGGGACCCATAAATGATAATAAAAGGATGACGATGATAACGGTGATGATGACGATTATACTCAGGAAGTACTAGAGTTACAATAGTTTAACCTTGAAAGATAAACGAATTTTTTGACTGTGATGCTTATCTGAATGATTCTGCTAACCAAGAAGAAGATACACAATGTCAGGGGGAGAAGAAAGAGCAAACTCACAATGAACAACAGTTAGGAATTCTAACATCTACTATATTTACAGTTGTTCCTGATTGTTATACACCATGAATTTTATATCCAGAACATAATGTTGAAGAAGGTGAGTTCGTGCACAATTATACAAAAGAAGAGATCGCTTTTATGCTTGGAGTTGATGAAGATGAACTGAATAACATCAGTGCATTCAAGCCAAATGATTGTGTTTACAAGCATATACAAGATGCTGATGCATATGATAGGGTGATTATTGAAGATGCATCGAATAATGATGATGAAGCGATTAACTATTCTGGTGAAGGAACTAATAACTTTCCAACTTTTGCAGAATCATTCCGTAAAGCAAATGAAGGAAATGATGATATGTTAACAAGAAGGATTGAAGAGATGATTGCAGAGGCAAGTATTCCAAAACGTCTATCCAAAGAAGAGATTGTTGAGACTAAAAAGATATGGTTAAAAGAGCTACCAAAAGAAAGAAAGTTCAGATGGCCGTTAGCATTCTTCACACATGATAAAGATAAATCTTTGGGCGATATTTTGAGTTGGGGATGGATTCCTGAGTTGGATGTCTATGCGATCAAACGAGAATATGGTGTTCAATACTTCAGGTATTTGAATGATTTGAAGACATTGCCATACTAGGATATCGAAGAGCTCGTACAGACAAAGAGAATTATTTTCCAAATGAAGTTCATGATCAAAGATTATGGAAGTTAATCAAATATGAAGCAGCTCATGGTTTTAACAAGTGAAAACGGTTGATTCCTAAGAAGATAATAAAGATTGACTAAGTTACAAAAGAGGAAGATTTTACGCTGGTAATGAAACGGCCACGTGTGATGAAAAACATGTCATTGATGAAGGTTGAACATGATTTCCATAAATACTTTCAGTGGTGGCAAAAGGATTATGTAACAAGTGAAGCTATGATTGTTTTAAAAGCTAATGACACTTGGAATATTACTAAAGATTTGAATCGAGAAATGATACAATGAAAGAGAATATGGGGATTGTGGAGAACTATACGTATACTAGACCCGATATGGCTAGTTAATTGCTCGAAAGAACATATCAAATACTTGTTCTTCAACAAGATTTGTTTTGATGTGAAGGAGATGACGCAAGCAATGCAATACAAGGGTGTGATCAACGTACCTATGCACATGGTATTAATTCTTGAAAGATGTGGGAATCGTTATGGAGAGAGTTAGAGAAAGAAGAATTTCTAAAAGAGGAGCAACAATTGGAAAGATTGAAAAAAAGTTAAAAAAAGCACGTTTAAGAAGATTTCAGCTTATGAAGTGGGCTCCTACGACTGGTCAAACGCCTATACCATCTGAAGAACGTAGGAAGCCACGCAAGAACTTCTTTGGGCGTTAAAGTCAAAACATTTGAAGACGGACCAATACTATGGCAACATCCAAGGGGGAGTTTGTTGGTGCATAATGTCTATTGCCTACGTTTTAGGGTTGTGTTTATATCATGTAATAGGGCTAGAATGTTAGATTTCATATTGTTTGTATTTAACTTCGCACGAAGGTAGAGTCTACCTTCGCACAAAAGTAAACTACCTTCGTGCGAAGTTAAACTACCCTCGCACGAAGGTAGCATGTCTATATATAGCTGGTGTGAGGTGTTAGCGGGTAGAACTTTATCGACTGAGACGGTGAAGCTCTGTCAGATTTCCTGATCATTCGTAACTTTTAAACATTGAATGAAATCAGTTAACTGATGAAATAATCTTGTTAATTGTCACTAATTAATATGAATTCCGCGCATATGGACTAGATATTTAAAGTAGGACCTTTGCTATTGGACAAAACGATCCTACAAACCGGCCAAAATTGAAATTGAACATATCTTAAAGAATATCAGCGTTGTTAGGATCTTATGGAACCCTCAGATTGTTAAAAATCACAAATTTTATGTTTGATGATCATAACTATAAAATTTGTAGGAGGTGACACCTCGTACGAGGTGACATGCACACCTCGTACAAAGTGGAAGTTTCCAAAATGTCAATATTTCTTACACACCTCGTACGAGGTGTAATTGGTCAAAATGGTTAATTGTTTATACACGCTCCGTATGAAGTGGACTTATTTTGAAATATCTGAAATTTTTCTAAGTGTTGATTTGTTATGTATGTGTAGAGAGAGAGGATGTCTTTCAATCTTATTCATAATATTTGCTGCCTTCTCGATGATACTATTCTATAGATCAAATCATTCAAAGGAATTCTCGAGTTTATGGGACGTTTACCTATCACGAAGGCTCTAACTGATAAACACAAGCCTTATCGCTCACACATTGAACTTTTCTGCAACGCTGCAAGATATGAAGAGGATCAGAAAACCATTTCCTCTGCAGTAAAGATCGGCGATAAGAGTTTGAGGTCAAAATTATAGAAGAGTTGATTCGTCGAGTACTAGTTTTTAATGACAAAGATAGTGATCCCATAGGCTACCCGGAAAGAATAGTTAAGGGTTGTTGCTATCGTATGGGGTATAGAGGTACAGAGGTCACATTGCCTCCACAAACTTCAAGAAGCCAATCTTGGGAGGCCATACAACTTTTATGTACGTTTAGTTATGCAAGCCTTGAGTCATAGGAAGGGAGGCTTTGACGACATCACCGATTATCAGATGTGTTTGGTTATGGCTCTCGTTCTTAACATGCCATACAACTTCACAAAGTTGATTTTTCAGACGATGGTGCTAAACATTTCAAAATAAAATTTCTACAATATCCAAGATTTATGCAAATGATGTTGGATGATCAGTTTCCGAATTTAGCAAAGGAAGACGATGATGAGTTGATGTTAAGTCATATGGATGGGGATACGTTAGAAAGATTGAATATACACATGAAGCAAGATTCAGAGCCTAATGCCAAACCATTCTTCGGTGCTATCGCAGATAAAGATTATGTTCCTCCTCCAAAGGGAAAGTGGAGAAAAGCCATGAGTGGTGATGAAAAGGATGAAGTTGCATGCCTTGAAGATTTGATTCCGCGAAGGAGTGCATACCATGAGAAAGAAGAGGTGAAAAAGAAACGAAAGCGTGCTACTCCTAAGAAAGCTGTGGGAACCTCCATATCAACAACTACTTAAAAATGCAAACGTGCTACCATTCATACTTTACTAGTTAACAAGCCAGAGGTCGAGGAGTTTCAAGCAGAAGAGCAAGGTTAGAATGTACACGTTGATGTTTTCTCTACAACTTTTGAACAAGATAAACATCAAGGTGAGATTGTTGTGAGCACAACTGGTGCTAGAGAGATGATGAAGATGATGAAGGGTCGTCCGATGATAGTCCTGATCCTGAAGTTTAGGGTGCAGCTAAGAAGGCGGAGTTAAAGAAGAAAAGGGCACTTGGGATGATGATGATGTGTATATATACCTTCTAAGTCTGAAGAAGATATTACTATTGTTAAACCTACACGGAAGCCAGCTAAGCGTACAAAGATTAAAGCTTCAGATGCTGTAAAACTACTAGTTCTCCGGCTACTAAAAGGGTAAGGCAGAAGTATGGAAACAAGAGAACCCCTAGAGTAGATGTGGTTGCTCCTAGCGGGAGTGTTGAGTTGGTTATTCCACCATCTCCACCACACATACAAGTCTCCACAATCACCACCACAACCAACATCACCACCACCAATTATACCTCCACCAACCAACCAAACCTCACCTTATCACATAACCCCCCCAACCATCACCACAAAAACAGCGAACACCACCTATGCCATCACGATTTACTCCTAATCTGGACCAAGACAATCTTTAGCTGATAATTTCCCACTGATTTTGGTGATATTCCGTTGTTAGAAGGCTTTGATAGTGATATGTTCAACGACAGCAAGATCAATGAGATAGAGACAAAGATGAAGAATATGAAGGCCGAATCAAGTTTCTTGACGAAGATAAGAAAATAATGAAAGCGTTGTTGGTATATTGGTAGATGATAATGAAAAGATGGGTGAACTACAAAGCAAGATTAAAGAACATCATGCTACGATCAAACAGCTTGAGACAGAGAACATGAACTTGTTGTCTTTGCTTACAAGTGCCATTGCTGGGAACTAAAGGCTAAATCTGGTAGTTAAAGATTTGGAGACTGAAAAAGCTGAAAATGCCAAGAAGTTTGATGTGTTTGTTTAAAGTACCGCACAAGAGATATACTATCAACTTCGCGGCTAAACATGATGACATTGAGATTTAAGAAGCCAAAGCAGTTGAACGTGCACGTATAGCTGAAGACGAAGTTGCTAAAGCTAATATTGCTGGAAAAGGGAAAGACAAGATTGATGAGATTACTTTTATTGTTCAATCTGCACCAGAAGCTGAGTGTTTGCCAGATACTAGTTCTATTATTAAAGGTCGACCACCTTCACCTGTGAACTTTGTGCTCATCGGTAAACCTGTTGACATTCAAAGATCTTATAACTTCACCAGAAGTATTGAGAGAAAAAGAGATTGCACGCAGAAATTGATGCTAAGTTAGATTCTTTCTTTAAAGACGAAGACGAGGGTGAGGATAAAAAAAGGCTGACGACATAAAGGTTGATAGGAAAGATGATGATGATGAACGAAGATGATGATAGTCAGGGTAGAATGAGTTTGATTGTAAATGTTGCAAAAGCTAATGAAAATGTTGATTTTAATGCGTACTTGAACAACTCTACTAACAAGGATGATAGTGAACAGGTTCAGGGGAGACGAAGGACCCTGTTGTCGATACTGAGCAGTCATGAATTCTCATAGCGACTCCTATGTCGATTGTTCCTGATGTGCAAAGCCACAGTATTTTATCTTGAGCACGGTGTAGAGAAAAGAGAATTTATGCACAACTACACTAAGGAAGAGATTGCTAAAATGTTGTGTGTTGACGAAAAATCCATTGAGTTTGATTTTGAAGATGAGTAAATAGCATCAGTGCTTCATATCCTAAGACTATCTGTGCAAGTACGTAACGAAGCTGACGATTATGATAGGGTTGTTGTGGAGGATGATTCTGATGAAGACAATATTGTTAAATATTCAGCTGAAGGAACAAATGACTTCCCAACCTTCAAAGAGTTGTTTTTAGAAGCTAACGATGATTTGTTAAAGCATAAAGTAGAAGAGGTTGTGATAGATGTAAATGTTCCTGAGCATTTATCAAAGGAAGAGATTGCAGAGATGAAGAAATCATGGTTTAAAGAGATGTCGGTGTAAAGGAAGTTTAGACATCTTTTAGCTTTCTTTACACGTGATCCCGACGTATCGTTGGGAGATATCATTAGCTGGGATGGATCGAAGAGCTGAACGTATATGCCATAAAGGGAGATTTTGGGTGAAGTACTTCAGATTCTATAGGATATCGACACTTCCGTTTTGGGATGTTGAAGAATTAGTACAGACAAAGTGTATCAATCTTAAAATGAGATATCATGATCAACGACTGTGGAAGCTAATAAAGTTTGAAGTTGCACACGACTTTAGATACTGTAAGCCGCATATTCCACGAAGAATTGTCAAGTTCAATCAAGTTACAAAGTAGAAAGATGTTACGTTGATTGTGAAGTGGCCTCGAATTATGAAGAATATGTTGTTGTTAAAGATGGAACAAGACTTCTATAAGCTTTTCAAGTGGTGGCATTATGATACCGAGACATGAGAAGCGGTGATTTGTGTACAACACGATGATGACTCCTGGAAGATTACTTAAGAGTTGACAAAAGCTGTTATTGCTCACAAGAGGATTTATGGGTTGTGGAGAAGAATACGTGTGCTAGACCCGATGTGGCTTGTCAACTGCTAAAAGAAGGATATCGAGTGTCTTTTCTATAGCAGCTGTAGTTTCGAAGAAAAAGACAAGGAGCGGGCGTTGCAATTCTAGAAGGTTATTAACATTTGTTATGCTAATAATATTAATTCAAGTAAAGTCTGAACTACATAATGGAGGAAGATTGAAGGCAAAAAGAAACGAAAGAAAGATCGAATGAAGCCAGAATTGCTGAGAGAATGAAACAAGCTTCGTATCAAAGATTCCAGTTTGGAGATACGTACAACAGATCTCCTCCTACAGACCAAACACCTATTGCCACTAAGGAGCATCGACATCCAAGGAAGCATTTCTTCGGGCAATGATTGTCAAATTTTTTGAAGATTTTGAGGACTGACCAAGATTGTAGCATATCCAAGGGGGAGTTTGTTAGTGCAAAATGTCTATAACCTACGTCTTAGGGTCATGTCATACATGTAACACGGCTTAAATGATAGAATTTATTACATTTTGTAAGTAAAAGGGACAACTTGTGCGAAGTGATACATAACTCGTACAAGGTGACTCATGTCACCACGTAGAAGGTGCAACTCGTACGAGTTGGAACCTCCACCCTTGGACGAGTTGAGCTTGTCTATAAATAGAAGCTCAAGGGTGTTGAGTCCTAAACTGTTTTTCTGATCAAGTGGCGAAGCCCTATCAGTTTTGCGTCTGTATTCTTCAAACGTTTATCAATAGAATGAAGCAAAAGCATTTAAACGTAAATCTGGCCCATTGTTAGCATACTAATGATGAATTATGCGCACGTTAGTTAAGTTCAAGTCTGGTCCGGTGCTTTCGGAGGAAAGCCGATCCTCCCATAGGTACTGAGTTCAAAAACAAAAGAATGGAAGAGTTTTGCAACGCCAAAGGAATACTTCATGAATTCAGCCCATCATAACTCTACAACAAAATCGAGTCGCTGAACGAAAGAATCGAACTCTTATTGAAACAACATGTAGAATACTTGAAGATTCTAAATTACCAGTCAGTTTTTGGAGCGCCACGGTTTCCTCTACTTGTTACACGCTTAATTGAGTATTATAATCAAGGCTCATATGAAGATATGCTTTGAGTTGCTTAATCAGTGAAAACCAAATTTGGAGTTTTTAGAACCGTTTGGATCTCCGTGCACAGTCATTGAGCCGGATAGTAAATTCGGAGCTAAGTCTCTAGAGGGGTTTTTCGTGGGGTATGCTAGTCCTTTGAGAGAGTATTTACCTAGCATAAACCGGGTTATTCTAGCTCAAAACATTGGCTGCCTGAGATACACGTCACCTACACAGAAGCCTGGTGATCCTTGGTTGTTTAACTATAAGAGTCTGTGGAATTCTTTTGAACTACCAGAAGAACCTACTGAAGAAGAGCTTGTATTACTATATCAACAACAACAATCTACCGCTCAAGAACTAATTCCGAGACCAATAGTGATTTCACAATCACAAGTTGGCACAAACGATTCTGAAGCAGGTCGAGCAAAACTCAAAAGAACCCGTAGTCGAACTAGATATGAATGTTACAGTACCCACTTTTGATCAATCTGATGATTCTGATTCTGATAGTGAGCCAACATATGATAATGGAGGATCTAGTTCTGATGAAGGCTTAGAGCTGATCACAAGTTTACTTAATTTATCTGTCAGTCCTAGCAATCAGAGTGAAGCTTCAACGAGTAATCAGGTTGTTGAACAGAATATTATGAATCTGTAGAACGAAGTGAGTGTCTCTAATAAGGTATTGCTGAGGACGTTGTCTTGTCACCCTTTAGACAACATTATTGGAGAGTTGCAGGCTGGAGTAAAAACAAGAACTCGGATCAATAAGGATCTAAGTTGTTTTTATTCTAAAATTGAACTTATTTAAGAAAAATTCTTATATAGTTGTTTTATTTCACATGTTGAGCCTAAAACATACAAAGAAACGCTTACCGAAGAAAGCTGGGAAAACGCAATGCAGGAAGAGCTGCAACAATTTGAGAAACTCGAGTCTGGAAGCTTGTAGATCTACCTGATAATCACAAGTCAATCAGTTACTAGATGGGTCTTCAAGTGTAAGAGAGACGACAGAGGAGTTATAGTACGCTATAAAGCTCGACTGGTTGTTCAAGGTTTTCATCAGTAGGAGGGTATTAATTACACCGAGGTCTACGCTCCTGTAGCTCAACTAGAAGCCATCCACATATTCTTGTCCTTTACGATGGAAAGCTTTTAAGGTGTACCAACTTGATGTTAATGGCAAGGTGAAAGAGGAGATGTATGTCGGCCAAAAAACGGGGTTTGTCGATCCAGTGCATAAAGAAAAGGTTTATTACTAGATAAGGCGTTGTATGGTCTGCACCAAGCCCCGAGAGCCTGGTATGAGACACTCTCTCAATACCTGCTGAGCAATGGTTTTATCAGAGGCATTGTTGATAGCACTCTCTTCACATGGGAAGTGAATGGACACTTGCTGATCGTACAAATCTATGTGGATGACATCATATTTGGTTCTACGAATGATGAGCTTTGCAAATAATTTGAAGAGGTCATGAAAAAGAAGTTTGAAATGAGTTCAATGGGAGAAATGAAGTTCTTCTTGGGACTTCAGGTCGATCAGTTGCCTGATGGTATCTTCATCCATCACACGAAGTACGTTCACGATGTTTTGGAGAAATTCAACATGCCAGGATCATCACCATTATCTACTCCCTTGGCACTTAATCATGGCATAGAACCAGATATACATGAAGTAAGATTGATGCGACCTTGTATAGATTGATGATTGGGTCATTAATGAACCTTACAACATCAAGGCTGGATATCATGTATCCAACATGCCTTTGCGCCTGATATCAATCGAATCCACGAGTGTCACACTTGGAGATCATCAAGCGGATTTTCAAATACTTGAAGGGTTGCCTAATCACCAGGTGGTGGTATACCGAAATGATAATTTCAATCTATCTGGATATTCTGACTCCGATTTTGGATGCTGCAAATTACATGCTAAATCTACAATGCAGGTTGCTAGTTCTTTGGAACACAATTAGTAACTGGCATGGCAGAAGCAAACCACGGTGCTTTCTCTACTTGTGAGGCAGAATACCTTTCAGCCTATAGTTGTTGTTCCCAAATTTTGTGGATACAACAACAGATGAGATACTATGGCTTGCAGTTTCTTGATACGCCTATTTATGTAGATAACAAGGCGGCCATTGATATAACTAAAAACCCGGTTCAACACTCTAAAACTAAACAAATTGAAATTCGGCATCACTTTATCCGTGATTGCCACGAGAAAAAGTTGATTATAATTGAAAAGATCCACACTGTTGAACAAAGGCAGATTTTTACATTAAGGCTTTTAATAAAGCTACATTCATCAATCTTTTGAAACTTAATGGGTTGAAAAATCTGACATCAGGGGGGGATTCTAGAGGATGTTGAATTTGAGGGGGATGGCGAGTTTACATGACCCTCATCGGTTTAGTCGTGTTTTACTGTTTTTATAATTTCTTTCTTTAAGAACAAAAACCCAAATATATGTTTTTAATTTTAGGGGGAGAAATGGTGTGTAAAATACAAAAACATATAAAAATTTAAAAATGTAAAATAATCATGAAAAAGACAAAAAGAGTTTTCGTGTGAAAAGAGGAAATGATAGTACATTAATGGACTATCACAGCATGCTAAAGAAATGTAGAGTCAAAATGTTTAAACAAGTCTCACTAATGATATGCCAGTAGACTTCGCACATTCAGTAGATTGTTTCTGAGATATAAACATAAAGAAAAACTTCTTAATTAGTGGTTTAACATCTCTTGGATATATGGTCTTAATACACTGAAATTTAGTTTGAGAGATTGTCGATTCTAAGATACTAGGTCTTTATAGATAATTGATATTTAGGGTATTATACAAGTTCTTCTGATTTTGCGTCAGCAATGGCCTAGAACTTGTACAATACTTTTGCTTTAAAAACCCGAAACTGCAGCAAATTGTAAGTAACGAAGATCCAACAAGAAGTCAAGATCCAATGGACACACTTTTAGTCGACCCTTCATCTCTTGCCTGTACGGTGGTACTAACCCGAGCTCTCAAGGTCTCGCACAACCCCAGTTACAGATATCAGTTAGATATATTCACCTGTAAGATGAAATCCAGGGAATCTTGATACGGAAGTATATTTCGGAGGTGGGAAACACAGGTTAAGTCAAGTTCCTATTCTTACCTAACATATCTTTGAACAATTGAGAAATGTGTAGAGGTTTAATGGACAAGTATACTGACAATCTAAGTGAATCTGTTTAGAACTTAAAGTCTAATCAAGGTCAACGATACTATTGCTTTATCTCAAAAACTAATATGATCCTCTAACACAAACTCACAAAAATATGTTGTAAATATGATTGTACATAGCTACAACATTTCATTTTTGAAAAACCCAAAAAAAATTATTTCTATCTTAGTTTCGACTGCCGATGATGGAAAGCGGATCTTCCAAGTCCAAAGATGTTGTTTGCTGAGGAAATCTAGAAGAACAACTGGTTGGGAACTTATCTAAAATGAGAAAATGTTTTAAAACGATCAAAAGTTCATTAATTTGAAACTTAACATTGCCTGAAAACATCAGTTTGTTCACAAAGTGTTCAACCAAGGTCATTCTACAAAGGTCAGTTTGAACAAATTGACTGACAGATTTAACATTGGGGAAGTTGATTCATACACCTTTTACAATGGTGAAGGTATTGGACCGTGAATTGAAGAGAAAACACTATTTTCGGCACCTTGGACATCAAAACTTAGATCTAGGAAAATCTAGCCGGCCAAATTAAAAATTGAACATAGACATAGGCTTATTGGCGTGTGTAGTGTCCATTAAAATCATCAATTTCACAGAATCATCAAGTTTGAAATTTTTTTTCAAAACCGTTGTTAGTATGAAGTGACACTTCGAAGTGACAATGTCACTTCGCACGAAGTGAAAATTGGTAATTGTTGATAACCACTCCGCACGAAGTGAAATGTTAAAAAATGTTTGTATCATATGCTCACTTCGTACGAAGTGGAAAATACCACTTCGCACTTAAGGCACTTCGCACCAAGTGTTAGCTTATTTTATGTTGATTTTTTTCTAATGTTTGTGTTATATTTTCGCAGGAAAAGAAGTTGTTGTTTGAAAAAACACATAATACTTGCCATATTTTGGATGAAACGATTCCCGTGATAGCTCCATTTAAAGAAATACTTAAATTTATGGGACGTTTGTCAGTGACGAAAGCTCCAACACATCAGAATAAGGTCTATAGGTCACATATAGAACGTTTTGGAATGTGCTAGATTTATTATGAAAACGAGAGCTATTCATTCGGCAGTAAAATTGGTGAAGAGGAATTCGAGGTTAAGATTAAAGAAGAGCTAATTCGAATGGTTTTAGATTTAAAGGATAAAGAAGATGATCCTACGGGCTACCAAGAGAGAATGGTCAAGGGATGTTTCTATCGAATGGGGTATAAAGGCCATGTGTTCCCCAAACTTCAAGAAAGTGAATCTTGGGAGGCTATATAAGTTCTTTGTGCATTCTATTATTCATGCTTTTAGTCATAGAAAAGGCAGTCTTGATGATATTCTAGATTACAGATGTGTATGGTAGATGCATTGACATTGAATTTGCCATATAACTTCACAAAGTCAATCTTTGATAAGATGGTGTCATACACTACACGGGAGAAGTTTCTTCAATATCCAAGGTTTGTACAAATGATGTTGGATGACTTGTCTCCGAATCTGGAAAAAAGAATGAGGAAGATAAGCTGAAGTTGACTCATATGGATAAAGAAATAGTGATCAGACTGAAATATATATTTACAACAAGATTCATTGCCTGTTGCGAAGCCAGCGTTTGGAGAAACTAAAGATAAGAACTATGTGGCTCCTACAAAAGGCAAGTGTGGAAAGGATACTAGTGGATCTGAAAAGGATGAAGCAGAGTGTCTTGAAGATCTTATTACAAGGCGTAGTAGTTGGTATGAGAAAGAAGAAAAGAAAAGGAAAATGGCTACTCGAAAGAAGAAGCCTACACAAGCTCGCCAACGTTCAACAGTACAGACTATGTTAAGAGATGAACAATCTGATGAAGAGACACCTGTTAATAATCCAGTGTCTGTGAATGTAAATGTACATGAAGTGATCTTTTCGGGTATGTAAGATAATGATCATGATGAGAATGTTGTGAAAACAGCTGCTGAAGTTGAGAAAGAGGTTATTGAAGGTGATAATGAGGAAAGCTCTGAAGATAGTATTGATTTTGAGACACAGCAACTAAAAACGTACAAAAGAACGATTACAACAGCGAAAATGTAAAGAGGTTGGTGATGACGATGTTTCATATGTTCCGTCTGAACCTGAAGATGAATCTATTCCTAAGCTAGTAAGGAAGACAAGGAGAGCCAAAAGCAAAGCGTCTGAGGTTCAAAACAAGACAACAGGGTCTCCTACAGCAAGAAAAGTACGACCAAAGTATAGGAAGGCCAGGAAGACGCCTGAGGTGATAGCTACTACTGAAAATGTTGAGTCTGTTATTTCACCATCCACCACACAATCCAACAACCACCAATTACACCACCATTTCTCACATCACCGCTACAACAACCACCGACATCGCCACAACAAATTACACCACCATCACAACCAACTTCAACACCAAAACAGCCAACACTTCAAGTACAATAGAGAACTCAAAAATCAGATCAAGACGCCAATCATTCCGAACAGATATGTTTGGTGATATTCCTGATATTCAGTATGAAGGAGGGTTAGACGGTGATTTCTCAATGAGACTAAGATTGCAGAATTAGAAAGCAGGACCAAGTATTTGGAAGATGATCGAAAGAATCTAGAAGCAATGTTATCTAGTTTTCTAGCTAAGAATGAACGATTAAGAAGGTTGCTTGCTGAATATCAAGTTGAACGAATTTGAAGCGATAAAAAGATGGATATGTTTCAGAAGATCTTATTTAAGAAGTTAGGCATAGACTTTAAAGTTGACGCTGAGTTAATTGACATTGAGGAAGCGAAAGCCAAAGCTGCTAAAAGAGCTCGAAAAGCGGAAGAAGAGGCTACAGTGTTGGGAAAGAAAAAGAACAAAATTGATGAAGTTCCTGTTATTGTGCCAACTGAGCCGAAATTGGAAGTAGTGGTTAAGACTGAAGCTGAAATAGTTATACCGACAAAAAACGAGAAAGAAGCAAAAATTGTAGCTTAAACAATAGTGAATGTGACAGAAGCTGAGGTTGAAATAGAAGTGGAAGATGGGCTTTTGATTAACTATGTGTAGCCTGTTGGTGTAATTGTAATTTCTGCAGGACACCAACAATATTTAGAGAAAAAGAAGAGAGATGCTGAAATTGATGTGTTTGACGAGAATGAAGATGATGATGATGTTGATGGTGAGGGTGATAAGGATGATAAAAATAAGAAAGACAATGATGAAAAGGGTGACGATGATGACAACACCCAAGGTGGAACAGGTGTGAAAGTGGTGGATGCGAAAGTGATGAGTCATTTGATTTTGATACTTATTTGAAAGATAATGTGAGTAAAGAGCGAGAAGCTGATAGACAGGGGGAAACGAAGGACCCTGTGAATGATGATAGGCAATCAGGAATCCACACAATTGCACCATTAATAGTTGTTTCGAATGTGCCAAAACTGAATATTTTCTACTTAGAGCATGATGTTGAAGAGGGAGAACTCGTACATAATTACACCAAGGAAGAGATTGCCAAAATGCTGGTTGTAGACGGAAAATCTTTTGAGTTTAATTTTGAAGATGAACTTAACAACATCAATGCTTCAAAACCTGAAGATTATGTGTATAAGTATGTAGCTGAAGCTGATAACTACAACAAGTTTGTCGTGGAGGATGATTCTGATTACAAAACTTAGAAGTATATTGGTGAAGGTACAGATGACTTCCCAACCTTCCAAGAGATGTTCAATGAAGCTACAGATGAATTGTTGAAACGTATAGTTGAAGAAACAATGAAAGAAGGTTATGTTCCTAAAAGATTATCTAAAGAAGAGATAGCTAAAGCTAAGAGGTCTTGGTTTAAATAATTTCCCAAAGAAAGGAAGTTTAGACGCCCACTAGCTTTCTTTACTCGTGACCAAGATAAATCGTTGGGGGATATTATCAATAAGGGATGGATTGTAGATTTGTATGTTAAAGCGATCAAGAGGGAGTTTGGTGTACAATACTTTCGATACTTTTCTGATATTAAGACCTTACCATATTGGGATGTAGAGAAACAGGTGTAAACTAAGATGATAAAATCTGAAATTAAGCTACATGATCAACGATTGTGGAAATTAATCAAGTATGAAGCTGCACACGGTTTTGATTACTTGAAACCACTTATACGGAAAAAGAAAATCAAGACTAATCTGGTGACAAAGGAGATGGATGTCACATTGATTGTTAAATGCCCACGTGCCATGAAGAATATGCCATTGAATAAAATTGAACTAGATTTTTATGAATTCTTCAAGTGGTGCAATGTGATGAAGAAACAGATTGTTGAAGAATGAAGGGATATGGAGAATGATACGCATACTAGACCCAATATGGCTAGTTAACAGTTCTGAGAAAGATATAGAGTGTTTGTTCTTCAACAAGATATGTTACGAAATTAGAGAGAAAACTCTAGCGATGTAGTATTAGGGAGTGATCAATGTTTGTTATGCTCATGGGATTAACTATAGAAAGATGTGGCAATCGAAATGGAGAGAGCTGGAATGTAAAGAATTTATGAAAGAGATTAGAAAAGAAGAGTAGATTGCTTATATGATGAAGAAAGTCGTGATTATAAGATTTCAATTTATCGGGTGGGCCCCGGCTACTAATCAGACACCGACACCATCTGAAGAACATAGAAAGCGGAGGAAGAATTTCTTTGGACACTGACTGTTAAAGTTATAAAGATTTTGAAGACTTACCAAGACTACGACAATATCCAAGGGGGAGTTTATTCATGCAGATGTCTATAGCATACGTCTTAGGGTCATGTTGTGTCGATATAATAGGGCTTCGATGTTAGATTTTGTGTTTTATTGTATGTAATGGGCCACTTTGTACCAAGTGATAGCCACCTCGTACAAAGTGAAGCTCACTTTGTACGAAGTGACCAACTCGTACGTAGTGGCAAAGGCCAACTCGCACGAAGTGTTAGTATCTATAAACATGGTAAGTTGTGGTCTTGGTTAGCTAGTTGTTCTGTTGACTGTGAAGGTGAAGCCTTGTCCAGTTTATCTCAGACTTGTAAACGTTGAACGGTATTAATGAAACTGAGCATTTAAATAGTAACAATCATATTATCACTAGTTAATCATAAATTCCGCATATATTGACTAGATTTCAACTTACTTCCTATGCTTATTTGGATGATTCGATCCTACAAAAAACTTAACACGATGTGAGCGTGATATAATTTTTAGTATATTTTTAATACTTTTTACTTTTATCAAGCTTTAAATTTATAGAACACGATACAATACGATCACTCTCTACAACACGTTCGAGAAAGTGCACCCATCGTTGGCGTAGTATAGTGACGGCAAGATACCGAGGTCATCCAAGGACACAAGAGCTTTTAATACCGGAATATCGGCAAGGTCTAATCTAACCAATATTTTTAGAAAAGATGTTAGTTAGTTTAAAAAGATAAAAATGGAACGAAAATAAAATGTTAGTAAAAACAATAAACAAGATAGAATGACTTGGTTCTAGCTCCTCTTTTACATATCTTTGATGATTTCCGCACTTTGGCCTTTTTAAGAGATTATCGTTGTTATTGTGGCATGTCCTTCTTTTGGAGGCATCGCTACCCCCAACCATATTGGTCTGAGTCAGCTGGGATACAGTCCTGAAATGCTGGATTGTTAAGAGATAATTAAGTAAGTTATCAATGCAAAATGTGGCATGTCTCTCTTTTGGAGGCAGCGCTACCCTCGACCATATTGGTCTGAGTTAGCAAGGATACAGTCTCGCTAGGCCATGTTAAAGTTTTAGTAGTGGTTTATTTATAAGGGACTCAAGTCATTCTTACTTCCCCGATTTGATGCTATCTACCTCAAGAGAAGTCCTAATAAGCTTGAATCAAGTCCTCACAGATCTATATACTGAACGAGGCAATAACTTGAACTAAACCACCCTTCTAATCCCCTTCCAGGCGTTAACGCACTTTATATAAACCATAAAGACATGAATGAGTGAATCAACAAAACTTGAAGAAATGTAGAGTAGAGTTCACTTTCAATATAAAAAAAACTATTTCTTAAAGTCATTAATACAACCCAAAATAAAAAGTAGCTAAAGCTTTGAAATCAAAAGTAATACATAAAAGATTTGTCTTCACCAAGTGATGTAAGACATTAGCCAAACATGGCCTTTGATTGACAAGAACTCTTATGATAGATCTTGGATCCCGAGACTACTACACACACTCTAAAGGTGGATAATGTAGGAATGTGGTTGATGATGGTATTGTAGTGGTGGTGGAATGGTGGCAAGTGGGGAGAGAATGGTTTCCCAATGGATGAGTTGGAAGTGAGCCAAGCTCCTTTATTTATAGCTGAAATCAGACCCCTCACACGACACCATGCCTAAGGGGCACGACCATGTGCCCTTCTTTCTTTGTCTTCATTTAATGATTAGTGTCAGTTCGTATGCACACACGAGCCCGTGTGATAGTACGCACGGCCTCGTGGTCAGCTTTGTGGAGTCCATTGGGAGATTCTACATATCTAGGATTGACCACGACCCATGTCTCTTGTTTGCTTTATTTGTCTTGATCTGCATGGACTCTAAACACATTCTGTAGTGGGCCACCGCCCTATGCCTTGGTGGCACGGCCCCGTGCCTGTCTTCTGGATTGTTATTTTAGTCTTGGGGTGTGGCTTGGAGAGTAGGCATGGTGTGTCAATCACTCTTTTTGTTGTATTTATGTTGGTTTTTGTCGTTAATTTGTTCTTTTGTACGTTTAAGTTCATTTAGTCCTAACAATCAAAAGTATACAAAGAAACGCATTTTCCCAACATTAGTACATAAAAATGGTTAGTCTTATGCCTCGTTTGATACAATTTATATGTTGCATTTTGCGCATATCAGATATGGAGGCGTTATTTTATACGGACGAAAAGCATGATTATTAGGACCATAAAAGCCTCAAGTATTTCTTTGAAGAAATAACTAATATGAGACAATGAAGGTGGTTAGAGCTTATCAAAGATTATGATTGTGACATTCTTTACCATCCGGGCAAGGCAAACGTCATGGTCTATGCCCTAAGCCTAAAGAAACACCGGTCTCCCATACGAGTGAAGTCCATGAAAATGGTAGTTACACCCCGATTCCTCGAGAGAGTACGAAAAGCTCAGAGGAAAATCGTTGAATGCGGATGATCCAAAGAAAGAAAGGATGAAGGGGTTTATAGAAAAGCTAGAGGAAAATGCAAGTGGAGTCAAAACAAGGTTTGGCCGAATCATGATACCTTGGGTTTGTGAAGAGGCCCATAAGTCCCAATACTCAATATACCCAGGGCCACAAAGATGTACAAGGACTTAAAGAAAGACTATTGGTGGCCTGGAATAAAACGAGACATTGTTAAATATGTCGTGATATGTCTAACATGTTCACAAGTGAAAGTAGAATATCTGAAACTGCACAGCAAGTTACAACCGTTGGAAATTCCGGTATGGAAATAGGATGATGTGACTGATGGACCTCGTAACCAAACTTCCCAAAACAAAGAAAGGTAATGATTCCATATGGGTGGTGGTAGATCTCCTTACAAAAAGCACACACTTCTTACCCACCCAGGAAACCTCCTACTTGGAAAAGATGGTTGAATTCATCGTGTCAAATCAGAATACTCGGTTCGCATCTCGGTTTTGGAATAGTTTAACGAGAAAATGGTACAAAATTGCATTTCAGTACCACCTACCACCACCAAACGAATGGTCAATCCAAGCGAACCATTCAAACCCTCCTAGATATGTTAAGAGCATGTGTTATGGATTTTGGTGGAAGTTGGGACGACCACTTGCCTTTGTGGAGTTTTCGTGCAACAATAGGTATCACAATAACATTCAAATGGCTCCTTACGAAATGTTGTATGGAAGGAAATGTAGAACTCTCGTATGTTGGGGAGAAGTGGACAAAGAGAAATCGCACCCAAGGATGTGGTCGCCAAGACAAATGAGAAGATTGTTCTTATACGGGCTCGATTAAAAGCAGCTCAAGATCGACAAAAGGCTTATGCAGATCAAAGAAGACACCCTATTGTGTTCCAAGTTGGGGATCATGTGTTGTTAAAGGTCTCCCCGTGGCAAGGCATAATCTAATTTCGTAAACGAGGGAAGTTAGGTCCTCAATACATTTGGCCTTACAAGATTTTAGCCTGGGTTGGAAATGTAGCGTATCGAATAGAATTATCGCCAGCTTTGGATCGAATTCACAAAACCTTACAAGTATCACAACTACGAAAGTGCCTTGCAAATGAAACGGCACACGTGCCGTTAGATGATAACAAAGTCGATGAATGAATCAATTACATAGAAAAGTCGATACCAATTATAGATACTAAGGTAATGCACCTTCCAACAAGGCCATCAGACAAGTTTTGGTCAAATGGCAACATCGAAAGGGATCATATCTAACATGGGAATTGGAAGATGAGATGGTTGAACACTACCCTACGTTATTCGGTATGTATCTAGGTTTCGGGGATGAAACCTTCTTTAAGGGGTGTAGACTTATAACACCCTAAAACTGTGTTTATGTTACCAAGTTGTTTTATATCATTATGGTATTTTAGTGAAGTTATTATCACCCCAAAAATAATAACAATTTGTAGGGATACGTGTGAAGAATAAGAAAATAAGTATAATTGGTCGTATCTTATAAAAATGATAGCTAGGAATACAAACCTAGTTGGAATGTAAGTGAAAAACTTGACATAAGATAGGCATTAGCCAATAAAAAATAAACAATCGAACTTTAGGGGTTAAATGGGGCGATAGGAAAGATGGACTAATAAAACAAAAATTAAAACCCAACACACACTTTAATGTGTGTGTGTCGACCTGGGCTAAGGAAAGAGAGGGAAAAACCCTCAACCATTTCAATTCAGTAAAATTGAAAGAGTAATGAGGCTAAACTTGATGTATGAAACCTAATATATGATCAATTAAGCTTGCTTAATGAGTGGTAAGTTGCAATTTCCGGTTTGGTTGATTTTGACATGATGAGTATGGATGAAATTTGCAAATTGCTTATGTATGTTAGTGATATAGTATTAAATGCTAAAGAATACATGATTAGAATCATTGTGAATGCTAATTTGAATAAAATTGGATGGTTATATGTTTTGATAGAAATCTTTCATGAATCTTGAAGTGGGTTTTGAGTTATGAACATAGATTATGAAGTTTTAGATGAAAATTTATGTTAACTAATTGCCATGAATGTGGATTGAATGATTATTGTTAAAGGTTCTTGTGATAATTAGCATAATTGAGATATTGTGTAAATAGAAAATGGCACATAATAACATGATAAATTGGAAATTCTAGACTTTTAGATCGTTGCACAGCAAGTGCTCGATGAAATGTGTTAAGTGATAATTGTGTGAATTATGACAATTATTGTTTGTTTAGATTAAGGGCATAAGAAAACATTGTATGAAATGAGATGGAGTCATTAGAATTAAAGTATGAATGTGTTGAATCTAGGAGTAAAAGAGGAAGGTCCAAACAACCAGAAACCTCAAAGCCCGCAAGGCCGACGTACGTTACTTATACGATTTAAGTTTTTTAGTAATAACGCTTATTGTTATATTTGTAGTAATGTGATTGACCCGTTACAAACGGGCAAACAAACTAGAATGTCTTGTTAAAGAATGGTCACGATGTTGACTCGTTACAAACGGGTCAAACAAACTAGAATGTCATATTAAAGAATGGTCACCCTATTGACCCACATGTTAATGAATGATTATGTAGTTAGTCCCTCGCGGACGGTACGAACGGGTAAGTCAAAGAATGAGAATGATGAAAAGAATGATTAAGTTCTACCGATTGATAACGTGATAAACAAGTGAAGTTCAAGAATAAAAGGAGAAAGGAAAGTTGTAGGAGTATAGCTTGTTAAGAAGATTTATGATAGTTATCATGTTTCTTGAAGTTTGAATTCCATGTTAGATACATTATATAACTCTTATGTCGAATTGTGGTTGTAGGTAAATCTTCGCTTTAGGTGGGATTGCTAGCTCCAAATGAACACACACTCCCCTGCCCTCACTAAGCTTCGGACTTAACTTGTGCTTATGGGTTAAAATATTTTGGTAATTATGTAATTAAAATTAGTAGTTAAATTTTCTGAAGACTCGTATTTCATGACTTTGGAATGTGATGTGAAGTCCGTAGCTAGTTGTTTAAGGAATGTCTTGTAAGTTGTGTTTAAACTTTCAAGTAATGCACAAAAGTTTAAATTTGGTCGTAAATTTTCGTTGTTTAAGTCTTGATATTTGACCCTTGAAATTTGAGCGTTTCATAAATTAACTGTAACAAAAATAAAACCTGATTGCTATTTAAATTAAAAATGTTCTATTTGTTCTCAAAAGTGGCTCTACTTCCATTGTTGGGGTTTCATACATGGGTTTTAACAAACGCAACAGAATCAAAAACATGTACGAACCGATCCAAACAAAAACTTTGTATCGCCCACTAGGAGTCTAGATGCAAATAAAAAAGAAATGAATCAAGACGCCCGAATGAATAAACCGAAGAATCCGGAGAACAACAACAGTGAGTGTTAGTGAACAACGCGTATTACGACAATGTGGCATAGGTGCGGGGTGGTTTGGGCGGTGGCGCGTGTGATGACAAAATGTGGGTGTCGCCGCAGGCGACGTGTGCACATCAAGCTAGAAAGAGAGTTAGGGTTTCAGGTTTCTTTTCTACAAAAATGGATCAACTAAAAAACTAATTCTCTGCTAAATCCATGACCCTTTTTTTATAATCTCCAAAAACCTAACACTACTTGATTATTCTCTAAAATCATTACCACAATGCTACTTGTCTTTCTCTAATAACATCAAAATAAAGCATGTTTTGTGTTAGATCGTTTGACGGTTAAACAACCACTACTTATTTGTTGCTATCAGTGTAACCCTTGACTAGATCTACCGCGGTATACATGTGCATGCTATTCCACCAAAAAAAATATGTATGTTAGTATCTGACTAGGTGTATTCGAAATCTAGGTAATTCCCTTTCTTGATTGACTATTTTTTTTAATATGCTAGCTTCCTTAATTTAGTCACTACTTTAGTCTAGTTATAATATTTACAATCACCATAATAGGTTCGTCAAGTCTGGAGGAGTAGGAGTAGCGAATAATTATAGAGATTTTTGCTTGGTTAGCCAATGGAATAAAGGAAAAGAAAACCATTACTCGCCACTTTCGACTCAAACAACTATCAACAACACCCGCTCCTTTGCTTTTTTTGATAGCATTGTGGAAGTACCATGTCAAGATAAGTACCTTATCTATGCAATAATGATCTTGCTTTTCAAGACATATTTTATGGGCAGACCGACAGCATATCGATACTTGGTTCTTAACTCGGTTATACTAGTATACGATGGATACACTTGCTTATTTGTCTGTGTTGCTTATTCTAAGATTGAAATCATTTAGTTATTATAAAATGGAATTGTGTGAAATCTTATAAAACAGATATACGTGTACACACACATTATAGTGCGATAGTTAATCGGCAATGATGATAGCTTAAAGTATAGTGTATTAAGGAAAATCAATGTACATCCGACATAGCATAATACTATACCATAACTGCTCTCCATGGGGGTTATCGTTGTTGAATATGTGAAGTCAAACCATAACATTGTAGATTCTTTTACGAGACAAATTATGTGTCGTGAAGAGGAATGGGACTAATGCCCGTGAAAATAAGAACATGAGGGAAATTTAACCTACATAATTTATAGAGCTCTCGCAAAAACATGTTAAGTGAATCGAGACCATAATGGACACGACTATGAAGGGCTTCATTCTTTTGAGAATGTATATTGTTATTTATACAAACAACCATCATTTAAAAAAATCAAGTTCTTTTAACATCTAGTAAATTAAGCTTCCTAAGGGAAGATTTAAAGGGTAATACATATATATCCTACGCAAGACTGAATTGTTGAATGACAATGTCGCATTTGTATGCTATGTTTGATCTCTATTCATGATGTGAGTGATTGTTCGAAAAGTATTGAAAATGGAAATCTGGGTGCTGCATGCAACTCTTAAATGTAGGTTTTCACTAACTTTGTACACAAACAATCATTTGTTGTTTATATTTCCTGGGTTTGCCTTCTACTATGTGATAGCTTAGCAACAGACTGTCTTAAAACTGAGCTAGGATGAATGAGATATCAATGCGCTAAGTTGTTTGTTTGAAATGTTCATACTACGAAAATAGAATTGGAAGTGAGTGGGAACTTGTCCTCAACGACTACTTCTAAACTTTCTTTATATCTCTTTTATTTCAATTGCCACTCGTATTGTATATTTCATTTAACTTATATTTGTTTTTTCCATTATTATTGTAATTTGTTTTCAAATTGTGAACAAGGTCCCTACACAAATCACATAAAACAGCATCAAGAATGCTAATATGAGTTACTCGTCTTGTAACTTCAATGATGGACTTTTATACTTATGATATTTTATCTACCTTATCCATAAATATTTTTGCTAATGGTTAATATTCCATCTATTTTGCTAAACTACCTGGCTTATTGGGACAATCGTTGTTACACGGGATCAATGTGTTAGTCAAAGATGTATGTTTTGGCAGACCACTAATGTTTTCCCTTTATGTGTTTGAGCATTCACGTACTGTTGTTCGGTTTGAAATAGTCAATCATCTGGGTAAAAGTTTAATTGAACATGAAAACGTATATAACCCCAAAGCGAATTGAGCAACACAACTGAAAGCATAAGGAGACAATTTGGAGTGTCAAAGCAGGAGAACCTATAGTGTGAGCTAAAGTTTTGAAGCCATTCCCTTTGGCATCATCGTGAAGTCTTGCTAACTAGATGATGATTGATATACATAGCCCAATAGTCGACTTTTGTGGAAGGTACAAATGGAAAATTATTGTATATACGACATGACTTGTATGTTGCAATGTCAGCTACTTGACATTATATAATGCTAAGCCATATATATAACAAACGAAAAATCGTATCAATGCTGTAAAGAATACATATGAATAGGATTATCTGTTAATCTAAAAGATAAGAGGTTAGGAAACTATTAGTTTTTTGAATATATCGCAAAAATTTCTTTTGACTGCATGATTTTTATGTGTGAAAATGAAATGACTTTGGGTTCGGTAAATCCATTGAGAATGAAAGAAAAAAAGGTGTAAAGCTAGGTGGAAAACATGTGATGTGTTGTATGTAACAAAGAGACAAGTAGAGGTCAAGTTCAGCTTCAGTGGCAGCAGCCCCACCAGACCAGACCCACTAGACCCAGACCCACCAGCAGGTGGTGGTGGTGAGTCACTCATAAACATAAACCCAATCAGTTTGCCTGCATGCTTTCAGAGCACTGTCTTTTTTGATTATGACACTTCAACCATCTTTAAATATCCACTCTGCACTTTGGAATTTTTGACATATTTTTTTTGTATAAAACTTATTTATTCAATATTATACCACTACATGCATGATCCAGTTGTTTAAATGATTAAAACACAAAAGTGTGGGAATGGAGAGGTCAAAAGATGGACTAACATATTTAAATGAATATGGATAATACAAATATGGTTGAATTGAATGAAAAATCGAACATTAGAACATACATTTCTTTTTCTTTTTTTCTATATCACAGCTCTTTAAGCTATAATAATAGTAAACACTAATCGACAAATTATACCCTTGCACATAAATGTTACATTTTGAATATGATGTTTATAGTTCTTATACAACATGACACATGAATAACTTAAATAATCTCATTATAGATATAATAAATAGATGTAATGGGACAAGCATATTAAATTCTTATGAAGAAACATGACCTGACTATTTATTACCCTACTTGTTTGATCCCACTCAAATCTTCTTAATTTAAGTGGCCAGAAATCAAGGGAAAACTACAATACAACAGTTACATAATAATATAACAAACTATAATATATACGTATGTGACATTTTTTTCGCTAACTATAGTATCACTTTGATTTCCATTAGGAATATTGGTAAAGATTTTACTTACTAAGTAACCAATCCAAGTAGCTGTTTAAGCCCACAAATTTAACTTACCAGTTACGTTATTTCTCCAGTTTTTAACTTTTTAGGGGTTCATAAGCTTGATTTCGATAACTTTTGGCCCCAATCAATGATTTAAAAACAAAACAGACATAAGAAGGCACTTGATCCAATTATTAGCCCCACTATATCCACTAAACCAAATAATTAATTAAATCTTACATCCTTCTTAAATCTCCAACATATTATTGCTTAATTTGTTTCCCATCCTTAAACATACTTTTAAAGCCACGTGTCTCCATCAAAACCCACACGGCTACACAAAGAATGATCATATTTTATAATATAATATAATATAAATTTTTATGCTTAAATACAAACATGTTATTCTAACGATTTCCCAATTTATAATACTAGAACTATTACATAGTTTCTGGTTTCCAAAGATATCAGTTTCAACTTATATGCTAACTGATAGACGTAAACTCGTTATTTGCGACGGGTGCTAATGCGACATTGATACCTTAATGCTTGATTTAGAGTAAAATTTATGACGAAACATATATGTAAAGAAAACATGAATAAAATAAGAAGGATCACTTTATATAAAAAAAGCAAAATTGTCAATTAGTTTAGATGACTTGTACGTTCATATTTTGATTAAAATTACGTCTAATTAAAATTACATCGGAACGTATGATAAAAGTGCTTAAAAAGCGATTATAATTTAGAGAACAAAAGAACATCACAATGAATAACATAAGAAGGGTAAAACGCGGGATTTAATATAAAAAACAAAACATGGAGTAGTTTAAATGAGGCAGGGTTGTTGATGCGACAGAAAATCTGTAATGCTCGGTTTTAGAATAAAAGTTAATGTTGGCACATAGATAAAAAGAAGAGCGTCGCAAGGAATAAAATAAAGACAACCCACAGTGCTTTATATAAAACAAAAAATGAGAAGTAGTTTAGATGACTTGTGCATTGATGTGTTGATGCATATTCTTGACCGTTACTATACTAATAGGCTAGATCGATTTTGTACCGAATATGTATGAGTTAGTGAGTTTAAACGAATGAGAACACGTCAAATGAATGGGAATATTTGATTGGTAATGTCAATCAAATGAGTCAATTGTTTAAACGTGTTAATCATATGCCTCATTCGACTGAAGCTCCCCATCAACCGAGTCTGACTATATGTAAGTGAGGTCATATGATTGATTTGATATAAGCCTTTTAGAGAAGAAGATGGCACTTGATTTCTCTCGGTGCTTAACGATGTAAACTCTTTCGGTATATTAACACAATCTCTGTTGATTTGTTACCATCGTGTATATTATCGAGTTGAGTTGTTCATCCTCAAAACTTCTATCTTTGAATGTATGTAAACATTATATGTAGAATTACGATCCGTAACATGTTTCTAGAATTGGTATCAGCGCTCTGGTACCGATCTAATCGATTTAACCATCAATTAGATCACATACGCTTTGGATTAATGTTTGAATTTCAAGTCTAAGAGTTCTAGATGTTAAACTTTTGTGCGAAGCTTTTTATTGTCAAATGAAAGGTCGAAGCACGAATTTAATTAAAACTAAAGCTAAGGTTTTGTTAGGTTTTGATTTTTGCACCATTTGAATGTGTTTTCACCATCAAATTGGAAGTTTAAAAGTCTTTGGATCGAAAATTGTCAAACGCATAATGTGACATAAGTTTTACATATTTAAAATACGGATTTAACCCCATTTATGAATACTTTCAATGGAGTTTATGACATAAACACTACCTAAATCGGTCCTTTTTAGTTTTTTCCTGATTTGAAGTTCCAAAACCAAAAAAAAAAAGAAGAAGCAAAAAACGATCAAAAGCGGACGAAAAATATGAAATTTCCAAGAAGCACCCCGTGCACAATAAAGGCACGACCGTGCATCTCACCTCAGTCTACTTTATGGAAGAATTAGAACAACTTGGTGGGCAAAAAAGAAATACGGCAGGTACACCCGTGCATAGTGATGCACGGTCGTGCCCCCATGAAAGACAAAATACTATAAGACAAAAGCTCGAGACCAAAAGTACGCCTGTGCCCAAGACATCGAGAGACAGAAAGGACAATTTCTCGAAACTTTTATCAAAATTCAGGCACAAGCACGGTTGTGCCTCCCTAGGCACACCCACGCACCCATGCCTTTGATCAGCCTATAAATACCGGCCTCATTCAGTCATTTGAGGCATGCCTTTTTCGCTCCCTTGTTCCTTAGCATGCTACAACCCCAAGGCTGTTAAACTTGTTCCTCTACGGCCTTGTTCTCTCACCCTTGTTGACTCAATTCTCTTCGAGAAAGTGTGATTGATCCATGGAACTTGACTAATCAATAGCCAAGCATACCATGATCATATGCTTCCTAAGCCCCCTTTGCATGGGATTGAGAAGTTGATCCTTAGGGAAGGCCCCAAATGCCCCTTCCACTGCTACGAGGAATGCCGAGGCCCCAAGTGTGGCAAATTTGGTAGGTTTGGACATCGCACCGATGCGTGGCGGGGAACAAATGCTAAAGATCAAGGTTGTTTTGGATGCGATGACAAATGGCATTTCAAGAAAGATTGCCCGAATGAAAACCAAGCTCGGGGAAGAGCTTTCGTGATTGGAGCTAAGGACGCTCGCCAGGACGTGAATGTGGTCACCGGTACGTTTCCTATCAACTATCACTTTGCATATATTCTTTTTGATACTGCGGCAGATGTTTAGTTTTATTTCTGAATTTAGAGATATACGTGGGGTAGAATGGAGTAAATTAGATGTTCCATACTCGATTGAACTAACTAACGAGAAATTCGTAGAGTCGAGGGAAATTATAAAGAAGTTACCTTAGAACTGGGTGAACGAAAATTCGATATACATCTATTACCAGTTCAACTAGGTTGTTTCGATGTCATTATTGGTATGGATTGGCTATCCGATAATCTAGCCGAAGTCATATGTCACGAGAAAATCATTCGCATTCCCATACCTGATGGAGTACATTTGATGGTTCACGGTGAGAAACATGACATGCCACTACGAATTATTAATTGCATGAAGGCTCAAAAATGTTTGAGGAAAGGATGCATCGCATTTCTTGCCCACGTGGTTGACAAAAAGGCCGAGGAGCGCAAGGTGGATCTAACACCTCGTAAAATCCGTGTTCGGTAATATATCGACATGTGTACATGCCCTCGGAACATACCTCAATGAGTTAGCCACTCAAACATGTCAAAATTTCAATTTTTTTTAGACTAACCGTAACCTACGGTCAAGGACCGTAGGCTACGGTCTAATGTTGTTGTTTTGATATTACATTGACCGTAAGCTACGGTCTGTCGATCGTAGCCTACGGCGAGCCTTAGATGCCTCTATTTTTCTTCATTTCAACTTTTAGTAAATGACCCAAAGGACCCTAGACTTTGATATTTTCATATAACTTGCTTCATCAAGCCACGTTTAGAACCGAACATCTCTCGGTTGAGAGGATATCTTTTGATTTACCATCCTTGAGCATTCCGCTCCTTCACCGAACCTTTAACCTTACTAGTTTGGGTAATTTAACCCATGAAACCATAAGTATTTGTAACCTTCACGTTTAAGCTAGTAAACGCTTATAATTCGTAAAAATACCTAGTGTGACACCCGTTAACGTTTGGTTATTCGTACTCTTCTTCAATACATCTAGTGTTGAACGAAAAGAACTAGTTGGGTCATTATGTCATTGAATATAAGTCAAGGGACAATTCATGACAATCCACAAAACTATTTTTTAGGGAGTAAAAGTGTCAAAACCCCAAAATTTTGTTAAGATGCCACCTCTCCTACAAAATGCCACACTCTTGCAGCTCTTGACACCTTGCTAGACACTTGTGATGATCCTACAACACCTCTAACATTTGGCTTCATCTTCACACACCTTCTTGAACTATAAATAGCCCACTACTTCACCTCATTTCCTTGCTCATTCACTCTTTCTTCTCTCTATTACACTATTGGAAGTTCCTAACCATTTAGGAGCTTCCCTTTGAGTTCTAAGTTTCACTTGGATCACTTGTAAGTGTTCCTTCTCTGCTCTTTTCTTTTTATAGGCTTTTAATAGCCAAAAGTCAAGCATTTTCGACAAATGCCTTGACTTTCGGTTAGACCATTATGGTCCAGCCATTGTTCGAAATGAACATGGCTAAGTGATCATAATTAGGAAGGTATTAATCCCTTAAAAGGGCACCTCCTAAGGATCACGTTTACTAGGTCAATTGATGGGTCAAAGTTATTGTTTTAAAACGTCAAACGGGTCAGATTTCATAAATATTATAATTTGAGTTTATATATGTTATAAACATGTTTTTGATACTTAAACAAGTTGGTAATAATTATTAGAACCTTTGGGAACATGTTCAATCTGTCAATTTCAGTCCTAGGGTCGGTTCGCAACTGAAAGTCGTGAAGTTTGACTTCTACTTTGACTTTCGATTCTGACCCGACTTAGATTAGTTAACTTCTGACCTATGGTCGCATTATGATCGTAATACAATGTATCATAACTCTCTCAGGTTATATTACTTGATCATAATCATAATCTGAGTTTATGCCCAAGTTCCGCTAAAATGTCAATTTTGTCTAAAATGCCTTTTTTACATAAAACAAGGTTTTAATCAACAACGAACTTGCAAATGAATTACCTACTGATATGTTAATGTAAGTAACATACTATGATGTTAATATCTGATCATAAATAATTTTAGTATAATATCGTAAACTATACTTTTTAAATGACCAAAATGCCCTTTCGGTGCATAGTTTGGTCTTAAACCATAAACCATACTTACGTATGACTTCTTACTGATAATATATCACAAATTAAGTTTTTTTCGAGAATGTTTATGATCATAACATCATAATACATGCAAGTTCCTTTTATACGACACTTATAGGTCAAAACGCCTAATGAGGTGTAGTTTCGTTTTAAATCTCAACGGGCATATAAGTTGATATCCTACTGATATTACAACTTATTTAAATCATAATGACATATAGAACTTGTTCATGACTTATCCGGTTACCCGATATCGCTTATATGCATACAGTTAAGTATATGTAACTAGTTTACGAAAATTAACCAAAACGGGTTTAACCTTATCATTTTAATCTCAAAATCCAGAATGCTTATGGTTTACCCATATTATACAAGTCATAGTACTTGTTGGGTTTAAACTACATTCTATCCGGCCATCGCTTAATCTAGCGTATTGTACCGTTTGGATCCTTTAAGCTAGTCGGTCTAAGTCTATGACTTAAATAAGACAGTTAGCAATCCAATTGGTTAGGTTATGCCATAATTCATACTAGAGCCTTCCAGTAAATGTTATCTGCACTTATTTCATTTTGAATACGGCTGAGATATTAAATCTTGCATTTTTAAATCAAGACTAGCTCAGGTAAATAGTCTTGACTTATTTTCCCTAGAAGGGCTTGGGTTACGGTAAAATATTACTGCTTGGTCGGAAATGGGATCAATCGAATGCCAGATTGTGGCTAGTAAATCCACATATTCCATTTTGATCAATTTTGTTTGATAACTTAAACATTGGGGGTTAACGATCGTGTCATGGATTTCCTTGGCTCATTACATTAGTTATTGGCCACGACCAAAGCACGGGGTGTAGGCATACACCTGACAGATGCGAATGCTAAAATTTTTACCCACAAATTGGGGATAACTCCTTCGTGGGTTCGTAAGTGGTGTGTACGTTAATCATGTCTCGGTCTCTGTATTGGGCCCCATATGTATTGACAAACATGTAAAGCTGTTAACAAGGTTACAAGGCTGACTTTCCCAAGTCATAAAAGATTTTTCGTGCCATGTGCACTTAAATCAATTTTTGAAATATTTTCAAAATGAGTTAGTTGGGTGTATTTACAAGCAAAAGCTGATGTATTTTAAAAAGACTAAGATGCAAGTACAATACGAAATAGGCTGGAAGCTGCTTGGTAGTGATATAAGAGGATCTTGAAAATCCTTAGATCTACCCAAAGTCTGTTATACATTTTTGTACATTTTACGATCTGCCTGTGGATCTTTCATTACAAGCCATCTGTATATTATTTTTCGTACTTTGAACATTTGGTTTGTAATAGTAATTTAACTCCAATACTTCCGCTATGTTGTGTTTAATTGACTATGATGATATCAACTTATGTCACGATATTTCCCACCCAGGCCCACCGGTGTTTGGCTGAAATATGGGGTGTGACAGTGGAGGACATACCTGTATTAAAGGAATACCCGAGGTCTTTCCAGAAGACTTGTCGGGGCTACCTCCACAACAACAAGCTGAGTTCCGTATCGATATAATGCCAGGAGTTGCACCTGTGGCGAAAGCCCCATATCGACTAGCGCCCTCGGAGATACAGGAATTATCTACCCAGCTTCATGAGTTGCTTAACAAAGGATTCATAAGACCGAGTTTCTCGCCTTGGGGAGCTCCGGTGTTATTTGTAAAAAGAAGGATGGAACCTTCCGAATGTGCGTCGACTACCGGGAACTAACAAGTTAACCATCAATAATCGATACCCATTACCGAGGATTGATGATCTATTCGATAATTACAAGGGTCAAGTTTTTATTCAAAGATTGATTTAAGATCCAATTATCAATAACTAAGAATTCAAGAGGAAAGTATTTCGAAGACAGTGTTTAGGACTCGCTACGGTCATTACGAGTTCCTTGTTATGCCTTTTGGTTTAACAAATGCTCCTACAGTATTTATGGATTTGATGAACCGGGCATGTAAGCCATACCTCGCCAAGTTCATGATCGTATTTATTGATGATATATTAATATACTCGCGAACCGAGAAAGAACACGACCAACAATTGAGAACTATACTTGAGTTGCTAAAGAAGGAACAATTATATGCCAAGTTCTCAAAACGCGAATTTTGTATTCACGAAGTACAGTTTCTCGATCACGTGGTGAACGAGAACAGGATACACGTTGACCCCTCAAAGATCGAGGCTATAAAGAATTGGTCCACGCCAAGAACCCCCATGGAAGTACGACAATTTCAAGGTTTAAGGGGATATTACAGGAGATTTATTGAGAACTTCTCAAAAGTTGCTCAGCCGCTGACCTCGCTTACACAAAAAGATAAAAAGTTCGAATGGGGAGAAAAACAAGATTCGGCATTTCAACTAAAGGAAAATTATGTAAGGCGCCGATATTATCACTTCTGGACGGCACCGATGACTTTGTGGTATATTGTGATGGTGTGTTAATGCAATGTGAAAAAGTCTTAGCGTACGCATCCCATCAGTTAAAAGTTCACGAAAAGAACTATACCACTCATGACCTGAAATTAGGCGCAGTGGTATTTGCGTTAAAAATCTGGCGTCATTAAATTTATATGGCACTAAGTGTACCATATGCATAGATCATAAGAGCCTGCAACACATATTCAATCAAAAGGAACTAAATATGCGCCAATGCCGCTGGGTGGAATTGTTGAATGATTATGACGGTGAGATCAAGTATCACCCGGGCAAGGCAAATGTAGTGGCAGATGCCTTGAGCCAGAAGGAACGAGTCAAAACTTTACGAGTACGAGCTTTAGAGATGACGATTCAGACGAACTTTACGACTCTAGTGCACGATGCACAACAAGAAGCTCTAAAACCGGAAAACATTCAAGCAGAATCATTATGTGGAATGTAGAAACAAATGGAACCAAACAAGGGGGAACTTTGTATTTCATGGGGAAGGATCTGGATCCCCTATTTTGGCGATCTGTGAGGTTTGGTGTTGGACGAAGCACACAAGTCAAAATACTCGATACACCCAGGATACGATAAAAGGTATCAAGATTTGAATGAGTATTATTGGTGGCCTAATCTCAAGGGAGATATTGCAACCTATGTTGGGAAATGCCTAACTTGTGCAAAGGTTAAGGCCGAATACCAAAAACCATCTAGTCTATTACCACAACCTGAGATCCCTGTTTGGAAGTGGGAACAAATTTCAATGGATTTTATTATATAACTACCACGGACCTCTCGAGGTCATGACATGATCTGGGTTATCATTGATCGGTTACCCAAGTCAGCTCCCTTCTTACCGATCCGTGAGAAAGACAGTACTGGGAAGTTAGCTGAACTTTATCTTAAGGAAATTGTGGCACGTCATGGAGTGTCAATCTCGATAATCTTAGATAGAGATGGTCGATTTGTATCACGGATTTGGCAATAATTTCAAGTTTCGTTTGGTTCTCGCTTAGATTTAAGCACGACTTTTCATCCGCAGACCGATGGTCAAAGCAAGGAACCATCCAAACGTTGGAAGACATGCTTCGTGCCTGTGTGATGAATTTGGGCGGAAACTAGGATACTCATTTACCATTGCTAGAGTTTTCCTACAACAACAGTTAACACACATTTATCAAGGCCGCGCCGTCGAAAGTATCGATCTCTGTTATGCTGGATAGAAGTCAGTGACAAACAGCTCATTGGTCCCGAACTAGTTCAAGAGACCACAGATAAGATATTCAAAATCCGCAAGTGTATCAAGGCGGCCCAAGATAGACAAAAGAGCTATGCAGATCGAAGACGCAAACCATTACCCTTCGAGGTTGGAGACAAAGTGTTACTAAAAGTCTCTCCTTGGAAAGGCGTAGCTAGATTCGGTAAGCGCGAAAAGCTAAACCTAAGATACATTGGGCCTTTTGAAATTCTGGCAAAGGTTTGTACAGTGGCTTACAAGCTAAAACTGCCAGAAGAACTCAACAATGTACACGACACATTTCATGTGTCTAACCTAAAGAAAACTCGACTGATGACACGGTTATCATCACATAGGATGAAATCCATATTGATGAAAGCTCCAGTCTACAAAAGAACCCGTTGAGGTTATGGACTAGAAAAAGATAAGGAGAAGTCGAATCAAACTAGTCAAAGTTTGTTGGAACTCACCTCACGGACCGAGTATACGTGGGAACGTGAAGATCAAATCAAGACAAAGTACCCCCACCTGTTCAAGAAGACTCCTTCAGAGGATGCCGCAAAGTGAATTCGGGATGAAATTCTTTTTGACAAGGGGAGTATTGACAAATGGCAAATAACCGGTAATTCCATACAATCTAATCACTATTTTTAGTATATAATCTCATGCATTTGATCGTAACTTGATTATGTAACTGAGTCGTACGTCATATCACAAGTGTTAGGACAAGTGAATCATCCTATAAATATTGGTTTCCGTATGGAACGAAACAAATCAAACTATGTCCTAAAAGTGTTGGTAGAAAGTGTTGGGCACACTATTTACGGTTGCACTATTCATGTAAGCAAAACTGCTGAAACGAAACAGAACAATGAAAAACGGCATACGAATGACATAATTTCATGGGCTAGGCCCAATCACATAATTTATGGGCTAGGCCCAATCACATAATTTCATGGGCTAGGCCTAATGACATAATTTTATGGCTAGGCCCAATCACATAATTTCATGGGCTAGGCCCAATGACATAATTACATGGTCTAGACCAAATGACATAAAGACATGGGCTAGGCCCAATGACTACATGACATGGCTAGGCCAATGACATACATGACATGGGCTAGGCCCAATGACACGAGTGCAAGGCACGAGGACAGGTGAAGGTCAAGGCCCGATCACACATGATCGAATAATGACAATATATGTATATAAATAATAATCGAACAAACGAACTACCAACATTATAATAACATTAAAGTTGTTCTAATATGATAAATATATACACAACAAGAATTCAAGATGAACAACTTGTACGAGGTCCAAGGAGACCTAGGTGTCTAATGAAGTTAATACACATGTAGGTTACACACGTGTACGAACACCCGAATTCCAATAAGTACAACTTGTAGAGCGCAAAACTGGGAGTACATGTCCCTCCTTTTAATTATTTCAAAGTTTTGTTTTTAAAACCATCGAGGGGAAATACATGTCATAACAAACGTATGTTAGCTATGGATTTGGGTGATAACACGATCAAATGTGTGTAAGTAGGATGATGACAATAGTAATCATTAATCACTTATTGACCAAGGTGCAAAAGATATAGATCTATTGAGTTTGAGGCGCGCTCCACTCCTGGTTGATATACCCTTAGGAGTGCTTTTGTGATCCAATGATGTCAAAGTTGTCTCGGTTTGGTTGCTTACTTATGGCACATATGTCAGGGTGCTCGCAACACACTGATAGATCCTTAAACTCCTTGAATGCTAATAACATACTCAGATTTCATTTCTGGATTACAAGCATGACATTTTATGAGAAAACAATAACTACATGAACTCGCCAACTTTTGTTGACTTTTTAAAATTACATGTATTTAGGACGCAAGACTTGAGCTGGTGAAACATTTCGGGATATGAGAAATGTCATGACAATGAATGCCACCTTTTGGAGGATTTGACTCTTATATCCCAATCTTGTACGGGTATATAGGAGTCAAGACCTTGACGTGCTTTTACGATGAAAACAATCCTTTATTATGGTGTAATGTATTTCAAAATATATTTTTGAGGACGATGTGAAACCATTGAAAACTATGAATTTACTTTTGGAAACTTGTAAACGTTGGTTGCGAATTCAAATCAGTATGGCATCGTTGTTGATTTACACTTGTTTACATGATTGGATGCAATGATTACCTGAAAGTCACACTTTTGCGCTTCCGTTACGACCAGGGTGTGACAGATGAAAATATGAGTCAATTGAGGAAAAGAACCTTTGGTTAACATCATACTATCAAATATGAAGTGCTAGAAAAATATGGATTATTGGAAAAGGTAGAGAATTTTTTACCTCACAATGGACCAAGTTGTTTGAGATTGATGCACCCAGTTTTTCAAAAGCCTATTCCAAAAGGCCAAAGGCGTACTTTGAAATGTATTACATTTTGTAAGACAGGAAATGGTATTCTAAGATGTTAGCCGAATTTGGGGTGAGAAAAGGGTTTTTAAACAACGTGATAGCTCCATGAAGAAGTTCACAATGGGTGGGATCATGGTTGTAAAACAAGGTATCGAAGGCCGAGTACTCCCCAAGTAGTCGCTACAAGGTAGGCTGTCTTGGCAACTTTCTTCAACTCTGCCTAATTACTCGGAATCAATCAAACGCAGTCAACCTCGGCCATAATCGGATCTAGTAGGTCAACTCGGGCCGAGTTTAACTTAAAAAAATAAAACATAATTTCTATGTCTAATATATTAAAGATTGAATATCATTTTCAAGTATTTTGTTATAAATATTAATAATTTATATTATTTGACGTATATTTAATTTTTGAAAATTAAATTCTTTATAATTTAACATGTCCGAATACTCATCGAGTACTCTCTGCCTAGGCCGAGTACTCTCGCGAGACTTTACTAAACAAGAAAAGCCCCTTCTATCTTCTTAGTAAAGCGCTCTGCAATCAAACTCAAGTTTCGCCTTGATCGTAGTATAGTTGGTCCTCTAAGCAAAGGTTACCTAAATAGCTTCTTCTAACCACTCCCTAGTTCTCTTTCATCGATTGATATAGGAATAACAAGCAACCTCTCCACTTCTATTTGTTATAGGGAATCAGACTCTATAGTGCCACTTCTTTTTCTTTTCACTTCTTTTCTATTATGCCTTTTCTCAACTTTAGTGTGAAACCTACTATCCCGGTTGACCGACTAGGGAGTGCCTAGCGACTTTTGCAACCATTGTTGAGGTAGAATTTAGAGGAATGAAGGACTTGGATTTTTGGGGACGAGTAGGTAAAGGAGTGTATGACCCTTGAACACAAAAGAGTTTGTCTTCATAACCCACTTCATAGGTATCTACATAGGTGCCTAGTTTACGCATTCGTATATAGAAAGGACTCAACGGACGGGGTCACTACTAGAGACTTGTTCAACCTTTTTAGTGTTGTCGACAAGGTTTCTTGTAACCTCACATATAACAAGGCCGAATTCTTCACTAAGGCAGAAGGAACATTATATGGTAGTCATATTTTTGGAGGACCCTACATCACTACTTTACGTAGAAATATCAATGTCCACATCGAAGAAGTGCTCAGTACCATTACTCATGATCCCACACCTACCATATAAATTGGAGAATTCACTATGTCAAAAATGGGATCATCAAGAAGTTCAAAAATGAGTATAAATTAGTATATGGAAATGGAAATTATGAACTGGGCAAAGGATTGAGGAAGCCGCTTGTACCGCCCCGCTTTTTCATAGTTTCCTTAATTAGAAAGTATAGTCGTATTCTATTTTTGGAAACTTGTATTTGTATTTCATTCCCAATTTTGTAATCCGAGACTTGAATCATAATGAAACTTATACTTGATACATACTTGTCTTACATGCATTCAATCGTTTAATACGTGTTTACATACAAACCGATACTTGTTATACGTGCAAATACTCATACATGCATACTCGGTACTTAAAATATACTTACACATACGTTTTACATTTAAAAACATGCTAAATTATGAGTTTCTAGCATAAAATAATGGAATTATCAAACTCTATGGGTCAAACTACAAATTTGGGAAAATTTTGTCAGGAAGCATGACCATGCACACGATTCGCACGTCATGCTCATGACCCGCACGACCATGCTCACGATCTGCACGGTCATGCTCATGACCCCACGACCATGCTCACGATCCGCATGGTCATGCTCATGACCCCACGACCATGCTCATAACTTGCACGATAGTGCTCATGACCACTTAATGAAGATTCATGACCCTCATGACCATGCTCATGTCTCGCACGATAGTGCTCATGACCACTCAGTGAAGATTCATGACCCGCATGACCATGCTCATGTCTCACACGGTCATGCTCATGGCTCGAAAAACCATCCTTAAGATTGGCACGACCGTGCCAAATGACTAGGTCTGGCAGAATCTTTCAAAATGCGCGAATTTTGGCTCCATTTCCCTTCTTTCAACTCCCAACCACCACCAACTTTATTAATTACCTAAACCCTAATTCCCCATTATAAATAGAAGCCTCCACCTCCTCTCAAATCACACCTCAAAGATCTCTACTCTTCTCTCTAAAAAGCTCTAAGAGCTCTCTCTCCACTAAAGATCAAGGCTTTCAAAAGTGAGTTCTAACTCACCTCCCTTCTTTGATCTTTTCCTTCTTTACACTTGAAACACCTTTTGGAATCTCTCCATAGGTTTTCTAAGGAAAACCAAGTTGGAACATCACCATGTTCAAGGTCCCAAGTGTAAGAACCTTTTGTTTTAATAGGGTTTTCAACCCACAAGTGTTGTATCCTTCCAAGCTTGTTCTTGAAACGAGACTTGAGTTGGTAGAATGTTATCACTTGGAAGCCTTGGCTATCCTACTTTCAATCTGCCACCTCACTTAATGATTTTGTTTACTTTTTGTCTTTTAAATTTATGTTACTCATGACCATCCTTGCCGTTCTTGTGACGACTTGTGCATTGGTAAACTATACGAGAGAGGTTTTAAAAGGAAGGTTATCCTCCTACCTCCATGCATGACTTCTATGAAATTCCATGATATCTATGACCTATTCATTTCATATACTATATAATATATATAAGTACACTAACCGAACTCTTGATCGGAATCGAATGATTATCCGTCATGGTACTAGGTTACATCACCTAAGTACTTAATCTCTCGTTACGATTCTAATGGGTATCCTAACCCATGAAAACACATCGACCCGAATGGGCATTATAGTGTCAAGAACTAGTATTAAGTCTAGATAATTATTTTCTCTCTCCGTATTTAAAGTTCCTAAATCCTCCTTTATCATTCGAATACTTACCAACCTCTGTTTTCCTCTTGTAGGATAACTTGGTGTTCCCCCAACTCTCTCTCCAACCATTCGCGAAGTAACAAGTGGAAGCGTTTGCAAAACCGTTAGTACACTCAACCACTTTTCGTTTACAACACTTTTGGGTGTAACATGTTTACTTATACTAAAACCACAACACTTAAACTTTATGAAATGCACAAACAATCCTATACACAGAAATACTTGATACGATCACTTGATGCCTATATCTTGGACATTCTTTATGTGATACTTTAGTATTGACTTGTTTAAAGCCTTCGTTTGACATGCATAGCGCTATAGGAAGTAATGCATCCCCCTCCATCATGTAATCTTGAGGCCATGTTAAAACATCGTGATTGCGTTAAGGGTTTGACTAGTAGTATTGCATGCCTTGTATATGCTCTTGTACAACCATAGTTGCCATGAGGATTTGTTGAAACTCTATTCGTATACGTATCCTATGCTTAAACTTGTGTACTCGCCTTTGCTTTTGCATTGAATTGTTAGTTTAAAACATGTTACATGTTGATGAAGAGGATGCTATGAAATCAAATAGCAAGGACATAGATACAGACATTCAGATGTTTAGGTTAATGTTGTTGATTTTGTTGTATTGTGTTAAGTTTAATTGTTATATTTGTTTCAATGTTGTATTTTGACAATTATTCTTGAAATGAAATTCGGCTTTGAATTAAATATTGTCATTATTAGCGTTGTGAGCAATGAGCAATTTTGTTATCGTCTCACTCCGATGTTTTTGCCATCGGTTGGAGTGTGACACCGCTGAAGCAAGAGAAGAAGATGAGGACCACCCACTGGAGCCACACCAGAGTACTCATCAGGCCGTCATGGCCAAGAATGATCAGATTTCGACTCAGCTCACTAGCTTGCAACAAGAGCTTAGGACCCACATCGCCTCATGTAGTAGAGCCTAGCCTACCTCTAGTCGTGTCAGTGCCACTCTAGATGTTTTGTCGCTTTCTTCTATGGTTATCTTTTCGTGACTTTTGGATATTTTTTACTTTAGTTGTTGGGTACTTTCGACATTTACACTAGACACTTCTTATTTTTGGTTGTGCTTTACACCAAAATAACCGACTAGACCGGGACATATGTGCCAATTTTAGGCACTTAACTATGCCCGGATATTAATATCCTTATGCTCTATTTAATTTAGTTTATTATTTGTATTAGTATGTTTTGTTAATAGCCAGGATCTTATGGAAAATCCACACTCAAAGGAAGGTTTGCTAGGCAGCCATGGGTATCGACCACACATATGGAAAATCGACCAATCAGGGGAGTAATAGTTTCTTTTATCTTAAAACATATATGTGTTGCTTGAATAATTAAAATGTCTAAGTGTGGGGTAAAAAATGCAAAAAGTACATTGAGCGTTATGTACAATTCTAAGTGTGGGGTAGAGGTGCATAACTATAATACTTATTTGGTTAGCACCACATAAATTAATCAAATTGGTAAAACCTCAAAAGTTTTTTTAAAAATCCTTAAGTTAATAATTTGTAAACAGTGGTAGATTACGAAACATGGCAAGTAGAGAGAACTAGAATTGTGCTTAAACAAGCACCTTACTACCCTACATATTTTGTTGGTACATAATGTCTATTGCCTACGTCTAGGATATATCTGTATGTTTTTAAAGTTCTCACATTAATGTTAAATTGAGAAAATGTAAATTTTATATGTTTGTTTACTGTGATCCGCACGAAACAGAAGCATGCTTCGTACGAGTGAGTCACTCGTACGAAATACTATTTCTACGGCGAAGCTCTGTCAGTTTGTTTACTTGCGTCTGTAACTTGAACGTCTTTAATACATCAGAAGCAGTTAAACAGTAAGTACTATCTTGTTTGTCATATCTGCCTCTCTAGCAATGAATTCCGCGCCTCTGCTAGTTGAGTGAGATCAGGTCGATTGCTCATTTTGGGAGCTCGATCCTTGTTCACAAGTGGTATCAGAGCCATGAGATCTGATATACAGATACACAACAAGTAGTTACTGTTCAGACTTGGATATATCTTAATCTTCATCATTTTTCTGACCTTTGTTGGATTTTGGACAAATTTCGGACAAATTCATGGACAAAATGGACTAGGATTTTAGTAATCCAAGTTAATCTTCAATCTAATCGGTCCATAATTCGGACTTAAAATTGAACTAAATCATGTTGAAATCGATAAAATTTGGTCAGTTTGAAGTTTGAATCTGTTTCGTACGAATTTCGCACGAAATAAAGTTGTTTTTATTTTGGTACGAACCAGCTTAAAATTTCATACGAATCAGTTAAAATTTCATAAAATCTTACAATTTTTCAGAATTTCAAATTTGATTCGTACAAAATTTCAACCGCACAAAATTTACTCATTCAAAAACGTATGTTTCGTACAAAATGACTTGATTCGTACGAAATCATAGATTTGTTGTGAGAAAATTTGAATTGTACAAAAATCATCTGTTTCGTGAAAAATATTTGTTTGTACGAAACACTTCATCCGCACAAAAAGTTTTCTAATCTGATCTGTTTGTTTTCGAGAAGTGTGTTCTAACTTTTTACAAGAAAAAATGTCTAAGGAATTTTACAATGCGTTCGCCACATCGGTTGTTACCACTGTAGCAGCTCAAAACATCAATTTAGAGAATGAAATGGGAACAATGACGAAACCTCCAAAGCTTATGAATCTGGAAGATTTTGATAGTTGGAGCGAGAGGTTTATGAACTGGGTTCAAGCTAACCATTTTACTTGCTGGTTTGCAATCGAGGCAAAATATATCGCACCAGTTGGCGAAAACGGGCTTGAAAAGACCCTTGCTCAATTCTCTGATGTTGAACGAGAAAGATTTATCAACAAAAAGAAAATGATGAACATTCTTCAGCAATCGATTAAAGAAGACATCTTGGCTTTACTGCAACATGATGATGATGCGCAATCTTTGGGGAATGCTCTTCGACTCAAATTTCAAGGCAGTGCTCAACTCCGCAAAAGCAAAAGGGCATTATTAAGCAAAGAGTTTGACGTATTCACACTAATCAAAGGAGAAATGGTTAAGCAGCTGATTGAGCGATACTGTCATCTAGTGGTTCATATGAAGAGAATGAGAATTGTGAAGACAAATGAAAAGCTTGTGGATAAGCTAGTTGATTCTCTGCCACAAGGTGAATGGTCAACTTACTTAACCATTTTGAAGAATGGAGTTGAATACAACAACTTTTCGCTGCCTCGCTTTATTGAAAGATTGGAAGGGCATGAATCAGAGATGCAAAAAATGGCTAAAAACAAGACGGTTCAAGTGCAACAAGATGTTGATCTTTATTTCAAAAACGGTTCTGCTGCTCAAATCCAAGCGCCAAAGATTCAAACTGCGTTCAGTGCATATAGTTCACCAAGCACACCTCCAACTCAGTCAAGTGGTTTCCAATCATTCCCAACAGTTGATCCGAATACACCTTCAAGTCAACAATCTTCTTTTGGATCAAATTAATCTCAGAATAATCAAACCAATCCATCATTCAATGCAAGTCAAAGAGCGTTGCAATGCAATATTGCTGTTGACTTTCAGAATGCGCAAAATTTTGACAAAAAGACAGCAAAACAACATATGTCTCTACTTGCTTCAGTTCTTGAGTCATATGACAGTCTTGTTGCTGGAAAGATTGTAATTCTGAAATGACACGAGAAGACTATGATCAATTTGATCCAGTTGAAATGGAGTTGATAGATATAAAATGGTGTATGGCTTCAATCGTTCAACGAGCACAGAGATTTATGGAAATCACTAGTAAAGAAAATTTGGGAGGTTTGGATAGGAAACTTGGATTTGATAAATCCAAAGTTACTTGTTTCAAGTGTCGGGAGAAAGGTCACTTTAAAAGAGAATGTCCAAACCGAGAGGTTCAAGGAAATCATAATCCTTTCGCTGATGACTATTACAAAAGAGCGATCTACCACCGACCACAACCAAGAACAAGAATTGTGCCGATTGAAGAAAAGAAATCTGAAACTAAAGATAAGGCTTTGGTTGTTACACAAGAAGACGAAGGGTTTAATTGGAACAAGTTTATTTCGAAAGGAAAAAGTTTGGCATTGGTGGCTGAAATTATTGATGAACCGGAAGAAGAATCGGAGGCATCTTTTGATGAAGGACCTGAGGATGAAGATTATTACTATCATACTTCATCAGAGGAAGAGGAGCTTTTGAATGGTCCATTCAAACATATTTTGCCTAACGATTTTTTAAAAACTTTTGCAGGATATTTCGCACCTACTCAACATTCAACAGAGGAAGAGGAAAAGAAACCGGTTGAAGATGTCAAAGTGGATGAGAAAAAGAAATTAGCTGAAAGAAGACATCATTAAAGCATGCATGGCGAATGGAAATGAGGTAAACAAGTCATCTGAGAATGAAAAATCTTGTTCAAAGTGTGATGAACCATGTGGTGATTGTCTTGTAAAAGACAAAAGATTTGCTGAATTGCAAAGTTTAACAGACAATTTGTCAAGCGATTACAAAACCACAAAGGAAGCTTATGACAAATTTAGTGCATCTGTTAAACAATATAATAAAGCACTGAGAGAAAATGACGCAACACTTATGATGCTTAAAGCAACAGTGATGGATAAACAAATGGCATTTAATATTCATCTAAACACTATTGCTAAGCTCAAAAGTGAGCTTGAGAAAATGAGAATTGAAACCGAACGAGTTAACAAATTGTTAATTAGTTATTCAACAAGCTCATACGTCATAGATCAATTTTACCAAAAATCAAAAATACTAAGGAATCTAAAAATGGAGAAATAAAAAGTGGTAGTTATGATCGAGTTCCTCCACCCATGTGGAACAGTTATGCATGCAAAAATCCATCTGGGGTGGAAAAGGCGCTAAATCTTAAATTGAAAACCGAACAGCTGCCTGAGGATATCGATGTAACTTACACTAAAAATGATGGTGAATGTGACTCTGAAGTGGTAAATAATGTGGTTGACAAAGTGTTACCAAATGAATCTGAATGAGTCTGAAAAATCTGAGAAGTCAAAGTCTGATGATATATCAGAAAATAGTTTAAATGATGATCCCAATGTCATAGTTTATAAAATGAAAGGGTCTGATAAACTATTTTGGATGAGGATTTTCCAATCAGGAATGTGAAAAGAGGTTGTATAGAAAAAATGTTCAAGCTGATGGAGGTAAGTCATGATGATTTAGATAAACATGATGCATCTTTCTATTCTAAATCAAAAACTGACCACCGACCCTACTACCTGAAAATGGAGATTATCCGGAAAATAAACGGGCAGGGTTGGGTTTCCAGAAGCAACATGAAACCAACAGGTCCCAAAAATTGAATTTTACAAGGAAAATCAATTTTGTGTTTTAGACAACAACCGAGAAGGAAAAGAGGTATCGGAACTCAATCAAATGATGATTTTCTTAAAGAAAAAGAGAAACAAAAACAGAAACAGGATTTGAATACCTATGTTCATAAGGACAGTAGGACATGCTTTAAATGCAAGAAAGTTGGACATACGCACGATATGTTCACAAGAAAGTTCAAAACCAGTTTCTTCTCGGAAAAAGTTCACTAAGGATGAAAAGCAAAAAGCACCCATGATTACGCCTAAACAAATTCTTAAAAGAAAGACTGAATCTCATCAAAATGTTAAACTAATTATTCAACCTCAATCTAAGTTTGAAATTGGTGAAACATCACACAAATTTCAACAAAAAGAGTCAAACTTTTATGTTAAAAGGGCTAAATCACAAACACAGAAATGGGTTGCTACAATTGTTAAAACCAAATCATCCAAGGTTGAACCTAAACCTGATGTTCCAAACAAAATTGAGCTTAAAAAGATTGAAAAGAACAAAGTGGGTCCAAAGTTTGACATTCCAAACCCACCCAAGACCAAACAGGCTTGGGTCTCTTTGTTTAAATGAATTTTGTTAATCATGTGTGTAGGGACTCCAACGTTCGATATTGTCAAAATGGATCATGGATAGTGGAGCGTCTCGTCACATGACAGGAATGCTTACGCTGCTCAATGATGTTAGAGCTATTCGAGGAGGATATGTAGGATTTGCTGGAACGCAGGGAGGTAGGATTGTCGGAGAAGGGATTCTCTCGAACGGAGTTGTATCGTTTGATAAAGTGAACTATATCGCCGAACTTGAGAACAACCTGCTTAGTATCTCGCAAATTTGTGACAAGAAGTTCACGACACATTTCCATGATAAAGAATGTCTAATTCTAAAACCCAGTTTCAAAATTCCAGAAGAATGGATTCTGATGCAAGCTCCGCAAGAAAATGATTTATATGTCCTTGACATGAGCATCGCTTCTACCACGTCAAAGAAAGTTCAATGCTTTGTTTCCAAAGCTACAGAGAAAGAGTCAATTTTATGGCATAGAAAAATGGGGCACATTCATCTTCAAAAGATGAATTTTCTTGTGCATAACGACTTAGTGGAGGGTGTAAATTTGAAAAGTTTCCATCTATCAGATGATTGTCTTAGCTGCAAAAAGGGGAAGCAGCATAAGAAATCACACTCGAGAAAGCTGTTGAATTTGATAAAGCTACCACTAGAAAGCCTACACATGGATCTCTTTGGACCAGTCAATGTCAAAAGCATTTCTGGAGATCTATACTGTCTTGTCGTTACAGATGATTATTCTCGATTTTCATGGGTATTCTTTCTGGAGAGTAAGTATGAAACTTTTGAAACTCTTATGATCCTCTTCAGAAAACTCGAGAATTTATATCATTTGCCCATTAAGCAAATTCGCAGTGATAATGGAACAGAGTTTAAGAACAAGAAGATGCAAGAGTTCTGCAATGAAAAGGAGATTCTTCATGAATTCAGTGCCCCCTATACTCTACAACAAAATGGAGTAGCTTAACGAAATAATCACACGTTGATAGAAACTGCTAGAACAATGTTAGCTGATTCGAAATTACCGATCAGTTTTTGGAGTGAAGCAGTAGCATCAGCATGCTATACCCTAAATCATGTGTTGACAGTTAAGCCTCACAAAAAGACATGTTTTGAGTTACTGAATCAACGAAAGCCTAACTTAGCATTTTTGGAACCTTTTGGATCACTGTGTACCGTCTTGGACCCGGCTAGTAAATTTGGAGCCAAATCTTTGGAGGGTTTCTTTGTTGGTTACGCTACTCCTCAAAAACGTGTTTTCTTGCCGAGTCTGAACAAGGTAGTTCTAGCGCAGCACGTAGATTGTCAAAGATATACGACGCCTACGCAGAAACCTGGGGATCCGTGGCTGTTTAACTATGATGGATTGTGGGATTCGTTTGATCTACCAGATGTGCCAACTGAAGAAGAACTTGTTATGTTATTTCAACAACATCAGTTATCTAATCAAGAACAAGTTCCTCGACCTTTGGTGATTTCTACATCATTACCAGTTAACACGTCTGATGTTGGTCAAAGCTCTTCTGTTCTAAATCTGGTTCCTGCTACAAATGTCGATGTTGCTGATTCATTTGCCCAGCCAAATATAGATGCTGACTCTGATCAGGAACAACCTTTCGACGATGGAGGATCCAGTTCTGATGAAGGATCAGAACAGATTGAAAGCTTTCTGAAACAACAGGCTGATTAGTCTAATGCTAGGAATAAAGCTTCTTCATCTGTAACAGTTGTCGATGAAAATTTCACAAATTTGCAATTCATAAATTTGCAATCACAAATAGATGTTCCAACTGAAGTGATGCCAAGGACACTTTCATATCATCCGTCAGAGAATATTATAGGCAGCTTACAATCGGGAGTGCAAACTCGCAATCAGATTAATAGTGATCTAAGCTGTTTTTATACTAGTATTGCTCCACTTCGAGTCCGATTTTCTCATAGTTGTTTTGTTTCTCAGGTTGAACAGGGAAACTAGAAAGACGCGTTAAAAGAAGAAAGTTGGGTGGATGCAATGCAAGAAGAGTTACTACAATTCCAGAAACTTGGAGTCTGGACGCTTGTAGACCTGCCAGATCATCACAAAAAGATTAACACAAGATGGGTCTTCAAGTGTAAAAGAAATGATAGAGGAGTTGTCGTGCGCAACAAAGCTTGACTTGTGGTTCAAGGTTTTCATCAGCAAGAAGGGATATATTATACTGAAGTCTATGCCCCAGATGCACGTCTTGAAGCAATTCGCATATTCTTGGCCTTTGCCTCGTGGAAAGGGTTCAAGGTGTACCAATTAGATGTTAAATCTTCTTTCCTTTATGGAAAAGTGAAAGAGGAGGTGTACGTCGGCCAACCACCAGGGTTCGTTGATCGAGTGCACAAAGATAAAGTCTAGCTCTTGAATAAAAGCCTTATATGGTCTTCATCAAGCCCGAAGCTTGGTATAAAACATTATCGAGTCATTCTGGACAATGCTTTATCAGGGAACAGTAGATTCTACCCTCTTTACAAAGGAAGTCGATGCATCTAATATCATACAGATATATGTGGATGACATTATCTTTGGATCGACAAATAACAAGCTGTGTAAAGACTTTAAAGAAGTCATGAAGTGCAAATTTGAAATAAGCGCAATGGGGAGATGTAGTTCTTTCTAGGACTTTAGGTTGACAAGTTTCCTGATGGTATTCTCATTCATCAGAAAAAATATGTTCATGACATATTGGAGAAATTCAATATGACAGGAGCTAAGCCAGCATCGACCCCGTTAGCTCCAAATCACGGCATTTGTCCAGATCTTACCGGAGAAAAAGTTGATGAAACTTTATATTACTCCATGATCGGATCCTTGATGTATCTTACTGCTTCTCGACCAGATATCATGTATCCAACATGCCTGTGCTCCAATTATCAATCTAATCCAAGAGAGTCACACCTGCTTATCGTTAACGCATAATGAGATATCCGAAGGGTTTTCCAAGCACCGCTTGTGGACCCTAGACATGATGATTTTAATCTTGTAGGTTACTCGGATTCTGATTTTAGATGCTGCAAACTGAATACAAAGTCTACAACGGTCGGCTGCCAGTTCTTCGGAACCCGTTTGGTAACGTGGCAATGCAAGAAACAAACCGCGGTCGCTCTCTCTACCTGTGAGGCTGAATTCGGCATCCAGTTGTTGTGCTCAGATTCTCTCGATACAACAACAGATGAGAGATTTCTGTTTGCAATTTCTTGATACGCCTATATATGTAGATAATCAGGCTGCGATTGATATCACCAAAAACTCATGTCAACACTCACGTACTAAACATATCGAGATTCGACACCACTTTATCCGTGATTGCTACGAGAAAAAGTTGGTACGAATTGAGAAAATCCACACTGATGACCAAAAAGCAGATTTTTATACCAAAGCTTTTGATAAAACAAAGTTTAAAAATTTGTTAAAGCTAAATGGTTTAAAAAATATGATCTCAGGGGATGTATTTGAGGTTGAGTTTGAGGATGATGATGACTTGATGTGAATTTGTCATGGTTAAACATTTTTTGTACATTCTTTCTTATCATTTCTTCAAAAAATCCAAAACTATGTTTTTGATTTTTGGGGGAGAATATTTGAGGAAAATACAAAAACATTTAAAAAATCCAAAAAGAGGTTTTAGTAAAAAGAGTGATCATAGTAAATCAAAAAATGATAGTCACATTATGCTAAAGAATTATATTGTTTTTAAAGTAATTAAGCAAGTCTTACTATGGATATGCCAATAGACTTCACTCGTTCAGTAAATTGCATTTGAGATATAAACCTAAAACACAAAACTGATTAACTTGTGGGTTAACATCTCTTGGATATATGGACTTAGTACTCCGAAATTTCGTTTGAGAGAATGCCAGATTCTGCGAGACTAGGTCTTTATATTTGATTGATATCTGGTGTATTATTCGAGTTCTTCTTATTTTGCGGAAGCAATGGCCTAGAACTCATATAATACTTTCACATTATTTCCCCGAAAGCTGCATGAAAAATGATTATGTCTTAAGCAATTATGACATTTGTAGTACAAAAGATTCCTTAATGGAACACCACCTAAAGACCAAGGTCTCGTAATTCACCCTATATACAGATATCAATTCGATATATTCACCTGTAAAATGATTCTGGGAATCTTGATACGGGAGTATATTCTGAGATGGGAAACACAGTTGTTTCATATTTCTAATAATACCTTAACATATCTTGAAACAGTTGAGAAATGATAAGAGGTTTAAATGGACAAATATATTGGCAATCTAGGTAAATTTATTTAAAAGCTTAAAAGGTGTTTCTAGACTAACGGTACTGATGACTTATATGAATGCTGAAATGATCCTCTAAAAACACAAAATTCACAAAAATATTATTCTTTGATAAAAAAATATCTCGAAACTCAAAAAAAATTCAGTTTTCTTAGCTTGATAGTTTTATGTTTGTTTACCAATGATAAAAACACTGATGGTTGGATTCATAGCAACATCTTGCTGAGGAAAGCTTGGAATCGTGGGTTGGGAGCTAATTTTTAGCAAAAAGTTTACTCAAATGTCAAGAAAGTTCATTAAATTGAAACTTTACATGATTAAAATAAATCTGTTTGGTTAAACTGGTCAACCAAGGTCATTAACTTGGACTTGGAAGGCAAATTGGATAACCAGGGTCATTAGCTTGGACTTGGTTAGTCAAGTGGATTTTGAAACATATAAAATTTCTGATAAAATGAATGAAAAATACAAAAATAGAATTAAAATTGAAGTTGAAAAGTTTAAGTTTTTTAGTTTTGATTCGTACAAAATTCAAATTTCATGCGGAGAAGTCGTTTTTGTACGAAACAAGAGTAACATTTTGTGCTATTCATACTGATTTCGTACGAAATAGGGTAAGTATAAATACTCTTTGTCTCGCACAGAAATGAAGTCTCTGTTCTTTGTGCACTGTTGAGCGACTCAGAGAGAATTTTGTGCGATTCGACTCTAAAAACTTCATTTCTTAGTTCTTGTGTTTGTTATTCACATTGTTGAGGTTGATTTGCACACCTCTTACAATGGGTAAGGTAATTTCGTCAAGATCTCACTGTTATAATGTCAAAATTTCGTACGATTCGGACTAAAACTTAGATCTAGGGTAATTGGACCGGTAAAACTTAAAATTGATCACAAAATCGTTAAAATCGGCTCTAATAACCTGAAAATCAACTATCAACTTGCTAAAAACAACAAGTTTTAGGATCGGATTACACTTGGACAAATTTTGGGATAACGATACGATTAAGTGTAGAATTTTTGTACGAAGCAAGTGAATCGTATGAATGCTATGAATTTCAAATTTCAAATTTTGATCAAATGAATTTTTCGTATGAATATAGTTTTCGTACGAAACAGTGAAAGAAATTTTAAATTGTTCAAAATTTGTTGAGCAAGTGACTTTTGTAAATATTTTGTACGAAACAAGAGATAGAAAATTTGAAAGTTTAAAATTTTGATCAATATAGTGTTTTCGTACGAAACAAAGGATTATTTTTACTAATCAGTGAAGAAAAGTTTGAATGTTTGAAATTTTCTAACGGTTGATTGTTATTTTTCTTAAACAGGCCAAGAGATCCTGGATTTTCTCCAGTGCATAACATATGTATAGGTCCACCTGCGGATGGTGTTAAACCAGTTCCTTGTTCATATGACACACACACACAAGTGCGGAATCCAAATGTGCATGCAACCAAAGCAAAGTAAAGAACACGGGGTAACCAAAGATTCACTATCTTGATTAATGATTGAGAACAAGTACAAACATATACACACAATGCTTGTATGACTCAAACAAACTTGTTGTGTTCTTGTGTCTTCGTCTACACCAGAAATGCTAACTTAGAGATCTCACCAAAAGATCAGTTTGCTAGCTCATTCTTTTTCAGTCTTGTCAGTCTTCTTGACTGAGAGGTGCATGTCTGCTTATATAGTGTAAGTCTAGATTTCGTACGAAACACTATTCTAGACATACAGAACACACTATTTCACACGAGACACATTCCAGAGATTTGGCACGAGTCAACTGTTTCGTACGAAATACTCATTTCGTACGAAACAAGTAACACACTTGTTACTTAAGATTATTTCGCAAGAATCATGTGGTTCGTACGAAATACTTGATTCGTACGGAGCATCTTGCTCGCACTAAAACCTTATCTTTGGAGAACGTGTGCAGACTTGAGGTTTTCAAGACTTATCAGTATACACACATGCAACTGATTAACACAGACAAACTAAGATGTCATACTAGATCAATATAGAAGGATATCTCGATCTATTCAACATGACCGAACCTATAGAGACACTTGAGCAAAGACCGTACAATTACAACTATAATTAAGAACAAGCGACAGACAAAAAACTGTATCAACAAACTCCCCCTTGGATGTTCCTTGGTCTTCGGTCTTTGGTCTTTGGTCTTCACATATCATACTTAGGAAGTGCATCAATAAACTCCCTTTTGAATGTATCTTGTGGTGTTGAAAAGTGGTCAGCTATGAAAATTGATCTTCTTGATTCACAGCTTGTATTCATGTTGTGTCTTCCCTCTCGTAACTTGTTTTCTTCAAACTTATTCTATTTGTATTTAGCTTGCTTGGATATTTTATCTGCACACACAACAAGGCTAAACGCATAATGGGAACAACTATAGGGATGTAAACAACCTTAGAGAAATTTCACTTGAAAATTTCACAAAGGATTGGTTTTAATCAGAATTAGCAAAAGACACATATGAGACTAATTCTTATTCAACTAACAACTAACAATGCTATAAAAGTTTTTAAGATTGCTTAATTTTTAATTTATTAAACTTTAAAGCTTGTCAACTTCGACCATTTATGAAGATGCAGTTGTTTTCTGGCTTATAATCAGGATTTAAGATAGGATAGACTTGAGTTCCAACATCGGTTAATCAAAAATAAACTAGAAGCAAAATCTTTTTGGCTATTTGCAAAAAATTTTAAAGGTATGGACGGAAAACATCAAATAAATAGTTACATACATTCTTTTTGCGAATTTCAAGGGTAAGAGAATCATATTAGTATACGGTTCTGTCCAAACACACTTGTTGTTTGATTAGATAGAATTAAGATAAGTATCCTATATCAATTATCGGTATTGTTATCCACGTAAACTCAACTTATCAGATGTATCATGGTTAGGGGATACGATTAATGCTATGATTTATACTTACCGACCGGTGTTTATCCACTTCACGACACATTCCCGTATCAAGATATGCATGAGAGAAAATCTTACCGGTGAGTATACTGCTTTATCATCTGTTTTGACGTATATGAATGATGTGAGATACTCACTTATTTTTTATTGAAAACAAGCCCTTTGTGATGAGGAACTTGATATTCATATGCAGGCAGGGCACAGGAGTAAGTCCGTGAACAGGTTAGTACCATCGTACCGACAAATAGACGAACTTAGCTCCCGCATAAAGCTATGATATTTTATCACTTATTTTGGGGATGTGATATTTTTATCACTTATTTGATGGTCGTATGCAGTATGTACACGTATGTATGGTATCATGGAAGTTCTAGACTTGTGCCACCGTTATTTTTCGGCAAAAGATTCAACCATGATACCCACATAAAGATCGTATATTTCAGAACCTCGGCACTCTATCAAACGAAATTTCGGTACCAAGACCATATGCCATTGAATGGTTCCCACCTGGTCTTCAGTCGATTATGTTTATATCGCCCTGTGCACACTTTAAAATGATTGTGAGCCTACCGATACATTGAATATAGAGCTACTTATCATTTTTTATTTTAAGTTTAAAGAGGTTTTGACAGACCACTAATTTGCTATCATTTTCTCTTTTTCTCGCCTGGAAACTCATTTTTGTTTTTATCATGTTTTTATATTTTTCTCGAAATATACTCCCCCTACAATGCAAAAATTAGATTTAGACAGTTAAATATACCTTTTTGGATTGTCTTTGAAGAAAAATATTTAGAAAAACAATTTTCCGATGTGGAATAACTCATGTTTTACCTCGATTATTTACAAAAAATTAAGTTAATAAGAATGGTTTATTGAGATTTGGAAGTGAAAAGCTGGCATGTTGGTAATTGGCGTGAATGAACAACATTGATACGTTTCATATAGAAACAATCACGTGTGAGGTGATATTTTGTATCAATGTGTTTGGTCTGAAGAGCATAGGTCTTTGTTTTTCTCCTTGAGAAGTAGTGTGCGGTTGTTCAAACCATGCGAAGGCATCCGCACACCCAGTTGATTTGTTCAAACAAACACATTTTCTTCAATCACACCCTTGGAGAATTGTATATTGCACGATCATCTTGTAAGCTTTTTCTTTCTTTTGGAAGATATAAGACATGATTCTTTGATAATCTTCCATTGTGCTGCAGGTGCATACATTTCTACTGAATCTATCCTGTGGATCTGATACAAGCCTTAAACAAACAAATTGTTAGTTGTTTTTCATCTTGTCAAAGTTTTCAATGTTATCCTTTCATTATTTTCTCCAACAAAGGCAACAACTCCCGATTATAAAAGTATTTTGGAGTCGTATGTTACCTATCTTGTCCCTGGATGCTCCCCTATCAACAGTCCTAAAATTATCAATAGTTCCTCCTAGAATCCTGCACACTCATCAAAGATTAGTTGGAGGTGGGGACCTGAGTTATTGCTGACTTGGGTCGTCCGACATCATGGACAATTGATACCTTGTTTTTCCGATCATTCGAAATGGATTGTGCTCCCCCTGAAACAATTTCCGGTTTTGGTTTCCAAATCTGTTTTTGTTTGTAAACTTTAACATCTGATTTTATTTGGACAACCTTTGGTTTCAAAACCTTTTCAACCATCTTCTTTGTTTTTTCTCTGTTTTATTTTTCTTTGTTTAACAAGACGAGGGTCATGTTTGATGAAACAGATTTTGTATGGTAACGGGTGCAGCAATCTTTGATTTTCCTTTTGTAAGATATGGACAATTTTTTATGATGTGTCCATACTTACCACACTCAAAACATGATCTCTGCTCAACAAACCTCGGAGTATGATGAGATTGACATCTTGATGATGAACTTCGTGATCTTGAGGTACTTGGTCCTTCATCACAACAATGTGTGTGTTGTGTATGGTTGTCTGATTGTTTTGCTTTGAAATTTTTCCTTGTTTAACAAAATCCGTGTTGGATTTGTTTACAAAATATTCAATTTTATCGTCCCTTTGGATTTCATGAAGTTCACCTTTGGGATTTTCTTCTTGTTTTGCTTTGGTTTGCTCTTTTCTTTTCCTTGATTAGCATGATTTTGCTTCCGTTGATTGTTTTGAGATTTCCTCTTTTGATTTCTGTTTTAATTTCTATTTTCAGCTTTTAGGGTAGGGGCACGCTTAGTTATTACAACTTGTGTGCTCGTATATCCCAAAAACTTACTAGTAGAATCTTCAAAAACTTTATCAATCAAGGATTGAGTGACATTTTTTATGGGAAAATCTTGGTTTGAGTAAACTTTGTCAGAACCAATCAACTTATAGAGCAAATTCATGTTTTCACAGTTTTCAACATGAGCTTTAACATTCTTGACATTGGCAGTCATATACGGTTTCATTGAAGGATCACATAGAATGTGATTTTTGAGAGGTATATTTTCCTCTTTTGTTACCATGTTTGACTGTTTAGGTTTATCCTCAGCTGACTTGTCATCCGAACTATCATAATCCTCAATAATGAGAGAATTTTGATTATCCTTAGATTTTGAGTCATTGACATCATCCGGTTGGCTTTGACTTGAAGATGTCCTTTTGTGAACCCTAGACCAGGTTTAAACTCATCTAGGTCTAATGAAATAGTGGGTTCAAATGTGGCATATCTTCATCATCGGGCATTTTGGTGTAATTGTGCCTAACGGAGGAGGACAAGCCTGATAACCTATACATTTTACATCACCTTTCTTCTTTTGAATTTCGATGATGTGATCCAAAACATATCTTGAGTTGGAATAACTGTCCAACTTGAGTTTGATTGCGTCATGTTCACATTTTGCATAGGCTAGCTCCTTTTTTGCTTCTTCAAGCATGTTAATGTAATTGTTAATGGCTGTTTGTTTTCTTGAAACATTTTTTTGACAATTTAGAAACATCTTTCTTTAAAGTTTCAATTGTTGTTTTGAATTCTTTATCCTTTTTCTTAAGAGCTGCGTTTGCCTCGGTGCATTTTGCTAGATCCACAATCAAGCTCTGATGATGTTTCTTCATGTGATCAAATTTACCTTCTTGTTCTAAGTATTTTCCTTTTAAAAATATACAATTAGAACATTTAGACACAGTAGGTTTATCGGGGCTTACCTGACTGGATTGACAATTCAAGTGTGTCATGAAAGCTGCACAAAGTGTTGAAGATCCAGTTGATGAGAGATGCTTGGAAAATTCATCAGATGGTTCTTTAGTTTCATGCTCTGAATCTTCTTCACTGTTATCTGTTGATTCAGTCTCGTGACTACCTCATCTTCAGATTGTTCTCTACTAGAAGTCGATTCTGCTTCATTTGAACTGCTGTTTTCCACTGAATTGTTGACATTTCTGGAAGATTCTTCACCGTTACTGTTCTTTTCAACTTCAGCATATAATGCAGTTCCTCCTCCACCAATGTTTCCCAATTGAATTGACCAATCACAGTGTACGTCAGCTTGAACCACTAATGCTCGGTTGGAATTGTTTGTGGGAACCATTGCTCTTTCGTTGTTGGCAGCTTGATTTCTGGTAAAAGGATATTGATTCCCTTGTTGTGGAGGTTTCGTGCATTCTCTTTTAAAATGCCCATTTTCCTTGCAGTTGAAACAAGTAACTTTTCTTTTATCGAAACCGTATGGAGTATCTTTGTTACTTTCCAGATCAGTTCTTCCGGTTCTCTCCATAAAATCTTTTGCTCTACGAACTGCATTTGCGAACGCCCATTTGATATCAATTAACTCCATCTCTTCCTTATCAATTTGTGCATAGTCTTCACTGGTTAAGCTGACATTACCAATTTTACCAGCTACTAATCCACAGTAAGAACTCACCAATGTGTTCAGAAGCTCCATATGTTCCCGTGCAACTTCCACACTTACCTTGGAAAGGTTTGATGTATCTAGTCTGACGTGTTTGAAGTTGAAGGTTGAGAATTTGTACCATAGAAAGCTTGTTGTTGAACTTGAGGTGTGGCAACTTGAGGTTGAGGAAGAAAAGCCTTTGTATCAAAATTTGTTCATAAGTTTTAGCACTTGTACCAACGGACTGATCAGATTTCACTGGACATTCCCAAAAAGGAATTGTATTTGACACGAATGCTGTTTGAAGTTTTGGTGGTTGAACTGCACCTGTACTTGGTTTAATGCCACCAAAATACATTTCTGGATTTTGCTGAACCGGAAATCGTTTAGCTTTGCGTATTTCTTCTTCATCTTTATTTTCAAGTTTCTGAATAAATACGTAAATGCTGATCGCATCCATCACACCTGTATGTTTTAACAATTCTATAAATTGATTCCACTTAGGTGGTAAGGCATCAGCAAAACGCGTAACAATCTCCTATTGTGACACAAGAACCTTGTATGAGTGCATCTCACTCATCAAATGATAGAAACGAGTTGTCATATCATTTAATGTTTCATTTTCCATAAAATGAAATCCTTCAATTCCTTCTTTAAAAGATCATGTCTAACTTTCCTTGTTGCTGTGTTTCCTTCTCCTCTTATTTTTAAAGCGTCCAATAAACTCTTCGTAGATGTACAATGCAAGAATTGATGATAAATGTCTCTGTGAAGTGCTTGTGTAAGAATTGCAAAGGCCTTCCTTTCAAGATCATAGGCCCTTTTATCATTCTCATCTAATTCAGCTAATGATGCAGAATTTGATACGACGTCTTCGAGAGTTCTCTGTATGGAGAAACAAAACATGTCCACAATTCTGTATTCTGACCAAGAATATATGTATGAAAACGATTGTTCCATGAAGAATAATCGTTCATGTAATTTAGTTTTGGTGGACGGTTGTTGCTCCCAGTTTCACTTTCGCTAAGAAGGAGGTTTTGAATGCTTTGGTTTTGATTTGTAACAAAAGCCAGTGACCAGCAGTAAACACGTTTGGAGGTATCATCGATTTGGCCCATGAGGTAGTTTCCTGACTTGTAGTAAACTCCCAATCCCAAGGATTTGTCCTCATTTTGTATTTTCTTGATTTATGAAAAATTTAAAGGTTTAAAGTTTCAAAATTATAATTACCGTTTAAAAGTTCACAATTTCTGAAAATATGACAAATTCTTAAAATCACAAAGCTTTGAAAAACACGAAAAACAAATATAAAAAGTTTCGTGCGAGACAACGGTTTCGCACGAAACAAGGATGTTTCATGTGGATCAGGTGGTTCGTGCGGGTCAGATGATTCGCACGAATATTTTCAGTCTCACAAACTGTTTTGTTCAGAGTTTTTCAGAGGAATCTTTTCAGAAATGGTTTGGTGAGAAATTTCTTTTCTTGTGTAGACCTGCTTTTTCGAAATTACCTATTGTCTTACCCACTTTAATCAGTCCAGATCCAAGTCAGAAAAAGTCAGCCCTACCAAAACTAATCAGATTCAAATTTTTGCAGATTTCTTCTTCAATGGTGTTCTTCAGAAAAATTTTACCATAAAAGTTTTCAGCATGCAACAGATTTTTTAACCAGCTTTAAGTTAGTTAACTATCCAAAACTTAAGTATTCTGCTGGAGATTCAAGAACACTTCAGAAATCTTCAAACTAGCTCAGACACAACTAAGCCCGGTTTTGAACAAGGAAAGAGCCAAAGCTCTGATACCACTTGTAGGTCCACCTGCGGATGGTGTTAAACCAGTTCCTTGTTCATATGACACAAACACAAGTGCGGAATCCAAGTGTGCATGCAACCAAAGCAAAGTAAAGAACACGGGGTAACCAAAGATTCACTATCTTGATTAATGATTGAGAACAAGTACAAACACACACAATGCTCGTATGAATCAAACAAACTTGTTGTGTTCTTGTGTCTTCGTCTACACCAGAAATGCTAACTTAGTGATCTCACCAAAAGATTAGTTTGCTAGCTCGTTCTTTTTTACTTTGGTCAGTCTTCTTGACTGAGAGGTGCATGTCTGCTTATATAGTGTCAGTCTAGATTTCGTATGAAACACTATTCTAGACATACAGAACACACTATTTCACACGAGACACATTCCAGAGATTTGGCACGAGCAACTGTTTCGTACGAAATACTCATTTTGTATGAAACAAGTAACACACTTGTTACTTAAGATTATTTCGTACGAATCATGTGGTTCGTACGAAATACTTGATTCGTACGGAGCACCTTGCTCGCACTAAAACCTTATCTTTGCAGAACATGTGCAGACTTGACGTTTTCAAGACTTATCAGTATACACACATGCAACTGATTATCACAGACAAACTAAGATGTCATACTAGATCCAGATAGAAGGATATCTCGATCTATTCGACATGACCAAACCTATACAGACACTTGAGCAAAGACCGTACAATTACAACAGTAATTAAGAACAAGCGACAGACACAAAACTGTATCAACAATATGTTGTATCACAGATGCGTCAATCCCAGAGATAGCAGCATATCGAAGTATCTTGGATTTTCTTATAAGGATTAGAGTGACGAAAGCGATAACAGATAGACACACGACATATTTATCACATGTGGAATATTTCTTGAATGCTGCGGAGTATAGTATTGACGACAATGCCATTATATCAGCAGTAAAGATTAACGATGTTGATATTCAAGTAAAGATTACTGAAGAGTTGATTCGCAAAGTGTTGGAGTTTAAGGATAACAAGGATGATCCAACAGGCTTTACTGAACATATGGTTAAAGGATGTTTTACAGGATGGGATATACGGGTTTTATGAATGCAGCTCCTTTCAAGAAAGGAAATCTAAGTGCGCCGTTTAGATATCTTGCGGGCGCTATTAATCATGGATTGGGTCACAGGAAGGGTGGTTTTGATGACTTGGTGGATTATCAGATGTGCATGATTACTACACTAGTGCTGAATCTTCCCTATAATTGTTCAAAAGTAATATTTACTCAGATGATCCAAAACATTCAGAAGGAAAGATTCTTGCAGTATCCAAGATTTATACAGATGATGTTAGACTATTTACATATGGACTTGAAGAAATCTCCAGACGATGTTCTTAAACTTGAGCATATGGATGTTCAATCATTACGAAAGGTGAACGAGCATTTGAAGTCTGCTCCCGTTGCTAAACCGATGTTTGGTGCTATTCTGAATAAAGATTATATTTCACCCGCACCTGGTAAATGGAGGAAGGATGATAGTGGTGACGATGAAGAAGAGATTAAATCTTTATCATTGTTTGTGGCAAAGAGAAGTCCGTGGTTCGTGAAAGATGGTGAAAAGGGTGGAAAAGCTACATACAAAGGGAGAAAGAGAAAAACTGCATCTGCTGCTGAAAGTTCAGGGTTGAGGGATGAACCTGAAGTTGAAGAAACAGTTGAAAAGATGGCAGAAGATATAGAACGCCAGGCTTTCGGAGCTGATAAGGCAGCAGCTGAAGAAGTACTATCTTCTAGTACTGATTCAGAGGATAGACGAGCGGGAGAGAAGAAAAGAGCAGAGAAATTAGCAAAGAAACGTCAAGATGAACTAAAACGAAAAGCTGAAGAACGAAAGAGAAAAGCGACAGGCGAAGACGACACAACGTACGTTCCGTCTGAATCTGAGCTTGAATCTGTGCTTAGACCTCCGGTCAAGAAAAGCAAAGAAGGATGAAACGATCTGCAGCTCGCATATCTCCAAACGTTGTTCTAATAGATGCTGGAGCTGATTCTATTACTGAAGAAAATATGGAGGAACCTTCGCAAAATATTCCAACTCCACTACATCATATGCATCCAGAGCCAGATCAGCAACAAGTTGAATCAGAGATACCGTTTCAACAACCACCAGTTCCTGAACAAGAACTAGAACAACAACAACCAACACCGCAACAAACTGAATCAGAACCTGTTCAGCAACCTATGCCTGATCCAGAGCCTGTCCAGCAACCAGCACCACAACAGTCGACTCAACAAAAGTTTCAACCATCTCATGCTCAACAATCTCGTCCTACATCACAACCGTTTAATTCACAAGCATTTTTTGACGAGATTAATTTAGACGATCTACTAGGAGGAGATGAGTTTCGGTTTGATGATCCTAGAATTGATGATTTGCAGAAACAGGTGACGATGAACGTTGTGCGCATCGCTGAATTGCAAGAATAGATCAACTTGTTAACAGCTGAGAAGTTTGAAATGCTTGAAAGAATTGGAGGATTAATTGTTGATAAGCAGCAACTAGAAGCGATGATGGCAAGTATTATTTCTGAAAATGAAAGATTACATTTGTGAATGACAAAGTATGAAGAAGAACGGTTGAGAAATAATCGTAGAATGGATGTGTTTGAGAAGATTCTTGAAAAGAAGTTTGAGTATATCTGCAGCGATGGATGAAATTGAATGTGCAGAAGCTAGGGAAAGAGTTGCAGAACGAGAACGATTGGCTAAACAGCAATCTAATGAGTTAGGGAAAGGTAAAGGAAAGATAGTGGAGGATTCTGTGACTGAAGAAGCTGTGCCAGAAGCTGAATCTGGGCCAGTACAATGTTGGGATATTGTAGTATATGAAGAACTGAAGAATTTTATTCTGATTGGAAAGCCTATTGATGTGGATATAGCTTTTCTTGATATTTCACAAAGACATCGAGATTGGTTGATGAAGAGAAAGACAGGAAAAGAGAGTAAAGAAATGGCTGAAGAAACAAAAAAAGATGTAGAAGCAGCGGATACTGAAGATGTTGATGTTGATGATCAAGATTCCAGTAGTTCGGATGGTAATGATGATGATAATGTGGGAGGATCGGGTATTCGTGTAATAGATTCAAATGTTAATGAAAGTTGATCTTTCCGAGTATTTTGATGATTCTGCAAACCAAACTGCTGAAGAGGAAAAGATGAACGAATCTGATGAGACAGTAGATGCTCAACAGGCAAGAATTTTCACAGAGAATGTTACATCTTCTGTTCTTGTCGTGCAAAAGCCATTTGTATTATATCTTGAGCATGATATTGAGGAAGGGGAGTTTATTCATAGTTATTCAAAAGAAGAGATAGCAGAATGCACAGAATTAGCGGAGAGAAGTTCGATTTTGATTTTGAAGATGAACTGAATGAGATAGATGTTTTCGAACCAAATGCTTATGTTTTTGAAGATATAGAGGATGCAAACGTATATGATAACGTCGTCGTGGAAAGTGATTCTGATGAAGATGCTAATGATGTCGTTCAGGGTACAGAGGATTTCCAACGTTTATTCAATTTATTTACAGCAGAAAGCTCTGAGATGTTACAAAGGAAAGTATCGGAAGCCGTTAAAGAAGGAACAATTACAGCTGAGATTATCGAACAAAAGAAGAAATGGTTTCGGGAGAGTTTAGTTGACCGAAAGTTTAAGAGACCCCTAGCATTTTTCACCAGAGATGCTGATATTTCTTTAGGGGATATTTTGAGTTGAGGTTGGATTGAAGAGCTAAATGTTTATGTGATTAAAAGAGAATTTGGGATTCAATACTTCCGATCTCTGAGTGACATTAAAACACTGCCTTATTGGGACATAAAGGAACTTGTGCAAACAAAGATGATAAACCTAAAGATGAAGTTCCATGACCAAAAGCTGTGGATATTTATCAAGTTTGAAGCTAAGCATGGTTTTGTTCACTGGAAACCGCATTATCCACGTCGTATTGTTAAAGTAGATCCAGTGACAAAGGAGAAGGATATTACTTTGATTGTAAAGAAGCCACGGGTGATGAAAAACATGCCGCTGATCAAAATGGAGCAAGATTTTTATACGATCTTCAAGTGGTGACATTATGATTCGAATACAGGTGAGGTTGTTATATGTGTACACCTAGATGAAGATTCGTGGAAGAACTACAGAGGAAAACCGAAGCCGTCATAGCACACAAAAGAATATATGGGCTGTGGCAAGGCATTCGAGTACTAGACCCCATGTGGCTAGTAAATTGTTCAAAGAAAGACATAGAATGTTTATTCTATAGCAAGATTAGTTTCGAGGAAAATGATCAAGAAGAAGCACTTCAATTTCAAAAGATTATGAATGTGTGTTTTGCGAATGACATTCATACTGAATCGAATTGGAAAACAAATTGGAGAAAGATTGAGAAGAAGGAATCGAAGAAATCAGAAGAAAAAGAAGCTCGGATTGCTGAACGTTCAAGAATAGCATCGTTAAGGAGCTTTCAGTTTTAGAAGAGACGTCCTCTGACTGATCAAATGCCAATTGCTTCTGAAGAACGTCGAAAGCCGGTAAAGAGGTTCTTTGGGCGTTAAAGTCAAATCAAATTGAAGTTTTTGAAGATTATCCAGACTGCGGCAACATCCAAGGGGGAGTTTGTTGGTACATAATGTATATTGCCTACGTCTAGGATATATTTGTATGTTTATAAAGTTTTCACGTTAATGTTTAATTGAGAAAATGTAAATTTTATATGTTTGTTTATTGTGATTCACACGAAACAGAAGCATGTTTCGTACGAGTGAGTTACTCGTACGAAATACTATTTCATACGAAACATAGATGTTTGTTTTTGCACGCACTTCGGTACTAGTCATGTCGACCTATAAATAGAGAAGTGTTGTGTTAGAGCTTAGTACGGTTTTGTCATTTCATATGGAGAAGCTCTGTCAGTTTGTTTACTTGCGTCTGTAACTTGAACGTCTTTAATACATCAGAAGCAGTTAAACAGTAAGTACTATCTTGTTTGTCATATCTACCTCTCTAGCAATGAATTCCGCCTCCTCTAGTTGAGTGAGATCAGGTCGATTGCTCATTTCGGGAGCTCGATCCTCGTTCACATATTTCCCATAAGAATGATATTGAGACTAATCAAGCATATTGTCTCCCATTAGATCACATGCTTGTTAATTTGAAATAGAGAGTTTTGTTCACCCACTTTTGAGATCAATAAGTTAGTAAATTTTATAAAAACAATTAAGAAAACTTAGGAATTCTCCCCCAAATATCACATCCCTTAGAAAAACTCACATTGAGCCTTAGCCTATCATTTCTATCCCTATGTTAAACTAATGTACAATTAGTAGGTAATGGTCAATTTTTTGAAGAATCCTACACCAATGAAGTGAAGACACCTAACCTCTTTAATCGTAGGGGAAGAAAAAAAGAATTCTAGAAGAAAGAAAAAGAAATCGTCATTAGAGAAAAGTAATTTATGGTTTTGCCAAAAACATATATTAGATAGAAAACACTAACGATAGAACACGTGCAATCCAGAAGGGTGAGTACATGTACATTGAGTTTTCTATCTACGCTAGAATGTTCGTACACATCCACATAAACGGACCCGTCACTCTTACCTAGGAACTCTATACGTGAATGCTCAGTTATAGGCTAAAGAATGTCTTCCCTAAATATTGTTTGGGTTTAACATCCCCCATATCAAAAAATGTTTTCTTATAAATATCTAAAAAGTTTCTGATAAACCATAAATAAAGAAGCGAGCCATGATCTTGCAAGTATAATCCCTCCTATCAAGATGAGTGCCTTTAGGCGAAGGAGCCAAACGATTCACAGCAAAGAAACCAAATATAGTTGGTCTTTTACTGGGGAGACCTCAAAGAACTGGATTTCTGCCTTCTTTATCTTTTTCTAATTGCTTTCTCACCTTCTTCTTCTCTCAAAAGCTCAAAATGCATCCTCTCAATTTCCACTTGCTTTTTTTGCCTACACTTTGCAAAGACCAATTTGCCACCTGAACTTAGAGAAATAATTTTCCTTGAAACCATACTTGTAAGGAAATGGTGGCACTGTCAAGAGCAATCACCACCCTATTGTGGTCGATCAAAAAGTACCGCCAAACAAAGAGCCAAAAGATATGAGAAATTTGTCAAATGCAAAATTGGTCACATGACGGAAAATATAGCAAGACCCAAACATACTCTCAGTTTGAGTATACACGCCTCAGTCGTATTGGAGCCATCTGATTCAAAGAAGAATGCACCATAAGAAACATAAGCAATGTGTATTACGCAATGAAGGAAGAATTGTCGATGTTACACGACTAGTTTGGAAGGGCATTTATTGAAATACCATACGAAGATTCATCTAGTTGAGACTACTACTAGACCTCAAGACCATGACTCCATGCCCAATAATTTACCTTAGTTTTATAAAAAAAAATAGTAATAATAAATAACCTAGGATAGTTTCCCTCCTCCTTTTAACCTTAATAAAAGCCATTTTTATTTATACATTTTACTTTGTTAAAAAGGTGGAAATTTGATTTGCATACAAGCCTAAGATTTATGATTATGTCAGAAGAAGAACTTGAGCGAGCACTTAAACTCACAATGCACACGAGCATAAAGCAAAAGGAGTTGAGTGATCATTGTGAAGAAGTACAACTTTGGGCATAATAAAAGTTTAAGTAGGAATGTCATGTTATCTAATTTTTCACAAATAAAACACTTGCATAACTCGTGGATCAAATGTTTTTTTCCACCAATTTGAAGGATCTTACTGCATGGTTTGCTTGGGAACAAGCAAAGTTTAAGTGTGGGGTTTATGATGGGCCATCAATCATACATATTTATAATATGAATTTACCCTGAATACTTTCGAGGCAATTCATGACGGATACACTAACTAAACCATTCCTTTTAAGTTTTTACAGGATTTGAAGGTCCACAATCAAAAAGAAGCAAAAAATAATGAAAACCGGATGAAAAATATGAAGATTACAAGAAGCACCCATGTACAAAACAAAGGCATGGTCGTGCCTCTCGCCTCAGCCCACCTTTTGGAAGAACCATAACAACTTGGTGGATAAGAAAGAAAGATGGCAGACACACACGTGTATAGTGATGCACGATCGTACCCCCATGAAAGACAAAACAGAACAAGACAAATCATTAACCTTATACTGAAATCACCATTCCACCATGCATTAACAGTTCTGAACCACTACACGACAAACACATAGTGATAAAGGGAAAATGTTGGACATCACGACAACAGTGGGAAAGAAAGAAATAGCTATCACTCCTAAAGTCTTAACTATCAAACTCCAACTTAGAGATGCTCAGCATGTGGACAAGTTCTCAAAACCTGTGATAGATCTAACATTCATATAGCAGGGTCATTATGGTTCAACTGAATATGCCACTTGTAAGACAAAGAACTCTCTATTGATCTCAAGTATTTGTTTCATAATATCATGTAATGTTTTTCAGGTAAATCGGGTTCTTGGAATGAAGTTCCTCAAACAACTCAATATATTGCTTATGCAATTTTGTATGAGTTTGACTTTAAGGTTTAAATCAATTTTTTTAAGAACTTTGTTCAAATGTGACATCCTCAACAAAATTTTTGATGTGTCCCAAACTCATCATGGCAATCTTGCAACAAGAATTGCCTAACGAAGTCTACAAAAGGGGTGAAGTTTTTCCCATCAAATCACTTTTAGCTCAAACTTTTACAAGGATAGGAAAACTAAAACAAGAGACAATAAATGAAAAAGAAGTTAAGCTAGTGTAGCGCAATGATCCTGCACAGTTAGCTGTTGATGAACCACACTCTCCTAAGCCCACTTCTCTTGTTAACCAAAGAGAAAATCACATCCCTGAGATACTAACTACTAAAATCACCAAAAAGAGGAAGAAATATTCTACAAAGAAACCTTCTAAGTCCTCAAAATCAAATCCACAAACACACCCTACAAAAGAGCCAAGAAATCAAAGGCTACTTAGGAAAACGAGGTCCCTAAGAGCCTGGCTGAAACACAAAATCAACCACTAGAGACTTTTGTTACTTCTTCACTTGAGTCTCTAGTACCTCTACCTAGCCAAACTTAACCAACCAGTTATTTTAAAAAATCACTCATGAAGGCAGGAGTTCCTTTGTACCCTAAAATGGGCACATCTCAACCACAAATCACATAATGCGCCATAGAAAGATGCCCTAGTACAAAAGCATCCTATTCCTAACCCACATGAGGAAGAGACACATCCCTCATAGTTAAATCCTGTTGAGGTGATTGCAAAGGTGGCTTCCACTATTCTTGATGAACCTACTAGTTTTCATGAAGACAATGGAAACATACTTCATACCACCCTAAAGGCAACAAACATTGAAATTCTCCATGACTCTAAGGTATTGGAAGAAACAAGTGCTAGAGGTCCTAGTACCAAAAACAATGGGTATTAGGAAGTGTTCCTATGACTGAAAAGACACACAGACTTGCTAATACAACCACCTCTGGTGGGGGAGCAAATGATTCCATTAATTTGGATGTTGCTCAAACACAACAGTTTGAGGAATTGACAGAATAGTTGGGAGTTGTGATCTCTAGTCTCAAAGAGATGTTCACCAAAATGCCCCATGCTAAAGTCTAGCTGCACCCAAGATACACCCAATAGTTGACCTCCTCACAAAGGAGCTTGAATCCATAAAACCGATGCTCACTTCTCAAAGCCACCAGCCACAGAAAGCCAAACTACTGGTGAGGTTATAGCACCTCATCATTACCAGAGCAGAGCTCTAACATCCTTGAACCAATATTCCGATCTTACCTTGCAAACTTTGATGCCAAAATATTTGGTTCCTCTGCCCCTAGACCTTGGTTGCATCACTATTTAAACAGGAAAGAAACTGCTAATGCCAAAAAGGGGGAGAAAACAGAAAAACCAAATATTATACATGATGGAGTTGAAGCTGCCAAGAAAAGAGCTGATGATGCAAGGGCCATTGAAATGGTTAAGAGGCAAAAGGGTCCTTTTATTGGAGACATTGGTCATGAGGAATGAATTCCAAAATTAAAAAGAGATCAAAAAGGTCTAAGTACATCCCATGTCAAAGCTCAAATTGAAAGATAAAGAACATAAGAAAAAGCTGCAAAGAAAGATATAAAGATAAATGAAAATGTCAAAATTGACATGAGGCCTCCTACTGTGATAAATTACACCAAAGTTGCTGCAAAATTAAAGCTAAATAGAGACAAGTTCCTTCTCAAGCTCAACCATCAATTCAAACTCAACAGCAACAACCTCAAAATCACAAAGTCAAGCCCAATGTCAAACAGCTAGACCTTGAAACACGATTAGAGCTCAACCTCAGACAAAAGGATCTCTACAAGCTAAAAAAAGCACAGACTTGTACAACACCAGCTAATGCAAAAACTTCTAGTGCAAAGCCTGGTACAAAACCAATAGTTATTAAACCAATTGTTCCAGAGAAACCAACAATTGTAGAGAAACCAGTAGTTCAATTTTCAAGAAAGAGAGCTAGTGTTGTAGGATGATCCAGAAGATTCACTAACACACACTCCAAAATCAACTTCCATATCCCCAAAGATCTAGTGTCAACAGCGGTATTCACTAAAGGCTTCAAAGAAACTCAAGCAGGATCTGAAACAGCTAAAGATCCTCCTCATTCTCCAAGGTTTATCTTATCACTAAACAGCTCCCATGAATGAAGATTACTGAAGATTGACAACAAGTTAAACCATCTACAAAACATACAAAGAATGGAAGAAGAGGCAATCAAAGAGTTCACTGAGAATTAAGGCAAGATGACATATAGAAAGGCACAATACATTCAGACTTATGAGCAACATATGTATTAAGAATCTCAAAGACTCTCCCAAGCTCCACCTTTGAAAAATCCCTTAGTTGCCAAACTATCAAAACAAGACAGTATTAACTAGTTGAAAAAGAATATACCTTATCTAGTCAAGAATTTCTAGGTTTCTCAGAACTGGGATACCCAGAACATATTGGTAGAGGTTGCAAGGATCAAGATGATGCTTGCTGATCCAAATATAAAGGTCACTCCTCCAAATTGGAAGCTTGGTAGTAAAAGAAAACCAACTCTAGAAGAGGCTGCAAAGACCTTCAAGATGTAGCAAGAACTGATCCATGTCAATTAGGCTCCAAAAAGCTCAATCACAAGATGGAAATAGTCCACTCTTAACAAAGAATACATGGACTACAAAGATGCAAGAAAAAGACATCTTGAGAAGTTTCCACCACGATTATCTTGGGAGAACACAGAGATCTACCTTGCTAGAATGAAGAAAGAGTCTCTGTAGTTCCTTTCAGACCCCAAGAAATCCTCACCTACAAGCTAAAGCTTAGGGAAAATTACTTGAACAATCTGAAAGCTAAACATGGGTATGCTAGATGGATTCCAGAATTTGATGAGGAAGAAAAGTTGTTGCTTGTAAGTTGTATATCAGATGTCACACATGTTTTCAAAATAAATGAAGACCAACCTGCAGGCACTTACACAGTTGCTTTGGAAGAATCTCCAAAAGAAGATCCATAAAATTTACCACATCACTCAATGGCACATCAAGGGGTAACAGTTCCTTCAACGCTAGATTCACCTCCACCCACTGAAGTCCGAGACTTGACTCCAATCATCCCTAATCCAAGGATTCTTAGATGGAAAGCAATGAAAGACTCGAATTATGATGAAATCTATAGAGAAGATGGCTCTAGAATCCAGAAGGATGGGTATGGTGTTCAAAGCCTAAGTTTGGATGACATAAAAGTCATTGTTGATTTAAAACTTGAAAAAGATGAAGATGATGTCCAAGTATTGAATCTGGAACTTAGAATCAAAGGAATGACAAGAGAAAAAGCCAAAACCCAAGGGAACCATCTGCCCAGTCTGATGGAATAAGGTTAAAGTTCAAACAAAAGTACTAGAAGTTTCCCCCTTGAAAGCTTCACTAAAAACCACCCAAAACAGCTGAAACAATATTGGGTGAAAGTATTGGAAGACTAAGTACTTGTGCTCAAGAGACAAAGTACTGGTCAAAAAGTCAATAGTTACGTCAACAAGTCAAAGCTAAAGACCAATGACCCTGTCAACATTGAAGACAAAAGTACTGGATTCCAAAAGTGCTAGAATTGTAACGCCTCGTATTCCGTATTCCTATCTTTAAAAAGTTCATATTTGCATTCTATTTTTAGAAACCTTACAATCATACTCCATCTCCGCTATCACAATTCGAGGCATTAATCATAATAAAATTCATATTCTATACATATTTGTTATTCGCACAACCTATCGTTTAGATACATGTTTATATGCAAAAAAATACCGAAACTTGAAATACATGAAATTTATCAATTATACTTGCTTTATACTCATACGTTACTTTGATACACTTGGAAATAACTAAAAACATGCTTCAATATGAGTTTCTAGCATAAAATAATGGAATTATCAAACTATAGGAGTCAAACTGCAATTCTAGAAAGTTTGGTAAATTCTGCAGGTGGTACACGGACATGCAACCGAGGCACACAACCATGCAACTGAGGCGCACGACCATGCACACTGCAATCCACATGACCACACACCTGATGTGCACCACCCTACGATCCGCTTTTTGTACGTCCGTGCACTTTATCCACACGGCCGTGTAAAATGTCTAGGTCTGGCAGAATCTTTCAAAATACGCAAATTTTGGCTCCATTTCCCTTTTTCCAACTCCCAACCACCTCCAACTTCATTAATTACCTAAACTATAATTCCCCCACTATAAATAGGTCTTCTCCACACCATCTAAACATTTTACACTCCCTCTGAACACTCTCTAATTCTCCAAATCATCACCAAATTCTCCAAGAACACTCCAAAAGTGGGTAGAAAATTTCAAGTGTTCTAAGTGAGTTTTAGCTCACTTTCTTCTTATTTTCTTATGTTCTTCTTTCTTTCTACTTAGATAACCTCTAGGAAGGTTTTCACAAGCTTGCCTTGGCAAACTTAAGTGAAACCTCACCACATTTAAGGTCCAAAGTAGGATTAAAATTCTGCTTTCATTTATACTTTTGTATCTTGATTTTCTTGATTTAAAACTTGTTTCAATCTTGTGCCTACATGTTCTTGAGCTTATCTAAGGTTGAGAGACTTTTTAGGAATAGATCCTTATGGGTTTAAGATGTACAAACACCTCTAACTTTCTGTTTTGCAATGGTTTATGCAACCCACAAGTGATGAAACCATCCGAGCTTACCATTAAGTTGATGGCAAGACTTGTGTTTTGGTATAGGTGTGAATATTTGGAAGCCTTGGCTATCCTAACTTCATTCCACCACCTCAATTGATGTTTTTACCTTGCTATCTCAAGTAGTTTTCTAGACCTAAAGTAACTTAACCCCGTCTAGCCTCTGACACTTAGTTAACTCTTTCCATGTCGGGGATGACTCACCCAAGTTAAAGCTTACTTGGCTACTTGATATAGTAAGAAGTTGTACATTTCCTTTTCATTCATGACCATCCGAATCATCCTTGTGATGATTTGTGTATTGGTAAATCATACAATGAGGTTAATCCTCCATGCTTGACTTACATGATAATCTATGATACTCTTGATGGACTTAGCTTAGAATTATTATATAAACTATAATATACACACACACATAAATAAATATATATATATATACACATAACCAAACCCTTGATGATAATCTACATGGTTACTTGTCATGATAATATGTTATATTATCTAAGACTTGAACATCTCGTTATGATTCTAATGGACACTTAACCCATGAAATCACAACAACCCATACGGGATATAAAGTGTCAAAAACGAGTGTTTTAAGACTAGATAATTACTTTGTGTATGCATGCTTTTTGTACTTAAATTCTAGATTACGAATTCAACCACTCCATAAACCACGAATGACCTTATACCCTTGATTCCTCATTCTCAAACAACTCGTCACTCATGGATAATCGGAAAGCTTTGCAAAATTGTGAGTATACATGACCCCTTTTTCTTTTACACTTTTGGGTGCAATACGTTATACTATTAAACACACGTAATCACTTATACTTTATGAAAACACAAACAATCCAATCATACATGCTTAAATACGTGATACTTCATTTGTATTCTTGGAACATTCTTATGTGATTTACTTGTCATTAACTTTGTTTAAAGCCTCCCCTTAACATGTATAGCGCTACAGCAGTAAAGCACCGCCCGTATTCTTGAGGTCATGTTAAGTCATTCATTCATTACGGTCTTATCGTTGCGACGATAAGATTACGCTTGCTGTTAACTATGGGTTGACTTGTATAATTGCATGCCTTGGTACATTAATCTAGTTAACTATTTTGTCATGTGGATTGTTCAAACCTTCTTTACATATATGCTAGTACTCAAACTTGTAAGCTCGCCAATACTTTTGTATTGAACTATACTTTAAAACGTATTTTGCAGGATTTTGATGATGATGATGCACGGAACCTAGTAGGATGCCTAGAAACGCACCTTTTGTATCTTATTTTGATCCAAACTTGTTGTAATTTCATTTTCAAACAATGTACTTAATTTTAGCAATAAAATGAAATTTTGTTATTTAAATACTTGTCACTTATTAGCCGTTATGAAGTCTCGAGCAATCTCGTTCGTCTCACTCTGATGTTTCCGCTATCAGTTGGGGTGTGACAAGAATCCTTCCATCAGTTTTAGAATCCTAGTTTTTTCTTTGTATTATTGGTAGTTTTAATGCAACAGTGGTTTTTTTCCCAACTGACCAACACGTTTGCAAATTGATGGCAGTTACATCATTTAATAGGTTGTTTAGGATCGCTTTCATGGTGACGTCACCAGCAATTCTCTCCTCTATAAATATAACAGCATAACGATGTAATATCTGGAATATCCTCTGATCAAAGTATATAGAGAGAGAAAGCATAAGAAGTAAGAGAGAGAGAGAAAGAGTGCACCTGATGATGAGGAGTGAATTGTACTATTGAACTTAAATTATTGAATATATTTGAATCATTTGACAATCATCTTCTCAAATCCAGTTGTGTATTGATTGATGTGTTTATTATTATCGTTTCTATTTTATCAAAAACACACACTAACACACACTCTACGATTCAACAAAAACCTAGCAAGTTCAACCGATGAAGTGATGAAAATCAAGCACGATTCTATGAAAAATTAATCCATCGTAAAAAACAAAAAACAAAAGGAAAATCAAGAATAGCCCATGAATATTATGATGGATTTAAAAATGTTTCCATATAGAAAAATTGTTTATTCAAATTTCATTTGATGTTCTAATAAGAAAACAAGTTTAAAAGATAGTCTAAAATAAAACTTTATATTTTACAAAAATAATTATTTTTATTTGAACGGCTTCCACATGTATTTATATGTAAAAGTTCAAGAAAATTTTATGTAAAAATAAATTTATGTCTACTTAAAATGAGCTTATTATATGTAAAACTATTAATTCTCTGATTCTTTACTTTTATGGTTCCTTAATGAACCTCTCCCTCCATGTATGTGTGTATGTGTGTATGTATGTATATGTGCGTGCATGTATGCATGTATGTATGTATAGGGTTCCTAAGAGAACTACTCTAAAATGGAATCATGAGAACCAATGTAGACCACTCATTCTCTCTATGTAATTTTTTTTACTTAATCCCTTTTTAGGGTTTTATTTAATTGTACATATGTGTACATTATCAAAACTATATGTGTGATACTTATTTTTCATTTTTAAATTCTTAAGTATATTTAAAAAAATAGGTCCAAAACCATAATCTTCTTTCATATACATATATGTATAATCATTTCTACACATTTGTACATTATCAAACGTATATGTATGATATTTAGTTTTTTCAAATTTTAAACACGTATGTACACGTGTTATAATTTTTGTAAAAAAACTGGAGGAAGGGGTTAGCAAAAGAATGTCATTCAGTTAATATCAAGTTGACTGATTAATCCCGAGCAATTTTAATCTTGGATTCGAAACTTTAAAGTTTTAGATAGGTTTGATTGGCTAACCATTAAACCCACTGTAGCAAATTTAGCTTGGGCCTCCCTTTAATTAAAATGCAAGGGATACATGAAAATTTGTTGAACTTAGTTATGTAAGATAGATCCCAACCATCACATGAGCACTTTTGATCATGCATTAAGTATACTAAGGTAAGTATGCAATCCATTTTTATAACGTATCCTTTTTTTCATTTTCTATTCTCCATCGATGTAGGATAAGTACGTATATTATGTGTTTTGTATTACTATACAGGTCAATTGTAAAACAAAAATAAGTTACTGCAAGTATGGTGGGTATTCTCCTTTTATAATCACATTTACCATGGAAATTTTCTTAACTAGGAGATGTGGGATAGAAAAATAATAGGTTTATGAAATTTCTTGGAGTTCACACTTGGTCAACCGGTTGTAGCTTTCTCCACCAATTGATGAAAAAAAACAAAACTTTGCTTTACTATACAGGCCAATGGGCAAATTACGTTTAAAAAAATAAGTTAACTAAATGTCTGATGGATGTTCTCCATTATAACCACACTTGCCTTGCAAATTTACTTAACCTTGTGATGTAGGATAGTATGAACTATCTTTAAAGGACAAACTTGTAATTTATAAGACAAGCTATGTATCAACACTTATACAAAATGTTTGTAACTCTTTTTCAAAGTGTTCAAATTTTAGTGAAATTACACATTTTTCCACTTAAAAGGTAATAAATATTTAGGTATTATTATTATTACTATTTTAAATATTTAATAATTATATTGTGTTTTTCGGCAGAGAATTCACTATCCCCGGCTTCAAACCCACAACCCTAATCTCATTTTTCAGCGAAATTAAGCCCCGTCACGTCAACGGGTGATTGATTCCTTCTCACGTGACGCGAGAGGCTTGGTTAACCGCCTCGTTGACTTAAGGTCGTCGCGTGACGCGACAATGATGTTCCTCCCTGTCGTGCGATGCGACGAGCCAATTTTCCTCAGTTATCATTCCCGTGATCCACCCGATTACATTCAGTCCGTCCGGAGGCTCGGTTTATCTCAATTAAGCTCGTTTTCAACTACTTTCTCCTCCGAAAACCTGCAAACCACACAAGACACAATAACATACAAAGCCGATGGTAACACGACACAAAACGACTCGATAAATAATACAATCTATACGCGGAATTATATGTAATTTGCATTATATCAATACTGCTACTAACACTAACACTAACACTACCACTACCACTACAACCACCACCACTAAATATTTAATAAGTAAATACTTAAATGTTTATTCTTGCAAAAAAAACACACTTTGGTTTCTAATCCTTGCCATTTTAGTCCACATGACTAACACTCATCCATTAATGCTATTAAGTGAGGGGCAAAGTTGTTATTCAATATCCAATATTAAAGAAATATTTTTTCCCTTTAAAAACACATAGACTAGGAACCCAAAGTACCGATACCAAAAATCACTAAATATGATTAGCGGTACCGAAAATGTTCGGTAAGGTACGGTACCACCATTTGAAGGAAAAATTCGATAAAATACCGGTACTGCAAACGCCAAAAGGTTGGTATGGATTCGGTAATGAAAATAATTCGATATGAAAAATTCGGTATTGGTACCCGAAACCAATGCCCATCCCTAACATGAACCAAAACTGCAATTCACTCTTCTTATTCCTCTTCTTGTATAATTAGAAAAACTTAAAGCTATTTAAAAATTATGAGACATAAAAATATTTTATAAATTTTAATAATATATTTAGGTAAGAAAGAGAAATTATATTGTTTTATAAAGCTAAAAACATTTTTTATAAAACAAATTTACTGGTTTTAATAGATTAGAACAAGATAATATACATGTGTGTACTCGCAATATATGAATTACATTTTCTTTTTTTATTATAAAACAAGCATTCTACGTAATAACCTTAACTAGTCTATAAGAAATAGTTCTTTTACATAAATGCCATTCATTTTTCTAAACTACATTAGATCAATTTTACGTCTAACGAGGTATACGATATGTTGTCAAACATATATCTTTACCTGTTTATAGAGAGAATCATAAGAAAGTATATATAAAACTAAAAAAATCTAAAAGAACATACCAATTTTTTTTTATAAAACATCACTACTTTTTATATAGGAAAAAAACTTTTTTCAAAAAAAAACCTTGTAATGCATATATGCATTATATGCTTAGATTTAGTTTTTGAGTTTAGTTTAGCTTTTAGGGTTAAATTTTTTGGAGGTTTAGAATTAAGATTAGGTTTTTGGCTGTGGGGGAGGGGTTTTAGGTTTTTTGTGAGAGTTTACGTTTAGAGTTTAGTTTTATGTTTTTTTAGTGTGTGTGTATGGGGGGGGGTTAGGGTTTTTTGGGGTGGGGGATTTAGGCTTTTGGTAGAAGGGTGTATTTAGGTTTTTGGGGATGGGGGGGGGGGGGTTTAGGTTTTTTGGAGTGTCGGTTGAGGTGGGTTAGGTGGTTTAGACTTTTTCATATTAATGCATATGTGTGGTACAATTTTTTTTTTTTTTTTAAAAAAAATTATATATATTATATATAGCGATTTTTAATAAAAAATTCAAAAAAAATTAATATGTTTTTAAGACTTTTTTAGTTAGTTTTTTTTATTTTTTCATTTAAACTAGTTTTCTTATATTCCATCCCCTACCTGCTTAAACCTTACAAGAATTATTGTATGTAAATACGACATATAGATGGATCTACACATGATATGCATCATGTATCACACCAATTAAATCGTCAATGTATCACACCGATTAAATCACAGGTGATAGTAAAAAGTTTGATATACGAATTAAGGTAGATACGTGACTATTAATCATGTATCTATCCGACAAACCAATAACTTCCTATCTATAACACGTGTAAATGATTATTTAAACTAGCATAGAAAATGTATTAGAGATGTTGCTTGATTATATATATACCTTTTGACAAAGCAAGTTCTCTTGGACAAATATTTAATCATGGCAAACATATAAAACTCACAGTTGTTAGCTTTATATATGTATAATTTCGAAAGCGGGAATACAATTGTTCCATGTGTAGCAACTATAGCTGACATGCTAGCTACTAGCACAAAGGCAGAAGAAGATGCACCTTTGCCTTTTGGAACAGCTGAAGACACCTGTTTTTTTAGATTTAATTATTTTTTGGATTTTCACTTAAGAAATGATAGTATACTCATCCCCGTCGAGTCTTCCTAACAACATGTGGCAACAAAGATAGTTTATGCTCTATTGAATTTTCAACCTAATTGATATCAGTGATTTTTTCATTATAAAAAATAAAGATATTTACACAGAACAACGGCTTAGTTTTTCTAATTATTCATAAGAGTAAATTGTTGTTTTGTTCAATGTAGTTTAAAAAAGAAAAGTAATATTTCTTTGATATTGAATATTGAATGATGATTTTGTCACTCATTTAAGGCATTAATGGATGGATGGTTGTTTGTTTGATGGATTAAAATTGTAAGGATTAGAAACTTGGGTGTATTTTATAAGGCTTCTCATTTTTGTAATAATAGCAATTTGGTATAAATTATATGGATCAAAATAGCAATTTACTTAAAGATAATATTTAACTTAGAGTTAACTGTCATTTCCAACTCGTGGTTTGTTTAAATATGCCAGTTCAAGTCAAATTTCAAATTTGTACAATTTTTGTCTCTAATATTCTTCAAACATGCCAATACACTTGTCATTTCTTCGAATACACTATTAGAAAATTAATATACATATTTATATTTACATGTATTCATCAATATAAAAATATACACATGTGTAAATGTGTAAATTTGTTGTATTTACATATATGTAAGAACCTTATTTAGAGAGACTTTGAGAGAAGAGATGAATTATTTAAACAGTAAATTCTTTTTTATTGTTATATTTGATTATAATAAGAGTTGTATTAAAGAAAATTTAATTTGATTGGTTTTTTATCTACCGTTCTTAAGACAACCATCCTCTATATATATATAGGTAAGGTTAAAACGAAAACGTATATATTTCGTAAGAACCACGAGAACTTGATCAAAAACCATTCAAATATATATATATATATATATATATATATATATATATATATATGTGTGTGTGTGTGTGTGTGTGTGTGTGTTTGTACACACTTTTCATTCAAATACAATATTAGAGAATGAATTTACACGTTTAAATTTACATGTATTTGTAAATAAAAGAATTATACATATATAAGTTTGTCATTTATACATTAGTAAATTTGTTAGATTACCTAAGCCAATCCTGGCACTATAAATAAATCAAAAGAGTAAGAACAGAACTTGTTCAAAGTGTGTCATTTCAACTTTAACCTAGAAACAAATGAAAATGAACTCTTAAGAGAACAAATTTTCTTGTTTTTGTATGCCAGTTAGGAAAGTATATATGTTATTAGTCATTGATAATAAACTAATATAAATGAATATTATAGAATATTTGAAAATGGAAATTGGATTTCAATAATTTTAACTTTGAGTTATTGATCGGGATCTATCCCAACTCCAGAAACGTTTACAGAGAGTCCAAACTTTGAAAGTATTATACTCCACTGACCCATAGCAACTGAAAGTTAACCATGTTAGTTTAGGTGGCAAAAGGAGACGTACTAACTGTCGTCGACATGGTTTCCCCCCTTAAATCCCAATGTTGCCTCTGTCGGAGCATGGAAGCGGCTCCACCTTTTTGTCGTCAAGAATACCAACATAACCATTTTCAAACCCTAGAACTAACCTGATAAATGAAATCAGTGAGACTTACCAATCTCGCAAGAACACCCGTCAACATCCTCCGGATCGTGGAGGAACCCTAATCTCGTCAGAACAGGGCTCACAAGAATATTAGTTCGACTCCATCAATTCAAAACTCATTACAAGCCACCGATTTGTCTTCCAATTAAACTTCTCATTTCACTAGACTTTTTAACGTACCCTTCTTGCTAATAAGTGTGAACCCTAGCGCCAACATTACATACTTGAACCTCCAGCCTATAACAACCGTTCAAAACCCTAGCCATCACTACTTGTAGCCTATCGTCGGTTATTATTCCCATCAGAATATCAAAAACCTACCAACGCCTCTGCTAAATCAATACAACCATCATTATTCCCGTCTGACTCGTCAGCGTCGCCTCTAGCGACTGGAGACCAACTGGTTGCTTGAGCTTCCACATGTCTCTCTCACTATTATGTGTGTGCCACATAAGCAGTCATTGTTATCAAAATGCTAACGATGTTAACTTTCCGTTAGTATGAGATCCTTAGAGAAAAATTTGTTCAAAGTTAGAACGGTCTATAAAAATGTGCTAAATCAAGATTAATCTCGGTCAATAAGAGAAAGTTAAGATTATTAAAATCCAATCTCTCAATTGAAAGACAATCTATGAGAAAAAAATAAGTTAAATATAAATATTGTTCATTCTATTGTTAATTATTCAAGTATCGTTTAAAAAAATATATCATTAAAAACTTAATATATGTAATATTTATACATAATGAATTGGGGTTGGGTTTAATGGGAAACACTAAAAAAGTGAAGAATTGAGAAACAATGCATTTAATATATTAAAAAAATTATAAAATTCAATTCAACATGTTAAAATTAAATTTTTCAAAAACAATTTCGAAGCCTCGGCATATAAATACATGTAGAAGCCTTTTTTTATAAAAAAATCCAAAACTAAAAAATCGTAAAAAACACAATTAAAAAAAGTAATGTTTTTACAAAAATGATTTATATTATTGGAATAGCTTTTACACATCTTATATGTGAAAGCTTCAAAAAAAATTGAAAATTTGTATTATAACATTTTGAATTAAATTTTGAAGATATATTTAACATGTTAAATACAATATTACTTGATTCCTCACTTTTTTACTATTTCCCATTGAACCTAACATAAATAAAATGTTTATCAAATATATAAGCAAAAAAGACGTTTAACAAAAATAAAAGTATGTTTACGTTTTTGTTATTTTAATGATATTATAATATAATAAATAATAAACAACATAAACGAACTTCCTATCTAAGAATTCACTCAAAGATTTAGTTCGTTTACTCTTTAAATCTTTCACCTGAGTTAATTAATATCTCCGGGGTTTGATCCTCACCTAAATTCACCTATTTTAGCTCCTATCATTTTTTATAGCGACAACCACACTATTTATATATAAGAGCAACAAGAAATGGAGAACAAAATAAGAAGAGAAGACAATACATGTTGTGAATCAAGATAATCGAATATTTAGGCAAAAATTATTTTTTTTAGCATGTGATACTCTAAAAATATTTCTCTTCAAATTCTCAATTAGATATAGGTGACACATGTCAGATGAAGATCCTTATGTATTTTACGAAAAATGGAAATGAAATCACTTTAAATATATAAAAAAATTAAATTGCGAGTTAACTTTGATTATTACTCACAACTCGGTTTTGAGTAAAATTCATATGGTATGAAATCATATTTTTTGCTTTAATCATTTGTACATTACTACTCACAACTTGATTTTAAGAAAAATTAGGTATCTTAAAAGTTATAAATAAAAACAAAATATCCACAAAAGTAATTAAAATAGTAAAATAAGATTAAAAATTACATGTTCTTCCATACTTCAAAACAAATAGGTGATATTTATATAGAGAATCATGGCTTAAAATTTAAAAAAAAAAATCGTGACTAAAAGCTTGAATTTAGTTTATATTTGAAGTAAGGGCCATCTTTTGTTAGTTTAATACCATATTATTATTATTATTATTATTATTATTATTATTATTATTATTATTATTATTATTATTATTATTATTATTATTATTATTATATATTATTGTTATTTTATTGTTATTATTATTATGTTATGTTATTGTATTATTGTTTTTAAATATTATTATGTTATTTAATAATAATATATATAAGAAATTTTACAAAGTTATGTTTTTGGTAAGGTTTATTAAAAAATCATTATCATTATTAAGATATATTTGAAGTAATGCCAGATTCTATGGGAATGTTTAGCATGTCTAATCTAACCAAAAGTATTGGTCAATTTAAAGTTGTATGTGACGTGAGATTGAATATTAAAGTAATGATTTTAAAATGAGCAATGTTGTCATTATATTATATTTTAAAAGATAAGAAAAAAAAGTTTCGATTGAAAAAGGTTTTTTTAATAAACGATATGGTGTTAACAAATGTCATTTTATAGAATTGTTTATTAGAAGAAGTAATATATATGATTTTTCTTGATGATATTTAATATGAAAAATCCCAAAATGAGAGGTTGTGTAATTAGACTCTCCGTTTTCTTTTTTAAATTTTTGGTAATTGTTTATTAGAAGCAATATATATGACTTTTCAAAATCATATTTAATATGAAAAATCCCAAAATGAAAGGTTGTGTAATTAGACTCTCCGTTTTCTTCTTTTTAATTTTTTGTATTATGGATAATTTTATTGGTTATGTTCTATTCATAAATTTGCAATCCGGGTATTATTTTTTACGTCAGAGTAACATTTTTATAGTTATTATATCGTCATATATAATTTTATTATACATTTAATATGTTTAAAAGTTCTAATAATCATAGTTCATGAGGTCTGATATCTTGAGCAGTTAAGACGTCAACTTTCATGTCAAGTAGGTTGAGTGTCTCGTAAAAAATACCTTTTTTACATAATAAATAAGAGAATACATAGAAATTGATATATAAAAATTATGTTTTAAACTTAAGTATTATGTTTTAGGTTGTTTTGGCAAAAAAAAAAAAAAACAAAGATAACAATTTAAAACACAATGTAACGTATTATGGGTGTGAAATTTAAAACACACTGAATTAACACTTAAAACATACTACTTAACGTTTTTGGCATCGTGTTTTAAACCTAAAATTCACTGCATTGTGTATTAAATTGTTATGTTTGTTGTTTTACTTGCCAAAACAATCCAAAATATTATGCCCAAGTCACAAAAATAATATATATATATATATATATATACATAGGGTGGGGTTCAGAGTGAACACTAGTGTACTTGCGAACTGAGTGAACAAATTTTGATCATTGTTTTACACACGTGCATGGCTAGGATTTCATCATCAAATCGTAAAATACACTAGTGTATTTTATAATCAAATCCTGACCATTGATTTACATATGTGTATTAATAATCAAGGGTTAGGATTAGTTCACACAGTTCAATATCAAGGGGGTTGTTCACAAATGATCCTATCCTATATATATATATATATATATATATATATATATATATATATATATATATATATATATAGGTAGGGCAGGTTCTAAAGGGAACACTTAATCCTGGCCATTGTGTGTGTGTAAAAGATAAAACAAAAACCCACTTAAGTTGAGAAAACTCAAGAAAACCCTATGTAACATTTTTTTTTCTAAAAATATAGGGGAATGTAATATTAATGTACTTAAACATTTTTATAAAAAAATATAAAAAGCACCTACTTGTTTTTCTTAAATGTTCAAAATTTGTATGTTACATTTTTTTGAACATACATATTATATAACATGAAATTTTTAATATTTTTAAAAAATAACTACTCAGCGTTTTTTGTGTTTCTTTTATAAAAATGTTCAAATATATGTATGTTGCATTTCCTATTTTTTTAGAAAAAAAATGTTACATAATGTTTTTACAAAGATTTTTTGATTTTTTAACTCAAATGGGTTTTGGTTTTACGCTTCCCATATTATATATATATATATATATATTGTGTGTGTGAGGTTAAATAGAAAACAATAAAAAATTAAGAAATGAAGAGTGTATCTAACAGTTAAATATATCTTAAAAATTCAATTATAAATGCTAAAAATTATTTTTTTCAAAATTGTTTTTTGAAGCTTTTGCATATAAAGATGTGAAGAAAATATTCCAATAAAAAAATTTGTAAAACAATTACCTATTTTACTATTTTTTAAGATTTTTTTTGGTTTTTGATTTTTTTATTTAAAAGACAACTACATGTATTTATATGCAAAAGCTAAAAAAAATGTTTTAAAAAATAGATTTTTTAACACTTTAAATGCATGATTCCCTTGTTCACCACTTTTTAGTCTTCCCTATTGAACCCTCCCTTATATACATGTATGTGTGTGTATAGTTAATTGCATGGATGGTTCCTATGGTTTGCCATTCTTTCACGTTTAGTTCCCACCTTTTCAGAATAATATGTTTGTTCTATGTGGTTTGCTCACTTGTTATTCGAGTAGTCCCTATAATGAACGGAGGTTAAATCTATAGTTAGTGCAGTTAAATCTATGTAAAATGACAAAAATAATCTTGCATATTATAAAAATAGTTAAAAGGATATGTTTATTTATATGGGTTATATTATTTTATTAAACAATAAAAGCTTAACCCCATAACACCCCTCCTATCTCTCGTGTTCCACCAACCTTATCCACCCTTAAATTCCTACAACCCCACCCACTATATCTTTAAAAATTCTTGATACTTCTTAACCAATAGTGGTAGAAGGTAAGCAAAAGGCGGAGGCATGAGGGGCCGTGGTGGCAACATGTTAACCACCACGGTTCCGATGGTTTAGTAACCGGAATCTATTATGGTCATCGATGAGTCATCCACAACACTTTCGAAGTTATCATATTTAATCAACAAATCCAGAGTTGAGTTATCTGAATGGATTAACATAGTATAAAAACAGTGAACATTTACCATCGAAATCCGTACCATCATCACATCAGTTTCGCCGGAATCCATAGGATACTGATGGTTCATCTTCAGACCTCATCTTCTTTGTATGTGGCTTTTAATCTCCGCTGATGTCACCATAAAACACCCCATGATACAACGCTGTCAATCGTGAACCAGGGATGTTATGGTGGTTTTGTGACATCTGTGGTCTTACATGTATATGTGTATGTTCAGTGGATTTGGAATCAGAGAATTAGGGTTTTAGAGTGAAGAAATGGAATAATTATGTGACATTTGTGGTGGAGTTTTACACTTATGTGTGTGATGTTCAATGAATTTGGGTAGGTCAGATGTGGTAGGCGGTGGATTTAGGTAAATCACAGGTATAGCTGTCACACCTGCTCGTAGTGGAAGTGCGAGGTGTGATTATGAAAGGTTTTCATAGCATTTGATAGTGTAAACATCTACATGATCTATAATAAACAACGATACCAAATATATAATAAATTGAAACATAATTACAAGACCAAGTATTTTGTTCACAACATAAACCATTAGTTTTTAATTTTCACGAAAGTCTTAAAAACAAAATATAGTTTTTGACATCAAGGCTTTGACCCCATCTATATTTCGAACGAAAGCGAAATATATGAGGCAAACCCTCCTAAAAGGCATCGTTTCTTATATCTTTGCTTTGACGTCCAAAAATCATGCATTGTTTCCTTATTTCCCTGAAATACATGTTAAATAAAAAGTCAACAATAATGTCGGTGAGTTCACTGGTTTTGCTTGACAATATTGAATCTTTAAAACATTTGATAACTTTGTATAAAAACCGGCATGCATAGTGCCATTGAAATTCGTTGATCAATTAATGTTCTGCAAGAACATTAATATACGCGACGACATAAGCTATCAACTAACCCTTGGCAATGTTTCGTCGTTCCGAATCACTAATCCTAGTGACTCGCGACTAGCCGGACACAAAAGCACTCCCGCGGGATCTCGTGGAACAGTAGTGGAGCTTGCCCACACTTTATAGATCTACCCAATTGTTACTAGGTCTGTAATATGGTTAATGAATATAAATGCACACGGTTATTCGCACAAGATGTAGTTGATTTCACTCCACACTATCATACCATTGTGTAACATGTATCTCCCCTTAATTTTGAAAAAAAAACAAATATTCAAAAGAGGGGCCCTGAAACTCACTATTTGTGTTCCGTACTAAAATTATAGCAATCGAATGTATAATGTTTCCTATTTTGTATCCGACCTACAAGTGGCCGAATTTCGTTAAGGCACTTAGGTCTGATTGTTTGTCGATATACAAGTCTTTGACTAATAACCTTGTTAAGACTTATCCTTGTTTCGTTTGTTTGAAAACTCTTTTTTGTTTAAACACGTTGATGGTTTATTATCCAAATGATTATATATGTTATTTATCTACTTATATATAAGTATCCTAGTTCGTGAATGTCCGGGGCCTAGCCTCTTGTAAAACCTTGTTTCCCACATGATTGTTTCGTTGATGTAAATAATATATTTTTATATCCAAAAATATTTCTTGTGTTGAATACATCTGGGTTCTACTAAATTAATAGTTAATCGAAATATATTTATCCTTAACTACAAATAATATTTTCCCAAATTCGATACTTTGTTAAAAATAATACTTTTAATATCGTCCTTGTATATGTATACATGTATATTCATACTTGTTTGTATACTTTCTAATTCATGTAGTTGTTGTGTATTTGTACGTATAAGCGTACCCATATATATACTTACTTATATACTTTTCAATTAGGTAATTGTTTCGTATTTGTATGTGTACGTATATACATGTATATTTCTTATAACCAATAATTTCACTAAGTGTTAAGATATACGTAGACACGTATATACTTGCGTTTCTCGAAATAATTTCACACTTAGCATTTAGTGGTTTTTTTCTAGAAATATATCTTTGAGATTCCTTAAAAATAATATTTATTTTTATGATCGGTTGTAATATATATATATATTTCTTTATGTATTTGTATACCGAGCCTTGTTAATATATATTCTTCATCCAATATATATATATATATATATATATAAGAGAGAGAGAGAGGATCATGAAGAAAGCTAGATATAAATGCAAAAACTACAAAAAAACCTAAAAAACACACCAATTTTTTATTAAAATTCGCTATTTATTATATGTAAAAATAATTTGTTTTTAAAAAAAAAATAGTAGTACACATATGCATTATATGTGTATGTTGCACATGCAATTTAGCCTTAGGGTATAGGTTTTGGGTTTAGTTTAACTTTCAGGTTTAGCTTTTTGAGGGGGGGGGGGGGGGGTTAGGTTTTTGGGGCGTGAGGGTGGGGGGTTGCGTTTTAGGTTTTTGCGTGGGGGTTTTAGGTTTTCGGGGGGGGGGGGGGGGGGTGGCGGTGTCAGGGTGGATTAAGGGGTTTAGGCTTTATGGTATTATTACAGATGTGCAATACTTATTTTTGTAATTTTTTTATAACTAAAAATAGCGACTTTTAAGAAAAAAAATCGAAAAAAAAAATTGTGTGTTTTATAGGCTTTTTAGTTAGTTTTTTTTTTTTGTTTTGTCATTAAACTAGTTTTCTCTTGATCAATCCCTATATATACTTATAATTTCTCCGATTGCTTGTATCGTTATCATGTTTTGTCGGGAATTTGGTTTAGTCACGATAATATCTTTGTATCTTGTCCATGAATTTTATGTCCAATGTAGATATGTATATGTATATGTATATATATGGTGAGGTTCCTGTAAAAAGGACCTTTTTCGTGAGAAGTGTGAGAAGACAAAGAAATTGACATATAGGCATCATATTTTCAACTTAGGCATGATGATTTGGGTTATTTTGTCAAGAAAAACACCAAATATAACTATTTAAAATAAAATGCAACGTATTATAGGAGTAAAATTTAAAACACAACTAAAACACACTACTTAACACTTAAAACACACCACTTAACGATCTTGGCATGGTGTTTTTAAGTTTTAAGATTAGAATTCATTGGTATTGTGTCTTAAATTCTTATGTTTGGTGTTTTTCTTGCTAAAACAACCAAAACGTTATGCTCAAGTTCAAAACATGATGCCTACATGTCAATTATTATGCCTTAAATTGTTATGTTTGGTGTTTTTCACACTTCTCACAAAAAATGTCTAGATCCTAAAACTATATATATATATATATATATATATATATATATATATATATATATATATATATATATATATATATATATATATATATATATACTTTGTCACATTTTTATCCCAAGTTCATGTAGCTATATGATACTTTGTATATATTTAGGTATACTTTCCTATATCATCCTAGAATATACATGTATAAAACAAAATATATAATCACATTTCCGTAGTTTTCTAAATATATATTTTGTCCTAAGTATAGGATTCGGCTACAAAGTCTGTTTTTCTTACAAAGTGTACAAAGTCATAAAACACCACAATTTCAGCTATAAAACACACTCAAAACCCACATATAATAGAGTGAAGATCACTATAACATAATATCCAAACCCTAAAAGTCCATAAAGACTTCAAACATACCATCGTAGAACTATGAATATAAAACACAACATGATAGTCAATATAAAACATATTAATATTAGTCATTCGAGAATTAAAGCCTTATCATCCAAAACATAACACAAAATCCACAAATATGGCGTTTTAGTAATATTCACTTTGTTATTTATGGGTTTTGATATTATTATATTTTATGACTTTTTATATTTTGTAGGAAAAAATGGACTTTGTAGCCAACTCCAACCCTATATTATATATATATATTATATATATATATATATATATATATCTCCATTTTTATGTCTTGAATCCCTAATCCACCATAAGGCTATGTTAACTTATTTTTACATTAATTACATAGAATCATGCTTAGTGAAACTAATCCATTTTAATCTTGTAAATCCTTAGTAAACCATGTTTTTAATACACCTTATATTTTCATAAATTTCTGCATGGTGTCCCCTTAATGATCACTAATCCCCTTTTGATCATCATCATCATTTTTTCCAAACTCTAGATCTTTCTAAAATATACTTTTCATGTTTATCAATTTTAGAAAACAAGTTTATACCAAATTTCTTACATTTATTAGGGCAAAATTCATGAACATGAAGTTTATGTAAAACTCTATAAAAGCTAAAAATACTTTAAAATCAACTTTCAAGATCATCCTTGTTTCTTTAAAGTTCATCACAACACATTGTTTAGATATCAAGATGGATCTATATTGATTACCAACTTTGCTTGTTCATCATGTATACAAACTTTATCAACTTCAAGATCATCACAAAACACCAACATTTTCATAGATTAAATTGTTTCTTTTGAGATTTTAAGTGTTTTAACAAGGGTTTCTTCGGTGATAACTTCTACTTATATGATCTACACTATACTAAGAACGAAAATAAAGGTTTAGACGCTTACAACTAGCATAAGGTTAGGGATAATCTTTACGAAGAAAGTAAGAAGATGAAAGCTCTAAGTCTTGTTAAAACAACCTCCTTGATGATCTCCAAGCCTTGTATCACCTTTGATTTTCTTTAAATGCCTCTTATACCCTTGAAAATTTTGTTTGGACATTGAAATGTGGAGATGGTAGTAGGGATGTGAATGTCGTAAATAGAGGGAGAGGGAAAGAGAGTTCTGTGTTTTTCTTTGCTAAGTTGAAATGAGAATGATCTTGTGGTCTTTAGGTGCCTTATGTATTATCATCATAACATGCCATCCTTCATTCCATTTAGTCAACAACAACCATGCTTTCTTATCCATGAAATCTTCACAATGTGAGGGGGTGTGGAGCCACTTGGATGGCCGAAACCATGCTTATACGAGGGGGGGTGTTTGATTTGTTAAATATTTTGGACATGTGATGAAATAGGTGGATAGATATATAAGTGTTTAAGGTAAATTTTAGGTTTAGGGTACTTATGAAGTGTTAAGATGATAACTATAATTAACTAGCTCACTAGTTTAGGCTTTGGTGATTATGTGATGTTAATAAGGCGATGACTTATGCTCATGATTCAATTAGCGATCAATTACGCAAGGTTACTTGGTAATTAATGTTTAGATGATACATTTGATGGCATTTTATGATAATTACATGATCTTGTGATCGTATGCTGTTTCCATTAGTGATGTATTAGTATCGGTTTATTGGAAATTGTAATTTCCATTGCTCGGATCGGACAATTTAACACTTGTGTATTTTTTCCAGAAAAATAGAAGATATATATATATATATATATATATATATATATATATATATATTATATAGTGTGTGTGTGTGTTCCCACTTAGGGTCTTGTCTATATTTTCTACCAGACATGATAATGCCTTTTTGTATAATATCCGGGCATACCAGAACTGTCCTTACATGAGTAATGTAAACGGATAATCCACAAACAGTCTTTGAAATTGTTTTCAGGGTATCGTGACACGGCGAATACGAATATGTAAAATGCAAATGTAAATGCATTTCCTGGATATTGCTTGACTTATGGGACTTAATTATATTGTAATTAAGTCTAATGCACGTAAATGTATAGTTAACAAGTGATTCTCTTGTACAGACTTACCTTATATTTTGTTGTTTCTCACAGTGGTGGGGATTTAGGTGGTTGACTTGGGGGTATTTCGGTGGTGAATGGTAGGTGGTAGTTGTAAGCCTCGTATTTCCGTATTCCTATTTTTTAGAAAGTTCGTATTTGCATTCTATTTTAGAAATCTTACAATCTACTCCATCTCCGTTATCACAATTTGAGGCTTTAATCATAATGGAAATTCAATTTATACATATACGTGTTACATTTCATGTTTGTGTTATATACGCAGTCAATATTTAAATACGTGTTTATACGCAAAACCGAGACTTAAAATACACTTTGGATACCAAAATCAAGTTAAAATACAAGAAAATGACATATATTAAACAAGTTAAAAGTGCAAGGACTAAAAGTAAGCAAAATCAAAAGCTTTTCCACCTCCTTTCTCTCCAATCATCTTCCACCCTTCTTTAGCTAATTAGATTTCATCCTTTTCCACATCTTTTCTCCTCCAATCATCTTCCCCCCTTCTTTAGCCAATTAGATTTCACCATTTTCCACCTCTTTTCTCCTCCAATTACGTTTCACCATTCTTTAGCCAATTAGATTTCACCATTTTCCACATTCTTTGTCCTCTAATCACCTTCCATGTTCATTTAAACCCAATCACTTAACCCTCTTATAAATACCAACCCTAACACCTTCCAAACACTTGCACCACCTCCAAATCACTTCCAAGCTCTCTCAAATCTTCAAGATTTTCAACTTTGGGCAAAAAGTTCAAGAACCAAAATTGGTAACTTCGGTATTCCATCAACTCAACACTCAACAAACCCACTAAGTGAAAATTTCTTCACAAACCGTGAATACACTCGAACACCCTTTTTACGCTTTACACTTTTGGGTGCAATATGTCAACCTATCAAAAATACACGCAATCACACTTATACTTTTATGCGAACACGCAAACAATCCATCATACATGCTATAGTTATGTGATACATGATTCGTATACTTAGAACATTCTTATGTGATGCTATTTGTCATTTACTTTGTTTAAAGCCTCCCCCTTAACATGTGTAGCGCAATAGGAGTAACACACCGTCCATATTCTTGAGGTCATGTTAAGATTATTCTATTTTTGTGGTGACACGCGAGGATTGACTTGTAGATCGCATGACATGTTTACACTAATCTAGTATGCTAGCTTAACATGTGAATTTGTTTAAAAGAATTACTACTTATGTTATAATTAAACTTGTGTACTCACCAATGCTTTTGTGTTGAGCTATACTTTTAACATGTTGCAGGTTAAGGTGTTGAACATGACAAAAACTTAGTAGGGACGACATAGAAACGCATCTAGAATGCTAGATTTTATATTATAATATTGTTGAACTTGTTGTATTTGGATTTATGTTGTAATTGACTATTTGATTAATGAAATGAAACGGGTTTTGAATTTAGTATTGTCGCAAATAGTGGTATGATGTCTCGAGCAATCTATTTATGTTTGCCCCGATGATTCCCCCATCGGTTGGGGTGTGATAGTGGTGATGTTATGGAGGGTATATAATAATGGTGGGTAGTAAAGAAATGGTTGGTGGATGTTGGTGGTGGTGAATGGTGAATAATTATGACTTGGGTTATATATATATATATATATATATATATATATATATAACACACACACATACATATAAAAGTTACAAATGTTTCGTTTTACGTTTCGGTCTAAATTTTGTGAGTTAACACGGCACAACATGCATGTGTGATTCAATCTTTTTACGCCTATTATTTTACCGTTTAAAAGTCCTCGTTGCAACGTGCGGTTCCTAGACCGACTTAGTTATTTTTTTGTGTTTCAAGTTTCGCTTTATTTTTTGTGCATTAACACGTCGTAACGGTACAATGTGCGTGTCACTACTAGAAACAAAATCATTTTCTTTAAATTCATTCGAGTCTATAACATCAACAAGTTCTTTAATGATATGGAGCTTGTCGTCAATGCAGACCTCATCTGCTGGAATGATAAGTGTTTCAACCGACAAACACTTTTTGATATTTAACATATGAAATGTGTCGTGCACGCTACTAAGTTCCTCTGGCAACTTCAATTTGTACGCAACAGAACCGACCTTTGCCAAAATCTCAAATGGTTCAATATACCTTGGGTTTAGCTTTCACGCTTCCCAAATCTCGCTACACCCTTCCAAGGCGAGACTTTTAACAAAACCTTGTCTCGGACCTACAAGGATAATGGTTTACGTCGTTTATCCGTGTAGCTTTTCTGTCGGTGCCGAGCAGCCTTGATTTGGTCTCGGATCTGGAGTATCTTATCGGTAGTTTCCTTAGTGGTGGACCAATTAATTATTTGTCACCGGCTTCCACACAACACAATGGAGAATGGCACTTTCTTCCATATAAAGCCTCAAACGGTGCGACTTTAATACTAGTGTGATAACTGTTATCGTATGAGAACTCTACCAAAGGTAAATGAATATCCGAATTACCACCTAACTCCCTCACACAAGCATAGAGCATATCTTCCAACGTTCGGATGGTTCGTTCACTTTGGCCACCGGATTGTGGGTGAAAGGCCCTTCTTAGATCCAACCGAGATCCAAAGGCCTTTTGAAATGATTGCCAAATCCTTGATATGAATCGACCATCTCTGTCCGAGATAATAGAAACGCACACTCCATGTCATGCCACTATCTCCATGATATATATATTTCTGCTAACTTTTCTATGCTATCTTTCTCGCGAATCGGTAAAAAGTGCACGGACTTTGTTAAACGATCAACAATTACCCAAATCATCTCATTTCCTATAAATGTCTTAGGTAACTTTGTAATAAAGTCCATGGATATTTGTTCCCATTCCCACACGGGAACTTCTGGTTGTTGCAATAAGCTAGACGACTTTTGGTATTCGGCTTAACTTGCGCGCATGTTAAACATTTTCCAACGTAAGTCGCGATATCACCCTTAAGGTTAGGCCTCCAGTAATATCATTTCAAATCATGGTACATTTTATCCGTTCTAGGATAGATGAGTACTTGGACTTAGACATGTACAAATCGTTTTTTTCATTTTAAAACCAGTTCGGTTTTTCACCAAACCGGTTAATCTCAGTCAAAGTAAAAATTGGTTCCGGTTTTTAACTGGTTTTTATGTTCTAATACTGTAATTGATCATAACCGATTTTATAATCGGTTATTGAATAGCCGGTTTTTATAACCGATTAGAAATTCTGAAAAAAACTAGTCAAAAACCGGTTCTGCCGAAGCGATTTATTGAGCTGTAGAATGTTGTTTTCCGGTTTTTTACATGTTTTTTTTAGCTGTAAATGCTGTTTTTTTCTTATTTGCTGAAAAAACATAATTTTTTAAACATAACTTAAAATATAATATCATTTAAAGTGGAACAAACGTTTTGACATAACAAAGAAAATACATAAATTAAAATACTAATCTGCAATATATATATATATATGTGTGTGTGTGTGTTAGGATCTGAGTTTGAAACTGTTATGAAAGTTATAAAGATAAAAAATGAAAGATGATAAATCAGATGAACATGCAGCGGAATGATGAACTTTAATTCATAACAATTGAGAGATTGTTTTATTGTCATGCTTTCATAATTATAGTTACTTGCATATAACTCACAATCTCCTCCTCAGCCTAAGATCACTGATTTGTTCACACAGAATGTAAGAAAATGTTAGATTGATAAATGATGAAAAGTGATCAAATAGAACAGTACAGGCACTGTTCTATTTATACTAGAATCCTAATCACTGAGAATCTTATGATGATGTCAGCATGAAAGCAACACTTAACAAAATTAACAAACCAAAAATATCTTCTAAGCTAACCATTGCTATAACTAAGCATTACAAAGACTGATAGTAAAACACTGATGAGACATACTCTGTTGGTATTCAGCAGAGCTTTGCCTTGGTAGACCTTTAGCTTTAGTCTTCAGTAGAGCTTTGCCTTCGTAGACCTTTAGCTTTAATCTTCAACAGAGCTTTGCCTTGGCATACCTTTAGCTTTAGACTTCAGCAGAGCTTTGCCTTCAATAGAGTTTTGCTATGGCAGACCTTTGACATTTAGTCTTCAGTAGAGCTTGAATCGGGCAGATGTTATATTATTATCAGGATCAGAGGTTGTAGTATATTTTGGCTTTTTATTATTGTTCTTTTGTAATGTTGAATTCCAACAATCTCCCCCTAGAACAAATAATGCCAAAACAAAAACTTTACTACTGATTTTTACTCCTCATCAATGATTCCCTTATTTGTCCTTTGAACTGAAGTTTAAAGTCCAGGGCAATCATATCATCTACATCCCTTTCAAGTTCAAGATTCAGCAAGTCTTGGAGGTCAGCTGCATCCAGACCATATGCTCCTCCATTTTTATCTTTTGTACTCTACCATCTGACCTTAGAAGTGTCAATTCATGGGTGTCTATGGAAGACTTCCATTTTAGAATTTTTGAGTCAGATGGTTTTCTTGGGAGTAGGGTTATTTGTGATGAGTTGGGTGAGATAGGTCTGCTTACAAGTGTAGAAAGTGTGGCTCTAAGCTTATCACTTGCAGCATCTATGTGGTACATAATGGATTCTTTAGCCCCTATTTTCTTAGTTCTTCATGCATCCTTTGATCCTCTTCTTCCATTTGCTTTTGCCTCTTTGCTTGAATTAAGGCAATGGTGGGTAAGCTAGAGGTTAAAGTTGATCTTTTTAGGAGCATGGGTCCGTTGAGGAGTAGTGGTTGGTTGAGAATAGATTGGCTTTCTTCGGACAAAAGGATCTTTCTTTCTTAGCTCTTCCAATCTTCTGTAGGTATCGATCACTTTAGACTCTAACCATCTAGCAATTTGCCTTGTTTTTCCATATAGAGCATCAACAAGTTCGGCTTTCATTCTTTTAATCTTTAGAGCATGGTCTTCGCTTTCAAGTTTAGCCTTTTTCCAAGTAGGAGGAGTAGGCTTCTTGGAAGGATCCTTGAGCATTGTATGAATTCTTTCAATTTCTTCTTTTAGCTCATTTGCCGACCAGTATTTAAATTGACCCCTTGTTGCTTTGTAAGGCATGAACTTCATAAACTGATCAAGATAATCTTGCTTTAGCTCTGGATCATCAGAAGTTGGATTCTTAGACATAAATTTACTCAACTCCTTAGCAAATTCTTCAATGTTTCTCACTTTGCTCAGTTGAAATTGCAAGGAGATTTATAAAGCCCTGTCATCTTTATCTTTTGATTTTTCTTTTGCAATGGTTGCGCAGCTTGTTCTAGCGAGTTCTTAGGCTTTCGATACCTCAGCAAGAATGAAAATTATCTCTATTTCGGATCCTCTATGTTGTAAAAAGCTTCTATCTCTCCTTTAACAAAAAAAAAGTTCCTAAAGGTATAGTGCACCCATCGGAAGGAATGAAGATGATAAATGCATGGGTGGAAATCGGATTTCTAGATATGGAAGTGATGAGGATGGTTGTGAAGTGGATTGTGATAATGCAGGGAGTGGTGATTGACTCTCTTCGCCATCATCATCAACAACAAAAGTTTTCCTTTTGCGTTCGAATTTAAGTTTCGGAGATGGTGGATGTGTAGGAATTCGAAGTGGTGTGGATATGGGTTCGGTTAATGTTGGAAATGCGAGTGAAGCAGTGGTTTGAGGAACATCTTTTGGAACATCTGTTATTCTAGCATCTGCTGTCACAACATATGTCCTAACATCTGTTGGGGTTATCGTGACAGAGGATACAATGATAGTAGCTTCAGCAGTGGTTGTAGAAGAGATGAGAGTCGGTTGTCTTGCGTTTCTTGTTGACTTTCTTTGACTTGAATTATCAACCTTTTTTTTCCAACTGCTTAGCTTTTTCTTCTTCAATGAGCATCAAAGCTTTAGCTTCAACTGTATCTTGTCTTTGCTGCTTTTCATTAGCAATCCTTTTAGCTTCTTTATTAGGTCTCATCAATTCCTTTTCCCAAAGTAGCTTCAAATGCTTCAACAGTGGTTGAAGTGGGTGGTCTTTGATGGCTTTAATGTCGGCTTATGAATCTTTATATTGAGCCTCGAGCATATTGCGGATCAACTTTATATGGGTTTCATACTGAATATCTGCCAGTTGTCTCTGAGCTAGGATGATTGGTTGAACAACTTTCCATAGCTCATCAGCATTTTGAGTTGGAGAAGGTTGAGGTTGAGAATTTTGAAGCACTTGTTTCATCAATAGATGATTCCATGGTATTGATTCTCTACGCCAATTCTTGATATTGTAATTTGTCACCTAACTGAATAGGATCATCTAAATTCCTACCAGAGGTAGTTGTATTTGGAACATCAACATGAGGAATTTCAATGTTTTAAGAACCAAATGCCCCTTGTTCTTGGTAATGTGGACTTCCAACTGGTTTAGAGGATACAATTGTAGCCTCAACAGTTGTTGCCTTCTAACCACTGTCCAACTAAGCCACTGTTGTATGTGGTTACTTCACTTGAACTACCACCAAGAGTTACATGTAACTCATGGGGTGTAGCCTCCTCAACTGTTTTTGGGTTAGCTAATTGATATTTCTTGTGTGGTGACATGGGGCTGAAAAAAGGAAAGAGAGGGATGGGGTTTCTCTCGCTTTTGACATAGTGGGCCCCTGGTGGGTGGCTCGCACGACGGGCTATTAGCTCAGTGATAGAGCGCGCCCTGATAATTGCATCGTTATGCTGGGCACTAGTAGGTTTTTCGGAAAACTCTATTTATTCCGTTGTAATGATGAAGGGAAACTCTAAGTGATAGGTGAGTGAGAGGGACTGCTTGTAATCTGAGTTTTCTCAATAGCTTGAAACAGGGGTAAAATGTGGCAGGAATTGACAGGTGGGTAGTGGAGTAGAAAGAGACATAGCCATGGGAGAGCGGCTTGAAAACAGATCTTCAAGTGAATCATATGCCTCATAGTGTGGCTCCCCTGTGCTTACAACTTTTCCTTTTGTGAGGAAACAAGAGGAGCTTGTGATGGTGGAGATCTTTGAACCAACTACTGTGAGGAAGTAGCAGTAGTGGTTGTTAGTGACTTTGGTGTTGTCACAGGTAAAACAACTGGGATTTCATCTTCCAGAGTTACCTTTTTGGGGTGTTTGGTGGGCATCTTGATTTAGTGGGTATCTTTTTGGGGTTTTCAGGTGGTGGCTGCACAACATTGGATGTAGTGCCATGTTCACCAGGAGCAGTGGGCTCAGTAACAGAGGAAGGATTAGTGGATGTTGTAGTAGTTAAAATTTTCTTAGTCTCTTTTACTTTTGTTTTTAAAACCCTCGGTTTTTGAGTTGAGAGTCTAGTAAAAGTTTCATGTTTAAGGCTGCCAACTTCACAAATGACACCTTGTTGAAAATCAGTTTCAGAAAGTTGTTTTTGCAAATAGAAACTCAACGACCTAGGGTGTATCAAAAAAACTCTACCCTTTTTAATATTATTAAAATTTGCAACCAAATTAGAAAACAATACCTGAGAAAAGTTAAATTTTGATTTTGTTAAAATACCATAACCCATGTACTGATATTTAAAGGTATTTCGTTAAAAGCAGTTGTTTTGGCTAACAAACATAATAAAAGTGTGTGGAAATAGAATTTCATGACAGCAAGAAATTCAGGTTTGAAAATGGTAATACCTGATAATTGACATTCATATCATCGCTCAATGAATTCAGCATGTAAATCTTTCTTTAGGAAAGAAGTGGGTCATCGAGGTCGTTAAGACCAAATGTGGTGGAGATAGTAGATGGAGAGATTTGAACAAGTAACTATCCAATCTTTGAAGTGATGGAAAAAGGTGTTTTGTTTTGAACCTTGAGTTCAGCATCTACCCAAAATTGGCGAAGGGTGTCGAGATAAATCGAGAGCCTTGGCCAGTAACACATCTTTGTGTGATGATGTTTGTAGAACATCAATCATGGAGTGAAACGCAGTGTCATTATTGGTTTTTTTTTTTAATATTGGAAGGGTTTGGAAGAAGATGAGAGTAATGGATATTTTTATGGAGAAGTTTTGTAATCAAAACGACAACTGGAACTTTGTTTGGATGAAACAGGGTTTATAAAGTGAAAAGTTAATGCTGACGTGGCAGCGGTTTCCAAAAGATCCGATGGCTAACATCTATGCACATGATTACTCTGTTGGATAATGGAAGACAGTTGTTTGGAAACCTCTGCTGGATACCAACAATGGTTCTGAACAGAGGAATGATCAGTGGTGATTTTACACTATCAGATGATAGATTATTAGTGGATTGGGAAAATAATGGTTCCACCAACAGTGGATGTAGGACAGAGAATACACTTTTAGCAACGGATAGATTGTCATGCCAAGCAGAGGTTTGGAGAAACAGTGGTTATGAACAGACATTAGAGATTTATTGAAAATTTTCAATTTTAGCTATTTTTAAGGATGAACTTTTTGACCTTCTGAAAACATTTTGATGCTAGTTATTCATGGAACACAAATGCTTGTTTTTATTCGATGTTTAGCATACCAATCCTAGAGATTAGACTTTCAAAGGTAGATGTATCTAATGCTTTTGTTAGAACATCTGCCAGTTGATCTTTAGTTGGAACATGATGCAGAGAAATCAAACCTTTTTCTTAGCAATCCCTCACAAAGTGATGTTTGATGTCAATGTGTTTTGTGGTAGAATGAGATACTGGATTTTTGATGATGTTTTCAGCTGCTTGACTATCTAACATGAGAGGATTCTTTAAAGCAGTTACACCAAATCCAATAGTTGATTTTGAAGCCATAGAAGCTGAGCAGTGCAGCTTGAAGCAGTAATATACTCAGCCTCAGCTGTGGTTGTTGAGACTGCAACTTGCTTTTTGCTTTGCCAAGATACTAAGCAATTGCCTAGAAATTGACATCCTCCTAAGGGTGACTTCCTTGTGGTGTGACATCCAGCAAAATCATTGTCTGAGTAACCTGAAAGCTCAATATTTCCATTAGCTGGATACTAGATACCAAGTGTGGGAGTACCTTTTTTGTATCTGAAGATCCTTTTTACAACAATGAGATTGGACTTCCTATGTGCTGATTGGGATCTGGCACAAACACATGTTGCATACATGATTTCTGGCCTTAATGTAGTTAGGTACTATAAAGAACATATCATGCTTCTATAAAGAGTTTGATCAACAAAGTCATCTATGTCATCTACAGTGACAAGCTTTGTGGTTGCCATGGTTGTGCTACATGGTTTACAATCATTCATATCAAATTTTGTAAGTAGTTCTTTGACATACTTACTTTGATGAATGAAAGTACCATTTTGAAATTGCTTTATTTGAAGACCAAGAAAGCACTGGAGCTCAGCCATTGCACTCATTTCAAACTCTGCTTCCATGAGTTGTCTGAACTCTTCACACATGGCAGTGCATGTGGATCCAAAAATAATGTCCTCCATATAGATTTGGACAAGCATCAAATCCTTTCCTCCCCATTTAAAAAATAAAGTTTTGTCAATTTTACCCCTTGTAAAGCCAATGGATAAGAGAAAGGTGGATAGAGTTTCATACCAGGCTCTTGGTGCTTGTTTCAGGCTATACAAAGCTTTGTTAAACTTGTAGATATGATCAGAATAAAATGCATCTTCAAAGCCAAGAGGTTGACAAACATATACCTCTTCTTTGATCTTACCATACAAGAATGTACAGGAGCAAAGGTGTCATCATAGTCAGTGCCTTCTTCTTGTCTGTAACCTTGAACCACAAGCCTAGCTTTATTCTTAACACAAATACCCCTTTCATCTGTTTTGTTTTTGAAGACCCATTTTGTGCCGATTGGACATACATCCTTTGGTAATGGTACAAGTTCCCATACTTGTTGTCTTTAAAACTGAAGGAGCTCTTCTTGCATGGCTTCTACCCAACTGTTGTCTTTTAGTGCCTCTTGGTACTTGACAGGTTGTGTGAGAGATAGGAGACCAGCAAAAACACAAATGTTTTGTGAAGGGGTATAGTCCTAGAAGCCCTGCGCCAGCGCAAGAAACCATACCATCAGAACGTCACCAGATCACTTAGTAGACCTCGGGTGCCACGCAATAAGGTAAGACAGACCTAAAAGCACAGTCTTTATTAACCTCACACGAGAACAAAGAGCAAAACATCTAAACTTCATTTGACACCCTTGCGTGGAACTACGCAAGGGTATAGTTAAGCTTGAAGTAAGAAGAAACTGGACAGGTGGCAACAAATCAAGGGTATCAAAACTCTTAAGTCTGGTGCACAGACATCTTTGCGCGCAGGTAACAAAGAACTGAGCTAAAGGAATCTTTTCGGTTATAACCAACTTGACAGGTGGCAACAGATCAAGGCTCCACAACCTTGGATCTTCTAGAAGCACTTAATGGCAATCATGCAGGCCTCTATTCGGTTGTAACCGAATGTGATGTGGCAGCATCTGGGATGTCTATCTTATACCCGATGTCAACACAATCTTCATGAAGACCTAAAGAAAACCACTTTCCACATGGCTCTTCCCCAATGGTTGATCACCTTCCAATCCGTGTGCATGGATGGAGATGTAACCACTAATAATGGGAAAGATTTCATTACAACTCCGTTAAATCTTGACACCCAAATCTCTGGCTATAAATAAAAAGACTTGAGGTACAAGCTAATTCACTCACTCTTCACTACTTACACTTCGTCTTCTTCAAGTCACTGTACTTATTCTCACGCCAGATGGTGGTCATGGAGAGAACCCCCATTCTCCCCGTGGAGAGGTTAACGACGGTTTTGTATTTTGCAGTGATTTCAGACGAAGTTCTTTCCATCGACAATCAAACAAGAGATTAACCCTTGTATGCAGAAACCATGTCCACAGATCTAGATTTATTCCAATATATCTCAATTAGGTGTTTCTTCATTTTAGGATTGACTTCTAGTGAGCACCCCTTCATTTATGTTGCCAATGATAAGATCAGGTGGATGGATTTTAAGGTGGATTAGATCTCCTTTACATGGAATAATGACATTTTGAAGTGAAGGCTGCAGATGGGAATCATCTGAGCTAACATTTGTTGCCAATTTTGAAGAGCCAACATCTTTTTGAAGTGGAGGTGGAGGTATTGGAGAGAGAGGTGCGAAAACATGATGAATTTTATCCACAGTGGTTGGACCTTTATCAACAGAGGCTATAGTTGATGAGATGGTAGAGGATTGAGGATCAGCAGTAGTTGACTCAGCAGTGGTAGAGTTTTCGCAGTTGTTAAAAACATCTATTCCTCTGATTGTGTAAGTGACTTTATATTGTGGAATCACAATGTCATATCCATAGTCTTGTTGTGGAGACTGTGATGTACCTGTAGGATCAGTCTTGACAGACACAGCTTCAAAAGTGAATTTGTTTAAACTAAAAATTTCAGCAGGATTTGCTGGGGTTTTTAATGAAGAAAGTTCATTGAACTTAACATTCAAAGTCTCTTCCACACACCTAGTCCTTGAACTAAAGACTCTGTAGGCTTTAGCAGTGGTTGAGTCCCAGTTAACAACCACAGTCTACTTTGGCTGCAAAATTTGAAATTGAATCTTTTAGATTTAAAATGAAGCATGGGCAACCAAAGATTTTAAAGTATGAGATCAGTGGTTTGATCTTGAACAGAGTTTCATAAGCAGTGGATTGATGTCTGGAGTTGATCAAAACTCTGTGTTGAACATAACAAGCAGTGTTTACAGTCTCTGCCCAAAACGACAAGGGTAAACCAGAATCTACAAGCATGGTTCTAGCAGCTTCAATTAAAGTTATGTTTTTCCTTTCAACCACCCATTTTGTTCTGGTGTTCTAGGAATGTTGTACTGCCTTACAATTCCTTTTGACACACAAAACTCATCCAACTCCTTATTTTAAACTCTATGCCATTGTCACTCCTGAAAACTTTTACTGACAGGTCAAATTGCTTATCAACTTGTTTCGCAAATCCTTGCAAGATACCTGAAGTCTCATCCTTTGAGTGCAAAAAGTAAGTCCATGTAAACCTTGAAAAATCATCAACTATGACAAGACAATATTTCTTTTTACTTAGACTCATGATTTTTACAGGGCCAAACAAGTACATGTGTAACAATTGTAAGCACTGACTTGTTTTGGACTCACCAATGGGTTTGTAAGAACTTTTATATTGCTTTCCTTTTAAACAAGAAACACAATGTGATGGTGCATATTTGTGATAACAGCTTAGATTTGCTCTTTGGATGTCTTGTAATTAGTAAAATGATAAACGGTTAGCGGGTTTAGTTTTGTAATAGTTAATTAGAAGTAATTAGGCTAAACTAGACACCATATAGCATATGGTAGGCGAATTGGGCCTAGACCCAATAGCAGTCCAAATGGTGACACCCTAGCCCAGGTGCATAACCTGTCTCTATATAAAGGGAGGTTGTCATTAGGGTTAAGGTTGATAGTGCTGCTCATTCAGTTGTTTAGAGAATTACTTCAGAGAGAGAGAGAGTCTTGAATTGATTGTAAACCATTTTGTTAGATAACCAATAGAAGACAGTTTGAAAGTAATTGTGTGTGTGTTCTTGTTCGGTTTTCTGTGAAATCTGATCTAGAGGATTCCGCACTCTAGATTAGATAGATGATTCTGTGACGATCCATACAAATTAGGGGACCTACAACTGGTATCAGAGCATTCGGCTCTTGATTTTGCTCGGTTCAGAATCGTAACAGCAGAAAAAGTTAGGTTTTTGGACGTTTTGGAGGTTGGTTTGAAGTTTTGACGGCTGTTTTACGGTTTCTGCTGATGTTCTAGGGTTTTTGCAGTGATTTTGGATTAACAGCAAGGGATTTCGGATAGAAGTCTTGCATCTCGGATCAAAACTGAAGCATTTCGGATTGAAAGCTTGAATTTCGGATCAGGAAAGCTTGCATTTCGGATCAGAAAAGTGAAATTCGGATTATCAAACTTGCAATTTGGATCATCAGAGTTGAATTTCGGATTAGAAAAGTCCATCTCGGATTGAATTTCGGATCAGCAGTGTATTTCGGATTCCATTTCGGATCAGAATAGTCTATTCCGGATTCGATTTCGGATCAGAATAGTCCATTCCAGATTTCATCTCGGATCACTATTCTGAATCACCATATCGGATCAGAATACTACATTCCGGATTTCATCTCGGATCACTATTCCGAATCACCATTTTCAGATAAGCATCTCGGATCACTGTTCCGAGTTTTCATCTCGGATTGTTAATCCGAGTTACTATTCCAGATTTGGTACTATTCCGAGTTCTATAAAAAAGGTGGAAAGTTAATCAGCTGACGTAATCGGAGTTAAACGTTTTCGGACATAGAATTTGATCCATAGACAATCCTGACAAACCGGTTGCACAGTTAGACTCGAAAATTCCTAAAATAATAATCGGACAATATAAATCATTAAATTCGTATCGTCGAGACGAGTTTAACGGTATCATTTGGTTACCACCCATTTCGAACAAATTTTTAACGTTTTTAAGGAGCCGGTTCGGTAAAAATGTCGAATATGTCTATCCTAAATGAACTGTTAAGAATGGAGCACGAGGCTGGCACGACTAATAAACCTCTAAAAGTGCTGAAAGTAGAAAATTATCTTACTTGGAAGGATAGGTTTCAGTCGTTCATTGAATACCAGGATACACGGATGTGGATCTGTATTCAAGATGGATACGCTAACCCAACGCATGACTTTGAGGGCAGACAATGTGTTACTGCTTATGTGAACATGTCAGAAGCTGAAAAAAGGATGCATGAGTCTGAGAAGAAAGCCTTAGCTGCTATAAAGATGTCATTACCTGATGGCATCAAACATACATTCAAGCGTTATACTACGTCAAAGGAGATGTGGGATGCCCTAGAGAAGAGGTATGAGGGCAATACTTATGTGAAGAAAAACAAGGTTGATCTGCTGAAGAAACAATTTGCTGTGTTTAAGGCATGAGGAGTGAGTCCCTTGAAGATATTATCATGACATACTATCATCTGATGTCAGAAATGGACAATTATGACATAGAGGGATACACTAATGTGGAGATAAACGATAAGTTTCTGGATGCTTTACCTACAAAGTGGGATATTTACACGTTGATGATAAAGGGTGAAGCTGACTATGAAACTAAAGACTTGGAAGAGATTGTTGGGAAACTGAGAGCTTATGAGCTCAACATGAAGAAGAAGGAGACTGGATATGATCAGGTTCAAGATCCAGGGATTTATAAAGGGCTTACACCTTCATCTTCCAACAATGCTTTAAGTGATACTGCAACTGCGTTTCTTTATGTGAAAATGAGCAGATTGTGACAAATGCTGAGGGTAAAGTATGTTTTGTTGCTGCTTCAGGAGGCTCGTCAGGGGCAAAGAGACAACAATCAAGTAGTAATAACAGCAGTACTAGGTCTATGCCTCTGAGTGTCAAAAGTGCTGAAGATCATCTGGCATTGCTTGCTTCTTTCGTTGCTTCCTACGAGAACTACATTCAGGGAAGAATATCTGATCCTTCTACGTTTGATGAAGATTATGATCAGATTGACCCTGATGACCTAGAGGAGAAGGATTTACAATGGCAGATGGTCATGATCTTTAGAAGAGTGAAGAGGTTCATGAACAGAACGGACAGGAAGTTTGTTGAAAAAAGTGTGGGTTTTGACAAGTCTAAAGTGAACTGTTACAATTGCAGAACTACGGACATTTTGCTAGAGAATGTCAACGACCAAAAACTGAATCTCGTTCTAACTCATCCTTTCAAGATTCTCCTGGTCATGGTTCAAGCAACAGCAACGCGTCAACCAACACTGGATCAAAGGCCTGATCTCTACTGCTAGAGAGGGTTCTTATGATTGGAGCGTTCATCTGGAGGGTGATAACAATGCCTCACAGGCGTTCATGGCTGAGATAACCCTAGTTGATAATGAGGAAGTGAAGGCTGATGCTGAGGTAGAGCAAGAGAAGGTAGCTGAAAAAGCTGTTGGAAAACAGAATGCTGCAGAGAAGAAGATGGCCTCTGATTTAGCTGCTTTCATGGCTGATCTAAGCAAATCAAAAGGAGAGGTACATTCTAACTCTGGTAGTTCTATTTGTTTAAAATGTCATGAACTGCAAAGTGAAGTTGACACATTAACAAAGCAAAACCAAAGTCTGGTAAATGAGCTCTCGAACCTAAAAGAATCAAACTTTTTCGTAAAAAGAAATGAGTCATTATATTTGAAGAAAATAAAAGGTTATGAAGAAGAAATCAATATTTTAACCTGTAAGCTAAACGCAAAACTTCAAGTTATTGACTTACCTCATGATACGATGAGTGAGAAAACAAAAGAAATTTCTGAAAAATGAAAGAGTTGTCTGAAGCACAACTTAAAATTTGTGAACTTGAAAAGAAATTAAATCAATTCAGAGATTCATCTTTTGTTATGAAACACATGATGAATGGCTTGAAGAAGAGTAATGACAAGACATATGTGGGATTCAAAGGTTTAAATGAAGTTCCACCACCTCTTGGTCATGACTATTCTTTCTTGCCAGATGAAGAAGAGCTTACAGACTTTGTGTTAACTTCACCTGGTAGTTTCACATCAGGTATGTTGATGGTTCTGAGAATGCCAAGAAGGATAATAACGGAGACACAATTTTGAAAACAAAGAATACACACCCTAAGAATCAAAAGCAATTTTTGTTAAAAAGGTTGATTTTGTTAAGGGGAGTGATATGAAGGAAGAGTTCACTGTTATTACAAAAGAGTCTAATGTGCAGTTTGCTAAGAATAAAAATAAAGAAAAATCAGAAACTAAGCAAACTAAACAAGATCCTTCAAAGGCATCATCATCATCATCATCATTCACATCATCATCATCATCACCTGATGAATCTAAGAAAAAGGCTTCAATTAAGAAGTCTTCGCTAGAAAATCACGCTTCAAATGTCACGAGAAGGGACATGTAGCTAGCTGATGTCCTACAAAAAGAATGAAGCGCAAGTTTTTGAGAGAAAGAGAGAAAAATCACCAGCAAAGATTGGTGATGGTGAGCAAGAAGTTTCTAACTCACCGAAGACATCTACTACCAAGCGACATAGTGTTGCTATTGGTGTAGATAAGGCTGAAAAACGAACTCGTCAAGTTCTTCATTTTCAAAGAAATCAACAAAGATTTTAGCCTGAATCTACATTAAGCAGATATGAAAGACCTAGAGGTAGTTCACCAAGAATGAATAACTTTAATGGTTAATCCAATAATTTTATAAGTCAAGTTCAGTATCAAACTCGATACCAGAATGTTGGGAGTCAAAATTTTTATAACAATGGCTTTAGAAATTATTATCATCAAAATTCATGGAACCAAAACCAAACTTTCCAAAGGTCACAAAGTCCAAACATGTGTAGGAAACCTCAGGATCAGAGACCTAGTGGAAATTAAAAACCATTTCCATCAACAGGTCTAAGATCAAAGAATATTTTAGGAGTGGTGGATATTGGATGGATGTTCTTGTGGTTGATGAATCTGGAAGACCCAAGACCATTAAGGCTTAGGTCCCCCAATCTAACTAATTTTGTTGGGTTGTGAAGGAGCTGCTAAGGAGGATTTCAACTTGTGGTATGTTGATAGTGGCTGCTCCAGGCACATGACGGGGGATGCGAGATTGTTGACTGAGTTCGAGAATACAGATGGAGGTTATGTGAATTTTGCAGGTGCTAAAGGAGGGCACATTACAGGTCAAGGAAAAGTGACCAACGGGAAGATCACATTGGACAAAGTGAACTATGTTGAGCAGCTGAAGCACAATCTGATGAGCGTGTCTCAAGTCTGCGACAAGGGTCACTTGGTCCACTTTACAAAGTCTGAAGCTTTGGTGCTGAAACCTGGTTTTGTGATACCGGATGATTGGATGTGATGAGAGCGCCAAGGAGAAACGGCACTTATGTCATGGACATGGGTGCTAAGGATTCTTCCACTGTGGTGGCGAGTTTGCTATCAAAAGCATCTGAGGCTGAGTCATTGCTGTGGCACAGACGCATGGCCCACATCCACTACAGAAAAATGAATTATATTATAAAAACGGTTTAGTGGAATGGGTGCCAATGCAGAGGTTTCACGTGGAAGATAAATGTCTTCCATTTCAAAAGGGAAAACAGCATAAGAAACCTCATAAGTCTAAAACAGTAAATTCCATAGATCCCCTAATGAATTACTTCATATGGTTCTATTCAGTCCAGTGAACGTAAGGAGCATAGGTGGAAAGTACTATTGCTTAGTTGTCACTGATGATTACTCACAATATTCATGGGTTTTCTTTTTAGGTACAAAAGATGAGACAGCGAGATGCTGATAGATCTTTTTACAAAATCAGAGAATGTCCATGATGCATGGATCAAGAGGATAAGGAGTGATAATGGCACGGAGTTCAAGAATCAGATTTTGGATCTCTATTGTCTTCGCAAGGGAATTGAACATCAATATTCTGCTCCTTATACACCTCAACAGAATGGAGTCGCTGAGAGGAAAAATAAGATGTTGATTGAAGCTGCAAGGACTATGCTATCTGATTCAAAGCTTCCAGTTCTTTTCTGGGGAGAAGCTGTGAACGCAGCTTGTTATGTCCTGAACAAAGTTTTGACGGTTAAACGGTTTAACAAAACATGTCACGAACTATTGTTTAACCGAAAACCAAACTTAAAAGGCTTTGAACCATTTGGATTACCCTGCACCATTGTGCGAAATAAAGATAAGCAAAAATTCAGTGAGGTAGCTAACGAGGGCTACTTTCTAGGCTGTATGCCTGGAACACCGAATAAAAGGGTTTTTATTCTAAAATTAGTAAAATTGAGGTTGTGTTTAACATGGAAATCACTAGTTATTCACCTCAACAATCAACGAGTGGTCCTCCTATATTATATGATTATGATAGTTCTTTTAAATCATTTAATATTCCTAATTTTTCCAATGAAGATGAGTCTCAAGTGATCCAATTGTGATCAGTGAAGATGGAGAGTGTGACTTCATGCCTAGATCGAGTATATGGATGACAGATGCTCCAGAAACTTCTTCAAGAGCAACTCCAGAGGACTCCAATGATAGTGAGTCCGAACCTATTCAGGGGGAGGACTTCACTAATCCGTTTGCAAATACTAACATTCAGGGGGAGGTTAGATCTAATCTGGGAGATAATCTAGTTGTTGACACCATTGCTACCTCACGTGTACACAAAGATCATCCAGTTGAAAACATCATAGGTGATGCTGCTACTGCAGGTGTTCAGACAAGAAGAGGTGTGATCGAAGGTTCCTGTTTGTTTACTTCAATTCAGAAGACTGGGTTGATTCATGAGTGTTTATATAGCTGCTTTATTGCCCAAGAGGAGCCGAAGAATGTTCATATTGCTCTAAAAGACAATTGTTGGGTTGAAGCTATGCAAGAGGAACTAGCTCAGTTTAAGAAGTTGAAGGTTTGAGAGCTAGTTGACTTGCCTGAAGGAGGGAAGGAAATAGGCACCAAGAGGGGGTCTAAGTGCAAGAAGACGACCGAGGGATCGTGACAAGAAATAAGGTTTGGCTAGTGGTGAAAGGGATCAATCAGCAAGAGGGGATTGATTACAATGAAGTGTATGCACCAGTAGCAAGGTTAGAGGCAATTCGTTTGTTCCTAGCTTTGGCTTCATTCAAGGGCTTCAAAGTTTACCAACTTGACGTGAAGAGTGCGTTTCTCTACGGGAAAGTCCAAGAAGTGGTGTATGTCTCACAATCAGATGGGTTTACTAATCCAGATTATCCAGATCGAGTCTATCGACTTGATAAGGCATTGTATGGATTGCATCAGGCACCTAGGGCGTGGTATGAGACACTGTCAGCACATTTGTTAAAGAATGGTTTTGAAAGAGGTCAGATTGATAGTACACTGTTCATTAAAAGGAAGAAGGAAGACTTGCTGCTGGCACAGGTATACGTAGATGACATCATTTTTGGGTCATCTGCTAAGAACATGTGTCATGATTTCGAGGACGTAATGAAGAGCAAGTTTGAGATGAGTGTGATGGGTGAACTGTATAATTTTTTAGGTTTACAAGTTGAACAGAAGAAGGATGGGATGTTTAACATCAGACGAAGTATGTTTATGGCATTTTGTCTCGTTTCAAAATGGAGGATTGCGCTACTTTCAATACACCTATCTGCGAGAATCACAATCTTGGTCCAGATCACGAGAGTGTGGAGGATGTTGATCCAACTTAATACAGGGCAATGATTGATTATCTGATGTACTTGACTGCTTTAAGACCTGACATCATGTTCGCAGTATGTCTTTGTGCCAGATATCAAGCGAATCCAAAGGAGTCCCACATGAAAGTGGTGAGGCGGATTCTTCGTTACTTGAAGGGGAAACCTAAACTTGGGTTATGGTATCCAGCTGCTAGTGATTTGAAGTGTGTTGCTTTACTTATTCGGACTTTGGAGGATGCAAATCAACAAGGAAGTCTACCACATGTGGTTGTCAGTTCTTGAGAGGGAGGCTCGTGTCATGGAAATGCAAGAAGCAGTCTTGCGTGTCTACCTTGACGAGTGAAGCTGAATATATTACTGCAGGTAGTTGTTGCTCTCAGGTTCTCTGGATCCAACAACAGATGCGCGATTACGGTTTGAATTTCACTCGTACTCCTATTATAATAGCAATAATGCCACTATTTCAATCACCAACAATCCCGTAAAACACAATCGTACCAAACATATTGACATTCGTCATCATTTCATACGGGATTGTGCTGAAAAGAAATTAATTTAATTGCATCGAGTCGACACACTATATAACCTGGTAGATCTTTACACAAAAGCATTTGACAGGGCTCTTTTGAACATTTAGTCGAACTCAACAGGATGAGGAATCCTGCATAACCATTTTTCCTTAAAAATATTCTGTAAATAAGTTTGTTGCTTTTCAAAAGTCAAAAACATAAAAATCAGAAAATCAAAAAAGATTTTTCACTGTGTGGAAAAGAAGAAATAATAGCACATCAGCAAGTTAGGCTGTCACACTAATATTTAAAACTAAATTGCTTAAGTTTGGTAGCAGCTTCATTATGATGTACCAATAGGAAAAAAGCATGAAATAATCAACTTACCTTTGTGATACAAATATAATAGACTGTGTATGAGTGGGTAACAAATCAGTGGCGTATGGTTTTATAACCTTAAATCTTGCATTGATAGATTGCCAAAATCTGAGGTTTTAGGTCTTTATATCGTTATTTCATCCGGGGTATCAAGGTTATCCTTCTGCTGCAACCAGATATATGCTGACCTAGGCACAACCAGGATATCTTAAAAGAGCTAAAATGCCAAATCCCAAAAATTGAAGAAGCTCTCCTAGAGAGTCATTCAAATGTGCAAATTGCATTATTCGTACCAAAATTTGGTATTGGTCCTAACCCTCATTGGATATTGGTCTCTTTGCTGTATGGAAGTACTGATCTGATCACCAATTATCTAACGTTGTAAATCAAAAGGATGAATTTCAGTATACTCACCTACTACGAGGAATCTTTGTGCATACCTTGATCGCGGGGGTATGTCCTGAAGTGGGACACACTAGTACATCAGTATAAATTATCTAAACATATCACTAGGTAATGGTACTTGAAATGTTCGTGTATTTTGTTTAAGTGGATAAACAATACTGGTAATCGTCTTAAACTGCTTTTCATGAATATTGCATATAGAATTATCAAATAGTGTGAAAACAGTTTGGTGTTGCTGATATGATCTTCTTAGCCGTGATTCTCACAAAAACAGAGTGTTTATTATTTTGTTATTTATTTGTTTTCAGAAAATAAAAAAAATCAAAAAAGAATTCATTTTCTTGTAAATTCTTAATGTACGGGATATTGGTTGTTCATGGAGAAGTTGTTACCGATAGGGGGAGACGATGTTAGAAGATGAGTTCAAAATTTTCAGATCTTGCTGGTTCAGTGTGTTTACAATTTTCTGTATGTGTTTTGAGTTGAGAAGTGCTTAATCTGTGATAAAGTTTTACTATCTTTTGAATAATAATAATTTGTTTAACTTGTGTTGAAAAATTCTTATGTTTCTCGAGATGTTTGTTTTATAGTATACAAATTGTAGCAGTGTGTTGCTGAGAAGTTTGGTGAAGAGGAGTTTGCTTGGATGCATGGTAGAACCTCCTTTCTATATTGCAGTCAAAGTTGAAGAGTTTTGAAGATTGCTAAGCAACGACTAAACTGGAGTTTACTGAAACGCTAACAATTTAAAAGATTTGTCGATTGGATACATCAGCTTAGGGGGAGTCTGTTGCTGACAGAAGCTACTAAAGCTGAAGCTATCCAAAGACCAACGTTTTTCAAAGATGTTGAAGATTGCAAGAAGACTGAAGACTAAGTTATTTTATGAAGTTATTGTCAAGGGGGAGTTTGTTGGTGCATATCTGTGACAACAGCTTAGATTTGGTCTTTGGATATCTTGTAATTAGTAAATGATAAACGGTTAGCCGCTTCAGTTTTGTAATAGTTAATTAGAAGTAATTGGGCTAAACTAGACAACATATAGCATATGGTAGGCGAATTGGGCCTAGACCCAATAGCAATCCATATGGTGAAACCCTAGCCCAGGTGCATAACCTGTCTCTATATAAAGGGAGGTTGTCATTAGGGTTAAGGTTGATAGTGTTGCTCATTCAGTTGTTTAGAGAATTACTTCAGAGAGAGAGAGAGAGTCAAGAATTGATTGTAAACCATTGTGTTAGATAATCAGTAGAAGACAATCTGAAAGTAATTGTGTTAGTGTTCTTGTTCGGTTTTCTGTGACATCTGATCTAGAGGATTCCGCACTCTAGATTAGATAGACGATTATGTGACGATCCATACGAATTAGGGGACCTACACAATGTTCTACTCTTGTGAAAATTTTTTGTGGTAAGCCTCTTACAAGGCCTTGTATAGAGAGTGTGGTGATAGTTGTCAGATTTGTGTGTCCTAGTCTTCTGTGCCATAGTTTTGTCTCTTTGTTAAAGGCAGCTGAGAACAGACAGGCATCAGTCATTGGAATATCCTTCAACATATCAACCACATACACATTGCCACTCCTATGAGCAACAAGTTGTGCTTTGCTCTCAGCTATGATTTGATCAATCTTTTTAACCACTTCTGGCCAACAATCTAACATGTTTTATTAGTGAAGAATGACCCATAGCCCTTGTCACTCATTTGTGAAACACTAAGAAGATTAATTTCATATTGTCAATAAGATTGACACTTTCAAATTTGAGTTTCCCAGCCTGAACTGTTCCTGACCTAAGCACCTTTCCTTTTGAAGTATTACCAAAGGATATATCACCCCCTCCATGAGTCATGAAGTCTTTGAGAAGGGCTCTACATCCTGTCATGTGCTTGGAGCCTCCACTATCTACATACCATAAACTATCAACGCAAGTAGAAGCTTCCTTCAGAATGGTAAATAATTAGTTTAGGTAGGTTTCCAAAGCCAAAATGGCTTTGGAAGGGGTAACAAACATGTCAGTCTCAAATTTGGAAGAATGGTCAGTGGTTTGAACAGATCTTTGTAACATCTGTTGAGACCCATCTCCTACCAAATGATAGTAGCCATGAGGATGCCTATTTACTCTTGGTTTGGAGGGTTTTCTGTAACCCTCATAACTAAGAGGTACCTTTTGATAAATTGGATGGCCATATCCTCTTGGGTATTGGTTGACAGGTGGTGCATCTGTTACCTGCACCTCTCTGGGAACAGAGGTTTTGTGCAGCGCTTTGGTAACAGGTGTTTTAACGGGCACAAAGGTCTGTTTAGACTTTCCTTTTGAAGAATTAGTCTTTGAACTCTCCAGTGTTTTTTATTTATACTCATTCGTTTTTCACATCAAAGTTTTTGAGATAAACACACTCTTTAGTTTTATGATTTGCTTTATTACAAATTGTGTAGTTTGGAGAATCAATGATCACACTTGTTTTGTTAATGTCATAAGCTTTTAGAAGAAAACAGTTTTTGGTAACATGGTTCTTCTTTTCACAAAGTCACAAAACAAGTTTTTGATCTTTCCTTTCTTTTTCCCTTTTTCAGACTTTTTGTCAGCAGATGTTGTAACATCTGCTGGTAAATATGTTATGGGAATGATTATTGCCTTTAGTGCTTTGACACCTTCAATGGTTGAAAAATCCATTGGCTTGAATTTTTAAGAATGTCACATTCATCAGACCATGTGTGTTTAAATTGATATTTCTCAATCTCCTCAAAAACTGAGGATCCCTCATTTTTTTTAAAACAATTTTATTTCCATTTTTATCAGTGACGTCAATTTCTTGACCAGCCAAGTTTGTTGGAACAATTTCAACCACACTTGAATCATTTTCAGTAACATTTTTAGAAACTTGGTCATTTTTCTTGAATCCTATGCCAAATTTTATGTTACTTTTGACCTAGTTTTCTAAAAAAATCTCATAACCTTTACAGGATTCCACCCATTTTTCACAAGTGATTTAGGTGGATTCCAACTCCTCTTTGCAAACCTGATATTTTTCTATCATAGTTTGGAGTTAATCCTTGGTTATGCTGGCTTCATGTTTTAAGCTGCTGATTTCAGATTCTTTTCAAACAATTTAGCTTTTAGCGCTTTTGAAAGCTTTTCAAACTGCAATTCATCATCTAAAATCATGTTCCTAAGATTTTCATTCACCTCTTTTATGTTAACAAAAGCTATGATGCATTTATCTGAACATAGTTCTTTTAAGACTGAGGAGATAGCTTAGTAGCAGCCATCATGGCACAATCACATTCACATTCTCAAACACTAGCATCCCATGGGGTCAGACAGAGATTTCAAATCTTCTTCAACACTTTCTTTTATAACAACGGTTTCATCATAAACATTAGACACAACAGATTTAGATTCCACTTCCTCAAATTCAACACCCTCAACTATAGACTCTAATGCCATAAAGCAAAATTCATTTTGTTTCTTTTTAGTGTCAGCAATTAGAGCAAAGTTTTCATCAGTCAGATCCTCAGGCAAGCTACTCCAATCAACAAAGCCCTGAGTAAAGGAACTCTGTTGATTAACCTCTTCCTGAGTAGCAGTTTGAGTAACTTGTTGTGCAGGTTGCATTTTAACCTGAGGAGCTGGTGCTTGAACATATTGAATTTGAGGATCAGTGGTTTGAACATATTGCACATGAATAGTGGTAGCAGGGTGTGCAAAATGAGCAGTGTTTTGCATATGACGAGCAGGGGTATATTGGGAATAATGGATAGTGTTTTGAGGTCTAGGGCTAGGATGTGTGACAACTGGTCCAGTTGATTGAGACCAACGTTTTTTAGCAAAGTGTCCTAGCCAATTGTATTTATAATACTTAATTTTTGACTACTGGGTCATTTGTGCCTTTTCAATCATTGTACAATTACAAACAATTTCATATTCAATGAAACCCTGTGTTTTATTTCCGAAATTTGTATAATTATCTAAGACATTTGCACAATTTTGAACCCTCGAAAATTATTGTGGAAGTAATTCGTTAACTGACACTCAAACGCAATAAGTTTAACGCGACATACACTTCGAAACAAGGACATAAGCTACACATACCCTGAATACCCTTTACATAACTTAGATACTAGTTTTGAAGGGTTAGATATGACAAAAACACGCTTATACAAGTCTAGGGACTAATTTCGTCAAACTGTGAAAGTCTGTTGGTCCGTATTCAAGATACGAACCATGTGTATCAATTCAAATATTTTTGTATTCAATAAAATCTTGTATTTTATTGATGAGAATGCAAAATGTCAATCGTTGCACAATTTCGATAATTTTCGTGTTCGTTAAAGAGTTTTACGCATTTTTGCGAAACGCATAACGATACAATCGAACGAACCGACATCCATGACATTTTCGGGCATAATCCAAGTTACACATGTCTTAACACCTTTATATAACCTAAATATTAGGTTAAAGGGGTTAAAAATGGCAAACAAGTGAAATACAAGTCCAAGGGCCAAAAATGTCAAAAACAAATAATAAAGATTTTTGCTTCTTCACCAAGTTTGCCACCTATCTCCAATTTTTGACACCTAGCACTCATTTTGTCACACTAATTTGGTTTTAACAAATGTTAGGACATTAATCCACACTTGAGGACACTTGTCACCACCTCCTTGATCCTAAAATACTATAAATACCCATGATTCTTCAATTTTTTTCACACCACTTCAAAACACTTCAAAGCAAAGTGTGAAGTTCTTCTTTCTATCCTTCTTGGAGCTTGTTTCCAGCCTTTGGAAGGCTCCTATCTTAAGTTCCTAAAGTGTTCTTCAACACGAGTAAGTACTCTTCCTAGTTCTTTCATTAGTTAGCTATTTTGAGCTAAAAGTCGAACAGTTTGGCTTCCTGATTGACATTTGGTTCTGACCATTTTTGGTCAAGTCAAAGTTCAATTGAACTATCTAACATGATCATAATCATGAAGGTTATAATCCCTAGCGATTTCACCTTCTGATTACCACGTTTACTAGTCGACGTGACGAGTCAAAGTTTCGGTCAAAAATGTGCATGATGTGCATTTTACGACGAAACTATTTTCGGGTATCAAAACACCAAGTTTTGATACCATATCAGTTTTATAAACTTAGTTAGACATATTTTGACATGTCTAACTCGTCACATCTAGTTTAATGCTTATTTAGGGTCGTAAGTCGAGCGGTCTTGACCACCGCTTTTACTTTCGAATCCGACCCGTTTGGTCGATCTTAGGATCTGACCAAACACATATTTATGACCATGGTCATAGAGGGAATAATCTACTAAGGTTATACCTTATGGTCACGTCGTTTGGTTAGTGTTATGATAAGTTAAATCTGTGTTCTTAAAAATGACCAAAATGCCCTTTTGCGCATAATTCCATTTTAAACAAATGTAACCAAATTTTTGATATATAAACTGATGTTACAAAGTTTTCAAACATGTTTGGGCATTTAAGACTTATCATAGGGCATGTTTAACCATCCGATCATGCGTTTACGCTAATTACCCGTTAACGTAGTGTAAACTACCTTAACGAGTCATAATGGGCCAAAATCACTTAGGGTCCTTTCCAAATTAGAATGTTAAGTTTGTTAAATCTCACATGAGTTCCAACACTTGTTTGGTTTATAAGACTTCATTCTATTTGATCTCCCGTCTGTAGTCTCGACACGCTAACATATTTATCTGACACATTAGGACACGTTTGAGCTTTGTTTATTCCGTTGATCAAGTACACTTTCGCAATCCCAAGTGGGTACATAGTTCCCCTCTTTTACATTTTCTAAATGTTTTGGGGTGATTCATATGTGCCTATGATTATTTTTAAGATTTCAAAACTATATACATGGTTTATATATACAAAATGATTTCCAAAGTGAGTACATATTTCCCCTTTTTTACGTTTTGCAAATGTTTTGGGGTGACTCATATGTGCTAAATCATTTTCAAGTTTTAAAAAACAATGTCTATGGTATATATAACAATACGATTTCAATAATGTGAACAACCGTATACTATAAATCAAACATCTTGAGAAACCATAAGAATTTTTTAACACAAGTTACAAATTATTATTATTCAAGAGATTGTAAAACTGTATCATAGGTTTAGCAATTTGCAACACAAACCACACACTTAAAATTTTAAGCACACTGAACCTACACGATTTTAAAATTTTAAACTCATCGCCTAACACCGTCTCCCCCTATCGGTAACAACTACTCCATGAACAACCATATTCCGTACACTAAGATTTACAAGAAAAAGAAAATCTTTTTGGATTTTATATTTTCTGAAAGCAAATAAATAACAAAATAATAAAAACTTTGTTTTTGTGAGAATCACCGGGAAAAAGATCATATCAGCCATATCAAACTGTTTTCATACTATTAGATAATTCTATATGTAATTTTCATGAAAAGCAGTTAACGACGATTACCAGTATTGTTTATCCACTTAAACAAAATACATGAACATTTCAAGTACCATTACCTAGTGACATGTTAAAATAATTTTATACTGATATACCAGTGTGACCCACTTCTGGACATAGATTCTTCGTAGTAGGTGAGTATACCGAAATTCATCCTTTTTTTATTTGCAACGTTAGATAATTGGTGATCAGGGCAGTACTTCCGTATAACAAAGAGACCAATATCCAACGAGGGTTAGGGCTAATACCAAATTTTGGTACGATTAATGCATTTTGCACATTTGAATGACTCTCTAGGAGAGCTTCTTTAATTTCTGGGATTTGCCATTTTAGCTCTTTTAAAATATCCTGGTTGTGCCTAGGTCAGCATATATCTGGATGCAGCAGAAGGACAACCTTGATACCCCAGATGAAATAACGATATAAAGACCTAAAACCTCAGCTTTTGGCGATCTATCAACGCAAGATTTAAGGTTATAAAATCATACGCCACTGATATGTTACCTACTCATACACAGTTCGTTATGTTTATATCACCAAGGTAAGTTAATTATCTCATGCTTTTTTCCTACTTGTACATCATATGATGAAGCTGCTATCACACTTAAGCAATTTAATTGTAATTTCAATGTGACAGTCTAACTTGCTGATGTACTATCATTACTTCTTTTCCACACAGTGAAAACTCATTTTTTGATTTTCTATTTTTTGTGTTTTGATTTTTGACAAACAGTAAATTATTTACAAAATTTTATGGAAAACTAGTTATTCAGGATTCCTCATCCCGTTGAGTTCGACTAAATGTTCAAAAGGAGCCCTGTCAAATGCTTTTGCGTAAAGATCTGCCAGGTTATCTAGTGTGTCGACTCTATGTAGTTCAATTAATTTATTTTCAGCACAGTCCCATATAAAATGATGATGAATGTCAATATGTTTTGTGATACAGTGTTTTACGGGATTGTTGGTGATTGAAATAGTGGCATTATTGCCTATCATAATAGGAGTACGAGTGAAATTCAAACTTAATCGCGCATCTGCTGTTGGATCTAAAGAACCTGAGAGCAACAGCTACATGTAGCAATATATTCAGCTTCACACGTAGAAGTAGACACGCAAGACTGCTTCTTGCATTACCATGACACAATCCTCCCTCCTAAGAACTGACAACCACATGTGGTAGACTTTCTGATTGATTTGCATCCTCCAAAGTCCGAATCAGTGAAAGTAACAAACTTCAAATCACTAGCAGCTGGATACCATAACCCAAGTTTAGGTTTCCCCTTAAAGTAACGAAGAATCCGCTTCACCGCTTTCATATGTGACTCTTTTGGATTCGCTTGATATCTGGCACAAAGACACACTGCGAACATGATGTCTGGTCTTGAAGCAGTCAATTACATTGGAGAACTAATCATTGCCCTGTATTGAGTTGGATCAACATCCTCCACACTTTCATGATCTGGACCAAGATTGTGATTCTCACAAATAGTTGTGTTGAAAATAGCGCAATCCTCCATTTTGAAACGAGATAAAATGCCATATGCATACTTGTCTGATGTATAAACATCCCACCCTTCTTCTGTTCAACTTGTAAACCCAAAATGTAGGACAGTTCACCCATCACACTCATTTCGAACTTTCTCTTCATTACCTCCTCGAATTCATGACACATCTTCTCATCAGATGACCCAAAAATGATGTCATCTACCATACCTGTACCAGTAGAAAGTCTTCCTTCTTTCTTTTAATGAAAAGTGTACTGTCAATCTAACCTCTTTCAAAACCATTCTTTAACAAATGTGCTGATGGTGTCTCATACCACGCCCTAGGTAGCTGATGCAATCCATACAATGCCTTATCAAGTCGATAGACTCGATCTGGATAATCTGGATCAGTAAACCCATCTGGTTGTGAGACATACACCCTTTCTTGGACTTTCCCGTAAAGAAACGCACTCTTCACATCAAGTTGGCAAACTTTGAGGCCCTTGAATGAAGCCAAAGCTAGGAACAAACGAATTGCCTCCAACCTTGCTACTGGTGCATACACTTCATTGTAATCAATCCCCTCTTGCTGATTGATCCCTTTCACTACTAGCCGAACCTTATTTCTTGTCACGATCCCTCGGTCGTCTTCTTGCACTTAGACACCCACTTGGTGCCTATTTCCTTCTCTCCTTCAGGCAAGTCAACTAGCTCTCAAACCTTCAACTTCTTAAACTGAGCTAGTTCCTCTTGCATAGCTTCAACCCAACTATTATCTTTTAGAGCCATGTGAACATTCTTTGGCTCTCTTGGGCAATAAAGCAGCTATACAAACACTCATGTTTCATCCCAGTCTTCTGAATTGAAGTAATAAACAGGAACCTCCAATCACACCTCTTCTTGTCTGAACACCTGCAGCAGCATCACCTATGATGTTCTAAACTGGATGATCTTTGTTTCTGTGTGTAGTAGTAATGGTGTCAACAACTAAATTATATCCCAGATTAGATCCAATCTACCCCTGAATGTTCTTATTAGCAAACAGGTTAGTAAAGTCCTCCCCCTGAATAGGTTCAGACTCACTATCACTTGAATCATGTGGAGTTGCACTGGAGGAAGTTTCTTGAGCATCTGTCATTGATATACTCGATCTAGGCGTGAAGTCACTCTCTTCATCTTCATTGATCACAGTTTAAATCACTTGAAACTCATCTGCATTAGAAAACTCAGCAATATTAAATGATTTAAAAACACTATCATAATCATATAATATAGGAAGACCACTCGTTGATTGTTGAGGTGAATAACTAGTGATTTCCATGTTAAACACAACCTCAATTTTATCAGTTTATAGATTAAAAACCCTTTTATTTGGTATTCCAGCCATATAACCTAGAAAATAACCCTCGTCAGCTACCTCACCAATTTTTTCTTATCTTTATTTCGCACAACAATGCAGGGAAATCCAAATGGTTCAAAGCCTTTTAAGTTTAGTTTCCGTTTAAACAATAGTTCGTGACATGTTTTGTTAAACCGTTTAACTGTCAAAACTTTGTTTAGGACATAAGGAAACTGTGCTCACAACTTCTCCCCAGAAAAGAACTGGAAGCTTTGAATCAGAAAGCATAGTCCTAGCGGCTTCAATCAACGTCCTGTTTTTCCTCTCAGCGACTCCATTCTGTTGAGGTGTATAAGGAGCAGAATATTGATGTTCAATTCCCTTACGAAGACAGTAGAGATCTAGAATAAGATTCTTGAACTCCGTGCCATTATCACTCCTTATCCTCTTGATCTGTGCATCATGCACATTTTCCAATTTTGTAAAAAGATCTATCAGCTCTCTGTTGTCTCATCTTTTGTACCTAAAAAAGAAACCATGAATATCATGAGTAATCATCTGTGACAACTAAACAACAGTACTTTCCACCTATGCTCCTTACGTTCAACGGACCAACTAGATCCATATGAAGTAATTCATAAGAGGCATCTATGGAATTTACTGTTTTGGACTTGTGAGGTTTCTTATGTTGTTTTCCCTTCCGACGTGGAAGACATTTATCTTCCATGTGAAACCTCTGCACTGGCACCCTTCCACTAAACCGTTTTTTAATAATATAATACGTTTTTTGGTAGTGGATGTGGGCCATCCGTTTGTACCACATCATTGACTCAGCCTTAGATGCTTTTTATAGTAAACACGCCACCACAGTGGAAGAGTCCTTTACACCCATGTCCATGACCTAAGTGTCATTTCTCCTTGCGCCCCCATTACTATCTAATCATCCGGTATCACCAAACCAGGTTTCAACACCAAAGCTTCAGACTTAGTAAAGTGGACCGAGTGACCCTTGTCGCAGACTTGAGACACACTCATCAGATTGTGCTTCAGCTGCTCGACATAGTTCACTTTGTCCAATGTGATCTTCGCGTTGGTCACTTTTCCTCGACTTGTAATGTGCCCTCCTTTAGCACTTGCAAAATTCACATAACCTCCATCTATATTCTCAAACTCAGTCAACAACCTCGCATCCCCCATCATGTGCCTGGAGCAGCCACTATCAACATACCACAAGTTGATAATCCTCCTTATCAACTCCTACACAACCCAACAAAAATTAGTTAGATTGGGGGACCCAAGCCTTAACGGTCTTGGGTCTTCCGGATTCATCAACCACCAGAACATTCATCTAATATCCATTACTCCTAACAGGAGTCTTGGATCTCAGACCTGTTGATGGAAATGGTTTTTGATTTCCATTCGGTCTTTGGTCCTGAGGTTTCCCAAACATGTTTGGACTCTGTGACCTTTGAAAAATTTGGTTTTGCTTCCATGAATTTCGATTGTGATAATTTTGAAAGCCATTGTTATAGAAATTTCGATTTTCAACATTTTGATATCGAGTTTGATATTGACCTTGACTTCTGAAATTACTTGATTGACCATTAAAGTTATTCATTTTGGTGAACTACTTCTAGGTCTTTCATATCTGCCTGATGTAGATTCAAGCTAAAATCTTTGTTGATTTCTTTGAAAACGAAGAACTTGGTGAGTTCCTTTTTCAGCCTTATCTACAGCAATAGCAACACTCTGTCGCTTGGTAGCAGATGTCTGATTGAGTTAGAAACTTCTTGCTCACTATCACCAATCTTTGCTGGTGATTTTTCTCTCTTTCTCTCAAACACTTGTGCTTCATTCTTTTTGTTCGGACAGTAGCTAGCTACATGTCCCTTGTTGTGACATTTGAAGCACGGTCTACTACCCAAAGCCTTCCTAATTGAAGTCTCTGGTTTAGATTCATCAGGTGACGATGATGATGATGCCTGTGAAGGATCTAATATTTTTATTTTTTTGCAAACTGCACATTTAATTTTCTTGTAATAACAGTGGTCTCTTTTTTCATATCACCTCTTTAACAAAATCAATTTTTTTTCACAAAAAAATTGCTTTTTATTCTTATGGTGTGTATTCTTTGTTTTCAAAACCGCTTCTCTGTTATTATCCTTCTTGGCATTCTTAGACACATCAACATTCCCCGATGTGGAACTACTAGGTGTAGTTGACCCAAAGTATATTAGCTCTTTTTCGTCTGGCAAGAAAGAATAGTCATGACCAAGAGGTGGTGGAACTTCATTGAAACCTTTGAAGCCCACAGTTGTCTTTTCATTACTTTTCTTCAAGCCATTCATCATGTGTTTCATAACAAAAGATGAATATCTGAATTGATTCAATTTCTTTTCAAGTTCACAAATTTTCAGTTGTGCTTCTGACAACTCTTTGCATTTTTCAGAAATCTCTTTTGTTTTCCCACTCATCGTATCATGAGCTAAGTCAATAATTTGAAGTTTTTCATTTAGTTTACAGGTTAAAGTATTGATTTCTTCTTCATAACCTTTAATTTTCTTCAAATATAATGACTCATTTCTTTTTATGAAAAAGTTCAATTCTCTTACGCTCGAGAGCTCATTTACCAAACTTTGGTTTTGTTTTGTTAATGTGTCAACTTCACTTTGCAATTCACGATATTTTAAGAAAACAGAACTACCAGAGTTAGAATGTACCTCTCCTATTGATTTGCTTAGATCGGCCATGAAAGCAGAAAATCAGCAACCATCCTCTTATCTTCAGCATTCCATTCTACATCAGATTTCATGTTTTCAGTCGTCTGATCAGCCTCAACCTTTTCAGCTACAGTCTCTTGTTCGACCTCATCATCAGCGTTGACTTCTACATCATCAACTATGGCTATCTCAGCCAAGAAAGCTTGTGTGGCATTGTCATCACCTTCCAGATGAACACTCCAATCATAAGAACCTTCTCTAGCAGTAGAGATCAAGGCCTTTGATCCAGTATTAGTTAATGCATTCCTGTTGCTTGAACCATGACCAGGAAAATCTTGAAAAGATGAGTTAGAACGAGATTCAGTCTTAGGTCTTTGACATTCTCTAGCAAAGTGTCCGTAATTTTGACAATTGTAACACCTTCCAGATGTCAAAACCTACATTCTTTCCATCAAACTTTCTTCCCATCCTATTCATGAATCTCTTCAATTTTCTAGAGATCATGGCCATCTGCCATTGTAAATCCATCTCCTCAAGGTAATCAGGGTCAATCTGATCATAATCTTCATAAAAAGTAGTAGGAGATTCTTCCATGAATGTAGTTCTCATATGAAGCAACGAATGAAGCAAGCAAGGCTAGATGATTTTCAGCAGCCTTGACACTCGAGGCATAGACCTTGTACTGCTATTATTGTTGTTGGATTGTTGTCTCTTTGCCCATGACGATCCTCCTGAAGCAGCTACAAAACATACTTCACCATCAGCATTTGTCACAACTTGCTCATTTTCACATGAGAGAAACGCAGTTGTAGAATCACTTGAAGCATTATTGGAAGATGAAGATGTAAGCCCTTTATAAATTCCCGGATCCTGAACCTGATCATATCCAGTTTCCTTTTTCTTCATGTTGAGCTCATAAGCTCTCAGTTTCCCAACAACCTCTTCCAGGTCTTTATCTTCCTAGTCAGCTTTACCTTTTATCATAAGAGTATAAATATCCCATGTGGTAGGTAAAGCATATAGCAACTTATCGTTTATCTCCACATCCGTGTACCTCTCTATATCATAATTGTGCATTTCTGACATTAGATGATAGTATCTCGTGATGATATCTTCAAGGGACTCATTTCTCATGCCTTTAAAGACAGCAAATTGCTTCTTTAGCAAATCAACTTTGTTTTTCTTCACATCAGGATTGCCCTCATACCTATTCTCTAGAGCATCCCACATCTCCTTTGAAGTGGTATATCGCTTGAATGTATGTTTGATGCCATCAGGTAATGACATCTTTATAGCAGCTAAGGCCTTCTTCTCAGACTCATACATTCTCTTATCAGCCTCTGACATGTTTACATAGGAAGTGACACGTTGTCTGCCTTCAAAGTCATGAGTTGGGTTAACATACCCATCTTGAATACAGATCCACATCCGTGTGTCTTTATATTCAATGAATGACTGAAACTATCCTTCCATGTAAGGTAATTCTCTACCTTCAACATATTTGGCGGTTTGTTAGTCATGCCTGCCTCGTGCTCCATTCTCAACAATTCGTTCAAGTTTGACATATTTGACATTTTTACCGAACCGGTTCGTTAAAAACGTTAAAGATTTGTGCAAAATGTGTGATCACCTAATTACACCGTTAGACTTGTCTCGACGATATGAATCCAACGATGTATAATATCCTAAAAATCACACGAGTCTTTATGGATCAAATTATGTGTACTAAAACGTTTATCTCTGGTTACGTGAGCTGGTTATCTTTCCACCTTTGTGAGTACAACTTGGAACATTACCCAATTCGGAACAGTAACTCGGATTAACAATCCGAGATGGAAATTCAGAACAGTGATTCGAGATACCAATCCGAGATGGTGATTCAAGATGGTATCCGAGATGATGATTCGAGATAGTAACCTAGATGCTATCCGAGATGCAAATCTGAGATGATCAGAGATCAATCACCAATGATCTGAGATGCACTGTTCTGATCCGAGATGCAAGTATTCTGATCCGAGATGCTTCACTTATGATCCGAAATACAACTCAAATGATCCGAAATGCAACCTTCAGATCCGAAATGCAAGATTTCTATCTGAGATACCTTGCTGAAGATCCAAAATACCAAGTTTCTATCCGAGATGCCTTGCTGTTTATCCGAAATAGCAGCAAAAACCCTAGAACAGCCTTCAAAGTTCGAACCAGCCGTCAAAAACGTCCAAAACTCCAACTTTTCCTGCTGTTACGATTTTGAACCGAGCAAAACAAGAGCCGAATGCTCTGATACCAATTGTAGGTCCCCTAATCCGTATGGATCTTCAAAGAATCGTCTATCCAATATGGAGTGCGGAATCATCTAGACAAGATTATTACAAAAAATGAGTATGAACAGCAATCACAATGAACCTGATATTTATTGATTATTTATCACAATGATTACAATCAATCTAGATCACAAGAATTCTCTCTCAACTCTCTCTGAAGTGATTAGCTGAGCAGCCTTAACCCTAATGCAAAGCTCTCTTTATATAGAGACATGTTTGCAAATGGGCTAGGGTTTCACCACATGGGCTACAAATTAGTCTAGGCCCAATTCGCCTAACCACTCCCTATAATGTGGGTCTGGTTTAGCCCAATCACGATAACTAACTATTACAGAACTGTTTATCGTTTTACTAACAACAAGATACCAAAGACCAAATCTAAGTTGTTATCACAAATATGCACCAACACCATAACATGAATGACATTCATTAGAGTTGGCCAAGCCGACCCGTAGTATGTTATGGTACCAAAGGACTGACAATCCCATTATCGAACTATTTGTTGGTGCATATTTGTGACAACAGCTTAGATTTGGTCTTTGGATATCTTTTAATTAGTAAAATGATAAATGGTTAGCGAGTTTAGTTTTGTATTAGTGAATTAGAAGTAATTGGGCTGAACTAGATACAAAAGAGAGCATGGTAGGCGAATTGGGCCTTAAACCCATTAGCAGTCCATGTAGGAAACCCTAGCCTATGAGCATAACCTATCTCTATATATAGGGAGGTTGTGATTAGGGTTAAGGTTGCTCAGTTAGTTGTTTAGTGCTGAAAGAATTGCTTCAGAGAGATTGAGAGAAGAGTCTTGAATTGATTGTAAAACAATTGTGTTTGATAATAAATAGAAGACAGTTTAAAGGAATTGTGTTCGTGTTCTTGTTCGTGCTTTTTGTGAAATCTGATCTAGGGGATTCCGCACTCTAGATTAGATAGACGATTTTGTCAAGATCCATAAGGACTAGGGGACCTACACTATTCACTAGATTTGGTGGAACTTTGGGTAATGTCAGAAACTGTTTCTGATTAACAAATCATTTGTTGATTTGTTAGTTTAGTTTAAGAGACTCTTTGGTGGTCTATTAAAGATATCCTTTGGTGATATAGTCAACACAGGTTTGAATGTGTTCATTAAAGAACGATAAATAGTTTTCACAATTAAAAATACGATCGATTTGTTTATGACATGGACAATGGTTTATGATACGGACGATTGATTTACAACACGGACGAATGGTTTATAACACGGACAAATGGTTTATAACACGGACAAATGGTTTTGAACAATGTCACGCAATGATTTTCACTTAAAGATATAAACCATACGAAGTTTTCTTTTGCGTCAGTCTATTACAAGGTTTTTACAAAAGAAACGTTTTGGTCAAGATTCATGGCTATAAAGTTTTCACAATTAATAACACGGACGAATTGTTTATGACATGGACAATTGGTTTACAACACAGACGATTGGTTTATAACACGGACAAATGGTTTATAACACGGATAAATGGTTTTGAACAATGTTACGCAATGATTTTCACTTAAAGATATAAACCATACAAAGTTTTCTTTTGAATTAATCTATTACACGGTTTTACAAAAGAAACATTTTGGTCAAGAGTCATGGGTATAAGTTTTCACAACTCTAACCAACTTGTTTTAGTTGGTTAATTGTATTGCAATATCAAACACTTTTGATACGAGGTTTTACTTAACGACTCTTTTAGTCGGACGAGGTGTTGCAATATGTATACAAAGCCAGAAATTTGACACACTCACAAAACCTATGTACTCGCCGGTATTTTTATGCTGACTCTCTTTTCACATATGTTTCAGGAGTCAAGGCTTGATAATATGACGCATGCTTCACGTAGGAATGGACGCGGGCCTTAGTGACTTAAAACATGAAAGACAATTTATTTATGTGTTTTTCTGTGTTTATCCCAAGACAATGTAAACATATAACTTAATAAACAAAATTTTAAATTCCATGAGTTGTGAAACAATAGTTCTGTGACATGACTCCCTGAAGTTTCTGCCATGGGTTCGTTGTATTACGTAGTCAGGGTGTTACAGAAAGATTGGTATCGAAGCTTATGGTTATAGGGAATTAGGTTATTAGTAATGCTTTGACCTAGACTATAACCTTCCTAGGACCCTAACGCGAGTAATCTTGCGTTTAGATTCTTAAAACAATACCATCACCTATTCTTATGTGACTACCAAAACAAATACACAAGTTACAAATTCGTTTTAAAAATCAATCATCTATCTTTAGATGATTTATTTTGGCTTAAACCTTTTAAATTTTCAAAATCCCGTCAAAGTTTGGGTTTTATTAATGTGAACACGTGCAATCTGGAAGGGTGGATGCATGTACCCTGAGTTTTCTGTCTAAGGCTAGAGTGTTCGTACAAATCCATGTTATCGGACCAGTCACTCTTACCTGGGAACTCTTGGGGTGAGTGTCCAATTATAGGCTAAAACATGTCTTCGCGGTACATTATAAAGATCCATTTACTTTGAATAGTCACCGTGTGTCGTTTGTTTGTTTTTAAGTAATGAACGAATGACCACCATCCTTATATTTCGTCGATATTTTTAACATCTCTCTTGATTATCCAATGTCAATCTCACATATTTTCCTCATGTTTTCTTCTAGAATGCCTCCTCGACGTAATACAACTAAAGATGCCGAAATGGCAGCTATGATCGCTCAGCAAATTGTTGTTGTACTCCCAAACCTAATGACCCAGATAAACCAAGCAAACAATAACAACAACAATGCACCCGCACCATGCAACTACAAACAATTTAACTCGGCTAAACCACTCAAATTTACTGGGTCCAAAGGAGCTATTGGACTCCTGCAGTGTTTGAGAGTCTCGAAAGCACATTTCGTCATGTTCAATGCCCCAATGAGCAAAAAGTCGAGTTTGCATCGAGTGTATTCTAGAAAAGAGCACTTACACGGTGGAATGGTGTGATGAGAGATAGGGGTGCCGATGTAGCAATGGCCCAAATGTGGGAAGAGCTTCAGCTCTGATGATGAGGGAATTATGTCCACGTCATGAACAATGGGCATTGGAAGATGAATTCCACAATCTTAAACAAGATAGTGGGGAGCATCATGCCTACACTGACCATTACGAAGAATTGAGCTTGTTTTGTCCTGCCATGGTCACCCTGTTGGATAAAGCAATTGAGAGGTACATCGATGGCCTGCCTGACCCCATTCGGGACATTGTTACTGGTAGCAACCCTACCACTGTTCGACAGGCAATTGAATTAGCTGCTACCCTGACTGAGTCTCAGGTCAAGAAGGGGAAACTGTTTCACTAGGGCGACAAGAAATAGGCAGCTAAGACCACAAGGAGAACAAAGTTGAGTCTTCCAAGAAGTCGAGGAAGTGTCAGGCTTCACAAAACTTTGCAGTTCTTGTACAACCCAACCAAAACACTCAAAACCACCTGCGAGGAAAACCCTATGCTGGTACTACACCGTGTGAAAGATTCGGTCACATAGCCAATGTTTGTCATTCGGCCTCAAAACAAGCTGTTCGGAACCCTGTTCAATCCCAAGCCAACCCTGCTAGACTCTCGTTCCCACCAAGTTCACAAGATGAGTCACTTTAGAAACAACTACCCAAAATTGGTGAACACGAATACAAATCTAGGCCATGGACGCGCATTCAACATCAATGCCAACGAGGCTCGTGCTGATAGTGAAGTCATTAATGGTACGTTCCTTGTTAACAATCATCCTGCATCTATTATTTTTTATTCGGGTGCTGATAGAAGCTTTGTACCACTAGCCATTGAACCTATGCTTTCGATGCCTAGAACTAAACTAGGAAACCCCTTAACGGTGGAAATAGCTAGTGGTGAACCCCTTGTGCTTGACTATGTCATTCGTAGTTGCCAATTGAACCTGGATAACCACCTTTTTCCCATTGACCTCACACCAATGCAACTCGGGAGTTTTGACATCATCATAGGAATGGATTGGTTAACCAAACACCATGCTCAGGTGATCTGTTTCGACAAGGTTGTTCGTATACCTCTTTCTTCTAGCAAAACCTTAGAAGTTCACGGAGAGAAACTCTCTAGTAGCGTAAAACTCATGCCATGTACCCAGGCCCAAAAATACCTACGAAAGGATTGTGTAGCCTTCTTGGCACATATCATAGAGGAAAAAGGCAAGGGCAAAATTGTTCAGGACATCCCCATTGTTCGGGAATATCCTGTGGTTTTCCTGAAGAGCTACCTGGTTTACCCCCAATTCGTCATGTTGAGTTTCGTATTGACCTTGTACCTGGTGCCAACCCAATTGCCAAATCTCCTTATTGTCTTAACCGTATGAAATGCAAGAGTTGTCAAAGCTAATCCAAGAACTTTCAGACAAGGGATTCATTTGTCCGAGCTTTTCACCTTGGGGCGCTCCTGTCCTATTTGTGAAAAAGAAGGATGGATCCTTCCTTATGTGTATCGGTTATTATGAGCTCAACAAACTCAGAATTAAATATCGATATCCCCTACCTTGCATTTGATCAGCTACAAGGTACGACCTGCTTTTCAAAGATTGATCTGCGTTCTGGGTATCATCAACTTCATATACTCGAAGAAGATATTCCCAAGACTGCTTTTCGCACTCAATATGGCCATTACGAGTTCACTGTCATGCCTTTTGGTTTGACGAATGCTCCTGCCGTCTTCATGGACTCAATGAATAGGGTTTGTAAACCTTATTTAGACAAGTTCATCATTGTTTTCATCGACGACATCCTCATTTGTTCTATGTCTCGACCGATCACGAACAACATCTCCGCCTAACAATGGAACTCCTGAAGAAAGAACAACTTTACGCCAAATTCTCCAAGTGTGAATGCTGGCTAAAAGAACTTCAATTTTAGGGACACATTGTTAACGAACAAGGTATACATGTAGATCCCGCCAAAATCAGTGCGATTAGGGATTGGAGTACACCTACTACTCCTACCGAAGTTCGTTCATTTCTTGGTCTTGCTGGATACTATCAATGATCCATCGCGAACTTTTCAAAGATCGTGGTTCCCCTCACCCTTTTGACTCAGAAGAATAAACCTTTCGAGTGGGGACCCAAACAAGAGGAAGCCTTTCAAACATTAAAACAAAAACTCTATAATGCTCCCGTTTTATCTTTACCCGACGGCAATGACGATTTCGTTGTCTATTGTGACGCATCAAACCTTGGCCTTGGTTATGTTCTCATGCAAAGAGACAAAGTCATAGACTATGCGTCAAGACAATTGAAAATCCACGAGAAGAACTACACAACTCATGATCTTGAGTTAGGAGCCGTAGTTTTTACTCTGAAAATTTGGAGACACTACCTTTACAGTACGAAATGTATGGTTTTCACTGACCACAAAAGTCTCCAACACATATTCAATCAAAATGAGCTAAACATGCGACAACGGCGCTGGGGCAAACTTCTGAACGACTACAACTGCAAGATTCGCTACCATCCTGGTAAGGCGAATGTTGTGGCTGATGCGCTTAGTCGTAAGGAACGTGTAAACTTCATTGTGTTCGAGTTCAATCTGATATCCAGACACATATCCTTCAAGCACAACATACATGTGTAACCCAAAGCTTCTTGAAAAATGAGCTGCCACAAAATCTCGAACTTCAACTCGAACCAAAAGACAACGGATTACTCTACTACAAGAACCGTTTGTGATTCCTAGTCAAGACCATCTCCGCACCTTATTGATGAATGAAGCTCATAAGTCTCGTTATTCAATCCATCCTGGTGCAGACAAAATGTATAAGGATCTTCGTACCCAGTATTGGTGGTCGGGTATGAAGAAGCACATTGCCTTGTATGTGTTTAAATGTTGAACTTGTCTTAAAGTTAAGGTAGAACATCAGCGCCCATCTAGTTTACTGGAGCAACCAGAAATACCGATATGGAAGTGGGAAAACATTGTGCTAGATCTCATCACTAAACTACCACGCACACCTAGAGGTCATGATGCCATTTGGTTAATCATCGATCGTCTAACAAAGTCAGCATACTTTTTGGCAATTTGTGAGGATCTATCTGCTGACAAACTCGCCAAGATCTACGTTGATGAGATTGTATCTCGTCATGGTGTTCCTTTGAACATCATATCCGATCGAGATGCTCGATTCTCATCTCACTTTTGGAAGACCATGCAATCTGCCATGGGAAGCAAACTCAATCTAAGCACTACTTATCATCCTCAAACGGATGGATAATCTGAAAGGACAATTCAAACGCTGGAGGATATGCTTAGAGCATGTGTGATCAACTTTGGTGGTAGTTGGGATTCGCATCAACCACTGGTCGATTCTCCAACAACAATAGTTATCACGCCAGCATCAATAAGGCGCTTTTCGAAGCTCTATATGGTCGAAAATATCGTTCACCTGTCTGCTGGAATCAGGTCGATGAAGCTCAGCTCATTGGACCTGAACTCATTCACAAAACAATAGACAAAATCAAGAAAATTCGCGATAACCTTCGGACAGCTAGAAGCCGTCAAAAGATTATGCGGACAAATGAGCAAGCCCTTGGAATTCCAAGTTGTTAATCACGTCCTCGTCAAGGTATCCCCTTGGAAAGGTGTGATTAGATTTGGAAAGAAAGTAAAACGTGCACCACGATATATTAGATCAATCAAGATCGTTGAGAGAATCAGAAAGGTGGCCTACCGACTTGAGCTACGTCCTGAACTTGGGAATATTCACCCAACATTCCACGTGTCTAATTCGAAAAAATATTTAGTGGATACAATCCTCCACGTTCCCCTCGACGAAATTCACGCTGATGACACTATGCACTTTATCGAGAAACCTGTGGAGATATTGGACCGTGAAGTCAAGAAACTCAAGCGTAGATGTATACCGATAATTTAAGTTCGTTGGGAATCCAAACGTGGCCCAGAATTTACTTGGGAACAAGAGGATCAGATGAAAGCGAAATATCCACATTTGTTTTCACAAAGTTTCCTCTAATTAAATTTTTGGACGAAATTTCAAAAAGTAGGGGAGACTATGACATTTGTGCCTTTTCAATCATTGTACAATTAAAACAATTTCGTATTTAATGAAACCCTGTTTTTTATTTCCGAAATTTGTATAATTATCTAAGACGTTTGCACAATTTCAATTTCTTGCACGATTTTGAACCCTCAAAAATTTTTGTGGAAGTAATTCGTTAACTGACACTCAAACGCAATCAGTTTAACACGACGTACACTCCGAAAAAAGGACATAAGCTACACATACGCTAAACCCTTTACATAACTTAGAAATAAGTATTGAAGGGTTAGATAAGACAAAAACACGCTTATACAAGTCAGGGACTATTTTTATCAAACTACGAAACTATGTTGGTCTGTATTCAAGATACGAACTATGTGTATCAATCTAGATATTTTTGTATTCAATAAAATATTGTTTTTTTGTTAATGAGAATGCAAAACTGTCAATCATTGCACAATTTCGTTAATTTTCGTTTCGTTAAAGCGTTCTACGCTTTTTTGCAAAACGCGTAACCTACAACCGAAAGAACCGACATCCACGACATTTTCGGGCATAATCCAATTTACAAATGTCTTAACACCTTTATATAACCTAAATATTAGGTAAAGGGGCTAAAATGACAAACAAGTGAAAATACACGTCCAAGGGCCAAAAATGTCAAAAACAAATAATAAAGATTTTTGCTTTTTCACCAAGTTTGCCACCTATCTCCAATTTTTGACACCTAGCACTCATTTTTCCACACTTAATTTGTTTGACCAATGTTAGGACATTAATCCACACTTGAGGACACTTGTCACCACCTCCTTGATCCTAAAATACTATAAATACCCATGATTCTTCAATTTTTTTCACACCACTTCAAAACACTCAAAGCAAAGTGAAGCTCTTCTTTCTATCCTTCTTGGAGCTTGTTTCCAGCCTTTGGAAGGCTCCTATCTTAAGTTCCGAAAGTGTTCTTCAACACGAGTAATTACTCTTCCTAGTTCTTTCATTAGTTTAGCTATTTTGATCTAAAAGTCGAACAGTTTGGCTTCCTGATTGACATTTGGTTCTGACCATTTTTGGTCAAGTCAAAGTTCAACTGAACCTAGCAACATGATCATAATCAGAAGGTTATAATCCCTAGCTATTTCACCTTCTGATTACCACGTTTACTAGTCGGAGTGACGAGTCAAAGTTTCGGTAAAAATGTGCATGATGTGCATTTTACGACGAAACTATTTTCGGGTATCAAAACACCAAGTTTTATACCAAATCAGTTTTATAAACTTAGTTAGACATATTTTGACATGTCTAACTCGTCACATCTAGTTTAATGCTTATTTAGGGTCGTAAGTCGAGCGGTCTTGACCACCGCTTTGACTTTCGAATCCGACCCGTTTGGTCGATCTTAGGATCCGATCCGAAACACATATTTGTGACCATAGTTGTAGAGGGAATAAACTACTGAGGTTATACCTTATGTTCACGTCGTTTGGTTAATGTTATGATAAGTTATTTCTATGTTCTTAAAAAAATGACCAAAATGCCCTTTTGACGCATAAATCCATTTTTAACAAATGTAACCAAATTTTTGACATATAAACTGATGTTATAACATTTTCAAACATGTTTGGTCATTTAAGACTTATCATAGGACATGTTTAACCATATGATCACGCGTTTATGCTAATGACCCGTTAACGTAGTGTAAACTACCTTAATGAGTCATAATGGGTCAAAAGCACTTAGGATCCTTTCCAAATTAGAATGTTAAGTTTGTTAAACCATATCACATAAGTTCCAACACTAGTTTGGTTTATAAGACTTCATTCTATCTGATCTCCTGTTTGTAGTCCCGACACGCTAACATATTTATCTAACACATTAGGACACGTTTGAGTTTTGTTTATTCCGTTGATCAAGAACACTTTCGATCCTAAGTGAATACATAGTTCCCCTCTTTTACATTTTTTAAATGTTTTGGGTGATTCATATGTGCCTATAATTATTTTCATGATTTCAAAACAATATACATGGTTTATATATACAAAATGATTTTCAAAGTGAGTACATAGTTCCCCTCTTTTACGTTTTGCAAATGTTTCGGAGTGACTCATATGTGCTAAATTATTTTCAAGTTTTCAAAAACAATGTCTATGGTTTATAAATAAACAATATAATTTCAATAATGTGAACAACTTGTTGATGCGTTATCGATAACACGAATGACATTCATCAGCATTGGCTGAGCCAACCCGTAGTATGTTATTGTACCATAGGACTAACAATCCCATTATCGGACTATTCACTGGATTTGGTGGAAGTTTGGGTAATGACAGAAACTATTTCTGATTAACAAATCATTTGTTGATTTGTTAGTCTAGTTAAAGAGACCCTTTGGTGCACTATTAATGATACCCTTTGGTGGTATAGTCAACATTGGTTTGAATGTGTTCATTAAAGAACGATCAAAAGTTTTCACAATTAAAAACACGGACGATTTGTTTATGACATTGATAATTGATTTATGACACGGACGATTGATTTATAACACGGCCGAATGGTTTATAACAAGGACAAATGGTTTATAACACGGACAAATGGTTTATAACACGGACAAATGATTTTGAACAATGTCACGCAATGATTTTCACTTAAAGATATAAATCATACGAAGTTTTCTTTTGAAATTACATGGTTTTTACAAAAGAAACGTTTTGGTCAAGATTCATGGCTATAAAGTTTTCACAATTAAAAACACTGACGATTTGTTTATGACATGGACAATTGGTTTATGACATGGACGATTGATTTATAACACAGACGAATGGTTTATAACACAGATAAATTGTTTATAAACGGACAAATGGTTTTTAACAATGTCACGCAATGATTTTCACTTAAAGAGATAAACCATACGAAATTTTCTTTTGAGTCAGTCTATTACAAGGATTTTACAAAAGAAACTTTTGGTCAAGATTCATGGCTATAAAGTTTTTACAACTCTAACCAATTTGTTTTAGTTGGTTAATTGTATTGCAATATCAAACACTTTTGATACGAGGTTTTCACTTAACGACTCTTGTAGTCGGACGAGGTGTTGCAATATGTATACAAAGCCAGAAATTTGACACACTCACAAAACCTATGTATTGCCGACATTTTTATGTTGACTCTCTTTTCACATATGTTTCAGGAGTCATTGCTTGATAATACGATGCATGCTTCACGTAGGAATTGACGCGGGCCTTAGTGACTTAAACATGAAAGACAATTTATTTTTGTGTTGTTTGTGTTTATCCCAAGACAATGTAAACATTTAACTTAATAAAACAAAATTTTAAATTCCCTGAGTTGTGAAACAATAGTTATGTGACATGACTCCCTGACGTTTCTACCGCGGTTCGTTGTTTTACGCGGTCGGGGGGTTACATATCCAACCCAACTTTTGTCCCCCCATGCAAGCCTGGAAATTTTCTATCAGTTCTCTTGTAATATTTGTTAGCCCTAACACTTAATAGAGCCAACTGGTGAAAAATGTCCATCTCTTCCAAATATGAAGGATCAAAGTGTTGTAGGTCATTCAACTCAAAGCATAAGTTATCAGAAGTTTGGGTTTCCCCATTAGCAGCAAATGCATACTTAGGTGTGTAAGGGTCAGAGTTGAAATTACCACCAGAAATTATATCAATGAAATGATCATAACTCTGATCCTTATTACTTCGAGTAACTTCTTCTTAGCCAAACTATGTACTACCGAATGCATAGTCATCAGCCACTTTTCAAGACTTTGTAGCTTCTTTTTCTGGTTCACCTCTCTCTCATAAGTGAGGAGGCTACCATGAAGCTGAGTACGACTCATTTCTTTGACCCCAACTGAATTTCTAGTTACAAAAGCAATAGTACCCCACTTGTCTGATAATGATCTAAGAAAACAACTATTTAAAGTCGAATTTGCAAGTGTAACATTTACTAGTTTAAGCTCACTAATGAGACAGCTAAATCTTTCAAATTGTTGGGTTAGTTGTAGAGGCATTAATAGGTTTATGCATTAGTATTAGTTAGGGATTGGGTTATTATAATTGTAATGGGCTTGGGAAATGCCTTGGGCCTAAGAGTTTAGGGTTTTTGAGCACTAACCCTCTAGTATATATAGTTAATGATGTATTAGGGTTTGGTGGCTCTTTGATTGTTCTTCACTTGTATTAGACATATTCCCAATTTGTATGCAAGTTGAATCTTTCCATCTTCATCTTATTTCTAAAAGTTTGTTAGTGTGATTCCGCCACCTTTCAAGCTAAGTGTGATATCGATTAGATCCGGTTTTTGGGACTAAGAATTGGTACTAGAGCCTGTTTGAACATGTTTCCAAGCTCAGATCTGATATCACACGGAATTCTGATCGCATCTGCTTCTGTTTTTATTTTCGGTTTAAGATCTCGAACCATTTCGGACTATCTCGGACTGTCTTCTTGAAGATCTCGGACCATCTTTGATTATCTTCTTGAACATCTCGGATCCAAGTATCACATATCGGATCATTTAGAATCAACGGCTTGCATCTCGAATCATCTAACCTACATCTCGGATTGATGAACATGCATCTCGAATTCATCTCGGATCATTAGTTGTCTCTATCTTCAAACCTCTAAATCATCTCGGATCATCATTCTCTCATAAAGGATACGTTCCGAGATATACTGTTGCTATCTCGGATATACTATAGCATCTCAGATCAATTATCACCATCTCGGATTCACTGTTCCAAGTCACTGTTTCAAGTCACTATTTTGAATTACTGTTTACTTCTCTGTTTGGTCTCTTCTCACTCCTTTGATGATGAATCTAAATAGTATTCTGACAGCTGCAGATCTCACCAACTCTACCTTAACGGCCATTCAGTCTCAGACTTTGGCGCTGCATCAGGAACTGGACCAGAGTATTGGAACGTAAAATTTCAAGATTGTTGTATAGAGATGATTATTTTGAATGGACTTCGCGCTTTGAGCAGTATTACAAAGCAAAGGAACCCGGATTTTGGAGGTGCTTCGTGATGGTCCCCGCACAATCATGTACGCAACTACAGATGATCCAGACACTCGAATTCCGAAACCAAAAAGTTTGTGGTCCGACAAAGATTGAAAAATCAAGGACGAAGATGCTAAGGCTATGGCAAATCTTACTATGGCACTTGGTCCTGACATCTTGATTGTTGTCAGAAACTGCACAAGTGCGAAAGAAATCTGGGATGTGCCAAAAAATCTGGGCTAAGGAAACACTGACATGAAGGCTAGCAGGGTAAACATGCTGAATCAGCAGTTTAGTTCACATCGGGGAGATTGCGGAATATCAAATCAGGAGATTCATCAAACTTATTTCACAGATGGTTAGTGCTGGAATTTCGATCACTAATAGGGGGATTAATCGCCAACTGTTGAATTCACTGCGAAAGTCCTAGGATGCCAATGATTCAATGATCAAACAAACCAAGAATTTGAATGAAGTTGCTCTTACTGAACTAATCGCCACCATCAAATCATGTGAAATAGACAGTCAGCAAAGAGAACTGAACCACAAGAACTCCATGATGGATGCAGGGGTGACCGACTCTAACACTGCCTTGATGTCTCAAGTAATCCTAATCTTATCTTTAGCCCCGTGATAAACAGTAATCCAAACGTTGTTTTCAGTCCATTGAATCAAGCACCGCTTCAACCTCAAAAGACTAACTATGTTTATGGCATGTCTCTCCCAAACAACTCAGTTGTTCCGACTACTATTATTGCTCAGCAATTACCTCAACACGCAAATGTTGTCTACAGTCCCATTAATCTCTCAGCTCCTCAAAATGTTCAATCTAAACGACCCGCTGAAAATCCCGCATTTCTGACCAAACAAAATGAAGAGAAGTTGGCTCTAGGAGCTTCCTGCTCAACAGTTTGAATGCTTTTCTAGCAGGAGATCTCTTGCCTCCTTCAGTGTTAGCTACCGATATGAATCAAGTGGTTGAAGAAGATATTGAAGAACTGGATGCTTCGTGGAATCTGGCCATGGCTGCTTTTCGAGCAGAAAAGTTTCAAAAAAGATACGGGCACCATCCATTGTCAAACATTCGCACTGGGTCAGTCAAAGATATGTTGAGATGCTACAGATGCCATGAACCCGGACACTTCAACAGAGACTGCAGGAAGACACCCGTAGGGATATGAAGCAACTGATGCTGCTGCTGCTAGGAATTCAGAAAGGTCCATGGTTCCAGTTACATCGGCTCAGATGTCAACATCAACCTCATCAAGCCAAGGAGGCTCAGGGTTGGGAAAAGCTCTAATGGTGCAAGAGAAACATGGTTTTAGCTGGGTTGATGTTGCAGCTCAAGTAGAATCTCTGAAGATTGCCAAAGTTGCTGAAAATCATCTCAAATGCTTGATGGCACAACTAAGGAGCCCAAATCTCTCTCCGAAACGGTAAACTCTCTCCTATGCTCAGAAGATTGTAAACATAAAATGGCACAAATGAGAGCTCATAATCTAAATCTCATTAGTGATTACAATAGTGCCATGTCAAAGTACATCGGTCTTCGTGATAATAATAGAATTCTCTACGAAAAGACTGTGCACTAAAGAAGGAGATAGCTCAACTTCACCAAGACATAAACCAACAGAAATGTTAGGTTCATGATTATAAAACCAAACTACATTCAAAAACTTTGGAATGCGACTTGGTAAGAGTTGAGCTAGGACTTCTCACTAGAAAGTTTCAACAATACGAATTGAATATTAAGAAATATGATACTTCCAGTGACACTGTTTACAATCTTTGCAACATACAAATGGCATACAAAGAGAACAAGGGAAAAGGGTTGGGTTATTCACAAGTCCCTCCGCCATATAATCATAAGTATTCAAGAATGCCGCTCACTTAGCAAGAATTGGAAACTTATGATAAAATGGCGTATGGCAAACCAAGTGACTACGTTCCTTGGGAACCTTTCAAGCATAAGAATACCCAATCAACTGATTTTCAAAAGCCAATAAGTTTTGTAAAAATTATAAATTAAGAGTGCACGAATGAGTCAGTCAAAAATTTAAAAGGTGAAAAGGAGTCAACAACAACTCCATCTAAAGAATTTGTGAAAACTAATTTTTCTTCTAATTCTGAAAAGGGAGTTAACTGCTTTAGTGAATGTGCAGAGTCAGTGATAGAAGAGGAGCCGTCAAAAGTGGATGATGAACCTCATCCATTGTTGCTAATGACAGAGATGTTTCTTTATGTGATAAACATGATGACTATGTTTGGAATTTTGTTCAGTCTATGGTTTTTGAGACTCAGGGTTTTTCCGATGTTGTTGAAACTAAAACTTCAAATGATATGGTTTCTGATTCAGTCCATGATTTAACTGACAGTCGAAAGGAGTCTGAGGCTTCAGTTTGAGTGATTCAGAAAACTTTTTTAGTTCTTCTAAAACCTCAACGGATACTTCAGATATTTCTAAATCTAGTGAAACTAAAAATTTTTTTGTGTTGGACTATTCGAATGTAAATTCTTGTGAACAGGAACATCTGGTAGTTCTGGGAATCAGACCGAAGATTCTAACTCATCAGATAATGAGCAAGAAGGTTACGGCAGTCAAAATATTGACAAAACTTGCTCATCATCCGGTGACCAAGAATCCACTGATTCTGAAAGCTCAGTTCCAAATGAAACCACTTCTAAAGAAACTGAAACAGTTGTTTCTGAGAGCTCAGTTTCAGAAGAAAAGGTGTCAAATGAAACTAAGACTACAGAATCCACTCCTACAAAGAAAAGAAGATCTAGAAAAACCAGAAGACAACACATAATGAAAATTCAGGAGAAAGTTTCCTCAAGTGTTGTTAATCAAAGGGAAAACCCAACTCAAAAACCAACTGAATCAAGGTTGAAGGGTAAAGCTGTCGATACTCACTCTTGTGCTGATAATTGTGAGCAGGTTTTTCTTAAATGTAAAAATGCACACAAGAAATCAGCACCTAGTGGAAAGAAGAGACCCAATCAGCTCCCAAGAATAACGCAAGCTGAATTAAGAGTCTGTTTCTCAAAAAGACAGACTTGCTTCAATTGTTGAATTCCAGGGCACATAGCTAGAAACTGTGTTCATCGTACTTTTGGGTCTTATCCGTCCAAAATTTCCATCCATCACATGGCTTCGTACCATCAACATCAAGGTCATCAAAGCCTTCTGATGGAGACTGGAATCTAGCAAAGAAAAACAATAAAAAATGTTCAAACTCAAATGGTTTCATAAATCAATACAAGAAATTAAACGCATCATCATCACATGTCTCCTCAAACAACAAAGAGTTAAAGATATGGAAACCTAAAAAGATTGCTGTATCTCAGCCAGAGCGTTCTCACTTGCCAAATCTTATATCCTCATCTTCTCAAGCATCAAAATTTTCTAACCAACCTAGATTGAAAATGATCTAGGTTCTCGTCTCCCACTAATCTTGTTATGTGTGTAGGAACGGCTTTGGAGGGTTGTTGTTAGGCTTTGGTTTAACGACAGTGGCTGTTCCAGACACATGACAGGGGACATCTCCCAGTTGAACGATATCAAATTCTTCGATGGTGGATATGTCACCTTTGCAGGGGGTGAAACGGGAAGAATTACTATGGAAGACATAGTCCGAAACGGGGTTCTCAGCTTCTCTGATGTCAATTATGTTCCTGAACTCAAACACAGTCTTCTCAGCGTCTCTCAGATATGCGAAAACAGTTTAGAGGTTTTATTTACAAAAGGTGGATGCGTGGTTCTGAAGCCCGGAATTGTCATATCAGAGGATTGGTACTTGATTGAAGCCGAACGATGGGGTAACGCTTACGTGATCTACATGAACAAAGCCCCCACTGATCAAGTTACTTGCTTATTTTCTGAAATTGCTGAACATGATGCAATGTTGTCGCATCGACGACTTGGGTATCTTAACATGAAGAATCTTAATCGACTGGAAAAGGGAGGTATGTTCAAAAATTTACCAATCAAGGATTTCATGCAGAATAAAAAATATGAGTCCTGTGCTCATGGGAGTGAAGATTATGCGTTGCGATAATGGAACGGAGTTCAAGAACGTTGAGCTGAACAATTTTTGTGCATCAAAAGGGATTGATCATCAATACAGTGCAGCTCGAACTCCTCAACAAAATGGAGTTGTAGAAAGACAAAATAGAACTCTCATTGAAGCAGCCCGCACTATGCTGATTAATTTCGGTCTTCCACTATTATTTTGGGCAGAAGCAGTGAACACAGCCTACTATGTACAAAATCATGGTCTCATCAACAAACGTCACATGAAGACACCTTATAAAATAGTTGAAGGGCAGATCCCTAGGTACAGCATTTTCTCACTTTTGGTTGTCCTTGTGTTCTCCTTATCATGGATGCTAAGGGAAAATTTGATTCAAGAGGAGATCCATGCTATTTCGTCGGCTATGCAAAGAACACTTCATATCGAGTCTACAACAAAATCAAGAAGCAGATCATGGAGACGTATTTTGTGGATTGGCTGGAAGAAAATCTGAAAGATGCACGACTTGGACCTGATTGGTTATATGACTATTCTTCCTTGTTTTAGTCTTTTAATATTCTACCTGATTTGATTGTTGATGTAGATGTCTCAAAAATGGTGATACCTATTCCAATCATAGCTGAAGATGATGTTGTCCCGATTCAAGATTCTTTCAAGAAACTTACCGTGGATCCTCCGGGATTTCATGAGGTTCCTACGGACATGCATCCTTCTTCACAAGTACGAGAACATGTTATCAGCAACATTGAATCCTCTGCATAGCAAACCACGGTTCAAAGACCTTCACCATTTCTAGAGCCGATTTTGTTAGATTGCACAGTCGATCCTCCTGTAACCCATACTGTTGCTGCATCAAATGAGGGGGAGTAATCTGGGATAGTGTTCGAAATTGCTTCTAACTTGGAATCTAATTTGCAGGCACTAGATGTGGTAATTCCCTAGCGAATTCAGAAAAATCATCCAGTTGCAACTGTTATCGGTCTTGTATCTACCGATGTTCAAACACGCAGTAGATCAGTGTTGGTGCATATTAGTGACAACAGCTTAATAGTTTAATAGTTTAGTCTTTGGATATTTTGTATTCCCACCATACTGGAGGTGCGTGGCTCATATCTTTTTATAGTGTATTTCAGAGAATAAAGGCGGCCAGGACCAACTAATCAGACACAGACTGCGGCACTTGTTGCATTGGTGAATGAATGGGACTACAACTTTTCGGTTTTCATTTTCGACAACATGAAGAGTATGTTGGAAAGTACAAAGAAGAAGGTGTTCCTGCTATATCCGAGATTTGTGCAAATGATCGTTGACAAGAAGTAACCTGAGCGGATCAAAGGCACAAACCACCTGAACCCAAAGCTGCTTGGACAGAGTTGTTTCGAAGTGGCATGCAAACAACGGGTTTCTGCTAAGGTCAAGTTTGTTGGTCGATATGAGCTGGTTAAACATGGGAAGTTCAAGGAGTTGTATCTGCACCTAAACCAGTGACTGCATTCGTAGCTGATGAGCATGATATTCAGATTACCGGAGGTCCAGGACAGCCAGAACCAGTCGTTGAAGATCTTGTTTCAGAAGAAGAAAAGGAAGAAGCAACGGCACAGGCTAAAACAGAGATAGCTGAGGAGACTGTTAGAGAAATGAATTTGATTTCTGCTGAGAACCTTGAAGCTTTACTTGCATCACTAAAGGGTGATTCTGGGATCCCTTCTCCTGGTATCATTCCTTCCGACGAAACACAGTCTGAAGATGATGGAGCAGAGAACGTCTTTGCATCTGAAGTTCCTGATCTCCCCAAGCCCTCAAGCTCAAGCACTATTCCTGATCGGATATCACAGCCAGAAAGTTCTAGTGGATTTTGTGGTGAGGCAGGCAGTTCTGGCGGTGGTTTATCTGAGTATGAAGAGGCCGCAATGAGAATGGCAGTCGAAAAGATGAAATTTATCGAGCAGTCTGATAGCGATGAGGATGAAATTGTGAATGTGGGCAAGCCGCAGTGAAGAGTAGTACTGCTGAATAAGAAAATGAATTTAAAAACGCTCAGATATCATCCTTACAAAATCAGATATCTATCAGAGACCAAGCTATTGAGCAACTTAAGGGTGATGTGAGCTTGCTGATGATAGAGATCTACGAGATGAAGGCCAAGTTACAGAAGAAGTTTGGTAGTGAATTTGCGGATAAAATGATGATCCTCAAAATGTTGCTCATCACGAACGCACAGAAGCGAAAAAGGCTACACTTGATGCAAAGTATGAAGAAGGTTTGAATGCATATCTTTCAGTTGAAAGATCAAAGAAAAGAAAGCAGCCACAGAAAAAGAATACCAACAGCAAGAAAATGCTTGTAATGAAGAACCAAGATGAAATTCCCCTCGACGAAAATTTTCAACCAAAGGATCCATCCAAAGTATCAGACCGACATGTCATGGAGATAGCATCAAGCCATTATGACAAAGTCGGAAACAAGTCAGATGTGAAATGTTGGAGATATGATCATGATAGGAACTTATGGATAGTCACGAGGGAGAGCGGCCACAGAAAATACTATCGAAGCAGACACAATTTGAATCCTGGACGAAGATTGATCTGAAAAGTCTGTTGAGAGCTCACTACTCTGACTCAGATACAAATCAACGAGGTCCTGGATGGGCATTTCATTCAAAGCTTGAACATGAAGTATCTCATAATTTCCCAACAATGAAAATTGTTGAATCATATCAGAAGAAAAGCCAAGGCGTTCGAGATCCTCATACTCACAAACGGCTTCAAAATGTTAGGCCACCGACTGAAAAAGACAAGGTCATTCCAGCTGCTCCAAAGTTTCCAAAAGGTGTGCTAAAGAATCTCTGCTATTGGGCTTATGATCCGAGAATGGCTGAAGCTGTTATTATTACAAAAGAAAAGGCATTCCGGTTGACTGATACTTTGGATTTAATTAGCTTTCATGAGGAGGAAATTCTGATGCGCACATCAAATTCAAGCAAGTGATAAATATGAATAATGTGCGAAATCTTGGACGAGTGCGGTGGCAACGGTGATACAGAACAAATTGTTTGCACATGATTAAAAAATCTGAAGCGTATGGCTATTTCTAATGCAGTATACCTAGGGGGAGATTGTAGAGGCATTAATAGGTTTATGCATTAGTATTAATTAGGGATTGGGTTATTATAATTGTAATGGGCTTGGGGAAAGGCCTTAGGCCTAAGAGTTTAGGCTTTTTGAGCACTAACCCTCTAGTATATATAGTTAATGATGTATTAGGGTTTGGTGGCTCTTTGATTGTTCTTCACTTGTATTAGACAAATTCCCAATTTGTATGCAAGTTGAATCTTTCCATTTTCATCTTATTTCTAAAAGCTTGTTAGTGTGATTCCGACACCTTTCAAGATAAGTGTGATATTGATTAGATCCGGTTTTTGGGACTAACAATAGTGACTCTCCTTTTACATGACAAAATGTTTCATATTGTTGATTTAGAACCTCTTTGTTGTTTTCAATCACTTCCTCAAACCCACCGAATTGCTCTTTCAAAGCATCCCATAATTCCTTTGCACTGTTGTAATGCAACCGGCCAACATAGATATCGTTTGGCAATGCAGGGGCCACAATGCTAAATGCCTTTGCATCTAGCTCATTTTTTTGGAAATCTTGCTCGGAATAATTTTCAGGATTCTTTAGTACTTGGACTTTAGGGTCCTCTATACTCGGTATCATTGGAACATGAGGTCCAAAAATGACCGACTTCCAATCACTTCCTCAGACCCACCGAATTGCTCTTTCAAAGCATCCCATAATTCCTTTGCACTGTTGTAATGCAACCGGCCAACATAGATATCATTTGGCAATGCAGGGGCCACAATGCTAAATGCCTTTGCATCTAGCTTGATTTTTTGGAAATCTTGCTCGGAATAATTTTCAGGATTCTTTGGTACTTGGACTTTAGGGTCCTCTATACTCGGTATCATTGGAACATGAGGTCCAAAAATGACCGACTTCCAGCAACCGGTGTTTTGCTGAGCAAGGACATGATTCATTCATCTTTGCCAGATATTATACTCAGATCTGACAAGGATCGGTGGTTTACACATGTTGCCGTGTTATGAGGATCCTGTGATGTGTGTGACATTCTGATTGTTTACAAACAGTTTTTTGTTTAAAGACTTGGAAATGTAATTAAACTCTACTTTCAATAAAAACAAACAAACCGAATTAGCAGTGAGAGTTGATCTATTCAAATCAAATTGATTGTTAAATCAAATTCGATTGACCAAGCTCTGATACCAATTGTTAGGATCTGAGTTTGAAATTGTTGTGAAAGTTCTAAACATGCAGGGGAATGATGAACTTTAATTCATACAATTGAGAGATTGTTTTCATTGTCATGCTTTCGTAACTATAATTACTTGCATATAACTCACAATTTCCCCCTCAGCCTAAGATCACTGATTTGTTCGTATAGAATGTAAGAAATGTTAGATTGATAAGTGATCAAATAGAACAATACAGGCACTGTTATATTTATATTAGAATCCTAACCACTAAGCATCTTATGATGATGTCAGCATGAAAAAAGACATTTAACAAAATTAACAAACTAACAACATCTGCTAAGCTAACCCACTGCCATAATTAAAGTACAAAGACTGATAGTAAAACACTGATGAGACATCCTCTATTGGCCTTTAGAAGAGCTTTGCCTTGGTAGACCTTTAGCTTTAGTCTTCAGCAGAGCTTTGCCTTGGCAGACCTTTAGCTTTAATCTTGGCAGACCTTGAGCTTCAGACTTCAACAGAGCTTTTCCTTCTACAAAGTTTTGCTATGGCAGACCTTTGACATTTAGTCTTCAGTAGAGCTTGACTCAGGCAGATGTTATATTATTATTATTAGGATCAGAGGTTTGACATTTAGTCTTCATAGTGTATTTTGGCTTTCTATCAACTATTCGTTTGTAGGGTTTCAATTCCAACAATATATTTTAGTGGGACTACAATACTAATATATCTTGATAACCCTCGTTTAATCTCCTTTGCCCGAACCTGAACTGGAACTATTGTGTAGGAAGTCATCGTATGTGGCTTCTTTGTAGGTCATTGGGGTCATCAATTCGCCTTTGACCTTGTCCTCATAGAATTCGCCTTCGTAATCCAATTCTCCCTTGAGCGAGCATATGTGTTGACATCTCTACCGCTTCTAAGTAATCTTTCAAGCAAATCGACATCTCAACCGCCTTTGGTGTTAGTCGAGTCCTCCTTACTGATATCACCTTACCACTAATGAAAAAGCACTTTCCAAAGCTACTGTAGAAGCTTGCACCGTTAGTAAATCTCGAGCCATTGCGGCTAAGATCATAAATTGATCTTCCTTACTTTTCCACCAAGCCAACAAATCAAAATTTTTAAATTCTTTTCAAGTCATATTTGTAGAAAGTTCGACCCATCACATCGATCGAGTTCGCTACTACTAGTGTTACCACGTTGCGTTAGACTCGACTCATCATACAATTGGTTAAAAACATACACATCTTGATCTTCCATACTTGAACCTTCGCCAAAAGCGGCATTTCTGTTTCACTCGTAAATGTGTAACGAAGTTGTACCATATTTTATACATAAACATCAAACATTTTTGAAAGTTACTCTTTGAAATGATCTTTTGCGGCTTCACCAAAGTTTGGTTCTTGAGGGGTGTTTAAATTCAACTCGTTTGCAATTTTTTCAATCAAAGACCCGGTTTCAAAAATATTAAAGCAAGGGTTTAGAGCGGCGGCACAAGTGAAAACCGCGGGTAGTTCTTTAAAATATTGTCTAAGTTTTTCCTTCATCGGTGCTACCATATCACAATATGGTTTACCTCTAATCGACAACACGCTTAATTTTAAACACATTTTAAACAAATTGTGAAGTACCAATGAACTTCCTGGATAGTAAACCTTGATAAAATATTTGTTGATGTTTTGAAAACTTGTAGCAATTGTCTAACCGTCTCAATAAGAGCCTAACCCGATGGGTGGTAAGTCGGAACCTTTCTACGACTAGAGAACATGTTATGAAATTCTATTAAACTTTCTTTTTGCAAAATAGCCTTTTAAAACATGGTGCAGGTCGAGTTCCATCTATGAGCAACATCTCAATTGGGTCCTAAGCATATTCGATCTGTTTCCTTACATGTTTTAATATATTTTGCATATCTTTGCATGTTACTATATATATCACGTAACGTTCTTTGAAAGCTTCCTTTTGTGTTTCAATAACCTTTAAACCGCCTTGAACGGCCAAATTTATACATCGACTATGGAAAAAATACCCTCACAAATCGGTTTGTATTTTAATTTTAAATGCATTACCGAAAACCGTATTGTTTGAGGTGTTATCAAAAGATATTGAAAAAACCTTTTGTTCCTATTTGTATGTTTTAATACATTTGTCGATTACTTTAAATATATTTTCACCAGTGTGAGGGTAATCGAATAATTTAAACAAAATCTTGCGTTTCATCATTTGCCACATCATGGTTCAATCCAATGGGCAGTGACACAAATATACGAGTCGAGGGAACCGTGCGGTGTGGACCAAATGTTGCTAGTCAAGTTAACACCAGTTTCTAATTTTCCAAAATAAGAAATTAATTCTAGTTTAGCATTTTTCCATAATCTTAAACTATCCCTCCTAAGAGTAGCACGACTTACATGGGTGTATCGTGGTTGGAGAGTTCTTTGAACCATCTTTGTGTAGCGTTGGTTATTGAAATGGTTGAACGGCAAAATTTCTTGGATTATAAACTTCGCCATTTCCTCCCTAGTCGTATCGAAATTGCAGGCGAACAAAGTAGCACCTTCACTTGCCATGGAAGCTTGATCACTACCGGGTTCTGTTTCAACGCCTTGCAAAGCGGTTTTTTGATGTGTTGTTTCAAGGTGGAGTTTGCGGTTTCGGCGTAAAAGTTTTGAAAATAATGAAAACGCGCTCTTTTTTACCGTTGGTCATCTCGCACAAATTGATATGTGACCAAACTTTGGGGTTTCGCTTCATTGGAATAACACGAACCAGTGTGTCGGTTGTAGACTCGCCAACGTTGAACGAATCGTGAGCACTAAAGGTTGCCATACTTTTTTTAGAACTATCGAACAAGAAAGTGAGCATTTTTTAGAGTTTTTGGAGATTAGAGAGTGGTGTGATTGAACCTAAACACCCACCACCGTTTTATATTTGTTTGGAGATAGATTTTAGACAAAAACAAAAACAAAAAAAAACTATATTTGGCCCCAAACGGTCATATTACCGTTAATAATGATTTAGCGTTTTCGGTTTTTCTAAACCAGTTTTTTTATTACCGTTACAGATTAACCGGTTTTTTATATAACCGGTTTTTTCGCCCAAATTTATAACCGCCCTGTAACCGAAGCCACAGAATATTAACTGAAACGGTTACAAAAAAAGGTTTATATTTCGATTTCGGTTGAAAAACCAGTTTTATTGTGCATCTCTACTTGGACGTATGTACTTCGTCTAGTACTAAGTCTCATAAGCCACAAATAATGGAACCCATATATGACCCATAAAATATAATGTTCCATCTTCCTTCGACTTCATTTGTTGCTCCATACCTTGTAGAGATTCTAGCTTGAGAGCTTCACGTTGTGCATCACGAATTGGGGTAGTAATGTTCATCTGAATTGTTAGTTGCAGTGCACGCACACGTAAGGTCTTGACTCGTTCTTTCCAACTTAAGGCATCGGCAACAACGTTTGCATTGTACAGATGATACTTGATCTCACAGTCGTAGTCATTCAACAATTCTACCCATCGTCGTTGGCACATATTTAATTCTTTTTGATTGAATATACGTTGAAGACTCTTGTGATCCGTGAATATGGTACATCGAGTACCATAAAGATAATGATGCCAAATTTTTAGCGCGAATACCACCGCGTCTAATTCCAAGTCGTGGGTGGTATAACTTTTTTCATGAATTTTTAATTAGTGTGATGCGTACACGATAACTTTCTCTCGTTGCATCAAGACGCAGCTTAACCCTTGATGTAACGCATCACAATAAACTGCAAAGCCATCGGTACCATCGGTAAGTGATAAGATTGACGCATCACATAATTTATCCTTGTGTAGTTGGAATGCCGCTTCTTTCTTGTCTCTCCAATTGAACTTTTTATCCTTTTGAGTTAGCGAGGTTAGGAGTTGAGCTATCTTTGAAAAATTATCCATGAATCTTCTATAATAACCCGCTAAGCCTCAAAATTGTCGCACTTTAGTTGGGATTTTTGGCGCTTCCTAATTTTTTATCACCTCGAATTTTTACGGGTCGACATGAATGCCCTTCTCGTTCACCATGTGTCTGAGAATTGTACTTCGCGAATCCAAAATTCGTACTTGGAAATTTTGCATACAACTTCTCCTTTTTCAGCAATTCAAAAATTGGTCTTAAATGTTGCTCATGCTCCTCTCTAGTTCGCGAATCTATTAATATATCGTCAATAAATAGGATTACAAACTTGTCAAAATACGGCTTGCATACGCAGTTCAGTAAATCCATAAATATCAGCAATGCATTTGTTAAGCCGAAAGGCATAATAAGAAACTTGTAATTCCCGTAACGAGTTCGGAATGCTTTCCTCTTGGATCCTTAGTTGATGATATCCAGATCTTAGAGTAGAAACTGCAACCTTGTAATTGTTCAAACAAGTCATTGATCTCGGTAAAGGATACGATTCTTGATGGTGAGCTTGTTTAGTTCTCGATAATCAATACACATCTTGAAAGTTTTGTCTTTCTTCTTCACAAAAAGAACCGGAGCTCCCCAAGGCGAGAAGCTCGGCCTAATAAAACCCTTGTCTAGTAATTCCTGAAGTTGAGTGGATAATGCTTGCATCTCCGATGGAGCTAACCGATATGGAAATTTAGCAATAGGCGCAGCTCCGAAGACTAAGCGATGCGAAACTCAACTTGTCGTTGTGACAGTAATCCTGGCAAGTCTTTAGAAAAGACTTCAGGGAATTCCTTTACAACAGGTATCTCCTCAAGTTTAGGTTCGTTTGCCTTCTTATCCACCACATGTGCTAGAAAAGCAATGCAAGTGATAATCCGCAATGGAGTTTGGTGTTTCTACGTGGACTAAGAGTGTTTCTTCGTTAGGCTAGGGGATTGGATGATCTTTTCATCACAAACCACCTCGGCTCGGTTGTCTGACAACATATCCATGCTAACTACAACACAAAAACTACCTAACTGGACATGTAGAAGATATATATTTTTCGTTCGCCTAGTTCCACGATGGACCTTTTAATGATTTCTCCCGACTCAAAAAATTTTCTGTTTACTAGCTCTATAGAATATGGAATGTCTAGCTTACTTCACTTTAAACCTCGTATATTTTAAATTCTGTAGATATAAAACTAAAATCGGCACTTGTATCAAAAAGTATGGATGCGTAATTGTTATTGATATGAAACGTACAGGTGACCACATTCTAGTCCTTGCGTGCATCTTGCGTTCAATCACAAAAGCTCTTCCTCGAGCTTGATTCGCTTTCGGGCAATCCTTCTTGAAGTTGCCTTTGTCACCACAACCAAAGCATTCTTGACCCTTTCATGTGTCATGCGTCTAACAAACTTCCATCTTGTATCCTAACCTGACACACTTTTTTCATTTTATACTATCACAAACACCTACATGGTGATACCCGCATTTGAAACATTTAGGCAACGGGCCTGCATATTTCGTTGAACCTGCATCATTTGTAACAACAAATGTGTTAGAAACTAAGTGTCTTATTTTGTAAACAAATATTGATTATCACAATAATATTACAAACTGGGAGTCATCATCAACGATTGTTTTTCATTAATCATCATAAGATTCAAATGTTTTACAAACGATTGACTCTACACTCCCCCTCAGCTGATCACATAAACAAATCAGTTCGTACAAGAGAAAATGTTAGTGTGTGTGATAAATAGATCACCAACATGTGTGATCTACTTATACAAGTACGAAATCTCTGTTCAGTGAGTGGTTGATGTCACCCTGATAGTGACATCTAAAATTCTTAACAGAAAAGATTCTCAAATATTTGCAAACATCTGAGCAACCTAATCATCTATTCTAGGTTCTACTAAGACACTATTGAAATAAAGTACTATTACATTGAGAAAAAACTATCTAAGCTATCCTCTGTTGCAGTTGTCCAAACATCTGTTTGGCCTAGCATATGTTTGGTCATCTTCATCAGACCTTTTCCTGATCAGGGCTTTGGTCTTAACAGATGCTAGACTTCAAGAGTTGCTTGTACTCTTGAACAACGGTTCCAAATCTTTATCAGATGTTAGCCATGCTCTTGAATAGATGTTCTGAATAGGTATTCAAGATTCACTATCTTTGGGAAGAGACTAGTTCAATCTTTCGCTTATTTCTTGATCAGTGGATCATGTTTTGGCTTTTGGATATCATCTGTTCTTTTGTAGGTCCAACAATCTCCCCCTAGAAAAGATGATGCCAAAACAGATGATTTTTGGATCAATTATTATTTTGTTTCTTCAACATACCTTTGACTTGAGCTTTTAAATTCTTCTCAAATCTTTCAAATAGTGAATCATCAGCATCCCTTTCAAGTGGAAGATCTAGTAGATCTTGTAGATCTTCAATTCTTGAGCTCATAAATGTTACTCATTAAAGTCTTTTGCACTTCCCCATTTGCCCTGACTATTTTCGATTCATGGTTGGCTCTATCTAAGGACCACTTAAGAATTTTTGAGGCAATGGGGTTTATTGGGAGTAATTTTATTGAAAGAGGTCAAGGGATTTGCAATCCCATGACTTGACCTATCGGATCAGCTTGATTTGCATCAGGAAGTTCATACAGAATCATGTTTTTGATCCCTTCCTTCATGATGTCTTCTTCAAATACTTTACATCCTCTGCAGACATATCCTTCTTTTTTTTTAAGATGGCTTCTCACCAATGAAGAGGCTTTACTTGCAAATGGAAGTTCAAATCTAATAGCCTTTGAATTGATAGGTAAGTCTTCATAATTTGGCTTTCTTGGGACTGAGGGATCTTTAGCTCTTAAAGCTTCAAGCTTCTTAGTTTCCATGATTGTTGGCTCATCCCATTTTGCCATTGATCATTGTGCCATATTTGGTAGCCACCATATATTCCTTATTCTTGTAAGCTCAACTGCTTTTGTGCCAACAGATTTTCTACTAAGAGTGGGCTTGATATCTGTATTGAGATCCATTATCTCAGTTTTGGCTATTTCTTCTAGAAGGGCCTCAACATACCATCCAGTGAATTGAGCTTTTGAAGCTTTATAAGACTTATTCTTCATGATGAAGTCCAGATAGTCTTCCCTTAGATCCTTTTTGAGACTAGGGTTGCTAACTGGTTCATGAGATGCCTTTTGACTGATTCTTTAGCATAATCTTAAAGTTTGTTCACTTTAATGAATTCTGCAAACATGATTTGTTGTGCCTCTTTGTCACTCTTTCCCTTGCTTTTGATAGAAGCAGTATTTTTAGCTTGTTTGATCTGTAACTCCAGGTACTCTTGTACATTGTTAGGCTTTTTATATTGTTTGAGGGAAGGGATGGTCACTTTTCTTATGTTAGTCATGGAGTAGAAAGATTCTATCACTTTAGAGACATGTTCTAACTTCAGTGGGTCAAGATTGTTGGATGGAAGTGTGGTAGGGGAGTGAATGGAAAGTGCAGTAGTAGTGGTGGTGGTTGGTTGTGAAGTAACAATGGTTGTAGTTTTGATAGGAGATGCATTAGGAGTTTCTTCAACATCTTCTTGGACAAGGAATTTAATTCTCCTGGTTCTAGTTGGTAATTTTGGTAAGGGACTTAGATGGTAACGGTGAAGGGTGTGTTTGAGTGGTTGTAACCTCTGTTGTCACTTTTGAAGTGGCAACAAATGTTTTGGAAGTGGAAGTGGTGGTGATTTGAGTAGTGGGGTGGGAGCAGTGATTTGAGTTGTGATAGGTGGAATAGTGGTTTAGATAGATACATCAGTGATTTGACTAAACTCTGTTGAAGAACCTTGGTTGTCATGGATTTCTTTTCTTTTGATGATCTCGTACACTGTGATCTGTAAGTTAGCTTCCATTGTATCCCTTCTTTTCTGCTTCTCAACTTCTTTATCAAGTTCTGCTTTTCTAGCCCTTTTGAGTGCATCAATGTCAGGCTTTTTACCAGCCTTTTTGACTAAGGACGGGAGCTTTCTTATGAAGTCTTCTATCTCCAGAACTTCTTTCACTTCTTTTGATGCATGAGCCTCCTTACGTTTGTTAGCCGCTCTCGTTCCTTTTTTAAAATTCGAATACTTTCGCTTTCCAGAACTTGTAGTTTCCACATGTGATTCCTTTTTCTCCGAACCCTTCTTCGTCAAACTTCCCATTCTAATTGTGTCCTCTATCAAGCTAACCACCAAGCTCACTGCCTGACGAATAGTGGTGGGGTGGGAGGACGTGACCATGCTCTGTATTTGGGGTGCCAATCCCCAAGTGTGGCTCTCAATTCGCTAAAATTCTAGTGTTACCAAGTATGGGACAACTCGAGACAAATCATGAAAGCGTTGAATGTACCCAGCAACGTCGGCTCCTACCATTGATAAGGTCCAGAACTCGGTTTCTACCATTTAGATTTAAGCTCTAGAACAGTATTGCTCTCTCATCATTTCTTTCAACTCCTTCCAAGTTATAGCATGTACCGCTTCATCTCCCAACGTCTGAACTTGTAAGTTTCACCATGTTAGCACCTCATCCACAAAGAAGCCAGTGGCGTACATCACTCTTTGCTCAAGAGTGCATTTGCTCATGCAGATTACTGAGTCAGGTTTCTCGGTCCAGCGTACAAAGGCCACGACACCTCCGGTGCCATCAAAGTTCATAGGTTTGCAATCAAGGAATGATATGTATGTGCAGCCTGAAATATTCGTACTCATGAATTGTTGAGGAATTTCTTGCATTTTCATGTGCAACCAAGTATTACCCCCCGTTACAGCATTTCTTCCTATTGAGTCAGTTCCTTTACCGCTTGTGCCACCCGGTACCGCCGCTATGTTCTATGCGGTTAGCCTCATATTGAGGTATAGGCTACTAATATGCGTTGTTCTATCAGCGATTCCAGCTTCGCCTTGGTTGTGGGCATGGGGTTTGTTGTGCTCTTACTGTGTTTCTCTTTTTTGGTGCCATGATCTTCTAATACGTAATATATCACGATCGATTAGACATATATTTAAATAAATATTGTCAATCTACACTAAATATAAACACATCAATCTAATAATCTCATAACAAGACCAACAACATAACCACACAACCATGAGCATAAGATTAAAATGAATCATAATAATAGTCATGTCAAACTCATCCATATAACAATCACCACTCTATGACAACATAATAATAACAACATCATGACAACCATAACAAGACAAAAGAACGTGTAGAAAAAAATACCATGTTTATATATCATTCATAACTTTTTATAATATTTTGTGAAAGAAACAAAAAGGGCTCAGAACTACATCACCCTGGCCGTACAAGCTTTAACAATACCTAAAGGTAAAAAGTTTCTTCCACATTAAGTCTTCTTGTCTTCAAGTTGTGTTCGTGTCGCAAAAGTCGGTATTTTCTTCCAAAAGAGTCTTCAAAACACAAACTAATAAGCTGGTCGGGATCGGAATCCTGATGCAGCTCGTGTCACTACAAACTCGCCCTCAAGCTCGTAGACTCTCCTAGTGAGAATCCGAACCTGAAGCTCTAAGGATAACACTCGATCATCCATGGTAGGTGTTGAGTGATGAGGTGGGAGATATGGGTCGACGTGCTGCATCGGTAGTGGAGGGTGAGATGGTCATATGGCCTCAAAATGTAGTGGGGCTGGAGAGACCGTCAATTCGGTATTTAGCCACAAATCGACTGGTATCGGTGGGTCGGGGTGGACTGGTTGTGTCGAGTCTGGAGGGACCCTCCCTCCAAATCCGCCCTACAACAACTTCGTCGTCTAAGATAGGGTCGATGTGAGATGGTGCATCCGGTGTAGGGGTAGGGGAAGGAGTAACGGGTATAGTGGTGGAGGTGCAATTAGATAGGTATGCGCTCACTCCAACCGCCCTAAGGGCAGAAGTAGATACTCGATCCACAAAGTCATAAGATGAAATGTCAACAACGGAGCCCACGGGTGATGAAACCTCTAGGATGGCTATACTAAAGACCTCTCCATCTCTAATATCCTCGTCTATGTGATCCACATAGAAAATCAGGATCTCATCTGCGTCGTCGGAAATGTCAGCAAAAGGGCCACGATAGCAAGAGGTGGCCTACCTAAAATAAGGTCTCTATCTGGGAGACCATCCACAAAGGAACTCCTAAGGCTAATTTGTGATCCCCCAGTGGAGTGTCCTCCACAATATCATCTGGTACTACAGCTAGCTGAAACTCAACCTCGTTGGAAACATAACTGGGGTCCTCCTCGAGCTCCGACTCATTACTAGAAGAAATGATCTCGATCATAAGCTCTCATCTGACATGAGCTCTATCGGCTCTACATCATCATCATATATGTTGCTCGACTCAGATAATCCTTGCAAAAAATCCATACAACGCACACACACATATATTAATAACAAAACTTTACTTATATCATATATATTTATATTAAATCACATAAAATCCTCGTGAGTTATCTTACTTATTTCAAGTGGATCAACTTAATGTATCTTGTCTACCTTCTATAGATTAAACCGTGTAATTGACCTTGTATGTTACAATGTATTGAAAACTCGTGTAGTGAACCTTGTATGATGCAATGCAATTAAAATTATCATTCTTTTAAAAATCGTTTCATGAGAGCATCATAGTATGGTGATTGTAGTGTAGACTGAGAAGGAATCCCAATTCATTACATCAAAGCTTTGAAACCAATCCTTCACACCCACTAGTAGCGGAAGCACGAGGTGTGATTATGAAAGGTTTTCTTAGCATTCGATATATAAACATTTACATGGTTCAAAATAAACAAAGATGCCAAATATATAATAAATTGGAATGTCATTACAAGACCAAGTATTTTGTTCACAACATAAACCATAATTAAAAACAAAATATAGTTTTTGACATCAAGGCTTTGACACCATATATCACACGAAGGCAAAATATTTGAGGCAAACCCTCCCAAAAGGCATCGTTTCTTGTATCCTTGCTTTGACATCCAAAAATCATGCATTGTTTCCTTATTTCCCAAAAATACATGTTAAATAAAAAGTCAACAATAATGTAAGTGAGTTCACAAGTGTTGCTTGACACAAATGTTTTTTAAAACATTTGATAACTTTGTGTAAAAACCGGTATGTATAGTGTTAATGAAATTCGTTAATCAATTAATGTTTTGCAAGAACATTAATATATGTGATGACATAAGCTAGCAACCAACCCATGATAATGTTCCATCGTTCCAATTCGCTAATCCCAGTGACGCGCGACTAGCCAGACAGAAAAGCACTCTCGCAGGGTCTCGTGGACTAGGAGTGGAGCTTGTCTACACTCAATAGATCTACCTAATTGTTCATTGGTCTATAATGTAATTAATGGCTACTAATGCACATGCTTATTCGCACAAGATTTAGTTGATTTCACTCCATAACTATCATATCATTGTGTAACATATATCTTCTCCTAATTTTGAAAACAAAAAGTAGGATTAGGGACACGTGTCAATACATTATTGGACACGATTTTACGAGGTGTTACAGTTGTTGATTTATTTGTCAAAACTCAATAACAATATATATAAGTGAAACTCACTGCTTGCGTTTTGTGCTAAAATACTAGCAATCCAATGTATAATGTTTCCTATTTTGTATCCGACCTACAAGTGGCCTAATTTTGTTAAGGCACTTAGGTATGGGTGTTTGTTCATGTACAAGTATTTCACCAATAACCTTGTTTAGACTTATCATAGTTTCGTTTGTTTGAAAACCCTTGTTAGTTTAGACACGTTGGTGGTTGATTATCCGAATGATCATATATGTAATTTATCTACCTATATATATGTATCCTTGTTCGTGTAATGTCTGGGACCTAGCCCCTTGTATAACCTTGTGTCCCACACGATTGTTTCGTTAATGTAAATAATATATTTTTACATCCAAAAATATATTCTTGTGTCGTATACACTTGTTCCACTATTTTAAGCGAAAGTGTTTATCCTTACTTACAAATATATTTTCCCAAGTTTGATACTTTGTTAAAAATAATAGTTTTAACATTGTCCCTATATATGTATGAATGTATATTTATATTTGTTTGTATACTTTCTAGTTCATGTAGTTGTTGTGTATTTGTACTATAAGTGTACCCATGTATATATACTTTTCAATTAGGTATGTGTGTCGTAGTTGTACGTATACGTATATACATGTATACCTCTTATAACCATATATTTTCAATAAGTATTAGTTATATGTAGACACGTATATGCATATGTATATACTTGCATTTCTTGAAATAATTCCGCACTTAGCATTTCATCAGGTTTTCCAGAAATATTTTCTTAGGGAATATATCTTAGAGATTCCTTAAAAATAATATACATTTTTATGATCGGTTGTAAAATAGATATATCTTAAACGACGTCAAGATTATATAATTTTATAAGTAGTCCTAAATTATATATATGTAATTTGTCCAATTGTCCGTATCGCCATCATGTTTTTTGTCGGGAATCCGATTTTGTCACGATAATATCTTTGTATCTCGTTCATAAATTTTATGTCCAATGTGGATATGTGTTATATATATATATATATATATATATATATATATATATATACTTTTTCACATTTTTATCACAACTTCATGTAGGTATATGATACTTTGTATTTATTTAGATATACTTTTCTAAGGATGGGTAAAACAGGAACCACCTTTAGATGCGAGAACCATTATCCACCCTAGATCTCTCATGTATGAGTGTTTGAGATTAAATTGTTTAAGTTTGATTTGTCATATAGTGATTTTATAGATTAAAAAATAAAAAATAGTATAAGAAGGGTATTTTGAAAAATATGACTTTTGTAGTATTCATGTTAGCTTATCAAACTGACAATCAAACATCATAGACTACATCATTTTTCATGTCAACATTAATTACGTTTATCCATTTAAAAAAGAATTAATTATAACATATGAGTTATATATAAAAAAATTACACCACATATATAAAAAAACTTCTTCAATCTCTAATCTTGATCTTCATTTTTTGTTCGTTATCCTCGTCATTTGAACGTAAAATCCCCAAGACTTACGAAAATAAAAGAATAAAAGCAGAGAGTTTAGATTCCACAAACGTTTAGAGGAGCTTGGGCCGTCGATTAGGGGCGTAAAAAACAATGTTTTATCATGTGTAATAAAAAACATTTTTTTACATTCGACGTCATGCGGAAATTTTTTTACATTCGAAAACGTAGAAGAAATAATTTTTCAAACGTATGTAGAAACTAAATATTTACGCGTGTCGTTTTTACATGTGTTTGAAAATAGATTTACATAACGTTTCGAGGAGCTCGGACTGATGAGCAGGGGCATAAAAAACAAAAAAAATTATTAGACACCGTGTGCAAAAAAAAATATTTTACATTTGACAATTTACGTAAAAGAATTATTCAAACGTACGTAAAAACTATTTTACGCCTTCCGTTTTTACATACGTTTGAAAATTATATTAAGGCGTGACGTTTAGGGGAGCTTGGGTCAGCGGTTAGGAATTTTTACGCACGTGTCAAAATATTTTTTTATTTATTTTTTTTACATAGAAGGTATTTGCATACTCAGTTCGTGTAAATGTTTGCACGAGTTGTCAAACTTTTTTATGCACGTTGTCAAAACTGTTTTTACGCACGTTGTTGAATGTTTTTTTAAAAAGTTGTAGTGCAAAGTCATCAAACGTTAACGAATGAAATAAAATTATCTTGCATTTTATAAAGAACTCTATGTCAGAATTAGAAAAAATAGAGTAAAAAGAAATAGATATCATTTTTGATAATTTTGAAGTTTCTAACAAACATATAAGACAAATATCGCTTGCATTTTATTAAGAACATTTTGTCATAATTAGGAAATTGGAGCAAAAACAAATAGATATCATTATCGTATTTTTATATTTTTTAATTTATGTAATAATTTTAGTGTTTAAATTTAAAATCTAAGATATTTTTTCTCAATTTTAAATATAAAAAGTATAAAAGAGATAAAGGAGAGAGAAGAGATATAAATGATGATTGATGTGTTTTAAATATAAGAGAGATGGGATGTGGAATTGAGAGAAAAAGACTAAAATACCCCATTTGAATTAAATTGATTATAGGTGATGTGTTAAAATTCTATTGGATAGGAGAAGTTCTCATGGTTCTCGCAACTGGTAGTGGTTCCTACTTGAACCGAATCCTACTTTCCTATATCATCCTACAATATATATGTATAGCACAAAATATATAATCCATTTCCATAATTTTACATATATATATATATAGATAATATTATATATATTATGCTTAGTGACACTAATCCATTTTAATCTTGTAAATCCTTAGTTAACCATGCTTTTAATATAACTTATATTTTTATAAACTTTTGCATGGTGTCTCCTAAATTATCACTAATCCCCATTTAAGGTGTATGAATTTACCTGATATTTGTCGTTTGTCACAGTACTGGTGGGGTTTTGGTGGTTGACTTGGGGTTTTACGGTGGTGAGTTATGGAGGGTATTAAATGATGGTGGGTAGTGAAGAAATGGTTGGTGGATGTTGGTGGTAGTGAATGATGGAGATGGTGGTGAGTGGTTTAGAGTGGAGAAGATAAAGTGGATGGTGAGCTCCACTTAAATGCTTAAAATATTAATTATATTTTTTAAACTTTTAATTATCATATTTTTTTATATTAGGGTACTTTTGTAATTTCACATAGATTTAATTGGACTAACTAACCTCCATCCCTTTTAGGGACTACCTGAGTAACAAGTGATCGAACTACAGGAAACAAACATGTTATTTTGAAAATGTGGAGACTAAACGGGAAAAATAGCAAACCATAAGGACCTGTGGACAATTAACTCTGTCTCACACTCTCTCTCCATATATATATATATATATATATATATATATAGGGATCGGTTCAAACGAGAACCACCATGAGTTGTGAGATCCATGAGAACTTTTTTTTCCCGTGCATAAACGTATATTAAAAAAACATTTTAGGGTATACTAAAATATTATAAACACATCTGTATAAAAATAAAAAAATTAAAAATATATATTGTCGAGTCGGTAGTTTTGACTGATACAAGTTTTTTTACGCGCTGGTGTAAATTTTGTACGAAGATAAATATAAATATTCTTTACCCGCCTCATGTAAATGTGGGTATGCGGCATTTTTTTAAAAAAATTGTTGAAATAATTGATTTTTATATGACTTTTGAGAATAAGTTCAGAAAAACCTTTTGGATGGTCTAGCTCTCACGGTTTTCACAACTCAATGTGGTTTTCATTTTAACCCATCCCTATACATATATAGATATATAATAAGTATCCTCATGAAACCCACTTGATAAGATTGAGAAAACCCAACGAACCTCTATATGAATTTTTTTTCTCATTTTTAGGGTAACTTTTATACGTAATTACGTTACTAAAAATAAAAAAGTGCCAACGTGAAGTCTGTGTTACACATAGTTACACAGCAACTTGTGTTACATGTGCTACAGTAAAACAAAATTTTGGCACAACTACGTTACACACACATCTCTTGACACTTTTTTTATTTTTAATTTATAATTTGTCATGTATTTAGTATAAATGTTAAAAAATTGTTACATAAGGTTTTTTAGGGTTTTATCAACTCAACAAAAATTTTTAATTATCCATTTATATATATATATGTATATATATATATACTATATATATATACATGTATATATATATATATATATATTATATATGTATAGGTTCATGTGAAAAAATTTAAAAGTGTGAGAAGGTAAGAAGGAATATGGTTGTGCCATGAGTCCTGTCTTTTTTTTTGAAGATTTAGGGTATAATGGTAATATCCCTAATAAAATCTATTCTTGGTAATTATTCTCTATAACCGAAAACCAGTTATTTTCGGAGATAATCAATTCGATTTTGCGCAAGATGTTGATAAAATCGCAGGGTTCATATTTGTTTTAAAATTCATCAATATTCGATTTGAATTCATACGTGATTGTCGATCCATCCTCGATAACATATACCCGGATAGATCGATTGTTACGATTTCTATTGAAAACGTTGCATTCATATGGAGAATCATGGATCCGGTATGTTTTTGTAGGGTGATTGTCTGTATTACATACTTATTTTTTTATTGTCATCTGAATGAATATAACTGTTCTAAATGGCGTATCTATAGGAATGGAGTGCAGGTGTTTATTTGTTCATGTATCGTATTTTGTTTTGTTATTCAGTTTATCCATTATCTACATAAACATTGTGCTTACAAGATGTGGTGTTATTTCTTTATAGGAACTCATGGTGTATTGTTTTATGTCATGTGGTGTTTTTTATGTTATAACCAATTTTTCCTTCACGATGTTTATTAACGGGCTAAATGTGCTGATACAGTTGTGTTCATTCATGGTGTTTTTAATACAGTTGCTTCATTCAGTGTGTTTTTTACAGCCCTAGTAATACAGTTATGTTCTGTTCATGGTATTTTTGAATACAGTCCTGGTCTTGCATGGTGTTTTTTAAAATACAGTTGTGTTCCTTCATGTTGTGTTCTTTATAGGAATTCATGGTGTATTTTTTTATATCATGTGGTGTTATTTATGTTATAACCAATTTTTCCTTCACGGTGTTTATTAACGGGCTAAATGTGCTGATACAGTTGTGTTCATTCATGGTGTTTTTTTAATACAGTTGTGTTCATTCAGTGTGTTTTTTACAGCCCCTAGTAATACAGTTATGTTCTGTTCATGGTGTTTTTGAATACAGTCCTGGTCCTGCATGGTGTTTTTTAAAATACAGTTGTGTTCCTTCATGGTGTTTTTTACCTGTTATACGTGGTGTTTTTACGATGTTATCTAATACAGTTGTGTTCCTTCATGTTGTTCAATACATACAGTTTGTATTCCTTCATGGTGTTTAATACAGTTGTGGTCCTTCATGGTGTTTATTAACGGGATATTTTGTGCTGGTTTTTAATACATACAGCTGTGGTGTTATTTATGTTAGATGTGGTGTTATTTTGTAGGGTCTCATAATTACCAGCATGTTGGGCGTCCACGTTTGTCTCCTAATTCTGTAAGAGGACTTTTTTACCTGAGGTGGAAGATTCGCTTAGGCCGAGAGAGAAGATGACTTTCGACACACTGAATAATGCATTCCTCTTTTATCAAAAGTACGCGATGGATGTAGGCTTTACCGCCAGAAAGTCTTCCCAATATAAGCTGCAGGATGTTGTTAAATCCAAATACTTTGTTTGCTCAAAGGAAGGGACCAAACCTTTTAAGGTGATCGATTCTTCTAAAGTGGTCGACACCTCAAATATAGGCTCAAAAAGGAAATCTACTCGTCGGGTCCCTTCTATTAGGACTGGTTGCGAGGCACGTATGTGCCTAAAGCTTAACGAGATGAATATATATGAGGTATACTATTTCAAGGAGGACCATAACCACTCTTTTGTTGCTAACGAGGATAGGTATTTACTCCCCGTTAACCGAGGATTGAATTATACTCAAGAGCAAGCGGTTAATGCTTTGAGTGTGATAAATATTGGACCTGTGAAAGCATTTAATATCATGAGGACATTGTATGGTGGTTTTGACAAGGTTGGGGCAACCAAATCCGATTTCAAGAATTTTAAGCGAGATATAAATAGGTACATATCTGAGTTTGATGCTGATATGATGATTAAACGGTTGCTGAGAAAGAAGGAGTATATGCCAAACTTTTCAATGGAGTATACAACCTCTAAAGATGGTATACTAAGGGCTTTGTTCTGGGCAGACGAGGAGGCCAAGCGGAATTATTCAGTTTTCGGTGACGTTGTGTCATTTGATGCAACATATCGGCGTAACAAGTTTGTTTACTAATCAATTTTGTTGATTTTTTTTTATAAAATCATTTTTAGCTTTATATAAAAGATATTTATATGGTGTTTTTTTGTGTTAGGTACAAGATGATGTTCGTACCATTTACCGGTATTGACAACCATAATCGTAACGTTACACTTGGAGCCGCTATAATAGGGAACGAAACCGCTGAAACGTATAGTTGGTTGCTTAGGGTTTTTCGTGAATCTTTTGGTCGTGCTCCTCCGGTGGTTGTGACCGACCAAGACCCAGCCATGAAGAAGGCTATTGAAGATACATGGCCTGAGAGTAGGCATAGGTTATGCATGTGGCATATAATGGACAAGCTTACTGTTAAGGCGTTTTTGCTTATTCAATCTATTAATTTTGCTTCATTATTGTTGTGTTATATTTATTTTGTTTTCAATTTTTTTTCAATTGTGTTTTAGGTTGGCCCTACGATTTGTAATAGTACAGATTTCAAGAAGAGGTTGTGTTCCATTGTGTGGACCGATTCTATACTGCCCGAGAAGTTTGAAAGCGAATGGGGTACCATAATGAGTGACTTTAATCTTTCTGAGCATGAATGGCTACAGTCTATTTATCAGATAAGGGGTAGTTGGATACCGGCATATTATCGTGATCAGTACATGTATGGGCTCATGCGTACATCATCTCGTTTAGAGAGTGAGAACCATTTTTTTGGACAGTTTTGCAACCCGGAGTGCACCCTTGTCGAATTTTTGGGCCATTTTGATTTTGCAATTGAAGCTCAAAGACATGAGCATAGGAAAAACGACCATGACACTAGAAACACGGTTGCTGATATATGGGTTGTAGACTTTGCTTTGGAGGAGGAAGCCGCGAGTTATACACACGCACTATTTTTTTGATGTCCAATTGGAGATACAAAACGGTATTCATAGATGTGCTATTGGAAAGTGGGAAACTATCGATGACTTCGTTAATTTTTTGTGAAAGATTGGGAACAACCATGCACCACTTTCTTCGAGGTATACAATAGACTTTATTTTTCTTTGTTTTGTTTACATTTTTCTTTAAATATACTTGGACCGACAAATGAATTAGTATGGTGTCATTTCCTTAATCGATTTTTTTGTAACAATTTATATGTTTTTTGTTGTGACTTATAGGTAATGGTGCGGGAGGCCGACATGACTATATACTGTACATGCAAAAGATTCGAACAGTTTGGGTTGTTGTGCTCACACATATTCTGCGTGCTTAGGATGCTTAACGTGACGGAATTCCCTCAACGATATAAACTTAGACGTTGGACGAGGGAGGCTGTTACCAATAGTTCTCCTGGTGTTATTTTAGGTATGAATGAGGATGAAGATCGGTATAACGAAGTAAACCGGGTTGTACGTGAGATAACACAATATACAGATTCGGTTATTAACAAACTTGTTACCAATTTCGATGCATTGTGCTCATTTAGGGATCATGTGGTTAAGTTTTTCGATTCAGCTGACAAGGCAGTCGGGAGTGCACCTCGTAAGATCGTAAGGAAAGATTTGCTAAATAACTGGCAATACCCAACCATCTACAATTAATGTTCGTGTCCCCGTTGGAACTAGATTTAAAGGTATGGGTAAGCCGAAACAGATGAAGTCTAAACGTGAAATTGCAAGAAGCCAAACGGGTAATAAGAGACGTCGTTGTCAAAATTTCTTTAGGTACGGTCACAATAGACGTACCTGTAAACACCCTAAAAGGAAACAAGAAGACGTTAGTTCTGAGGAAGACGGGGGGAAGAGGTGGCCGAATCTGACGAGGATGAAGCAGACGAGGACGAAGCTGATGATTAGGGAGTGTCGTATAAGTCATTTTTATTTTTTTGTTTGTTCACAGTGGTTTTCGGTTGAATGGTTATACTTCAGTTTTTAAGTTGAAACGTTATACACTATGTTTTTTTAAAATAAAAGGTATATTAATATGTTTTTTTGTGTTTTTTTATATATCGTATGGTGTTTTGTCAATTGGTTATTATGTTGTTCCTTTTTTTTAAAGTGAGGTTTAGCCAACTGAATAGGTTTATGACATGAGTTATAACAATTTATATGGTTTTATTATCTTTGTCGTATTTGTAACAGTGTTTTGTTTTCAAGCATATATTTTCGTGACGTTCGCTAATTCCATCTGACATGAATGATATAAAACTAGTTTATTGTAGCAAAATATTAGAGAAAGTAATCAAAAAGAAAAATAACAACAAAACACAAAAGAAATAATCAAATTTCATACCATTTTTTCTAGCCCAAAAAACCCCATAAAATTTTATACTTCACACAATTGTTTATAGCAACCAAATTGAAAATGGACCAATTGGATTAACTTGTTTGAAACCTACATTATACCATCCAACCTGCGATAAATTCTCTGTATTGCATTTTCCTCGGGCTTCACTCTTTCGTCCTCGTCCAAACAAGCAAACTCTCTAACTTTTGTCTCTACAACCTCTCGTACTGAGTTCACCTCACTAAGAAGCATTTTTATACATACTTCCTCCATAGATCGGTGATTTCCCTTCTTTGATTATCCAATACTTCCCCTTTTGCGTTCCTCTCTGACGATAGTCCACATTTCAAATCTTTCACGCTTGTTCCTATATAAGTCAAAAGACATGTGTTCTCGTAAGCAGATACAATAATGCGCATATACATGTATGTTTTCTAAATTTTACCGGGGAACCATCTAGCTTACCGTTGTAGGTCTCAATATGCCGCATTAAGAAATTCCGCAATCGGTACCGTTAAACAGGGTCTGCCATGGGAATTCCATTCTTACGGGTTTGGTAACTCTTAGTTTATCAGCTACCACTGGCTGTATACGGCTTAGGAAGCCACAAAAGGCACTTATCTGAAATATACATCCGGTAATACATTATTGTTCTTTTTTTGATATATAAATATAGTTTTGTATATTTTTTAGCTGTACGTACCATTTTTTCGACCGTCCCACCATACCTTTCTTCTAAACCAGCGTCACCCTCTATGTTGTCCATGATTATTATTTGGATTGTTGACAAGTTGAAAAAAAAGCAGAAAGTAGTGCTCCCCATTCAAGATAGGGATGTACACTCTCTGGAAAACTTTAAATGTCTTTAGTTTTGTACTGTTGAGTACATACTTCATGTTCTCTGCAAACCTTGTTATTTGGTCTTTTTCTTGTAAGTCGAACTCCTTTTCAAGTTGCATATGTTTATTTTTTTAAAAGAAAAAAAATAAAGTTAGAAGATATGGTGTTATTTCAGATCCAGTAACTGAGTTTTCATACCGTTATAACAGAATAACACCATTAGTTCATTCAGGCTTTATCTATAGGGATTCATATAATTTATACAACATGCAGGCCTACGACTGTCTTACCAATGATTTAACTATTTCATGTTAATTATCCAATAAAACTGATAACCTGTAAACTGAGCAAAATGCAAACATTTTTTCACTTGTCAAATCCATTTAACGATATGGTGTTATTTCAGCTCCAAAACAAAATGTTATTTTAGTTTACAATAACCGAGTTTACATACCTTTATAACTGAACAACACCATTAGTTCATTTAGGCTTTATCTAAAGGGTGTAACATAATTTAAACAATATGCAGGCCTAGGTCTGTCTCACCAATGATTTAACTATTTCATGTTCAAGATAATTCTTTCGGACTTTCATTACAGCGTACAATAATCAATAAAGAACACATACCAACATTCCAGCGTTGCAGAACAACTTTGGGGCCGTTCCCATCTTCCTCAGTCTCTCCTCGTAGTTCAATACCACAGCCCATGCACTGATGACATCAATATGTACCGTGACGCCCGGTACCATCGATTCGAACGGTGACCTCATCACTGAAACTTGACCATTATTGCTGAAAATCACATCCCTACAACACGAGATAATTATTTTAAAATAAATAATGTTTAATGAAAAAGTATAACGGTATGATGAATACGTACAACGCGTTACGCACTCCGCAGAAAATACACTGTGGTACGACTTCTTCTGACTTCTCTCGTCCGGCCTGCAACGAAACTATGCGGCTGACATATGGTGACCGTAGCGTTGGTGGCAAAATTATTGTCCTTTTTGGGCGTGGTGTTTTTTCGTGCAATGCAGATCGACCCCCTCAACACCTTTTTCATGATCCCAAACACTGTCAAGTTTTTTTGACAGGTTCACTGCCTCAAGACCTGATACATTGAACCGTGGTTGGGGTGTCTTTGTTGTATCCACCGCGTCTATTGCTGCCTCTACCTCTGCCACAAATGATGACGTCATTGGTGAAAAGGGAGATTTTTTTGTGATATAGTTTCATGTTTTCTCGTATTTGGAATAGTGTTATTACTTGTTAATGTTACACTACCTTCATGACGGTTGACATCTTGCGTGCTTGCCTCATCCGCTTGTCGATATTTCAACTTCATTCTATTCCATGTCAATGCTTTTTCCTTCAACTTCTCACTATTGGGATACAATGTACACGATTCTGTAATCGTCTCATTTATGCTACGAACGCATTCGTCAAAATCACAGAACAACTTATCCAAAATATTGCATTTATCATGTTTCAAAATCCGGCTAAACAACATATTTTTGTAAAACAATACATATTGTATCAGTCTATTTTTCAACCTATTGTTTATTTACCTCATCAGATTCTTTTACAGATGCGGATGGGGGCGATTGTGTGTCTCCGTACTGCGACACCATCGGCACATGAAACACTCCATCTGGACCTACAAGCATGGCAGACGTTTGGGTGTCAGTTTGCGTCAGAAAGTAGTCCACACAATGCTTGTATATACCAAGGTGTTCGTCATCATCTTCAATAGGTGTAGTACCTTTAACCACCTTTTTCTTTTCCATTCCACTGATCTCGTCCGATCCACGTTTCCTTTTCTCCCCCTTTATTGCTGAATCAACATCCTCGATTGATATCTCAGTACACTCCATCTCTGAAGCCAACTCCTCAAACAAGTCATCAGTTGCTAATCCAATCAGAGCCGAACCATGTGTTGCAGGTATCTTTTTTTCTCTATTGCGTAGGCCATCTGTCAAGTTTCATTGAAAGATGTTTAGTACAGTTTCTACAATTATTAAATGCATGATTTTTTGTTTTTTATGTTTTATTTAGTATTAACTTACCATCAGCAAAAGCATTGGGCCCAGAAATGATCCTCGTCTTCGTGCCACGATCTCTTCATACGGTTGAGGCATGCAACCATGTAAGCACACCAATCAAAACTTGATATTTCAACTTCAGGTTTTAGGCACGGAAGATACCGGACATTAACTGAGTTGTCACTTGTCGTTTCTCCCAGAAATGAAAAGTATAAAACTATGAAATTCAGAACAAATAACCGTACGCAATCGTCTATGCTCAATATATGCATCATCAGCTGCAATGGAGACAATTTTTTACCCTGTACATCTTTAAATTGACCCCTAAATTCCTTCATAACCACTCCTCTTGTTTGCCTTCGTTTGTTCAACCAGCACATTTTCCCCACGAGGCAGCTTGAATATGCGGTATACAAGGTCTACAGTAATGGGTATCATACTGTTGTTTCCTATATTCAAGACGCACGCATCTGGGTCGTAATTTGTGACCAACCAGTGTGCGATGGCGGTAGGGACACCAGTAACTTGATGGCTGAAAATTGATCCAAATCCGATCTTGTAAACTTTTTCTCGTTGTTTCGCACTCAAATCACCTGTTAGATTCAACAAATTTTTGATAGAAACCTTTGACTTAATTTTTGTTCCCGTATAGGGCTTGTAAGGTTGTGAGTGTATTTGCCGTTTTGTATGAATCGGTGATTTTTTTGGCTAGCGACTTCCTTCGTTTTCCTGGTGGGGTGTCAACAAAGACATCGTCCGGGTCGGACGATGACTTTGAAATCACCTTCTCAGGCTTCTTTTTTGTTAACTTTGATTCTACATTAAACAAACAAAGTATTAGTAATACTGCACAGTATAGACATTTAGCTCATTATAATGTTCAAGGATAAAATGCATACCCTTTGTGGTAGTTCCTGTAACCAGCCATCTCACAGTCGATTTGAACTGCTTCCCTGGCGGTGGCACTATTTTCGTTGTGTATTGTTCTGGCTGTCGCGGCATTTCCCTGGCGGGGGCTCCTTGTTTATCATTTCCCTCTCCGTTGAATCCGAACACACGATAGCAGTCTCTTGGGTGTTCTTGTATTTGGAGTGGTACATTTTTGTTCGTAGCCGATTGCTTTTCCTAATTACATAGTACACACGTGCAACAAAATGTATTATAACCATAGTTATTAAAACGAATGTTTTATACCAAATGTCATATAACACCAGGTAAGAGACCAAATCACTATTAAAAACAAAAATAAAAAAATCTTTGAAAACACCCCACCGTACTGTTGTATGAATGACTGCAAATCACTAACAAACACCCCTATCTGGTAAAGAAATACAGACCAAATCACTAACTAACACCCCTTCAATTCCTATAAAGAAATACAGACCAAATCACGATTAAAAACAAAAAATTTCTATAAAAAAATAACACCACATATTGTAGATAATGGACAAATAACACCCTGCACTCCTATAAAAGACAACTTCAACTCCTATAAATAAATAACAACATAAATGCAGTTAATGGACAAATAACACCCTGCACAAGGATAAAAGACCCCTTCAATTCCTATAAAGAAATAACAACATAAATGCAGATAATGGACAAATAACACCCTGCACTCCTTTTTCAATCTTCATATGTTTTAACCCAAATGTCATTGAACACACCCACAGAAGTGTTGTTGAACAAATACAACTCATCAAATATCACCACAGAAGTATTAGAATGCAGCAAACTCATTGAAGATGAGGCAGCTGAGGCATGAGGTGTTTTGTAGCCGTGCCTGTCAATTGGTTTTTTTATGGTTTTATGAATGACTGTAAATCACTAACTAACACCCCTATCTGGTAAGCTATGACAGGAACGGGTGCAGAACCCAAAACCCAACCAATCAGACAAACACCAATTACTGGAATGCAGAACCCAAAACCAACCAATCAGACAAATCCTAAGTTTTTGTGATGCATTTTCTTTTTTCAGTTAATAAAACTTATTACAAACCCTATAGAATGCATACAGCTTACTAACAAAGTCCCTCATAGTAATATATATCAAACAAACACCATACATAAATAACACCACATAATGGAACAAAAGACCCCTCCAATTCCTATAAAGAAATAAAGACCAAATCACGATTAAAAACCAAAAATTCATATAATGAAATAAGACCACATATTGTAGATAATGAACAAATAATACCCTGCACTCCTATAAAAGACCCTTCAATTCCTATAAAGAAATAACAACATAAATGCAGATAATAGACAAATAACACCCTGCACAATTATACAAGACCCCTTCAATTCCTATAGAGAAATAACAACATAAATGCCGATAATGGACAAATAACACCCTGCACTCCTTTTTCAATCTGCATATGTTTCATACCAAATGTCATTGAAGACACCCACAATATGTTGTTGTTGAACAAATACAACTCATCAAAGAACACCACAGAAGTATTAGAATACAGCAAACTCATTGAAGACACCCACAGAATGCAGCAAACTCTTTGTAATAACACCATAACAGGTTAAAATACCACATACATTTAAAAACACCCTAAAATTCTTAAAGACACCATAACATTCTTAAAGCCACCATAAAGCAGAAACCTTAAATCATACAATGTAGATTTGTTTTTTTAATGAATATGGATTAAATCGAACTCCATTGATAAAAATAAAACCAAAACCTTAATAACTAATGGGAAAACACCAAAAAAGCTTCATTAAGTTGAAATTAAGCAACTTATCAAAAACCCTAATCCTACAAACTAAAGGAATAAGCAATATCTCAATACAATGTTCAAATATGACTAAAAACACTCTGTTTTCGTAGCACATTACATACCTGTATGTGATTTTGCAGGTTTCCCCATCGACGGAGTCTTCGTCGTCTTCTCCTTCTTCCGGTCGACAATAAACGGAACCTTAATTTTCTTCATTCGTGGACTATGATTTTTGTGATTACAAATGATATTGAAGCTTGATGTTGAAGATTGTTATCCTGAATAATCTCCGTAATTTTCGAAGAACCGATTGTGATTGTTGGGGTGTTTGATTCGGTTTCTATTTGAAAGTGGGGTAAAAGGTCTAAAACACCCCTGAACGATTCAATTAGTATTAATTGTTTGACACTTTATTTACAATAATGCCACTATGATCTCAACCAAATTTAGATTTTTAATCTAATGGTTGATATTTTTTCTTACCCTTCTCACACTTTTAAATTTTCTCACAATAACCTCACCCTATATATATATATATATAATATATATATAATATATATATATATATATATTTGTTGTTGTATCCATTTATGGTTTGTTTTTTTTCTTTATTTTGTTTACATTTAACCCTATATTTTAGCATTATTCATTTTTAATCCTTATAATTTTTCACTTTTAATTTTTTTTATTTTTCATCTTTTGTAAATGTTTCGTTTACATTTCAGTCTAAATTTTGTTAGTTAACATGGTAAAACATGCATGTGTGATTTAATCTTTTTACGTCCATTATTTTCCTGTTATAAAGGCCTCATTGCAATATGCGGTTCCTAGACCGACTTAGTTATTTTTATATGTTTTACATTTCGATTTAATTTTTTTGCATTAACACGCCGTAACGGTGCAACATTTGTGTGGTTCATCATTTTTATTTCTATTATTTCCCTTAAACGGTCGTCCTAGATCAACTTAGTTATTATTTTATATATTTTACATTTTGCTCTAAGTTTTGCGTATTAACATGCCGTAACGGGTGTGAGAGGTTTAACGTTTTTACGTCTTCTTTTCATTCAGCTTTTTTTTCGTTTTTAGTTTCTTTTTATTTGCGAGCTTTTATATTGTTGGTAGTCATTTATGATGGTATGACATGATAATACTTGGTACGGTTTTACTCCCCATCACAACGCATTGAAATTAAGAATGGTTATACTTTATTTACTTATATTTAGTATATAGAGGATCGCTGATATTCTATATTTCCGCGTCTCCTTACTACAAACGTAATGAAAAAAGAATATATAAAATAGTGAGTGTTTCCTATTCTTTTTTTTTTTGTGAAATCTTGCATTCTTATGTGGCAGGTTATGATTGGCCCCTGAGGAATTTTACTAGGGATAGGGTCATCTAATCATTTTGTCAACCCAAAGTGTTAGTCAACTTTAGGATACTTTAACATGCTCAGGCTTCGTGGCATAGTCTCAACGCCACGTTTTTTATTGTTTTTTTTCTATTATTTTGTGGACCATAAGTTGTAGTTCGGTTTAAGAAATTTATTTGATCTGTTTACCATGATAATCCGTTAAAAGAATGTGATATACCACATCAATAATGTGCGACTTTGAAAAAGATTAATAATGAAACAACAGGGCCGTCCGTCATGTGCCAGGCCTTAGGCGAGGAGGGTATCTAAGTGGGCTACGACTTGGGATCACTTTTGTAGGTTTCCGGAGTAGATGGGCGATATGGAAAGGTGGCCGCGCCCTTACATGGCATAAAACAATTGGTCTAAAAACTAGATTCAGATATAAGAGCTCCAGAGAAGATGCAATCCGTATTATATGGGCTAGTACATTGTTTCATAAAAGATTATATACGTGGACATTGAATAACATGTGATAAAGGTTTGTATGTTATAATTTCAACTAAAATCATATGAATATTTAAATGTAACAAATTTTCTTCTCAATAAATTGCGATATTGTATGAATGTTATCAACTTTTTTATGTTAATATTGAACGGGATTAGAAGCAAATTTTGCTTTATGTGCAAGTTAAAGAAGGTTGAATGCATGGATGAGAAAAAGAGATTATGGTGTGTACCAAATGTTAATGGGGGTATTTGTTAAAGATTAATTTGAACGAGTTTTCAGAACCTGTGCGTTGCAACATGACTATATAAACTAAATAAAACATAGAGATAAAAACGTGGAACCACGTACACGCATTACAGAGTACTAACTCGACAAATTTAGACCAAAACGTAAAACATTATCATTAAAAAAAAATAAAGAAAAATAACTTAATAAAGCTCAGGTGACCTACGATTAGTTTTAGCAAAGTAATCCCTATTCTCTCTACCTACTTGGAACTACACAACACCACCAGACAACCGCTAGCGACATCGGCTTTTTGCCACCACAACACAGCCGCCGCCGCCACCTAACATACTTCTTCATATCTTTACCGATTAAGTTAAACTACAGGAAGAAGCAACCTTTTTATACCATTTTGCATGTGGATTTCTTATTTTCTATATTTATAATTAATATACAAAGTAAGTAATGCATTACCAAAGCTTGAAAACTTGTAAAAAGTTAAATAGTGTATTTACCTCACAAAAGCTTTTTGATAAATTATAGGGGTACTAATTATAGAGGTACTAATGTATGAAAGGGCTTGTAGTTAGTCGTATCAAAGTGGGTAGCAAATGTGTTATTTTCTAAGTGGTTGAGGGTTCAAATCTATTGATGAGCATCGATGTAAAAATAATATCTTAAAAATAACGTATTAAATTAAATGAGGTGTGAATTTGCTATTCTAAAAGTTAATAATAAAAGAAACTAAAGTTATTTGGACCTGATATTATTCTATTTTATATTTTATATAATATGGACTAGAAGGGTTTTGTTTATTATATTCCCTTTATAAGCAACATGTATCTTCGTATATTGTAAAACCACATCCTATATTTAATGAAACATGTTACATAACAAAAGATTATTCACTAAGTTCACACTATTTTCACAAACAATACACGAATATTTCAAGTATTTTTTAGAATATATTCTAAAACAAGTCTCATGCAATTTGCTATTATTGAAACATCAAGTAATCGGAAGAGTTATTAGTATTTATTGTGTGGATACAACCTTGCGTTTAATACTAGTTCCCAAATTGCAAAACAAGTTGTTGAGTTTGTTGTGGGCTTCATGGCCCATCTTAAACTCTTATCGCGAATATCTGTAGTGGGCCTCCAAACTTATCGTAGTACTCAATCTTTTGCCTTCGTATTGATACAGTGCATTTCATGTAAAAAGAGTAGTTTAAGAAACATGTAATTATGATGGAAGGAAATAAAAGAAATTAATAGGACACTTTTGGCAATTAAAAAAGAATAATATATCTTAAAGCGTAAATTATTCGGATGGTGAAAATTTCATATTCTGTTTTAACTTTTTAGAAATTATTCATTTGTTATTTGACTTATTGCTCACTCGTCATCCTTTTCACTTTTGATCCATGAAATGGATGTGCATATGTTTTTTGCTATACGTTAGGTTTTATAAATATGACCATTTTGCTCAATAGTTTTAAAGAAATAAAAAAAATAAGCCCAATTATTTTTATACAGATGATTTTCTTAAATCACTAAAAGCATCGTGGTTACTATAATTGCATAAAATCACTTACTACATAATATACTTAGCCTCACAATTTGTCACTTAATTTCATAGGAATTAACTAGGACGTATTTAAACATCATTTTATCGTTTGGGGAGTATATATAACAATATATACTAGCTTATGCATATCAGCTATGCCCCTACAGTGACCATCCTTAAGCATATGAATTCGTTGTCCTATTAAACTTAGATCTCGGGATCTCCAATCAACTAAGTTAGGTTTCCTTCACACACATTTTTTCCATGAGCTTTAGTCTCATTCCACAACTTGATCTCTAATAAACTCTCAGGTTGTTGGATTCATAACATTATCTTTAGCTTTGACAAGTCACTAAAGATAAATTTGCAGTGTAGATCAATTGTTATGACGTGTTCATAACTCGAAGGTTAACATTGCATATTGTCAATTTCTAAGACTATAACCTCAGTGGCCACCTGAATTTGGTTATAATATTTGTCTTTGAATGTTACATTTATCATTTAAGGCAAACACGTATCCATTATACAATATGACCTTTGTGTCATCCACTTAGTCGTTTGTTTGCAATGTTAGATTGGATTACAAAATCCTTATTGCCAAAATATTATGGTACAAATGCAAGATACCCCCACATTTAAGTGTTATTGGATAACATCCAAATGGGGTAGTGAAAACCATTTCTACATACCCTTATAGGGTTGTTTTTAAAATGGATCTTCCGCCACATTTCTTGCCATTTGATCAACATTTCCGTAAATTCACTTATGACGACATTTATAGACATATGACTGAACAAGATCAATCTCATTGTATCAATGAATTCAACTCATATTTCATTAGCTTACATAAGCTTTCGAGCTTACCAAAGCAACACAAGCCATTGTCATAAGTTTGTCACCAACTTAGAATAATTCTAATTTAACATCTAGAATAAGCCTAGACAATGAGTTCTCCTCATTAGCTTTTCGAAACAAACTCTTCAAAAGTTACATGTCTTTTCCTTATAATGAATGAAAATTCTCCCCAAACTTTGTCTATACACAAATTCTTTTTGTGTTCGTACACATCATGTTTAGAACTAATTAATCTCTGTCAAGATCCATAATTAACCAAATATTAGTCTAGCATGCTTTAGACTACAACACTTTAGTATGTGAACAGAAGATGCATCATTCTGATTCTTCACAGCCCTAAGGATATCATAATATCACTTTACAACATTCATCCCTTGTTAAGACAAAATAATGAGACTTATTTATAATTCTAAAACAACAATATTTCGGAAGGTCTCACGAATTATTGTATATAGCACATAGCTAACTTTTATCATTCAATTAAGGAACATAATTTGTTTACCTTTAATCTCCAACGTTTTACCATTAACTCATAAGGACTTAAACATAAGTCTTAATCCAAGTCACTTGGTGAACACATTTTTCACCAAAAAGATGAATGTTCCTCGTCTACAATCACTATTATGTGTGAGATAGAGTCAATTAGATCGACACTCAACAACATGGCCTTCATAATTTTTCCATAAGTGATTTGCACACAGTTATTGTTATTTATTAGGATATATGTATATTTAGGATGTTCTCCCAAAACGAAGATAAAATCTCCACATAGTTCTAACAATGATCAAGTGGTAGACGCATCTACGTATAGATTACTCGAAACAAATCTCACAAACTTTTTTAAAGGTATACAATAACATATAGTACTTTTACTTTCATATGTTAGAATTCACACTTGTAAATTTCCAATGACTTCTAACAAAGTATGTCGACATGAATCTCATTTGTGTATTTCATCTCAATACACTCACTACGTTTTTCATTATTCTCTCATGATGTGGTTATACATTTGATGTTTCATCTTTGACTTTTAGTCAATGTAACAACTCTCAAGTTCTTTATGTCAAAATCGTTTCACGTACTATCCATTTAAAACCAAATTCTTCTAAACAATGTATAGTTGACGTTATAATTATGTTCCACAAAAATAATTTATACGTCACAAACATTAGTGATTATATTTATAAAAAATTGGATGTGTTATCCGAAGATATTGAACAAAAAACTATAAAATACATACGAAATTAAATTATAAGAGCTAAACACTTTAGAAATTTATACGGAAGCATTGACGATATGTAGACATCAAATATCAAAGTGCTTTTATCTTCAACACTTTATAATCTAACCGAAATCTTCTCAACGATATCGTCCCGTGGCATGTCTTAAGGTACTCCATCAATAAGACTCCATGCACTTGTAAGTACAAGTTCCCCATTTCATCTTTAAACTTTAAACTTTGACAATTCTGCTCAAAACAACACCAAGTTGTTACAAAGACTACATTTAAGTAGTAAACTTAAACAATTAAATTTGTTTAGAACAACACCAAGTTGTTATCCATCAAATAATATCCACGAGAGTGTTACTTTGTTCAACAAGGGCTACTTCTAGCAAGAGTAGCGTATCATTTGAATTATTAATGTTATGTAAAACTTTGTTTTAAAAATCATTCTAAAACATTCCTTAATTTGCAATATAATAATATAATTAGGGTTATGAAAACATGGATCAAAACCCAAAATATCAAATAGTTTTATATTCTTTGGTCTTACTAAGCATGTACTAAACGTTTTCTAACACGCATGTCAGAAAAAAATGTTATAAATGGCAAATTATAGAATCGAACGTTTACATAAAACGTTTTCCAAAGATAAAGTTTATAAAATAAACCATTTCTCATCGTTTTTAATGCACACATAGGCAATTAAATGTCTACATAAAACACTTCTATTCATTATGGCTATAAAATGAATAATCTCTAACCTTGTATTCGTGATACACATTTTCTAACACACGTGTTAGAAAATTTAAATCATTATATATATACAAAACATAACCATTTGGATTTAGAAATCACAAATTAAAGTTGGTGATAAATCCCACACAACTATACCATCACTTTATGGTGATTTAGTTTTGAAGCCAATTAAACATCAACTTTAATGTATGCCTTTTATTTTCAAACCATACAAAGTATAATATAATGTGTTTATATTCATTAAACCTAATGCTACAACAAATTACTTATATAAAATATTTACATAAAACATTTCAAAGTATTTGTAATTTAATAATTTTAACAATCATCTTAAAATGTTAAAATGAAAGAAATTCTAACGCGCACGTTAGAAATATTCATCACACAATATTAATTCGATTTGTTATAAACACATATATGGTTCAAATAAATAAGACATTTCTAACACACACGTTAGAAAATAAACATTAAAAAATTGTTTCCAAACTAACGCTTTTCATGAACGTTTCTAACGCACATGTTAGAAGACAAATTATTACAAAAATCATTTTCAAATTCAACGGTTTTATAAACCGTTTCTAACACTTTTGTTAGAAGTAAACAATTACAAAAATTGTTATAAAGCTCATCAATGAATAAGTTCTAACAAGCTCGTTAGAAATAAACGATTACAGAAACCGTTATAAAACTTATAAAGTTTGTATAAAGAATTCAATTCTAAGACGCTCGCACAGAAATAACTGATTACAAAAATCATTATAACGCTTATTAGTTTATATAAAATAAACTTATTTTTAACACTTATTCTTTAAACCATATTATATAAATAATATGATCATTTCTAACAAGCATGTTAGAACATAACGTTTAAAAAACATATTGTTTTATAAAAATAAAGTTGGTCTAATGCACACATTATAGAATTTAACGTTTACAAAAAACGTATGGTTTACACTAATAAACCCGATCTAACACAAAGGTTAGAAAAATTAACGATTCCAAAATCTTTCAAAACCAAACGTTTGAACATAAGCCATTCGTTTTTGTATCACGGTATAGGATTGAAGATTGTAGCATAATCTCAATAAATCCAAACACAACAAGTTGTACTACATAAATATTTTCCAAAGATATATTTATATGATCATAATCTCTAAAAATATTTCTTATAATAAATCCTTTTGTGAACCTAAAATCCTTATAAAGTTTTAAGATTGTAGCAACAATCTCGCGAAATCTGTTTTAAGTTTGTACGACATGGGTCACCATTTTAATAAAAAAATATATAAATAAAATAGTAAAGATACTCTCTTTACATATTTGGGAAATTATAGTACATGTACCGTGTACAAAACCTTACGAATATAACTTATAAAACAACATATGTAATTAGATTGATTCAAACTATAGTCTTCAACAAGAACTTTAATCACGTTTTCTTGTATAGTCCGTTGTGCTTTCAATCATTTGTGTATAATTTAACGAGGTCTTGAACCATGTCTTCTTGCACATTAATTTCCTACAAAAAGAATAATCAAATGTTGACGGTTGTGGTTGAGCCACGTGTTCAACATGCTTCCCTTAAAACAGATTTCGCGTCTCTACTAAAAATAACACGTCTGTCTCCCAGGGTACAACAGTCGAAGCAGTTTGTACTACCGGAGAAGGCCAGACGCCCGAGGTTACACTGGGTTGAATCATAGTGTTAGACCTTTTGGAAACTAAGAATAGAAATATAGTTGAATCGTGTGGAGAAACTTATCTTCATATGTTCCCAACATATGGGTTATCAAGTACTTTTTCTCCAAGGACTTTCCATGCATACATCTCTCTTTCTTGTCTTTTTACTTATATTTTTTCTTTTATATAACCACATCAAAAGAGACACATAGCCTACTATGTATGCAAGAGCCATAGGTGGTAAAAAGTCCAACATAATAGAGACTTAATTTTGTCATAAAGTCTCTAATCAATTGTCATAAAAGAAACTCTGCTCAAGAGTTATCATCAATACTCCACGTAAAATGTTTATTATTCTAATATAAAAACTAAACAAGTGACATAAATAATTCTACTCAATATTTGTCATTCTATGTAGAATTTAATATTAGTAATTTCATTAAATTCCCATTCATCACATTTTAAATTATTAATAGAGACATTGGCGGTTTTTCTACATATAGTATTTTTTAATATTTCTTATGTTAAGAGTAAAAAAATATATTAATCTAACAGACATCCATTATAGTAAATAGAGTGACAAGTAAGTAAACAGTTTTAACAGACATCCATTACGTGTAATTTCTTAAAAGTTAGGATCAACTGTGGAACTTGATTCTCTACGATACGATACACTTAAGACTACACTACTAATGTTAATAATTTTATATCTTATTTCTTGGGTTTATTTAGTATCATAAAGCTTTTGAGTTACTTTAGGTAACTCTATATTTTGGGAAAGGGTCAAAATGGGAGAACTTTTTCCTCGTTCTTAGGTTTTACGTGGGTTGGAATGATAGTTTCACTTGAATAATCTCCTATGATCAAAATGACTTAACTACAGGCCACAACAAGCACGTACCAACCATTTTTGTCAACACCACCGTCGAGCAACCACATCCATCACCACCACTTTCCAACTACCAACATCGTCATCCAACCAGGCGATCGCAAGCCATGTTATCTTGAATGGGTGTTTTGGAGTTTTTTGCTTATTTATTGGGCCCATAAAGATTGACCTAGACTTCGGAACATGTTTAACGTGTAAACGCTAAAATTTTGAGTAATAAGCAATCCAATGGTTAAATTTTGGGTTTAAAAAAACAGTCCTCGTTAAAGAGAGTGACAATGGTCGGCTAAATGGTCAACCACCACCACCAGCGTCCATCACCACAATGTATCTACGATCTACTTGTGATGATCGCCGCAAACACCAACTTAATGCCTCCATGTGATGCACCTATGTGCCGTCGTCACTAACTTAATACCTCCACCGCTGCCTTTCATTTTCACATATACCAAAAATCAAAAAACATCAAAGACAATATTGATTTATGAAAACAAAAGATGACAAAAAACCGTTCTTGACCATTAAAGTAGGGGTGTGCATGGTTTGGTTCGGTTTAATGGTAAAAATCAAAACCGTAACCGAAATATTCGGTTTTTGGTTTTTGAAAATGGTTCGGTTTCGGTTTTCTCGAGTTTCGTTTTTTCACTTTTAGCAATGGTTCGGTTTTTTCAGATTTTGGAACAAAATTATGTAAGATTCAAAAATAAAAAGTATAATCCAAAAATTAAGAATATTTCTTAAACGTTTACATTTAAGTTATTATATTTAACCTTTTTAATTAATATTGTTCACATAAACCTAAACGTCTAATCTATTTTTATGTTTTTTCAAAGTTTTTATTAAAACAATTTCTTTTATATTACTTTGAAGATCATTTAATATTTACATAAATTTTGTTATTTCTTGTAGCTAATAGATAATTGATTTCAATTATAAACAAACATGTTAATGTTTTTTTTTATAAATATTTAACATTCAAGAATAAATTTAATAATTCCTAGTAGCAAGTATTAAACGCTTAAATAACTTAAACTTAAACATTATAAATATTTAACATTCAAGAATAGATTTAATAATTCCTATTGGTAGGGTTAAACACTTAAATAATTTAAACTTAAAATTATAAATATTTAACACTTAAGAATAAATTTAATAATTCTTACTAGCAAGAGTTAAATACTTAAATAACTTAAACTTAAACATAAAAATATATAGACCGCGCCTGCTATTGTTACTTATTGGCTTAGTTCGGTTTTTTTCGATTATTTAAATGGTTATTTGAAACTGAACCCACATAAATTTTTATTATTAAAACCAAAGACCAAACCGTTGGTTTTTTCAATTCGGTTATTCCGATTACAATTCAACTATTTCGGTGTTTGCTCACCACTAATAAAAGGCAAGGAAGTAAAACAAAGAATTACAAACCTTGAATTTACGAAGATGTCAATATATTACAAAGAGAGTAGACGTAATTATTGATTTTGTCAGAGAGAGATCGCATTCATGATTTGGTATGTCATATATTCGGTGCTATCTACAAGAAGGGAGTTAATACACCCTTGCCACCTATCTCTCTCATAATACAATAGATACATATATCATACATACATACATATATATAGGATAGGGGTTCCAGAATGAACACTAGTGTACTTGCAAATTTAGTGAACAAATCATGACCATTGATTTACACACGTGTATGGCTAGGATTTCATCATTAAATCGTAAAGTACACTAATGTATTTTATCATCAAATCCTGACCATTGATTTACATTCGTTATTAATAATCAAGGGCTAGAATTAATTCACACAATTCACTATTAAGAGATTGTTCATAAATATCCTAATCCTCTCTATATATGTAAAGATATATAGTAAAAAAGAATGTGAAAATAATATTTTAAGATATGAAAATAGTGAAAGCAATAGTCCCTTATTTTTTCACCGATTATATTTAACCCCCAAACACCTTTATCTTACAACTCCTTCAACTTTTGAAAATTATAATTTTTATCTAATCTAGACTAATCCCTACATGTATAACTATTTTTTCTTTCGCTAAATCTTTTTCAAAAACTAATTTGCTGTTGTGTTTAAGAACTTCGTAAAATATCATTTTGATTCACTCGAGTTGCTAGAGTTCCAAGTTTACCTCTTTCGTTCTTTTACCTAAAAAAACTATTTTTTGCGTGCATATTTTATTTATGTGTTGGTATAAATTCGAGTTGGTATACGTTTCAACGTAAATTTTTTGAAAACAAGTCGGTCAAATATAATACATGCATATTTTATATACGTTTCCAGTGTTCTACGTTTCGTCGTAAATTTAGTTCCGAATCGAATGGGGTCAGATACAATACGTTCTCATTCGACGGTATAAATTCGAGATACTCTATGTTTCGACACCACCGCAACGCCAACCCCTGATGTGAATATGTCTTTTGATTGTACAATATAAATCCGATTACTCTACAACGTTTTATTCTTTTTTTTTGCATTTCCTATGTATGACTGACTCGGGTCACATAAATACGCTATGATTGTACAGTTAAATTGATTAGTTTACATTTTGATCCAACCATAATTTTAATTTAAATAGAATACGTCAAAACACGTATTTTCATATGTTAACGCGTCGTGTAACACTTGGGACTAATCCGTCCAATTGCAATGTATCCGCGCAGCAACGCGCATGGATCTAATTACTAGTTTGTTCTTGTTTTGCATTTAAAATTTATAAATTATTAATTAATGATATAAATACACACACCAAATTTAATAATAGCCCAGTTATATGGTTAAATCATTTTCTGAATTAATGAATACCTTAACGTTTAAATCGCATATAAAAGTGTATATTATAAAAATAATAATATACCCTTAAAAATGGTCTTGTCTTAGTGTATGATATATTGTGCAAATTTTAAATATATATTTATAAAAGTGATACTATTACGTATGTATCTGGTTCTTCATGTGTTTTGACTTGACCAGACCAAAACGATAAACGGAACAAAATTAAGAGTGGGTCCCAAAAGAAGCCTGGCCCGTGAAGCCGTGAACCAGACCAGCTTGAGTTCGAATCACATGCAGCTTCTGCGTAGAGCCCAATTTTGGTCGATTGATTAAATGGTTGAACTGTTGCTTTCAGTTACAACCCAACTACAACAATGTATTTGTACAAGTTTTGGTTTGTCCGCCTGCTTGACCACTTTGGGCCGGTTTTGTAAAGCCCTGAACTTGTAAATAAATCAAACGTTCAACTAAACCGTTCAGCAGTAAGTTCGTTTAATAAATGAACAAACACAAATAAGAAATTTTGTTCGTTAAGTTAAACAAACGAACAGGAACATATGTTGTGTTCGTTCGTTTATGTTTGTGGACGTTCAGTATTATGTTCGTTCATTTATGTTCGCTCATTTATGTTCATTTGTGTTCGTTCATTTAAAGGTTTATTTATGTTATATTTTTATTTTATTTGTTTTAGTTTTAAAAACTTTGAAAGTATTTGCTCATTACAATTTTAGTTTGTGTTAGAGCTTGTAAATAAACCAAACGTTCAGCTAAACGTTCACAGTAAGTTCGTTTATGTTCATTCGTTAAAATACACAAGAATAAAAAATTTTGTCCGTTAAGTTAAACAAACGAACATGAACAGATGTTGTGTTCGTTCATTTATGTTCGTGGACGTTCAGTATTATGTTCGTTCATTTATTTTCGCTCGTTTATGTTCATTTGTGTTCGTTCATTTAAAGATTATTTATGTTATATTTTTATTTTATTTGTTTTAGTTTTAAAAACTTTTGAAAGTATTTGCTCATTTCAATTTCAGTTTGTGTTAAAGCTTCACAACTTCTTAACTTTTTTGTTATGTTTATGATAATCATGTTAACTTTGTTCGAATAGTTATGTTTAAGTATTAATTTATTTTTGGTGGATAGATTAGGATGTAAAATGTAAACTTTATTCTAAAATGTAAACTTTATTCTAAAATGTATTTAGTAGGTGTCCATGAACGTATGTTCATTTCCTTCATGAATAAACACGAACATAAAATTTCGTTCGATACGCGTTCATGAACCATTCATGAACATGTTTTTTAGTTAATGGACAAACAAACACGAACAAGGCCTTGTTCTTGTTCGTTCGATTCGTTTATGGCGCTACTTGGACCAACCCAAACAACAGTTTCAAGTCAGTCTACATTTAAAAGTAACCAGTTTTGGTGACACATAACCTAAGCCAACCCATTTCACATATTTTACCACAACATTACTAAACTGCACAAACTTGCATTGCTGAAACCAATGAACATAACAGGTAAATCCATTCTTAACCCAACTCGATTTCTAAAGCTAGTCTTTACTCGAACATATGTTGACCCATTACACAACTGACCCAACCCGCAGTGGTGGATCTAGAAAATCCTTATAGAGGCAACGTTTTAAAAAAGAGGGTAACGAAATCGAAAAAACATCAAAATTTTTCAAATTTACACTCATAATCATGGTTATATGGTAACCACGAAACTACTTTGTATTTGCTTTTAGATTATTTTAAACATATAACCAAAGGTTTTGGATGAGTGAAATGTTTACAGGAGATTATATGATATGAGATTAACAGCAACATTTGAAACACTAATCACTTCCGGATAAATTTTGTTAATAGGCTGTAAATATTCGATAGATTAGCTAGTATCCTATTTCTACTTTTGCAGTTGATAAAGACATTTAAAAAAATAGAACAAAACCATAATTTAGAACTTCAAAATAGCAGGCACCATTTTTAACTATAAACCTGACCGATTGATGAACGGCTATCAAATCCCTAAAGCTTAAAACTTTGGTGAAACCCTTCACAGGCTCACTATTCTTGCTCGTCTTCCTCATCTTCTTCCGAGTCATCTGTGCCAATGTCCTGCTAAAAGAACCCAATTAAATTGATGCCTAAAATAAATGTAGGGATTTTAAAATCATTTACTTATTAATCGACCGTTTGAAGTTATGTTTGATCTCTAACAAGTCAAATGAGTAAAATAAAAAATTAAAAAAAATAATCTACTAAGAAAAGTAAATGGGCCAAAAGGGCAGAAGCACAAGTAGCATAAAAAATCTAATAAAAAAGTCATCAATTTTGACCCGTTACCCAACCCGCTCAATGTTTCCCGTATTGCAAACAAGGTCTAATTGTTGGTTACCTCTCATCATCCTCATCACCAAACTCCTCTTCTTCGTCAGCATCCTTATAATAAAAAAATATGGCATATTCAGTAAGAAGAACACTTCAAGAATCATGGTTAATTTATATAAAAGGTGAAACATAAAATGACGGAAAATATTACATTGTTGAAATACGTAAGAGGATTAACCCATAAATCCTCTTTGATCATTTCCGCAACCTGCAATATCATTGTAACATCGGGAATATAAACAACGGTTTGATTTAAACATATATAATTAGAAGATGCTGTGAACGTACCCCATCAGGAATTTCATCCATATCATCTTTCCGTTGGGTCCCACTGAACCAGCTAAAGAAGCTGTATCAACACGTCCAAAAGAATACAAAAAAGCTAACACAATTAAGCATGACAAATATGAAAAAAAACGGAAAAGAAAAAGATAAATCCAAAAAATTTGATAACCTGTCCTCCTCATGGGGCCGTTTCTTTCCGTTCTTTTCATGAGTAACTCCATTTGAAAGTCCCTTTATAATAACATAACTACCAAGATCAGATGACTACAAAAAGACGTACTAATAAGCGTAAAAATAACAATTTATAAAATGTTACCATGCCCTCTTTCCACTTGATTGGTGTCGCAGTAATTTTTGTAGTTCCCTCATCAAGGAAAGTGATAGTTTTTGTGAGCTTTGTATCCTCAAAGTACGGGTTGGGACTAAAGTTCTGAAACAAGTATGAGATCATAAAATTATTATCATGCTATTTAATAAAGCAAGACAACCTATAGCAATTTCATGCATGACATATAAAAAAAGGTTAAGCGTGTTTCGATTGGCATTTTTAATGTTTGGATGAAGAGATTTTGCTTCTAATTATATGATTACTTTGGGGATAGATAACAAGTTTCATTCTAGATTTAAAAGGTTGATAATCAAAGGGTAAGATAAATTCACCTAGTTACCCCTTCATTTAACCTAACTAGGGTCGTAGTCACACGTGCATTGGGCAGGGAGGTTGGAATTCAGTACATATCACACACCATGACAACCAATGAATAAATTCGTAAAATTAACAAATTGATGTATAACCGTGTTATGTTATTTGCGTCGTAGCTCGGATTTGAACATCAAAATAATAAAAAAAGGTAAAAGCTTAAAAATATGGTAAATAACAAAGGTAAAAAAAGGTAAACGAAAGAAAACTATAGGAACTCATCCGGTTTCAGTGCACTCATATAGCAAAGAAAAGATAAAAAAATGTCCAAGAGGGTATTAGTTTGTTCGTTAAAAAAAACTAAAAAAGCAAAAAAAAAGTAGGTGCAAGTTAGCGAAGCCCATGGCTCACATTAGCACGGGCTCACTATTAAACTTCTTTTCTTTTATATATAGATATATTCAAAAGACTTCTACTACCACACAAGACTTAACCCCCCCCCCCCTCAAAGAATGTCTATTTTGGTCATTTTATGCACTTTTTTATAACCAAAATTTGCCAAACGCTCAGACAATGGATCATTTAATTATTTATTACAACTTCAAATAGAAAAATCAAAACCAAACACCATCTCATATAGCTGCTTATACTATTCAAAATTACATAAAACAGAAACAAACTACTTACAAAGGTCATCGAGTAACCCAACTTCACATCTTTCATATCTTCAACTTCAAGAGAGGTTAGATGCTTGAATATCTACTAGAAAAGATGTAAGTCATAACACAAAATTCAAAATGAAATCTTTTTTAATGGAGTAAGAAAACTAACTTTTTGGTCTTCATCATTAAGAAGATCAGAGAGAGCAGGTGACTCAAGAACTGCAAGAACAGGCCCATATTAGATTGATAGGCAATTATAGGATATTGAATAATTGGAATTATATAATTAACGGTAATTAAAATGTGTTGTATGATAAAGTGAAAGCATGATAAATCAAATTCGCCACTTACAGCAGTCAACCAAAAGTCGGGAATTGATTTGATAATATCATTCCGCTTGTCGTACACCGGCTTCCTGACCTCATTGTATTTCTGCTCGATTTCCAATACTTTATCACTTGCCTCCTCGTTAATCTGAAGCAAAAATAAAAGATAGGAATGAAGACGCGTTTTGATGTGACATTAAACAATCAATGTTGCGAACCCAGGATTTTTTTTCCAACCACCGGGGTCTGATGTTTTGGTGGCTGCATGTCTCTTAACTCAACGTCCGAATTTTCGGTTAAGGTCAGGTCACATAAATAATAACAACTTGTCACTGCACCCAGTAACACTATAAGCTACAATAAAGTTTCTTAGTAACTTCAATACCCTCAAGGGTAAGTCAAAAAACCGAAATACAGTTTACATATAATTACAAAAAACAATTGTGTCGTCGGTTGACCCCACACCTTATACACCAGGTCTCCCCATAGACGGAACCACATAAGCACTACCCGCACGTCTTTCCCTCCTCCCTCTCTCCTCCTCTCACAGTCTAGATCCATAGGCTCTCTTCCCCACAAAAAGAAGTGCTTAACTGAATTTGACACCCTTATATTTCTCTTCACTTTGTTTTAAGATATATTTTTATATAATACTTGCGCTTTTTTTCAGGCCCACGCTTTTTTTGCGCTTCTCGTGTAGGCCCGGGCCCAAAAAATCGCCCTAGGTGCGGCTCGCGCCTTTAATAACTACGGATGCAACATGTATAGATTTACCCGAAACATACACCATATATAACTACTAATAAAACTGTGCGGTTCGCCGACCCACACCCTATATACTAGGTCATGTAAGCACAGTCCAATGGACAAGCCAAGTTGGCACTGCCCAGACGGACCGCACCAACAAGGCCAGAGGCACCCCATATCCTTCCTCTCTCCACTAACAATCTAAATCCATGTACCCACGGATTTCATCTTCCTCCCTGTCCTCCACACACAAACACCACTACTACAACAGTAAATTACTAAATCATCAAATTCTCAAACCAAAACAGCGACTAACCATCAAACATAGCTTCGAAATACAATTTTCAAGTAAAATTATCGATAACTGTGACAAAAATATACCTTTTCGAGCTCATCTTGAATCTCCTGCAGCTTTTCAATGGATTGAACAAGGTCGGCGTCAATTTGTTCACCACCGTCTTCGATTTTGTCTCCGACCTTGGGCTTCTTGCCTTTGTCAGCCACCATTTTAGAAACCCTAATTTGGATTTGAACGATCGGATGTTATGAGAAGAAGAAGGAGAAGGAGAAAGTAATTGGGGGTTTTGTGTTTGTGTAGGGTTTTAAGAAGAGGAGAGTTAGGGTTTTGGGGAGTTAAGTATTGGCTGCTTCGCGTGGTTATAGTGGCTATGTCATTAAGTCATCCTGACCGTTGTATTCGTGTTTCAAATATTTTTATATTTTTCTAACAAGTAAATTACGATTTTGACCTTTTGTGGTTATTTATTTTTAGAGCATGAGGTGTAGAGGGCTTTGATTGATTGTATTTCTTGACACGTAAGGGATTCACAAGTTAATACTTAAAAACTAGGGGTGTGGTGGGTCGTTGCTTAGCTGGGCGTCGCCAGCAAGTAGAATTTTTTTGTTTAAATTCTTTACTTTGAACCAGCCAACTACAGCCCGCTACATCACCCAGCTCCTCCCCCCACCCCTCGCTCCCCGCCAGGCATAATATCCACGTCACGCGGGCAACGCCAAGCCCAATGCTGAGCCGGGGTGGTGTAGCCGGCGTTAAACCCCCTTCAACGCCACAACCCACGCCCCATACCCACCGTCTTACCCTATAAGCCTAAAAAGGAATCTTTTGACTAGGGGTGTGTATGAGTCGGTTTAGTTCGGTTTTTTACCATTAACCATAATCGCTAACTTCGGTTATGGATTTTCTTAACCATAGCTGAACTCGGTTATGGTTAATTATTGATAAAATTAGTTATGGTTAATTTTGGTTATTAACCAAAAACTTTAACAAAAAGTAACTTTTGGGATAAAGTTAAAAAACTATACGTTAAGGGGCCTACAAAATAAGAATTAAACCCACCATATCGGACTTAGTTTGTGCATTTTTTTTATAAGACAAAAAGTCTATACTTTTTGGTTAAACTACCAATGTAGGATCCCTTTTAGTAAATTAATTATGTACTTTGAGTTATATAGAATATTCATATGATCGTAACACCTCTATTCTTCATCAAAATAAGAGTATTTACATCAATATCATTTTGTTACTAACATACTTTTATTTTAGTAAAAAACTTCTATATGATTATTGTAAAACATAAATCTCTTATATTGAATTATAGACTTAACTTACAAGTTCGGTTCGGTTATATCTATTAACCAAAGCTTCATAACCATAACCATTGGTTATGTTGATTATGTCACACCCCAACCCGCACCGGAATAAAAGTCGGGCATAATTGGGTTATCACCAAAGCTCATGATGTTTACTAAGATGTTTCATATTTATTAAATTCAAATTACAACTTAAATATCCAAAACAAAATTCATACAATTACAAGAAAAATGAAACTATATAATTATTCCAAAGCTTAAACTTGTTTATTCTTCTAGGCCTTCCTATGTGTTTCTTGTCTCAGCTGGATCACCTGTATCATGCGTAAAACGGGGGAGATTTTGGGTCAACAAAAGTTGGCGAGTGAACCTTGATAAAACATTGTTACTAATTTCTTGTTTTATTTATTAAGGAAAATTTGTGCAATAATCACATGTGAGCAAACATATATAGATAAACAATCACAAACCACTTTGGATGAGTATATGACATGAATGATGATGTATGTGAGATCAAGGCTCAATCAAACGGAGCCGATCTAATGAGGCACCTGATGCTCAACCCGTATCCCACGGGGAACTGATGGGCCTAATGAAATGCGTGCACTGAAAATGATAAATCCAATCTACTTATAATCCACACAACAATTGATACATATTTGATACACATTTGATCACTGATATGATGTATGCACAAGTGTTTAAATAAAAATAAAAATAAAAGAATTATACGACACATGATACACCCCAAAACATGATTAAAACGGGGAATTGGTAGAGATTCACTCACAATGGGTGCGTTCTTTGATGACGATGAAGGCGCACGAATTTATGATTCAATCGACGAGGGAAAAGCTAACCTAAAATAATAACGAAATGATTCGGTAAATAAATAAATTTTATTTGAGATTAATATTTTTAATTAGTGCTCTTAATGGGTTTGTTAGATTTATTTTTGTGAGTTTAAGGAAATTTTCTAACTTTGAGAATCTTATTTTTAAGTATTTTTAAATGATTTTTCAATTAAATAAATAAATTAAAAAGAAATAAAAAAATTGACTTTTTGACCGTTGACCGTTGACCGGGTCTGACCGGTCAGACTGTGTTTTCTATGCGCTGAGTGAGGTTCGAACTCGGGACCTCTCGTATACGTGCACGCAGCTCTACCAACTGAGCTACGTGTCTAACCCGAAATATTCTATTGTTTTAATTATATATATATACTAATTAACTTTAACCTTATTTATTTTATATAAAAAAATGATTTAATATGGCCGAACCGGCTTCAGAGACCCGGAGTCGAACTCGGGACGTTCGGTTCGAGTGCGCACAGCCCAACCAATTGGGCTGTGTGTCTAATCTGCTTGACTACTGAATTAATTTCTCTTATAAACATTCTGTGACTTGATCTGATTAGGTTCTAAAAATGTTGGTTTTATTTCTGAAAGTCGGTAACATGTGCGATTCGAACTCGGGACGTGTGTATTGTATGTGCACACAGTCCACCGCTGGACTGTGTGTCTAACCCGGTTATATAGCCGATTTAATTATACTAATACACATGTTTAACTTCATCTTCTTCACTTATAGAAATATAGAACAGTGAAACCGACTGTTTGTTTAATTGACCAACAACACTTATAATTGATTAAATTGGAATAGAAGAAGAAGATTAAGGAATAAGATGTACCAACACAGAGTGTTTTCTTAGATTTTCCGACCAAAATTTCGTCGGCTCTGATTTGCGGATTCCGGCTGAGTGAACTGTTTAACAGTTTTGATTATTGATTTGAACAATTAAAGTATAAATCAAGAGATAGCAGGGAGGTTTAGACAATTATACCGTCTGAAGACAACTGCGGTTTTATGTTTAGTGATTCCGGCGATATTCCGGCGAGTGCAGAGGAACTCCGGCGACATGCTCTAGAAGGATTAAAGCTTCGAAAGAGTGTGCGGTTCTGAGCGAAAGGGTTACCAGATGTTTGAGTGGGTATCTATAAGGAAGATCATCTGATTTGAGTTTGAATTAAGATCAAAGTCCGCGGTCATGATTTTCCGACGGTTATGACTGGAATTGAGTGCCGGCATCGGTTATAACTGATGTCGAAATCAGTTTATCCGTTTCGGTCAAAGGAGAAATAGCCAAATTCGCGGAGTTTATGTTTTCTCCGGCGATTGCGAGTTCTGGCGCGTTGTTTACCGGATTTGACTTTCGGGTTTTACTTTAAATGTTATTTGTTTCAGTATTTGTCACAAAGGAAGTGTGTGGCGGAGTGGTGTGGTGTGTGTTTGTGTTTGTGGGTGACCCGGGTTCGAAACCCGGCTGCCCCAAATTTTATTTTTTTGATACTTATTATTGTTGGTTAAAATTTTTGGTTTTTAAATTTTAAATATTTTATGTATTATTTAAAAATAAACTGAATCAATAAATACGCAACGAACATATAACATAATATTTGATTAATAAACGAAACGGGTTTTTTGAACCCGTTTTTCATAAATGTTACAGTATCCCCTACTTTTAGAAATTTCGTTCCGAAATTTAAGTAGTACTGGTAACCGGAAAAAGATGCGGGTATTTCTCGCGCCTTGAGTCTTCACGTTCCCAAGTAAACTCGGGTCCTCGTTTCGACTCCCAACGTACCCTGACAATTGGAATACGACTTCGCCTTAAACGCTTCTCTCCGAAATCCATGATTTCTACTGGTCTGTCAACGAAGTGCATCGATTCATCGACTTGAATGTCTTCTAGAGGAATGTGGAGGTTTTTATCGGCAAGGCACTTTTTCAAGTTTGATACGTGGAATGTGGGATGAATTCTGTGGAGCTCTTCTGGTAGGTCAAGCTTGTATGCTACAGGACCTACTCTTTCGAGTATCTTGAAAGGTCCTACGTAACGTGGTGCTAGCTTGCCCTTCTGGCCAAAACGAACCACTCCCTTCCACGGTGATACTTTTAAAAGTGCTTGATCACCAATGTCAAACTCCAAGGGCTTTCGTCGTTTGTCAGCATAACTCTTTTGACGACTTTGAGCCGCTAGAAGATTGTTTCGAATTTGAAGGACCTTGTCGGTTGTTTCTTGAATTAATTCTGGACCGGTGATTTGCGCTTCCCCAATTTCGTGCCAACATACTGGAGATCGGCACTTACGACCATATAAAGCTTCGAAAGGAGCCATGCCGATACTTGAATGATAGCTATTGTTGTACGAAAATTCCACTAATGGTAGGTGAGCGTCCCAGTTCCCTTTGAAGTCTATGACACATGCTCGCAGCATGTCTTTAAGGGTTTGGATGGTGCGTTCAGATTGACCATCAGTTTGAGGATGAAAAGCGGTACTGAGGTGTAATCGTGTACCCAAGGCGGTTTGTACGGCTCGCCATGTTCGTGAAGTGAAACGACCATCACGGTCTGAAATGATGCTTAAAGGTACACCATGACGGCTTACGATCTCGCTGATGTAGATACGAGCTAACTTCTCGTTCTTGAAGTCCTCACGAATCGGAATGAAGTGAGATGACTTTGTAAGACGATCGATTATTACCCATATGGTGTCATACCTACTGGAGGTGCGAGGTAACCCGGTAATGAAATCCATGGTTATGTTTTCCCATTTCCATATAGGTATTTCGGGTTGGACTAGAAGTCATGAAGGTCTTTGATGTTCAGCTTTTACTTTGGAACAGGTAAGGCACTTGGAAACAAAAACAGCAATATCCTTTTTCATGCCAGGCCACCAGTAGGTGTATCGTAGGTCTTGATACATCTTGTCGGCTCCTGGGTTACAGAGTATCGGGTTTTGTGCGCCTCATTCATGAGGAAATCACGAAGGTTATCGCGATCAGGAATCCATATGCGCTTTAAATAGTATCGAATACCGTCGGATTTGGTTTCGATTTTTAGTTCAGCTCCACACGACAGCTCATCGCGTACGTCAATTTCTGTTACAGAAACATGTTGAGCTGCTCGGATTCGATCTTTGATGTCGGTTATGATTTGCGAACATAGAAGACGAATGGAGTTCGCATAACATTTTCGACTGAGCGCATCAGCCACCACGTTTGCCTTGCCAGGATGATACCGAATTTCACAGTCGTAGTCATTGAGAAGTTCGACCCATCTTCGTTGCCTCATATTCAACTCCTTTTGGTTGAAGATATGTTGGAGACTTTTGTGGTCAGTGTATATTTCACACTTGGTACCGTAGAGGTAATGTCTCCATATCTTGAGAGCAAACACAACGGCTCCAAGTTCCAGGTCGTGGGTGGTGTAATTCTTCACATGAACCTTGAGTTGCCTAGAAGCATATGCTATCACTTTTCCTCTTTGCATCAATACACAGCCTAGTCCTTGCCCTGACGCGTCGCAATAAACTACGAAGTCATCACAACCCTCAGGGAGTGTGTGGATAGGTGCGTCACAGAGTTTTTGCTTTAAAGTCTGGAAGGCCTCTTCTTGCTTAGGTCCCCATATGAAGGGTTTTCCTTTATGAGTCAAGGCCGTGAGTTGTACAGCAATACGGGAAAAATTGGCAATGAAGCGTCGATAATAACCAGTTAAACAAAGAAATGACCTAACTTCAGTAGGGGTACGTGGCGCTTGTCATTCTTGCACTGCCTTGATCTTTGAAGGATCAACATGAATTCCCTTGTCATTGACGACATGTCCAAGGAATTGTACTTCTCCTAACCAGAATTCACATTTTGAGAATTTAGCGTAGAGCTTTTCAGTCCTTAAGAGTGTAAGGATGAGTCGAAGGTGTCGCTCATGATCGGATTTAGACTTGGAGTAGTTAAGAATATCGTCGATGAAGACTATGACGAAACGGTCGAGGTAGGGTTTGCATACCCTATTCATTAGATCCATGAAGACAGCGGGGGCGTTGGTTAAACCGAATGGCATGACCATGAATTCGTAATGACCATAACGAGTCCGGAAGGCGGTCTTTGGGATATCTTCTTCATGTACTCTGAGCTGATGATAACCAGAACGAAGGTCGATTTTTGAAAAGCAGGTGGCGCCTTGAAGTTGGTCTAGGAGGTCAGCGATGCGAGGTAGTGGATAGCGATTTTTAACCGTTAACTTGTTGAGTTCTCTATAATCAATGCACATGCGAAACGTTCCATCTTTCTTCTTCACAAAGAGAACAGGTGCACCCCAAGGCGAGGATCTAGGACGTATGAATCCTTTGTCAGTCAGCTCTTGCAGTTGACTGGCCAGCTCTTGCATTTCGGATGGGGCTAACATATAAGGAGATTTTGCGACTGGTGTAGCGCCAGGTACAAGATCGATGCGGATTCGACTTCTCGCATAGGAGGGAGTCCTGAAATGTCGTCGGGAAAGACTTGTGGGAATTCTTTCACAACTGGGATATCTTCGAGTTTCTTCTCCTTGTTTCCCTTTTTAACGACGTGAGTTAGGAATGCGACATAGTCCTTGCGGAGATACCTTCGGGCTTGAAGGCAGACATTAATTTGAGTCCTTTCGAAGGGGTTTCCCCAAAAATACGTAGGGTCTGACCGTCTGCAAGAGGAATGCGAATGAACTTTTCGCGGCACACTACTTCAGCGTGATGCTGGCTGAGCCAGTCCATATCGATTATAACATCGAAACTTCCCAACTTCATAGAATGAGGTCAACTAGAAAATCGTGATCGTTTAGAGTGAGGGTACAATTGCGTATAATAGAATTTAATGAAACGGGTTTTCCGTCAGCAACTTCCACCGTTAGAGATTCCATGAGATTAACACGAGTTTGGTTGAGGCTAGGTTCAAATTCTAAGGACACAAAGCTCTTATCCGCACCAGTATCGAATAATATGGATGCATAACTACCATTGATGAGAAACATACCGTTGACCACGTTGTTGTCAGCCCTAGCTTGGTTGGCGTTGATGTTAAAAGCTCTTCCTCTGGCAGGTGGAGGAGCTTGGTTAGCTTGGTTTACCGGGTTTGCTTGAGCTTGGGCATGGATGATGTTCACCAAGCGTGGACAAGTGTTACTGAAGTGGTTTGGGTCCCCACAGTTGTAACAAGCTCGCATGGGTTGCATCATGGGGTAGTTGGGTTGGTTGTAAGTTTGGGCTGCGTGTGGTGCAGGTGGTAGAAGCAAGGGTTGTTGGGCTTGACCCACTATCTGATGGTGGGTTTGGGTTGGGGGTTGATTGCGGTTCATTCGTTGAAGAGTACAACAGGTTTGGATGGTGTGACCCGCACGGCCACAGCTTGTGCAATGTTGGCAGGGGTTTTCGGGAGGGTGATGGTATTGACAGCGGTTGCATTTTGGGTGTGGGCCAGTATATGGCTTTTTGAATGGTGCAGCTGGAGGGGCAATTTGGGTGATTGGTGCAACAGTGATAGGAGGGTTGGTTTGAGTGACAGCAAAATTTTTGCCATTTCACTTCCTCTTACCAGCAAACTTCGAGGATGAGACTGGGTGGTTTGGAGTTGGGGTCTCAATGGGTGCTTTCTTCTTTTCATCTTTGAACTTGCCGTTTCGAATGCGATTTTCAGTGAGTTCTGTAGCTAACTCCATTGCGGCTGCAAGTGTTGCAGGCGATGTGCTTAAAACTGAATCTTGAATTTTCGAGGGGAGACCTCGAATGTAATGTTCAACTAAGCGGTACAAGGGGTGAAAAAATTAGGGTCATCTGGTTCAGCTTGAGAAATCTCTTATTATAGGAAGTGTGATCTCCTTCCTTTTGTTTCAGTGTGTGGAATTCGTCTTCTAACTTTTTGATTTCGCTTCTTGGACAGAAACGTCTTGTCATGAGTTCCCTTAACTCTTCCCATGTTAAGGCCATGGCATCTTCCACTCCTCGCTTACCCTTTTCCGTGTTCCACCAGGTAAGGGCTACCCCAAACAGTCTTCTAGTCGCGTAACGTACCTTACGGTCCCCGGGACAATCGCAATTGAGGAAAGTGTTCTCCATTTCTTCAAACCAGTGAAGGAGGGCGGTAACACCTTCGGTCCCTTCATACTTTGGGAGATCGCAAGATTTGAAGTGTTTGTAGGAGCACTTTTTGGAAGGAGGGTTGGCGACGCTCTGGTCTTCTTGATTGGGAGGGTTGATGGGATTTGCGGCGAGAGCTTGTTGAACTTGAATCACGATGTCAGCAAGCACTATGGCCATTTGTTTAGCAATTTGTGTGGCCAAGCGTTCATTTGATCTTCCTGACTTTCTACCTTCACGTAGTTGCCTAGCCGACATCTACAGGAACATACATAGGAAGATTGTCAGTTTAAGATTTTTTCTAGGTGTCATGTGTCGTAAAAAGAATGAAAAACAACAATATTGGCATTAATTTAACTACATCCATAGGATGTCTTGGGTTTGCTCATGTTTGGGCCTCCAATGTCCCCCATACCATCGCCTGTGTAGTCATGTGGGCCCCCATGACTATTGGGCTTGGTAGGATTCACATTGGTGTCGGCGGATTAACACTCGCACCACCTGAATGAAAATCGTAAAATATGGATGTATGGTAGGAGGGTGTCCAGGTGTAGACACAATGACAACTCAAAGTGGGGTTAGCTCACACGACGTTTGGTAGAGCATGCTTTGGCCTAATAGATCCTTCGTACTCTCATCGTTAGTCCCCAGGTAGGCAAACTGGTCATTTATTTTGGATTTATACGAATGCCAAGCCTAGACAGGACGTTTCGACTACCAGTACTCGTACCCTTCCAGTTACTACATGCCCGTCATGAGAACTCACTTTGATGTGATTTGAAAAATACAAAAATCATTGCAAAAATCATGGGAATCGTGAGGTGTGTGCTCTCATGGATATGATATGTTATGAGTATATGATTCATGATTAGCATTGCATAATAACATGTATTTGTGAGCATGCTTGCATAACATTGAGTGTGAAAATAAACATAAAACATATAAACATCATGAATTTTGTATGTAACGCATAAACAATTTAAAATTTAATCAACTATAGTATAGGCTCTAAGGGTCTAATAACCTATCCTATATCCCTATAGTCATAAGCTCTGATACCAATCAGTCACACTCCAACCCGCAGCGGAATAAAAGTCGGGGCATAATTGGGTTATCACCAAAGCTCATGATGTTTACTAAGATGTTTCATATTTATTAAATTTAAATTACAACTTAAATATCCAAAACAAAATTCATACAATTACAAGAAAAATGAAACTATATAATTATTCCAAAGCTTAAACTTGTTTATTCTTCTAGGCCTTCCTATGTGTTTCTTGTCTCAGCTGGATCACCTGTATCATGTGTAAAAAGGGGGAGATTTTGGGTCAACAAAAGTTGGCGAGTGAACCTTGATAAAACATTGTTACTAATTTCTTGTTTTATTTATTAAGGAAAATTTGTGCAATAATCACATGTGAGCAAACATATATAGATAAACAATCACAAACCACTTTGGATGAGTATATGACATGAATGATGATGTATGTGAGATCAAGGCTCAATCAAACGGAGCCGATCTAATGAGGCACCTGATGCTCAACCCGTATCCCACGGGAACTGATGGGCCGAATGAAATGCGTGCACTGAAAATGATAAATCCAATCAACTTATAATCCACACAACAATTGATACACATTTGATACACATTTGATCACGGATATGATGTATGAACAAGTGTTTAAATAAAAATAAAAATAAAAGAATTATACGACACATGATACACCCCAAAACATGATTAAAACGGGGAATTGGTAGAGATTCACTCACAATGGGTGCGTTCTTTGATGATGATGAAGGCGCACGAATTTATGATTCAATCGACGAGGGAAAACTAACCTAAAATAATAACGAAATGATTCGGTAAATAAATAGATTTTATTTGAGATTAATATTTTTAATTAGTGCTCTTAATGGGTTTGTTAGATTTATTTTTGTGAGTTTAAGGAAATTTTCTAACTTTGAGAATCTTATTTTTAAGTATTTTTAAATGATTTTTCAATTAAAAAAATAAATTAAAAAGAAATAAAAAAAATGACTTTTTTGACCGTTGACCGTTGACCGGGTCTGACCGGTCAGACTGTGTTTTCTATGCGCTGAGTGAGGTTCGAACTCGGGACCTCTCGTATACGTGCACGCAGCTCTACCAACTGAGCTACGTGTCTAACCCGAAATATTCTCTGTTTTAATTATATATATATACTAATTAACTTTAACCTTATTTAGTTTATATCAAAAATGATTTAATATGGCCGAACCGGCTCAGAGACCCGGAGTCGAACTTGGGACGTTCGGTTCGAGTGCGCACAGCCCAACCAGTTGGGCTGTGTGTCTAATCTGCTTGACTACTGAATTATATTTCTCTTATAAACATTCTTTGACTTGATCTGATTAGGTTCTAAAAATATTGGTTTTATTTCTGAAAGTTGGTAACATGTGCGATTCGAACTCGGGACGTGTGTATTGTATGTGCACACAGTCCACCGCTGGACTGTGTATCTAACCCGGTTATATACCCGATTTTAATTATACTAATACACATGTTTAACTTCAACTTCTTCACTTATAGAAATATAGAACAGTGAAACCGACTGTTTGTTTAATTGACCAACAACACTTATAATTGATTGAATTGGAATAGAAGAAGAAGATTAAGGAATAAGATGTACCAACACAGAGTGTTTTCTTCAGATTTTCTGGCCAAAATTTCGTCGGCTCTGATTTGCGGATTCCGGCTGAGTGAACTGTTTAACAGTTTCGATTATTGATTTGAACAATTAAAGTATAAATCAAGAGATAGCAGGGAGGTTTAGACAATTATACCGTCTGAAGACAACTGCGATTTTATGTTCAGTGATTCCGGCGATATTCCGGCGAGTGCAGAGGAACTCCGGCGACGTGCTCTGGAAGGATTAAAGCTTCGAAAGAGTGTGCGGTTCTGAGCGAAAGGGTTACCAGATGTTTGAGTGGGTATTTATAAGGAAGATCATCTGATTTGAGTTTGAATTAAGATCAAGTCCGCGGTCAATGATTTTCCGACGGTTATGATTGGAATTGAGTGCCGGCTCGGTTATAACTGATGTCGAAATCAGTTTATCCGTTTGGTCAAAGGAGAAACAGCCAAATTCGCGGAGTTATTGTTTTCTCCGGTGATTGCGAGTTCTGGCGCGTTGTTTACCGGATTTGACTTTCGGGTTTTACTTTAAATGTTATTTGTTTCAGTATTTGTCACAAAGGAAGTGTGTGGCGGAGTGGTGTGGTGTGTGTTTGTGTTTGTGGGTGACCCGGGTTCGAAACCCGGCTGCCCCCAAATTTTTTTTTTTTATACTTATTATTGTTGGTTAAAATTTTTGGTTTTTAAATTTTAAATATTTATTAATTATGTATTATTTAAAAATAAACTGAATCAATAAATACGCAACGAACATATAACAGAATATTTGATTAATAAACGAAGCGGCTTTTTTGAACCCGTTTTTCATAAATGTTACAGATTATCGATTAAAATTGGTTCGGTCATGTTGGTTATGGTTCGGTTATCGGTTATGACGCTTAATTTGCTCACCACTACTTTTGACATTTATGCCCCTAACTTCATTTTTCTAACCATGTTGGCCCTCATCACTAACACCATCCAACTACCTGGTTTAATGTTGGGGTCATGCACCCCTCACATGATGTTCATTTATGTCATTTCACCTACCCACTTATTCCCCCTCAAATATAAAATCCAAGATTAATTGATGGCATTTAGCAAAGAGTAATTGATAGCTTCAGAAGTAAACAAAGAACATCACCCAAGATTAATCGATCTTAACGAAGATGCGAAGTGATGAGAGCATTTAGCCCAACATCCGAAAGTCAGCGTGTACCTTTTAAGTATATATTAGTTAATGTAGACAGTTTACTAGGTAAATGAGTCAATGTATAGTATGAAACATAGTCTGGCAAACATCTTCTACATTGATCTAGTTGTAGTACTTAAAGCCAAACACTTAAAACACCTTTTTAATTTTAGCAAAGAAAATGTACTAACAAATACACCCACAAAATTTATAAAGAATGCAATAATCTGATCAATGGGAAGTTTTGTGAGGATCTGCTTTAATCCATAAGCTTGGGTCTAATCTATTTAACCTAGTCCAAAACGTGAGGAATTCATTTTAGATTAGTGACAAGTAAAAAACAAGATTACTTTTCATCGTTTCATTCAACTTGTAATAGTTACAGATTTGGAAACAAACCAATAGGGCTTCGCCGTATCGTTCGCAAACAGTTACACACTTAATGAACACACTGACCTATATATAGACCTTTAACTTCGTGCGACTTGAGCCATCCACCTTCGTACGAACATAAACATTCCATCTTCGTACGAAGTGAAACAAGGCAACTTCGTATGAACTTAACAGTACCGACTTCGTACGAAGGTAAATATTACAAGTATAAAATCTAACATTTTAGCCTATTACAGACACCGACATGATTCGTAGACGCAGGCGGCTGAGATATGTATCAACAAACTCCCCCTTGGATGTTGCCGCAGTCTCGATTGGTCTTCAGTCTTCAAAAACTTTAAAACTTTAAATTTTATCTTCCAAACAAATTCTTTCTTGGCTTCCGTCGCTCTTCACTAGGAATAAGCGTTTGATTGTTGGCGGAGCCCACTTCATAAACTGAAATCTTTTAGAAGATTTCTTTATCGTCTCAGCAATTCGTTCTTCCTTTCTCATTTCCTTCCTGAACTTCTTACCTAATAACTCTCTCCACTTCGATTTCCACATCTTGCCAGAATTAATACCGTGTGCATATCAAACATTGATTACACATTGGTGCTGCATCGCTTGCACTTTCTCTTTCGCTTCATAATAGATCTTGTTGTAAAACAGGTATTCAATATTCTTCTTAGAACAATTCACCAACCACATTGGATCTAGAATCCATATACCACTCCACAATCCATCTGTTTTCAACACAATAACAACTTCACCAGTTTCAATGTTATACTGCCACCACTTAAATTCCTCATGAAAATCTTGCTCAAGCTTTATTAACAATATATTCTTCATTGCATATGGCCGCTTCACAATCAAAGTCACATCTTTCTCGTTAGTAACTAGATCAATCTTGATAAATTTTCTTTGGATAATGCGGCTTCCAGTTGAGAAAACCATGTGAAACTTTGAATCTAATAAACTTCCACAATCTCTGATCATTCCATTTCATTTGATAATTGATGCACTTAGTTTGGCATAACTCTTCAACATCCCACCACCGAAAAGTTTGAATATCAGATAAATATCGAAAGTATTGAACTACGAATTCTCTCTTGATAGCATACACATTCAACTTAGGTAGCCAACCCCAACTCAGAATATCTCCTAACGACTTATTTTGGTCTCTCGCGAAAAATGCTAACGTCGTCGGAATTTCCTTTCTTTTGGAATTTCTTTGAACCACGTCTCCCTGGCTTTTAAAATTTCTTCTTTATTGAAACGCTTCGGAAAATTGCCATCTTTTACTGTCTTTTCGACCTTTCTTTTCAACAATGATTTGTTTCTTCGCTAAACATTTCTTGGAATGTTGGGAAGTTATCTGTTCCTTCACTAGTGTATTTGATAGTTTCGTCTCCAGAATCATCCTCCATGATAACATTGTCATAATTATCTGCATCCTCATCATATCAATAAACATAATCATCCGGCTTTGCAATACTTATGTTGTTCAGCTCTTCTTCGAAGTCAAATTCAAACGCATTCTCATCAACACCCAACACCTCAGCAATCTCTTCCTTGGTGTAATTATGAACAAACTCACCCTCTTCAACCCTATGCTCCAGATAGATCATCTTATGTTGTGTTACATGAACAACCGTTAGTAGATTAACGTCTGTGAGAATTCCTGAACACTCTTCTTCGTTCACCGAATCCTTCTTATCCCCCTCTTTTGAGACTCATCTTCTTGATTGGCACCATCATTTAGGAAATCATTATAGTTGAAATAATCGTTAATCTTGGCTTCATAAACCACTAACCCTATACCACCTTGTGTGTTATCATCATCGTCACCCTATCATTCTTTTTATCATCACCATCAACATCCACGTTTTCATCATCCTCTTTATCATCAACTTCTTTCTCAGCCTCTTTTTCCTTTTCCTTCCTTTTCTCTAACTTTTTCTCCTTTTCAGAAACATACGGAACATCAACCACGTCACTATAAGAACATAGTTAACCAAAGGTTTTGGCTCTTTTTCTGGCTCAGGTGTAATAGTCGGAACATCATTAATCTTTTCTTTTCCCTTGTTTACAAGTGCAGCTTCAGCTCTTCTTGTTCGTTCAGCAACCCCTTTTTTAGCTTCTTCAATTTTGATCAGATTAAATTCGGCTTCAAAATCTATTCCAAGTTTCTTTTTTAACTCCTTCTGGAACATATCAAGTTTCCTATATTTCCTTAGTCTGTCAGCTTCTAATTCTTCTGTCACTCTACACAGTCTTTCATTATCTGACATAAGACTGGCAATAACAGCTTCCATATGCTTTCTATCATTTTGCAAAAACTACACCCTAGCCTCCAAATCTTTAATCTTTTGTTCATTCTGATTGTCAAGAAAATCAAGATCTATAGGACCCATGTTAGAAAATTTTGGAAAGTTGAAATCATCACCATATATATATGTTCAGCTTCTCCTGTAGTTTACTTGGTGGTGTTGGTTGTTTTGGTGGTGATGTATGATGTGGTGGTGATGGTTGTCTTGGTGGTTATGGTGGTTGTTGTACTTGAGGTGATGATTGTCTTTGTGGTGATGAAGGTCTTTGTGGTGATGTGGTGGTGTTTGAATTAGAATGACATTTTCTGTTTTGGCTCCAATCAAAGGCGTTTCCTTTTCATGACCTACTGGACCAGCCCTAGCAGTCGTCTATTTCAAATATTTCCTTCTTGCTTTCTTTGTTACTGGAGACCCTGATGTCTTCTTACTAACATCCGTAGGCTTGCTCTTAACTCTTTTAACTTTCTTAGGTGGCACATACGGCTCATCATCATTATCAGCATTCTTTTTCTTTCTCTCGGAGGTTCGCTTTTCAATAGCAACAAATTTTGATGCTATCAGAGCTATTCTGATTGAAACATCTTCATCACTAGCAATCTGTGTTTCATCAGAACTCGATTCATTATCACCTTCAAACGCTTGTCGTTCAATATCTCTAGTAAGATCAGTTGTACTACCTTCACATGTTTCTTGATCTGATATGGCAGAGAACACTTCATTTTCAACATTGACTTCAACATGCACCTCTTCATCAGGATCCTCGTCTATCAATAAAGTAGCAGCTTTCTTTGACACAATTTTTCGTTTAGTTTCTTGCTTCTTTTTCTTATCATCTTTTACATACCAACTACTTCTCTTAGGAATATATTCTTCCAAACGAGCTTCTTCATCATTCTCGGAGTTGCTCTCGTCTTTTCTCCATTTATCTTTCAGCGGTGCAACATAACTTTTGTCTTTTATCGCCCCAAAGAACTTCTTACCAAAAGGTTCTGTCTTTTGATATAGATATTGATTCAAACGAATTAATGGCGATTTCGACATATGCTCCAACACTAATTCATCCTCTTCATCTTTAACAAGATTCGGGAATTGATCATTCAACATTATCTGCATGAATCGTGGATACAGCAGGAATTCTCTCTATCAATATTGGTCTTCATCTGCTCGAAAATGACTTTAGTGAAGTTGTATGGAAGATTCAGACTTAGAGTCGCAATCATACACATATGATAATCCAATAGTACATTAAAACCTCCCTTTCTATGGCTCAACGCGTGTATCACCGAATGCACAAAGAATTTGTATGGACTGGCGAGATAAGCTTGTTGAAGTTTGATTCGTTTACGTGCCCTTTATACCCCATACGGTAAAAACATCCCTTCACCATCTGGTTCTGAATAACCTGTCGGATCACTATCTTTATCTTTAAAATCAAGAACCCTCATTATCAATGCCTCTGTAATTCAAACTTCTTTATCTTCATTCCCGATCCTGACAAATGATTGTATCGCTGGTAGATTCGGAATGAACTTAGCAAGATCCCAAAATCTCTGAACGTGTGATCTATATTCTTTGTGTTGGTTTTTGGAATAATATTTTGATTCTTTTTGTTCCATTTTGATTGATGATTCACCAACATTTTCAATTGAAACTTTAAGATTTGCTGGTTTCACATGATTTTTAGATTCGTTGTTTCATTTCAAAATTTTAATACAAACAAACATTGGGGATGTTTGTTTTACATCCTCTGAAGTTTTCTTGACACCGTAAACAGGTTTAGAGGTATTTTATGGACACCGTTTAGCGATATGTCTAACCTGACTGCATTTAAAGCACTTCCTGCTGGTAGTGACAGAGGATCCCTGAACTTGTCCATGGTGTTTTTTCAGTTAAAAACTCTTTGTTTGATTGTTCTTTTGACAATTTCTCTTTTCGCTTTCTGAGCTTGTGCCAAACACAAAGTTTAAATTCTTTGAAAATTCTGATTTTCCAAACCTGTTGTTATTTTTCTTAACCTACCCCAAACCTTTTCTGCTCTCATGAAAGTAATTTCTTTGTTTGTTATAAGAGCCTTTAGGTTTGGAATAATAAGATATATCGCGTTTAAAGTTTAAAAATCTTTGTTCGTTGGTCATGTTACCAACCTCAGACATCTCAACTTCAACCAATTTAAACACTTTATCAACTTTGTCCAAATTTACATTCTAAATCGGAAATTCCGCGTCAGGATAAAGCTTGTCGGATCCGTTCATTTTGTACATGACAATATTGGGATCATCATTCAAACTATGTTCTAATTTTGGAATATAATTTTTGTGATAACTCTCTTCATTTTCAGAACGTGAACTTGAACTTGTTTTCTTAAGATTCGGATTGGCACTATCAAACTCAGTGCTTTCGCTGTAATTTTGTAAAACCTTTTCAACGACATTTTTAACAACTTCAGATTCGCAATCATTCTCAGACTTGGTGTAGGTTATATATATGTTTTTAGGAAGCTCTTCTTTCTTTTCTGTTTTTAGTTTCAGATTAAGCACCTTTTCCACCCCGCCAGGCTTTTTCCTTGAATAACTGTTCCACATCGGAGGTGGAACTCGATGATAACCCTGGCTTTTATTCTGATAACCATTCACATATTCTTCCGTTTAATTTTTTTCTATTGGTTTAGGAAGAATATGATTAATGACATAAGAAGTTGTTGAATTACTGATTAACTTATCAACCCGTTCGGATTCAATTCTAATTGTTTCTACCTCACTTTTTACTTTAGCAATCGTGTCAATATGAATATTTATAGCTATTTGTTTATCCATGACCGTTGCTTTTAGCATTGAAAGTGTAGCATTATCTTCCCTACTTGCATCTCGGTATTGGTTAATCATTTTATCATAAGCTTCTTTTGTATCTTTTAGGTCACTGGACATGTTATCAATATGTTTTTTAAGTCTTTACATTTTTTGTGTTTTTTAGAACACTCTTAGCATGACTCCAAGCACTTCATGCATTGTTTTTTGGTTTCTTTCATCTCACTTTTACCCTTCTCTTTGACCGACTCATTCACACTCTCCTGAACTTTTTCAGAAACTACCTCTTGTAGTTGTGTCATCATAGCTTTTTCGGCAATTTCTTTGAGATTTTCTCCGTTCGTTTATTTGGAAACATCGATAATTTCTTCTATAGGCTTCTTGGTTTCTTCATCAGTCTGTGTAATTTGGTACTGGCTTGATCCTTCAAAGAAACCTACAAAAGATTTATAAACGTCAGGTGGAATGACTGATTTAAAAGCATTGTGAAAAAATATCCTATGCAGCACTCTGATCATAGTAGTATGCATCAGAACTCTCATCTAGAGTTTTATCAAAGGTTACTTCAGCAGAATCTTCACTAGCAATTTCTTTGACCACTTCTTCGACAGTTGATTCAGGTTCTTCAAAGATCTCTGCTAGAAGTGCCTAACTCTCGGTCTTTGGAATGTAATTATTCCAGTTGAAGCCTTCGTCTTTTTGAGTAACTACAAGAGCTTTGTCTTTTGACTTCACTGAACCATCCTCAATTTGGATAAGCTTTGTTATACTTTGAGGTTGTGGAGAAGTTTGGTGATAAATTGCTTGCTTGTAGTAGTTGTCACTGAATGATTGTGGTTTCCATGTACTTCTCGATTCGGACACTCTTGTTTAAAATGCCCCTTCTCACGACACTTGAAGCAGGTGATGTTTGATTTGTCAAATCCCAGTTTTGTAATCGGACCACCCAGACTATTTCTTCCTGTAATTCCATAAATCTTTGAGCTCTTCGGATGATACTAGCCATACACCATTTAATATCAATGAGCTCCAACTCTTCTGGATCAATCTGATCTGAAGAAACACCAAACCGAGAACTATCGGAATAGATCTAGATCTGAGGACATGGTTTCTGCATACAAGGGTTAATCTCCTGTAATGATCGTCGATGGAAAGAACTTCGTCGGAAATTGCTGCAAAATAGAAAACCGCCGTTAGGCTCGCCACGAGGAGAATGGGGGTTCTCTCTGTGACCACCCTCCGGTGTGAGAATAAGTACAGTGACTCGAAGAAGACGAAGTATAAGTGTAAGTAGTGGAGAGTGAATGAATAGCTTGTACCTCAAGTCTTCTATTTACAGCCATAAATTTGGGCGCCAAGAATTAAAGGAGATATAATGGAATCTTTTCCCACTATTTATGGTTACATTTCCATCCATGCACACGAATTGGAAAATGATCGACGGCAGGGGAGAAGCCACGTGGAAAGTGATCTTCTTTGGGCCTTTATGGAGATCGTGCTTTCATCACGTGTAAGATGGACGTCTCAGATGCTGCCACATCACATTCGGTTACAACGAATAGAGGGCTGCACAATTGCCATTTAATGCTTTTAGAAGATCCACGACTGTGGATCCTTGATCTATTGCCAAGTGTCTGACTGGTTATAACGGAAAAGATTCCTTTAGCCCAGCTCTGTATTACCTATGCGCGAAGATGTATGTGTACAAGACTTAGGAGTTTTGATAGTTTCTCCTATCTCAAGCTAACTGTACCCTTGTGTGGTTTACGCATGGGCGTTAAATGAAGTTAGGATGCTTTGCTCCCTTTTCTCACGCATGGTTACTAAGAACTATGCTTTTAGGTTTGTCTTGCTGCTGGCGAGGAGCACAAGGTCTAATAAGTGACCTGGTAACATTCTGATAGTATGGTCTCCTACGCCGGCGCAGGGTTTCTAGAACCATACCCCTTCACGTCCCCCAGTCCAGTGTTCATCCTAGGCGCAAATGGCAAATAGGTGGAGCACTAAACTATACTGAAAATTGAGTGTGCGCCTTGTTTTAAAGATTTGCAATTATGCCCAAGGACCCTAGGTACAGGGAATCAAGGAAGCTTCATGGTGAAGATACATCCCTGTTTAGTATAAGCTTTTAGAATTTTAAATTTGAAAAAAAAGTTGATGTGTGACAGCTGAGTTGGTGAGGAGAGAGACAGATAAAGGTGACGTCTGACGGTTGTGTGACAGGCTGTCAACAGTGTCAGACGCCTTTGCATTATTTGTTTACTGCGGCGTAGGTGTCACGCGCGCGTGAAAATTTTCAAGGTTTCAGCTTCCCTCCACGTGTCATCTAGGGCTTTGTTTCCGGGATTTTGTGGGTTGTACGTTTTCCCTACAAATTAAGTTTGATGGCTATATATATATATATATATATATATATATAAATATATATATTCGAGTTGCTCACCGAAATCGCATCCACTTCCAATCTTATTGCATCTCCTTTCGACTTCTCTCTTTCTTCTTCCACAACTCGCATCTGCTACTTATCACAGACGATTTCTATGGCGGCTGAAGATAAACCCGAAGGAGTCGTTGTGGAAGAACCGGTGAACTTGTTACTAGTGTTGAAATGGACGAAGAGCAACTTTAAAAAGCTTGTCACAAGATTCCGATTCCCGAAGAGATGGGATGCCCGATATCCTGCTGATGGTGACACTGCTGCAAATGCCCCACCGGGTTATATCACATTATTCTTTGATTACTTTGCCGACATGAACTTTAGGTTACCGGTGACAAGATTATTTCTAGACATCCTAGATTATTACAAGTTTCACATTTCCCAGTTGAACCCTATGGGTATGGTGAGTATAAAGCATTTCAAGTTTGTGTGCCAGACTATGGATATTCAGCCAACCGTAAATCGGTTCCAGGTATTCTATCAACTCCACTGTGCGTTAGGGTTTTACTCATTCCAACAATGTATTCAAGCCAAGAAGATCTTACATACGCTGCCCAAATCTTATCATGACTGGAAGCAAAGTTTTTCTATATCAAAGCCCTAGTTATCCCCATGAAGATGCATTTTCGTGTGCAGAGGATATTCCGGTGGAGACCATTTCTGTTCCCGATCGAGAATCTTGGTACCAAGACATCAAGGAGATCCCGGCCATTCAATTACAAGAGAGAGCCTTGATTGCTGAAGGGATGAGTTTGTTATGGAAAGCCGACCGTCGTGAGAAGCCGGTGTACATGGAAGGAGAGAGGCATAAGTCATATTATGATGGTGATATTATTTTCCTTCTTGCCAATTGTTGCCTAACCATGCGCTTTTATGGAAGATTTGCGTTGTATGTTGCGGCGTATAAGAGAGACAACCGTCAGATGGAAAATGTTCTGCTAAAGCCAGAGGAGCCAATTTGGTATTTCCAGATACTTGGGAATTTTGAGTTGCCCAAAGATGAAGATTTTGCGGTTCATATTCCGTCTGGAAGCGGTAACTGATGTCTGTCTGTAGTACACGCACCCTTCATTTGTTTAATATATGTTACGCAATGATGTAGGTGAGTTGCTGAACTTGGGCATTGGCCCAGATTCCAAGAAGAAACGGCGTGCAGGGACTATTACTGGTGCAACCAAGAAACCTGCTACAGCCAAGGCGAAGCCTCAAAAAGGTATGTGCTCTATGCCTGACACTTGGCTTGATTATGTAGTGGTATTGATTCCTTAGAAGGCCTTGCGCTTATAGGCTTAAGGAAACCCGAGCCCGAGCCCCAAGATACTGCATGTCACACCCCAACCGATGGTAGAAACATCAGAGTGAGACGAAAACGATTGCTCAAGGCATCATAACACTATTTGCGACGATATTAAAATCAAAAAATTTCTTCATTTCATATATCAAATTGTCAATTACAACATAAATCAAAATACAACAACTTCAACAAAATTACAACATGAAAGCCTAACATTCTAGATGCGTTTCTATGTCGTCCCTACTAGATTCGTCATAAGCGTCATCATCAACGTGTAACATGTTAAAAATATGGTTCAACGCAAAGCATTAGTGAGTACACAAGTTTAAGTACATAGCATAAGTATAAAAAGGTTTGCTCAAATCCACATGGCAATTGTATACAAGGTAAGCTAGCATGCAATTCTAATTGTCAAACCCAAGTGTCCATAAGAATTAAGTGTCCCTCGTCACACAAATTAACGAGAATAAAGTATGAATAAGAATAAGAATCAGCTTTAAGCTTAACAATACCCCGACGGGTGGTGTGCTACTCCTATAGCGCTATATATGTTAAGTGGGGGCTAGCCAAGTTAATGACAAAAGCATGTATGAATCTAGCATGAACCTAAGCATAACAATAAGCATGTATAACGGATTGAGTGTATAAAGCATGTAGTGTGTGTATTCGTGTATTTTGTACGTTAACATATTACAACCCAAATTGTGTGAAAAGGGAAATGGGTCAAGTGTACTTACGGTTTTGCAAGCTTCTACTTGGTAAATTTCCGTGAAGAGTTTGGAGAGTTGGAGGAACACCGAGTTATCCTACATGAGGAAAACTAGGTTGGTAAGTATTCGGATGATAGTTGAGGATTTGGAATTTTTAAATGGACAAGTATGTATACGAGAAAATAATCACCTAGACTTAATACTCGTTTTTGACACTATAATACCCATTCGGGTTGATGTGTTTTCATGGGTTAAGATACCCATTAGAATCATAATGAGAAGTTAAGTACTTAGATGATGTAACCTAGTACCATGACGTACAATCTTTCGATTATCATCAAGGGTTCGGTTAGTGTGTGTGTATATATATTATATAGTATACGTAATAAGTAAATAATATTTATCATGGAAGTTCATAGAAGTCATGCATGGAGGTAGGAGGATAACCTTCCTTTAACCTCTTTCGTGTTGTTCACCAATGCACAAGTTGTCCCAAGGACAACAATGATGGTCATGAATAAGTTAAAATAAAAATAAAAGTTGTAAAATAATCAAAATCATCAAGTGAGGTGGTGGATTGAAGGTAGGATAGCCAAGGCTTCAAGTAATCACACACTACTAACTCCAGTCTCGTTTCAAGAACCAGCTTGGAAGGATACAACACTTGTGGGTTAAAACCCTATTAAAACAGAAAGTTTCTTACACTTGGGACCTCAAATATGGTGATGTGCCATGTTGGTTTTCTATGGAAAACCTATGGAAACTCCTAGAGGTTTTCCAGGTATTAAGAAGAAGAAGAAGAGTAAAGAAGGGAGGTAAAGGTGAGTTGGAACTCACTTGAAAGTCTTGAACTTTCTGGATTGAGAGAGAGGGAGAGATGAATGTTTGAGGTGTGAAGTGAGTGTGGGAGGAGGTGGGTATTTAGAATTGAGGTTTGGGGGTGAGTTAGGTGAGCTTTAAATACAAGAAACACAACTAAAAACACACATTTGCCCAATTCATGAGCTGGAAACAACTATCTGCGGATCAAGCCCTCTAGTGGGTCGCGAGAGGCAAAGGGGAAGACGGTCGCAGGGTGCGAGAAGTGTTAATCAGAAACTTGTTTGATTTTTGTCACTTTTAGTCCCTGAACTTGGTTTTTTCCTTCATTTCATGCTAAAACTTGGTATTTTGGCAAGGTTTTAAGTGTATAACGTATAGGTAAGTATATTTTAGGTATCGAGTATGTATGTATGAGTATTTGCACGTATAACAAGTATCGGTTTGTATGTAAACAGTATTTAACAATTGAATGCATGTAAGATAAGTATGTATCAAGTATGAATTTTATTATGATCAAAGTCTCGGATTACAAGATTGGAAAAGAAAAACGAATACGATACGAATACAAGTTTCCATAAATAGAAATTCGATTATACTTTCTAATTAAGGAAAATATGAAAAAGTGAGGTGTTACACTGCAGATATACCAGCATCTAACCCTGAGGAACCAATTGACTTGGATTCAAGTCCAAAACCTCTGAAGAGGAAGACTGAAAAAAGAACTCTCCCAAGGGATAACACCGTTGCACAACCTCCTAAGAAAGTTTCCAGAAAGAAAACTATAGGGAAGCGAGGTAATCTGGATGCCCTTGCAACAAAGTTTTCTCCAGGTAAAGCCTTGACCTTTCACTTAAAAATATTTGCGAGGCTTTATAGTTATTTATGCGTATTTGTTACACAGGGAAAGGTGAAGCCTTAGTCTTTACAGCGGAACTTCCTACCTTACCCACAGAGTCTTTACGGACGCCATCACCCCTTTATGACACTGCCCAAGCGCAGAGTTCAAGTGGTGGTGATTTAGGGTAAAGGATGTGGAGGCAAGTGTGGGTGTTAAGAAGGTTGTTGCACCAGAGGGAACATCTGCTGTGGTTGTCAAAGAAGAGCTATTGAAAACGACTGCTGGTGAGCAGCCTAAAGGTACCGCTCTTCCGGAAGTTCAGACGTTGAACAAGGGCCAGTGGGAGATGTTGAAAAAACTGGGAAATTACCTCATGACGAGGATGTGTATGTGACATGAAACATAGAGGAGGAATCCCAATTCGTCTAGACGAAACCCCCGGTGATTATTATTATCGATCTTATTCAGAGAAGCATGCTGCCGACATTCACGTGCCAGTCTGGAAATTGAAGCAAAGCGAAAATAGCCATTGGCAAGTGTGTCGTGAATGGTTTAAGGGTGCCTTTCTCCGACGGAGGTGAAGGCACGGGGTGAACAAAACTACGAACAAACATATCGCACCTACTTGTAGCTGTCAGCCAGTTCTGCCTCCAACACCCATAAATAATCCGTGAAAGGCTCAACATGCACAAGGAGCGAGAAAAATTTGAGATTTCAAAGAAAAAAATGGTTGCTGAGCGGCGCAGATGGCCATGCTGAGAAAAGAGTTTGAAGTCGATAAGGATAAGTTTGAAGATGCATAGAAAACAGAAGAATGGTCTGTGATGGGATGGAAGAAGAAGGCTGAAGCTGCAGCTGCCACACTTGCTAAGGAGCGCAAGTTGTGGAAAGAAGCTTGTGAAGGGATAACAATGAGAAAATATCCTTAAGGAATGAAGCTGTGAACCTATGCTCAGAGATAGAGCGCTTGAAGAAAGAACAAAAGAAGCCATTGTTGCCGCAGATGAGGCGAAACCCCACCGGGAACGCAGCGAACAAAAGGAGGTAGAAACTTCTGCAACTCTAGTCTTACGAAATAAGGAGATTGCAGAACTTACATCATTGTTTTTGATCAGGAGGAGACTAAGGTTGCTTTGAAGTAGCGAAGAAGGATCTTCAAGCTACCAATGTTGAAAAAGTTAAGCTGCAACGCCGACACATAGAGAATTAAGAAAAAATTCAACTCTATGAGGTGGAGATTGGCGCGGAGAAAAAACATGCTGAGCTTGCAGAGCAAATGCTGGAGCACGCGTGTCAAGGCTGGAAGTATGGTTGAGCCGTTAACAAACAACACGCTTTGAATGCACAACACGGGTTGTGAATGTAAGTCTTAACCGTTTGTTGTTCGACCGTATGTTTATCGTGATTTGCTCATTAAATATAATTGTGCTGTACAGATTGCGAATTCCATCTTGAATTCGGTAGAGCTGGATAGCGCAGTGGCCAAGCTGATGGTCACAGCGCGCCATGATGGTTACGCTCAAGGCTGTGTAAATTGTACTCATCATGTGACAAGGCTCTAGAAGTAAACTAGGATACCAGTTGCTCCGTTACGCAAGGGGTCAATACCAGTGCCAGCCTTTGCTAAGGCGAAGAAGGAATATGACCATTTACAGTTACCTGTGATGGGTTTGGTTAATGAAGTGTTGCAACATGATGATTTGTTGAGCGTTTGAAAGATATCTTTCATGACGATGCAGCAGATGAGGAAGTTGAAGAAGGTGTAGAGGAATAGCTTGTAAGAATTCCTTCTGCATATTGCTTTTACGGTGCAGATGGAAGGGGAGAGGTTACCGTTTGATGTTGTAACCCATCTTTTTGTAACCGCCTAGGTTTTATGTATTTGTTAGGATGGTCGCGTAAACAATCATGTACTTTTTGACCTGATACAGGTGCGTAATAAATAATAACCGTTTGCATATGTTTTAGGTACAATATCTGTGTGAGAATAACTACGTTATATAGGTAAAAGAAATAAAGTTGGTATAAAGCTCATGTATGAACTAGTCACAACCCCGCCTATGCGTAATGGTTTGCGGCTGACCTTGGAGGTATGATAATGTAAGTACGAATTTTGTATTACAAAGTAAGAATAAGTAACAACATAAATAAGCCGCAAGGCCATGTATTACAAAGTCGGTAAGATTACATAACCTAAAGACCATGAGATATCTGTAAGTAGCGATCGTTTGCACCAAAACTGATTAGGCGCGAGGCCGGTGCGTATAAAGATGCTAAGATTACATATAGCATCGTCGCAATTGCTATGCGTTCCAAGTTCTAGGAACGCTCGTGCCATCCAACCGTTTTAGGGTATATGCGCCTTTACCAAGACTTCATGGATCTCATACGAGCCTTCCCATTTGGGAGAAGCTTCCTTGGGCGCTCAGCTTTGATGCTTCATTGTCTTTCAAAACAAAATCTCCTGGAAGAAAGGTGCATAGGAGGACTCATGCATTATAATACTTTTCAAGCTTCGATTTATATTTGGCCTCATTGATTGTTGCATTTTCTCGTCTTTCCTCAAGGAGGTCCAAATCAATCCTGCGTGCCTCCTCATTGTTCTATGTTTCCATTGCAAGCATGCGTGGCGAAGGGAGACCAATTTCAGCTGGGATCCCCGCCTCGGTTCATAAACAAGACTCAAAGGTGCTTCGCCTATGCTAGTTTTTGGCATAGTTCGATGAGCCCAAAGGATACTTGGTAACTCATCAACCCAGCCTCTTCCGCTGTTCCAATCTCACTTTGATTCCTTCAATGATATTCTTGTTGATACTCTCGACTTGGCCATTGCCTTGAGGATGCGCAACCGAAGTAAATACATGCTCAATGTGCATTTCATTCATCCATCTTTGTAAATATTCTGATGCAAAGTTGGGACCATTATCGCTGACTATGCGTAATGGTAGACCAAAACGGCAAATAATGTGTTCCCTGATGAATTTACGAATGACCATTGCAGTAGTTGAAGCGGGTGGCTTAGCCTCTATCCACTTGGTGAAATAATCAACTGCCACAATTATAAACTTACAGCTTTGGGGGCATCTGGGAATTGTCCCACCATGTTAATTGCCCATTGCTAAAAAGGCCAAGTTGTTGTCACTGGATTTAAAGGTTTTTGGGACGCAGTGTTTTGGGGCATATCGTTGGCATGATGCGCACTTCCTCAATGTCTCGACTGCGTCTAAATGCATGCCCGGCCAATAATAACCGCAATTTATGATTTTTGCTACTACAATGCAAGGAACGACGTGAATCCCACATAACCCTTCATGAATTTTGTGGATCAAGTACTGAGCATCTTGTGGGTCAACATAGGGAAGGAGTGGTCCAAGATATGACTTCCGAAAAAGTATCCCATCTGCCATTTCGTAATTTAGCGCTTTGTTTTGGATTTTCCTAGCCTCCGCTTCGTTTTCTCGGAGAACGCCAGACTGTAAGAACATGATGATTGGAGACATCCAGAAGGGATTTCCCATTTCAACCACATTAACTTGACGTAACAAAATGGAGGGTTTTTAAGTACTTCGATACGCACTTCTTTTGCGAGGTGTTTGAAACTGGTAGCTGCCAACTTGCTAAGCGCATCTGCGTGTTTGTTCTCACTACAATTGATGTGAATGACTTTAAAGGTTTGAATTTGCTAATCAAAGACTTTGCCTGTTCAAGATACAGGGCCATTGTCTAGCCTTTCGCATCATAAAGGCCGTTGATTTGCCCGGCTACTAAAAGAGAATCTAAGTGCGCCTCCAGATTTTCCGCTCCATTGCTATATGAAGGCCCGTGAGAAACGCTTTGTACTCTGCTTCGTTGTTAGTGCTTTTGAAATCCAACCTAAAGGCATAAGTAAATTCGTGATTATTGGGACTGATTAAACAAAGACCAGCCCCTACGCCATCATCATTAGACGTGCCATCAGTGTGTAAGGTCCATACGCTATCATCCACGATAGGTACTAGATTTTGAATAGCTTTGCACTCTTGAACCTTGTTTCTTGGAACCTCAGTAATAAAATCAGCTAATATTTGGCCCTTGATGGCCGGTCGCGGCTTACAAATGATATTGTGTCCTCCCAATTCAATAGCCCATTTTGCTAACCGGCCGGAAACATCAGGTTTGGACAAGACTTGACCCAGATGGTATTTGTAAGAACTGTAATTTCATGTCCGGAGAAATACCTGCGCAATCGACGCGACGCATGAACCAATGCTAATACAAGTTTTTCCATCATTGAGTATCGTGTTTTCGGATCGGTTAACATTTTGCTAACGTAATAAATTGGTGTTTGGACCCTTGCACGCTCCACTAGTAAGACTGCGCCAATTGCAATGTTTGAGGCGGAAAGATGCAAGATCATTGGTTCTTCTTTTCTTGGAGCGGTGAGAGTGGGCAATTGAATCAAACATTCTTTCATTTGCTGAAAAGCTTTCTCTGCGTCTGGAGTCCATTGAAACTGATTCTGCTTTACACAGTTTGTAATGTCCTGATGAATGGAAAGGATTTTGTTGCGTGAATTACAAAGAATCGGTTTAGCGCAGCTAGTCGACCGGCCAACCATTGCATTTCTTTAAAGGTTGACAGTGATGGCATGCGCTGGATTGCCTCTACTTTCTCTGGGTTGACATTAAAACCGTTTCGCGTAATGATAAAACCCAGGAATTTCCCTTCTTCCATTCCGAACATTTCACAGGATTTAATTTTAAGTTAACCCTATGCAGGGACGCAAAAATTCTTTGAATATTTGCTAACATTAATACACAGTTTCGTAATGTGCTGATGAATGGAAAGGATTTTGTTGCATGATTTACAAAGAATCGGTTTAGCGCAGCCAGTCGACCGGCCAACCATTACATTTCTTTAAAGGTTGACGGTGATGTCATGTGCTGGATTGCCTCTACTTTCTCTGGGTTGACCTTAAAACCGTTTCGCGTAATGATAAAACCCAGGAATTTCCCTTCTTCCATTCCGAACATTTCCCAGGATTTAATTTTAAGTTAACCCTGTGCAGGGACGTAGAAATTCTTTGAATATTTGCTAACATTAATTCTTCATCTGGACTCATAATGACAAGGTCATCAATATATACTTCAACAGACACGCCTATGTCATCACCAAAGACTTGGTCCATTAGGCGCTCATACGTAGCTCCCGCATTTCGTAACCTAAAGGGCATTTTTGTGTAACAAAAGATTCCTTTGTATGTGCGAAATGCCGTTTTATCCTCATCTTCCTTTTTCATCTGGATCTGCTGATAGCCCTTGTAGCAATCTAGAAAACATTTCCAACGAAAATAGGCAAGAGAATCCACTTTCTTATCAATCTCCGGTAAAGAGTAACAATCCTTTGGGCATGCTTTGCTCAGGTCTTTGAAACCAACACACATGCGCTAGCCACCGTTGTGTTTTTGTACCATGTTTAGGTTTGCTACCTAAGTTTGATAATGCACCTCTCTTAGAATACCAGCTTGGAGAAGTTCAGAGACTTATTCATTCATTGCGCGAGTTTTTTAGTATCCAAACTGCGCTTTTTCTGCGTAACTGGTTCCACAGACGAAACGTATTTAGCGCATGCTCTGCGATGTCCCTTGGTACACCTGTCATGTCCACCGGTGACCAAACAAAAGTATCTATGTTGCGAAAGAGAAGTTGTTTAAGTTATGCCCTGACTGTGGGGGTCATGGCAGGACCCAACAAAACCGTCTGCTCTGGGTATTTGTTGTTAAGTACCCATTTTTTCGGTTCATTAGCCGGAGATGGCTTCGCAACTTTCGCTGGTGGTTCCTACATCGATGGTCATAACTTCCTTTCTTGAATACATATTTGCCACACCGGTTTCCGATGGAAAACCACATGCAGCATGTGGAGTAGAAGTAATCATATTGAAATTCTTTGTGCGCGACGACCCAGCAATACATCATGGAGAGATGTTGCGGGCATAACCATATAATTAACATGGATCATGCGCAAATGTTTCCTATCCGAGAGAGTGACCAGGAAAGAGATCTGCCCATGAGGAAAAACAACTTCGTTACAAAAAACCTATTAATGGGAAATCAACCTGTTCTAAGCGCGCCTTATCCTCTAGGATCATTGCTCGTAAATGATATCCATAGAACTACCCAGATCAATAAACATATAATCGGTGCGATAATGGCCGAAAATGCCAGTTATCACTACCGGTCTTTCTTCTTGAGGACCTCCAGGAACTATGGGAAAAATTATCTGCTGCTTGTGCCAATGTGTCGTAGAAGCTTTCCTATGGCTACGCTTGAGCGATGGGCCACCTTGCACTATATTGACAGAAGCTTGCTTCATCTTCTTATTACTCGGGCCTTCATCACCGCGAGTGATCTGACGAACCTCCTTGCGCACATTTTGAAGCAAATGAGTGAGTTTCCCACTGTTTAATGCTTTCTCAATCTCGTGCGCAAACTGATGCAATTGTAGGTAGTATGCCTAGTATCCTTATGATAATCACAGAAAAGGTTTGGATCCTGACCTTTTTTGTTTTTCATTGGTTGTGGTTGTTTAAACTGATAGTTCTCAGTGCTAAGTACCTCCGCTGGAGTCTTTGTTAGAGGTGTCCACTGCCTGTCTCGATTTTCTTGTTTTATCGCCTTTTGAGTAGTAATTTTGTTAATTGTTGCGTGCGCATCAATCGCGAATAAGAAGAAAAATAGTTATGGTTCGACTCTTTCCAATTTTTCTTGTTCTTCTTACCAGTATTTCTACTCATATCATGTGGATGATATTGAGTCATGGGAGGTCTGTTGGAACTCAAGTTGCGCTCATTTTGAGCATAAACTTTGGCTGCCGCCATAGTTTTTCTCAACTTTTCGGGAGACCCAAACTTCCCGATAGAACTTTTATCATCTCATCACATTGAAAAACATACTAGAATTGTGCGCGAATCAGATCTTCATGCACATCACCGATCTTAAGGACCTCTTTGTTATAACAGTAATATAATCTTCCAAACCTTCGTCATCTCTCCGCCTGATGTTCATCACATCTGAGGAGTCTCTGACATATCACTGCTATTAGCTGAAGTGAGTTAAGAACTTATCCTTAAGATCATTCCAGGAAGTAAGTTTACCCATTGGCAGATTGTCAAACCATAGGCGCGCGACACCTGTGAGGGTTTGAACAAACAAATGACACCACATAGGATACATCCATTCCCCAATGAGCCCTGTGCTGGTAAATCATCCAGATCTGACATACCGTTAAATTTTCCCACATTGGATGGTAACTTTGCGCACTCAAGCAGAGCCAACGCAATTTCCTTCACAAACTTGGATTGTTCTGCTGCTTCAGCCAGTCTATAGATCAGATTATAGTCATGCTCTGCCTCTGGATTGTATACCGCACGTGACTTAGGGTTATAATCAGCATGATCCTTCTGGTTGGTTAAACACACTAACACTGTCACCATCGTCATATGTCTTGTCATACTCTTCTCGCTGGGTGTCCTTCCCCTGAGTGGACGCGGGCCCAAACGAGAATGGACCGATGCTCACTTCTGGGTAGTTGACTCATATCTGGTCCTGGACTAAGAATACTCTTATATCTCTCTTCCAGATACGTACGATGGTGCACGCTCTCTGGTCAGTGAATCATAACTCAACACTCGAGGTGCAGGCGAAGCATGCACGTGAGTTGTCAGCAATTGCACTGGTGATACCGATGCGTTGGTCTGTGCACAGAGTTGTGCATAAACAACATTTAGAGCGGTTTGTGTTTTGATGAACCAGGATATCGGAGTCTCACCGGGAGGTAATATTGAAGCAATTTGAACAAAAGGAGTTTCAGCTTGAACTCTCGGAGTTACTGGAATGTTTACACGACCGGGATCATGACGAACATCAGCACCTCGGAGAATTCTTCCTCCACTTGTCCATCGATCCGAGAAACATGAACTGTGTTCTTGATCTCGGCCCAAGGACCTTGTGGCAAACTCGACGGACCATCAGCCATGAATACTGAAGGTCGTAAAAGACAAACAAGAGATAAAGATTAAAAGAAGAATGATCGGTGGGCGCCAATGAAGACACACCAAACCAAAAACTATCGGAATATATCTAGATCTGAGGACATGGTTTCTGCATACAAGGGTTAATCTCCTGTTTGATCGTCGATGGAAAGAACTTCGTTGGAAATCACTGGAAAAGATACCGCCATTAGCCTCGCCATGGGGAGAATGGGGGTTCTCTCCGTGACCACCATCCATTGTGAGAATAAGTACGGTGACTCGAAGAAGACGAAGTATAAGTGTAAGTAGTGGAGAGTGAATGAATAGATTGTACCTAAAGTCATCTATTTATAGCTAGAAATTTGGGCGCCAAGAATTAAAGGAGATATAACGGAATCTTTTCCCACTGTTTATGGTTACATTTCCATCCATGCACACGGATTGGAAAACGATCGACGGCAGGGGAGAAGCCACATGGAAAATAATCTTCTTTGGGCCTTTATGGAGATCGTGCTTTCATCAAGTGTAAGGCGGACGTCTTAGATGCTGCCACATCACATTCGGTTACAACCAAATAGAGGGCTGCACAATTGCCATTTAATGCTTCTAGAAGATCCACGACTATGGATCCTTGATCTATTACCAAGTGTCTGACTGGTTATAACGGAAAAGATTCCTTTAGGCCAGCTCTGTATTACCAACGCGCGAAGATGCCTGTGTACAAGACTTAGGAGTTTTGATAGTTTCTCCTATCTCAAGCTTAACTGTACCCTTGCGCGGTTTAGCGCATGGGTGTTAAATGAAGTTTGGATGCTTTGCTCCCTTTTCTCGCGCGTGGTTACTAAGAACTGTGCTTTTAGGTTTGTCTTGCAGCTACGCGAGGAGCGCAACGTCTAATAAGTGACCTAGTAACATTCTGATGGTATGGTCTCCTGTGCCGGCGCAGGGTTTCTAGAACCATACCCCTTCATGACCGTAATCCTCCTTATCATATTCGGATTACCGATCTTTCCCGCAATCAAGCTCTTGTACAATTCCAAGACTGAGGCAAGTAAATCCATGTGTTGTTGGCAGTAGTCTCGATAAAGTCTTGAGCATTTTCAAGGTTTACAACTATATTGCACTGCAGGATTCATTGATTTGATTTGTTTTGGTTGTTTGCCTATTGTAATTTTTCGAACTCTAAGAAGATTAAGGTGCATGTGGAGCATTTGGATCATAACTTGGAACTGAGGGAAACCCGCTACCACTGCTTGAATAATTTGAAGAAACATTTGATGAATTGTCTACTCTAAAAGCAGTCTGAATTTTCGGGCTTTGATTGTTGGCTATCGCCCTTCCTTTGAAATACAAATTAATATCTTGTTGAGCATGTGCACTTCTTATTCTAGCCATCTTTTAAAGCTCTAGTCCATGTCCCTCAAGTTTCTCAATGAACCTTGCCAAACTCATAGTGCTGTTGTATTCTGGATTGTTCTTTAAGATCATCAAGTAGGTTGACCACTCACCTTCCGGTAATGCATCGGCCAATTTATCAACTAGCTCTTCATTTCATTTCAACGACTAGATGGCAATATCATTCAATGAGTTGGTTCATTGATTCACCTTTTAATGAGTTGAAAATATCAAATTCCTTTTTCAGCAAAGCTTGTTTACTATTGATCATTTGCTTGCTACCATGAAATTTCACCTTTAATGCATTCCATATCGACTGGGCATATCCTTGATATTGTAGCAGTGTGAAGATATCCTCTTAATTTGCTTGTTGCAAGATATTCAACATCTACTTTTCTCGAGTAAATATTTCTTTTTCTTGTTGGGTAAACTACATGATGCTTTTTTCAAGACCATTCTCTCTTGTTGGAGCAACATACCCTTCTTCAATTGCATACCAGCACTCAAGATAATTTCCCTGGACCCAGTTATCGAAACGTTCGTGCCAACCTTTGTATTTTTCTAAATTCATCAACTTAGGCGGCTTTGTCATCGTTCCCATCTCGTTGTCAAGACTTCAGTTTTAAACGAATGACGTTATGGCTGTTGTGGCAAAGGCGTTGTAGAATTCGTTATCCATTACGTCAAAAAATTTGAACCAAATAAGCTTTGTGCGAAGATAGACTTGTGCGAAGGTAGCCTTGTACAAACTATACACAAAACAAAAAATTGGAGTTAAGTTCGTACAAGGTTAAACCAGATTTGTGAAATCTATCTTCGTGCGAAGATTGCGAGGGTAGAATATAAAATTTTTCAAAGATCTATCTTCGCACAAAGGTAGTACTTTGTACGAACGTGGTAACCTCGTGCGAAGATGAGTTTCAAAATTTCATGTTTAGTGTTGATTTTTTCATTATTCTGATTGATTTTAGTTCTGATTCTTTCAAGGGTTTGTTAGAAGTAGATTTTAAGTATTCCTTGAAAATTCAGCCCATTTTGACCGTTAGTTTCATGAAAAATGATAAAAAGAGTGAAAATGAGTAGAAAAGAGGTGTGAGATTGTTAAATCTTGTTCTTTGTATTTAGCTTAGGCCCCCAGGCTCTGATACCAATTGTGAGGATCTGTTTCAATCCATAAACTCGGGTCTAATCTATTTAACCTAGTCTAAAACGCACGGAATTCCTTATAGATTAGTGAGAAGTAGAAACAAGATTACTTTTCAGTTTATCGTTTGATTCAACTTGTAACAGTTATAGATTTGGAAACAAACTGATAGGGCTTCACTGTATCGTTCGCAAAATGATTACAGACTTAGTGAACACACCAACCTCTATATAGACCTTTAACTTCGTGCGAACTTGAGCCATCCACCTTCGTATGCACATAAACATTCCACCTTTGTACGAAGTGAAACAAGCCAACTTCGCACGAACTTAACAATACCAACTTCGTACGAAGGTAAATATTACATATACAAAATATAAAATTTTAACCTATTACAGACACTGACACGACACGTAGACGCAGGCAGCAGACATATGTATCAACAAGTTTATAGTGAGATTACTAGCATCAATGAAGAATGCAATAATCTGATGAATGGGAGGTTTATAGTGAGATTACTAGCATCAATTGCTTCAAAAGTTTTAGTGAACTGGTCCTCATTTAACCATGAACAATCTTTTATATGTATATCATAAGGAGCCCAGCTTGCAAGCAAGTAAAAAAAATGGTGGTTCATTTTTCCCGAGATTGTTAATTTCTAGTTTGAAAAGTTTCTTCCCCGATCACTAGTGTAAACATCGATTTCCTACATCACCGTCTTGAACTGATCCTTTAACTTCTAAAGTTGAAATCTTTCGGGGCTTAACCTTGCTCGCATGAGTATCTAACTCTAATTGAACTCTAACAATAGCAGACTCTTTATCTAGATCATCAACTACAGTCTTTCTTTTAACTCTACAGATATAACCAACAACATTATTATTATTATTAATACACGAACTTCGATTCAAAGAGAGTATGGCATTGCATCTCAAGCTAAGATTGAATCTAAAGTAGGTGTGTTCTAGCTAGGGTTGGGTAATACATTTCAAGAGGAAGGTTTTGGGGTTGGATTGGAGAAGATGATCCGATGCAAGGGTTTGAGATTAAATGCGAAATTAGGTAGAGTTTAAAAGGGGAGATATTTTTATGTGAGTGAAACGACATAAATGGACATCATGTAATTCGATGGTGTTAGCGATGAGGGCCAAAATTGTTAAGAAAATGGCGCTAGGGCACAAATGTCAAAAGAGAGTCTTGCATTGCATCTCAACCAAGATTGAGATCTAAAGTAGGGGTGTTCTAGCTAGGGTTTGGTATTACATTTCAAGTGGAAGGGTTTGGTGTTAGGTTGGAGAAGATGATACGATGGAAGGGTTTGAGATTAAATGCTAAATTAGGTGGGTTTTAAGAGGGGAGATATTTTTATGTGAATGAAACGACATAAATGGACATCAAGTGTCACACCCTTAGTTTCATATGCGGAGTTTTACCGCGAGGCGTGCGACTAACCAGTATCTAGCCACTAATCATGTTGAACCAAACATTTAAAATTATAATAGCATCACTACCAACATGGTTAGCGATCATTTAGTGTCCAATACACTGTTTATGTTGCAGCGGAAAAATAAACTAAACCTAACAAGAACATAAAACCAGAAGTTCAATAAATGTTTCAAAACATAAAGTTTTAACGAACCACACCACTCCAGCAGTTTGCAACATCCGTCCCCAGTTGTACCTACTGACCTCCAAAGCATGCAACTACGTGTTAACAATAAAGTTGGCAAATTCAGATGATAACTCAATAAAGTTGGCGAATTCAGATGGCAAATTTCAGTGGTCTAGGACCATCTACAGTAAAATATTCAGATGATAACTCAATTCCTACGGCAAGTTATGAAATTAGTAATGGGCTGCATTTTTTGCTCGACAATACAACCTGGACCTCTATTACGGAATAAGTCATTCAAAATATCAAATCATACCAAAATATTATGATTTTAGCGTAGCTAGAATCGTGTTTCAAAGAGGTTCATTATAGACTCAAGAAAATCACATTTCCGTTAAGTTTTGACCTAGTAAACAGCCGAATTAAAGTCGGTTGTAACTTTCTAGACATAAATAATTTTGTTACCCAGCTTCCTAAAACGATTTTTATGGTTTTAAACACATACTTAGCAATCAATAATGAAATTTGTACATCATCTACAACAGGTTATCATCACAATTCAGATTATAAATCACGTAATTCATCAAGAACCAACAAATCCATCAATACTCTTACCAAGATCTTAATAAAAATCAAACCCTAACAACTAGTCGAACATATATACGATCAGACATTAAACAACATGATTTCTAAAAATCTTAGACTATAAGCATCATCGTATACATGATTATAATCATAGATTCATTGGTTTAGTTGTTTGTATAAACTAGGGTTTGCATGATGACCACGAAAGCAATAAGATTACATGTATAATCAAAAGCAATTACCTTTGATTCCATCTAGTGTTGTTTCTTGATTGACTAGAAGATCAAAATCCTAATGATTGTGGGTGAAAGCTTGTGTCGCTAGAGAGAGATCAGAGAAAGTGAAAAACTATCGTTTGTGATTATGGGATGATTAAGGTTAGATTAGTTTAAATAAGTTTTCTTTATGTTTACAAAACTCCCCTAATTATTCAGCTTTTACAAGAAACCCCTAATTAAAACACAAGCTTTCAACTAACCACGTATTATCACGAAATTAACAAGTAAAGCACATAATTCACGTATTGGTCATGTAACCTATAAGTTTCATACAAAATTATCCGTTTACAATTATTATTCATTTTAGTCACCAACGTTCGTGAATTCACTTGTGTGTGTTTTGGTAATTCTCCGAATTACCAAAAGTAGATTCACTTAACTAACCCTAGTTAATTGAAATGTTGTGAATGAATGCATAAATTAATTTTGGTCAGGTTAAAGTTTTAGCCTAAAAAAGCGGGTGGTCACATCATCTCCAAGTTGAAAGAAATTTCATCCCAAAATTTGGTAAGTAGTCACTATTAAGGCAAGAAAAAGTTAAGGTGTCTGTGAATGTTTCATGGATATCACACCATAAAGTTGAATGGGAATTTTGTCCCGAAATTCGCTAGTTGATTCAGCATAGATTTTCTGACGGTCACAAGCTGCTGCCATACGGTTTCTGATTGAACGATTTTCTCGAAAGTTTCAAGCATGAGTTCAGGACCAATGATCTGGTTGTCTCCGACTTTAGCCCAACAGAGAGAGTATCGGCATTTCCATCCATACAATGCTTCGAATGGTGCTACCTGAATGCTAGAGTGGCTACTATTGTTGTAGGAAAATTCCACCAGAGGTAGGTGTCTCTCCCAACTGTTACCGAAATCCATAACACATGCCTGCAGCATGTCCTCAAGAGTCTGGACGGTACGTTCACTTTGACCATCGGTTTGGGGATGGTAACTAGTGCTCATATCTAAGTGTGATCCTAAAGGTTCCTGTATCGATTTCCAAAGATGTGATGTAAAATGAGGATCAGGATCAGAGAAGATGGAGATTGGAACTCCATGCCAAGTAACTACTTCCTTCATGTAAATGCAGGCAAGTTTGTCGTACTTGTCCGTTTCTTTGATTGCAAGGAAGTGAGTAGATTTGGTTAGACAATCCACGATCACCAAATGGTTTCATTTCCGCTTTGAGTCCCGGGTAAAGCAGTGATAAAGTCCATGGAAATATGCTCCCATTTCCACATTGGCTTTTGGTATTTGATCTTAACCCTATCGTAGGTCAAGCACTTGCTCACATAAGTAGTTATGCTAGCTTACATGTTTGGCTACCAATACAGGGCCTTTAGGTCATGATACATCTTGTTAGAACCAGGGTGAATCGAGTATCAAGACTGGTGTGCTTCGTCCATCCTAAGCTCTCGCAAGTTTTCATACAGTGGGACACCCATATTCGCTCTATAAAATAGCAAATACCATCGTATTTAGTTTCAAGTTGTTTCTCCATGCCCCGCATAGATTCCACTAAGAGCTTCTCCTCCTTCAGTGCTTTAGCTTGAGCAGGACAGATTTGGTCAGGAATGTTGGAATGAATGGTTAATTTTAAAGCTCGAACTCGTTCGAGTTTTGTTTCTTTTTAGCTGAGGGCATCAGCTACTACGTTAGCTTTACCCGGATGGTATCTAAGGTTCAACCCATCGACATTGTCGCATGTTTAACTCCTTTTATTCGAATATGTGTTGGAACTTTTATGGTCGGTGTAAATCGTATATTTGGTACCGTACAAGTAATGTCTCCAATCTTGAGAGCAAAGACCATAACTTCTAATTCCAGATCGTGGGTAGTGTAGTTCTTCTCATGTACTTTAAGTTGACGGAACGCGTACGTGATTACTTTCCCGCGTTGCATCAAAATGCTACCGAGACCTTGAATAGATGCATCACAGTAGACAACAAAATCATCGATGCCTTCTAGTAAGGATAAGATAGGTGTGCTATAAAGTTTCTCCTTCAGGAGTTGAAATGCAGATTCTTGGGCATCACCCCACTTGTAAGTGGTACCCTTTTGAATTACAACAGTGAGAGGTTAAGCGATTTTCAAAACCCTTAACGAAGTCAATTCTTAATGGAGTCAATCTTGATTGGATCGACAGGTATTCTGGTTTTGTTGACTACATGTCCAAAGAATTGGACTTCACGAATCCAAAAGTCACATTTCGAGAATTTCGCATAAAGTTGTTCCCTTTAAAAAGCTCTAAGATGAGGCGTAAATGCTCTTCGTGTTCCCCCTTGCCTTAGAGTAAATCAGAATGCCATCAATGAAAACGTAACAAATTTTATCGAAGTAGGATTTGCACACTCGGTTCATGAGGTCCATGACGGCCACTGGTGCATTTGTTAATCCAAAGGCATGACAAGGAACTCGTAATGCCTGTACCGAGTTCGAAAGGCAGTCTTAGAGATGTCTGCATCTCGGGCTCTCAATCAATCGTAGCGCGATCTCAAATAGGTTTTAGAATGAAACTAAATCCTTGCAGTTGATATTAGTTGACATTGATCATGTTATCTTGGTAGATATTAATCATTCTATATCGGTTGCAGTTGGTTGTAGTAGATGACCAGCTCCCGGTATAAGAGGAAATAAATACGGAAACAAAGAGGTCGATGAAGTTATACATAAGTATGGTGCTTTCACACGGAAAGGGTGTTGTGTGACAACTGGCAAAAAATTGGAAATTCCGTACAATGTAATCACTAATTTCGTATTATAATCTCATGCATGATTATCGTAATTTAAATTCAAAACTGAGTCGTACTTTATTAGGGCAAGTAAATCTGATCATAACATATACTGGTTTCCGGTACGACGAGAAACAGACCAAAACAATGCCCTAAAAGTGTTGGTAGAAAGTGCTGAATGCACTAAATGCGGTGACACTAACCGTGTCAGAAAACCCGCTGAAACGAATCCGAACAAGAAATGACGGCATGTTAATGCCATATCTGAGTCCAAATACAAATGAAAACACATATTTGAGAACAACTATTATAATAATACATAACTTTCCGGTATAACGCCTAAATTTCAAAATTGTCCGTTTCGACCAAAAAGGCGACAAATGGCGATTTGTCCGCAAGACTAATTCGGAGGATTCCGGATGCCAAGATAAGAATAAAACAATGCTAAACATCTAAAATAATATGAGAATAGCAAAAATGCACATCACACGTCGTTTCCGGTCATTCGGCAATCAGGCACAATTCGACCGGAAAGCGGCTGATCGTCGAAACGACGAAAAATTTAGTGGCCGATAGCCTCATCCGAGCGTCTAGTGAACTAGTTAAGCATTATTTGGAACTCGGAATCCATTCAACTAACATGAGGTCACGGAAACACAACTTTCGGTAAAGTTCGACGGCGGATCATAAAAGTGCCGATATCGATCGAACGGAAGACATATCGGCAACCCTAATTCATCGTGTATTCATCTAGCGAACTAGTCGTGAATATTTTTGGACCGGAAATGCACTAATTTGACACCATATTAGTTGTGGTAATCGAAATCAAACGCTTCCGGTAATAAATATATAATTCCGTTTATTAGCGAATACTTCGACGATGAACGATCTAGCGACATATCCATCATCCGAAACTTATTTTGGAGGATCATATGGATTAAATGCCATATAATTACACCCTAAACACAAGTCTTATGCTTAAGATGCTAGAAGATTAACCCTAATTTCTATAATTAACATAAGTACCTAAATATCTTTATTTTCAAATGTGGTAAAAATTAAAGTTACACTTCACCCCCCTCATGTACACGGCTACAAGTGGGCCCCCACACCACTAGATTTTGTTGAAAATTAAGATTAGAAAGTATGGTGTGTTGAGATTATGATGGAACATGAAAGATATAAGTAATTATATATAAAAACCTTCATCATTCTTATCCTCACTTTTCCTTCAAAAATTTGCAACATATCCTCTCATTCTTCCCCCTATACCCACGGCTCCAACACCCCCACCACACACCAACATTGTGCCACCTTAGAACACCACATTCCACACCATTTGAAGCTTAATCAAGACCTCTAAGGAAGCTTGCATGGATCGAGCTCATTAGGGCCTTCTAAGGAGCTTACTTTTCTTCTATAATCTTCAAGAAATTTGTGCGCCATTGTGAGCTAATCTCCTCCATAATTTAACTTATTTTATGCTTAGATTATTAGTGTACAAGTTGATCATCTTGAAAATCAAGAAAAGATACATCAAAAACCCTAAAATACAACATAATAATAACAACAAATATTGATTATTTTGTGTTGATTTCATGCTTATATGATGATTAGATTGTATATTGAAGTTGTTTATGTTGATATTATGAGATAAAAGTAAGATGATCTTGTGTGATTTAATATAAAAATAAGGATTTAAACATGATAAGGTTTAAATCTAACCAAGATCATCACTTACATCATCCATGTAAAATACTACAACTTAAACATAATTTTTATACATAAGAATGATTTTTATAAGAAATAAACATATGTACTTAAGTTGTAATCACATCAAAAATGTGTAGTAATCAAAGGGTTACATGCATGAACTTGTTTAAAAAACATACTAAAGTATTGTTTTGAAAAGAATAATAAACACTAAAAACCCCTACTAGGGTTTTTAACAACAAAATTCATGGATGATGATATGTAGATTATGTTAAATAAATGTTAGATGATATGTTGATAATGATTATGAGTATAAACAGGTTTCAAATACGTTTCTAAAACGTGGAAAACGCCATAGTTTAGTGGAAACTATGGCAGAAATTTTCTAAAAATCTAATCGCGATTAAAGCATGATATTATAGTGGGACTAAACGCGATTAGTAACTTAAAATGTCATTAAGTGGACTTTAATGACAAAGGTTATTCCTGAATAACCAAGTGTTTAAAATAAAGTCACACATATATATTTACAAGAAAAATAAATACTTTTACAAAAATATATTCTTGTATGGAAAATAATGCAAAGTGTTGTATGCATAATTGTGCTAATAAATAATATGTATACATTGTGTATTGTATATGTACGTATTAGAAACTTAGGGTATTCACCATAAAATACCCAATCTTATACAAAATACGAACACTTAATCAATATACTAAGCATTAGTGTCATAATAAATACATCCTCATAAAGCGTCGAAACAATAAATCGGACAATTGAAACAAGGCAAACAATAGGCGTACATTCAAGATTACACCTTCACGTCGACGACAGCGAATGATTCTCGGAGAAAACAAACATGTAATAAACAACGCCGACAACGAGTCTAAATATATATTTAGACGTTTAACTTGTTTATATATTATCGAAATGAAAAATCCGGAAAGTTAAGTATATAAAAAGTTAGATAAAAGTTAACACTTATAATAAAAATGGGCTTACATATATATACATTTGGGCTAGGCCCAAAATTGTGAAAATAATGTGTTAGGCCCAAATTACATGAGGTTATGGAGGTGGCCTAAAAACTAATAAAGGCCCAAAACTATACAAAAATACATGGGCTAGGCCAAAGGATACAAAAATACATGGGCTAGGCCTAAGGATACAAAAATACGTGGGCTAGGCCCAAGGATACAAAAATACATGGGCTGGCCCAAGGATACAAAAATACATCGGCTAGGCCCAAGGATATAAAAAGACATGGGCGAGGCCCAAAGACAAAAAGACATGGGCTAGGCCCAAGGACAAAAAGACATGGGCTAGGCCCAAAGCAAAAAGACATGGGCTAGGCCCAAAGTTAAAAATTACATGGGCTAGGCCCGGTAACAAGAAAACATGGGCTAGGTCCAATGAATGTGAAGGGCAAGGCCCAGTTCACACACTGTTTGAAAACAATAATATATATATATGTATATATATATATATTAAGAAATATATATAACAATATTCATCGAACAAACAAACTACCAACACTATAATAACATTCTAAGTTGTTCAATCATAACAAGTAAATAAATAACAAGGATTCAAGATGAAAACGTGTACAAGGTCCATTAAGACCTAGGTGTCTAATGAAACCAATACGCATGTAGGTTACGTACGTTGCGGACACCGAAAGTTATACTGTACGACTTAAAAGGAACACAAAAACTGTGAGTTCATGTCCCTCTTTTCAATTATTTTAAGTTTTGTTTTAAACAATCGAGGGGAAATACATGTCATGTCAAAACAGTATGTTAGCTATGAGTTAGCAGATAACAGATCACTGTGCGTAAGTAGGAAATAACAGTAGTAACCATTAATCACTTAGTGACAAAGGTGCAAAAGAGGTAGATCTATTGAGTTTGAGACCCGCTCCACTCCTGGTTGGTATACCCATTGAGTGCTTTTGTGATCCCAACATGTCAAAGAAGTCTCGGTTTGGTTACTTACTTATGGCACTAGTATGTCAGGGTGCTCGCGACACACTGATAGATCCTAAATTAACTCATTGATGCTAATAACATACTTGGATTTCCATACAGGTTTTCAAAGATGACATTTGGATATGAAAACGTTAAACTACATGAACTCGCCAACTTTATGTTGATTTTTTAAATTTCCTGTGTTTCAGGACGTAGGACTTGAGCTGGTGATGGGTCCGGGTATGGGATTTTCAAGACAACAATGTATTAATTTTGGAGGGTTTGCCCTTTATATCCCAACCTCGCTTGGGTATATAGAGGTCAAAGCCTCAACATGAAGTTGTGATGAAAACACTATCTCATTTTGGAACAATGTCTTTTAAACTATGTTTGTAATGGTAATCTGAAACTGGTAACAATGTGATTTCACCTTTTGATGGTTGTAATATTGGAACGAAACTTATGAATGGCATGCATCGTTGTTAATTTATAATGTTTACTATATTGGATGCAATGATTACCTAATAGTCATACACTTGCGCTTCCGCTACGACCAGGGTGTGACAGGCTGGTATCAGAGCTCCGATTGTAGTGAACCGGGGAAAACTTTTATTAAAAGTTTGGTCTACAATCACCAGGGGCTAACACATGAAAACAAAGTTTTAAAACATGATAGAAATGTTTTTGGAATTATTACAAGATAACAAAAAAGGGGTTTTCATTGTGTCACGATAACACAATGATCTATCACACGAGCTCAACTATAAGTAATGAGCAAGTCATACATGAGTAGTCAATAATGGATAGACACAAAACAGTAAGATTCATGGAATACAAAAGAGAACAAGCTTTGCATGATCAATGGTGATTAATTTAAAATATATCATAAATTACTAACATGTATATATATGTATTGTACGGATTATTGCCAGGACTATGTCTTCATCATCGAGTTATGAGGAAGACCTAGAGGAGTATATATCCGATGATGGATATGATCCTGCTGCCGAGGCCCAACCTATAGGGGATGGAGCCGAAGATGGAGACGATGGCGACTTCCAACCACTAGCACTGATCGATCCTATGGAGGTAGATGCACCTCTAGCAGACGACGTATTAGCCGTCCTCAGCCACCGCATGACATCAAGTGTATGGTCACCTGGAGGGTGAACACGCTATTGTACATCTGGCCGTGCCCTTGCTGTGGTCCCTCCCGTGATTGATTTGGATGATGACGACGACGAGATGCCAGTGTTGCACGTGGAGCTCATGGAGGATGACTGGGAGATGGCGAGGTCTTCGACGATATCGCTATACTCGAGATTCCACCCCAGATATTCCAGTCGTGGACATCTCCTCATCTACTGATGCTGCTCCAAGTGAGCATGAGGCGGACGATGCTTCATCCGCCGTGCCAGGCACCCCTGCATCCATGTATTCACCCCCTACGGCCTCACCGGCTCGCGTCAGTCCATTCCCTGTCAGAGTCCCTACCCCTGACCTATTCATTTTACAGGACCTGCCCGTTACTACTCTCTGAGCGGCACTCCACGTGCCCCGAGCAGCCACCACCCTACTTTTCTGAGAGGTCCACGTACCACCCTGTTTTCAACCCATCTGCAGCCGGACCTTCTCATATGCCAGGACCTTCATTCTCTGATAGAGTACCACCCGTGTATGACCCACGACCCACACCACCTCCAGCAAGTATGTTTACCCCGACAGCTCCACCAGGCATGATCCCTTCAGACCCTTATCATCCCTCACACTTTCCTCCGATTCCTGTGGAGGAAAGGGTGACTTCGCATGACCTACAGCTCTCCCTGATCTTTCGTAGGATTTGGGAGATAGAGTCACAGCGTACTGCTCATGCCACTACCAGAGTGACACCCCCACCACCGTCATCACCGATACCACCCCCACCATCATACCCACCTCCATCACCACCACCACTACCCTATCACCACCACTGACTCCACCTTTCTACTGCCCATTCCATCACTCGTCATGCCCATCCGAGGCACGAGTGAAGGAACTAGAGCAGTTTCAGACGGATGCTACTAGGCGCATTTCTAGCCTCGAGGAGGAGATGGCCTACTATCACAGCATGTTCCCACAGTCGCCATTTCCACCACCCCCTCCACCCCAGTAGCATGTTTGTAGATATCTTTTGGGGATCAGCTGTACTTCTGTTGTTTTGGCTCATGAAGACCCAACCTTGAAGATCCCAGCTTTTGGAAGACAACTATTTGACGTGAAGAAGCAATGTAGTAGAAAATGGTACTTTTGTAATGTAAAAACTTGTATTGACTAGGGTTGTGTACCCCTAAGTCCTTTTTGGCTCTTTGTGAACAAATTGTAACAAGTTGTCATTGTATAAAAGTGTGTTTTCTTTATGTTATATTGTATTTCTTTTATGTTATGGTTGATTATGTCATGATGTGGTGATTTTATGATTGATGCATTGCACCATGGTGATATTATGATTTATACTTTATGATGTGTCAAGCTATGTGTATGATGATGATGGGTGTGCGTATGGCGTTTGCATATGTTCATTTATTTATTTATCATGTTCCGATGTGCTATTGCATATATATAAAAAAATAATAATAATAAATAAATAAATAAATAAACAAATTGTGATAATAACATGAAAGTATTAATTCGACTAATTGTGAGCGACATATTGTGTTAGAAGACAATGCCGCCCCGCAGAAGAAGTTCAAACAATAACACCCTACCCACCACACAAGAGGATCTGAACGAACGTATCTCCCAAGCCATTACACAATACGAGGCAAACTGCTCTGAGCATAGCGGCGGTACAGGAGGTTCAACAGGAGTAAATCCTCCCACTGGGAATACCCGGTTTCTCATAACCACAACACACTCTCATCTATCTTATTCGTGCTACTTACTCATGCTTAAATGGTGTATCCAATGATTTCAGGTTGCACATATAAGCAGTTTCTTGACTGTAAACCTCTGAACTTCGATGGTACCGGAGGCGTTGTAGCCTTCGTACGCTGGACTGAGAAGACCGACTTAGTCATCCGAATGAGTAAGTGCCTGGCTGAATTAAGAGTCACCTATGTTACCGGTCTCTTTGTGGATGGAGCTCTATCATGGTGGAACCTTCATGTCCAAACCAAGGGCGATGATGCTCATATGCCCTGACTTGGGAGGAACTAAAGGAGATGATGAAGAAAAAATATTGTTCCAGATCGGAAATTCAAAAGTTGGAGATAGAATTCTTGAATCTGAAAATGGTCGTTTCAGACGTTTCTGGGTATACACAGCGATTCCATGATTTATCCCAGTGGTGCCATATCTAGTGGAACCAGAATTTAAATGTATTGAGAGGTACATTTAGGGACTTCCCCCAAAATTCTGAGTTTGGTTACCTCTTCGAAACCCACAGAGATTGGGGAAGCTATTGAGCTAGATGTCAGTCTGACCGAAGAGGCTGTACGTCAGGGAAAGTTGCCTAAGAATAGTGGAAACAAGAAAGAATCTACTAAGGAGACCACTTATTCCAACAAACGGAAATTTTCTCATTTCAAGAGAGGCTCTCGTGGTAACCACCACAGTAACAAGAGACAAGCCCCAAGGGAAGTTAAGGAAACCAAAGCATATGCTACCACAACCACGAACACTGCGGTTAAGAAAGCTTATACTAGGGATGCACCAAAATGTCCCAAATGTCCCTTCCACCACATGGGGAATGTTGAGGCCCCAAGTGTGGGAAATGTGGAAAATCGGACATCGCACCGATGTGTGCCGAGCTAACACTGGAGATCAAGTTTGCTATGGATGCGGAGACAAAGGACATTTCAAGAAAGACTGTCCTAAAGCGAATCAAGCACGGAGAAGAGCATTCGTAATTGGAGCTAAGGATGCTCTTCAGGATCCAAACGTGGTCACCGGTACGTTCCCTATCAATGATCACTTTGCATCTATTCTTTTTGATACCGGGACAGATTTCAGTTTTATTTCCAAAAAAGTTTAGTGATATGCTTGGGGTAAGTCGAGTAAACTAGATGTTCCCTACTCGATTGAGCTAGCTAATGGAATATTAGTAGAGTCGAAAGAAATAATAAAGAAATGTACGTTAGAGTTGGGTGAACGAAAGTTTGATATAGATTTATTACCAGTCCAACTGGGTAGTTTTGATGTTGTCATCCGGATGGATTGGCTATCCAATAATCGAGCCGAGGTTATATGTCATGAGAAAATCATTCGCATCCCCTTACCAACAGAGAACACTTGATGATTCACGGTGAGAAGCGCGACAACCCTCTGCGAATCATAAACTGCATGAAGGCGCATAAATGTTTAAGGAAAGGATGCATCGCTTTTCTTGCCCACGTGGTGGATAAGAAGGCCTAGGAGCGGAAGATTGAAGAAATACCTGTACTGAGGGAATATCCCGAGGTCTTTCCAGAAGACTTGCCAAGACTACCTCCTCAGAGACAAGTCGAGTTACGTATTGATCTAGTGCCAGGAGCTGCACCTGTGGCAAAAGCTCCATACCGTCTAGCGCCCTCGGAAATGCAAGAATTATCTACGCAGTTGCAAGAGCTGCTCGAAAAAGGTTTCATTAGACCGAGTTTCTCTCCTTGGGGAGCTCTAGTGCTGTTCGTAAAGAAGAAAGACGGAACCTTTCGTATGTGTATCGACTACCGGGAGTTGAACAAGTTAACTATAAGAACCGGTACCCATTACCACGGATCAATGATCTGTTCGATCAGTTACATGGATCGAGTTTTTATTCGAAGATTATCCGGTTATCATCAATTGAGAATCCAAGAGGAAATCATTCTTAAGAGAGCGTTTCAGACTCGTTACGGTCATTATGAGTTCCTTGTTATGCCCTTTGGCCTAACAAACGCCCCTGCAGTATTCATGGATTTGATGAACCGAGTATGTAAGCCATACCTTGACAAATTTGTGATCGTATTCATAGATGACATACTGATATACTCATGCACCGATAAAGAACACGAACAACACCTAGAACCATTTTGGAATTGCTGAAGAAAGAATAGTTATACACCAAGTTCTCGAAATGCGAATTTTGGATTCGCGAGGTGCAATTTATTGGCCATGTGGTGAACGAGAACGGAATACATGTTGACCCTTCGAAGATCGAGGCAATAAAGAACTGGACCACGCCAAGAACCCCCACGGAAATACGACAATTCCTAGGATTAGCGGGATATTACAGGAGATTTATTAAAACTTCTCCAAGGTTGCACAACCGCTAACCTCGCTAACCTAGAAGGATAGAAAGTTTGATTAGGGAGAGAAGCAAGAATCTGCGTTCCAAGTATTGAAAGAAAAGCTATGCAAGGCACCAATACTATCCCTCCCGGACGGTACCGATGACTTTGTGGTGTACTGTACATCACATCAAGGTTTGGGTTGCGTGCTAATGCAACGAGAAAAAGTCATTGCGTACGCGTCTCGACAGTTGAAAGTTCATAAAAGGAATTATACCACGCATGACCTGGAGCTAGGTGCCGTGGTATTTGCTTTGAAGATCTGGCGTCATTATCTATATGGCACTAATTGTACCATATTCACAGACCATAAAAGTCTTCAACATATATTCAACCAAAAAGAACTGAATATGCGCCAACGACGTTGGGTGGAATTGTTGAACGATTATGACTGTGAAATCAAGTATCACCCAGGCAAAGCAATTGTTGTAGCAGATGCCTTGAGTAGAAAAGAACGAGTTAAAACATTACGGGTGCGAGCTTTGGAGATGAAAATCCAGACGAACTTCACAACTCGAGCGCGTGAAGCACAACAAGAAGCATTGAAACCGAAAAACATTCCAGCTGAATCATTAAAGGGAATGGAAAAGCAATTGGAACCGAACAACGATGGAACTCTATATTTCATGGGAAGGATTTGGATTTCCTATTATGGTGAGTTGCGAGACTTGGTGTTGGACGAAGCACACAAGTCCAAGTACTCAATACACCCAGGATCGGACAAAATGTACCAGGATCTGAGAGAATATTATTGGTTTATTAATCTCAAGAGAGATGTTGCAACCTATGTTGGGAAATGCCTAACTTGTGCAAAGGTCAAGGCCGAATACCAAAAGCTATCTGGGTTATTACAACAACCAGAGATCCCGGTTTGGAAGTGGGAGCAGATATCAATGGATTTCATTACAAAGTTACCACGGACCTCTCGAGGTCATGCAATGATCTGGGTTATCATCGACCGGCTAACCAGATCAGCTCACTTCCTACCCATCCGTGAGAAAGACAGTACGGAGAAACTAGCGAAACTGTACCTGAAGGAGATTGTGGCACGTCATGGTGTGCCAATCTCGATAATCTCTGATAGAGATGGTCGCTTTGTATCACGTATCTAGCAATCATTTCAAAATTCATTTGGTTCTCGCTTGGATTTAAGCACAGCCTTTCACCCGCAGACCGATGGTCAAAGCGAGCGAACCATTCAAACATTAGAAGACATGCTTCGGGCCTTGGTGATGGGTTTAGGTGGAAACTGGGATACTCCTTTACCATTGGTAGAGTTTTCCTACAATAAAAGTTATCACACTAGTATCAAGGCCGTGCCATTCGAAGCACTATATGGACGAAAGTGCCGATCACCGCTATGTTGGGCGGAAGTCGGTGACAGACAACTTATTGGTCCCGAACTAGTGCAAGAGACCACATACAAGATATTTAAGATACATGAGCGTATTAAAGCAGCCCGGGATAGACAAAAGAGCTACGCGGATCGTAGACGCAAACCATTATCCTTCGAGATGGGAGACAAAGTATTGTTAAAGGTCTCACCTTGGAAAGGGTAGCTAGGTTCGGAAAGCGTGGGAAGCTCAACCCGAGATATATTGGACCTTTCGAAATTCTGGAAAAGATTGGTACTGTGGCTTACAAGTTAAAACCGCCAGAGGAACTCAATAATGTACATGCCACCTTTCATGTGTCCAATCTGAAAAATAGTCCAACAAATGACACTGTTATCATCCAGCAGATAAAATTCCTGTTGATGACAAATTACAATTCACCAAAGAACCAGTTGAAGTCATGGACTGGAAGGTCCAAAAGACAAGAAGAAGCCAAATCAAACTGGTGAAGGTTCGCTGGAATTCACGTCACGGTCCCGAGTATACGTGGGAGCGTGAAGATCAAATCAAATCAAAATACCCCCACCTGTTCGAGAAAACTCCTTCAGTGGATGCCTCAAGCTGAATTTCAGGACGAAATTCTTTTTAACAGGGGAGTATGTGACAACTGGCAAATAACTGGAAATTCCGTACAATGTAATCATTAATTTCGTATTATAATCTGATGCATGATTATCGTAATTTAGATTCAAAACTGAGTCGTACTTTATTAGGGCAAGTAAATCTGATCATAACATATACTGGTTTCCGGTACGACGAGAAACAGACCAAAACAATGCCCTAAAAGTGTTGGTAGAAAGTGTTGAATGCACTAAATGCGGTGACACTAACCGTGTCAGAAAACCCGCTGAAACGTATCCGAACAAGAAATGACGGCATGTTAATGCCATACCTGAGTCCATATACAAATGAAAACACATATTTGAGAACAACTATTACAATAATACATAACTTTCCGGTATAACACCTAAATTTCAAAATTGTCCGCTTCGACCAAAAATGCGACAAATGGCAATTTGTCCGCAAGACTAATTCGGAGGATTCCGGATGCCAAGATAAGAATAAAACAATGCTAAACATCCTAAAATAATATGAGAATAGCAAAAATGCACATAACACGTCGTTTCCGGTCATTCGGTAAACAGTGCACAATTCGACCGGAAAGCGGCCGATCGTCGAAACGACGAATAATTTAGTGGCCGATAGCCTCATCCGAATGTCTAGTGAACTAGTTAAGCATTATTTGGAACTCGGAATCCATTCAACTAACATGAGGTAACGGAAACAGAACTTTCGAAAAAGTTCGACGGTGGATCATAAAAGTGTCGATATCGATCGACGGTCGAACGGTCGAACGGAAGACATATCGGCAACCCTAATTCATCGTGTATTCCTCTAGCGAACTAGTCGTGAATATTTTTGGACCGGAAATGCACTAATTTGACACCATATTAGATGTGATAATCGAAATCAAACGCTTCCGGTAATAAATATATAGTTCCGTTTATTAGCGAATACTTCTACGATGAACGATCTAGCGACATATCCGTCATCTGAAACTTATTTTGGAGGATCATATGGATTAAATGTCATATAATTACACCTTGAACACAAGTCTTATGCTTAGATGCTAGAAGATTAACCCTAATTTCTATAATTAACATAAGTACCTAAATATCTTTATTTTTGGTAAAAATTAAAGTTACACTTCACCCCTCCCCCCTCATGTACACGGCTACAAGTGGGCCCCCACACCACTAGATTGTGTTGAAAATTTAGATTAGAAGTATGGTGTGTTGAGATTATGATGGAACATGAAAGATATAAGTAATTATATATAAAAACCTTCATCATTCTTATCCTCACTTTTCCTTCAAAAATTTGCAATATATCCTCTCATTCTTCCCCTATACCCACGACTCCAACACCCCCACCACACACCACTATTGTGCCACCTTAGAACACCGCATTGCACACCATTTGAAGCATAATCAAGACTTCTAAGGAAGCTTGCATGGATGGAGCTCATTAGGGCCTTCTAAGGAGCTTACTTTTCTTCTATAATCTTCAAGAAATTTGTGCACCCATTTGAGCTAATATCCTCCATAATCTAACTTGTTTTATACTTAGATTATTAGTGTACAAGTTGATCATCTTGAAAATCAAGAAAAGATACATCAAAAACCCTAAATACAACATAATAATAAAATAAATATTTATTATTTTGTGTTGATTCCATGCTTATATGATGGTTAGATTGTATAAAGAAGTTGTTTATGTTGATATTATGAGATAAAAGTAAGATGATCTTGTGTGATTTAGTATAAAAATAAGGATTTAAACATGATAAGGTTTAACTACCAAGATCATCACTTACATCATCCATGTAAAATACTACAACTTAAACATAATTTTTATACATAAGAATGATTTTTATAAGAAATAAACATATGTATTTAAGTTGTAATCACATCAAAAATGTGTAGTAATCAAATGCATGAACTTGTTTAAATAACATACTAAAGTATTGTTTTGAAAAGAATAATAAACACTAAAAACCCTCTTGATTTACTAGGGTTTTTAACAACAAAATTCATGGATGATGATATGTAGATTATGTTAAATAAATGTTAGATGATATGTTGATGATGATTATGAGTTTAAACACGTTTCAAATACGTTTCTAAAACGTGGAAAACGCCATAGTTTAGTGGAAACTATGGCGAAATTTTCTAAAAATCTAATCGCGATTAAAGCATGATTAGTGGGGTGATTAGTGGGATTAAACGCGATTAGTAACTTAAAATGTCATTAAGTGGACTTTAATGACAAAGGTTATTCCTGAATAACCAAGTGTTTAAAATAAAGTCACACATATATATTTACAAGAAAAATAAATACTTTTACAAAAATATATTCTTGTATGGAAAATAATACAAAGTGTTGTATGCATAATTGTGCTAATAAATAATATGTATACATGTGTGTATTGTATATGTACGTATTAGAAACTTAGGGTATTCACAATAAAATACCCAATCTTATACAAAATACAAACACTTAATCAATATACTAAGCATTAGTGTCATAATAAATACATCCTCATAAAGCGTCGAAACAATAAATCGAGCAATTGAAACAAGGCAAACAATAGGTGGACATTCAAGATTACACCTTCACGTCGACGACAGCGAACGATTCTCGACGAAAACAAACATGTAATAAACAACGCCGACAACGAGTCTAAATATATATTTAGACGTTTAACTTGTTTATATATTATCGAAATGAAAAATCGGAAAGTTAAGTTTATAAAAAGTTAGAAAAACTATAAGTAAACACTTATAATAAAAATGGGCTTACATATATATACATTTGGGCTAGGCCCAAAATTGTGAAAATAATGTGTTAGGCCCAAATTCCATAAGGTTATGGAGGTGGCCCAAAAACTAATAAAGGCCAAAACTATACAAAAATAATGGGCTAGGCCCAAGGATACAAAAATACATGGGCTAGGCCTAAGGATACAAAAATACATGGGCTAGGCCCAACGATACAAAAATACATGGGCTAGGCCAAGGATACAAAAATACATCGGCTAGGCCCAAAGATATAAAAAGACATGGGCTAGGCCCAAGGATACAAAAATACATGGGCTAGGCCCAAGGATATAAAAAGACATGGGCAAGGCCCAAAGACAAAAAGACATGGGCTAGGCCCAATGACAAGAAAACATGGGCTAGGCCCAAAGTCAAAAATTACATGGGCTAGGCCCGGTAACAAGAAAACATGGGCTAGGTCCAATGACATGTGAAGGGCAAGGCCCAGTTCACACATTGTTTGAAAACAATAATATATATATATATTTTAAGAAATATATATAACAATATTCATCGAACAAACAAACTACCAACACTATAATAACATTCTAAGTTGTTCAATCATAACAAGTAAATAAATAACAAGGATTCAAGATGAACAACGTGTACAAGGTCTATTAAGACCTAAGTGTCTAATGAAACCAATACGCATGTAGGTTCATACGTTGCGGACACCGAAAGTTATACTGTACGACTTAAAAGGAACACAAAAACTGTGAGTTCATGTCCCTCTTTTCATTTATTTTCAGTTTGGTTTTAAACTATCGAGGGGAAATACATGTCATGTCAAAACAGTATGTTAGCTATGAGTTAGCAGATAACAGATCACTGTGCGTAAGTAGGAAATAACAGTAGTAACCATTAATCACTTAGTAACCAATGTGCAAAAGAGGTAGATCTATTGAGTTTGAGACCCGCTCCACTCCTGGTTGATATACCCATTGGAGTGCTTTTGTGGTCCCAACATGTCAAAGAAGATTCGGTTTGGTTACTTACTTATGGCACTAGTATGTCAGGGTGCTCGCGACACAGTGATAGATCCTAAATTAACTCATTGATGCTAATAACATACTTGGATTTCAATACAGGTTTTCAAAGATGACATTTGGATATGAAAACGTTAAACTACATGAACTCACCAACTTTATGTTGATTTTTTAAATTTCATGTGTTTCAGGACGTAGGACTTGAGCTGGTGATGGGATCCGGGTATGGGATTTTCAAGATAACGATGTATTAATTTTGGAGGGTTTGCCCTTTATATCCCAACCTCGTTTGGGTATATAGAGGTCAAAGCCTCAACATGAAGTTGTGATGAAAACACTATCTCATTTTGGAACAATGTCTTTTAAACTATGTTTGTAATGGTAATCTGAAACTGGTAACAATGTGATTTCACCTTTTGATGGTTGTAATATTGGAACGAAACTTATGAATGGCATGCATCATTGTTAATTTATAATGTTTACTATATTGGATGCAATGATTACCTAATAGTCACACACTTGCGCTTCCGCTACGACCAGGGCATGCCATGTTGACCTCAGTATACCTCACTGAAGTTGAAAATTTACTTTGTGCTAAGTATGGCTCGTTGATCCTTGAGTAATGTTCGTGAGATGATAACCAAGTGAGAATTCAGGCACAATAGAGTTAGAAAGGAACTATGGTATTCATTATAGCCCAACGGAATAAGATGTGAAAATAAACCATAATGTGGCTACAATCCATGTGTTCCACTCAAAGTAATACATATTTGTTTCAGAATTGACAGTAAAGATTTATCTGATGACTAGGATGCAGTTAGTCACGTAAGTGGTATAAATATAAACAAAGAATGTTGTTCATGATGGAAATGTTAGTTGTAGGTGTTGGTACAACAAGAATTATCTAGAGAAAAAAATAAATAAAAGAAGAATGGTTGACGTCCGAGTTTGTACTGTCTAGGTTCAACTGAAGCGTCTGTCAAAGTTGTCGAGCTTGCCGTGTGTGAAAATAAGGACCAATTCACTAGATTCATGAACTTGAATGAGTTTGTAATCTGTCAGGTCTGTGAGCATCCAGATTCGAAAGTGTTGAACTAAGTCATGTCATGAATTAAGATTAGCACATATGTCATCATGAGGTTTCATTACGAGGACGTGAAAACATTTTTGAAATGGTATGGTCGTATTAACAGTACATCACCATCTTCAGAGTTCTAGAAGTGATCACCAAAGATCGAGAATTTTTTTTGAGTTTATCAAATCCTCTAAGATAAAGCGCAATCTTATTGGGGTTTCTGCATGGAGAAGTGAAAATGTAGTGTCATCGTAGTAATAAAATGGTAGATTTGTCTAAATTGATTATAGTAACTAAACGTAAGCATCGGCCAATGCAAAGCCTAGTTAAAAGATTCGTATTAAAAGAAAAACTCTCATGGGATAACGAATCTTGCAATATAAGGGGTAAGGTAATTGTCTAAGTCATCGCATTCATCTGTGGGTTGATTAATTTGTATCTCCGTCGTCCAATGTCCCTGAGACCATCGAACCATTTAGGGAAATCCATCTGCAGAGTTGGATATGCTAAGGTGTAAACCAAGTTAGACTAGGATTAGCCACATAACATGGTAATGGGGGGTAGCCTTGTGATCGATGGGGATTGTGATATGGTTGCTAGCGTTTCGCTATTTCAGTTGTGGATCTAAGGAACAGGAGGTTGGTGATGCTCAGGCGAAGAATTAAGGCGAAAAACAAAGAAATCTGACAAATGACCAAAGAATTCTGGCAAGTATTCTGGTCTCCAGCAGTGGCCAATGATGGAAATGGCAGGAGACGAAAGTTCGATGCGTCATGGTCACGTGGATATATCGTTCGTCTAAAATGGAGTTCGGATGATAGGGTTTCGATCTTCGCAATGACAGACGTGCAAAACTGTGACTTCTAGCAACTGTTTCATTTTTCGGAAACTATAGCGGAGGTTTCCAGCGATGGAGACAAGTAGAGATGATGTGGTTCGTTGATACGAATGTGTGGACATATTATTTGCCTATATCTGAGTTCGTTAGGGCCAGTTCTAGTCTACTCGAATAAGGACGTGCAAAACTAAAAGCATGGAAAGTCAGATCTGTGTTTTAGCAGCAGCGACGTGTCAGCGGATGAAGCCGATAATTTTACATGTCGGGCATGTCGAGACGATCTCGTGGATAGGTAGAACGCATGAAACAGATGTCGTATGGTCAAGTTATGGGTGAAACAAGATTCTACTCGCATTTTGTGTGAGGAGTTCAGAGTAAAATAGACGCACGAGTCATGTAGCAATCAAAAATGAAATTTGTACATATCTACAGCAGGTTATCATCACAATTCAGATTATACATCACCTAATTTATCAAGAACCAACAAATCCATCAATAATCTTACCAAGATCTTTATAAAAATCAAAACCCTAACAACTAGTCGAACAATATATGCGATCAAACACTAAACAACATGATTTCTAACAATCTTAGACTACAAGCATCATCATACACATGATCATAATCATAGATTCATTGGTTTAGTTGTTTGGATAAACTAGGGTTTGCATGATGATCAAGAAAGCAATAAGATTACATGTATAAACAAAAGCAATTACCTTTGATTCAATCTAGTGTTGATTAGAAGATCAAAATCCTAATGATTGTGGGTGAAAGCTTGTATCGCTAGAGAGAGATCAGAGAAAGTGTAAAGTCGTAGTTTGTGATTATGGGATAATTAGGGTTAGATTAGTTTTAAAAAGTTTTCTTTATGTTTACCAAACTACCCTAGTTATTTAGCTTTTACAACAAACCCCTTATTAAAACACAAGGCTTTCAACTAACCATGTATTATCATGAAATTAACAATTAAAGCACATAATTCACGATTGGTCATGTAACCTATAAGTTTCATACACAATTATCCGTTTACAATTATTATTCATTTTAGTCACCCGCGTTCGAAAATTTACTTGTGTGTGTTCTTGTAATTCTCTGAATTACCAAAAGTAGACACACTTAAGTAACCCTAGTTAAATGAAATGCTTTGAATGAATGTATAAATTAACTGTGGTTAGGTAAAGTGTTAACCTAAAAATGCGGGTGGTCACAATCAGGGTGTTACACAAATGAAACTATATAATCGATAAACGATTTATAGCCTAGCACTATCGTGGAGTGTGATATTTTATGTATACTTTCATTTTTCAGAAAAATAATTAACCAACCCAATGATTTCTTATACGGTTTGGTTTTTTTGGTTCATTTTTATTCGTTAATTTCGGTTTTTTGCACGCCCTACTTTCAGATTATGTTTTAAATTAAAAATGATTTTTATTGTGTTATTAATCAGGGCGCTCCACAGATGAAACTATATAAACGATAAAAGGCTTATAGCCTAGTGTCTTGATGGTGTGTGGTATTTTATGTATACTTCGTTTTTCAGAAAAAGAAGTAACTGATCCAACAGTTTTTGATAGGGTTCGGTTATTTTGGTTCAGTTTTATCAGCCGTTTTTTTTGCACACCCCTACTTTCATATTCTATTATTTATTTTTAAAGTTAATTAATAAATAATTTACTATAACACCTTGAGATTTTAGATTGAATCCTATAATGACATGTGTCTAAAAACTCTCCATATAATTCAGATATGATATGTTGAAAATGAGAGATTATAATGATAAAAAGGGTTAAAACCCATAAAAATAATATATATTTAAAGTTGAGGGGCTAAATCTGTCTAAAAGGCAAATATATTCATTCTGACGGTCCCTTACGGACGACAAGATTTAACCTCTTGCGGTCCGCAAGAGGGTTCAAATGTTTACTGCACGCTACGTTCTAGCGAACCATGAGGCACTACCCCATGCGGTCCGCAAGGACTAAATAATTTATACATATATAAATACGTATTTTATCGTTCTGACCAATTCACGGTATTAACTGAACTATAGTTAATTGTTATAAAATCAGACTATTCTGCCTCATTCTTAAACTCCCTATTCACAGAAAGCAGTGCCGAAATGGTCGTTAAACGAGCAAAAAAATTCCAGAACTATCACTTTTCACGAAGTGGACAGTCACTTCGCATGAAGTGGTCAGCCCACTTCGCACGAAGTGGAGCAGACTACGTTTTCCTTCCGTATTTTCCAACTCCGAATCTGAATCCTTCACCAAATACAGTATATTCACGCACCTCTGTTTACCTGTTGTAGGGTAACTCCAGTGTTCATCACCTCAACATTCCAACTCAACAACTCGCGGATTTCTATGAAGCTTGCAAAATCGTGAGTATACTCGACCCTGTTTTACTTTTAACACTTTGGGTGCAATACATGTACTTTATCAAAATCACATAAACATACTTTTGCTTAAATCACAAGACAATCCTTTATACATGCTTATTATGCAAACTTAGATTCATACATGCTTATACATACTCTGCTTATGCCTTGTCATTAACTTCAATCAAGCTTCCCTTCACATGTATAGCGCTATAGGATTAACGCACCACCGTATTCTTGAGGTCCGGTCTTTTCATTGCTATGATTTGATTACGGGGAAAACTTTGGGTTGACATGTATAGTTGCAAGCTAGTTTTGCCATGTTAGTCTCGAGTTTGCATTAACGCATGCGGATTTGTTTAAACGTTTTACATTTAGCTATTATTCAAACTTGTATACTCGCCAATGCCTTGTGTGTTGAACTATACTTTAATATGTATTGCAGGTTGATGATGATGATAATCCATGGAATCTAGTAGGATGGACTTAGGCACTCATCTAAAATTAGATTTATGTAGGATCGTGTTTATTAATTAGAATGTTGTATTTTTGATGTACTTGTACTTGAATTCGATGTTGTATTTTGTTTCCAAAAGCCTTGTACTTGAAACGTTCGAAATGAAATGAAATTTGTTGTTTAATTATTCGTCACGAGTTTAGCGTTATAAAGTCTCGAGCAATCTATTTACGTCTGCCTCGATGATTCCTCCATTGGTTGGGGTGTGACAGATTGGTATCAGAGCCATACTATAGGGAATTAGGAAAAATTGCGTGATTTGACCTAGTTTATAGTCTAAGCACCAAATTAGACCCCATTCATACAAACTGAGACCCTTTGTGAGAACTGAAGCACTTGGTGCGAACTGGACCCCTTCGAGCGAACTAAACAGCTTCGCACGAAGTGGTATCCATTTTGCACGAAGTGACAGTCACTTCGCATGAAGTGAGCCTACTTCGTACAAAGTGAACTGTTTCCTTGATTAAAAATGTCTAAACTTCTTCTTGTTCTACTTTTGATCTAACCCTGTTTCTTAAACATCACCTACCTTTCCTAAAGCTACCATAATACACAATTAAAGACCGAAGTCACTCGTATTTCATCAACTAGACGATTTGCAATAAGATAGGCCCAATGGCCCACAATTTTTGGTGAAATCTCTTACTCCGCGTATTCAATTTTACACGAAGTTACGCCATCAAGTTTTGACTGATATCCACGCCTTGATTGAAAACTTCCATTTCAGATTCTAGTGGACCTGATCAATGAGTTGGAATTTGCTCCTCGTATGGTAGGTACAAACCAGACGTAGGGTACGATGCTATCAAGTTAGAGGTGAAACCCGTATCTTGATAACTAGTCCCGTTCCTCGATTTTCAATCCCACCAAAGTTTTGAAATTTCAATCAATTAGGGACATGTAGTAACTGGAAGGGTAAGATGCCTTGACCGCTCCTCGGTGAGAGTATTTTACCTATTAGGCCAAAACATGTCTCCCTAATTCGAAAGGACTTTCGATTCACTTTGGAATAGTCGAAGTTTCTAAACCCAAAACACTCCAATGTTTTATCAAGCCACTCTTTTATGACTACATCAATTACTATGTGCTTTACTTTGATACGTTATCATTTCAAGTCGAGAGCACCATTCGCACATCTTTTATAATAAAAAAACAACTCTAATAACCATGAACAAACTAAATTTACTACTCTTATCGTTTTATACTGACATGAGAATACACGCTATACTTGTGTAAACTATGTGGAAACTTATGTGATACATGAAATACTTATTCGAAACTACGTGAAACCGATATGTTACATGAAGTGCAAGTTACTTTGCACGAAGTGGTTAGCCACTTTGCACGAAGTGGTCAGCCCACTTCGCACGAAGTGGTCAGCCCACTTCGCACGAAGTGGTCAGCCCACTTCGCACGAAGTGGTCAGCCCACTTCGCACGAAGTGTCAGCCCACTTCGCACGAAGTGGTCAGCCCACTTCGCACGAAGTGGAGCAGACTACGTTTTCCTTCAGTATTTTCCAACTCCGAATCTGAATCCTTCGCCAAATACAGTTTATTCACGCACCTTTGTTTACCCAATGTAGGGTAAGTCCAGTGTTCATCACCTCAACATTCCAACTCAACAACTTGCAGATTTCTAGGAAGCTTGCATAATCGTAAGTATACTCGTCCCCGTTTTACTTTTAACACTTTGGGTGCAATACATGTACTTTATAAAAATCACACAAACATACTTTTGCTTAAATCACAAGAAAATCCTTTATACGTGCTTATTATGCTAAACTTAGATTCATACATGCTTATACTTGCTGTGCTTATGCCTTGTCATTAACGTCGATCAAGCTTCCCTTAACATGTACAACGCTATAGGATTAACGCACCACCGTATTCTTGAGGTCATGTTAAGTTAAACCCTTACGGTCTTTTCATTGTTATGATTTGATTACGCTTGCGGGAAAACTTTGGGTTGACACGTATAGTTGCATGCTAGTTTTGCCATGTTAGTCTCGAGTTTGCATTTACACATGAGGATTAGTTTAAACTTTTTACATTAAGCTATTATTCAAACTTGTATACTCGTCAATGCCTTGTGTGTTGAACTATACTTTAATATGTATTGCAGGTTGATGATGATGACGATCCATGGAATCTAGTAGGATGGACTTAGATACTCATCTTAAATTAGATTTATGTAGGATCTTGTTTACTGATTAGAATGTTGTATATTTTGTGTACTTGTACTTGAATTCGATGTTGTATTTTGTTTCCAAAAGCCTTGTACTTGAAACATTAGAAATGAAATGAAATTTGTTGTTTAATTATTCGTCACGAGTTTAGCATTATGAAGTCTCGAGCAATCTATTCACGCCTGCCTCGTTGATTCTGCCATCGGTTGGTGTGTGACAGATTGGCATCAGAGCCATACTATAGGGAATTAGGAAAAATTGCATAATTTGACCTAGCTTTTTGTCTAAGCACCAAATCAGACCCATTCATACGAACTGAGACCATTTGTTAGAACTGAAACACTTTGTGCGAACTACACCCCTTCGTGCGAACTAAACAGCTTCGCATGAAGTGGTATCCATTTCACACGAAGTGAGCCTACTTCATACGAAGTGAGCCTACTTCGTACGAAGTGAACTGTTTCCTCGATTAAAAACGTCTAAACTTCTTCCTATTCTGCTTCTTATCTAACCCTGTTTCTTAAACATCACCTACCTTTCCTAAGGCTGCCACAATACACACTTGAAGACCGAAGGCACTCATATTACATCAACGAGACGATTTGCACTAAGATAGGCCCAATGGCCCACAATTTTTCGTATTCAATTTTACAAGAAGTTACGCCATCAAGTTAGGAGTGATATCCACACCTTGATTGAAAACTTCCATTTCAGATTCTAGTGGACCTTATCAACGAGTCGGAATTTGCTCCTCGTATGGTAGGTACAAACCAGACTTAGGGTACAATGCTATCAAGTTAGAGGTGAAACCCGTATCTTGATAACTAGTCCCGTTCCTCGATTTTCAATCCCACCAAAGTTTTGAAATTTCAATCAATTAGGGACATGTAGTAACTGGAAGGGTAAGATGCCTTAACCGCTCCTCGGTGAGAGTATTTTACCTATTAGTCCAAAACATGTCTCCCTGATTCGAAAGAACTTTCGATTCACTTTGGAATAGTCAAAGTTTCTAAACCCGAAACACTCCAATGTTTTATCAAGCCACTCTTTTGTGACTACATCAATTACTATGTGTTTTACTTTGATACGTTATCATGTCAAGTCGAGAGCACCATTCGTACATCTTTCGTAATAAAAAAACAACTCTAATAACCGTGAACAAACTAAATTTACTACTCTTATCGTTTTATACGTGTTTATGCCATGAGAATACATGCTATACTTGTGTAAACTATGTAGAAACTAATGTGATACATGAAATACTTATGCGAAACTACGGGAAACCTATATGTTACGTGAAATGTTATAATCGATCATGCAAACAAAATGCTATTTTACAAAACCATTGTGATCAAGTCTCATCCTTTTCCCTTACTTTAACTCCTATAGATGCGTTCTAACGGTGAAAACTTGGACTCCAAGAAGCACCCCAACAATGGTGACTCGATGACTAGGAAGGAGATGATGAAGTTCATGGCCAAGCAAATGTCCAAGGTGATCCCTGACATCGTCAGATGGATTCACCCTACCTCTAACCCTACTAATACTGAAACCCAAAATGACATGACCGGAACTAAGGTCATAGTACCCAAGCCCTCCTTCATTTTCAAGCACTTCAACTCCTGCAGCCCGATGCCTTTCACTAGTGAAGAAGGGGCAACGAAACTACTCCAAGGGTTTGACGCCATTAAAGTTACCTTCCGCTAGAGCGGATACCCTGAAAACCTGCATACCACCAACACCACAGGCGTGTTCCGATTGAGAGCGCTCGATTGGTGGACGTCGGAGCGTAATATGCGCGGCGACGATGCTGCCTGTTCTTTAACCTAGACTGGGCTCAAAAAGCTCATGAAAGATGAGTTTTGTCGTCCCCATGAAGTCTAACAACTCGAGAACGAGTTTTGGAACATTAAACAAGTGGGAAGTGATAACGTTCGCTTGACCGCTAGGTTCAAGCAACTCAGCGCGCTTTGCCCTGGCCAAGTCGACGACACTTACAAGGCCATCGCCAAGTATATCCGAGCCCTACCTCTTCCTTCTCCAATTATGTCGAGTCTTCCCAGCCCAAAACCATTAAGGAAGCTTATCGCCTCACAGCAAGATTCAACCATAACCTGCTTATAGAAGGAACATTCTAGATGAAGGGTTTAACCAAAGCTGCCCATCAAGCCACCACTAAACCAACCCTTGAACCCACACCTACTAAACCACCCACCAAGAACAGGAACAGAAACACTAGGAAGCAGAAGGCGTCAAACCAAAACTTTGCGGTTGTTAATCTAAAAAACCCTCTCCAAAGCACTAGCCTTAACGTAGAACTCTGAACCAACCTACGAGGCTACACTGGAACTCTTCCCAAGTGTGTGACTTGCACCTACCATCATACTACTACCACTCCATGCCATCTTTGCACGACTTGCAATAGGTTTGGGCACTTCAGCACTCAATGTCGACGTGACCTAAAACCTCAAGGTAACAAGACCCAAGCTCAAACTCCCGCCAACAATCAAGCTCCTATAAACAATGGCCGCACTTGCTTCAAGTGTGGTGGCCCAAACCACCTAAGCAATGCTTGCCCTCAACGCAATCAAGCTCAACATCAAGCTCCTCGTGATCGAGCTTTCGTCATCACTGCTGCCCAAGCCTAGAACAGCAACGGCGTCATCAACGGTATGTTCCTAGTAAACAAAGTTTTGTGCTTCATGTTTATTTGATACTGGCACGGATAAATGTTTTGTATCCACTGAATTTGAACAAATGGTTATGTGTAGACGCTCTAAGTTTCCAAAATTGCTTAGTGTCGAGGTCGCTAATGGTAAACCCGCTTCTGTCGATTCCGTCCTTTCTAATTGCACTCTTGATCTTAATGATCACAAGTTTTCGATCGATCTCATACCCATGCAAATGGGTGGTTTCGATATCATCATAGGCATGGATTGGCTTCGTAAGGTCCATGCTGAAGTCATTTGTTCTGAGAAGGTTATTCGTATCCATCTTCCATTCGTGATTCATTACACGTCTATGGCAAGAAACTCTCTAAAGGTCTCAAACTCATGTCATGTACTCAAGCGAACAAATACCTGTGTAAGGAGTACTTTAGCTTTCTTGCCCACATCGTGGAAAAGAAGGACAAAGGAAAAAGCGTGAGTGATATTACTGTTGTTCGCGATTTCCCAGACGTCTTTCCTGAAGACTTACCTGGTCCTTCTCCTCCTCGTTCTGTCGACTTTCGCATTTATCTCGTTGCTTTAGTAACCCTTGTTGCTAAAGCTCCTTACCGTCTCGCACCATTGGAAATGCAAGAGCTATCAAGCCAACTTCAAGAATTACTTGATAAAGGTTTCATACGCCCTAGTACTTCTCCCTGGGGTGCTCCTGTCCTCTTTGTCAAGAAGAAAGATGGTTCTTTTCGTATGTGCATCGATTATCATGAACTTAACAAACTCACTGTTAAGAACCGTATCCACTCCCTTGCATTGACGATCTCTTCGATTAACTCCAAGGCGCAACGTGCTTTTCAAATATTGACCTTCGTTCTGGCTACCATCAGCATCGAGTCCTCGAAGAAGATATTCCAAAGACCGCCTTTCGTACTAAATACGGTCATTACAAGTTTGTGGTTATGCCCTTCGTGTTAACCAATGCACCTGCTGTTTTCATGGATTCGATGAACCGTGTGTGTAAACCATACTTGGACCATTTCATGATCGTCTTCATTAATGATATCCTCATCTACTCCAAGATACAAGACGAACACGAGCAACACTTGCGCCTAATCCTCGAGCTCTTATGTGGTCAACAGTTGTACATCAAATTCTCCAAGTGTGAATTTTGGCTATCGAAAGTTCAATTTCTCGGACACGTTGTGAACCAGAAAGGCATACATGTAGACCCTGCTAAGATTGAAGCTGTCAAGAATTAGATCGCACCTAAATCTCCGTCTGAAATCCGTTCATTCCTTGGATTAGTAGGTTACTATCACCGATTCATCTCCAACTTCTCGAAGATTGCTGTTCCTCTTACCTCATTGACTCAAAAAGATAAACCTTTGTTTGGGGATACGAACAAGTCTTTCCAAACACTCAAGGACATGCTTTGCAATGCTCCTATCCTAGCTCTTCCTGAGGGAAATAACGACTTGTGGTGTACTGCGATGCATCTAACCAAGGTCTTGGTTGCGTTCTTATGTAACGAGACAAGGTTATCGCATATGCTTCAAGACAACTCAAAATTCACGAGAAGAACTACACTACTCACGACCTTGAACTTGGTGTAGTTGTTTTTGCATAAAAGATACGGCGACACTTCCTTTATTGTACAAAGTGTGTGGTCTTCACGGATCATAAGAGCGTACAACACATCTTTAACCAAAAAGAACTTAATATGCGTCAACGTCGATGGTTGGAATTGCTGAACGACTACGACTGCGAGATTCGCCACCATCATGGTAAGGAGAATGTTGTGGCCAATGCTCTTAGTCATAAAACTCACGTGTACGTATTCGAGAGGCGCAACACTCATATGTTAACGTAAACAACGTATCCAACGAGATGAAGTGTGGTGCTGAGAATCAGCTGGTGTCCAAATCTGATGGTATTTTATACTATCTCGATCGCATGTGGATTTATAATCGAGACAACCTTCGTGATTTCTTAATTGAGGAAGCTCACAAATCCCGATATTCCATTCATCCTGGCGATGACAAGATGTACCAAGACTTACGTACATCCTATTGGTGGCCTGGAATGAAGAAAGATATCGTTGTTTACATTTTGAAATGCCTCACCTATTCCAAGGTAAAGGCTGAGCATCAGTCCATCTAGCTTACTTGAATAACCAGAAATTCCAGCCTGGAAATGGGAGAGTATAGAAATGGATTTCATTACCAAACTCCCTCGTAGTTCCTCTGGTCATGATAGCATTTGGGTAATCATTGATCGTTTGACCAAATCTGCTCACTTCCTTCCCATTTGTGAAGATTACAAAGTCAAGAAATTGGCTCGTATCTACACGGATGAAGTCATTGGTCATCATGGCATCCCCATTGACATCATCTCAGACCGTGATGCACGTTTTACCTAGCGTCTTTGGAAAACCTTTCAAAAAGCTCTTGGTACTCATCCTAACCTTAGTACGGCTTTTCATCCTCAATCTGACGGTCAAACTAAGCGAACTATTCAAACTCTTGAGGACATGCTTTGTCATGCGTAATCGATTTTGGTGGCAACTGGGATATACACCTGCCTTTGTAAATTCTTATACAATAACAGTTATCACGCCAGCCTTCAAATGGCACCATTTGAAGCACTGCATGGACCAAAATGTCAATCGCTTATCTGTTGGCACGGGATTGGTGAAGCTCAAATCACTGGTCCCGAACTCATACAAGAGATGACGGACAAGGTCCAGCAAATTCGCGATAACTTGCTCAGAGCTAGAAGTGACAAAAGAGTTACACTGATAAAAGACGCAAATCTTTGGAATTCAACATCAGTGATCATGTACCTCTCAAGGTATCCCCTTGGAAGGGTGTAGTTCGATTTGGTAAGAAAGATAAACTTGCTTCTCGCTTCGTAGGTCCTTTCAAGATACTCGAAAGGATTGGCAAGGTAGCGTATCGACTGGATCTACCTCAAGAACTCAGCAATGTTCATCCAACCTTCCACGTTTCAAATATGAAGAAATGTCTAGCTGAAGAAGGACTTCACGTTTCACTCGATGATTTTCAAATCAATGAGTCCATATACTTTGTGGAAAAACCGGTCGAAATCATGGCGCTGAATTCAAATCAATGAGTCCTTACATTCGCGATACCAAGCAACTTAGGCGCAGTCGCATTCCCATAGTCAAAGTTCAATTGAAAGGCAAACGTGGCGTTGAATTCACTTGAGAACTCAAAAGTGAAAGAAGACCAAGCATCCACACCTCTTTGTTGAGTCTTCCTCTTGAAAAGAATTTCTAGACGAAATTCCCTAAAGTAGGGGAGACTGTAACACTCCGCATTTCTGTACCTTCCTTATTTAGAAAGTGTTATCATACTTCTATTTTTGGAAACTTGTATCGCATTCGTATCTTTCATTTCCAACCCTTGTACCCTAAGATTATGATCACAATGGGAAACTAATTTGATAATTACACATGTTACATACTTAAAATATACGTTACAATCTTAAATACGTGATTATATGCAAGAAATTCATACTTGGAATACTTAAATACTCAATTTTATGTGCATTATACTTATACAACACTCTGATATGCTTAAATACTTAAAACCAGTTAAAACAGGCGTTAATGGCTCAAACAAGTCAGCTTCGCACGAAGTGATTTGATTTCGCATGAAGTGCACTTCACTTCATACAAAGGAGCCACCTCATACAAAGGAAGCCACCCCGTGCGAGGTGAAGTCCATCTCGTACGAACTGCACCTATTTCCTATATAAACGCACTCCATTCCACTCCTAAACCCTTTGCTCACTTCGCGAACACTCTCAAACATACTGATTTCTCTCCAAACGATTAGATTCATAACAGAAGGTTTCTCAAGCCTTCCAATTGAGTTCAAACTCATTCTTCATCACTTACTTTTAATGATATATTTCACTCTTTCTAATGCATGCATCTTCAAATGTTGAATGCCACCAAGCTCATCATCCTCTATATGATTAAGCTTGTGTTGGTAGTAGTGTGAACACCAGAAGCCTTGGCTTCAGAATTAGTTCCACCACCTCATTTGTCCATTTCATGTCATTCAAGTGGCTTGCTAGCACCAAAGTAACCTAACCCCGTCTTGCCTCCGACACTTAGTTAACTCTTTCCATGTCGGGAATGGCTCACCTGGGTTAATTGTACTTGGCCACTTGCATAGTTCAATTTACATTATGTTATTCATGACCAACTGGGTTGTTGCAACCTTGTGCTTTGGTGAATCATATCATGAGGTGTTTGCACCCCCATGCTTGACTTCTATGACAAACTTGAATGACTAAATAATTTATACATATATAAATATAGTTTATCGTTCTGACCAATTCACGATATTAACTGAATTATAGTTAACTGTTATGAAATCAGATTATTATGCCTCGTTCATAAACTCCCAATTCACATAAAATAGTGTCGAAATGGACGTTAAACAAGCAAAAACATTCCAGAACTGTCACTTCACACAAAGTGGACAGTCACTTCGCACGAAGTGGTCAGCCCACTTCTTATGAAGTGGAGCAGACTATGTTTTCCTTCCGTATTTTCCAACTCCGAATCTGAATCCTTCGCCAAATACAGTTTATTCACACACCTCTGTTTACCCATTGTAGGGTAACTCCAGTGTTCATCACCTCAACATTCCAACTCAACAACTCATGGATTTCTAGGAAGCTTGCAAAACTGTGAGTATACTCGACCTCGTTTTACTTTTAACACTTTAGGTGCAATACATGTACTTTATCAAAATCACAGAAACATACTTATGCTTAAATCACAAGACAATCCTTTATACATCTTGAAAATTTATGATTCTAGCGCCGTTAGAATCGTATTTCAAAGAGCTTCAGTATAGACTCAAGAAAATCATGTTTCCATTAAGTTTTGACAGGGTTACAACTAATTAAAGTCGGCTGTAACTTTCTTAACAAAACCAATCTTGTTACCCAGCTTCCTAAAACGATTTTTATGGTTTTAAACACATACTTAACAATCAAAAACGAAATTTGTACATCATCTACAGTAGGTTATCATCACAATTCAGATTATACATCACCTAATTTATCAAGAACCAACAAATCCATCAATAATCTTACCTTGATCTTTATAAAAATCAAAACCCTAACAACTAGTCGAACATATATGCGATCAAACACTAAACAACATGATTTCTAACAATCTTAGACTACAAGCATCATCATACACATGATCATAATCATAGATTCATTGGTTTAGTTGTTTGGATAAACTAGGGTTTGCATGATGATCAAGAAAGCAATAAGATTACATGTATAAACAAAAGTAATTACCTTTGATTCAATCTAGTGTTGATTAGAAGATCAAAATCCTAATGATTGTGGGTGAAAGCTTGTATCGCTAGAGAGAGATCAGAGAAAGTGTAAAGCCGTAGTTTGTGATTATGGGACAATTAGGGTTAGATTAGTTTTAAAAAGTTTTCTTTATGTTTACCAAACTCCCTAATTATTTAGCTTTTACAACAAACCCCTTATTATAACACAAGGCTTTCAACTAACCATGTATTATCATGAAATTAACAATTAAAGCACATAATTCACGTATTGGTCATGTAACCTATAAGTTTCATACAATATTATCCGTTTATAATTATTATTTGTTTTGTCACCAACGTTCGAGAATTTACTTGTGTGTGTGTTCTAGTAATTCTCCGAATTACCAAAAGTAGACACACTTAACTAACCCTAGTTAAATGAAATGCTTTGAATGAATGTATAAATTAATTGTGGTTAGGTTAAAGTGTTAACCTAAAAATGCGGGTGGTCACAATCAGGGTGTTACACAAATGAAACTACATAAGCGATAAACGATTAATAGCCTACCGCTATTATGGTGTATGATATTTTATGTATACTTTCATTTTTTAGAAAAATAATTAACCGACCCCAGATTTTTTATATGGTTTGGTGTTTTCGGTTCAGTTTTATCAGTTAATTCGGTTATGAATTTGTTAATTCGGTTTTTTTGCACGCCCTACTTTTAGATTTTGTTCTTAAATTAAAAATGATTTTTTAGGGTGTTACACAGATGAAACTATATAAACGATAAAAGGTTTATAGCCTAGCGCCGTGATGGTGTGTGGTATTTTATGTATACTTTCGTTTTTCGGAAAAAAAAATTAACTAATCCAACAGTTTTTGATATGGTTCGGTTATTTTGGTAGAGTTTTATTAGTTAATCCGGTTTTTTTTGCACACCCCTACTTTCAAATTCTATTTTTTATTTAAAAAGTTAATTAATAAATAATAAATCATAACATCCTGAGATTTTAGATTGAATCCTATAGTGATGGTTCGGTTATTTTGGTTCAGTTTTATCAGTTAATCCGGTTTTTTTTTCGCACACCCCTACTTTCAGATTCTATTTTTTTATTAAAAAGTAAATTAATAAATAATTAGTTGTAACACCCTGAGATTTTAGATTGAATCCTACAGTGACATGTGTCTAGAAATTCTCGATATAATTCAAATATGTTGAAAAGGAGAGATTATAATGATAAAAGGGTTAAAAACCATAAAAATAATATATATTTAAAGTTGAGGGGCTAAATTTGCCTAAAAGGCAAATGTATTGATTCTGATGGTCCCTTATGGATGGCAAGGTTTAACCTCTTGTGGTCCGCATGAGGGTTCAAATGTTTACTGTGGGCTAGGTCCTTGCGGACCGTAAGGCACTACCCCTTGCGGTCCGCAAGGGGTACACTGACAGCAAAAATCTGGCTGGAACAACATCTTTCTTCTCCTGATATCTAAATACCTTCACTGCCACCTTAATTTTAGTATTGATACATAACATGACACTAATCACCTTCCTAACACCTCTAGTAACACTTGTCACCTTCTCCTAACACCTTGATTAGTATAAATTGCCTAAGTTAGTTTACATTTTTTCACACCATTTCTCATTCTTTCTTAAAACTCTAAGTGGAGCTTGTTTCTGCATAAGAAGCCTCATTCTAAGTACTTTACTTGTTCTTCAACACTAGTAAGTGCTCTTTCTAGTCTATTTCATTATTTAGGCTAGTTATTGGTCGAAAGTCAAGCAAATTGACTTTTGCTTTGACTTTCGGTTCTAACCATTTCGGTCAAGTTAAAGCTTGCATTGAACCTTGCAACTTGGTCGTAAGAATGAAGATGTTAATCCCTTGAGATGGGAGCTTCTAAAGATTATGTTAAATAGCCAAAATGACGAGTCAAATTTATATTAAATAAAAAGTAAAAAACGTAAACTTTGCAAATTATGCTAAATGAACTTTTAGGTATCAAAACCTTAAACTTTAACATCATATCAGTTTGTAAAACATATTAGGACATGTTTCATCATGTCCAACTCGTCATTTATTGATTAGAGCTCGTTTCTTAGTCGAAAGTCAAACAGTTTGACTTGCACTTTGACTTTCGATTCTAAACCGTTTGGTCAAGTTTAGGACCCGATTAGGATTTTTTATATGGCCATAATTATTGTAGGGAATAACCCTCTAAAGTTATACCTTATGATCTTGTCGTTTATGGGTTTATTCACGAGCCAACATTATATACGTTTATAAATGTCAAAAATGCCCTTATGGCGTAAAAATGGTTTTAAATCAATGAGGCATATAATCTGACCTCAAGAGTTATTATATAACATTTTAAAATATTTTGACATAACGGACTCGGCATAAACCTATTCGACTACCCAATACCGTATTTACGAGACGACTAGTTTAAATAATATAAAATATATAAACTAGTCGAAACGGGCAAATGATTTTTAAACCATTCCTCAGAATTCTTGGTTAAAATAACCCATATCCAACGAGGCGGTGCACTCGGACAGGTTAAAACCATACTCTATTCGGTCAACGCTTAATCTAGCGTAACCAAGTGTAATTCTAAGTAACCAGTGACTTATGAACATTCTATAGGATAATATTTTCATCCATTGTAGATTATAGAAGCCTCAAGTAATCGCACCTGAATTAATAAACTTTAAATACGATTGTGCTACGAGAACCAAATACACTGTGAGAATGCACTAACACAGGTAAATACTCTTAGCCTATTTTTCATATATGGGCTTGGGATACGGCACTAGCTGCTTGGTCGGGTATTAAATCATGGGCGAATGATGCTTAAAATTTAAATAACCTATTTTAAATGTTTTGCTTGATAACTTAAACATTGGAGGTTAATACGATCGTGTCCTGGATATCCTTGGCTCACTTAATTGCAAGTGGCCACGACCTAAGTGTAGGGTGTAGCCATACACCTGACAGACGCTAGTGTGTGTGTGTGTTGTGATATTGAAAATGTGGTGTAGTCGGTTAATCATGTATCAGTTTTCATCTCCGGACCCCATATGTATTAACAAGCATGTAAAACTAGTAACAAGAGATATAGTTTATCCCAAGTTGTTTAAAAATGACACACCAAATGGTATCAAAAATTATTTTGAAAATATTTTCAAAATAAGTTGGTTAATTGTATTTACCAACAAAAGCTAACGTATTTTAAAGACTAATCTACATGTGGCGAATAGCGAAATAGATTGAATAGTGCTTCTCTTAAACTACGGACTTTGTGACTCCTTAAAAGACTCAAGATAGTCTCAAGTTCATTTTATTGGATCCTACCTTTAGGATATCTCTATACTTCCGGTGTGCATTGTGATAACTGTTATCTGATCGTCACGCATATACCCCAAATTCCAGGCCCATCGGGATATCTCAAAACCAATTTACATTATTTTTATCTTCATTACTAATTATATTTCTTTTATTTCGACCTGTGTGAATGATGTGCAAAAAATGCAACATATAAATTACATCAAACAAGGCATAAAATCAACCCTTTTAGTACAAATATTGGAAAAAGCATGTTTCTTTATTTATTTTTAAATTATAGGATCAAAGAGCATAAACGAATTAAAGAAAAAAATTAACAGTAGAAACCAACACAAATACAAATAAGAAGGATTGACATGACCTGCCGAATCCCCATCCACATCCAAAACAACAAAAATAACGAAGACAAAAGCTTAGGCATAGGGCCATGCCAAGTCAAGATTCTCTGCAGAAAAAGACAACATCAACACACAAACCAACACGGGGCCGTGCTAACTCAACACGGGCCGTGGTCAACTCTAATATTCACATAATCTTTGATAGTACAGCAAGTAGCACTAACCACGGGCTGCGCCATGACACCACGGGGCGTGTTAGTACAAGACCTGACATCTACAGTTAATGAAGGGAGAGAAAAAGATGACCATGGGGTCGTGTCTACCCTCTGTTTCAGCTATAAATAGAGGTACTTGATTCAAGAGAAAGGCATCCCTTGGCAAACCACTTCTCTCACACTTGCCAATAGTCCACCACCACTACAACACCAACACCCACCACCATCATCCATATTTCATCTTTTAGAGTGTTTAGTACTCTCGATCTAAAATTTATTGTAAAAGTTCTTGTCAAACAAAGGTCATGCTTAGCTAAATCTCTTACATCACTTGGTGAAGACAAATCTTTTATGAATTGCTTTTGTTTTCTAATCTTTGGCAGCTCTTGAATCGGGTATCTATTAAACAACTAGTTTTTTATATTGAAAGTGAACTTTGGTTAAATATTTCTTCATGTTTTGTTGATTCACTCATTGTATCTTTACGATCTATATAAAGCACGTTAACTACCTGGAAGGGGGTTAGAAGGATGTTTGGGTAAAGTTCTTGTCTTGCTCAGTGTATAGATCCTGCGAGTACTTGGTTCAAGCTTATTAGGACTTCCCTTGAGGCAGATAACATCAAATTGGGGGAAGTAAGAACGGCTTGAACCCCTTATTAATAAACCACTATTAAAACTTCATCCGGCCTCGTGAGACAGTATCCCTGCTAACTCAGACCAATATGGACGAGGGTAACGTCGCCTTCACATGAGGGGCCTACCACTTTTCGCATTAATAAGTTATTTAATTATCTTTCAATATTCCGGCCTTGCGGGACTGTATCCCTGCTGACTCAGACCAATATGGCCGAGGGTAGCGTCGCCTTCACAAGAGGGGCCTACCACTATAACTAAGATAATCTCTTAAAAAGCTCAAAGAGCGAAAATCATCAAATGATATATAAAAGAGGAGTTGGGACCAAATGGTTTTTTCTTGTCTATTTGTTTTTATTTATTTCTTTACGTTCTTACATTTAGTTTTATCTTTTAAAACTTTCAAAGCTTTTATCAAAATTTGGTTAGATTAGACGTTAACGATAAGCTGGTATTAAAACCTCTTATGTCCTTGGACGACCTCGGTATCTTACCATCACTATACTAAGTCTACGATTGGTGCACTTGCCCTAACGTATGTAGAGTGGAAGTATTGTATCGTGTTTTATAAATTTAAAGTCTGGTCCATGAGTAAAAAAGTGCTTAAAATAACAAAAATTATAACCACGCTCACGCACGTCAAGTTTTTGGCGCCGTTGCCGGGGACACAAGGATTTTAAGAAAGCTTAAAATTAGCGGACTAATCAAATTCAGTACATTGTGCAAAACTACGCACTCGTGTTCAAAACTTTTTTTTATTTTTATAGCAGATCTGCCAAGGGGCCTGCCACTTGGCCACGCCCCCGTGCTGCAGATAGTTTAGAAAACTACGCCCAGATACAGCCTTGCCCATGGGGTCGTGCCAATGAAGCACGAGGGGGTGGTCATTCCCGTGTTTGTTTTATTTTGAGGTTTTCAAATCCTGAGGCTCGTTAATCTTCTGGGTATTTTCCAGTGGATTACTACTCAGAAGATTACAACCGCTACTACATTGAGGATGATTACGAGAAACCATATTATACTGTTTGCGGTGAATCTCATTCAGTGCAACATGTTACCTTTTTCAGCCATCACCATCAAACATGAAGAACCTAGGTTTGAGCTCCCAAAGCCAAGCTTTGATTGGGACACCAACCCATTTGAAGCATACGACGCGCCACCAACAATCGTTCCCGAAACCGAAAGCCTTATATAATGTCTAAAAATTTAGAACTCTTACTCAAGAGAGCTCGTGAAAAAGAGGAGACAATTTGTACTAAAGAGGTAATAATCGAAGAGGTAAAAATAGAAGAACCACAAAACAAAAAACTCACGCACGAACCAAACCATGAAGAAGGTAATTCTAACAATGATAATTTCGAAATAAAACAAAACTTTCAAGAAATTCACATTTTACAACCTTCTTTTGAAAATCATTGTTTGGTATCTTCTCATGCAAGTTTTTAAAAGAGTTAAACACTACTACCAAAATCGAAGAAATAGTTAACATTAACTTAACAAATGATCAAACTTCACTAACACAAGATGGACACCATGAATTAAACATAAAACTGGTACCGTGTTTTTTTCAAAAAAATCTTTGTTAGTAACGTGTTATTGATAAAGATCTTTGTGTTAACATAATGCCAAACTACATTTTCGAGAAATTAGGTGCTAGAGATCTTTTTCCTCCTAAAATTCCTATTTTTCTCTCTAACCGAAAAATGATAAAAGCCAAGGGGATGATTGATGATGTCTTAATTCAATAAATCATACAGTAGTACCAACCAACTTTATCATCTCAGATGATGCTCCGCTCGTGTTAGGACAATTGTTCATAAAAACCCATCACAACTTAGTCAAACGAAAGCAAAACAACTTACCACTTCAATTAGGGACCGACAAAAGGTACGTCAACCTTGAACAATCAATGAAATATCCAACTGGCAATGCCGACCCCCTAATTGAAGATGAAGCAGAACCACCCGATACGGAAGAAACAGATGAGCAACTCGTTGAAGAGGAGGACGCCATCGAACAAACCTTTTTCGGCCATCGACCTTAATAAAGAGGAAAATAAGCGGTCTCTTGAAGACCCACCATCATTTGAACTCAAGGAACTACCAAAAGGTCTAGAATACGCATTCTTAGACAATCATGGTAAGCTCCTCGTAATCATTTCTTCAAAAGTAACCCTTTTTGAAAAAGAAAAATTAATAAAACTTTTGAAAAAAAAACATAAAAAAGCAATCGCATGGAAACTTATGGACATCAAAGACATCAGTCCATCCATGTGCACACACAAAATTTTAATGGAAAATGACACTAAAACGGTAATACAACCACAAAGAAGAATAAATCCAAACGTGCAAGAAGTGGTTAAAAATGAAGTTATCAAGCTACTAGATGTCGGACTCATCTACCCTATCTCTGATAGCCTTGGCTAAGTCCCGTCCAAGTAGTACCAAAAAGGAGGTATGACGGTCATAACTAATGAAAAAAATGAACTCATACCAACAAGAACCGTCACCGGATGGAGGGTTTGTATTGACTATCGCAAATTAAACGAGACAACAAGGAAATACTACTTTCCTTTGCCATTTATCGACCAAATACTAGAAAGACTATCCGATCATAAATTTTATTGTTTTTTTGATGGTTTCTCGGGATATTTTCAAATTCCTATAGCACCAGAGGAACAAGAAAAAAAACAACCTTTTCATGTCCCTATGGAACCTTCGCTTATCGACACATGCCTTTTGGTCTACGCAATGCCCCCACAACATTGTATGTTGCATGGTGGCCATCTTCCACGACATGATAGAAAAAACTATGAAAGTTTTCATGGACGATTTTTCTATATTTGGAGATACATTTGACCAATGCCTCGATAATCTTGAGTGAATGCTATCCCGATGTGAGGAAACTAACCTCGCCCTTAATTGGGAAAAATGTCATTTCATGGTAACTGAAGGAATAGTACTCGGTCATAAAATCTCAAGCGAAGGAATGGAAGTTGATCAGGCAAAAATAGACACTATTTCCTGATTACATCCCCCATCCTCCCTTCGCGCCATACGAAGTTTCCTAGGAATGGTACCTCATAAGTTCTTGCAGTTCAAAAGTGTTGAGCTTGAGTATAAAAACCGCTTTGAAGTACTACAAGCCAAGCACGAGAACCACCAAGACAAGTGTGTTATACTACACTTGAAACTATGGGGAAAAGGGAGAGATATGACGCTTTGATCACTGGTCTGCTGCGTACCTTTCTAGAGACCCGGCTTAGATCAATCCACGAATACAACATGGAACTCTTAACTACGCTTATTTTCGACAAGAATGAGCAAGATGGCCTCAAATGCCACCGCCAACACCCGAACGACGATATTCTTCGGAGGATGGATTTCCAAGTAATTCAAGAACTTCATTAGGCGCACTCCGAGTGGGTTCCACAAAGGGTGTGACAAGGGCCGATCTAGCCTTATGTTGAAGCTTGGGTCTTATTATTGATTGCAACAATGAACTCATGCGCTTTAAGGATGCACGTGGCCGAGTGTGCAATCCAAACGACCCGGATGAGGTCCTTGTAATCGAAGATAACCCCAACCGTCCTCGATACCTCGGATACGCCCCGGGCTCCTCCTCTCAAGGAGGAGGTGATTCTCCTAACCTCCAAAATTTATACAATGTTATGCAAGAAACATTCCAAGTATCTAGGAACGCCTATAGCTTGGGACAAAGCTCAAACAATCGGATTAGGAGCATGGAGGGCAATATGGTCCATACAAAATGACATTACATTAATCTAGGAGCATATGTCGTACCAAGGCGAGGAGGAGAAGGAAGACGAGGACATAGATTCGGTTTAGGCTATAGTGGGTGGGCGACGGATCTACCCTTCAGGTTATCCTCTTTATCTCTTCAACAATTTGGTACTTTTCGGGCTGCGTCCCGTTGGACAATTTGCTTCTTAAGACAATATACTTTCTTTCATTTTCTTTTATTTCGCAAGTTGATGGTTGAACAAGTTAACACTCGTAATTTAGGAAGCTTGTTATTTTGTGTTGGAATAGTATTGTGGTAGGATTATAGTTCACGGGTACCGTGGAGGCTTGGACACACTAAGCCTAGTGGCCCCAAGCCCAGAAATCAGAAGCCAAGCAACGAAACACAATTCCCTAACTGTCACAAACATCTATAACGGGGTCGTGCCCATAACCCACGCCCCCGTGCCCAACCTTTTGTAAGCTTTTCAAAAAAATTTGTTACTGGCACTATGACTATGGGGCCGTGTCCACCAGGCACGCTCCCATGCTGGGTGACCAGTAACCTTAAAAATTGTTGTTTTACCCCACTTGTTGCACATTTAATCTAAACAAATCCCATTTGGGACACATTAAGGACAATGTGTAATTTAAGTGTGTAGGGGATAGTAAAATCTTGAATCTTTTGTCCTAAAAACAAGCCTTACACAAAACTCGCCTTGGAAAACCGCTAATCACCTCAAATATTTTTCAACATTTTCATTTTATTTTACTTGTCTTGGTTTAATTTGGGAAAAAATAAGTTCTAAAAATTATGTTTTTACTAAGTTACACCTGACAGCGCGTGATAAAAAGAACCAAGCAAGAAAACTATAAAAACGGGCATAACAAATCTTTGTAAAATTTGATTACATATACACTTTTACACTATACCCCTTTACCACAAAAAGTGAGTTTTGCGCCTTTACCGAGCATATAAATACATATCTATACTAATTACTAACTTTTTTGTTTCTTGTGTGAATAGCGCGTTTGGTTCTTACAAATCTAAAACTTGCCAAAGCAATACGTTCTCAATCCTTACCGACACAAATCCAAGTAAGTAAATGATGGAGGCAGTAGGACTATAACACATTTTTCATTTTAAACCTTTATTTTCCTTTTCATACCCCCCTAGTTAAACCCCTTTGAGCCTTAACCCTTTCGTTTCTAAACCCGCAAAAATATAAACTTTTGCAAAAACCACCACCCACATCCACCGAACTTTTTATTTACACCCTTTATTTTAGTAAAAAGTTCGGTTATAAATGACAAGTATGGCCTTTTTCAAATTTTGTTGTTATAAAAAAAAGTTGGTTTAAGTTTTTTTCTAAGCCACAAAAATTGTTCAAGAAAACCGACACTTTTTACGCTTTTCACCATTTTACCACAAAACACTTACCCCTAGCCAAAACCTTCCCTTTTGAAAGACCTCTTGATATTTACAAGGATTAAACGTCAAAAAGGAGTAGGCGTAAGTTCCACCGGGTCCGAGCGTTTCCACTTGAACATCTTCGGCCGAGTGTTGAGTGACCACTTGTAAGGTATGTAAATTTGTATATAACTAAATAGAATTTTAGAAAGGCATGTTATGCCCAAAACAAATAATTTTTTTAAATGTGTTTTAAATAAATCATGACGAATAAGATTGTAAATAAACTAAAAAATAACTTTGGAACTTGGATTTCTGACACTCCAAAGATAAACCCAAAACTTCTCTTCTACCAATTTCGTTTGGGTGTGTAAGCCACATTATTGAGTTTTGCTTGAGGACAAGCAAAGATTCAAGTATGGGGGTATTTGATGTGCATAAAATGCAACATATAAATTACATCAAACAAGGCATAAAATCAACCCTTTTTCGGTACTAATGTTGGAAAAAGCATATTTCTTTGTTTACTTTTAAATTACAGGATTAAAAGTGCTAAACGAATAAAAGGAACAAATTAACAGCAGAAACCAACACAAATACAAAGAAGAAGGATTGACACGACCTGCTGAATCCCCATCCACATCCAAAACAACAAAAATAATGAAGACAGAAGCTTAGGCACGGGGCCATGCCCAGTCAAGATTCTTTGCAGAAAAAGACAACATCAACAGCCAAATCAACACGGGGCCGTGCTAACCCAACATGGGCCATGGTCAACTCTAAGATTCGCAGACTATGATAGTACAGCAAGTACACTGATCACGGTGCCGTGCCATGACACCACGGGCGTGTTAGTACAAGACCTAACATCTGTTGTTAATGAAGGGAGAGAGAAAGATGACCATGGAGTCATGCCAGGTGGGCAGGGGGCGTATCAGCTCTCTGTTTCCAGCTATAAATAGAGGTGCTTGGTTCAAGAGAAAGGCATATCTTGGCAAACCACTTCTCTCACACTTACCATTAGTTCACCACCACTACAACACCAACACTCACCACCATCATCCATATTTTATCTTTTAGAGTGTGTAGTAGTCTCAGGATTAAAGATTGATTGTAAGAGTTCTTGTCAAACAAAGGCCATGCTTGGCTAAATCTCTTACATCACTTGGTGAAGACAAATCTTTTATGAGTTACTTTTGTTTTCTAATCTTTGGTAGCTCTTGAATTGGGTATCTATTAAATAACTAGTTTTTTATATTGAAAGTGAACCTTGGTTAAATATTTCTTCATGTTTTATTGATTCACTCATTGTGTCTTTACGATCTATATAAAGCACGTTAACTACCTGGAAGGGGGTCAGAAGGGTGTTTGGGTTAAGTTTTTGTCTTGTTCAGTGTATAGATCCTGCGAGTACTTGGTTCAAGCTTATTAGGACTTCCTTTGAGGCAGATAACATCAAATTGGGGAAGTAAGAACAGCTTGAACCCCTTATAAATAAACCACTATTGAAACTTCATCCGGCTCGCGAGACAGTATCCCTGCTAACTCAGACCAATATGGACGAGGGTAACGTCGCCTTCACAAGAGGGGCCTACCACTTTTCGCATTAATAAGTTATTTAATTATCTTTTAATATTCTGGCCTTGCGGGACTGTATCCCTGCTGACTCAGACCAATATGGCCGAGGGTAACGTCACCTTCACAAGAGGGGCCTACCACTATAACTAAGATAATCTCTTAAAAGCTTAAAGAGCGAAAATCGTCAAGGATATATAAAAGAGGAATTGGAACCAAGTGATTCTTTCTTGTTTATTTGTTTTTATTTATTTATTTATTTACATTCTTACATTTAGTTTTATCTTTTAAAATTTTCAAAGCTTTTATCAAAATTTGGTTAGATTAGACGTTTACGATAAGTCGGTATTAAAAGCTCCTGTGTCCTTGGACGACCTCGGTATCTTACCATCACTATACTAAGTTCACGATGGATGCACTTTCCCTAATGTATGTAGAGTGGTAGTATTGTATCATGTTTTATAAATTTAAAGCTTGATCCACGAGTAAAAAGTGTTTAAAATATAACAAAAATTATAACCAAGCTCATGCACGTCAGTGATACATGAAGTTCTAACTTAGTTAATATATAAAGGATAAAATAATCATTTTATATTTTTGAGTTAATTACACGGATGTTTTCTACATATCACAGTATTGGCATAGAAAAGAAAGGGGTTGTGATAAGTTAGAAATCTTTTATATTAGATAGTATCCTTAGATACATTGGACCCTTTATATATGTGTGTGTGTTTTCTCTATATTATATAGAATGGTTGAGTGGAGGAAAAAAATGTCATGTACAACAGTAAATTTGGAGAAAACATTGTTCATTGTTTATAACTTTTTAATATTTTTGAAAGTGGTTGTGAGTGGAGGAGAAACAAAAGGTAATGATAAAAATATAAAAAATATTATTTAATTGTAAAGAATGGAGAAAAGATATTGAGTTTTAGTGTAATTATATAGATAGAGATAAAGGGTCTAATGTGAATGCTCTGATGCATTAAGATAATCATATTGGTCATTGTGGTCGGACTTTATTATGGCATTCTGACAACATTCTCAATAGGACACTCCTATCTCTTCCTTCTCCAAGTTCACGCTATAAATGAAGGAGACGAAGCAAAGCTTTTGGAAATCACTCATAATTCACTCGACATTACAAAATTTGGCCTCTAGAACTAACTCATGTCAAAATTTATGTTAACCATATATGAAATGACTGATCGGTTGGCTAAGTTTCTTCACACTAACCACTCAACCTCCGGTTCGAACACTAACGGAGATGTCTTACCGGAGTTCCTCGTATGCATGCACTACCTATAACCTGTACAAGTAACACGCCCGCGTAACAAGAAATAGAGAAGTAGCAAAAAGAAATAAACACCTTAAACAAATAATCACAAAATCAATTAGTGTGCAAACACAAAGCGCACGAACTCCCCCACAATGGCGCCAAAATTTGACCGGGATGCCGCGCCTCGGTCAAAGATGATATTTATATACCCTTATTACCCTTAACAATGCGTTAGTAGTAAGGGGTCAAACCACAAAGAGTTTATGGTTTGCATATGAACGTGATTGATTGTTAATAGTTTGTCACAAATTATAAAGTTTGCTATGAAAATGGTTAATTTGTTTGTTTGTTGGAAAAGGGTGTCAGAATGTATCGACGATTTTGATGCTAAATTACTTAACTACTAAAACTTGAAAACTTTCGAGTGCACGAAAACTTGATTGCTTGATTGAAATACTAATGAGAAAATAAGGCTCACACCAGGTTCGACGATCGTATGGACATAGGGTTGCTAAATGTTTTTAACTTAGTTCAATTGAATTAGTTCATTAACAGTTTTAGAATCACGAGGCTTAGGTGCCAATTGGTATCAACGTACAAGACGGACCGCAATGTACTTCGTTACCTCGGAAAAGTAAATCCTATCGAAAGATAAGGCATAATTGCACATATTCATTCCCTAAGGTCAAATTTCATAACTCACTTGACAATTTATAGATTCAATACAAATGCAAGACAATTATCTAACGATGCAAATGCAATTCAAATTGTCACAAAACTAAATATTAAACAAATATCAAACACTAGAAATCCTTAGAAAAGTCTACACCAAGGTGAAGCCCGAGAGATTTAGCCGCTCATGGTGAACGGAACACGATCGCCGAATGATGAAATCTTGAACTTGAACATCTTGAAGCTTGATGATGGAGATGGATTATGATTAGGGTTTGTGGTTGGTGGTGGTGGTGAATGGATTAAAGATGGGATGATGATGGTGATGGTGGTGGATTAGAGTTATGGATGATTCGGGTTGATCGGATGGGTTGATGTGGAGGAATTGTGAAGGTTTGGGTGTTATTGGCTCTAAGTTGTGTTTAAACTCAAGAACACGTAACTCCCAACTAATCATCCAAAAATTACGTTTAAACTCGTTCAAAACGTCAATCAACAAGATTTAGCGTTAGCACTTTCTAGAGGGCGTCGCTGACGGCTTAACAGGGCATCGTCGATGCCCTTTGTAAATCCTGTTTTTTGCGATGCCTTATTAAGCTGTCTACGCGAGTTTCTGGCTGATGCGGATAACCAAGGGTCGTCGCCGACGGCCCATTTGGACGTCGGTGACGCTATGCCCAACTCTTGGTTTCCGTTTTCTTCATTTCGCATTCCCGGTTGATACCGTTCGCTCCCCGATGCTCTTAAAGTTCCCAGATAGCTACTTAAACTCCGTTAGACCTGCAAAAGGCAATTCTAATCAAAAGTATACTATTTAGAAACCGAAAGTCGTATAACAACATAAACTTAAATACGATTAAACACTGGTTTTCAACCACGTATCAATGACCTAGGGGTGAACATTTGATACTGATTCTAAATTTTCTGTACCGAATCTTTTTGGATACCTATTCGATACCTACTTTTTGGCATTTTCGGTACCGGTAAATACTAGTATCATACCATACTAATCATTTTCGGTACTAGTATCACCCAATTTTAGCGATTTTCGATATTGTTACCGAGCTCATCCCTAGATAACCAATATACCCTTATTATTAAAACTTGTGTGTAAGCCCCGCGTTACGGGTGTGCGGGTCGTAACACCTTATCAAGTATTAAGCAAACGACGACCAAAACCAGGAAATCACAAAAAAGTGAACTTTTACCGCAACCTTGCGTAAACATAAAAAACTCGAATTTATACAGAGAAAGTTTAACTTTGAACAAAAAAAGGCAAATTTTGAATGGTAAAAAGTTAAACATATAAACCCAAAGGACTAAAAATGTATAAAAGTAAAATACTTAATTACACAACAAAAACTACAAAAGACAAAAAAGAAGGAAGCATTGTTCCTAACAACCTTCCTAAATTGTATATAGTAAAAATTATTGTTTTGGCCCCTATGGTTTAGCCAATCTAACCCTTTTAATTCAAAAAAGGAATATTTTGACATATTATGCCCTGATGTTGCAGTTTATAAAGGTTTTGACCCCTGACATTAACTTTGTTACTTTTTTGTAGTTAAGTGTAAAGCTAGTTAAGTCATTATATACCTTGGGGCTGTTTTTGATAATTACAAAGTCCTTTTAATATTTAGAAGATTTTTAATGAAATTACTCAATTTTTTATTTTTTCATTATTTTCACGATTATTATTATATATGTTTTAAATATACAAATAAATATGTATTTCTTTAAGCGTTTGTTTTTATAGACGGTGTATTAAAAATAATTTTTTAACCTTTTTTAAACAATCATTTTTAATACCTTTTAAATTGTTTGTTCTTTTAAGTTCTTTTTTTCCTAAAGGCTATAAGTAAATTGAATACAAAATTTCAAAAATGAATGATTTCAAAGACGGTTCTAAAAGTAACGATTTAAAAAGAAACGCTTTTAAAGATCGGCATAAAAAACAATTTGTTTAAAAAAGTTTTAAATTTTTTTTTGTAAAAGAACGATATATAATGAACTGTGTAAAAAAGAACAATTTTAGAAAACAAATAGCTTAAAAAGGAACAATTTTAAAAATGATAGACGGTTTAGAAAAAGGTTAAAAAACAAATGATTTCATAAACGACGTTTATAATAGACAAACGATTCATGAAAATACATATTTATTTGTATGTTTAAAACACATTGGGTATGTTTGGCATGGAGCTTCTAGCTTTAAACTTTTAAGGAAAAAAAACTCCTACTCAATAAAAAAGCCTTGTTTGGTTAAGGAGCTGAAGCTTTTAAGTTAAGAGCTTGAAGCTTTTAAGTTAAGAGTTTGAAGCTTTTGGTAAACGCTCATACTAGTAGCGTTTAGAAGGAGCTATAAGCTTTTAAGGAAAAATGACCATTTTAACCTCTAAAGATAATAAACCTTTTAGTTATGTTTTTTAGCTATGTCCATTTTGGTTCATTTTATACATTTTATTAAAAGCTCCAGCTACTCTACCAAACACCTAAATATGTCTAAAAAGCTACAACCACCAGCTACCCCCTTCCAGCCACTAACCATCAGCTACTTTTGCCAAACATACCCATTGTGTTAAATAATAATCGTGAATATACAAAATAATAAAAAAACTTGAATAATTGTATTAAAAATCTCTTAAATATTAAAAGAACTGTCATTATAAAAAACAACCCCTAAGGTATATAATGACCTCATTACCCTTACACTTAACTGCAAAAAAGTAACAAAGTTAGTGTTTGGGGCAAAAATCGTTATATATGCAGTCCTGATGTCTGATATGTTAAAAGATTTCTTTTTAGGCTGAAAGGGTTAAAATAGCTTAACCATAGAGTCAAAACAGTAATTTACTCTTGCATATATATATAGTAATTACTATGTTTTGTACGTCTCAACCATTATTCACGATTCAGTATCAAATTTTGCAATCTAGATGTTATATATGTAATTGTGAAATCTGTTGGGATTTGTGTGTCTATTTTTAAATTTAATTTTGTATTAGAAATCTTTGGACATATAATGATTTACAATAAACTCTTATCAAGATTCTCCTACCTTGGTCCAATTGCACGTAGCAGGAAACATGAAAGACCCATGTGGTGTTTACAAGACTATCTTCAATACGCCCTTGGAGAACAAATCAAGCCCTTTAGAGGACTTTGGATACCATTATCATTGGAGCTCATCTATCTTAGAGGTTTTTAGGTGAGATGTCTTGTATAAGGGCATGTGTTCTCTTGGTTAATGTAATGAGGTGGGCTCAAAGTAAAAAAAAGAAAATTTTTATTGAAATATTGCGTGTAATGGGTAGTTGATGAGGTAAAAATTAAGGAGGGTAAGGATATTTGTAGGGCTGTAGATAAAATAGGGGTTTTTTAAGAAGCTGTAAGGATATTGTGACGTGGCAATTAAGGGCGCCTTTAGCATTGGAGATAGTCTAATTATGTGTCTTTTGTTGATTGTTCATGAGAAAATTCTTACAGATATGTTTCTTTTCGTGAGGTTTAGCATAACAAGAAAACGAGGCTAATTGGATACCCATTAAGTTGAATTTGGTATCATAAATAAAGGAAAGAGAAAAGGTTAGAGGGATCACCCTCAGCAAGTCATATCATATAAGTTTTCCACAGAAAGATTAATGGATTACGCTAAACGTACACCCATCTTTTCAAAATCACTTATACAGCCGTATATTATTTCTTATACACGTATACATATTTTCAAAAGTGTCATTCACCTGTATTAAAGTGTCGTATACATAGGGAGTACATTTAGCCAAAGCCTTTCGAAACAACCAACACTTAAAAGAAAACATTATAAATATGCATGATTGAAAATCAAATGGAGTATGGCTCAAGTAACTGTAGTTATAACTTTGATATCAAAACTATTGTTTACATTGTGCACCAAGCCAAACTGAGAAAGTTACACAAACAGATGTTATACCAATTATACTAATCTAACTATCCTACTTCAAACACTATTTAAACCAAACAACAAAAAATTCGAAAAAGAATCAAATCACAATCATCTTGAAGACGGTGAACTGTTTTCGCCTGCAGCAACCCAATATTGTTTGACTACAAACAGTATCTTTTCCGGAAGAAGAGGACCGTCTTCATGATCCACCATTTTTGTGTTCCACCTCATTCCGGAAACTATTTTTTTCACTTTTATCAGTTCAATCTCGTGATCACGGATTATGACAGTACCTTCAGGTCTTAAAGTCCTATCCATCTCTAAAAGGATGTCCTCATAACTACACCTGCATGTATGTCTTATATTTAAAAAGATATAAAATAAAAAGGAACTCTAACAGATTAATTATAAATACAACTAACTAAAAACATATGAAAAGTAGCTTACTTGTCTTTGTACAAGCTGAAAAGACCGTTTGCGTGAATAAGATCATATGTCCTAGGATATGTGGAAAAGGCTTCACACCTGAACATTACAAAAAGATTTAGAAAAAACGGACTACTTTTCTAGATTCACAAACAAACTAGCAGTGTTGAATGGGTCAAACGAGTTGATCCGGGTTGTTTTCATCTCAAATGGTTCAAATAAAAAATTAGCTAAAATGGAAATGGGTTGAATGGGTCAAATGGTCAAACGGGTTGTAAGTCACCCAAAGTCTATTTTTAATGCTTACAACATTTTATCCAAAGATTTAGATGATTCCTGTAGTGACTTTTTTTTGTAAACTTAAATGATTCCGAGTCAACCCAAACGACTGGCCTGTTTCGACCAAATCCTTATTATCGGAAATTAAAATTTGATTAAATTTTCATTTTCGTCCCTGAGGTTTGGCAATTTTTGCGACTTTCATCCAAAGGTTTTTTTCGCATCGGGTCCTCATGGTTTCAAAATCTTGTCATTTTCATTCCTGAGGCCGAGGGACGAAAGTCGCAATAAATTGTTAAACCTCATGGACAAAAATGGCAAGATTTTGAAACCACGAGGACCCCCAAATGCGAAAAAACAAACCTTTGGATAAAAGTCGCAAAAGTGGCCAAATCTCAAGCATGAAATGACAGTTTACTCTTTAACATTTTAAGTACAAAGATTTAAAAATTTACCAATCATGATACATTCCAATCAAGCCTCGCTCATAAATGACACCAAGAGTGTCTTTACCGGCTATCGTAGGCATCACATTCATTACCCAAGATTTCGGGGATTCAAGAGCAGCTGCAAAACTTCCAAGACCGGCATTCATATCCATGATATTACGATAACGCCCTGTACCAATAATCTTGTTCACCCTCTTGTAAGCATTCACATGTTTAACCCATAACTTGTTGTCGTCTTCAAATGACTCGGAAGAGATTCCAAGTATGGAACCACTTGAAATTCTTGGAGGAACATCGTTAAGTCTTTGTGGGAACGGTTTTAGTTCACCACCGGCAACCTCGTCTCTATTGCTTGTTTTGGGGTACGGGGTAACACATGCCTCCATTTCTTTGTACCTGCATGCCAACGTGTACGCTTTTTATAAAAAAAGGAGGTGCTTGTTAAGTGTGCATGTAAACTAGAGGTGGTCGGTTTGACCAGTTCACGTATGAATGGATTGATTTATGTCATGTTTTATCTCTAACTAGTTAAACAAGTAAAACATGAAAGTAGCTTAAAAGATGTCTTGAGCATTGGCCAAATCATATTTTTAAGAGTAAAAGGCCATTTTCATCCCTGAGGTTTGGTGACTTTTGCGACTTTCGTCCAAAGATTTGTTTTCTATATCTGGATCCAAAGGTTTAAAATCTTGCCATTTTCATCTGACTGGTTAACTCCATCCATTTTTCTCCGTTAAATGAGGGGTATTTCCGTCTTATTAGATATTTTTTTATTAAAATGGAAACACTATTAAGAAATAAAGATACACACTACGTTGACTTTCTAGTTATGACTTTTCTTATAAGCATTAACAAATAGGTAAAAGGACGAAAATACCCCTGACTTAACGTTAAAAAATGGATGACATTAACAAGTCGGATGAAAATGGAAAGATTTTAAACCTTTTAGATCCTGATGCTGAAAAACACACCTTTGGACGAAAGTCGGAAAAGTGGTTAAATCCTAGGGATGAAATGCCATTCTACTCTATTTTAATTTACAATTTCTATAATAAAAATTTAAAATTTTGACCCGAACCTATTTGACTTGTTACTCAACCTGCTAGACCCAACAGTTAATTTGAACTATTACGATCGAAAGACTAGTAGGCAAGTGGGAAATAAGAAACAAATTATATACCACATATCATCGGCACTTGACGGTTGACAAATGGTAACACGCGATTCTCTTTCTCGACAATAATCTGTATTTACTCTTTTCCTCCATTTCATCATGTCACCTTTCTCGTGTTTCTTCTCCCAACAAAGAAGTTTAGCAATTTCCTCAATTTTCTTTTGTTCATCTTCGAGTTCTTCTTTGGAACGTTGCCATGTTTTATATTTCGCCTTCCAGTTAATAGGTGGCCCCCGGGTCTCAAAACTCGATCAATTTCTATCATATATTTTCCATCTGCTCAGATGCTCATTAAATTTATTATATAAAATAAGTATTTTTAGAATATATGTGAGTTAAGAATTTTGTTATATGTTCATACCATTTTGGGTCCATGGGATCGAGCATTGAGAACAAAGAGCCATGTCGAAGGATCTTGACGGAAATGGAAGCTTTATAGTGTCGAGATCACCGATAAATGCGGGAACGCCTCTTTCTAGTGCGAACCAGATTTGTGGTTCATGTGAGTCTTTTGGTGAAAATGACATGGTTATAACGTTTTTCTTGAGTAGGTACGCACCCAAACTTGCAACCTATGTGAAACCATGAAATAAAACAATGGAAAACCAATAAGATTCTATAAACCACACCGTATCGTATTTTCGCAATAAAAAATTGACCGCGAAATTAGAGGTGGCAAGATGAGCGGGTCAGGTGGAACAGGTAGCGGGTCAAAACAAGTTCAGGTTGACCCACAAACACACTTTGTACATTTTGTAGTTTTTACATATACTTAATGGATTATGATGGTTACAAAAACAACATTATTAGAAAATTACTTTAAATATTTAAATAAAAAAATCTTCAGAAGATTGTATGCATGAAAACAGACTTTGCATGACTTTCAACCTGTTGACCCGTTCGAGATAAAAAAACAACAAAAACTGACCCATTCATATATAAACGGGTCAAAACCGCCACCACCACGTAAAATAGGTTAACTTACCCCGCACCCAGTGTCGAGAGCAGTTCGAACAACACCATTGCCGATTGGAATAACCGATGCTATTTGATCAATATATGCATCGACCCCATGAGGAAACTGTTTCACTCTATCGGGAAACCTAAAAACATTTCCTTCAAATTGTATCCAATTTTCCGCCTTTTCAACCGTCAAGTTTTGATAAGCTGCATTAGCAAATGGCACATAATCACGGCTTTGGGGCCACAGAAACGGGGTGACGTAGCCTTTTGGGGCTGGAATAAGACAGTGTAGCTTCTCGTTATCATCGTGACAAGGTGTATGATCGATGAACCGATTGTCACATGGTGGAATGACTTTAGTTTCGGATCGTAGATCGTTTGAGTTCTTCACGCCAACACCGTGGTGGGTCTCGATGTTTAGATTTGATACGACACTATAATCGGCGTTTTTTGTTATTTCGTGAGCTATGGTGTCTCCTTTCCCAAAACCACTTCTTTGCCATGCGCCCAAGAGGTAGAAGAAACAGCACAAGCCGAATATTATGAATACAGAAAAAGATCTTCTGGTTTTATTATCACCTGGCTTCGCTTTAGTTGCCATGATTAACCTGAAAAATTTGTTGACAAAAATCAAAATAATGCTACAGTAACCGATAGATTTTAAGGATTGTTTAAACAGCAAATCTTGGCATAATGATAAAAAGTATAAACAAAAATTTGGCAAAAAAAGCAAATCTTGCAATTTTCATGGGACATTCAGAATAGAAATAGTTGGCAATTTTCATAATGTTATTGGCAAAAAAAGAATATACACCACCTATGTTACTACTAATCAGCAACCTATTGATTAGATGTCACACAGACATTTAGGTGTGTGCGATTTGTTTTATACGCGTGTATAGGGCATTATTTGTATATTACTTTATATGCCTGTATAGAGCATATATGTAACCAACCATATACGCCTGTATATGGCACTGTATGTTACTCTATATGCACGTATAGGTATGTATGTAACCAACCCTATACGCCTGTATAGGGCACTATATGTTACTCTATACGCACGTATAGGGTATGTATGTAACCATATGTGCCAGTATAAGGCGTTGTATGGTACAGTATATGTCTGTATAGGGCATGGTACATCACTCTATGCGCCCGTATAGGGCATTGTACGTAACCATATACGCTAGCATAAGAGGTTGTGTGGCACGCTACACGCCCGTATAGAAGTGTACGCTGTTTATAAATGTTACACGTCCATGTATATCGTATAAACTAATGGATTGAAATGATGGCTATTGGGGTTCCATAGCATGACCCTACAATAGTACTTCTTAAGCTCATATAGCCTTTAAACAAACACCTCCAAACAACCAAAAGTATCATAAATTTGACCATATTCAAAATAAACCTGGTCCACCACTGAGTCATTTGATCAAACACTTGGTAGACATCTCTAACATCATATGATAAAATGTGCAAATAGGGAAATTGATAAACATAACAATCACATATACAAAATCAACATCAGATCACACACTACACATGAAAGGGGATGAAATCTTACGGATCTTGACGACATACAGATGGAAACCAATTGGGTTTTCGCTTGATCGGAAGATGATCGGTTATAGAGACCTTAAAATATTGACAAAATTTCTTGTGGGTGTTGCGATTATGGTTATGGGAAACAAGTAATAAAGTAATCAGAAATTGAATCAAGAAAATGGAGAAAAATGCAACCGGATTTGATTATATGATTGGAAACGAATTGTAAACGGAACCCACGTGGCTTGTGATCATCGTCAGAGAATGACATCCACAATCAATGTGGTTCGAATAGTGTTTAGGTTCCTATGCATTACAAACCGTTACTAAAAGTCTTAAACCAACTCTTTTTTTATAATTTTTAATATTAGATTCTTTTATTTAATCAATAATCTGATTGGATTTTTTTATTGAGTTAGAATGATTATTTTTAATTCGTGTGCTTTTAGGGATATTGGTTTCTTTCTGTGGTGATGTGGTGAGTCTGTTATTTTTTTCATGGTAGTCTTGGATGAGTTGTTAAAGTTGGTTTAGAAGATAGTTTTGTGGGGCTTGCTTTTTTGTGGATGATATTGGATTGGTTATAGAGAGTAAAAAGAGTGTGAATGTGATATTGGATTGGTTAATCAATCTGAAACCGGTATCTTTACTGTTATTTCTTATACACACAATGACAAGGATACTCAAATCACCATTAAGGGCCAAGTCGTTCCCCATACAACGAAGTTCAAGTATTTAGTATGGTTCGTACAAACGAATAAGGATATAGAAAGTGATGTAGTCCACCTCATCCAGGCTGGCTGGTGTAGGTGGAGAACAGGCCAATGGAGTTTTGTGCGACAGAAGGTTCGTGAGTAAATAAAAAGGGGAAATTTTATAAAGTTGCAGTTAGACGTAGTATGTTATACGCCACAAATTGTTGGGTCATCAAGAAAACTTATGCATGTAAGAGAAAGGTAGAAGAAATGAGAATGCTAAGGTGGATGTGCGACCACACTAGATTTGACAAGATAAGAAATGAGGTTTTAAGGGAAAGATTAGAGGTGAGTAGTATATTAGATAAGGGATGGTAGGTTGAGATGGTTTGGGCATTGTTAGGAGGGGACGGGTGACAACCATGGGTAGAACCGTGGAAACTCTCATTGTGGAGGGGAGATGGAGTAGAGACCTACCGAAATTGACTTGGGAGCAACGGATTAAACGGGATTTGATAGATTTACACATCTCTAAGGACATGGTCGGTGATAGAAATTCGTGAGATGTAAAATTATGGGTAAGGACTTTTAGAAGAATGATACAAATTTGTATTATTCTTTGCAATAGGAGCTTAGTTTTTCAGTGTATTTTAGCGGCCTTTGCATGTTATCAGATGTTTGTATGTCTATATGAGATGTTATATATTTATATTATACGTTCTCACCAATGCATTGTTAATGCCAGCTTACTAAGATCATTTTTTAAGACCATATGTTTTTCTGCTGTGTAATCTTTTAAGTAGTTATGTATACTTTTATTTGAGTTTTACGCCTAGATATGACTTTGGAGCTAAGGGTTTCACTAGAAGCAACCTCTCTATCTCTTGAGTTATAGTTAAGTTGTGCCTATGTCCCACCATCTTCCCCTTATATAGATTTAAACTTGTAGCCTCCCATTTAAGAGGTATGTATCTTTTTACCAGGTGTACGATGCTTTAACAATAATAGTAAACTAATAGCAATATATGTTTATACGTGAACGAGTTTTATGTATTGGTCTTTGAGCATCTTTAGTTCCGTTAATTTACTACTTTTAGTCCTTTACTAGTGTTAATTAAGTGTTTATTGTGTAAGACTCATTTTTATGTATTGGTCTTAAGTAAGCATCTTTAATTCCTTTAGTTTACTACTTTTCGTCCTTTACTACTGTTCATTAAGTGTTTATACTTGAACGAATGCGTTTAAGACCACTTTTAAAATTTTCAGTTTTTTGTAGAAAAGTCTTATATTCTAAATTACAAGAGTTTCAATAATTCTCATTTTTATTATACTCGTAACATCAAATTAGATTTGAGTTTCTTTAAAATCTTCATTTACAAAACTCTTATGTTTGTTTGAGGGTGGTTTTTTTTTTAATTTATAACACGCAAATATCTTATATTCATGCATGGAAGATGACCATGATAATAATAATAACAATAATAAAGATAACAAAAATAGTTCTGGCCAGAAGAAGATGATGATCATGTGAAAGTACTTCCACTCTTCTGAAACTTCCCTTTTCTTATACTGTCCATTTGGAACCACAGAGTGTCTCCTTTGTTTCATCAATACTTCATTTAACCATTCAAATACATCTTTTAGTTATGTAGCTATTCCTTTTATATGAAAGCTAACAACTATATTTGAAGACGTAACACAAACACAACAAATTTGCTCAAATTCAAAATCAATCAATAACTTCCACAAAAGTTCACATCTTATAACCATTGTGCCAAAATCAAAACCTCTCAAACACATTACTAATAGAAATCTCTTGTTGCAAACCTGTCTTTTAACTCTTTCCGGCTTGCTTTTCTTTGGTCTTTTGAATCTTCAAAACCTTCTTCACGATCTTTTGCTCTTCAACCAAGAATGCTCGAATGATCCTGCAACAAAAACCAATTATCCAAAGAAAAAAACCATCGACCTGATGAAAAAAGATTAAAACTTTCTAGATCCAACAACTTCAACATACTAACTTCTAAAAGGGATCAAATTTGAGTTGAAATTGTTAGAACGCCGGAGAAATAGAACGGGTAAAAAGATCTCACAAACCTCTCACGCACAGCACCGGCAGATAGAACACCACCATAGGCACGGTTAACCGTTCTCCTGTTCCTTGATAGCCTAGACCTTTTGTATTCAGCCGGCCTCAAGTGAGGAATCTGCAGTCGATGCAACAAAAAAAACAAGTAGCAATTAAAAACGGTGACACTTTTTAAGACAAATAAGCAAATACCATAACTGAAAATCTTACTTTTTACTAGACCTCTAAAATTACAAAAAAAAAAAAAGCAAAACCATTATATTTCAACTCTATCTGAATGTCTATTTAGTAATAGTAGAGATCTTGAATAGCTGAAGTGGATGATACATTTTACAAAAAAGAAGAAAATAAATAACTGTTCAAGAAAATTAATAAAATAGTTGCATAGCCTTCTCTTTTCAAACAAAAACAAGGATATGTTTACACAAACAGCAAAGATCAAAATCTTTAATTTTCTAAAAAAGCACATATGAAAGTGAGAAAAAAGATTACAGCCCTCTTGGTTTTAAAAGGCGCAAGGCGATTATGAAACTGTAAGTTAAGCGCGAGACGAATGCGCTGACTTCAGATATGTGAGATGCTCAATACTTGTATAATTAATACTTATGAATTAGTTATAGATAACGTCTTCTACTTTATTAGACTTAAAAAATTAAACAAAAATAGTGATAAAAAAAGATAAACACTATGAGTCTATGTATAACAAAACAAGTTCAATGTATACCCTATTTGTGTGATTTTTTAATCTCCATATACAACAAAACAAATTCTATGTATAACTAAACAAGTTCAATGTACAACTAATATGGACGATCAAAAAAGCTCAAAAAACGAGAGAAAAAAAATGAACAAAAAATGGAAAAAAAACAGGCTGCCCTTTTATAAGAAAACCCTCGTTTTCTATATTAACTAAACAGGGTTTCTTCCGAGAGTTAAATTTTGTGCAGCTGCACTCAATCCTCGTGTGTTTCTTATAAAAAAAGAAAAGTTGATTAAAATGACAAAATGCAATTTCCTTGGGCAAAACCATCAGCATTGGTATTTTTTTTAAATGTTGACACGGTAGCTTTGGCAACTTTTTACCAACTTCAATACCAGTGGTTCAGTAAAAAACTTCATTGAACCATGTAGTGTTTATTCTCCATGTAATTAAAAATGCAAACCAAACTTCACACATCACAGCCCAGAGAAGCAAAGTGTTTGCATTGGACCCAAGGTTTAAAAGAACAGAATCGAGTTTCGAGGCATTTTCCTTCGCCTCACTAGGCGTAAGCCTCGAGGCGAACCGAGGCGTAAGTCCAAGGCGAAATTAAAAGAATAAATAAAAAATTATGTATCTTAAAAAAATACTAAACATAAAATACAGAACTTTCCTAATGTAAATAGACTTGTAAGAATAGTTTTGGGTTGAATATGATAAAATTTAATGTTTAAGGGTGTTAGTGTAAGTTTTTGTAAATGAAATAAATAAAGGTGTCATTATTTTCTTCAGTAACCCTAAAAAGTTGCATCACTCTTTTCTCGCCTTCATCAACTCCTCTGTTCTACTTCTACCCTAATTTTCTTGGTAATCCATCGCTATAAAGTATGTCTCCATCTCTGTTCTACCCTATTTTTTCTTGATTGTGCATAGTTACAAGCATCGTACATCTTTATCCAGCCTAAAGAACCCTAACTTATCCCACCTAAAAAACTGTACGCCTCTGACTTGCCGTTCCGCCTCGAAACGAAACGTCCGCCTCGTACCACTGAGGCGTATGTATAATAACTGGCACTGAGGTGCCGCCTCATGTACGATTTATCACCCTTCTGCCTCGCAGCGCGCCTCAAAACGGACGCCTCAAGCCTTTTTTAACCTATAATTAGACCTAAAGAATCATAAAACGGTGCATTTTTTACTACACATACTACATTCGCCAAGTGAAAGCCACAAGTCTCGAAGTACCACATGGCATCAATTCTATAAAACGCTACAAAAGCCTTGAACTACCAGACAGCACCAATTCTATAAAACGCTACAAGCCTTGAAGTACCAGGCAGCATTAATTCTATAAATAACCGTTCCACCTATGAACAAACTACTTACAGAGTTTCTAGTTGTGCCATTTTAAAGTGATATTTTATGTTGTCAAAAGCGCTCACGCACACGCCTAGACGCAGATGTGCAGCCTTAACATCGCGCCCTGAAAGATGTGATTTAAGAAGTCATGCGCAAATTCAGGCCAATTTCCAGCCAACAATTGTTTAAAACCCCTAAATAAATCTAAAATCAACCTAAAACAGCCTATTATAGCCCCAAGCCTGAAACATAACTAAAACTCCTAAAAAATTATCAGTTTCAAAACAAAGGAAGCGCCGAATGCAATCAACTAATCATCCCCAAAATTCATGAGTTTGTTAAATTTGATTGATTCAGCCTTCTCTAACAATTTAACAAACCATCCTTAATCCAAACTTAAATAAAATGAACACCTGATTCTGCATATCACTATAAAATTATAAATACACACATCCTTAAACAAGCAAAACCTAACAAAACACTATTAGTCACATATCCTAACAATTGCAGCAATACACAGAACCAAATATCTCAAGTTGTAGTATTATTATTACCCCTTGGATCCTCTTTCCAGTAACAGGACACTTAGGACCACTAGCTCTCTTCTTGGTGGTCTGATAAACCAACTTTCCGCCTATAATAAACCAATCAAATCAATTAAGATACATTCACGTAACAATGCTGAAGAGATTGAGGAGATTACCGGGGGTTTTGACGACCCTGTGCTGGTTGGATTTGGTAGCATAGCTATGGCGTTTGCGGTAGGTCAGACGCTGCACCATTTTTAGATCCGATTAGTTTGTCTCTGAAATGGCTGAGATGATTTGAAGAGGGTTTGTTTGATAGGCGGAAAAGTTAAAGTTGATATTGCCCTAGATCTGACGGTTATCTGTGAGTCTGTTCAACGGTTCAGATTTGTCTACTTTCTATTTTTTTTCGTTAAAATTTGTTAATTTTATGAAGATTAAACTGGACTTTTATCATTTGAGGTTTGGATCCGCTAACACCCTTACCCTCAATTTTAAAATTTTGTTGTCTTACCTCTTGACGTTTACTAATTGCATCAATCTTGGACCTTGTACCTATACTCTATTAAAGTCAACCGTTACCCGCTAACAGTCAGAAGGGAAAATGATAATTTTGTCTTTTTCAAAATAATATATACACTTATATACAGATATATACACACAAATCACCATGTTGTTCTTCTCTGGCAACCCAAAAGTTTTCTCCGATGGATCCCCACCCACACTTTTGCTTCCTCCCTATCCTTATAGTCATAAGTTCTAGTTAATTATAGTATAGGCTCTGTGGGGTCTAATAACCTATCATATATCCTTATAGTCATTAGTTCTAATACCAATCTGTTACACCCTGACCTGCAGCAGACTAGGTGACAGGGCATGATTGGTTGATCCAAAACTTATGATATGCTATTTAAAAGTTTCAATATTTATTAACTTAAAGTTTAAAAGAAATTCAAATAACACATAATCCAATCAACAAATACATAACCAAAACTTTTAAATTAACTTATAATTCTTCTAAGGCCGAAGTCCTACATGATCCTTTCTTCATGCTTGTTCATCTGTGTCATGTAATAGTAGTTTTTGGATCAACAAAGGTTGGTGAGTGTATCTATTATGAAAATAATATGTTTAATTTGTATATTAATGGAAAACCGTGCAATAACCAAATGTAAAATAATGTGTTGTATGCCGATAAATAAAACCTCAATTATCAACCTTAAACAATATAACAACTCAACTAAATATAAATGTGCATTGTATCATTGTGTGGTTTTTGTAATGCAAGATTTAAGCTCAATTAAATGGGGAGTTATTCTTGTGTGTTGACAACGTCGTGTTCCACTCATGCTAATAGGGAATGGATCAAATGGATCCAAATGTATTGTCTCATGTTTTGCATGTAATATATCAATAACCAACAACCAATGTCACATACACATAACCACAACAAACAGTAAATTGCACGTATTGATTAAAAATATAAATTGACTAAATGGACACAAGATACACCCAAAAAACGTGCAATAGAAAAGGGGAGTTGTAAGATTCACTCATAATTTGCGTTTACGATTCCTTGCAAAAATGAACATACGCACGAGATTGGGGAAACTTGAAACAATGAGGATTATCCTAAACAAATATAAAATGTACTAAATAAAAAGGAAAAAAACAATAACGTAAATTTTATGGATGTGCATTTTATGTTTATATGCAAGGTGCGTCTGGTGTTTCCTAGATTCGAAAATCCAGGTGAGATCGCAAATTGTCACCATTCCGAAGATTAGGAGTTTTCCCGTCTATTTATCATTACATATACGAATAAATTACCGTATAAAACATTTGTATTATGTATTTGATTTTATAATATTCTGATTTATAACATCCTTAACTATTTACAATAACATGGTCATTTAATTAATAATAAATTGTTTTATTTAGTCTAATTAATTATGAACTGATCAATTTAACTCTAAGCTGATTCAAAAGATTATGGTTATCTTTTTTTTTTTTTAAAAAGGTAGACTCGCGTGGATTTCGATTGAACCCAGGCACTCCGGGTTGAGATGTAGCACCTCAACCACCGTAGCACATATGCTCGTTTGATTATATGTTTCGTTTTGCTTTTATAATGAACCAGCGTGGTGTTGTTTTTGATAATATTAACAGAACATCACAAAAAAGTGTATGAGGTCGGGTCGAACCCGTGTCTACATGACAAATAATATCGAACAGGACCACCAGACTATCGTTGATTTTGTATTGGGTTCCCATTCTTAGAATACATTAACTGATACAGATGGTCATCTTCTCCAAGATGATTACCCAGCCCGATGCCCTACCTATAATTCGGCATGCTTAACAATTTTATGCGTTTACGAACGGTATACAAGAACCATCGTTTGCCAAAGTGAAACGGATAATAATAAAGAGAAAACATAGGAGGAAAATATACCCCAATGCGATTTATATAGTGAAGAATCCCATTGGATTTTGATTCTAGCTTGGTTTCAGCTCCGCATGATAATTCATCACGTAACAGTTTTCTGTTACTAAAGTATGTTGGTTTCACGAATGCGGTTTGAATTTTGGTTAAAACCAGAGAACACAAGAGATAGATTGAGTTTGCATACTCTTTTTTACTAAGAGCATCTACTACGCCATTTGCTTTGCCTGGGTGGTAGCACATCTCACAGTCGTAATCGTTTAAAAGTTCGACCCATCGTTGTTGCCTCATGTTTTGCTCTTTTTTATTGAAGATGTGCTGGAGACTCTTGTGGTCAATGTTGATCTCACACTTGGCGCCATATAGATAGTGTCTCCATATCTTCATAGCGAACACGATTGTCCCGAGTTCGAGGTAGCGAGTTGTGTTCTTTCGTGGACTTTGAGTTGTCTTGAGGCATAAGCTATCACCTTGTCTCGTTGCATCAAGACACACCCTAAACCTTGCCTTGACGCATCATAATAAACTACAAAGTCATCACAACCGTCCGGGAGGGTAAGGATAGGTGCATCACAAAGTTTGCTTCAAGTTGGAAAGCCTCTTCCTGTTTAGGCCCCCCAATCGAAGGGTTTACCCTTGTGAGTCAAGGCTGTAAGCGGTAAGGGATTTGGGAAAACAATTGCGATAAAACGCTGATAATAGCCTTTAGATCGAGAAAGATCTGACTTCGGTAGGGGTGTGTGGAGCCTGCCAATCCTTCACTTCTTTAATTTTTGTTAGGTCAACATGAATTCCTTTTTCGTTAACAACATGACCAAGGAATTGGACTTCCTTTAACCAAAATTCACATTTGGAAAACTTAGCGTAAAGCTTTCGGTATTCAAGAGCCCCAAAATAAGTCGAAGATGTCGCTCATGATCCGACTTGGTCTTGGAATAGATAAGGATGTCATCAATAAAGACAATAACAAAACGGTCAAGATAGGGCTTGCACACCCTATTCATTAGATCCATGAAGACGGATGGAGCATTGGCCAAGCCAAAGGGCATGACCATGAATTCATAATGGTCATAACGAGTTCGGAATGTCGTCTTTGGGATGTCGTCTTCACGTACTCTAAGCCGATGGTACCAAAATCGAAGGTTACATTTTGAAAGCATGTCACCCCTGAAGTTGATCTAATAGATCGTCGAGACGAGGTAAAGGGTAACGATTCTTAATGGGTAGCTTGTTGAGCTGCCGACAGTCTATGCACTTTTGGAATGTTCCATTCTTCTTCTTGACAAAAAGAGCAGGTGCACCCCAAGGCGATGAACTAGGGCGTATAAACCCTTTGTCTTTCGGTTCTTGCAATTAATTGGCCAATCTTGCATTTCGGGTGGGGCCAATAGATATGGTGACTTTGCAACTGGGTGGCACCTAGTATAAGATCGACTCGAAACTCGACTTCTCGCATAGGATGAAGTCCTGATATGTCGTCTGGGAAGACTTGTGGAAAATCTCTAACAACAGGAATATCTTCAAGCTTCTTCTCCTTGCCTCCCTTCTTGACAATATGGGCTAAAAAGGTCATGTAGTCTTTGTGGAGGTACCTTCGGGCTTGTAGGCATGACAATAATCTAAGCCCTTTTGGATGAAGTTTCACTGAATATTCGAAGGGTTTAGGCCATCGGTGAGTGGAATTCAGATATATTTTTCATTACATACTACCTCGGCATGGTGTTGACTGAGTCAATTGATATGCGCAAAATGCAACATATAAATTATATCAAATAAGATTAAAAAAATCAACCCTTTTATGTACTGATGTTGGAAAAAAGTGTGCTTCTCTGTATACTTTTGACTTTTTAAGGATTGAAAAGAGCTTAAATGAACAAAACGAACAAATTAACAACAAAAACCAACATAAATACAAAAGAAAAGAAGTTGACATGCCAAGCCTACCCTCCAAGCTTCACCCCAAGACCAAAACGATAAATCAGAAGATAAGACGGGGCCGTGCCACCAAGGCATGGGGTCGGGCCCCACTCTATAGTCCATGAAGAACAAGACAAAGAGAAACAGACAAGACACGGTCTATGTCCCATGGACACGGGCCGTGGTCATCTCCCATATATGCAAAATCTCCCAAAGTACAACAAACACAAGACCACGGGGTCGTGCCCTCTGACACACACGAGTCGTGTGTGCATACGGACTGACCCAACTCATTAAAAGAAGACAAAGAAGAAGAAGACACGGGGTCGTACCCCTTGGGCACGGGGCCGTGTGAAAGGTCTGTTTCCAGCTATAAATATGGGTGCTTGGTTCATTTGCAAATCATCCCTTGGCAGCCCTCTCTCTTACTTCACCACCACTCCAACACCATCATCCACCACATCCGTTCGAGTTTAGAGTGTGTAGTAGTCTAAGGATCCAAGATTGATTTTAAGAGTTCTAATAAAAAAGATGGCCATGCTTGGCTAATCTCTTACATCACTTGGTGAAGAAGAATATTTTATGGATTACTTTTGTTTTCCAAGCTTTGGTTAACTTTTTATTTGGGTATGTATTAATGACTTTAATAACTAGTCTTTTATATTGAAAGTAAACTTTATTCTATCATCCCTTTATGTTTTGTTGGTCTACTCATTCCTGTCTTTACAGTCTATAGAAAGCATGTTAATTGCTTGGAAGGGGGTTAGAAGGGTGGTTTGGGTAAAGTTCTTGACTCGTTCTGTGTATAGATCTTGCGAGGACTTGATTCAAGCTTATTAGGTATTCTCTTGAGGTAGATAGCATCAAATCAGGGAAGTAAGAACGGGTTGAATCCCTTATAAATAAACTGCTATTAAAACATTAAACCGGCCTTGCGGAACTGTATCCTTGCTGACTCAGACCAATATGGCCGAGGGTAGTGTTGCCTCTAAAAGATGGACATGCCACATTTTGCATTAATAATTCACTTAATTATCTTTCAATATTCCGGCCTTGCGGGACTGTATCGCTGCTGACTCATATCAATATGGCCGAGGGTAGTGTTGCCTCCAAAAGAGGGACGAACCAAAAACCAAGCCATCTATTGAAGACCCACCTTCCTTTGAACTTAAAGAACTTTCGAAAGGCTTAGAATACGCATTATTATATAATAAAGGTAAGCTTCCCGTTATCATTTCCTCGTATCTCACTCCTATTGAAAGAAAAATGACTCAATCTACTCAAAAGACATAAAACGACAATCGCAAGGAAACTAATGGACATCAAAAGTATTAGCCCTTCCATGTGACACACAAAATCTTGATGAAAATAACTACAAAGTGGTGATCCAACCACAAAGACAAGTGAATCCTAACGTACAAGAAGTAGTGAAAAAGAAGTCATCAAACTCTTAGACACTAGACTTATCTACGCCATTCCCGATAGTCCATGGGTAAGTCCCGTCCAAGTAGTACAAAAGAAAGGAAGAATGACAGTTATAACCAATGAAAAGAATGAACTAATACTGACAAGAACCGTCACCGGATGGAAAGTTTGCATTGACTATATGAGACTCAATAAAGTACAAGAAAAGACCACTTCATATTACCCTTCATTAATCAAATGTTAGAGCGATTATCCGGTCATAAATTCTATTGTTTTTTGATGGATTCTCTGGGTACTTCCAAATTCCCATCACATCGGAAGACAAAGAGAAGACCACCTTCACATGTCCCTACAAAACTTTTGTATATCGACGCATGCCATTTGGTCTATACAATGCCCCTGCAACATTCCAACGATGAATGGTGGCCATTTTTCATGACATGATAAAGAAAACCATGGAAGTTTTCAAGGACGACTTCTCTATCTTTAATGATTCATTCAACAAATGCCTCGATAACCTTGAACGAATGCTTTCTAGATGTGAGGATCCTAACCTCACCCTTAATTGGGAAAAGTGCCATTTTATGGTCACAGAGGGGATAGTACTTGGACACAAAAGTTCCAACGCATGTATGGAAGTTGATTGTGCAAAAATCAATACTATTTCCCGGCTACCTCCTCATCATCAGTTCGAGCCATATGAAGCTTCCTAGGACCTAGATTCTATAGGCGGTTTATCAAAGACTTTTCCAAAATCTCTAGACCTCTAACCAAGCTACTCGAAAAGATGCCCCATTTAGCTTTGATAAGGATTGCACGACAACATTTATTGTCTTAAAAGAAATGTTAGTCAAGGCACCAATCATGATAGCACCCGATTGGAAACTAACTTTTGAAATCATGTGCGATGCCCGTGATTTTGCAGTTGGAGCAATTCTGGGACAAAGAAAGGAAAAACATTTCCATCCCATATACTACACTAGCAAGACTCTTAATGACACTCAAGAAAATTACACAACTATCAAAAAAGATTTGCTAGCAATAGTATTCGCATTTGATAAATTATGTTCCTATCTTGTGCTCTCCAAAACTATGGTCTACACAGACCATGCTGCCATCTGATACCTCTTCAGAAAATAGGATGCAAAACACGTCTCATCAGGTGGATTCTTCTTCTTCTTCAAGAATTCGACATTAAAATAAAAGACAAAAGAGGAGCTGAAAAAATTGCTGGTGATCACCTATCTTATCTCGAAGACCCTGTTCTTCATAAGACTCGAGAAGAACTCATTAATGACAAATTTCCCACTAAATCCTTAGAAATGGTGGAATACAGAGAAGAACCTTGGTACACAGATTATGCCAACTACTTAAATGATGCGTCCATGGTCATGAGGCAAGACAAATTCTTCGCCATTGTCATGAAGAACTCGTCAAAGGATGGTCATACCATCATCGAAAAAAGTTTTCGCTGATGTAAAGTACTATTTTTGGGAAGACCCATACCTTTTTAAAATTTGTATATACCAACTAATTCGATGATGCGTCCATGGTCGTGAGGCAAGACATCTGCCATTGTCACGAAGGACCATGTGGCAGACATCACAGGGCAACCAACACCACACGAAAGGTGTATGATGTAGGATTCTACTGGCCTACGACACACAAAGATGCCTATACCTTTGTCAAAACATGTGACCCATGTCAATGGGCAGACAACATCTCAGCAAGAAAAGAAATCTCACAAAATAGCATTCTCATTTGGATTTTATGGGGCCATTTCCACCATCAAGAGAAACAAATATATCCTTGTGGCTGTCAATTATGTTTCTAAATGGGCTGAGGTCGAAGCTCTCCTAGTAATGATGGAAGAGTGGTAGTAAAATTCTTAAAAAAGCTATTCTCCGTTTCGGCACTCCAAAAGCCCTCATCAGTGATAGAGGAACCCACTTTTGCAATCTGCAAATGGAAAAAGCTCCAACACGATACAGGGTATCTCATCGACTCTCAACTGCTTATCATCCTCAAACCAAGGTTAAGCCAAAGTGATCAATCAAGTTTAAAAAGTATCCTAGAAAAAACTATGGGTCAAAACCGAAAAGAATGGCCTGACAAATGAGACAATGCTTTGTGGGCATTTCGAACAGCCTATAAAACACCAATAAGCACCACTCAACATAAGCTTGTCTATGGAAAAAACTGCTACCTTTAGTAGAAATTGAAAACAGGGCATACTGGCCATTAAAAATTGTGAACTTGGATCAAAAGACTTCAGGAAAAGATCATTTACACCAGTTAAATGAGTTAGATGAATTAAGAAATCAAGCATACTCCAACTCAGAAATCTACAAGGAACGCTAAAAAATATTGCATGACAAATATATAAGCGGACCTAAGGAATCCAGAAAGGAGAACAAGTGATCCTCTTTAACTCTAGGCTACGACTTTTCCCTGGAAAAAGTCAAGTCTAGATGGTCCGGACCATTCACCATCATCAACGTCCATTCACATGGCGCAGTAGAAATTAAGCCTCCAAAATGGAGAACCATTCAAAGTCAATGGCCAAAGGCTTAAATTCTATGAAGGGTTCCTTGAGAATGAAGAGGTAGAGATAACTCTAAAGGAAATAGATAAGTGATCATGTAACAAAAAACTACTTGTATATATTTCTTTTATGATTATGTTATAATAATCCATCTTGTAGGAATATTTTTGAAGACCATGCCAAAAAAGTCTACGTGCCAGGTAAAATGAGCCAAGGAACCAAGTGGACAGAGAAACGACCATTGAAAAAAATTAATTTTCACGTAGACCCGGGGTCATGCCTACCAGGTACGGGGTCGTGCCTACCTGCAGACAGGATACAACCTTTGTTTTCATTCCTGTCCTTCTAATACTCACACGGACCGTTTCTCTGCACCCACGGTTCCCTGCCCACTCCCGTAACTTTTTGACGATTTCCTTCCATAACTACCAACGAGATATGTTCCTAACATCTATCTAAGTTAGATTATTGTTTTGCATGTAGATTAACACCAAGATTTGAGGAAACATCTAGGGTTCTTGAACTTGACGCGTGCCAATCCAAATTTTTTCTTAGATCTTGTTATTAGTAGACTATAGAAGTGTTTTGACGTGTAAAACATCAAACCATTATTGAAAAATAGAAGATTTCAAGTAATATATGCAAACCCTTGTTCATAACCGAAAAATCTAAAAATTAAGGGGTAAAACGAGTTGGTTACTTGAAATTGACACTTGGGGTTTGTTTTTTTGGGGAAAATCGCACATGGGGGACCAAAAATTTTGAACTTTTCGAAGCCAACTTGAAAATCTTATATTTTTGTTCAAACAATAGGTTCAGACGGGGCGGTGCCCTTCGAAACTCGGCAGACACGGGTCGTGCCTCTCAAACACGTGGCCATGTGCAGACCCCAGTATTTCTGTTTTTCGCAATATTTACCGCACCGAATTGTTTAAATGTTCCCTTTTTACAGGCAAATGGCTCCACACAAGTGATTGAAGTTCAAAGCTACACACGGATGTCGCGAAGCTCGCATGGAAACAGTAAATGCATGATACGAGGAACCTCCGAGACAAGTGTGCTACGACACATTGGAAACGGTTGGCTAAAGGTAGCGTTATGACAACTTAGTTACGGGACCCCAGCGTATCTTTCTGGAAACTAAGCTCCAATCAGTTTATGAGATCAACTTGGAATTTGGAGCTTACTTACTTTCCAGAAAGACAATGAGGAGATGTTCAATACCGATGTGGTCCACTTTAGGTAGGGGTGAATGGTATAGTGTTGGAATTGAACCCTACAAAAGAACAGATAATAGAAAGCTAAAATATACTACATCCTCTGATCCTAATAATAATATAACATCTGCCTGAGTCAAGCTCTGCTGAAGAATAAATGTCAAAGGTCTATCATAGCAAAACTTTGTTGAAGACAAAGCTCTGTTGAAGTCTAAAGCTAAAGGTCCGCCAAGACAAAGCTCTGCTGAAGACTAAGCTAAAGTTTGCTTTACAAAGCTCTGTTGAAGCCCAATAGAGGATGTCTCATCAGTGTTTTCTATCAGTATTTGTAACGTTTAGATATAGCAGGGGTTAACTTAGAGATGTTCTTAGTTTGTTAATATTGTTATATGTCACTTTCTTGCTGACATCGTCATAAGATGCTCAGTGGTAAGATTTGTCGTATAAATAGAACAGTGCCTATACTGTTCTATTTGATTACTTTTATCACTTATCAATCTAATACTTCTTCCTTACATTTTGTACGAACAAATCAGTGATCTTAGGCTGAGGGGGAGATTATGAGTTATATGCAAGTAAATATAATTACAAAATCATGACAATGAAAACAATCTCTCAAATTATGAATTAAAGTTCATCATCTGCTGCATGTTCATCTGATTTATTTCTTTCATCTTTCATCCTTTGAACTTTCATAATAGTTTCAAAATTAGATCCGAACACTTGGTATCAGAGCCTGGTTAATCGAATTCGATTTAACAATAAATATGATTTGAATAGACTCTCACTACTAATTCATTTTGTTCGTTTTTATTGAAAACAGAGTTTAATTATATTATCGAAGTTTTTAAACAAAAACTGTATGTAAACAATCAGAATGTCACACACTTCACAAGATCCTCATAACACTGGCAACATGTTTAAACCACCGATCCTTGTCAGATCTGAGTATAATATCTTGCAAAGACGGATGGGTCATGTCCTTGCCCTGCAAAACACCAGTTGCTGGAAGTCAGTCATCTTTGGACGTCATGTTCCAATGATACCAAGTATAGAGGACACTAGAGTCCAAGTACCAAAGAATCCTAAAAATTATTCCGAGCAAGATTTCCAAAAAATTGAGCTAGATGCAAAGGCATCCTCTGCATTGCTAAATGATATCTATGCTGGCATGTTGCATTACAACAGTACAAAGGAATTATGGGATGCTTTGAAAGAGCAATTCGGTGGGACTAAGGAAGTGATTGAAAACAACAGAGAGGTTCTGAATCAAAATATGAAACATTTTGTCATGTAAAAGGAGAGTCACTAACCCAACAGTTTGAAAGATTTAGTTGTCTCATTAGTGAGCTTAAACTGGTAAATGTTACACTTGCAAATTCGACTTTAAATAGTCGTTTTCTTAGATCATTACTAGACAAGTGGGACACTATAGATTTTGTAACTAGAAATTCAGTTGGGTTCAAAGAAATGAGTCTTACTCAGCTTCATGGTAGGCTCCTCAGTTATGAGAAATAGCTGAACCAGAAAAAGAAGCTACAAGAGTCTGGCAAAGTGGCTGATGACTATGCATTTGGTAGTATAGCACTATTTGGCCAAGAAGAAGTCACTGGCAGTAGTAAGGATTAGAGTTATGATCATTGCATTGATATAACTTCTGGTTGTAATTTGAACTCTGACCCTTACACACCCAATTATACATTTGTTGCTAATGGGGAAAGCCAAACTTCTGACAACTTATGCTTTGAGTTGAATGACCTCCAACATTTCGATCCTTCAGATTTGGAAGAGATGGACATTTTGCACCAGTTGGCTCTATTAAGTGTTAACAAATATTACAAGAGAACTAGTAGGAAGTTTCTAGGGTTGCATGGGGGGACAAAAGTGGGCTGGATAAGTCAAAGATTAAGTGCTATAAATGTAATAGGCTAGGACACTTTGCTAGAGAAATGTAGGTCTCAATCAACTGGACCAGTTGTCACACATCCTAGCCTTGGACCTCAAAGCACTGTCCATTATTCCCAATATACCCCTGCTCCTCATATGCAAAACATTGCTCATTTTGCACGCCCTGTTACCACTGTTCCTGTGCAATATGTTCAAACCACTGTTCCTCAAATTTAATATGTTCAAGCACCAGCTTCTCAGGTTCAAATGCAACCTCCATAGCAAGTTACTCAAACCACTGCTAAGGCAGATGTTAATCAGTATAGTTTCTTAACTCCGGCTTTGTTGATTGGAGTAGCTTGCCTTAGGATCTGACTGATGAAAACTTTGCTCTAATTGCTAACACTGAAAAGAAACAAAATAAATTTTGCTTTATGGCATTAGAGTCTATAGTTGAGATTGTTGAATTTGAGGAAGTGGAGTCTAAATCTGTTGGATCTAATGTTCATGATGAAACAATTGTTACAAAAGAAAGTGTTGATGAAGCTTTGAAACCTCTATCTGACCCATGGGATGCTAGTGTTTGTGAAGGTGAATGTGATTGTGCCATAATGGCTGCTACTAAGGTATCTCCTCAGGTCTTAAAAGATCTATGTTCAGATAAATACATTATAGCTTTTGCTAACATAAAAGGCTTTTGCTAACATAAAAGAGGTGAATGAAAACCTGAGGAACAAGATTTTAGATGGTGAATTACAGTTTGAAAAGCTTTCAAAAGAGCTAAAAACTAAATTGTTTGAAAAAGAATCTGAAATGAGCAGCTTAAAACATGAAGCCAGCATAACCAAGGATCAACTCCAAACTATGATAGAAAAGAATCAGGTTTGCAAAAAGGAGTTGGAATCCACCCAAATCACTTGTGAAAAATGGGTGGAATCCTGTAAAGGTTTTAGATTTTGCTAGAAAACCAGGTCAAAATTAACATAAAATTTGGCATAGGATTCAAGAAAAATAACCAAGTTTCTGAAAATGTTACTGAAAATGATTCTGGTGTGGTTGAGATTGTTCCAACAAACTTGGTTGGTCAAGAAATTAAAGTCACTGATAAAAATGAAAATAAAGTTATTTTAGAAAGACATGAGGGATCCTAAACTTTTGAGGAGATTGGGAAATATCAATTTAAACCCACATGGTCTGATGAATGTGACATTCTTGAAAATTTCAAGCCAATGGATTTTTAAACCATTGAAGGTGTCAAAGCACCAAAGCCAAGAATCATTCCCATAACAGATTAATCAACAGATGTTACAACATTTGCTGACAAAAAGTCTGAAAAAGGGAAAAAGAAAGAAAAGATCAAAAACTTATTTTGTGATTTTTGTGAAAAGAAGAATTATGTTACCAAAAACTGTTTTATTCTAAAAGCTTATGACATTAACAAAACAAGTGTGATCACTGATTCTTCAAACTGCACCATTTATAATAAAACAAATCATAAAACTCAAGAGTGTGTTTATCTCAAAAAATTTGATGTGAAAAAGAATGAGTATATATCCAAAACACTAGAGAGTTCAAAGACTAGTACTTCAAAAGGAAAGTTTAAGCAGACCTTTGTGTCTATTGAAACACCTGTTACCAAAGCACTGCACAAAACCTCTACTCTCAGAGAGGTGGAGGTAACAGATGCACCACCTGCCAACCAGTACCCAAGAGGATATGGCCAACCAATTTATCAAACGGTACCTCTTAGTTATGAGGGTTACAAAAGCCCTCATAACCAAGAGTAATTAGTCATCCTCATGGTTACTATCATTTGGTAGGAGATGGGTCTCAACAGATGTTACAAAGATCTGTTCAAACCACTGATCATTCTTCCAAATTTGAGACTGACATGTTCCAAAGCCATTTTGGCTTTGGAAACCAACCTAAACTAATTATTTACCACTGTGCAGGGAGCTTCTACTTGCCTTGATAGTTTATGGTATGTAGATAGTGGAGGCTCTAGGCATATGACAGGATGTAGAGCTCTTCTCAAAGACTTCATGGCTCATGGAGGGGGTGATATATCCTTTGGTAATAATTCAAAAGGGAAGGTGCTTGGATCAGGAACAGTTCCGGGTGGAAAACTCAAATTTGAAAGTGTCAATCTTATTGACAATCTGAAATTTAAGCTTCTTAGTGTTTCATAAATGGTGACGAAGGTTATGGATCATTCTTCACTAAGAAAACTTGTCAGATTGCTAGGCTAGAAGTGGTTAAAAAGATTGATCAAACCATAGCTGAGAGCAAAGCACAACTTGTTGTTCATAGGAGTGGCAATGTGTATGTGGTTGATATATTGAAGGATAATCCAATGACTGATGCCTGTCTATTCTCAGCTGCCTCTAACAAAGAGACAGAACTATGGCACTAAGACTTGGACATACAAATCTGACAACTATCACCACACTCTCTAAACAAGGCCTTGTAAGAGGCTTACCACAAATTTTTTCACAAGAGAAGAACATTGTGTTTCCTGTTTAAAAGGAAAACAACAGAAAAGTTCTTACAAACCCATTGGTGAGTCCAAAACAAGTCAGTGCTTACAATTATTACACATGGACTTGTTTGGCCATATAAAAATCATGAGTTGAAGTAAAAGGAAACTGCAGGTATCTTGCAAGGATTTGTGAAACAAGTTGAAAAGCAATTTGACCTGCCAGTAAAGTCTTCAGGAGTGACAATGGCACAGAGTTTCAAAATAAGGAGTTGGATGAGTTTTGTGTGTCAAAAGAAATTGTAAGGCAGTACAACATTCTAAGAACACCAGAACAAAATGGGGTGATTGAAAGGAAAAATAGAACTTTAATTGAAGCTGCTAGAACCATGCTTGTAGATTCTGGTTTACCCTTTTCCTTTTGGGCAGAGGCTGTAAACACTGCTTGCTAAGTTCAAAACAGAGTTTTAATCAACCCAGGCATCAATCCATGATTATGAAACTCTGTTCAAGATCAAACCACTGATCTCATACTTTAAAATCTTTAGCTGCCCATGCTTCATTTTAAATCTAAAAGATTCAATTTCAAAATTTGCAGCCAAAGTAGACTGTGGTTGGTTTCTGGGATACTCAACCACTGCTAAAGCCTACAGAGTCTTTAATTCAAGGACTACGTGTATGGAAGAGACCTTGAACGTTAAGTTCAATGAACTTTCTTCATTAAGAATCCTAGCAGATTCTGCTGAACTTTTTGATTTAAACAATTTGAAGCTGTGTCTGTTAAGATTGACCCTACAGGTACACCGCAGTCTCCACAACAAGACTATGGATATGACATTGTGATTCCACAGTATAAAGCCACATCCACCACCAGAGTAGCAGATGTTAGTAACAACTGTGAAAACTCTGCCACTGCTGGATCAACCACTAGTGATCCTCAATCCTCTGCCATCTCATCAACTATAACCTCTATTGATAAAAGTCCAAGCACTGTGGATAAAAGTCATCATGCTCTCACACCTCTCTCACCAATACCTCCACCTCCACTTCAAACAGATGTTGGCTCTTCAAAATTGCCAACAGATGTTAGCTCAGATGATTCTCATATGTAGCGTTCACCTCAAAATGCCATTATTCCATATAAGGGAGATCTAATCTACCTTAATTGGCAACATAAATTAAGGAGTGCTCACCAGAAGTCAATCCCAAAACATTCGTCTTTTTCTTGTTTACTATCTCTCACATAACCTGTCAAATACTAAGAGGCACTAAAAGACAACAGTTGGGTAGAAGCCATGCAAGAAGTAACTCCTCAGTTTAAAAGACAACAAGTATGGGAACTTGTACCATTGCTAAAGGATGTATGTCCAATTGGCAGAAAATAGGTCTTCAAAAACAAAATTGATGAAAGGGGTATTGTTGTCAAGAATAAAGCTAGGCTTGTGGTTCAAGGTACTGACAAGAAGAAGGCATTGACTATGATGAAACCTTTACTCCTGTAGCAAGTTTAGAAGCCATCAGATTGTTCTTAGCCTTTGCTGCCAACCGCAACATCAAGGTGTTTCAAATGGATATCAAAAGTGCATTCTTGTATTGTAAGATCAAAGAAGAGGTATATGTTTGTCAACCTCCTGGCTTTGAAGACATATTTTATTCTGATCATGTCTACAAGCTTAATAAAACTTTGTATGGCTTGAAACAAGCACCAAAGCCTAGTGTGAAACTCTTTCCACCTTTCTTTTATCCATGGTTTTACAAGGCTAAAATTGACAAAACTTTATTTCTGAAATGGAGAGGAAAGGATTTGATGCTTGTCCAAATCTATGTGGATGACATCATTTTTGGATCCACATGCACTGCCATGTGTGAAGAGTTCAGACAACTCATGGCAGCAGAGTTTGAAATGAGTGCAATGGGTGAGCTTTAATGTTTTCTTGGTCTCCAAGTAAAACAATTACAAAATGGTAAATTCATTCACCAAAGTAAGTATGTCAAAGAACTATTTTAAAAATTTGATATGAATGATTGTAAACCATGTAGCACACCATGGCAACCACAAAGCTTGTCACTGTTGAGACAAGATGACTTGGTTGATCAAAATCTTTATAGAAGCATGATAGGTTCTTTATTGTACCTAACTGCATCTAGGCCAGACATCATGTTTGCAAAATGTGTTTGTGCCAATCTCAGTCAGCACCTAGGAAGTCCAATCTCATTGCTGTAAAAAGGATATTCAGATACATAAAAGGTGCTCCCACATTTGGTATCTGGTATCCAGCTAATGGAAATATTGAGCTTTCAGGTTTTTCAGACAGTGATTTTGCTGGATGTCACACCACAAGGAAGTCAACCTCGGGAGGATGTCAATTCCTTGGCAATTGCTTAGTTCTTGGCAGAGCAAAAAGCAAGCTGCAATATCAACATCCACAGCAGAGGCTGAGTATATTGCTGCTGCAAGCTGCACTACTCAACTCCTATGGCTTCAAAATCAACTATAGGATTTTGGTGTAACTGCTTTAAAGACTCCTCTCATGTTAGATAGTCAAGCAGCTGAAAACATCATTAAAATCCAATATCTCATTCTACCACAAAGCACATCGACATCAGACGTCATTTTGTGAGGGATTGTTATGAAAAAGGTTCGATTTCTCTGCATCATTTCCAACTAAAGATCAACTGGCAGATGTTCTAACAAAAGCATTAGATACATCTACCTTTGAAAATCTGATCTCTAGAATTGGTATGCTAAACATGGAATAAAAACAAGCATTTACTTCCATGCATAAATAACATTAAAATGCATTCAGGAAATCAAAATTCTGTCCTTAATAATAGCTAAAATTGTAAATTTTTTTAATAAATCTCTAAAGTCTGTCATAACCACTGTTTCTCCAAACCTCTGCTTGGCATGAAAATCTATCCGTTGCTGAAAGTGTATTCTCTGTTCTACATCCACTGTTGGTAAAACCACTGTTTTCCCAATCCACTATAATCTATCATCTGATAGTGTAAAATCACCACTGATTATTCCTCTGTTCAGATCCACTGCTGGTATCCAACAGTGGTTTCCAAACAACTGTCTTCCATTATCCAACAGAGTTTACACATACCCAGATGTTAGCCATCAGATCTTTTGGAAACCGCTGCCACGTCAGCATTCACTTTTCCTTTATAAACCCTGTTTCATCCAAACAGAGTTCCACTTGCTGTTTCGATTTCAAAACTTCTTCATAAAAATCTCCATTACTCTCATCTTCTTCCAAACCCTCAATAATCACTCTTTCACCATGAATCTTATCATAAAAACTCCCCACAACTACTTTCCGATATTCGAAAAAACCAAGAATAACACTGCGATTCAATCCAAGATTGATGTTCTACAAACATCATCATACAAAGATGTGTTACTGGCCAAGGCTCTCGGTTTATCTCGACACCCTTCGCCAATTTTGGGCAAATGCTGAGGTTCACAACAAAAAGCCTTTTGCCATCACTTCAAAGATAGGACAATCACTTGTTCAAATCTCTTCATCTACTATCTCCATCACATTTGGTCTTAACGACCTAGATGACCCCACTTCTTTCACAAAGAAAGATTTATACACTAAATTCATTAAGCGAGGACATGAAGGCCTATTATCAGGTATTACAATTTTTAAACCCGAATTTCCGCTGACATGAAATTATTTTTCCACACACTTTTATTATGTTTGTCAGCCAAAACAACTGCTTTTAACGAAATACCTTTAAATATTCAGTACTGGGTTATGCTATTTTAACCAAATCAAAATTTAACTTTTCTCAGGTATTGTTTTCCAATTTGGTTGCAAATTTTAATAATATTAAAGAGGGTAAAGCTTTTTTGATACACCCTAGGTTGTTGAGTTTCTATTTTCAAAAAACAAGTTTCTGAAATTGATTTTCAACAAGGTGTCACCTATGAAGTTGGCAGCCTTAAACATGAAACTTTTATTAGACTCTCAACACAAAAACCGAAGGTGTTGAAAACAAAAGCAATAGAGACTGAGCATGTTTTACCTACTACCACATCCACTGTTCCTTCCTCTGTTACTGAGCCTACTGCTTCTCGTGAACATGGCACTACAACTAGTGCTATGCAACCCCCACCAGCAAAACCCAAAAAGAAACCCACCAAATCCAAGCAGCCCACCAAACACCCCAAAAAGGTAACTCTAGAAGATGAGATCCCAGATGTTTTACCTGTGACAGCACCAAAGTCACTTATAACCACTGCTACTACTTCTTCACACCAATTGGTTCAAAGATCTCCACCATCACAAGCTCCTCTTGCTTCCTCACAAAAGGAACAAGTTGTAAGTACAGGGACACCTCAATATGAGGCAGATGATTCACTTGAACATCTGTTCTCAAGCCCCTCTCACAGGGCTATGTCTCTTTCTACTCCATTACCCACCTCTCCAATTCCTGCCACATTTTTACCTCTGTTTCAAGCTATTGAGAAAACTCAGATTACAAGCAGTCCCTCTCAATCACCCATCACTGAGAATTTAACTCCAGCATTGACTGAATCTAAGAAAACTCAATTAGCCAACCCAGAAACAGTTGAGGAGGTTACGCCCCATGAGTTATATGTAACTCTTGGTAGTCGTTCAAGTGAAGCAGCTACTACAACTGCTGCTACAATAGTGGCTCAGTTGGACAGTGGTTACATACATAAGACTTCCTTGATGGCAACAACTGCTGAGGCTACAATAGTTTCTCTGAACCAGTGGAAGTTCCCAGTACCAAGAACAAGCGGCATTTGGGTCTGAATACATCGAGACTCCTTATGTTGATGATCCAAATACAACTCACTCTGGTAGGAATTAGATGATCCTATTCATTTCGGTGATAAATTACAATATCAAGAATTGACGGAGAGAATCAATACCTTGGAATCATCTATTGATGAAATCAAATCCATGATGAAACAAATGCTCAACAATTCTGAACCTCATCCATCTCCAACACAAAATGCTGAAGAGCTATGGAAGGTTGTTCAACCAATCATCCTAGCTCAGAGACAATTGGCCGATATTCAGCATGAAACCCATATGAAGTTGACCCGCAATATCGCCGAGGCTCGATATAAAGATACACAAGCTAACATTAAAGCCATAAAAACCACTTGCTAAAAACTACTGGCTCTGCCCCGGATATCATTCTTAAAGATGACATAGAAGATGATGTCAAAAAGGAGGAGAATGATCACATGAGAAAGTTGCAGCCTGATTCAAATATTAAATCAAAGGCACAACAATAACCAGCAACCACTGCTGAAGCCCCCGAAGCTACTTTGGGAAAAGAAATTGATGAGACCTTAAACAAAGAAGCTGAAAGGATTGCTATTGAAAAGCAGAAAAGAACAAGATACACTTGAAGCTAAAGATTTGATGCTCATTGAAGAAGAAAAAGCTAAGCAGTTGGAAAAGAAGATGTTGGTACTTCCAGAAAAAGAAAGTCTGCAAGAAAAGCAAGACAACCAACTGTCATCTCTTCTACAACCACTGCTGAAGCTACTAACATTGTATCCCCTGTCACCATAACCCCAACATATGTTAGGACAAATGTTGTGACAACAGATGTTCCAACAGATGTTGTTCAAACCACTGCTCTACTCACATTTCCAATATTAACCGAACCATTACCCACACCACTTCGAATTCCTACACATCTACCATCTTCCAAAACTTAAATTCCAACGCAAAAGGAAAACTTTTATTGTTGATGATGATGATGAAGAAGAGAATCAATCACCATTCCCTGCATCATCACAATCCATTTCGCAACCATCCTCATCACTGCCATATCTAGAAACCCAAATTCTACCCATGCATTTATCATCTTCATTCCTTCCAATGGGTGCACTATACCCTTTGGAACTTTTTGCTGTTAAAGGAGAGATAAAAGCTTTTTACAAGATAGAGGATCCGAAACAGAGAGAATTTCCATCCTTGCTGGTGTATCGAAAGCCTATGAATCTTGATTAATATCTTATATTAAAGGTTAGACAAGCTGAGACCATTGCAAAAGAAAAATCAAAGGATAAAGATGACAGGGCTTTACAAATCTCCTTGCAATTTCAACCAAGCAAAGTGAGAAACATTAAAGAATTTGCTAAGGAGTTGAGTAAGTCTATGTATGAAAATCCAACTTCTGATGATCCAGAGCTAAAGCAAGTTCATGCCTTACAAAGCAACAAGGGCTCATTTAAAGACTGGTCGGCAAATGAGCTAAAAGAAGATATTGAAAGAATTCATACAATTCTCAAGGATCCTTCAAAGAAGCCTACACCTCCTACTTGGAAAAAGGCTAAACTTGAAAGCCAAGACCATGCTCTAAAGATTAAAAGAATGAAAGCCGAACTTGTTGATGCTTTATATGGAACAACAAGGCAAATTGCAAGATGGTCAAAGTCTAAAGTGATCGATACCTACAGAAGATAGGAAGAACTAAGAAAGAAAGATCCTTCTGTCCTAAGAAAGCCAACCTATTGTCAACCAACCACTGCTCCTCAACAGACCCATGCTCCTAAAAGATCAACTTCAACCACTGGCTTACCTACAATTTCCTTAACTCAAGCAAAGAGGTAAAAGTAGATGTAAGAAGAGGATCAAAGGATGCATGTAGAACTAAGAAAAAAAAGGGATACATAATCAAATTTTATACCACACAGATGCTGCAAGTGATAAGCTTAGAGCCACACTTTCTACACATGTAAGCAGACCTATCTCACCCAAGTCATCACAAATAACCTTACTCCCAAGAAAACCATCTGACTCTAAAATTCTAAAATGAAAGTCTTCCATTGACACCCATGAATTGACACTGTTCAGGTCAGATGGTAGAGTTAAAAAGATAAAAATGGAGGATGCATATGGTCTGGATGCAGCTGACCTCCAAGACTTGCTGATCTTGACTTGAAAGGAATGGAGATAATATGATTGCCCTGGACTTTGAACTTCAGTTCAAAGGACAAATAAGGGAATCATTGATGAGAAATAAAGATCAGTAATAAAGTTTTTGTTTTGGCATCATCTTGGGGGAGATTGTTGGAATTGAACCCTACAAAAGAACATATGATAGAAAGCTAAAATATACTATAACCTCTGATCCTAATAATAATAATAATATAACATCTGCCTTAGTCAAGCTCTGCTGAAGACTAAATTTCAAAGGTCTGCCATAGCAAAACTCTGTTGAAGACAAAGCTATGCTGAAGTCTAAAGCTAAAGGCCCGCCAAGACAAAGCTATGCTAAATACTAAGCTAAGGTCTGCTTTACAAAGCTCTGCTGAAGCCCAACAGAGGATGTCTCATCAGTGTTTTCTATCAGTCTTTGTAACATTTAGATATAGCAGGGGTTAGCTTAGCAAATGTTGTTAGTTTGTTAATATTGTCATATGTCACTTTCTTGCTGACATCGTCATAAGATTCTCAATGGTTAGATTTGTAGTACAAATAGAATAGTGCCTGTACTGTTCTACTTGATATTTTCATTACTTATCAATTCAATATTTCTTCATTACATTCTGTACAAACAAATCAGTAATCTTAGGCTGAGGGGAGATTGTGAGTTATATGCAAGTAATTATAATTACAAAAGCATGACAATGAAAATAATCTCTCAATTATTATGAATTAAAGTTCATCATTCCGCTGGATGTTCATCTGATTTATTTTCTTTCATCTTACATCCTTTGAATTTTCATAATAGTTTCAAACTCAGATCCTAACATATAGCATCTCCGTGGCTCAGTTTGGTGTGAATATAAGCATCTACACCGAGGAAGAAGTTGTTGAGCCTATTTTATTGGATAGCCTCCGTGAAATGCCCGAAAAAACTAGAAACACGTTTTGGGCACAAATCGAAGATAGACCGTACAACCCAAGCAACACCAAGAGCACCAAGATAAGTGACCCGCTCATTCGATACATCCACCAGGTCCTAAGTGGTACTCTTTGCCAACGGAGAGATAGCAGGGGAGTCATGAATCTTCAGGAGCTAACTTTCCTATATTGCATCCAGAACCGACAACCCCTCAACGTCAGCTATATGCTTTAGAGGAACATGGCCTCAAACGCCACCGCCACACATCCAACACCCATCTTCTTTGGCGGTTGGATTGCTCGGGTCAACAAGGCCTACAGTAAGTGAACCCCACGAAGCTTCACCGTCGAGGTTGGCGTTACCCGGGTCGATATCAACCTACGCCGAAGTTTGGGTCTCATCGCCGATTGCAACAAGAGGCTTTTGCACTTCAAGGATAACAAAGGAAAAGTTTGGAGCCCCCATGATCTGGATTAGGTCCTTGCCATTGAAGATATCCCCGACCATCCTCCACACTACTCTTACGTTCATGCTCCGGGATCTTCCTCTCAAGGGGAAGCGATTTCCTAATATGCATAATTTGTATAACATCATGCAGGAAACGCTTCAGGTATCTACAATGCGTACAACTTAGGGAAAAGCACTAGCACCCGCGTTGGTGGCATGGAAAGGAACATCGCATCCATGCAATCCGACATCTCCTACATTCGTGAGCACATAGTGTACCAAGCTGATGAGGAGAATGACGATGAAGGCGACGATATGGTCAAATTAGGCGATGACGGCGAGGGTGGTGGCATAGTTGGTGACGTAGGTGGTGACTCTCAGGTTAACTCTCTCTCTCTCTCTCTCTCCTTTGAACACCGCGGTTGATTGCGGGCTGCGACCCCGTCTTGAACAATTCACTTTTCTGAACAATTTACTTTCTGCAATTTATTTTTATGTTTGGTTGTGTTGTACGTTGGAACAAAAGATTGGTAACTTAGGACCTTTTTTTTGTTACATTGTTGTTTTTGTGGTGTGAATGAGCTTACAAAATGCTTGGAATCACCAATACACGAAACCCCGGACTCAAAAAAAGAGGCCTAGCACCCTAAACACCTTTTTCTCAAACTAAAAGAAGCCCAACACTGGGTTGTGTCTCTCTAACATGCCCCCGTGCCTCTTCCCTGCTGAAATAATTTATCTTTTAGACTTGTCACACGGGGCCGTGCCTTGAAAACACGCCGCTGTCTGCCTTTTTTAAGTTTTCGGAAAAACCACGTTACTAGCAATTTTTACACAGGGCCGTGCCTACTTAACACGCCCCCGTGTCCAGGAGCTAGTTTTTGGAAATTTTTGTTGTTTTAACCCACATTTACACATCTAATCATATCTTACCTATTTTGGACACACTGAGGACAATGTGTAATTTAAGTGTGCGGGGGGACATGAATTGTTTGTCCTAAAACAAGCCTTCACAAACTCTACTTGTTTAATGTTTCTTTTTAATATTTAATTTCTTTATAATTTTTATTTACTAAACATCTTTTCTCAAAAAATTGGTTAGATTAGACGTAGACGATATTCCGGCATTAAAAGCTCTTGAGTCCCTGGACGACCTCAGTATCTTACCATCACTATACTACGTCAACAATGGGCACTTGCCCTAACGTGTTGTAGAGAGTGATCGTGTCATATCGTGTTTATAAATTTAAAGCTTGATAAACGAGTAAAAGTGCTAAAAATATACAAAAAAATTATACCACGCTCACACCACGTCACGAGTCCATGCCAATGATGATGTCAAAACTTCCCAATTTCATAGGATATACCACGCTCATACCACGTCACGAGTCATGCAATGATGATGTCAAACTTCCAATTTCATAGGGATAAATTCGATTAAGAAATCGTGCTCGTTGAGAGTAAGAGTGCAGTCACGAATAATAGAATCCAAAGTAATGGGCTCTCCAACGGCTACTTCTACTGTGAAAGATCATGCGAGGACGTGATTCAAGCTTATTAGGACTTTTCTTGAGGCAGATAGCATCAAGTCGGGGGAATTAAGAACGAATTGAATCCCTTATAAATAAACTACTATTAAAACTTTAAACCGGCCTTACGGGACTGTATCCCTGCTAACTCAAACCAATATGGCTGAGGGTAGCGTTGCCTCCAAAGACGGACATGCCACATTTTGCATTAATAACTTACTTAATTATTTTTCAATATTCTGACCTTGCAGGACTATATCCCTGTTGACTCAGATCAATATGGCCGAGGGTTATGTTGCCTCTAAAGAGGGGCATGCACTATAACTAAGATAATTTCTTTAAAAACCCAAAGTGCAAAACTCATCAAAGGATACGTAAAAGAGGAGTCAGAACCAAGTGATTCTATCTTGTTTATTGTTTCTTTTTAATATTTCAATTTCTTTTTAATTTTTATTTACTAAACATCTTTTCTCAAAGATTTTGTTAGATTAGACGTAGACGATATTCCGGTGTTAAAAACTTTCGTGTCCTTGGACGATCTCGGTATCTTACCATCACTATACTACATCAATGATAGGTGCACTTGCCCTAACGTGTTGTACAGTTTGTTCGTGTCACATTGTGTTTTATAAATCTAAAGCTTGATAAACGAGTAAAAGTGCTAAAAATATACAAAAAAATTATACCACGCTCGCACCACGTCACGAGTCCATGCCAATGATGATGTCAAAACTTCCCAATTTCTTAGGGATAAAGTTGATTAAGAAATCATGCTTGTTGAGAGTAAGAGCACAGTCATGAATAATAGAATCCAAAGTAATGGGCTCTCCATCGGCTACTTCTTCTGTGAAAGATTCGGCTTAACCATCACGAGGAAAACCAAGAATAGACTCGAACTCTAAAGACACAAAACTCTTATCTGTGCCCGTATCGAATAAAATAGATGCATAACTACCATTTACGAGAAATATACCATTAACCAAGTTGTTAATTGCCCTGGCTTGATTGGCGTTGATGTTGAAGGCTATACCCTGGCTGGCTGATTGGCTTGATTAGCTTGATTCACATGGTTAGCTCGGGTATGAGGGTTGATTATTTCACTAATCGAGGGCACGTGTTGTAGAAATGTATTGGGTCACTGCAATTGTAGAAAACCCTCATTTGTGGCATCATTAGGTAATTGTGCTAATAGAAAGGCTGGCCCATAATTTGGGCATGTGGTGGCATGATTTGAGGTAGTTGATAGGGAGCTTGGCCAACTATTTGATTGTTGGGTTGGGCTTGGTTCTGGGCTCGGGCTTGTTTCTAGAGAGTACGACAAGTCTGGGCCATGTGGTCCGCACGTCCACATCCGGTACAGTATTGGCATGGGATTTCAGCTAGGTGGTGATATTGGCACCGATTGCATTTTGGAAGGGCCCTGAGTAAGGCTTTTTGATTGGGGTAACTTGGGTAATTAGAGCTACTTGCATGGGTTGATTCGGTTGGTTAGGCTGGTTGGCTGAGGTCACATCATAGTTATTACCATCCCTCTTCCTCTTAGGGTTGGACCAGGAGGAAAGTCTAATGTTGACTGTCCTGGATGTTCCTACCGGGGTTTTGCTGGCTGAACCCTTCTTTTCTTCCTCGTCGAAATCTCCTTTCGAATGCAGTTTCGCGTGAGCTCGGAGGCTAATTCGATAGCTTCCCTTAAGGTTGCAGGTACACTACTCATCATAGGATCTTGTATGCTAGAAGGAAGAGCCCTAATCTATTTCTTAATGAGGCGAGAGGGAGGGGTGAACAAGTAGGGGACCAACTGATTAAGTTCATGGAATCGCTTGTTGTAGGTCACATAGTCCCCTTTAATTTATTTTATATCCCAAAATTCATCTTCTAGCTTCTTGATTTCGCTACGATGGCAAAACTATTTGGTCATGAGTTCCTTAAGCTATCCCCAAGATAGGGCCACAGCCGCTTCCATTCCTCTTTTGCTCTTTTCCATGTTCCACCAAGTTAGAACTACCCCGATGAGCTGACCAATAGCATATCGAACCTTGCGGTCTTTAAGGCAGTCACAGTTCAAGAAGGTACTCTCCATCTCTTCAAACCAATGAAGGAAAGTAGTGGCACTATCTATTCCCTTGTACCTAGGGGTTCACATGACTTGAAGTGCTTGAATGAACACTTAGAAAGGTTTGTAGTAACAACAACGTCATCAGGTTTATCCTGGTTGATTGGGCCAGTATTTGCAAGAGCCTGTTGGATCTGGATGACGATGTTGGGCATTACGGTGGCTACTTGCTTGGCGATTTGGGCAGCCATACGTCGACCGGAGTTTCCAGTTCATGTTCCGGAGTGGCGGCGTCTAGAAGACATCTACAGGAATCAAGGCAAACGAGGTCGTGGGTCTTGACGTGTAAAAATGATAAAACTTGTATGTCGCTGAAATACATAAATAAATAAATAAGTAAATAAACAAAACTTAAATGAAATTCCGCATCATTGATGATGCCTTGGGCTTTGCTCGAAATTGGGCTTTGCATACCTTCCATACTTTTACCTACGTAATCATGTGGGCCCCTATGATTACCAGGCTTTTGTATGGTCCGCATAAGTTAGCTTGTTAACGTACGCTAAACCCAAATGAAAATCGTGAAACACGAAGGTAACGTGTAAAAGTCAGAGGGTATCCTGGTGTGGACGTGGTGGCAACCCAAAGTAGGTTAGTTCACACGACGTTTGGTGTGGCATCTTTGGCCTAATAGGTCCTTCGTACTCTCATTGTTGGTCCCCAGGTAGGCAAACTAGTCCGTTACTTTGGATTTATATGAACGCCAATCCTAGACAGGACGTCACGACTACCAGTACTCGAACCCTTCCAGTTACTACATGCGCGTCAAGTGAACTTACTATATGAGATTTGAAAACAATCATCTAAAAAATTGACTAATGAAGAAAGTATGTATTTTGAAAATGGAGAGACATGTTTTAAAATTTGAAGGAATTTGGAACTTATAATAAGGATATTATATGTAGGTCCAGGATTCGGCGGTTCTAGACGAAAGTTTGGGCATAATTTCACTAATTCGGTATAATGTTATTAAGAAAGGAGTAGAAACAGAATCAGTGGAAGCTTCATTCATTCATACCAAAAGAGTATACATCTTGTCAAGTTGGAGAAATTTTGGAGAAATTTCGCCAGTGTTTCCCTTTGGTAACTCCAAAACGTACAAAACGATGAACACACGACACTATTTTTAGACACGCTTTACCTTCGTGCGAAGTGAGGAAATTACCTTCGTGCGAAGGTAGCTTACCTTCGTACGAAGATAACTATTACCTTCGTGCGAAGTGATACAAAACCATTCTCGTTCGCATTTAGGTCGTGTGTTCGTATATATTCTATACAATATTCAACACACACTCTATCTAGCGTATTCGTACAATGACGGACACAAAGTGCATCAACAATTTTCCCCTTGGACATCACTGTCGAAGCTTGATCTTGATCTTGAAATATGAGAGTCGTGTTTGAATATTCTACAACTTCAATCAAGGTATCTATCTATGTCGTAGAACGCGTCAACAAATTTCCCATTGATTGATGATTCGGGTTTTCATTATCTACATTACATTCCCCCTGAAACAATTTCTCCGGTTCAGGTCTTTGTTTGCACGATTTCCAACCTCCTCTGATTTGTTGAACGAAAAATTTTCTTGAATAATCACTAACTCGAAATTAATCAATGCACCTTCTCGGTTTCAACTTTAACCACATCCGCATTTGGTTTAGTGCACTCCTTCTATACTCGATCCTAGGATCTTCAAAACCCAACCGACAATTGATAGAAACTTCAAATTATCACAACGATAAACTTCAAATCAATGAGTATCCGCAAAAATCTGAAATCCCAATTTCGGTAATCACGTTTAAGCATACTCCTGAAATATGTTTAGCAAATCGGTAATCTTCTCAATTAGCAAATCTTCATCGGAATCAAATCATTTGATAACACATAGTAATCTTCTCTTCTTCGTTCAAGATCAAACATGTAACCTTCGTCTTTCATAACAATCTCAAATGTATAGTCTATTTCGTGAAAAACTGGTACACTTCTTCGTCCAAAATATCCATTATATCATCTTCTTTAGTCATGAATTGCAAGTATAGCCTTCCTCGTTAGTCCCGGCGCAACTGAAACCACAAAACATCCTCATTTCCGAGAGGTTAGTCCGGAAAACAGTTCATTTGCCTTGCAGAGTTAAATTAGATACTTTGTACCACTAAGTAGTCGTGTGTACAACCGGCTTGTACGAAGATTCAAGCATCAACGTGACCACGACTACAAAATCCGATAAACAACTCCTCCAAGACTCAGTTATGTAACCCCACTTTTATAAAAAGTAGACATCAACTTGATCTCATCACTAATGAACTTAGCTACACTTTGTTCTCGTACAGAAAAATCCAAGACACATTGTATCAACAAATAATCTGCAGTCGTAACCACCCGAATACAGTTGCATGGTCACGAATTTCAAAAATGCCAGAATCTTCAAATAAACGTGAAATTTTTATTCCCCCTCATTTTTGCAAATTCAGACCGTACCAAAATTTTCACTAAAACTCCCCCTCAAATCTGGAATAATTATTTTTTTTTATCAAAATCGGATTTAACGTTAAGGCCCATTGATAGTCACTATACTAGAAGATCATCATTCTGCATCTGTATTAGTGACTACCCCGTTATCTTCAACCAAATGTGATCGTATCATCAAATTTGTACACTGAAGCTCTAAACGGTGTCCCCGAACAGCCCGAATTAGACGTTACAATCTCGAAAAAATTTGCAATTACCAATTTTTTCTAGGCATTCGTCTCATCAGTACGATCAAAATGCCCTTTTTTAGGCATTCCAGGTTACCTTCGTATGAGGGTAACTACCTTCGTGCGGAGGTAATCTATCTTCGTGCAAAGACAATCCATGATGAATATATTTTTCGACTCAAAATCTTTATTTTTGCGAATTTCAAGATGATTCTGGCATAATTTGGTCAAAAATGAATTTCTTACAATCCTATAAGTTCAATTTTACTTTTTGTCCGTGGATTGTCTGATTATTTGATGTTTTACATCTAAAATCTTCCTGAGTCCATAATTCATGAGCGTAGGTGAAAACCTGGCTCTGATACCAATTGTAGGTCAAGGATCTGGCGGTTCTAGACGGAAGTTTGGGCATAATATCACTAATTCGGAAGAATGTTATTAAGAAAGGAGTAGAAACAGAATCAGCGGAAGCTTCATTCATTCATACCGAAAGAGTATACATCTTGTCAAGCTAGCAAAATTCTGGAGAAATTTCGCCAGCGTTTACCCTTTGGGAACTCCAAAACATACAAAACAATGAACACACGACACTATTTATGACACGTTTTACCATCGTGCGAAGTGAGAAAATTACCTTCGTGCGAAGGTAGCTTACCTTCGTACAAAGATAACTATTACCTTTGTGCGAAGTGAGCTATCACTTCATAAAGTGACACTACAAAACCGTTCTCTTTCGCACTTGGGTCGTGTGTTCATATCTACTCTATACAATATTCAACACACACTCTATCTAGCCTATTCGTACAGTGACGGATACAAAGTGCATCTACATTATAAGATTTGCATGGTGAGTTGTGTGTGGAGTGATCAATGTGTGTGTGTATATATATATCTATATATCTATACATGTATATGCTTTATTGGTATTCTTGTAACATGTTGCATATAGCACATAATAAAGTAGCAAATAGGGGAGCTATTCTTGCATGCTCAATCAAAAGGGGAGCTATTCTTGTGTGTTAGCAACGTCGTGTTCCGCTCATGGTAATAGGGAACGGACGACCAAATGGATCCAAATGTATTAACTCATGTTTTGCATGTGATGTTTCAACAACCAACAACCAATGTCCACATAACACATAACCACAACAAACGGTAAATTGCACGTATTGATTGGAAATATAAATTCACTAAATGGACACATGATACACCCCAAAACCGTGTAATTAGAACATGATAATTATAACATTTACTCACAGTTTGCGTTTCCTTGCAAAAATGAATGTGCACACGAGATTGGGGTAATTGAAACAACGAGGATTATCCTAGACAATTATAAAACGTACTAATTAGAAAGGAAAGAAAAACAATAACATAATTTATGTTTATATGCAAGGTGCATCTCGTGTTTCCTAGATTCAAAAATCCGGGTGAGATTGGAAATTGTCACCATTCGGAAGGTTAGGAGTTTTCACGTCTATTACTGTTACGTATACGTATGATTACTGTATAAAACATTTGTATTATGTATTTGATTTTATAATATTCTGATTTATAATATACTTAACTATTTATAATAACATGGTTTATTTGATTAATAATAATCTGTTTTGTTTAGTCTAATTAATTATAAACTGATCAGTTTAAAACTAAGCTGATTCAAAAGAAAATGATTATCTTTTTTTTTTTCTGAATAAGGTAGACTCGTGTGGATTTTCGGATGAGAATCCAAGGCACTACGGGTTGAGATGTAGCACCACAACCACCGGAGCACATGTGCTCTTTGATTATATGCTGTTTCATTTTACTTTTATAATGAGCCAGCGTGTTGTTGTTTTAGAAAATATTAACAGAACATCACAAAAAGTGTATGGGCCGGGTCGAACCCGGGTCTACCATGACTGATCATATCGAACAGAACCACCAGACCATCGTTGATTTTTGCATTGGGTTCCCATTCTTAAGATATATGAACTGATATAGATGGTCATCTTTTCCATACCCTATAATTCGCATGCTTAACAATTATTATGCGTTTACGAATGGTATACAAGAACCATCGTCTGCCAAGTGAAACTATTAATAATAAGAGAGAAAAGGTAGGAGGAAAATATACCAAACCAAGCTCGTAGGTTTCCTATTGGTTCTCCGATGTCAGGTGACGTTTTGGCACTCCGGCGTGTTGCAGGTTCTTTGAAGGTACGAGTGTTATGATTTAGAGAGTAGGTTGAGAGGGGGAACGGGTTGAAGGGATCGAAGTGGCTGTATAAATAGAGGGTAAGCTACAGTCGGATTAGGCTTTTCGGTTGTTAAGGTTGGATCGAGGATTGTTATTGTTGAATCAAACGCATTTACAGGCTGTTAACGACAAAGAGCTTCAATCTACTTTTGAGAACTTGAATCAATCATCGGTGATTTCAAGAATTTGAGTTGGTTTCCTTTTTTATAGTCAAGTTTTGAGCAACAACATTCAAATTACGAAGGTTCGGGTTTATGCATGATATAATAAGCTTGAACATAAAACTGCACCAACAGGCTTGTGGTGCAGTGGTTATTTTGAATGTGTCTCTTCTGCAAGGCCAGGGTTCGGCCCTGATCTTCTACATTTTTATTTTTAAAAGGCAACTTTTTTATTTGCAAGAATGGTCCCCCATGTTCTTCTTTAAAAAAATTACGGGTTATCCCCCCTAATTTACATAACAATTACTTCACTATGTTGTGTTCCTTATTGTAGGCATGTTTACATGTATGTTTTTGTTATAAATGATTACATATGTATAATTTCATGGTGTATAAATATATTTATTTGTATTATACTTATGAAACATAAACAATCATAATAAGGTCTCGTATTATTGCTTATTTGAAAAGTTGAATACATTATGGAAAAGAAATAAAACAAAAAGATATACTTTATTGTTATTTGTTTTTTTTTTGGATCGGGTTTTCGGAATCCGTTTTTGAGGATTGTTACATGAGGCGTGAGCATTGGTGGTGCTTGGTTTTTACAGTCGTTGGTTTTTGTTTTTCTGACGGAAGGGTAAAACCAGTCTTCATGTGTGATGCTATAGTGGTAGTGTCTGGTGTTTCTATTATTCTTGTAAGGTTTCCAATCTTCACCAATGAGTTTGATTAGTTGAAGTTATTGGTGGATTTAGGGCTTATTGATGGTGGAGAATTTGGAGGAAGATAGAGATAATAAAGGGAGGTGGGTGGGCTAGGTGGGTTTTATAATAATAATAATAATAATAATAATAATAATAATAATAATAATATAATAATAATAATAAAAGAGGGTATAAAAGACAATTCATACAAATATAACAGTCAAACAACCGTTGACCGTTAAGAGGGTTCAAGATTGATGCAATCAGGAAACGCCAGAAGATAAGGGTAGCAAAATTTTCAAAATAGGGGTAAGGGTGTCAGCGGGCCCAAACCCCAAGGTTTACTTCTAGTAATTGACCCACACGCTAGAGCGATAAAATTGATCAATTTTACACATCTAAATAACACTTGTGATGGTAAATCACAAATAATTTATGTCATAGTTTAAAGTTTAAACTCAAGTAAAACGGTTATTATTAGTAGTAAAAGATAAACTACTTTTGATTCTAGATTTGTTTTTTTATTATATTTCTATTATTATTTTAGTAAAGTTTTTTAAGTATAAAAAAACATTTAGTTATGTTGTTTTTTAAGTTTTAGAAATCGTTTAACAATAACCATCTCCCAATATATTTTCAAACCGAGTACACATGGCTTTTTTTTGAAAAAAATTATCTAATTAATGAATATTCAAAATCTTTACTTTAATTTTAAACTATAAGATATGATTTTCCCTTCCCTTAGCATTACATAATCCTTCCTTGCTACCTTACCTGAGTGTGGTTCCCCTTTCTCTCTCTTCCCCCTTCATTTATTTATTTGTTTTTTGTTTAGCATATTTTATTTATAAATAATATTTTTTTTCGTTTAATTTGTTAAAATAATAATTGTTGAATTTATTAAACCCTATAAAAGCACTATAATTAGAAAGCCAAAATGATCTATATCATCTGATCCTTAAATAAACAGTGTTTAGAAGATCGGCTCCCCTCCAAAGGCAAAGACATCAACATCTGCTACTCAAGGTCTGTTGAAGCTAAAGTCTGCTTTACAAAGTCTGTTGGATACAAGCTCTACTTATAGTCTAAGGTCTGTAAGAGAGAACATCTGCTATTGAAGAATTAAAGACTGTTGAAGCAAAGGTCTGCTGGACCAACATAGGTTAAAGCTTATCAGAGTTTCCTACAACAAATGCTGATTAATAGAGTTTTGTATATTAATGTAACAGTGTTTTAGTTTAGCATATGTTAGAGGTTGTTAGTTTGTTAGATGCCACTGTCAATGTGAGGTCAGTCTAAGATGCCAAAGTGGTTTGCCTTGTACTATAATAGAGCAGTGCATGTACTGTTCTATTCATCACTTTCATTCTAATATTTTTGAACGAACAAATTAGAGTGATCTTAGGTTGAGGGGGAGTTGTAATATTTGCATGCATACGTGAATCAAAATTTACAAAAGCATGTTGATGAAAATAATTTCTCTATTATTGTGATTTGATAGTTTGTTATTTCCGCTGCACTCATCCTCTTATTTTATCTTTCATTTGATTTCATTTTAAACAATCACAACAATATCAAACTCGAATCTTAACAGTTGGTATCAGAGCTGGGTCAATCAAATTCGAATTTCACAATCAATTTGATCTAAACAGATCAGCTCTCACTACTGATTCGTTTGTTCGTTGTATTGAAACCAAAGTAAAAGTTTATTTAAGTTCAAAGTATGTTTAAACAAAAACCTGTTTGTAAACAATCAGAAATGTCTCCAAATACACAAGATCGAAACAATACTGGCACCATGTATAAACCTCCGATCCTTGTCAGATCGGAATATAATGGATGGGTCAGATACTTGCACAACAGAATACGGGTTGCTTGTAACGCCTCACTTTTTCATACTTTCCTTAATTAGAAAGTGTAATCGTAATTCTATTTATGGAAATTTGTATTCGTATCGTATTCATATTTCTTTTCCAATTTTGTAATCCGAGACTTTGATAGTAATGCAGTTCATACTTGATTATACTTGTCTTACATGCATTATCGTTAAATACATGCAAACCAATACTTGTTATACGTGCAATTATTCATTCATACATTCTCGTTGCCTAAAACATACTTACAAATACGTTATATACTTAAAAAAGATACAAAAATATCAAGTTTTAGCATGAAATAAGGGAAAACCAAAGTTGAGGGGCATAATCCGGAGATGTTGGTTTCTAGCCCATGGATTGGTCCATTTTGTGTTCGTTGCAATAATGCACCCAACTAACAACCCCTAACCCCATCTATAAATACCCACCTCCTCCCACTCTCATTTCACACCTCAAACACTTCTTCTCCTCTCTCTAAGGCTCTAAAGCTCTCTCTATCTAAAGGTTCAAGACTTTCAAGATAACTCAGTGTTCCTCCAACTCTCCAAACCCTTCACGGAATACTCAAGTGGAAGCTTGCAAAACCGTGAGTACACTTGACCCATTTACCTTTTACACAATTTGGGTTGTAACATGTTAACATACAAAAACACACAAATACACACACTACATGCTTAATACACTTAATCTTTCATACATGCTTATTGTTATGCTTTGGTACATGCTAAATTCATACATGCTTCTTGTCATTAACTTAGCTAGACCCAACTTAACGTATATAGCGCTATAGGAGTAGCACACCGCCCGTTGGGGTAATGTTAAGCTTTAAGCTGATTCATTCTTAATTCATACTTTAGTCTCATTACTTCGTGTGACGAGGGACACACTCATTCTTGTGGACACTTGGGTTTGACAATTAGTATTGCATGCTAGCCTGCCTTGTATACGATTGCCATGTGGATTTGAGTAAATCTTTCATACTTATGCTATATACTTAAACTTGTGTACTCGCCAATGCTTTTGCAAAGCAAAGCCACCACCAAAATTTGATGTGAGATCGTTGATTCACGTAAATTTAATCCAAATACTACTAGTTAGCGGTAAGTGGGTATCGAACACAGGGAATTGTGGAAATTGCGTTATCTAAAAGTTGCAATACTTTAACTAAAATTACCTAAATTGCAATAAATTTAATTCAAGATTTTGGCTGTGTGCTTTTAGATTTTAACTACTAATGACTCAAAAATTGGTTATTTAACAGATTCAAAAGGAAGTGATCATCTTAAGTTTCTGGTTCAAAAACGCATGTGTTTCAATTCAACTAGAAAGAGTCACGTAGACATGACTCGTGTTTGATTAACTGTTTGTGATAAAAGGGAAATAAGTACTCGAATTACTACATTTCAAGGTCGTTAGCCGATGACCAATTGACTAATATCCAACCCATAAACCTCCCCATGATATCTCGATTGTCAACAGCACCAAGAACGTACGAAAAAGGCAATGAATAAAATATCAATCAACAATTAACAAACAATCATTGAACACCATAACAACCACAAGATAGCAATTATTCTAGAAATCATAAATTTAAACACATTGTTCAACAAACCTTCCACTCAAGATGATCACAAGGAGATTTAGCCTCTCATGTTCTTGCAATTCATCATCACTCCACTTAGATTGTTCATATGAATCAAATCACCAAAATATTGTTGTAGAAATGTTTAGAAACAATAATAAGACACTAAAATCGCCTCCCAAGCTCTGTGTTCGTCTCCAATGATTGGCATACCAAACGACCTCTTCAAGTCGACTTAAATTGAGCAGTTACAACTTTCCCGTAGCTCACCACCGTAAGCTACGGTGCCCATCGTAGCTTACGGTGAGCAAAATTCTCATTACGGTGGTAAGCCACTGTCTTACGGTGCATCTTGAAGGTGGACTCCACTGTAAGCTATGGTGCCCACCGTAGCTTATGGTGGTCAGCATGATTTTCCCATTTTGCCCCTCGTTCAATCTCTTTAGTCCTTATCTTCAACTAGCCACTTGCAAGTCTCCGATAAAGCACATTTAAACTCCCTCGTTATGCTCTTCAGTACCTACAAAGCCATACACACCGTAGACATCAAATCATAACAATTAAACCATTTAAACGTGGAATATCTATTGTTTTAGCGCACTTACGGGTTGTCCAATAGACCACTCGTCACATCCCCACACTTAACATTGCTTGCCCCAAGCAACACATCACAAACATTTTCCAACTTAAAAGTGATCATCTTGTAAACCAAACACAAACAAATCACCCATTGTCAACTTACATCATACCACATAACACACCCCTCACTATACTTTCCTTTTGGTGACAAAAATGGTACTAGCAAGATTGTGCTAGATCACTCAATGCAAATATGTAAATGTGCGACAATAAGCTTGGATAATAAGCAAGTCTCTACCTACAATTTTGCCTAACATGCTTATAAATCCGAAGGACTTTTGGGTTGTAACAAGGCTATGTGTAAAGGTGAGAATTGGTGGGATATATGCACGTAGCTTGCTTAATCGACTCAGTTTACTATTACATCAAACAAAAGAGATAACCAACACTAATTGTACACTAACTTTTCTTTCTTTCTTCTTTTTTTTCACAATATAGGAAGGAAGAACACATACATAACAATAACAACTAAACTAAGCTCTTAAACCAGATCGATCAATGGGTAGAATTTTTGTAGGACATGGGCTTGGGTAACAATTGAATGGTTAAAAGCTCAAATTGCGTTACTACTGTCCAAACCCCGTCCCGCTCACTACCAAGCTCATATATGTAACTCATGAGTTCCAACCACCCAAATCCACACTCAACACACATCCAGACGAGGCTACTTAAATGCCTTCATCATATTCACAAGCATCTTAAACTTAAGTTTTGACAAGCATTATCCAAGTTCTATTAACACAATGCACATACCGCCACTCCTTCCAAAAAGAATTTAATCTCTAAAGTATTCCATGTGGCTCAAACCTCACCAAGAAAGGGATAAAAATGGATATCGATGCGTCATGTAGATTCAGGTAGCATATTCAACTTGGGCAACTGTTTGGTTGATTAACGAAACTTTTTCAAAAATCACAAAAAATTTTCCCATCCCACACTTGGGATACATTGACCCCAATGTATGGTTTGCAAGGGATGATCACTTACGTTACTTCAATATCACCTTTTGTTCAAAACTCAAATCCTAAATTTCTTTTTCTATATAAAAACATGAGAACTCAACCACAAAACCACCAACCCAAACATGACTATCAATCACAATACACCCCCTTCACTCCAACCATAAAGACAATGCACAAAATAAAGTTTACAATACTGTACAAGGAAGAACATAACCTGATCAATAATAGCGCGGCTGAGGAGGTCCGAAGATGGAAGTCATCATCTCCGAAAACTCATTGAATGCAAACGCGCCACTGCCACTTCCTCCTTCTTCTTGTTGCCCGGAACTCTGCTGCTGCTGCTGTTGCCCATACCCAGGATCCACCCATTGAGAATGATGCATTGGCAGTGTTGGATAAGAAACACTACCATCATAGGGTGGCAGGGTCAAGTAATCTACTGGTGGTGGGTCCACAACCACCAGTCGCCCTGCATACCAATCAGCATGCATCCGCTGGTTTTGATCATCCAAATATCGGTTATTTATCTCTTATTCAAACGCGTAACGCATGGGTGCGATTCCAAGATTCTTGTCGATCAAAATTATGTCTCAATGCAGGCTCCATACTCGCACCCATGAATGGCTGATGATCAAAGAACGTTCTCTCAGCCCCACTCCAGCTATCAAACACCGAAGGCCTTTGATTCTCGATTACTTCTTGCATTGTACCTTCATGAGCCTAGTTCGGCTCATACGAATATCTAGAGAAGTCAAAGAACCAGTTGGAACACTACTCGAACTCCTACTCAACATTCATTGGGGCAACATGTGGGTCATCCATGTAATCTTCATCCCCACTCGGTCCCTCTTCCTTGCTCTCCAGCTCATCCTCTTCACCCGGTCTAAGTTACCGCGCGTCGGCCTTCAGCACTCTCCATCGTTGCCCCTCGTTCAATTTCTAAGTCCTTATCTTCAACTAGCCACTTGCAAGTCCCCGATAAAGCACATTTAAACTCCTTCGTTATGCTCTTCAGTACCTGCAAAGCCATACACACCGTAGACATCAAATTCATAACAATTAAACCATTTAAACGTGGAATATCTATCGCTTTATCGCACTTACGGGTTGTCCAATAGACCACCCGTCACTAGCCTACCTTGTATACAATTGCCATGTGGATTTGAGTAAACTCTTTCATACTTATGCTATATACTTAAACTTGCGTACTCGCCAATGCTTTTGCAAAGCATTGAACCACATTTTTAACATGTTACAGGTTGATGATGTGATTATGACGAATCTAGTATGGACGACATAGAAAGGCACCTAGAATGTTAGGCTTTCATGTTGTAATTTTGTTGAAGTTGTTGTTTTGATTTATGTTGTAATTGACAATTTAATATATGAAATGAACGAGTTTTGATCTTAATATTATCACAAATAGTGTTATGATGTCTCGAGCAATCTATTTCGTCTCACTCCGATGTTTCCGCCATCGGTTGGGGTGTGACATTGCTGGAAATCGTTACCTGCGGAACTAATGTTCCAATGGTACCAAGTGCTGAAAACCATAAAGTTCAAGTTTCAAAGAATCATGAAAACTACTACGAGCAAGATTTTCAGAAAATCAAGCTAGATGCAAATGCATTTAGTATCATAGCTACGGCTTTGCCAAATTATATCTATGCTGGCCTGTTACATTGTAACAGTGCAAAAGAGTTGTGGGATGCTTTGAAAGAGCAATTCAGTGGGCAGAGGAGATTATTGAAAACAATCGTGAAATTTTAAACCAATAGTATGAAACATTTTGTCATGTTAAAGGAGAATCACTAACTCAGCAATTTGAAAGATTTACTTGTCTAATTAGTGAATTAAAACTTATAAATGTTAACTATCCTAATTCAACCTGAATACCCGATTTCTAAGGTCATTACCAGAAAAATGGGACACGATTGCTTTTGTAACAAGAACTGCTGTTGGGTTCAAAGAGATGAGTTTGACTCTGCTTCATGGGAGGTTTCTCACTGATGAGAGAGAGCTTAACCAGAAAAAAAAAGCTACAGGAGTCAGTAAAGTTGCTGATGACTATGCCTTTGTTAGTACAACACTTTTTGGTCAAGAAGAAACCTCTGGTGGTAGTAAGGATCAGAGTTTTAATCATTTTATTGATATAACATCTGGTGGAAATTTCAACTCTAATTCTTATTCACCCAACTATGCTTTTACAGCAAATGGGGAAAACCAAGTTTCTAACAATTATCTTTTGAGTTAAATGATCTTCAACATTTTAACCCTGATGATTGGAAGAAATGGACATCTTGCACCAACTGGCCTTGCTGAGTGTTAGGACTAGCAAGTTTTACAAGAAAACTGGTAGAAAGTTTCCTGGGTTGCATGGGGGTTTAAAAGTTGGGTTGAATAAGTCAAAAATCAAGTGTTATAAATGTAATAGGCTAGGTTATTTTGCTAGAGAATGCAAGAGGCAAACAAATGGCCCTATATTTACACATCCAAGTCCTAGACCTCAAAACACTCAAAACACTTTCCATTATTCCCAATATACCCCTGCTCCACACATGCAAAACACTGCTCATTTTGCACACCTTGTAAACATGTTTCCTATCCAGTATGTCCAAACTATTATCCTCAGATACAATTGTTCAAGCCCCAGCTCCTCAGTTTCAAGTGCAACCTACACCACAAGCTACATAAACGTCTTCTCAGGTGAGGTGAATAAAATGATAAATCCTCTATCTGACCCATGGGATTCCAGTGTTGGCGAAGGAGAGTGTGATTGTGTCATGATGGTTGCTGCTAGTTACCCAAGTCCTTAAAACTTATGTTTAGACAAATGTATTATTACTTTTGCTACCATTAAAGTGGTGAATGAAAATCTTAGAAACAAGATCTTAAATCATGAAATACAGTTTGAAAAACTTATAAAATAGTTAAAACAAAACTGTTAGAAACGGATAGTGAAATTAGCAGTCTCAAACGTGCATCAAGCATAACCAGGATCAACTCCAAACAATGATAGAAAAATATCAAAGTTGTAAAAATGAGCTTGAATCTACCTAGATCACTTGTGAGAAATGGGTAGAGTCCCGCAAAGGTTATGAGTTGATGCTAGAATTACAAATCAAAAGCAATGTAAAATTTGGTGTAAGTTTCAGAAAAAATGACCAAGTTTTTCAAAACACTGCTGTCAATGATTGTGGTTTGGTTGAAATTATTCCAACAAATTTGGCTGGTCAAGAAATAAAAGTCACTGAACCAAATGGTAAGAAAATTATTTTAGAAAGAATAGAAGGATCCTCAACTTTGGAGGAGATTGAGAAATATCAATTCAAACCTACCTGGTCAGATGAGTGTGACATTTTTGAAAATTTTAAGCAAATGGATTTTTCAACAAAATCATTCCTTAAAAGACCTTCCAACATATGTTTCATCATCTGCTGACAAAAAGGGTGAAAAAGGGAAAAAGAAAGAAAAGATAACAAATTTGTTTTGTGATTTTTTGTGAAAAGAAGAATCATGTTACTAAAAACTGTTTTCTTCTAAAAGCATATGATATTAACAAAACAAGTGTGATTATTGATGCACTTCACTGTACCATTTGTGGTAAGAAATGTGCAACCGCATTTCCGGTTGTAATTAAGCGTGCAACAAACAGTAATACCATCGTAAATAACGTAATTAGACGTAAATTAACTCGATCAAGCCTTTGGAAATCCTAGGTACGTCTACTTGATTCACGTTACGTGACTTGGCGACAATCGAGAATTAACGTGAAATTGAACGTTAAACGAATGGATGATGAACAAATACTGACAACGCCTAAAAATACGAATTTTGTATTTATATCTATCATACAGTTATGATTATGCTATATTTTGGATTATCGGGCGTCTCAAAGCACAACGCGGAGGTTACCCAAAAATCGGAACACACCGACAACGAAACGGAAGCCACGGATTAGAGATTCGTCTAAATATTAATATATTATGATATATTGGGCTTCGTTTTCAAATTTTAGTATGCCTAGTCAAAACCGGATCGAAAAACGAATTAAAAATGATAAACGAGGCTGTAACGCGATGTTAACGCAATCGACGAACGAACTAAGAAACAGTGACTACCAACGCTTTTTTACATACATTTGACCCAAAAATTTAGTTTTACGATGTTCCATGGAGTTGGTTTGAAAACGGGCTTTGGATACGTCATTGGACCTGAACACGTTAACGGGCTTTGGGCCCGACCCGCTCCAAAAACCCTAGATATATAAACAACATAACCTAATCCCCTCATTCTCAACCAAACCCTAGCCCCCCTTTGCACAAGACTTCCTGCCCCTTTCTCCTCTCTGAATCCGGTCATCGGATTCCGGCGACCTCCGACCGGTGTCGGTCACCTCTCCGACCACACACCCACCTGCATACTCCCTTCCCCTCTCATACACACACCCGCATACATCTAGAACGATGAGAGAGAGAGAGACAATGAGGCAGAGAGAGAGAGAGAGACGACGAAGAGAGAGAGAGAGAGTGGCGGTGGCGATCATGTGGTGTAAAACAACGACGGTCACCGTCGATGATTCACGGCGGCGGCAGCGTGTGGGGATCTCAGCGGCGGCGGCGGTAGATGACGGTGGCAGTGGCAGTGGTGATGTTGGTTCGAGTATGTTTTGGTTCAGTTCAAGTTCAGTTTGGGTTTACATGGAACAAGCAACTCGGATTTCAGTTTTGGATCTTTGTTCGATTCAACAGGTTCGAGTTCAGTCCACGGGTGATTTCGGCAACAACCAAGCTGCAGTCGGCGGCGCAGTGCCGGCCGACGGCGGCAGTGGAGGTGGTTATGGTGTATTCGGGTTTTAGCCTAACAAAGTTTCAGTTTTCGTTTATGTCTCGGTTCAGATTTAGTGATCGGTTAGAGTTCGGTCAAACTCAGTCAACCCGGGTTAGCTCGGTCAAACCAGGGTCAACCCATATTCCCACTCTGTTAACTTGGCTCGGTCCGGAGTCAATACAGTCAACTCAGTCAACGGGTCAACACGAGACTCGGTAAAAATTAATTACGACGAAAATTTATTTATATTAGTTATATAAATATTAATATTGATTATCGCGAAACCGAGCGCAAAACTGACCCACTAAAGATTATATATTGTCCACCTTTAAAAATAACAATCGATCCGACTACATTACTCGCGTATATCTAGTAGTTAAAACCAAACCGACGTTATTATAATATAAATTGGATTTATACTTTGGCGAAACATTATATTTGAAACACGACGAGAAGTTATATGTATTGTTATATTGACAATTGCGTTTTGACAAATAAATCGACAACTTGTATTGTCGGGATCAACCAAACACAGAGGAAACTCTGCCCGTTTTTTCAGAAAATATATAATACGAAACACGTTGTATTTCAAAGATAAAACATCTGATTCAAAGAAATTATTATAAATAAATATAGGTATATATTTATTTTGCCGACGCTATTATAACTTATAAAAACCAAGCCGATTAACGTTACAATGAGCGTAATTACAAGACAACAAGATTCCCGCAATCCGTTATAAACAAATATGGTTATTTGTAATTACTTCAAAAATCGAAATTCAGAAAATTAGATTTGAAAACATTGATAACTCATCCGAATACTTTTATAGAATAAATATAATGTTTATATTTATTTCGAAACTCCAAGATTTCCGAACACTTATACAAAGTAAATACAATATTGTTATTATTTCAAATGACGAATTTAGGAATCATATATTAAAGACATCTAGAATTCAAATCGTAAAATGAATACTATACAAATAATACATTTAAAATATAATTTATATATATATATATATATATATATATTCGAATGTCGAGACTTTGAATGCTTCTATAAAATAAATATAGTTATATTTATTTCAAACGTCGACGACTCGGATACTTCCGAATACTTTTATAGCAATAATATATTTGTTATATTCGATCCAAACGCCAAACAAAGTACGACGGGGCATCTAAGATTATAACAAGCGTACGATTACAAAATTATTTATCAATTTAGAAACGATACGCAAGACTATTGTTCGGATATGAAACGTATTACCTATATGGGTATATTTACAAGTATATATGTATTACATCTTACGAAAACTACGAAGAGTAGTACTATTATCCGGCAATGCACATGACGACTAATACGATTTCATGAAATACATTTATGTTTATATATAAACATATATTTCAAATTGCCGAAAACTAAGTCGTTTCCAAGAAAACCATAGATTGTTTATTCCGAGTCCAGTCAATAACACTTTCATAGAATCGTATGGTTAACGATTCGGTAGAGCTAAGCAACACGTAGTTTAGCTATGTTATTTATAGAAACTTATAAGTTATTCCGTTTTAGGAATGCCTTAGATTGCATGCTAGCAAGGCAAGTGTGGAGACAACATTATGGAATCACATTAAGCTAGCTTTGCACAAGGATATCAAGGTGAGTTCATAACCCCCACTTTACCGTTTTACATTTTTTATAAATGTTTTCAGGAGTGGAAAGACATGCTAGTTTTGCAAAAGCAAACAATGTTTCCATAAACAGAAATCACATATATCTAAACCATATTACATACAGATTTCAACAAACACGATGTTTTATGAATGGTTTAGGCTAAATTTACCGGTTTTCACAAGCTATACAAAGCTTTTCGAAACATGCATGAGTTTTATGACTAGTGACGGGTTTGTCTTAGTCGCACTAGGGGCTAGGCCCCAATTTTATTTATAACACGGGCTAGGCCCAATGACAAGAAAACATGGGCTAGGTCCAATATAAAAAGTATAAGGAATGAAATCATATGAAGGGCGAGGCCCGTTCATACACATCGAAAACACAGATTTTAACAATTGGTATGTAGCTATGGGATTAGATGATAACAGATCATGTGCGTAAGTAGGGTGATGACAATAGTAACCATTAATCACGTAGTGACCAAGGTGCAAAAGGTATAGATCTTTTGAGTTTGAGACACGCTCCACTCCTGGTATGTTAACCGGTTAGGAGTGCTTTTGTGATCCCCATTAATGTTAGAGTTGTCTCGGGTTGGTTACTTACTTATGGCACATAGTCAGTGTATTAGCTACACATGACTGATCCTTAGATCAATAGGCATCCTACATACTATGATTTCAATACCAGTTTACAAAGATAACAGAAAATATTTCAATACCGGTTTACAAATATAATAGAAAAACATTTCAATATCGGTTCACAGACATGACAGAAAACATTTCAATACAAGTTTACAGATATGATTGAAAACATTTTTCACCGGTTTACAAACATACCAGTTATATGCAACGGTTTACGAATAGCACAGAAAACATTTCAATACTGTTATACAGATATGACATTTCAAATGCTTTGGGATATTACGGTCCCACAAACCAGTTTTTCAAATGCAAGATTTTTCAAATGCCATATGACTCATTTGAAACAAAACAGACAAACTATGAACTCGCCAACTTTATGTTGACTTTTCGCATGTTCTTTCAGGTTATACTTACAAGTATGGCACGGTTTGAATAGGAGAACCCATGGGGATTCGAGTACTTAGTGGGCGCTCACTCTCTAAAAGTCTTAGCACTTACGTTTACTTCCACTGTGCAATGAAGATACCAGTTTTGTTCACGCCCAGCTCTGATGTGATGGAATTTTAGGGGGTGTGACAAGAAAAACCACAAAACTCAAGAGTATGTTTATCTCAAAAATTTTGATGTCAAAAGAAATGAGTATAAATCTAAAACACTTGATAGTTCAAGAAAAGATAAGACCAAACAGACCTTTGTCCCAGTCCAAACATCTGTTACAAAACAAATTGAATAAAACCTCTGTTCCCAGAGAGGTTCAGGTAACAGATGCACCACTAGCTAATAAAGTTCCAAAAGGATATAGCCAACCAGCTTATAAGAGTGTACCACTTGGCTATGAGGTCTACAAAAGACCCTCAAAGCCAAGAGTAAACAAGCATTGTCATGGTTATAATCATTTGACAGGTAATGGCTCACAATAGATGTTTCAAAAATCTGTTCAATACTCTGACCATTCTCCTTGACTTGAGGCTGAAATGTTTGTGACCCCATCCAAGCCATTTTGGCTTTGGACACTCACCAAAACTAACTTATTACTAATGTGTAGGGAGCTTCTACTTGCCTTGATAGTTTATGGTATGTAGATAATGGAGGATCCAGGCACATGATAGTATGTAAAGCCCTTCTTAAAGATTTTCTAGCACATGGAGGGTGATATATCCTTTAGTAACAATTTAAAAGGAAAGGTGTTGGGATCAGAGACAGTTCAAGCAGGGAAACTCAAGTTTGAAAATGTTAATCTTATTGACAATCTTAAGTTCAATCTTCTTAGTGTGCTCAAATGAGTGACAAAGATTATGGGTCATTCTTCACTAAGAAGCATTGTCAGATTGTTGGGCCAGAAGTTGTTAAAAAGATTGAAACAATCATTGTTGAGAGCAAAGCACAAGTTGTTGCTCATAGGAGTGGCAATGTATATGTGGTTGATATGTTGAATATTCCAATGTCTTATGTATGTCTGTTCTTAGTTGCCTCAAATAAAGAGACAGTACTATGGTATAGAAGACTTGGTCACACAAATCTCAGAACTAACACCACACTCTCTAAACAAGGTCCTGTGAGAGGCCTTCCATCAAAACAATTCAGTTATGATAAACATTGTGTTTCCTGTTTAAAAGGCAAATAACATAAAAGTACATATAAATCAATTGAAGAGTCTAAAACAAGTCAGTGTTTGCAATTGTTGCACATAGACTTGTTTGGCCCTGTTAAAATCATGAATCTTAAAAAGAAGAGGTATTTTCTTATTATAATATATGATTTTTCAAGGTTTACATGGACTTACTTTTCATACTCCAAAGATTAGACAGCATGTATTTTGTAGAAGTTTGTAAGAAAAGTTGAAAAACAATTTAACTTACTAGTAAAAATCTTCAGGATTGATAATGGAACAGAGTTTAGAAATAAGGAGTTGGATTATTTCTATGTGTCAAAAGGGATTGTGAGGCAATATAGCATCCCAAAGACACCAGAACAAAATGGGGTGGTTGAAAGAAAAAATAGAACTCTAATTGAAGTTGCTAGCACAATGCTTGTAGACTCAAGTTTACCCTTGTCTTTTTGGGTAGATGCTGTAAACACTGCTTGCTATGTATAGAACAGAGTTTAAATTAACCCCAGACATCAAAAGACTGCTTATGAAACTCTGTACAAGATCAAACCACTGACCTCTTATTTCAAAATCTTTGGCTGCCCATGTTTCATTTTAAACTTAAAAGATTCTATTTCAAAATTTGCAGCCAAAGTAGATTGTGGTTATTTTCTAGGATACTCAACCACTACCAAGGCCTATAAAGTATTTAAAACAAGGACTAGGTGTGTGGAAGAAACCTTGAATGTAAAGTTCAATGAACTTTTTTCATTAAAAATCCCAGTAAACCCTGCTGAATTATTTGATCTAGATTAATTTACATTTGAAGATGTGTCTGTCAAGACTAACACAGCAGGTATACCACAATCTTCCCATCAAGATTATGGATATGGCATTGTGGTTCTACAATACAAAGTCAGTTATTCCTCCAGAGGAACATATGCTCAAAACATCTGTCAAAACTCTGCCACTGCTGCATCAATAGTTGTTGATCCTCAAACCACTGCCAGTTCATCAAGTCAAACATCTGTTTATAAAAGTCCACTTTCTGTGAACAAAAGTCAACCCATGTTTACATATATCCCACCTACCTCCGCTTCCATTTCAAACAGATGTTGGCTCTTCAAAATTGCCAACAAATGTTAGCTCAGATGATTCCCAACTGCATCCTTCACCTCTCAATTCCATAATTCCATACAACAGAGATCTGATCTACCTTAAAAATCACCCACCAGACAACTTATTAGCAACATCAATGAAGGGGTTCTCACAAGAAGTTAACCCCAAAACATTTAACTTTTTTCTGGTTTTCTATCACTCACACAACCTGTCAAGTACTAAGAGGCACTAAAAGACAACAGTTGGGTAGAGGTCATGCAAGAAGAGCTTCTACATTTCAAAAGACAACAAGTATGGGAACTTGTACCATTACCTCAGGATGTATGTCAAATTGGCACAAAATGGGTCTTCAAGAACAAAACAGATGAAAGGGGCATTGTTGTTAAAAACAAAGCTAGACTTGTGGTTGAAGGCTATAGACAAGAAGAGGGCATTGATTATGATGAAACATTTGCTCCTGTTGCAAGACTAGAGGCCATCAGATTGTTCTAAGCTTTTGCCACATGTGTTTATGCCAGATCCCAGTCAGCACGTAGATAGTCAAATCTCATAGCTGTGAAAAGGATATTTAGATACATAAAAGGTGCTCCCACACCTGGTATCTAGTATCCTGCTAATGGTAATATTGAGCTTTCAGGTTATTCAGATATTGACTTTGCTAGATGCCATGCAACAAGGAAGTCCACATCAGGAGGTTGTCAGTTTCTAGGCAATTGCTTAGTTTCTTGGCAAAGCAAAAAGCAAGGTGTAGTTTCAACATCTACAGCTGAGGCTGAGTATATTGCTGCTGCTAGTTGCATTGCTCAACTTCTGTGGCTTCAAAATCAATTACTAGACTATGGTGTAACTGCTTTAAAGACTCCTCTCATGTTAAATAGCCAAGCAGCTGAAAATATCATTAAAAATCTAGTATCTCATTCTACCACAAAGCACATCGACATCAGACATCACTTTGTGAGGGATTGTATAAAAAAGGTTTGATTTCTCTACATCATGTTCTAACTAAGGATCAACTGGCAGATGTGTTGACAAAAGCTTTAGACACATCTACCCTTGAAAGTTTGGTCTCTAGGATTGATCTGCTAAACATGGACTAAAAGTAACATTTTGTTTTCCATGAATAAAAAGCATTAAAATGTTTTCAGAAAATTAAAATTTCATCCTTCAAATAGTTCTAAAATTGAAAATTTTCAATAAATCCTTAAAGTCTATTTTAAACCACTGTTTTAAAACCTCTGTTTGCTTATCAATCTATCCACTGCTAAAAGGTATCCTCTGTTCTTATAATTCCACTGTTTGTCCTAAACCCTGATATCTATCCACTGATGGAGTAAAATCACCACTGTTCCATACACTATTCCAAACCTGTGTTGCTTTAAAGCAAAGGTTCCACAACAACTATCTTCCATTACCCAACAGAGGTTGCCACGTGCACAGATGTTAGCCATCAGATTTTTTGAAACCACTGCCACGTCGACATTCACTTTTTCCCTTATTCATATCACTGTTCCATCCAAACAGAGCTTTTCACTGCCGTCTCGAATTCAAAATTCTTAAAAGCGGTTTCCATTACTCTCATTTCTTCATTCTCTTCACTATCACTCACTTTCATCTCCGATCATGGCTCTGAACATCAAACTACCGCATAACTACCTCCCTACCTTTGAGAAAAACAACCAAAATACTTCCTTTCACCGCAATAATCGATGTTCTCGCATCATCAAAATACAAAAATATCATGCTTGCTAATGCACCGATATATGTGGATGCTCTCCGCCAATTTTGGGCAAACACTGAAATTGAATCCCAAAACAAAAAGCCATATGCCATAACTTCTAAGATCGAAGAGAGTCTTGTTCAAATATCCCCATCATATATCCACAGACTTTGCATTAAACGACCAAGTAGGTAAAGTTTCTTTTGAAAAGCATAAACTCCACACTGAGTTCATAGAACGTGGGCACGAAGGTCAATTGACTGGTGTTACTATTTTTAAAGCAAAATGTCCTGCTATAATGCGTATTTTTTTTCATATCTTGCTTATTTGTCTATCTGCCAAGACCACTTCTTTTAATGAGATTCCACAAAACATTCAAAATCTGGGATATGCTATTTTGACAAATTCTGATTTTTATCCATCCCATGCATTATAAAGCTTTTCTTTTGTATCCTAGACTCCTAAGCTACTACCTTCAAAAGCAAGTATCTGAAAAGGATTTTTAACATGGTGTAGTTTTTAGGATGAAGAGTCTAACCAATGAAACTTTTACAAGAATCTTAAATCAAGCGTCAAAAGTTTCCAAAACAAAAGCGAAGGGGGATGAGCCTACTTTGGATAAGTCCACATCTACTGCTCAAACCTCTGTTACTGAGCCTACTACTCCTGGTGATCATGACACCACAACTGGTGTTGTGAAACCTACACTAGAAAAACCCAAAAGAAAACCCCCACAATCCAAAAAGCCCACCAAAACTAAACAACATAAAAAGGCACCTATGGAAGATGAGATCCCAGAGGATAACCTTATGGTATCACAAAAGCCACTTGAAATCATTATTGTTACTTCCTCACAACAGTTGGAAAGATCTCCATCTATAAACCAAACTCCTCCTGCATCCTCACAAAAGGATCAGGTTGTAAGCACAAGGTCCCCACACTATGAAGCTGACATTTCACTTGAAAGTCTGTTTTCAAGCCCCTCCCCCAGGGTTGTGTCTCTTTCCACTCCACAACCATCTCCTGCAATTCCATCCACTTTTATACCTTTGTTTCATGCAATTGGTAAAACTCAGACACAAATCAGTTCCTCTGAATCACGAGTAAAAGAGATTACACCCCCACAAGTGACTGAGTCTAAAAATTCAAGTTGCTAACCCAGAAACAGCCGAGGAGGCTACACCCCATGAGTTACAACTAAATCTTCGTGGTAGTTTAAGTGAAGCAGCTACTACAACTTATGACACAATGGTGTTTCAGTTGGACAATGGTTACATCAATAAGTCTTCCTTAAAGGCAACAACTATTGAGGCTATAATTGTAACCTCTGTTCTAGTTGGAAGTCCCCGGTACCAAGAAAAAGGGGCATTTGGTTCTGATAACATGGAGTTTTCTCCTGTTGATGATCCAAATACAACTACCTCTAGTAGGAATTTAGATGATCCTATTAAATTAGGTGATGAATTAAGATATAAGGAATTGATGGAGAGAATGACATCAATGGAGACCATAGGTGAAATGAAAGATATGATGAAGAAGATATTACAAAATTCTCAAAGCCAGCCTTCTACACAGCAAATTGCCAATGAGCTCTGGAAATCTGTGCAACCCATCATTCAAGCTCAGAGGAATTTACCTGATATCAACCATAACACTCACATGGAACTGATCAGAAATATGGTTGAGGTCAGATATAAAGTAACTCAAGCTGATATAAAGGCCATCAGAGAACATTTGGTAAAGACTACTGGATCTACCCCTTCAATAGTCCTTCAAGAAGAAGTAGAGGATGATGCCAAAAAAGGGGAGAGTGATAAACTGAGAAAGTTGCAGCCAGATTCAAAGGTGCAACAACAGCCAGGGTCAATTGAAAATCAAATTTCTGCTAAGGTATCCGATACTGGTGTTCAAAAAGGATTGATGAGACCCTGAACAAACAAGTAGAAGAAATTGCCATAGAAAATCAGAAAATACAAGATACAATGGAAAGCAAGGCTTCCAAACTGATTGAAGAAGAACAAGCCAAGCAAATGGAAAAAGAAGATATTGTCACTTCAAGAAAAAGAAAGTCAACTAGAAAAGTTAGACAACCGATTCCCACCTCTTCTAAAACCAATGCTGAAGCTACAAAAAAGTGTATCCCTGTCAATACAAAATCCAAATCACCACCAAAGAAACCATCACCAAAAACTAACCCAAGCGATGTTAGTACAGTTTATGTGCCAGTAGATGTTGGTACAACAGATGTTCAAATAGATGTTTACCAAACCTTTGCCATGATCACCTTTCCCATCTTAACCCAACCATTAACCACACCACTAAGAATTCCTACACATCCACCCTCACCAAAGATCAAATTCCAACATAAAATAAAAACTTTTGTTGTTGATGATAATGATGATGAAGAGATTCCATTTCCAATCCCATTTCCACATCACCCTCAGCACTACTACCATCTAAAAACACTTCACTACCACCCATGAACAAACCACCACCTTACATCCCACTAGTTACTAGATATCCTCTAGAAATTCTTGATCTTCAAAAAGAAATTGAATCATTTCTCACATAAGAGGACTTCCCATCTCTTTTAGATATAGAAAGCCAAGATCTAAAATTGAAGGCTAAACAAGCTGAGAACATAACCAAAGATATGAGCAAAGGGAAAGATGACATGGTTACTTAATCAATCTTATATCATGAACTTAGCAAAGTTAGGAAAATTGAAGATTTTGCCAAAGATATGAGTAAATCCATGTCAAAAAGGCCAGTCAATGCTGACCTGGATGAGGAACTGAAACAGTATTATCTTGACCACATAATGCAGCACAAGCCACATAAAGCATTAAGAGCACAATTCAAAGATTGGTCATCAAATGCTCTTAAAGAAGAAAATGATGGAATCCAGGAAATGCTCAAGGATCCTCTACACAAGCCAACTTGACTGGAAAAAGTACAAACAAGTGGATTAAAATAGGGCTTTGAAGCTTAAAATGATGAAAGAGGAACTAGTTGCTGCTAATTATGGCTTTGTAAGATCTATTGCAAGATGGTCTGAATCTAGAGTTATAGATACATAAAAGAATATAGAAAAGCTCAGAAAGAAAGATCCTATAGTTCCAAGAAAGCCAGATTATCAAACAGTTGTTATCCCTCAACAAACCTAAACACTAAAAAAACACTCTTCAACCACTGTCTTATCCACACTTGCCTTAAATCAAGCAAAAAAGCAAAAGAAGATGGCTGAAGATGATGAGCAAATGTTTGAAGAACATAGAAAAAAGGGATCAAGAACCAACTGCTCTTCACACTGATGCTGCAAGTGAAAAACTAAGAGAACAAAATTTTAACCTTGTAAGCAGACCTCATTCACCCAACTCATCAGAAAAAAAATCTTCACCCAAGAAAACCAACTAATTCAAAAATTATAAAATGGAAGTCATCCTCAGATACATGAATTGACTTTGCCCAGATTAGATGGTGAGATTCAAAGGCTAAAAATGGAGGATGCAGATGACCTCCAAGATTTGTCGAACCTTGAATTACAAAGGGATTTTGAAGATATGATTTCCATGAACTTTGAACTACAATTCAAAGGGCAAATCAGAGAAATGTTGATGAGGAATACAGATCAGCAATAAAGAAAAGTTTTGGCATCATCTGTTCTAGGGGGATATTGTTGGATCTATTGAACCAATAAAAGAACAGACGATTGGAAAGCCAAAATGATCTATATCATCTGATCCTTAAATAAACAATGTTCAGAAGATCTGCTCCCCTCCATAGGCAAGACATCAACATTTGCTACTCAAGGTCTGTTGAAGCTAAAGTCTGCTCTACAAAGTTTGTTGGATACAAGCTCTGCTTATAGTCTAAGGTCTACCAGAGAGAACCTCTGCTATTGAAGAATTAATGACCGTTGAAGCAAAGGTCTGCTAGACCAACAAAGGTTAAAGCTCATTAGAGTTTCCTTCAACAAATCCTGGATCAACAAAGTTTTGTATATTAATGTAACAGTGTTTTAGCTTAGCAGATTTTAGAGGTTGTTAGTTTGTTAGATTTCACTGTCAAGATGACGTCAGCCTAAGATGCCACAGTGGTTTGCCTTGTACTGTAAATAGAGCAGTGCATGTACTGTTCTATTTATCACTGCATTTTAACATTTCTGTACGAACAAATTAGAGTAATCTTAGGATGAGGGGGAGTTATAATATTTGCATGCATACGTAAATCATAATAAAAAAAAACATGTTGATGAAAACAATGTCTCTATTTTTGTGATTTGAAAGTTTATTATTTCCACTGCACTCATCATCTTATTTTATCTTCTTTCATTTGATTTCATCTTAAACAATCACAACAACATCAATTCGGATCTTGACAATAATAGAAATTAGACATTTCATAAAAGGTGAAGAAACTTACAAACTAAAATAACACAAATTTAATCTAAAATTACATGCTCAAAATATTAAATAATTTTTTCTAAACCTACGAAACCACTACTCGTCGTCAATGAGATCGACACGAAAGTTACTCCAAATATGGTCGAACAAATCCACACAACTGTTCTCATGCATTGTGTAGCGCCCACGTATTTAATCCTTGTTCCCCTCGTCAATCGGCTCAACATTCTTATTAATGTCATTCAGATCGTATTCGCATATCGCCCGACCTTCGTCTTCAAGAATCATGTTATGTAGTATTGTACAAGCATACATAACACATCTCAATATCTTTGGTGACCATGCACATGCTGGGTCTTGTATTATATTCCATTGTGACTTTAACAAACCAAACAACCATTCAAAATCTTTTCTTGTCGATTTGGTACTTCGAGAATTTTTTTTCCATTTTTCATCAAGGGGATCTGGTATTGTTTTAACAATAGCCACATAGCTTGGGTATATATCGCTGGCTAAATAATACTTGCGTTTGTATGTTACCCATTGAGCATGAATGAAGCATCTAGGCTGGTACCATGAATGATGTTGTTGAAAATCTCAGATCTTGCTAGAATGTTTAAATGGGGTGTTTGAACCTACAACTCCATAAAAGGCATGTCAAACCCATCGATCTTGTGAGCAAATGTCTTCTAGTATTATTGAGGGGTGTCCTTGATTACCACGCATTTATTGAACTCGCCATGCATTAGGACAATTACACCATGGCTAATGCGTATGATCGATACTTCCTAGCATGCCAGGAAATCCATGTCCCTCTTAATGGAAAGAATAAAGCTATGAAATTTTAACATGATTACAAAAAAAATTGAACAGTATAAAAATGTGGAGAGGATGGTATATAAATTTGGAAGAGAGAATTTTATATGGAGAGGGTTGTGAGTTTTTTTGTATAAAAAGTGTGGGTATATATAGGTTTAAATTAAAAAAAAAGATTTTTCTTATATAATTGTAGCCCTTTGACAATGGTAAGTGGACCTTCGTGGGGGGGGCGGGGTAGTGCTCTGCTTTGTGGTTGATGCCACCTCACCGCTCCCCAAGACCATAGCCCTCGATCTGATAGAAACCCTTTGGTAAATGGTATCAGGTGAAAATGATATTAACTATGGTGAAATGAAAGTTACCAAAGTTTGCACAATGTAGTGATGTAACCCTGACGAAAAGTTTGAGCCTTTAATTTTCGTACTAATGTTCGTTAATACAAATATTATAATTTTAACTTAACGTCATTACCGGAACAAATCTAAGTGTCACATGACTTGAAACCTTCCTAAATTTAATTAAGGGATTAGAATCGTCAAAACATCAAAACTCAATGTCTAGGGACTAAAAATACCAAAAACCTTAAGTACCATGTTATGCCACCTAGCAAGACATTAATCACTTCCTAAAACACTCATGGACACTCATCCTAATCATATTCAAGCTCTAAACACATCATAGGACGCTAATCATATCCTAAGACACCCATGAACACTTGTCTTACTGATGAACCTTAAGTTTGGACCCTCTGGTGTATCTAATAGGTTCCCTATGTTCAGATTACGTTAACAAGGTACGCATTTGCAGATTTTTTATCCTTAAAATACCTACTATTTTGAAATCAAAATTTAGATTTGTGGTTGAAATTGTTGCGTGAATATTCTTTAGAACTGAACATTGACACCTTTAGATGCTTATTGAACCAAATCTAGGGTCTTAACATGAGTTTTTCGCGGAAAATGAAAAGTGGCATGCATACGACCCGTGAACCCTAGAATGTTCACGGGTCGTAAGCCTCTTGGTGAACAGTTAACTCCCAACCATTCTAACATCTTTTTTAATACCTTAAAATTGAATGCAATGGTCATTTTTTACTCTATTTTGATCTTATATGACAAATTCTTGTGTAGATGGCATATTCTTCACGTTCGGGATCTAGCCGAGGAGGCAAGAGATTCCGCAACTTCTCTGATTCGGACACACCGTTTGATCGTACAGTAGATCTTGATTGTACGCCTTCACCTCAGGTATACCATGATCCCATCCATGCAAAGCCCATACACATTCAGCTGTTAGAAGTTGTAATCTCACTAGGACCTATTGGTCAGCCTTCTGTAGGAGCACATGTTGAGGGGCAACCAAACCATCACTTTGGTCTAGACTATGAGCTGCTACACCCCCACTGGTGGTTGCAGTTTGCCCCCGATACTCATGAGTATATCTTCTTGCATAGGTTAGTGGCTCAAGAGTGCAATCCTGTTAGGACCATCCATTGGGGCCTAGTTGACTAGCTAGGGATTCATCAGAGAGTGATAGATACGTTCACAGCTAGGTGATTGTGGTTGCTAGGATTCAGGAGAGAGGTGTATAGAGAGTTGTGCTTGGATTTCTATGCTATCTTCTCATTCCAAAGTAGGTATACAAGTTTAGATGTGTGGGACACGGTGATGTTTAGTTTGGGTGGTCAACATGTGAGATTAAAGATGAGAAAGTAGGCATTTGCTATGGGGTTATATACACAGGCTAAGTGTGATGATGATAGGTTGTTGCTTGATGAGTTTAGGAGCGATGATGTTTAAAGGAGCAGTTGTAGGAGTGGTGGATTACGGTGGCTGATTATTCATATCAAAGGGATAGTCGAGCTCAATGGTTTAGAAATCTGTTCGTCTAGTGTATTCACCAGATAGTATGCTAGAGGATCACATGTAGGAGGGATAGTCGAGAGAGATGCATCTTGACATATTCATTTGATATGTTTTTCTTGACGATACACCACCATGTTCAGCTTGCACATGCGCTAGCTTCTTACTTTGCTTTACATAGGTCGTGTATACCTCAAGCTAGCATAGGTGGTGATGTATGGATTACCGGATAGCACACCGGTTAGATTTGATCCCAGCTGATGAGTTCCAACATTTGACATCGGTTGCTCTTAGCGAGGGTATCCAATTAGCCACATTAGGTCAGATGGAGATTCTGAGAGACATGCCACAGGGCCCTAGATTGATTGATATTAGACCCCCACTGGACCTGCTGGTTTTGGTCCAGGGTATGCAACTTGGCATCGTAGAATAAGAGGACCTATGGGTGAATTTGTAAGTGGAGATGTTGTAGGAGCTGGTGATGTTGGTGGTGTTGCTCAGGGAGAGCCCGTCATGCTGTGGTGATGATGGAGGTGGTATTATTATTGATGGGATTCATGTAGAAGGTGGAGACAATTATGAGCTGAGTCATGTACTAAGTTTAGAGGACAGAGACAGATATTCCTCTGATGCCTTAGACTTTCCCACCAGCACCGCCTCAGTAGTTTATATGTGGTTATTTATGTTTCATCCAGACATTTTATTTATTACGTTTATATGTGGTTGTTCCAGAATAGACTCTTTTGTATGCATTTATTTGATGCCCAGCCTGTTGGGTTAGTGTACTTGGTATGTATGTATGTTATGTTTGCTACACTACATTATATATTATCCCATGTACATTTGTATGGAATTTTGCTTTATATGTCTTGTGACCGGTGTTTATGATTTGATGATTAATGTGTAGTACCAGTTTTTCTATAGAATGGGAACATGCCCATATCTTATTACTTGCTGCTTGGCTCAGGGAAGTATCACAATTCCTATCTCTTATTTATTTCAGTTTGAACATTGGGGACAATGTCCATATTAAGTGTGGGGATAAGGAGAATTGTCACATGCTCTAATCTTTTTAAATCTTTTAAACTTCCCTATGTTTTCAGAAAAATCATGCAATTGTAAATCATAACCATTAGAATGTTCAAAATATGCGATTTTTGAGCCTATGAATTGAAAGGTCGGACTTGATTGTGAGTTTTTAGGATAGAGTTTTCCTAAAACAAGTCAATTTTTGTAACTAAATGTAAAAGAACACCTAATTAGTTTAAGAAGCCTATTAGTCAAATGCATTAGTTCATATCAATAACCCTAATTCTTCCAGTTAGGTGAGTGTTTGAGCCTTTTTGTATACATATGCATATATATATATGTATATGTATGTATGTATGTATGTATGTATGTATGTATGTATGTATGTATGTATGTATGTATGTATGTATGTATGTATGTATGTATGTATAGGATGGGGTTCGGCTACAAATTCCAAATTTCCTAAAAAGTGTAAAAAACTCATAAAACACTATAATTTCAGACATAAAACACACCTAACACCCATAAATAATAGAGTGATGATTACTAAAACACCATATTTAAACCCTAATAGTCCAGAAAAACTTCAAACACATTATCGTAGAACTATTAATATAAAACACCACATGCTAATTAACATAAAATACAATAATGTTTGTCATTCCATAATCAGAACCTTATCATCCAAAACACAACACGACTCAACATATATGATGTTTAGTAATCTTCATTATGTGATTTGTGGGTTTTTGGTGTGTTTTATGGTTGACATTTTGGTGCTTTATGACTTTTACACCTTTTAGGAAATTTGGACTTTGTTTCCAATTGTTAGCATATATATATATGTGTTTTGTGTGTGTTCATTTGAAGAGAGATACAGTATAGCTTTTCATTGCCGAAATTGTGCATGCTATACAATTAGCTAGCTGATACAATAATTGCTATACATATATGATTAAGGACAAAGTAGGATATTATGAGCCCTTGTTTACCTTTGTTTGTTTCGTATTCCTACCTTGAAATTTCCAATAGAAGCCATGTTTAACCTAAACCTTTTCGTTTGTTTACCCTATTATTTGAGCCAAGTACACTAGTTTGTTAGCTCATTCGTGTCACTACCCTTGAAAGTATACTTCAACAAGAAATATGATGAGATGGTAGTCAGAAAAAGAAAAAAAAAGAAAAAGAGGTAAAGAAAATAAATAAGTGTAATGCAATAAAGATTTTGATGAAGTAAAGAAGAAAAGAAAGTTAAAGATTGTCATAAGAGCTGAAAAGAAATTGAATTGTAGTTTAATTAGCCTTTGTTACTCAATTTCATTTGTTCATACTACCTTTAAACCCTTAAACCAAAAACCCACAAAAAGCCTTAAGATCTGATAGTGTTATTTGTGGATATATACAGTTGATTTCCGTACAAGCCTATAAGGATGATAGTTATATATAGGTGGTGAGTTTGGTGGTTTATCTAGCACAGGGTATGCTAGCTTTTCAAAAACTAGCCGAGAGGAGTGAAAATTGTGAGGGGTATGAACTATGTAGTTGTTCTATAAGGTGAACAAAATGAATTCAGGTAAGTTCTTGTTTTTTTTTGTAATACTTGAATGACTTGTCTAGGATGCCAACCTCTTGCCTTTGTAAGTCTTGGGAACATATTTTGAGGTCTAGGTAAGGAATAACGTGGTTTTGAAATTGGAAGGTTGTGTTGATTGTCATGATTGCTTTTAAAATTAAGATGTGCTGCTTGGGGACAAGCAATACTTAAGTGTAGAGAAATTTGATGTAGTCATAGGATAAATAATATTCTAACATTAAAAGACACGTTTCTAAGAGGAAATTGTGGCAAATTTGATAAGAATAGATTTTAATTAATGTTTTGTTGAGATTTGTAGGTAAATACCGAAAAGAGGGTGTTTTGGATGAAAAGGGTATAAATGCAACAACAGGTGAAAAGTAGAGGATGGATGAGGAGACTAAGAGATATACGACCCGTACCCGACCTGGGGTTACGAATCTTATGCGTTGGACTGATAGAGAATCTACATTGGGAATTAGGCTAGAATAGGTCCCACTGAGGTTACGAGCCGTGGGCCTAGTCCATGTTTACGACCCCTAGGTAAGACAAAGCAAGGGTTTGGTATGTGATATAAGAAGAATGCAATTGGAAACCTTAGGAGGAGTGGATTTCGAGAACTAGCGAAAAAAAGGGCTGTAGAGAGAATGGGAAGCAAAACTGGAAGAGAAGAGAAGACGATACTGAAGATTGAAGGCACGGGAAGCAGTAAAACTAATTCTACGCGCTATTCTTTATAGTTTCTAGTCTCTGAACTTTTTGTAATGATGATGAATTTGATTTTGATGTTGAATTTGTTGGTCATGTATGGCTAAACTTAGTTATAACTGTCTAGATGAGATGATAGAATGATTGTTTTGATTGATGATATATTTCCTGCTTGTATGATTTTAGTTGTGTAGTATGGTAAAGTTCTTATGATGCATATATGTACTTGCTATCTTTAGGGTATATTGGTGTCCATTAGCCTAGGACTTGACACTTTAATCGGTAATAGATACCTAATCGTCATAACTGGTTAGACATATGTGCTGCTTACGGGAAGGATTCGATTAAAAGATTCTAGAAACTAATTAAGGTTTCCTAAATGCCGCACCTTGGTAGTTGTAATTCGCTCGGTTCGTTAATCGCCTTGAGCACTAGGCTAGAAACCTTATGTTAGAACTTTTGAGACCGTTGGTACTTGATAAACCATAGTTTGAGCTGGTTTTGCAGTAGTTAGTCAATCAAAAGGGTCAAAAGTGCTATATTGTGAATCTCATATGTACGCGGCGTATTTAATAGCCCAGCGTATTTAATAAATACGCTGGGTGATCAGTTTGTATAAATATATGTGATTTTTGCTATTGTGCTTACATCCGATTATCCAGGTGCTGTTATTGATTACATGTTATTGGGATTTCATATACAACACTAGTTGTTTGATCCGTTCAAGATTCTTCATCTTCTTTGCTTGGTTTTCTTAATATTTGCACATTAAAACAGCTAATCCATAGTTGTTTGGGTGATAACAATCAACCACTATGATCCGAATATGTTTTTGGACTCACAATTTGGTATCAGTGCCTTTGTGCTCTTAATTGTTTTGAGTTTTTGTTGAGATTCGTCAAGTTTTGAAGGTTTTATAAAAGTTTTTAAAGTTTTATGGTTTTTCAAAATTTTGGGATTAAAATGGCTTGATCTGGTGCGTTTAATCTTTGGGTTGTTGTTAATAAGTGGTTTGGTAAACATTTTGGTCATTTAGCTGCAAAGAAACATAAATTTTTAGTCGTTTTGGGGTGATTAGTGGGTTTTTGTTCGTACTAAAACCCTTCTGGGCGTAATTATTTTTAAAGCCAGCGTAGATATTTTTGAAGATGGCGTAATTATCTTTGAAGCTGGCGTATTTAACTTGAATCTCGCGTATTTAACAAATACGCTGGTTTTTAAACCAGCGGATTTGTAGAGTTGTCGGCGAATAGTACCAGCGAAATTAATCGAAGGCGACTTCGAAATCAGTGATACTAATCCTCAGCGATTTTATCACGGTGTTCAGCGAATTTAACTAAACGTTTGCTTGTTTTCGAATATCCAGCGGATTTAGCTTTTTGCAGGAAGTCGCCGTTCCCCATCAGCATAATTGATCTATAGTGCAGCATATTTACCTCCTTACCAGCGTAGTTGTCTTCTTCGCAGCGTAATTGTGTTCTGATTCAACAAGACCCAGCGTATTTATTCACCGATCATCTATCATGTCTCTAAATCAACTAAATCCGTTTGCCCAAGCCGAACTAGAAACTGGAACTGCTACAAGGCCACCAAAGTTGAAAGGTTCGAAGATTTCAGCATCTGGAAAAACAGGATCAAATCTTTCTTTGAGTATACCGATTATACTCAATGGATGTCAGTCACCGTGTGTCCGCATGTTCCTATGATAATACGTGATGACATCCGTACTATCAATGAAGATCCTTCAACGTTTACAGATGAAGATAGGACACTCATTCAACGTGACCAGAGGGCTCACACTGCTCTTACTATGGCTTTGTCGAAGATGATAACAACCTGTTTGAAGAATACACCTCGGCACATGAACTGTGGTTGGCTCTAATCGACCATTATGAAGGCAATGAGGAATTCATGGAGAACAAACGAGACATGGTGCAGAAAGAATATGATATGTTTGGAAGTATTCGTGGCGAAAGCTTGTCCGACCACGTTAGTCGATTCATACAGGTGTTGACCAAGATGAAGGAAGTGGGAAACCCCGTTGCGAATTATGCATCAATCAAGAAGCTGCTTGATTCTCTACCAAAGAATGGAGCCTTCAATGCATGATGATTAAGAGAACTTTCCTCACCAGCACAACTCCGGTCACACTCTCGGAATTGATTAACACCTTAAAAGCCTTTGAAATGGACATTGTCAAACGAGAGATGAATCAAACTGGATATTCTCAGAAGATGTCTCAGCAAGCTGTTGCAACCTCGGTCCCCAAGAATATGGCATTTGTTGCTCCTGTCACCTCAAGTGGATTAAATTCCCAAAGTGCTGTCGAATCCTATTCGAATGCTTCCGCAAGCTCTGTGAAGGCCTCGTCATCCTCCGAGAAGACTATCGTGGCCAGCGACGTTCAAGCACTTAAAATATCCACAGAACATGTCGCTCTGTTTAATACTTTCTTAAGCAGCTATGCGGCGCTTATGTTGAGAGTTGAAGAGAGATTTCCTCACAGCTGAGGACATGTATCAAGTAGATCCTGACGACATGGAGGAGATGGATCTGAAGTGGCAGATGGCAATGATCACTCTACGGCTGAAGAAATTCCAAGATAAAACGGGAAAGAGGTTGGCCCTTGGAAAAGCTGGATTTGACAAGTCCAAGCTTAGATGTTATAACTGCAAAAACTTGGGCCATTTCAAAAGAGAGTGTCCGTTGCTGAAGAACGAGAATGCCGAAATCAACCAGACAAGGAGGCCGATTGCTATTGAAGGAAATGACAACGCTGCTGACAATAATCCTAAGGCTTTAGTTGTGGAGGATTATGACTGGTCAGAGGAGATTGCTGAGACTAAAGGTGAAGTTAACAAGGCCCTCATGGCAAACATCTCCACTGTCTTTGCCACGTCTGTCTCAAATGGTGTTGAAAAGCAAACCGCCAAGATTCTAAAAGATGACACTGGTTTGAAAAGCATCATCACTCCTGCCTCAGAGAAGAGACAACAGAAAGCTGAAATGAATGTGTCGAAGCCTGCAGTTCAAGAGGTTATCAATACCAGCGAGAATGAAGCGGTTGGAACATCTACCGTTGCCATGAAATCAGAAGCCGAGGATAAGGATTTGGTAAACAGCATTCCATACAAATTTAAAGCAAAGCTGTGCTCCAAACCATGTTTGAACGTCGTGGCACACTACAAATTACTCAACCGTGATATAATTCAAGAAAAAGAAAAAGTTTTGAAAATAAATCAGGAATTAAAAGAAAATGAGGTTGCATATCAGCGAAAGTTAAACTCAACCATAGCTGAAATGCAGACATTTAAAAGAATTTGTTTTCAGAAAAGATTTTATCATAAATGATTTGACCGAAAAACTAGAAAAATCTCAAAACGAAAATAATAAAGGTTGCAAATCATTATTGATAAATGGAAAATGAGTCAAAAAGCACTGGTTGATATTGTAAACTGCCAACGACCGACATTCATAAAGGATGGAATTGATATAAGGATAAATTCGAAAACGAAAGAAAATTATTTCCTCCTCCGCACAGCCAAAATTATGTTCCTATGCCATCTCATCATCCTAAAAACGACTTAATCAATAAAAATGATCTTTTGGATCAAAGTATTTTTTATAAATCCAAAACAACACTAACTTTTCTGAAAGTAATGCAGATCTGTGCGAGAGTAAGGAAGATGTGCGCGATGGGGAAGATGATTGTGGAGGGACGAAAATAGGAATAGGCTATTCAGGCGACAGTTATTCAACTGTTAACTGGTTCGCCTGGAATTGTGATAAGACGAACAAAATTTCTATTCGAGATAACTGTAATAGTTTATCTAGGATGGATGATTGTAATGGCCTTATGCCAAAATTGAATATTCGGGATGACTGTAATGGCCATGTGCCTACACTTAAGGCTCACAACCAAGGGCTTGCTAAGGTTGAGGGTCATGACCTAAACTTTGTTCTTAATGACGAAAATGTTATGCTTGAATCTCCTGTATTTGTGCCAGAATTAAAAAAAAAACAGTTTTGGAAAATTCCTTACAGAGGAAATTCAAGAATTTGTTCCATCAGTTGCACGTACATCGAGAATGATAAAGATTTCACTAAGATTCAAGCACAACAACTTCAGAAAGTGATGGAGAGGTCAGATGAAAGTCAAGAATCAAACTTCTCATCAAAATGAGCACAGTGAAGACGACGTTGAAGATAAACATCATCTTGAGGAGAAACTGAAGAAAGCCAAAGATTCAAGCCACGTTACATCATCAAACTCCTCAAGATGCTCCGGATTCTCATCACATACATCATCTTCACACTCAGCACCAGGAAGAAAAGATCGAGTCAAAAACAATGTTTTCGCTGTGGTCATTTAGGACATACGGCGAAACATTGCAAAAGCAAGAAATTTTCTAAACCTAGTCAAGATCTCGTTAAAAGTTTTACTGATCAATTTGACAATTTAAAGAAATCAGTAAAATGCATAGTTGATTCAACTTGTTTTTGGAAAAGAAAAGAAAACTCTCTTGCTCAAAATCATGATAGAACTAATGTAAAGCAAGTCTGGGTTCCAAAAGCTAGCTAATCTGTACATATTTTTGCTGTTGTTGTTGTATAACAGAATAAAATTCAGAAATGGCTTCGGATGCTCATGGACTATATCTGGCATGTTGACAGCGGTTGCTCCAAGCATATGACCGGGTTAAAGGATCTGCTTACCAACTTTCGAGTTATCGATGGTGATTTGTATCCTTTGACGGAGAGGAAAAGGGAGGAAAAATCGCTGGAATGGGTGACGTCGTGTCAGAAGCACTCACTTTGGAGAATGTGAACTATGTTCCAGAATTGTGTTACAATTTCATGAGTATTTCACAAGTCTGTGACAAAGGAATTGTGGTGCTGTTCAATGACACGGAGTGCTTATTCCTCAAACCCGATACTCCGTTCCTGAAAAATGATCATGCTTAGAGCTCCCCGCCAAAATAATACCTACGTGCTAAATTTGAAAAATGCCAAATCAAATGAGCAAATGACATGTCTCATTTCAAAAGCATCTGAATCGGAATCACTGCTGTGGGGGCGTTTGGGGCATGTGATTTTAAGAACATAAATAAACTTTCTAAACTAAATCTAGTAAGAGGTTTACCTATGAAAGATTTTCCTTTTTTGGAAAGTGCATCGCATGTGCCCAAGGAAAGCAACATAAAAAGCCTCATAAGTCCAAAGCAGTGAATACGATATCTGCCCCACTGCAATTACTTCACATGGATCTTTTCAGCCCCATTAGTGTTAAAAGTTTAGCTAAAAGATCTTATTATTTGGTGATTACAGATGATTTCTCACGGTTTTCATGGGTATTCTTTCTTGAAGCCAAAGCAAAACGACATCCATTCTGAAGAGATTCTTCCTATGATTGAAAACGTGATCAAGCTGAAAGTCAACTCCATCAGAAGCGACAACGAAACTGAATTTAAAAATCATACGTTTGTCTCCTTCTGTGAAGATAAGGGAATTCGCCTCCAATACAGCGCTGCCAGAACTCCTCAGCTAAATGGGTAGCAGAATGCAAGAACAGAACTCTCATCAAAGCTGCAAGAACTGTGCTTGTCGACTCTAAGCTTCCCATAATCTTCTGGGCAGATGCGGTCAACACAGCATGCTACGTTTTAAATCGTGTTCTCATCGTCAAACCTCACAGAAAGACAGCTTATGAACTACTTTTCAAAAGGAAGCCTCTGATAGATTTCTTCAGACCGTTCGGCTGTTCATGCACACTTCTCAACACTGAAGACAATCTCATCAAGTTTGAAGCAGTAGGTGACGTGTGCTACTTCATGGGTTATTCATCTTCTCAAAAGGCATATCGAGTCTACAAAAAACAGACCAATATGGTGATTGAATCGTACTACATCGATTTTCAAGAAGGAAACTCCACTGACACTAGAAGCGCTTGAACTGGTTTTATGACGTGGATATTATATTCAACACTTTCAACATCGATGAACCCGTTACTGAATCCAAACCTGCAGAATCCACTCCATTGGAACCATTGTTTGATGCCTCAGACATTTGTTTCACTCCCTTTACAACCCGTTTCACCCCTGCCTCTGCCTCTCATACTCTTCCTATTTTTGAAGTAAATGGTGACACATCTGCTGAGAATGCATCCGCACATGATGATTCTTCTTCACAGCAGACTTTGGATGAACCACCTAAAGAAGATGAAACTCCAATTATCTACGTCGATGAACACTTCACCAATCTGCCTCAACAAGTTGAAACTCACACCAATGCAAGATACAAGTCTAATCGAAACCATCCAATTGAAAATGTCATCGGTCTGTGGAAGATGGTGTTCGAACTCGCAGATAAACTCATACCATCAACACAGGATTGTACGCAGCTTTTCTCTCGTAGTCTGTCCCAAGAGATATCGAAGAAGCAATTCAAGATTCCAGCTAGGTAGAAGCAATGCAAGAAGAATTAGCCCAATTTCGGAAAATTAAAGTCTGGGAGCTCGTTGATTTGCCAGATGGAAAGTATCCAATTGGTACCAAGTGGGTTTTTTGTAACAAGATGGACGATCATGGTGTAGTTATCAAGAATAAGGCTAGATTAGTGGTTCAAGGGTTTCGATAGGAAGAAGGATTGACTATGAGGAAGTTTTTGCACCGGTTGCACGCTTGGAAGCTATCAAAATCTTCTAGCCTATGCTTCATTCAAAAACTTTTAGGTGTTTTAGATGGATGTAAAGAGTGCTTTTCTGTATGGGAAAGTGAAAGAAGAAGTTATGTTTGTCAACCTCCAGGTTTTGAAGATCCTCACTTCCCCACAAGATACTATAAGCTTGACAAAGCACTCTATGGTCTTTATCAAGCTCCTCGGGCATGGTACGAGACTTTGTCAACATATCTTCTGGATTAGTGGGTACTCAAGAGGCAAAATTGACATGACTCTCTTCACAAAAAGGATCGGAGAAGATGTGATGCTGGTACAGATCTACGTAGACGATATCATTTTTGGGTCAACTGATGAAGCTATTTGCAGGGAGTTCGAGAAGGTCATGAAAGCGAAATTCGAGATGAGCATGATGGGAGAACTCACATTTTTCTTAGGATTAGAAGTGAAGCAGAGAAAGGATGGCATCCTCATTCATCAGGCTAAATACATCAGAGATATTTTTTCCAAGTACAACATGAATGATTGCAAATCTGCCAGCACTCCTTTTGCTGCTCAGACGGAACTCACTTCAGATCTTCAAGGAAAGCCAGTGAACAAATCTTTCTATCGCTCAATGATTGGCTCGTTTGCTAGTAGTCCTGACATAATGTGGGCTGTCTGTCTCTGTGCCCGCTTTCAGACAAATCCGAAAGAATTGCATGATGCTGCCGTCAAGAGAATCTTTCGCTATCTCAAAGGAACTCCAAAGCTTGGTTTGTGGTATCCTAAAGATAGTAATTTTGATCTAATTGCTTACTCTGATAGTGATCATGTAGGTTGCAAAGTAGACAAAAAATCTGTCTCAGGAGGCTGCCAATTCTTAGGAAATCGTCTTATTTCGTGGCAGAGCAAAAGGCAGACGACAGTCTCTACATCTACCGCTCAGGCTGAATACACGGCAGCTTACAGTTGCTGTTCACAAGTCCTTTAGGATACAGGATCAGTTGTTGGATTATGGGATCAACATCATGAAGGCTCTAATATTCATCAACAATGAAACGTGTCTGGGGATTGTGAAGAATCCTATCCACCACTCTAGAACGAAACACATCGAAATTCGCATTCATGCAATTAGAGATGCGTACGAGAAAGGATACATCCAAGTGGTTCCAGTGGATTCAGTGCAACAAAAAGCTGATATATTTACGAAAGCCTTCCATAAAGCTCGATTCAACCAGTCGGTAACCTGGTTGGAAATGGTGAACTTCCTTGAGTGGAATTGACATTTTGGTGAAAAAAACGATTTTCTGCAAATTAAAAATTTCTTTTCAAGCAATGGATTCTAGAAAATAAAATTTTAAGGGGGGAAGTATTCCAGAAAATATGGTTGAATCAGAATCCTTTATCTGACACCTGCATGAGAAATGATAGAGAAACTGCTGACACTTTGTTTATCTTAAAATGAAATCAGGTTGGGCACAAGCAACGACGTGTCAGTAGATTCAGCAATACCTTGAAGTAAACTGCGAAAAGGAGACAAAAGCAAATAATTACACAAGAATTCTGGATACCCACAATGTTGTGCAACTTGCGGGTAACACGTTGCGGCGTATGGCTTAATGGTCTTAAATCTTGCTTGATAGATTGCGAAAGTCTAAGATTTCGGGTCTTTATATTGGCTAATCATTCGGGGATATCATAGTTGCTCTTCTGCTGCATCCAGAAATATGCTGACCTAGACACAACTATGATATCTTTTCAAAAAGAGCCCATGCGGCCAAAACCCTATACAAATGAAGCTCTCATTGAGAATATTCAAGTGCTTAAATCGTACCGCATCTGATATCTGTCATAGCCCTCGTTAGACCTTGGTCTCTCTGCTGTATGAAAGTACTGACCTGAACACCAACTGTCTAACGTTGAAATCTCAAATACGAATGAAACCAATATACTCACTTGTTATGAGGAATCTTTGCGCATACCTTGATCGCGAGGGTATGTCCTGATGTGGGACTCACGGGCACAACATTCTGACAAGTCCAGCATGAGTGGGGGAATATCGAATTTCTTGTCAATATTACCACAACATGATAAAAAGTTCTCTAAACGAACTTGAAAGATAGGTGCATGGATTTAAAAGGACAAACATACTGACAGTTTTTTCTAGTGCTTTGGTTATTCAAAAGTTTCAAATAGTTTATCTCAAACTAACAAAGGGTTATCGGTATGATCTTCTGCAGGAAAGTCACAGGATCCGAAATCAGTAAGCATAAAATTTATGTGAAAAAGGAAGCTTCCTGGCCACAAAAATAAATCTCAGGATCCAAACTGCAATTTTCTACTTTTCTAAAGCTTATTTTTAATTACTTGCAATATTTTTAACCAAAATGGGCACATTTTTCGAGAAAATTTGAAGTTTTCAAACGTAAATGATTTCAAAATTCTTAGGCTTGAAGAAACCTTAAAAAATATCTGGGCGGCGTAATTAACTTCCAGCGTAATTAATAATTACGCATTGAAATGTAAAATCATATAAATAGTTCATTTTTCACCGTTTGTAAATATTTTCAAACCCACTTCAAATCATCTTCTTCTTCATCAGTAAACACCCACACTCTCTGTTTTTCAATCCGCAATCAGTAGATCTGAACAGAATCGATATTGGTATGTCTTCGATATTCAAAGATACATTGCTATATGTTTGAGTGTGTGTAAATCATTCTAGTCTGTTATGTTTATATATCTTTCTTGATCTAGCTGGTTCAGGTTTGGTAAAAAGGGTTTATCAATAAATTTATGAATATAGCGTATTTAATTTGAAGATAGCGTATTTAGTCAGGTCAAAGATTGGCGAATTTAAGTCTTGAACGCGAGTTCAAGCAACCGGCGTATTAGACAAATACGCCGGTTAAACTAGTAGATAGTAATCTACGTTGGTTATACTTAATACGCTCATCTATGATCAGCGTAAATATGTTTGATCAAGCGTATTTGTACGAGACATCTAATGGCGGAATTAGTTTTGAACGAAAGCTTAAGCAATCGGCATATTAGAGTAATACGCCGGTCAAAACAGCGTAATAAATCATTTACGCCGAAAATCACTTAACTCCGCCAGCCAGATGTTCTGCGTATTTATCCTTAGGTTAGCGTAGATATTAGTGACTTTAATTGTTTTGTATATATATACATGTAATTTTTAATTCCTTATTTTGTATATATATATTATATATTATATTGTATATATATATATATACACATATGTATATCTATATTTATATTGCTGTATAAAAATCTAACCTGGCTCGTTTCCACTTTTCAGAAATGGCTCAACCTTTAGTGTGGGATGACGAGAAAGCACAATCAGCCGATAACTCTAGTTCCTCCAGAGCCCGACTTTCAAGACGTAATGGACTGGCTGTCATGGAGTAAAATCATCTATGCAATCCAAGAAAATCCCACTATTTACTCCATTCACATAGAAGAATTTTGGAGAACGGCAATGGCAAGAACGCTGAACAACGTCAAGCATATCACAGCGACAGTGCAGAACAAGGAAATTAAAGTCACTGAGGAACGAATTCGAAAGGTGCTGAGCCTCGGAGACAATGCCAGTGATCCACTGAAGTTAAAGAAGGAGGAAATTCTAGAGGGATTTCGTGATGAACTACATTGGAGACTTTCGTCACAAAAACGAGATCAAGAAGTCAGGGCTTACGAAAGACTGGAGGTTCATTTTGCACATGTTCTGTATGAGTATCTGTCATCAAAAGAGCGGTTATCTTGGTTTGAATTTAGAGTGGTCCGCGGCTATGCTGAATCTGTGTACGAATCAGCCGTTCAACATTTCTGGATTGATTTTCTATTGCATGATCGACAACGTCAATAAAGGTGTATGAGTGATGTATCCTAGATTTGTGCAATTACTTATTGATGATCAACATCGAAACCTGCCACATGATAGAATACGTGTCAATTTCAACTACCAAAAGGAAGGCAGATTACTGAGTTAAAAACCAAAGAGTGGGTGATGTTACACAACTGGGTGTATCGTGAAGAAAGACTTCCAGTAGTTCTAGCTGCTTACGACAAATATCGAGAAAAGACAAGGAAGGTAGAGAAGGCGGAAGTCATTCAGTTGATGTTGATGAAGAGGCTGAGGTAGAAGAAGAAATTCCACTGATACTTAAGCGTAAGGAAAAAGGAAAAAAGTGGTAGAAGAGGAACCGTCAACGAAGAAGAGCAAGAAAGATGCGCCAAACCCAGAGCGAATCATGGCTGATAGCATTCGCGATAGATCGAATAGGGAAGAGATTGAAAGAATGCAAGCCATCCATGCGGTGGCGGAGGCTGAGAAATGGGAGAGGAGAATGAAGAGAAGGGAAATGACTGAATCTGAAACCCCTGCGGTTGTTACATCAGAGCAAGAACAGTTCGATAGATTTGTGGAGGGACTTTTTGCTGATCCACTGGAGCCTTCTCCAAGCGAGGCTGCTGCGCCAAAGAAGAGAAAAACAGGAGAACGATCATCTGCAAGCATTCCACCCAAACCTCCAGTATCGGCTCAGCCTACTCATCAGCAAGTTCCCTCTCGACCCAGACCTTTTCTAGTGCTTTACAACCGTCTATCTAAAGAAATCGGTTCATTTTCTGCTAAGGAGTTCTGTCTGTTGAAGAACAAAGTCAATGACACTGATGTTCTCAAGAGAAAGTTGAAAGAACAAAGATTGAAGAACAAAGAACTGCACGCATACGTTGCTAAGCAAACAAATTTATTAGATTTCAACAAGAAGGGATGGAGAAGCTTCATGAAATGGTACAAGAGTTGTATGTGTCAGCAAACAGAAAGCCAAAGTACTCGAACGAAGACATCTTCAAGTTTGACTTATTTAGGGAAAGAGAACTGAAAAAGAAAGCTGAGAAAGATGAAAACAAGAAAAAGCGTCTTGAATGAGCAGTTGACGTTAGCCTTGATGACGACAGCGACGAAAAGGAAGTTGACAAAGCCAAAATGCCTGCAGAGTTCCTAGAATGGGGGTTGGAAGACGAGGAGTTGTATGAAACGGATGGGGGAGATGAATTTGAACCACAGCATCCAGAGTGGTTTAAAAAGGAGAGAGCAAAAATGCCTGACTTTTATCAGGTAATCACAATTGATAAAACTGAGATTACTGATAAAATCATTAGTTGGAAGTACTGCAATCTAACCGGTTGGTTCGTGGTAAAACAAAGAAGTGGAGTGATTCAATATTTTTGAAGTGCTCATGATATGCAAAGCTTACCCACATGGGACATACGAGAGCTCAGCAAGCACGAGCTGATTAATCCGACAAATAGCAATATTGGCGGAGATTTAGAAAGATTAATACAAAGAGAATGCATGCGAGGATTTTCAGTGTTCAAGCCTCAGCACCCCAGAAAACGTGTGTCTAAGACCACCAAGGACCCCGTTCACCGGAAAGGGAAAGATAATATGGATTATAAATCCAGCAAAGGTGGTTACCAGGGTGAAGCTTCCTCCAGAACAACCTGTGACGCTCACTAATTTCAAGAAGTGGTTCTATGATGGCAAAACAGGTGAGGCAGCCATTAGGTCTAACTCAAATGAAGACATTCGCATTCTGTACCCTATGGACGTATTTATGTTCTGTCTTTCCGACCTGAATATCTTGTACGGACATAAGATAAACGTCGGAGCCGGAAATGAATATCTAGAGGAGGGAATGCTTTTTCAGAGGGTAGTAGAGCCCGTAAGAGCTCGAAAGATTGAAGTGATGGAAATCCTACTCAGAATGGAAGCTGAAAAGGAAAAATAAGAATCCAGAAAGAAGAAAACAGCTGAGCCAGAACCATCCTCTCCACCGACCAAAGATCCATCTCCAGACTCAGATGTTCAGATCATCCTACCACCTCCGACTTCATCCACATATGAAGTCACAATGGAGGCCCATCCAACCATTAGTGAAGCTCTTATCAAACAAACAACTGATGCAACAACAGAACCACAAACAGAAGAACCGGCCACAGACCCTGAAGCTCGGAAACAAGATTGAAGAAAATCAAGCACGCAACGGTCTAGGGGGGATATTGTTAGAACTTTTGAGACTATTGGTACTTGATAAACCATAGTTTGAGCTGGTTTTGCAGTAGTTAGTGAATCAAAAGGGTCAAAAGTGCTATATTGTGAATCTCATATGTACGCGACGTATTTAATAGCCCAGCGTATTTAATAAATACGCTAGGTGATCAGTTTGTATAAATATATGGTTCAATGAATGTATGTCCAAGTTTCTTGGACAGATTTTTGGTGATTCTCTTGTGTTATGATTTTTGCTATTGTGCTTACATCCGATTATCCAGGTGCTGTTATTGATTACATGTTATTGGATTTCATATACAACACTAGTTGTTTGATCCATTCTTCTTCATCTTCTTTGCTTGGTTTTTCTTAATATTTGCAAATTCAAACAACTAATCCATAGTTGTTTGGGTGATAACAAGCAACCACTATGATCCGAATACGTTTTGGGACTAACACCTTAATGTCACTAGCTTTATTGAAATAGGTATAAAGGTGTATCTTTAGCCTTAATCCTAATTTAATAAGACTAACCTTACACGGGCCTAGTCTATTTAGCACTGTATACGACATATGCAAGTTAAGTCTTGGAGTGATTTAGCAGGATGTCCATCATCAATCTAAGTAGTCTTTGTTGATTCTAGTCTAGGATGGTTATACATTCTTAACTTTTGGTAGTAGTTCTCAGTAATTCAGGTTATCAGATCTTAAGTATTGAGTTCCTTAGTTCATTGATTGCATATTAAGTAATGAGTTCAGTACTTGAAGATTGTAGTGTGCATGGATTGATACTTGGGTAGTTAGCTTGGCTATATTATATACCGATAGATATGCTTACCTAGAACGTGTGTAGTTAGTATTAGTGTGTTCATCCTAAAAACTCGCTCGTGTTATGTGTCAATTTTATTGTTACTATCTAAGCATGTTAGGTATCGTTGTGAACCACAAGGATAACTCCCTATTTTTTATCACAACAAACTTATGCCATAGAAATAATTGACAAAGCTGATATGTACTCATGCAAACCATGTCAAACCCCCATCAATGCGAACACTAAGTTGAGCGACTCCTCCGACACCCCACTTTGAAGACCTAACATTTTCTCGAAGTATCGTAGGTGTGTTGCAATATCTCACTTTTACGGGACCTGATCTCACATATTTAGTTCAACAAATTTGTAGATATATCCATCGATCATATGCATGCTCTAAACATGATTATCTATTATGTTCAGGGAACCGTTTCATAGTCTTCACCTCTCCATATCAAATCAACGGTCTCGATGTTAACTTCCTATACCGATGCTGATTTGGGTGGATGTATGGAAATGAGGCGCTAAACCTTAGGTTATTTCGTATATCTTGCTGGCAACCTCTTATCACCCTATCTCAGTCTAATGCTGAAGCGAAATACCGCGGAGTTGCCAATGTGGTCTCAGAACTCCATTGAATAAGATATATACTGTTCGAACTATATCATCCTCTAAATTGAGCATCTAGTCTTCTTTGATAATGTTAGTGCAATATATTTAGCTGGCAACCTGGTTAAGCATTAACGCGCTAAACATATTGAAATGGACATTCACTTTGTCCGGGAGAGGTAGCCAAAGGACATGCTCAAGTTATCCATGTCCCATCTAGGTACCAAATAACTGACATTTTTACCAAAGGATTGCGCCCTAAGTACTCTTTGAAGATTTCGGATCCAGTCTCAATGTTCATGAACCTCCCCTTTGGACTACAGAGGTATAATAGACCCTATATCGAGATTGCAAACAATCACGATGACATCTCATATGTTATTTCCTAAATGATTGTAAATGATATGTATTATATTTATTGTATTGGAATCACCTTCCAAAATAAATATAAAGATGAGAATATCAATGTAAAATTAATCTGTACATTTAATCAATGTTTTAAAAACCGATTTAAACCTGCCGGTTGAACCGGCTAAACAAGATGTCGGATGCTTGGCCGGCACGAATCATACCTAAGGAAACGGCACAGAAGTTGTACCGCCGGTAAATTGGGTTATACCGGTTTAAACTGATATACTGGTACTGATTCATACCGGGCCAAAGGTCAAAATTTTGAACTTTTAATTTTTAGGTGCCTAAAAAAGGTGACTATAATTGACAATCCACGTCGATCAAACTTTTTCCTCACTCAAAGATAGAAAATCATTGGGTTTTTCAAATTAAGTTCTTCAACCGATCATCCAGGGTTTACCTTTTTTTACTTTTGTTCAATCATTCATGTTGTTAATTGTTATAGTGTTTGTTAATTGCTATATAATGCGTATTTAATCATGAACTTTTGGATTTTTTTTTATTATGGATTAACTTTTGAAATATTTTTTTATTATGGAATGATATAGTTTTGGATTATTTTCTTAGTTGAAATTATATTTTATAGATTTATAGAGTTAATTCGTCAACACGGTTGACCCGCCCGGTACAACCCGGTTCAACTGGTTGAACCATTTCTGAGTCTAACCTGATACGATTAAAATACCGGTTTTTAAAATATTTCTTTTAGTTTTGACATTTACCTTTAGAAGATGAATACCTTATTTGAGTAAATCAATATCTTTTTACTGGTTTTAATGCTAAGATGCTACTCTTAGGGATAATTACTCAATTTTTTCAAAGGTGAATTTCATGTATAAGGTTATCATACTCTTTAAATCGGAGAGTCCTGTATTGCCCTACTTTAGCCAGGCTATGTTTTTTTAATCGGGTCTACGCTGACTTCAAAGTTTGTCTCTTTTGAGCGCTCCGGGAAACCATACCGGCGGCTGCCACTTCTAAAGTCGTTGTGCCACCATAAGAGCGGAACTCGCTGACGTAACACAAGGTGGTACGAAAACCCGGTTGGTCTTGAGAATTGAAATGACAACCTCACACAAGGCCTATTCTAAATCCTTCATTGCCTATATCCACCTCAATATGACACAAGTGAGAATTAAACTTAAGTCTCAATTGGAAAACGCAAGTCTCTTGTCACTCCCCGAGGTGTGGCCAGAGCGGCAATGTTGCATTCAACCAAGTAAACGACAATCGTAATACATTACAAAATATTCATCCATACTTTTTTATTTAACCAAAACTCACATACCAACTTTTGTTTTTAAAACATACCACAAGTTTAACAACATTACTTAAAATTTTAACATAAGTTTATAAAACATAAAAACAAAAGTCTGGATGAACTATAACATCTTGACTTCACAACATACGAACAAGATTTTCCCCGATGGCCATCCACTAGTTTCCTGTAATACATGTTAATTTTGAAAACAATGTCAACAAAAGCTGGTAAATTCATGTTATAAATTTTCGTATCAAATGAATCTTCAAAAACATTCGAAATAATAAATTCGTTTAATATAGCATAATGAAACTTGTAAGATCATTAGTGTGTTTCAAGGACACCAATCTGTATGCCGAATAAGGTGGCAACCAACCCTTGACGATTTAATTGTGTCTGAGACACTTGTTTTAGACACAAAAGCACTCTAATACGATATGTTATTATTGGCGTAATAGAGTGGGGCTCGCCCAAACCAAATAGATCCATCACTTGTTCCTCGTACATGTTATTCATTAATGGTCCCGATGCTTTAGCCTTATTCACATGTGATCTATATATTTTCATTTTCCCAGCTATATTAACTGTAACATGTATACATCCCCGCACGTTTAAAAACCGTAAAAACATTTAAATAAAAGGGGAAACATGAACTCACAGATTTGCATTCCGTGCAAATCTCTATTCGATTTCTGATACTCGTTCGTTTCTCGACCTACAAGTGTTCTAATCTATTAGACACTTAGGCTTTCGTTCGTTTTCGTACAAGAATTGTATCTGGAATTTCATACTTTAATTGTTGGTTTTTTGTTGATGCATATTTGTGTGGATGCGACTCAGTTCGGTTCAGATCGTAATCAGTTCGGTATTCACGCCGGAAGCTCATAGTCTGAAGTAGGCCATTAGAAATGAAGACCGAAGACCAAGCAAAATCCAAGGGGGAGCTTGTTGATACACTTTTGTGTTATCACTTGTTCTTAGTTACGTCAGTAATTGTACGGTCTTTGTTTATTGTCTCTGTATAGTTTGGTTGTGTCGACCAAATCAAGATATCCTCCGATCTTGATTTAGTGCACCGTTTAGTTTGTCTGTGTTGTAAAAAAGTTGCATGTGTGCATACTGTTAAGTCTTGTGTTTCTGATCTTACTGTCGTACGGCATGTCTGTTAGCACGTTCTCCGAAAAACACTTATTCGTGCAAGTGAAAGGTTCTTCGTACGAGCAAGTTTCTTGCTCGTACGAGCCATTATCTGTTCGTACGAGTGATTCTCATGATGTACGAGTGGCCCTTTCAACAAGCCTTTGCTTATTCGTACGAACGAGTTACTATTCATACGAGTCATAGGTTGTTTGTACGAGCAACCATTGCTGAATGTTCTTCGTGACTTGTAGTGGTTCGTACGACCAGTAGCATTCTTCGTACTGTTGCTGGGTGTTGGCACTATATAAACAGACATGCACTTCACAGTTCAGGGCGACACTAGAGAGAGACACTAAGGCACAAGAAAGAGAGCACAAAGAGAGAACACTAAGAGTGTATAGAAAGATAAGCAATTTATTCAAGAGTGTAAGTACTGGGTCTCTCTACAAATCAATATAGTGAACATTTAAAGATATATCTTTTGTTATATTGGTTGTGCTCTTGCTTTGGTTGGAATACTTACGTGAATTCTGCACTCGTATGTGTGTTAGATAAATACTGCATACGACCATCAATAAGTGATAAAGATATCACATTAACCCAATCAATAAGTGATAAACATATCACATTCACCCAATAAATAAGTGATAATATATCACTGCTTTATGCAAGAATTATGTTCGTCTCTTTGCGGTAAGTTGGTACTAACCTGTTCACGGACTTACTCCTGTGCCATGCATGCATCTGAAAATCAAGTTCCTCATCAATAAGCGATTTAATCACATAGGGCTTGTTTTCATAAAAAAATAAGTGAGTATCTCACATCATATACATCAAAACAGATGATAAATATATACTCAACGGTAAGATTTTCTCTCGTGCATGTCTTGATACGGGAATGTGTAGTGAGTGGATGAACACCGATCGGTAGGTATAAATCATACATTAATCATATCCCCTAACCGCAAGTACATCTGATAAGTTGAGCTTAGTGGACAACAATATCAATAATTTTTAGAATACTTATCTAAATGCTAATTAATCGAACAACAAGTATGTTTTGGCGTGACAGTATACTAATATGATTCTCTTACCCTCGAAATTCACAAAAATAATGTCTGTAAATATGTATTTGTTGCTTTCCGTCCTCACTTTTAATAATTGAAAAAAAAGTCAAAAAGATTTTAGGTGAGTTTTAATATAAATTTTATAAAAGGCAAAATGATTTTGCTTCTAGTTTATTTGTTGATTGACCGATGTTGGAACTCGAGTCTATCCTATCTAAAATCTCGATTGTAAGCTGGAAAACAATTGCATGTTCATAAATGGTCGAAGTTGACAAGCTTTGAAGGTTAACGGATTAAAATTGAACAATCCTTAAAACCCTTAAAGTATTGACAGTTGGTAGTTGAATAAGAATTGGTCTCATGTGTGTCATTTGTTAATTTTGCTTAAGATCAGACGTTCGTGAATTTTCAAATGAAAATTCTCTAAGGATTGATTAAATACCTAACATTATTCTCATTACGCGTTTAGCTTTGTTGTATGTGCAGATGTGGCATCCAAGCTAGCTAAAGGCAAAGAGAGCGAGTTTGAAGGAAAGGTTAAGCAAGAAAAGACACAACATGAATCCAAGCCGTGAATCAAGAAGATCAATTCATAACTGACCACTTATCAACACCATAAGATATATCAAGGGGAGTTTGCTGATGCACCTCCTGACTATAACACGTGAAGACATCTAAACATCTGATAGTGTGAAGAACGAATCATCATGAGCAGCATCCAAGGGGGAGTTGTTGATGCATATTTGTGTGGATGCGACTCAGTTCGGTTCGGATCGACTCAGTTCGGTATTCACACCGGAAACTCATAGTCTGATGCAGGCCATTACAAATGAATGCCAAAGACCAAGCAACATCCAAGGGGGAGTTTGTTGATACACTTTTGTGTCTATCGCTTGTTCTTAGTTACGTCAGTAATTGTACGGTCTTTGTTTATTGTGTCTGTATAGTTTGGTTGTGTCGACTAAATCAAGATATCCTCCTATCTTGATTTAGTACGACGTTTAGTTTGTCTGTGTTGTAAAACAGTTTGTGTGCATACTATTAAATCTTGTGTTTCTGATCTTACTGTCTGTATGGCATGTCTGTTAGCACGTTCTCCGAAGAACACTTATTCGTGCGAGTGAAAGGTGCTTCATAGGAGCAAGTTGCTTGCTCGTATGAGCCATTATCTGTTCGTACGAGTGATTCTCATGATCATAAGAGTGGCCCTTTCAACAAGCATTTTGCTTATTCGTATGAGTTAGTTACTATTCGTACGAGTCATAGGTTGTTTGTACGAGCAACCATTGTTGAATGTTCTTCGTGACTTGTAGTGGTTCATACGACCAACAACGTTCTTCGTACTGTTGCTGGTGTTGGTACTATATAAACTGACATGTACTTCATAGTTCAGGGTGACACTAGAGAGAGACACCGAGGCACAAGTAAAGAGAGCACGGAAAGAGAACACTGAGAGTGTATAGAAAGATAAGCAGTTTATTTAAGAGTGTATGTACTGGATCTCTCTACAAATCAATATCGTGAACATTTGAAGATATATCTTTTGTTATATTGGTTGTTCTCTTGCTTTGGTTTGCATACTTACGTGGATTCCACACTCGTATGTGTGTTAGATAAACAAGGAAGTAGGTTATCTTGATCCTCCAATTGGACCTACAAGTGGTATCAGAGCTTTGGCTCTATTCTTTGTTTAAAACCAAGCCTAGTGTTGTGTTTGAGCAAGTTGTGAAGCTTTCTGGAATTGTTCTTGAACTTCAAGCAAGAAACTTAAGTTTTTAAAAGATAACTAGCTTAAAACTTTGGTAAAAGTTGTTGTATCCAGAAAATATTTTATAAAAACCTTGTTAGAATACATGGAGATATGTTAGGATATGGTTTTTCTTAAAATTTTCTATCAAAGTTCAGTTGGACATATTTTCCAGTGAAGCACTTGCCGGAAAACTCACCAGAATATTCCTTTAGGGTTGACCAGATCTTAAGACTTGACTGTTTTGACTGAAAAAACTAATATTGGAATGTTTATCTTTTTAACCGAATCTTCGTAGACAACTGACATCTTTCGAGCAAACTCAGAACAACTTTCTGTTAAAAAGGAAACTTCTCACCAACCAACCCTGCTAAAGGATTCCTTCCTTCGAAAAACCTCTGTGCGAATAACCCATTCGCACGAAGAACAAGATTGTTCGTGCGAAAGTCCAACTGATTCGCACGAAGAACCTCTGTTTGCACAAAGAACTACCTGTTTGCACGAACAACAACTTATTCGTACGAAGAACTTGTTCGTACGAAGAACCTTTAACTCGTACGAAGAACCATTGACTCGTATGAAGAACCAGTGGTTCGTACGAATCAGTGGTTCACACGAATCAGTGGTTCATACGAAGAACTAAGTTTTTTCGTGATTTGTTATTCATAACCAATTTTTCAATACTTCGTGTTTTTAAAATCGTGAACTTTAACAGTAAGGCTTTTATTTCAAGTTAATTTTGAAATTTTAAGTGGATTTTCATTAACAAGAAAAGAAAATGGGTACAAATCCTTGGGATTGGGGGTGTAGTTCAAGTACAAGCCAAGATTCACCACAAGCTAGCTCCGCAACCTATGGGTAAACTCTTTAATACCTCCACAAACGATTATTGCTAGTCAATAGGCGTGTGCTACAAATCAAAATCAAAGCGTTCAAACTCTTCTCCTTAGCAAGAGTGAAACTAGATGTAACAACCGTCCACCAAAGTTGAATCATATGTACGATTATCCTTTATGGAAAGTCGTTTTCATAGTATGTTCTTGGTCAGAATACCAAGTTGTGGACGTGTTTTACTACTCCATACAATGAATCTCTCGAAGAAGTTGTATCAAATTCAACCTCTTTAGCCGAATTGGAAGAGAATGATAAAAGGGCTTATGATCTAGAAAAGAAGGCCTTTGCCATTCTTACACAAGCACTTCACAAGGTATCTACATCAATTTATGTATTGTACAATACGAAGAGCTTATGGGACTCTTTGAAATCAAGAGGAGAAGGAAATGCAGCAACGAGAAAGATTCAACATGATCTTTTAAAGAAAGAGTTTGAAGGGTTTTCGTTTATGGAAAGTGAAACACTAATGATATGACAACTCGTTTCTATCATTTGCTTAGTGAGATATACTCATACAAGGTTAACGCATCACAACAGGAGATTGTTATGCGTTTGCTGATGCCTTACCACCTAAGTGGAGTCAATTTATTGAATTGCTAAAACATACCGGTGTCATGGATGTAATCAGCATTTACGAATTTGTTCAGAAACTTGAAAACAAAAATGAAGAAGAAATTCGCAAAGCAAAACGATTTCCATTTCTGCAAAACCCAGAGATGTATTTTGGAGGCATTAACACAGGCATATGTACAAATCAACAACCGAAGCTTCAAACAGCATTTGTGTCAAATACAAATCCTTTTCTGCCACAAGTTCAACCAGATCAGTCTGTTGGTTCAAGTGCTCAAGTTTATGAACAAGCTTTTGATCCAAAAGCTTTTCTTCCTCAACCACAAGATGTTACATCACAAGTTCCACAACAAGCTTTCTATGGTAAAATCTTTCAACCCTCAAACCCTAACACTGTCAGACTCGATACATCAAACCTTTTGTAGGTGAGTGTGGAAGTAGCCCGGGAACACATGGAGCTTCTAAACACTTTGGTGAGTTCTTACTATGGATTAGTATCTGGAAAAATTGGTAACATCAATCACCAGTGAAGACTATGCACAAATCGATAATGAGGAGATGGAGTTAATTGATATCAACTGGGCGTTTGCAAGTGCAGTGAGAAGGGCAAAAGATTTTATGGAGAAACTAGAAAGAAGTAATCTGGAGAGCAACAAGGATACTCCATACGGTTTTGACAAAAAAGTTACTTGTTTCAACTCTAGAGAAAAGGGGCATTTTAAAAGAGAATGCAGGAAGCCTCCACAGCAAGGAAATCAATATGGTTCCTACAAACAATTCCAACCGAGCTTAGTAGTCCAAGCAGATGAGCGCTGTGATTGGTCTGTTCAATTGGGAAACTGTGGTGGAGGAGGAACTGCATACTATGCCGAAATTTCTAAAAATGATAACGACGGAGAATCGTCCAGAAATGATGACAGTGCATGGGATAGCAGCATTTTAGATGAATCAGAATAACTTCGAGTGAAGATCGATCTGAAGACGTAATGCTGAAGTAGATGATGTGATTACTGAAACTGAATCGACAGATAGCGGCCAAGCAGATTTGGAACATGAAACTGAAGGGTCATCTGATGAGTTTTCCAAGCATCTCTCATCAATCGGATTTCTGCTCTCCGTACGGCATTCATGGCCCTTTAGATTGCCAATCCAGTCAGGTAAGTTCCGATAAACCTATTATGCCTAAGTGTTTTGAATGTACAGTTTTAAAAGGCAAATACTTAGAACTTTAAGGTAAATTTGATCACACGAAGAAACATCATTAGAGTTTGATTGTAGATCTGACAAAGTGCACTGAGGCAAACACAACTCTTAAGAAAAATGAAAAGGAATTTAAAACAACAAATGAAACCTTAAAGAAAGAGTTTATGAATTAACCAAAAACGTTTTGAGAAAACAAACAACCATTAACAATTATATTAACATGCTTGAAGAAACGAAAAAAGGAGTTAGCCTGTGCAAAATGTGAACATGATGCAATCAAACTCAAGTTGGATAGTTACTCCAACTCAAGATATGTTTCGGATCACATCATAAATGTTCAAAAGAAGAAAGGTGATATGAAATGCATTGGCTATCAGGCTTGTCCCCCTCCTGTTAGGCACAATTACACCAAAATGCCAGATGATGAAGATATGCCACAGTTTGAACCTATCGTTCCATTGGATCTAGCTGAATTTACAGCTGGTCTAGGGTTCACTAAGGGCACATCTTCAAGTCAAGGTCAATCGGATAACATCAATGATCAAAGTTATGAATGATAAAAATCCTCCCATTATTGAGGATTATGATAGTTCGGATGATGACTTGGACGAGGACAAACCTAAGCAGTCAGATATGGTAACAAAAGAGGAAAATATACCTCTCGAAAATCACATTCTCTGTGATCCTCCAGTGAAACCGTGTGTGACTGCCCATGACAAGATTGTTGAAGCTCATGTTGAAAGCTGTGAAAGCGTGAACTTGCATTATACGTTGATTGGTTCCGACAAAGTTTACTCAAACAAAGGATTTCCCATCAAAATGTCAATCAATCTTTGATTGATAAAGTTTTCGAGGATTCTACTAGTAAGTTTTGGGTAATTCAAGCCCAAGAGTTGTAGTAACTCAGTGTGCTCCTCTCCTAAAATCCGAAGTTAGAAAGAAATACGGAAAACAAAAATTGAAACCTCAAAACAATCAACGAAAGCGAAATCACGCTAACCAAGGAAATGGAAAAATCAAACAAAGCCAAAACAAAAAGAAAATTAAAATGTGAACTTCATGAAATGCCGAGGGACTGATAAAATTGAATATTTTGAAAACAAATCCAACATGGATTTTGTTAAACAAAATAAAATTTGGAAGAGAAATAGTCAGAACAACTACACACAACACACAAATTGTTGTGATGCAGGACCAAGTACCTCAAGATCACAAAGTTCATCATCAAGCTTTCACATTTATAATACTCCGAGGTTTGTTGATCGGAGATCATGCTTTGAGTGTGGAAAGTATGGGCACATTGTCAAAAACTGTCCATATCTCACAAAGGGAAAAGCAAAAGTTGACACGCCCCGTGGTAAAGTTACCATGTTAAATCTGTTTCACCAAAACAGGACCCTCATCTTGTTAAACAATGAGAAATGAAACAGAGAAATAAACAACAAAAACTATTGAAAAGGCTTTAAAACTGGAGGTTGTCCAAACACAATTGGTAAAACCGACTGCTAAAATTGAGAAACAAAAACATATTTGGAAACCAAAACCGGTAATTGTTTCAGGTGGAGCACAATCCATTCTGAATAATCGGGAAAACGAAGTTCCAATTCTCGATGATGTCGGACGACCCAAGTCAATGAAGGCTTGGGTCACCATCTCCAACTAATCTTTAATGAGTGTGCAGGATATTCCCGGAGGAACTATTGATAATCATAGAATTATTGATAATGGAGCATCCAGGCACAAGATCGGCGACAGGCGGCTCCAAAACATCGTTATATCTAGGAGTTGTTGCCTTTTGTTGGAGAGAAAGAGAAGATAATGTCTGATGGGTGAAGAAAGTTTGGTGAATGAAATTGATAACTTCGACAAGATGAAAAATGACAAACAATTTGTTTGTTTAAGGCTTGGATCGGATCCACAGGATAGATTCAATCGAAATGTACATGCCTAAAGCACATCAGAAGATTTATAATCTTGTTCCTGTGAAGAGATTCTTACCAGTCGGACCCAGAGGTTTATAATCTTGTTGCTGTGAAGAGATTCTCAGTATATGAGTAGATGTAAAATCGACCTTGAAATCCACACCGGGTGGATATCTAGCTGGGAGAGCACATAGATTCCTGGCAATGCACGGAGAAATTGCAGGATTACGGTTTAAACTCTCTAATCTCTCCTATCTCTGTTGATATTTAAGCTGCTTTACAGATCTCTAATAAAATCTCGTACAACACTCCAGACCAAACATATTGATCTTGAATATCACTTCACACATGATTGTTTCAATATGGAACTCATCAATGTTGTTTTGGTCCACACCGATTACCAACGTGCCAACTCATTTTTCCAAAATTTTGATAAATCATTTTTACTAAATTAATTTTGGTGAACGGCAACGAGGTAAAACATGAGTTAATCCACATCGGGAAATCATTTTTGTGAATATTTTTCCTGAGGACAATCCAAAAAGATGTATTTAAAGGATTAAATTTACTTTTTGCATTGTGGGGGAGTAAATTCTAATCCGAAAAAAATACAAAAACATTGCAAAAAAAGGACAAAAACATGAGAAAAACAAAAATGAGTTTCTGACAAGAAAAAAGAGAATATGATAATAAATTAGTGGTCTGTCAAAACCTCTTTGAACCGAAATGAAAAATGATAAGTAGCTCTATATTCAATGTATCGTTAGGCTCACAATCATTTTAAAGTGTGCAGGGCAATATAAACATAATCGACTAAAGACCAGGTAGGAACCATTCATTGGCATATGGTCTTGGTACCGAAATTTCGTTTGATAGTATGCTGAGGTTCTGAGATATGCGGTCTTTATGCTTGTTTATCATCTAGGTATCATGGTTGAATCTTTTACTGAAAAATAACGGGGACGCAAGTCTACACTTCCATGATACCATACATACGTGTAAATATTTACGACCATCAATAAGTGATAAACATATCACATTCACCCAATAAATATGTGATAATATATCACAACTTTATGGGGGAATTATGTTCGTCTCTTTGTCGGTACGTTGGTACTAACCTGTTCACGGACTTACTCCTGTGCCCTGCATGCATATGAAAATTAGGTTCCTCATCAATAAGTGATTTAATCACATAGGGCTTGTTTTCATAAAAAATAAGTGAGTATCTCACATCATATAGGTCAAAACATATGATAAACAATATACTCACTGGTAAGATTTTCTCTCGTGCATGTCTTGATACGGGAATGAGTCTTGAGTGGATGACCACCGGTCGGTAAGTATAAATCGTACATTAATCGTATCCCCTAACCGCAAGTACATCTGATAAGTTGAGCTTATGTGGACAACAATACCGATAATTTTTATAGGATACTTATCTAAATACTAATTAATCGAACAACAAGTGTGTTTTGGCATGACAGTATATTAATATGATTCTCTTACCCCGCAAAAAGAATGTCTGTAAGTATTTATTTGTTGTTTTCCGTCCTTACTTTTAAAATATTAGTGGGCTGTCAAAACCTCTTTGAACCGAAAATGAAAAATGATAAGTAGCTCTATATTCAATGTATCGGTAGGCTCACAATCATTTTAAAGTGTGCAGGGCAATATAAACATAATCGACTGAAGACCAGGTAGGAACCATTCATTGGCATATGGTCTTGGTACCGAAATTTCGTTTGATAGTATGATGAGGTTCTGAGATATGCGGTCTTTATGCTTGTTTATCATCTAGGTATCATGGTTGAATCTTTTACTGAAAAATAACGGGGACGCAAGTCTACACTTCCATGATACCATACATACGTGTAAATATTTACGACCATCAATAAGTGATAAACATATCACATTCACCCAATAAATATGTGATAATATATCACAACTTTATGGGGGAATTATGTTCGTCTCTTTGTCGGTACGTTGGTACTAACCTGTTCACGGACTTACTCCTGTGCCCTGCATGCATATGAAAATCAGGTTCCTCATCAATAAGTGATTTAATCACATAGGGCTTGTTTTCATAAAAAATAAGTGAGTATCTCACATCATATAGGTCAAAACAGATGATAAAAAATATACTCACTGGTAAGATTTTCTCTCGTGCATGTCTTGATACGGGAATGAGTCTTGAGTGGATGAACACCGGTCGGTAAGTATAAATCGTACATTAATCGTATCCCCTAACCGCAAGTACAACTGATAAGTTGAGCTTATGTGGACAACAATACCGATAATTTTTATAGGATACTTATCTAAATACTAATTAATCGAACAACAAGTGTGTTTTGGCATGACAGTATATTAATATGATTCTCTTACCCCGCAAAAAGAATGTTTGTAAGTATTTGTTTGTTGTTTTCCGTCCTTACTTTTAAAAAATGAAAAAAAAAAGTCAAAAAGATTTTAGGTGATTTTTAATATAAATTTTATAAAAGGCAAAATGATTTTGCTTCTAGTTTATTTTTTGATTGACCGATGTAGGAACCCGAGTCTATCCTATCTAATCCTGATTGTAAGCTGGAAAACAATTGCATGTTCATAAATGGTCGAAGTTGACAAGTTTTGAAGGTTAATGGATTAAAATTGAACAATCTTAAAACCCTTAAAGTATTGATAGTTGGTAGTTGAATAAGAATTGGTCTCATGTGTGTCATTTGCTGATTTTGCTTAAGATCAAACCTTCGTGAAATTTTCAAATGAAAATTCTCTAAGGATTGATTAAATCCCTAACAGTTATTCTCATTACGCGTTTAGCTTTGTTGTATGTGCAGATGTGGCATCCAAGCAAGCTAAAGGCAAAGAGAGCGAGTTTGAAAGAAAGGTTATGGGAGAAAAGACACAAAATGAATGCAAGCCGTGAATCAAGAAGATCAATTCATGATTGACCACTTATCAACATCACAAGATATATTCAAGGGGGAGTTTGCTAATGCACCTCTTGAGTGTGACATGTGAAGACATCTGAAGATCTGATAGTGTGAAGAACGAACCATCATGAGCAGCATCCAAGGGGGAGTTTGTTGATGCATATTTGTGTGGATGCGACTCAGTTCGGTTCGAATCGACTCAGTTTGGTATTCACGCCGGAAGCTCATAGTCTGAAGCAGGCCATTAGAAATGAATACCGAAGACCAAGCCACATCCAAGGGGGAGTTTGTTGATACACTTTTGCGTCTATCACTGTTCTTAGTTACGTCAGTAATTGTACGGTCTTTGTTTATTGTGTTTGTTTAGTTTGTCTGTGTTGTAAAACAGTTGCATATGTGCATACTATTAAGTCTTATGTTCTGATCATACTGTCTGTATGACATGTCTGTTAGCACGTTCTCCAAAGAACACTTATTCGTGCGAGTGAAAGGTGATTCATATGAGCATGTAGCTTGCTCGTACAAGCCATTATCTGTTCGTACGAGTAATTCTCATGATCGTACGAGTGGCCCTTTCAACAAGCATTTTGCTTATTCGTACGAACCAGATACTATTCGTACGAGTCATAGGTTGTTCGTACGAGCAACCATTGCTGAATGTTCTTCGTGACTTGTAGTGGTTCGTATGACCAGCAACATTCTTCATACTGTTGCTGGGTGTTGGTACTATATAAACAGACATGCACTTTAGAGTTCAGGGCGACACTAGAGAGAGACACTGAGGCACAAGAAAAAGAGCACAGAGAGAGAACACTTAGAGTGTATAGAGAGATAAGCAATTTATTCAAGAATGTATGTACTAGAACTCTCTACAAATCAATATAGTGAACATTTGAAGATATCTTTTGTTATATTAGTTGTGTCCTTGCTTTGGTTTGCATACTTACGTGGATTCCGCACTCGTATGTGTGTTAGATAAACAATGAAGTAGGTTATCTTGATCCTCCAATTGGACCTGCATTTTTCTTTGTTGATAAACATATATATATATATATATATATATATATTATATATATATATATATAGATGGATTACATGTAAATGGGCCTAGCCCAATATAGTTTATAAAAATTGATTAGCCCAAGTTTAATTTTATAAAAGTGGGTTTTAGCCCAAAGTTAGTTTTTGTAGAAATGGATTGGCCCAATTTATTTCTTTATAAAAGTGGGCTTGGCCCAAAGTTTACTTTTATATAAGTGAGTTTAGCCCATGTAAATTTTTATAAAAGTGGGCTTAGCCCAATAGTTTGATTTTTTTTATACAAATGGGTCTAGCCCAAACTAATTTACAAATGGGCAAGTCCATATATTTTATAAATTGGTTTAGACCAGTATAATTTTTATAAAAATGGGCTTAGTCTAATAATTGTTTAGTTGGGCTTAATCCAAGTTTTTAAAATATTTACTAGTAAATGTAATAACTTATAAAAGTTTATGTGTAAAATCTACTAGTTATAAGTTGATTTTTATAAATTATAGTAAATATAAAGTGTAACGGTTGATTTGTTCATTTTGACCATTATGTTCGCGTCGACTATTTTATTCGTTCGTCTTTGTCGTTTGTTTCGTTATACCAATACTTTATTTGTCCAATTGTCAAGTGTCCGAATTGTCCGATATATATATATATATATATATATATATATATATATATATATATATATATATATATATATATATTATTTTGTCAAAAGTTGAACACTTATACATATTTTTGTATTTGATTCAATACAAAAATACATATACACATATTAGGTGATTTCAATATATAAATATATTATATATATATAATATATATATAATTATTTCTCCTTTTTAGTTTCAGTAAACATAAGTAATTATATTCTTAATTTTTTCATCCAAACCTTTATTTAAACATGATTTAAGTTTCTAATCACTTTTAAGTCACAAAAGTTTAGTTTAATCACATCTTAATCAAGATTATTTTTTATAAAAATTTTGCCATAGTTTCCTTTAAAATTTAAGTTTCCCATGTTTTTGTAAACATGTTTTAAATAATTTTTCTAACTCAAATCATCATCAATCGTAAATATTATATAAATGTATTAACCAAATGTCATGAACTTGTTATAGTTTTAATCTTTCTTAAAATGGAAACTTTATTATCACTTTTAAACAAAATTTCTAAATCATAACTTTATTAGTGATCTATAACTTGTATGATCATCTTTAAAATATGAAATCATGTTCATGACAATTTTTGTTAATGAATCTTGCTAATCTAAACATGCATGTGTTTAGATCATCTTTTATTCATAAATTTGCTAGATTCAAGTTTACTAGTTTATAACAAATTCAAGATCATCCAAAATCATTAATAAAACCACATAATTATATTAGTGATTATAGTTTTATTAGTGTTTTTCAAGTGGGTTTTTAAATATCTTTTAAGATGATCTTGTGCATTTTCATGAAATATTAAGTACAAGATTAGGTTAAGGATCTTACTACTAGCACAAGGCTAGGGATGATCTAAAAGATGAAGAAAAAAGTGTTGATCAAGAGTTCCAAGCTTCAAAGTGAGCCTCCTAATCTTTGCAAATACTTTAGATCATCCTTGGATCTTCATGCAAGCTTGAATTCTTTGTGTTCGGATTTTAAAAAAACATGAAGATGAAGATGGTAGTGTTGGCCAATTTTAGGAGCAAAAATGGAAGAAGAATGTGTTGTGTGTTTGTGTTTGGAAGTGAAAGAATGAAAGGAAATGATTATAATTTGGTTTTGGTGATGTGTTTTAATTCTTACAACACATAATACCCTAAACATGCTTAATATTTTGCCAACACAACATTAGTGATTAAGTGGCTTGGGGTTTTACACCCATCTAGCCGTGAGGTGTTGGGGGGTGTTGGTTTGATTATTTTTTTATAAATAATGTGCAATTTTTATAAAGTTTAACATTTTATATATAGTTTTTATAAAAACTAATACCCCAACACTTTAAAGTGATGTTATAATATGTTAAAATAACTTACTAGTCTTATTGTTTCATTGTTCGGTTGATAAATTTGGTTCGAGTCTTGTACCAGGTAAAATACTAACATATTGTGTTACTTATACAATTTTATTTACACAATAGTTTTAGGACAATTTTATTGTCCTGTTTATTAATTTAGCTTTTCAGACTAATAAATTTGCCATTTTGAGTTCAGTTCCTGTACCGGCTTTGTTGTCAGGTTTTTACTTAACAAACCGTATAGCTTTAAATAATAAGATTTATATATGGGTTTTATACTATTTCTAACACCCGTTATTATTCTTTATTTAAAAATACTTATTTTTGGATTTTCGGACATTTGCTGTTTTGTGCTGCGGAATGCTGTGTTTTGCTGCAAACTTGGACAATTTGGTATTTTAAATTAAATTTTTATGGTATAACAATACAGACATATCTTATGTCTTAATTCTGTAATATTAGATTGTACCGTAACCAGTACTGATATTTATTTCATGTTCGCGTCTTTGTCATCCGTCCAGGATATGGTTTTATATGTTCGTGATTGTGACGAATTCATTATCATACCAAACTATGATTTGGTTAAATTCCTAGACTTTTAAGACTTAAATTTATAATTTAAGTTAAACTGTGTGGTAAATAAATAATGTAACAGTTGTTCAAGTTGTACAGAATTACTGGAATTTTGCCAATTGTCACATTCTCCCCTTGTTCAAGAAAATTTCATCCCGAGATTTAAGTCGTGTCATCCTTTGCATAGGATTTCTCGAACAAGTGGGGGTACTTTCTTTTGATTACGTCTTCCCGTTCCCGAGTGAACTCAAGTCCGCGCTTTGAGTTCCAATGGACTTTGACTACTTTGATACGACTCCTCCTTGTTTTCTGAACTTTTGAATCTTAAATTTCGACAGGTTCTTCGATGAAATGGAGTTTGTCGTCTATATGAATTTCGTCCGTGGAAATGATAAGTGATTCGTCTCAATGGCACTCTTTAAGATTTGACACATGAAAAGTGTCGTGAACATTACTAAGTGTTTCAAGCAATTCCAACTTATATGCGACTGTTCCAATCTTCTCCAAGATTTCATATGGTCCTATGTACATCGGGCTAAGTTTTCCTTGCTTCCCGAATCTAACTACGCCTCTCCAAGGCGAGACCTTTAATAGCACTTTGTCTCCAATTTCAAAGGATAATGGTTTGCGGCGTTTATCCGCATAACTTTTCTGTCTATCTTGAGCTGCTTTAATACGGTCTCGGATCTTAAATATCTTATCCGTAGTTTCTTGAATTATTCTGGACCTATCATTTGTTTGTCGCCTATTTCCGCCCAACATAGCGGAGATCGACATTTACGTCCATATAACGCTTCAAATTGAGCGAATTGAATACTCATGTGATAACTGTTGTTATATGAGAACTCCACTAAAGGCAAGTGAGTATCCCAATTTCCGCCTAAGTCAATTACACAAGCACGAAGCATATCTTCTAAGGTTTGAATGGTGCGTTCACTTTGGCCATTTGTTTGGGGATGAAAGGGTGTACTTAGATCTAAGTAAGATCCAAAAGCCTTTTGAAATGATTGTCAAATTCTTGATATGAAACGACCATCTCGATCAGAGATTATAGAAACAGGCACTCCATGTCTTGCCACAATATCTTTAAGATAAAGTTCGACTAACTTCTCAGTTTTATCTTTCTCACGTACCGGCAAGAAGTGAGCTAATTTGGTTAGCCGGTCGACAATTACCCAAATCTGTCGTGACCGCGAGAGGTCTTGGGTAATTTTGTCATGAAATCCATAGAAATTTGTTCCCATTTCCAAGTGGGGATTTCAGGTTGTTGTAACAACCTGAAGGTTTTTGGTATCCGACTTAATTTTTGCACATGTTAGACACTTTCCAACATAAGTTGCAATATCTCTTTTGAGATTAGGCCACCAATAGAATATTTACGATCGCGATACATATTATCCACTCCGGGATGTATCGAATATTTGGACTTATGGGCTTCATCTAGAACTAAATTTCGTAGATTACCAAAAAGAGGAACCCAAATTCTGTTTGCAAAATACAAAGCTCCATTCTCATTTGGTTCTAAATGTTTTTCCATACCTCTAAGCATCTCTGCTTTAAAATTTCCGCTCTTCAGAGCTTCCTGTTGAGCGTCGTGAATTCGAGAGGTAAGGTTATTGTGAATGGTGAGTCTTAATGATTGCACACGTAGGGGCTTCACTCGTTCCTTTCGACTTAGGGCATCCGCGACAATGTTCGCCTTGCCCGGATGGTATTTGATTTCACAATCATAGTCATTCAACAATTCAAGCCAACGTCTTTGGTGCATATTTAACTCTTTCTGATTAAATATGTTGAAGACTTTTGTGATCGGTAAAGATTGTGCACTTGGTGCTGTAAAGATAATCACGCCAAATTTTTAATGCAAATACCACTGCACCTAGCTCTAGGTCATGTGTGGTATGTTCTTTTCGTGAACTTTTAATTGGCGTGATGCGTGATGCAATAACTTTCTCTCGTTGTATTAATACGCATCCTAAACCTTGATGTGAAGCGTCACAATAAACAACAAAGTCATTTATACCGTCCGGAATAATCGGCGCATCACAAAGTTTATCCTTAAGTAATTGAAAAGCTTTTTCTTATTTTTACCCCAATTGAACTTCTTATCTTTCTATCTTAGGGACGTTAGTGGTTGAGCGATCCTTTAGAAATTTTAAGGTATCTTCGATAATGACCCGCTAATCCCAAAAATTGGTGTACTTCGGTGGGTGTCTTAGGTGCGTTCCAATTCTTAATTTCTTCTATTTTTGATGGATCGACATGTATGCCTTTCTCGTTGATTACATGTCCGAGAAATTGGACTTCACGAAGCCAAAATTCGCACTTAGAGAATTTTGCATACAATTTCGCCTTCTTTAACAACTCAATAATGGTCCTAAGATGATGTTCGTGATCCTTCTTATTTCGTGAATATATCAATATGTCATCTATAAATACTATCACGAATTTATCAGGGTAAGGTTTGTACACACGGTTCATAAATCCATGAACACCGCCGGTGCATTTGTTAGACCAAAAGGCATAACAAGGAACTCGTAGTGACCATAGCGGGTTCAGAATGCTTTCTTTGGAATACTCTCTTCCTGCACTCTAAGCTGATGGTATCCTGACCATAAGTCGATCTTCGAGTAGAAACTTGATCCTTGAAGTTGATCGAACAGATCATCGATCCTCGGTAACGGATATCGATTCTTGATCGTGAGTTTGTTCAATTCACGATAATCTATATGTCACACCCCAACCAATGGCGGAAATATCAGAGTGAGATGAACTAGAGTGCTCGAGACATCATAACAATATTGTGACAATATTTAAATAAGCAACTCATTTAATTTCAAAGCATCAATTTGTCAAATTACAACATAATCGAAATACAAAGTAACAATAACAACATAAGTTCAACAAAACATAATAATCAACTTAGCATTCTACGCGTGTTTCTAAGTCGATCCTACTAAGTTTCATCATACCACTTCATCAACCTGCAACATGTTAAAATGTATAGTTCAATAACAAAGTATTGGCGAGTACACAAGTTTAATATCATAGCATAAGTATTAAAAACCGTTTAAACAAATCCACATGAATAGCTAGCATACGAGATAAATGTAAACAAGGCATGTGAACTACAAGTCAATCCTCTATTGTACCGCATAATAGATTAAAACTTAACATTGACCACAAGAATACGAGCGGTGCGTCACTCCTATACGCTATACATGTTAAGGGAGGCTTGATCGAAGTTAATGACATTTAGATCACATAAGAATATACCAAGTAACAATTCAAGTATCACATAACTAAAGCATGTTTGATGGATTGTTTGTGTAATTTCATAGAATAAAAATGTAATTTAGTGTAGTTTGATAAGTTAACATATTGCATTCAAAAAGTGTAAAACATAAAAACGGTTCGAGTGTACCACGGTTTTGCAAAGTAAATTCCGTGAAAGCGTTTAGGTTGTTTTTAGGGGGATGAACACCAAGTTATCCTACACAAGGAAACGTAGGTGTGTGAGTATAACATTGACGATGGAGTTTCATAGTTTTTAGAATTAAAGTATGCAAAAAGTATGTATAGTAAAAGTATTTATCTAGACGTTAACGCTTGTTTTTGACACTATAAGCCCCGAAGGGTGTTTGTGTTATTATGGGTCATGCACAATAGAATCGTAACGATGGTTAGGTCTAAGATAAAATAACCTAATATTAGGACAAATAACCATATGGTCATTGTCAAAGGTTTGGTTATATTAAGCCTTTACATATATAGTTTACATATAAAATTACTAATTTATCATAGAGTTCATGTAATTCATAGATATCATGTAAGTCATATAAGTCATGCATGGAGGTAGGAGGATAAGCGTCCTAAACCTCTTTCGTAAGATTCACCAATACACAAGATTGTCACAAGGACAATCCGGATGGTCAAAAATTATAGAAATCATCAAGGGGTGGATTGAAAAGTTGAATGCCAAGGCCTTCATGTAATCACACCTAACCAACACAAGCTCGTAAGTTAGGATGGCTCAACACTTGTGGCTTTGAAACCCTATTAAAAACCACAAGTTTGGAGCCATGTTATGCCTCTTGTTTGTGTATGAACAAGTCTAGATAGACACTAACCATAAACTTGGTTAGAGGCATAAGTAGCATAGAGTTGTTATATTTAAAAACAAGTTCGAAAAAGTTTTATAAGTTTAACTTCCAAAACAGAAAGTTTGGCCCCAAAAATGGTGTTGTTCCACCTTGGTTTTCCATGGAAAACCTATGATAACATCCATAGGGCTTAGCAAAAAATGTTGAGGAAGATAACAAGATGAAAACATTGAAAATCTTGAAGTTTAAAAAGATAAAATTTGGGCAGAAAGTTTGCACACTTTTGGACCTCAAAATGGTGGGGTTTCACCTTAATTTGCCCAAGCAAACTTGTGAGAAACTTACTAGAGGTTATCCAAGAGTGTTAGAAGGAAAAACAAGGCTAGAAGAAGTGAGTTGAAACTCACTTGCAACCTTCTGTGTTTCAGCAGAGAATTTCTGAAGTTTAGAGGTTTATTTGAGGTGTTTGGAGGCTTCTAAAAACACTGGAACACTTGTTTATATAGAGGGAGATTAGGGTTAAGATTAGGTTGCAATTAATGAAGTTAGGTGAGTCAAAACTTGATTAAAGGAGGGATAACACAAGTTGGCAGCTTGCGGCCGCAAGCTGCCATGCTTTTTTTGTTCTTATTTAATTTATTTGCTTGTTACTTGATGTACATTTGATATATTTTAGACATGTTACTAAGGTGTGTTGTTTAGAAGGCTTAAATCCAAGTTAGGGACCTTACATGATTTAAAAAAAAGACTTGTTTATGCATAAGTGTCACACTAATAAGTAACCAATTCGTATGATGTCGAAAGCTTGAATATTTATATTGAAACCACTAATTGTCTTGGTTGACTTTGGTATTAAGACTTATAAATGTTCAACAAGCGTTTACGAGTTGTTTAGAATTGATTTTATTAAGCCACAAAATAACGTATGATCATAAGTTTAAACACGAATAAAGTTTGTGAATTTCGCATAATTGATCAATCTTGATTACAATCAAAGCCTTAGATTGCTATAATCCGGAATTAGGAATATGATTACAAGGTTTGGACTTCCAAAAACAGAAACATGAAGCGATCTTACTAAAAACGGAAAGTTACAAATGCGAAGCGTTACAATCTCCCCTCCTTTAGGGAATTTCGTCCCGAAATTTAGGAAGACGCAACGAACAAATGCGGATACTTAGTCTTCATGTCGCTTTCGAGTTCCCAAGTAAATTCAGCGCCACGTTTTCCTTCCCATCGAACCTTCACGATAGGAATTCGATTGCACCTTATTTGCTTAGTGCCTCGATCCATGATTTCGACAGGTTTCTCCACTAAGTGTAAGGTCTCATTGATTTGAAGATCTTCGAGTGGAACTTGGAGTCCTTCTTTTCAAGTTTGAGACGTGGAAGGTAGAATGAACATTGTTGAGCTCTTGTGGTAGGTCCAATCGACAGGCTACCTTGCCAATCCTTTCGAGGATCTTGAAATGACCTACATAGCGAGGAGCAAGATTTCCCTTTTTCCCGAAACGAACCACACCCTTCCAAGGGGATACCTTGAGAAGTACAAAGTCACCAACGTCGAATTCCAAAGGTTTGCGTCTTTTATCTACGTAGCTCTTTTGCCGGCTTCTAGCTTTTAGAAAGTTGTCCCGAATCTGCAAAATCTTGTCCGTCGTCTGTTGTATAAGCTCGGGACCGGGGATTTGAGCTTCCCCGATCTCGTGCCAACACATAGGCGATCGGCACTTTTGTCCATACAATGCCTCGAATGGTGCCATTTGAATACTCGCATGGAAACTGTTATTGTACGAGAATTCGACCAAAGGCAAGTGTATGTCCCAGTTGCCACCAAAATCAATTACGCAAGAACGAAGCATGTCCTCTAGAGTTTGGATAGTACGCTCGGTTTGACCATCAGACTGAGGATGGAAAGCAGTACTAAGATTGAGTTGAGTACCAAGCGCCTTTTGAAATGATTGCCAAAGACGAGAAGTGAAACGACCATCGCTGTCCGAGATAATGCCAACGGGGACACCATGACGACAGATGACTTCATCCGTGTAGATACGAGCCAATTTCTCGACTCGGTAATCTTCACGTATGGGGAGGAACTGAGAAGACTTGGTTAGACGGTCGATGATTACCCAAATACTATCGTGACCAGACGATGTACGAGGGAGTTTGGTTATGATATCCATGGCAATACTCTCCCATTTCCAAACAGGAATTTCCGATTGTTCGAGTACGCTAGAGGGTCGTTGATGTTCGGCCTTTACCTTGGAGCAAGTAAGGCACTTCGAAATGTAATAGGCGATATCTTTCTTCATACCAGGCCACCAGTACGATGCTCGGGGGTCGTGATACATCTAATCAGCGCAAGGATGAATAGAATACCGAGACTTATGAGCTTCGCTCATCAAGAGGTCATGAAGACTATCACGGTTTAGAATCCAAATACGGTCAAGATAGCACATGATGCCATTGGGTTTGGTCACGAGTTGGTTTTCAGCACCACACTTCAACTCATTATCGAGGTTACCCTCATTAATGGTCGAGTATTGTGCCTCATGAATCATCTCTTGAAGCTTTCCCAAGGTTTGGTAGCAACATGCAGTCTTAACACGAGTTTTCCGACTAAGGGCGTCAGCCACAATATTCGCTTTACCGGGGTGGTAGTGGATATCGCAGTCGTAGTCGTTTAGTAATTCCACTCAACGACGCTGACGCATGTTGAGTTCTTTTTTATTAAAGATGTGCTGGAGGCTCTTATGGTCGTTAAAGACCGTACACTTTGTACCATAAAGGTAGTGTCGCCATATCTTTAATGCAAAAAAGCTGCACCAAGCTCAAGGTCGTGCGTTGTTAATTCTTCTCATGGATTTTGAGCTGTCGTGACGCGTAAGCGATAACCTTGTCTCGCTGCATAAGAACACAACTAAGTCCTTGTCTTGAGGCATCGCAATAAATGACAAAGTCGTCGGTACCATCGGGAAGGGTTAGGATAGGAGCATTGCAAAGCATGTCCTTGAGTGTTTGAAAAGACTCCTCTTGTTCAGAACCCCAAACAAAAGGCTTATCCTTTTGATTCAAGGAAGTGAGAGGTACGACAATTTTGGAAAAATTTGAGATAAAACAACGGTAATAACCAGCTAAGCTGAGAAACGAACGGATTTCGAATGGAGCCTTAGGGGCAATCTAATTTTTCACTACCTCGATTTTCGTGGGTCAACGTGAATACCAAGTTCGTTGATGACATGACCAAGAAATTGAACCTCTTTTAACCAAAATTCACACTTGGAGAACTTGGCATAGAGACGTTGAGTACGCAAAAGCTGAAGGATAAGACGCAAGTGTCGCTCATGCTCTTCTCGTGTCTTGGAATAGATTAGGATATCGTCAATGAAGACAATCACGAATCGGTCGAGATAGGGCTTACACTCGTGATTTATCAAATCCATAAACACGACGTGTGCGTTGGTCAAACCAAATGTCATGACCACGAACTCATAGTGCCCATAAGGTGTGCGAAATGCGGTTTTGGGTATATCTTCTTCGAGAACTCGAAGTTGATGATAACAGGAGCGAAGGTCGATTTTCGAGAAACAAGTCGTGCCTTGAAGCTGGTAAAAAAGGTCATCGATACGAGGAAGAGGGTATCGATTCTTGACCATAAGCTTGTTGAGCTCACGATAGTCGATGCACATACGAAAGGATCCGTCTTTCTTTTTTACGAATAGGACGGGAGCGCCCCAAGGAGATGTGTTAGGGCGTATGAAGCCTTTATCAAGAAGCTCCTGAAGTTGGCTTGACAGCTCTTGCGTCTCCGAGGGTGCTAGACGATAGGGGGATTTTGCGACCGGAGTTGCACCAGGGATGAGGTCGATGCGAAAGTCAATGGAACGAGCAGGAGGAGGACCAGGAAGATCCTTAGGGAAAACGTTAGGGAAATCGCGCACAACGGGAACTTCACTCACGCTTGGACCTTTATCCTTCTTTTCCACAACGTGGACAAGAAAGGCGAAGTATTCCTTACGCATGTTCTTGTTCGCTTGAATACATGACATAAGTTTGAGACCTTTGGAAGGTTTCTCGCCATAGACGTGTAAGGAGTCATTATTGGGAAGGGGAAGGAGAATGTATTTTTCCAAACAAACAACTTCAGCGCGGACTCACCTAAGCCAATCCATGCCTACTATGATATCGAAGCTACCCATTTGCATGGGTATGAGGTCAATAGGAAACGTATGATTGTTGAGATTAAGAGTACAATTAGAAAGGACAGAATCGATGGTGACGGATTTTCCGTCAGCTACTTCAACTTCGAATGATTTAGGTAACTTAGAACGAATACACATAAGCAAAGGTTCAAATTCAACGGATACAATACTTTTATCCGTACCAGTATCAAACAAACACATAGCATAAACATTGTTAACGAGGAACGTACCTGGTATGACATCATTTGAGTTTTGAGCTTGAGTGGCTGTGATGACGAAGGCTCGGCCGCGAGCTAGCTGCTGCTGTTGGTTGTTGTTGTTGTTGCGCTGCGGGCAGTTGTTGGCGAAGTGATTTGGGTCTCCACATCTGAAGCAGGCATGAGCGGCGGGTGCAAGGGGTCGGTTTTGGTTAGTGGCAAGGTTCTGAGGTGCGTTTATGGCTCGGGCTTGGTTGATGGGGGCTTGCGGAGCATCTCGGCACTATCGGGCGAAGTGCCCATACCTATTGCAGATTGTGCATAGGCGGCACGGGTCAGTAACCGGGTGGTGGAAAGGACAGGTGTTGCACTTAGGATGGGGCCCGGTGTATGTTTTCTTGATGGGCTTGCGTGCGGCTAAGGCTAGGTGTTGGGGGTTTGGCGGAGTGACTACTACGCCGTTTGGGCTCGAAGCCTTCTGCTTCTTGCTCTTGGTGTTGCTCCTTGGGGGTTTGGGTGAGGTAGGCTCGGTGAGGGCTTCGGTGGTGGCTTGGTGGGCTTTCCTTAGTGGAGCCTTCGCGGCTTCACGAAGGACATGGCTATTGTTCAATCGAGCAACCAAACGAAAAACTTCCTCAAGGGTCTTGGGTGAGGTGGTATCGACCAGGTCCGCGAGGTGAGGAGGGAGGCAACATATGTATTTAGCAATGGCCTTTTCGGCCGTGTCAACTTGGCTTGGGCAAATCGCACCCATCTGCTTAAAACGGGCCGTGAGGCCAGCGTTGTCATTCCCCACCTGCTTGAGGTTCCAAAACTCATTTTCGAGTCGTTGGCGTTCGTGGGGAGGGCAGAATTGCTTTCCGTTTGCTTATTAAACTCGGTCCAAGGGAGGGCGTGAGCGACTTCGTTACCACGAGTGTTACACTCGAAGTCCACCAATCAAGAGCCCTTGATCAGAACACTCCCGTAGCGTTCATGGTACGCAAGTGGTCGGGACAACCACTTTGGATGAAAGTGACCTCAATGGCGTCGAACCATTGTAGTAACTTGGTGGCGTCCACTTTGATGGTGAAAGGTAAGGGATTGTAAGAGCAAAATTGCTTGTGGGTGAAGGTGGTTTTAGGGGGTCGACCTTGGAGTCGACGAAGGTGTGAGGTAATTCGGCATTGGGTGGAGGTTGGATCTTGCTGACGATTTCATGGATGACCTTGGCCATATGCTCGGCCATTTGTTCGGCCATGAACTTCATGCAATCCTTCTTTGACATGGAGTCGGATTAGGACGTCGACTTAGACTTTGAGTTCCTTTTACCCATGACACTTTGAGAGAAAGACATCTAAAGGATTTGACAATAAAAGATAGATTTAGGCTTTGATCGTAATGTGTTTTTATAAAGAAAAGAATTCGTTTTTGAGAATATAAGTATCATGTAACACGTATGAATTCACATAGATAGCATAAGCATATTGGCATTCAAAAGTATAAACACGTATGATTTGTGTAAGGAGTATAAATTTAGTTGGTTCACGAGAATTATTATTTTTTTGGTTACAAAAGGCGTGTGAATCGTGCATCGGGTCCGAAATGAACGAGATAGCAATTATTAAAACACATATAAATTGAGATAGCATAAAAGATAGGCTTAATAAAGCATTGGAGTGTTTCGGGTTGAGAAACATTGACTATTCCAAAGTGAATCGAGATCCTTTCAAATTAGAGAAACGTGCTTTGGCCTATAGGTAAAGTGCTCTCATCGAGAAGCGATTAACGGCACTTTACCCTTCCAGTTACTACACGTCTCTAACCGATCGAGAAATCGAAACTTTGGCGAGATTGAAAATCGAGGAATGGGATTAGTTAACAAGTTGCGGGTTTCACCCCTAACTTGACAACATCAGACCCCAAGCGTGGTTGGTACTTACCGAACGAGGAGCGAATTCCGACTCATTGGTAAGGGTCCACTAGAGTATGAAATTGAAATTCCAATCAGATGTGGATTTCACTCCTAACTTGATGGTGTAATTTCGTGTAAATTCGAATTACACGGATTGAGAGTGATCACCAAAGTGCGGGTTTCACCCCTGTTTTGGTGAGATCGTCTCGTTTATAGTTTGAGTGTCTTCAAGTGTGTAAGTTGTGTAAGTGTCTTAGGAAAAACACATATATATTAAGACAAAAGAAACAGAAAGAAGCAAATAGGAAGAATTAACATTTTAATCATGAAGCAAGAAGGTCAAGTTGGTCACTTAAACTACAAACTAGGTCGAACATGGCAATTCTACCTAATTCCCTATAGTTATGGCTCTGATACCAATCTGTCACACCCTAACCAACGGCGGAAGTATCAGAGTGAGACGAACTAGATTGCTCGAGACATCATAACACTATTTGTGACAATATTTAATTAAACAACTCATTTCATTTCAAAGCATCAAATTGTCAAATTACAACATAATCGAAATACAAAATAACAATAACAACATAAGTTCAACAAAACATAATAATCAACTTAGCATTCTACACGTGTTTCTAAGCCGATCCTACTAAGTTTCATCATACCAATTCATCAACCTGCAACATGTTAAAATGTATAGTTCAATAACAAAGTATTAGCGAGTACACAAGTTTGATATCATAGCATAAGTATTAAAAACCGTTTAAACAAATCCACATGAATAGCTAGCATACGAGATAAATGTAAACAAGGCATGTGAACTACAAGTCAATCCTCTATTGTACCGCATAATAGATTAAAACTTAACATTGACCACAAGAATACGGGCGGTGCGTTACTCCTATAGCGCTATACATGTTAAGGGAGGCTTGATCGAAGTTAATGACATTTAGATCACATAAGAATATACCATATAACAATTCAAGTATCACATAACTAAAGCATGTTTGATGGATTGTTTGTGTGATTTCATAGAATAAAAGTGTGATTTAGTGTAGTTTGATAAGTTAACATATTGCACCCAAAAAGTGTAAAACATAAAGAGGGTTCGAGTGTACTCACGGTTTTGCAAAGTAAATTCCGTGAAAGCGTTTAGGTTGTTTTTAGGGGGTGAACACCAAGTTATCCTACACAAGGAAACATAGGTGTGTGAGTATAAGATTGATGATGGGGTTTCATAGTTTTTGGAATTAAAGTATGCAAAAAGTATGTATAGTAAAAGTATTTATCTGGATGATAACGCTCGTTTTTGACACTATAAGCCCCGAAGGGTGTTTGTGTTTTTATTTGTCATGCCCAATAGAATCGTAACGATGGTTAGGTTTAAGATAAAATAAGCTAATATTAGGACAAAGAAACATATGGTCATCGTCAAAGGTTGGTTATATAAAGTATTTATATATATAGTTTACATATAAAATTACTAATTATCATAGAGTTCAGGTCATTCATAGATTTCATGTAAGTCATATAAGTCATGCATGGAGGTAGGAGGATAAGCGTCCTAAACCTCTTTCGTAAGATTCACCAATATACAAGATTGTCACAAGGAAAATCCGGTCAAGAATTATAGAAATCATCAAGTGAGGGGTGGATTGAAAAGTTGAATGCCAAGGCCTTCATGTAATCACACCTACACCAACACAAGATCGTAAGTTAGGATGGCTCAACACTTGTGGCTTTGAAACCCTATTAAAATCCACAAGTTTGGAGACATGTTATGCCTCTTGTTTGTGTATGAACAAGTCTAGCTAGATACTAACCATAAACTTGGTTAGAGGCATAAGTAGTATAGAGTTGTTATATTTAAAAACAAGTTTGAAAAAGTTTTATAAGTTTAACTTTCAAAACAGAAAGTTTGGCCCCAAAAATGGTGTTGTTCCACCTTGGTTTTCCATGGAAAATCTATGATAACATCTTAGGGCTTAGCAAAAAATGTTGAGGAAGATAACAGGATGAAAACATTGAAAATCTTGAAGTTTAAAAAGATAAAATTTGGGCAGAAAGTTTGCACACTTTTGGACCTCAAAATGGTGGGGTTTCACCTTAGTTTGCCCAAGCAAACTTGTGAGAAACTTACTAGAGGTTATCCAAGAGTGTTAGAAGGAAAAACAAGGCTAGAAGAAGTAGAGAAGTGAGTTGAAACTCACTTGCAACCTTCTATGTTTCAGCAGAGAATTTCTGAAGTTTAGAGGTTTATTTGAGGTGTTTGGAGGCTTCTAAAAGTGGGGAAGTGATACTGGAACACTTGTTTATATAGAGGGGGAGTAGGATTAAGATTAGGTTGCAATTAATGAAGTTAGGTGAGTCAAAACTTGATCAAAGGAGGGATAACACAAGATGGCAGCTTGCGGCCGCAAGCTGCCATGCTTTTTTGTTGTTATTTAATTTGTTTGCTTGTTACTTGATGTACATTTGATATATTTTAGATATGTTACTAAGGTGGTTGTTTAGAAGGTTTAAATCTAAGTTAGGGACCTTACATGATTTAAAAAAAGACTTGTTTATACATACGTGTCACACTAATAATTAACCAATTCGTATGATGCCGAAAGCTTGAATATTTGTATTGAAACCACTAATTGTCTTGGTTGACTTTGGTATTATGACTTATAAATGTTCAACAAGCGTTTACGAGTTGTTTAGAATTGATTTTATTAAGCCACAAAATAACGTATGATCATAAGTTTAAACACAAAATAAAGTTTGTGAATTTCGTATAATTGATCAATCTTGGTTACAATCAAAGCGTTAGATTGCAATAAACCGGAATTAGGAATATGATTACAAGGTTTGGACTTCCAAAAATAGAAACATGAAGCGATCTTACTAAAAACGGAAAGTTACAAATGTGAAGGGTTACACTATACATTCTAAAGCTTCCGTCTTTCTTCTTTACAAATAGAACTGGAGCTCCCCAAGGTGAGAAGCTTGGTCTAATAAAACCTTTGTCTAACAACTCTTGAAGTTGTGTGGACAACTCTTGCATTTCCGAAGGAGCTAATCAGTAAGGGGATTTCACTACAGGTGCAGCTCCTTGAGTCAAGTCTATGCGGAATTCGACTTGTCGTTGTTGTGGTATTCCTGGTAAGTCCTCTGGGAAGACTTCAGGGAATTCCTTCACAACAGGGCTTTCCTCAAGTTTTGGCTCCTTGGATTTCTTGTCAACAACGTGTGCTAAGAATGCTATACATCCTTTTCGCAAACACTTTTAGGCTTTCATACAAGAAATAACTCGCAATGGGTTTCACTCTTCTCGCCATGTATAAGAAGTGTGTCACTATTAGGAAGTGGAATGTGAATAATTTTGTCCCAATACACAACTTCAGCTTGGTTATTGGATAACCAATCCATACTGATTACAACATCAAAACTACCTAACTGGATGGGTAATAAATCGATGTTGAATTTTTGTCCACCTAACTCTAAAGAACATCCTTTAATAATCTCAAAGATTCAGTTATCTTTCCATTTGCTTGTTCGATAGTGAATGGAATATCTAATTTATTTGAATTTAGTTCAAATATATCTTTAAACTCCAAAGATATGAAACTAAAATATGCGCCAGTATCAAATAAAATAGATGCGAAATGATGATTGACAGGGAACGTAGCAGTGATCACATATGGATCCTGACGTGCCTCATGAGCTCCTATTACATAGGCTCGCCCGTGGCCTTTGTTCTCCTTTGGGCAATTTATTCTAAAGTGGCCCAGTTCACCGCAACCATAGCAACTTTGGTTCCTTCCTCGTTCATTTCCATTTCCATAACCTCTTTCTTTCTTACCTTCATTCCTGTTTCCTTTAATATTACTCCAGCAATTTTCGGTGCGATGTCCCAACTTCCCGCACTTATCACATTTGGTGGTTCGGCATCCACCATAATGATGATAATTCCACCTGTTGCACTTAGGTGCATTTCCTGAATAACCTCTCGGTTCTGTCTCTGCTGTCGCCACGAATGTTTTGTTCCTTTTTGCTGTGGGGGTTTCCTTCTTCTTATTACTAGGTCAGGAACCTTTCTTGAAGAGTGTAAACTCTTATTCCTGTGTGAGGTTGATTCCACATGTGTCTCCTTGGGCATCTCCGCACTCTTTCTCATAAACTTATTCATTCTTACCACTTCTTCGGTAAGGCTTACTGCAATCGTGATTGCCTCGGTGATGGTTGTTGGATGTGACGAAGTAACCATACTTCGGATTTCTAGAGCTAATCCCCAAATGTATCGTTCGATACGTTTGAATTCAGGGTTACCATATATAGAACGACTCGTGAGAGATCGTGAAATCGCTGAGTAGAGCCATAGATGTCGGATCCAACCATAGCTAGATTCCAAAACTCTGTTTCCAACTTGTGTAGTTCGGCCCTTGAACAATACTTCTCACGCATCATTTCCTTCAGTCTTTCCAAGTGATAGCGTATGCTGCTGCATCTCCTAATGTTTGTACTTGCAGATTCCACCATGATAAAGCTTTGTCAATGAACAATCCCGAAACATACAATACAGTCTGGTTAGGGGAACAGTTACTCATGCGGATTACGGAATCCATCTTTTCGGTCCATCGAACAAATGCTACAGCTCCGCCTGTGCCATCAAAGTTCAATGGTTTGCAATCTAAAAATTTCTTATATATGCATCTGAAATGTTGGTTCTCGAAATTGTCAGAAATATTTATTTTGCAAATAAAATATTAATGAAAATTTCTTCTAAGATTATGAGTAACCAACCATTTGTAGGATTTTTTGTTATTGGTGGGGCTTGAGCCCTGTCTTCATTTCTCAAATTGGTGCGATTTGCTTCATGTTGAACAATCGCATTTGCAATGTGTTTATTTAACAAAGGATCAAGCTCAGCTTGAGGGTAGGGGAGTTTGGAGTTGATGTATGCTCCTTCTTCTTGATGGCATGATTTTCATATGTAAAATCATATAGAAGAAATTAGACAAATATTTCAGATAAATATTGTCATTCATGGATCAAATAGAATACAATGTATCGTAACATAATATATATATATATATGTAAGGTTCATGTGAGAAAATTTAAAAGTGTGAGAAGGATAAGAAATATAATGGAGGTGACATGTGTCCCTTTTTATTTTGGTAGTTTAAGGGTATAGGTGTAATTTAACTAATAAAATCTAATTATGGAATGAATATATGCAACCGATTTTTGGCAGTTATTGTAGGTATTTTCAATTTGAAATAACACCCTAACTCGTAAAAACACCACAACATGTATATTGAAGGCATACATCTTATAAAGAACAGAAATATAACTCATAAAAACATCCTAACTCATAAAAACACCACAACATGTATATTGAAGGCATACATCTTATAAAGAACATAAATATAACAAAAATAACACCATAACTCATAAAAACACCACAGCAGTTATATTGAAGGCACACATCTTTTAAAGAACACTCTAACATTTAATATAACAGAATAACACCCTAATATAACACCAGTCAACACTTTAATCAGAATCAAAACAGAAATAACACCCTAAATATGTAAAAAGAGAAATAACTCTACATAAGTATATCAATATGGTACTCATATTAAAGATAAAAAACACTCGTTATTATGGTGTAATTTTTTTAAAAAAGAGTTACGTATAAAAAGTTATTGATATTTAAAAAAGAAGGGGGGAACTTTGCGTATGTATTAATGTTAGTTTCTTAATTTAAAAATATTAAATTTACCTTTATACCCTTAATCTAGAAAATTAGTTAGTTTAACATTATTTACAGAATTGCCTCTAGGATCTCAACCATTAGATTAAATATCTAATGGTTTAGATTCTTTCTTATCCTTCTCACACTTTTAAACTTTCTCACAATAACCTCACCATACAATATATATATATATATGTGTGTGTGTGTCAAATAAATCGAATTATCTCTCACGGGAGATATCTATACAAATATCATCATGACAAACATAATGAATAATCAACAATGCATGATAAAAGAAGGATAATCAACTTTCAATATATATATGTTATCAACTTGTTACATCATTTTTGCGAAGTACAGAAATATAATTTCGGAGTTTCATCACTCCGACATATAATACATAAACAAAAGTAGATATTTTCTTCGCATCGTTTCTTCAGAGTCCTAAAGTTGACTTATATATATCTTAAAAATCCTTCAATCTTCTACTATCCTGACACGGGTACTACCTCCAAAACCTAATTACATACCAAACTAAACTGACGGTGGGGGTGCAGATGCCCGGATTACACCGCAGAAGTACGCCATCTCCTCCTCGATGGCACTAATATGCCTCTCAAGTGATGAAGCGGTGGCATGGGATGATGTAAGTGATGGTACTAATGGGGATGGTGGTGGTGGAGGTGATGATATGGGTAGTGGTGGCTGGGGATGATGGAGCACTCTAAGATGCTCGAATAGAAGAAAGTTGAGCATTAAGCTCATGAATTTGTTGAAACAAAATACCGAGCTGTATCTAGGTGGATGTGAGTCTGTACTTAGTGGTGGTGAGTGGTAAATGGTTCTGTTGGTACGGATCGGATGGGCTCATGCCCAGAGATGGCTGGTCATGTGAAACAGTAAAGTAAGGTGAAGGGTATGTAATAGTACTATGCATATGTGGTGGGGAATGAGAAAGATCTCCAGCAGTGGGGATCGGAATAAAAGGAGGAATCTCAGTCATAGAATGACTGTATGGAACATGTGATGGCCCTGCAGTAAACGGTTCCTGATAAGAACTGAAAGTCAGTGTCACAGTAGTAGAAAAAGATCCAGCAAAAGGATAAAAGGGTACAGGATCAGCAGGCTGAGAAGTACTACCAAGAGTATAATGAGACGGTCCAACAAAAGGGTGATGTATCGGGTGATCAGTGTGGTGTGTGATATCTCCCAAAGAATCAGTGGTGGTGCAAACTCAGATAAATGATCGATGGAGAATGTGTCTGGTAAAACGGTATCAACATGCGTAGGTAAGATAACTGATGATGGTGGTAAAGCGGTATCGGGTGAAGGCATCGGTGATAGGGGAGAGGTGTGGAAGGTGCAGATGATGTAATGTCAATAACTGTGGCCTCTGGCTGGGCTACCTCTAACATGGCAATGTCAAAATCCTCACCAACGCCAAGGTCATCGTCAACATGCTCAACATGCATGACTGGAATGACATCATCCTCAACATCAACAATAGGAGGTACAGGGTGTCCGTCCTCATCGACAATATCATCAAACGGATCTACACATTAAGTGGTACAGACGTAGGCAACAACATGTTCACCCTCAGGGAGACCGAATATGACCATCTCATGAAAATGAGGTACAGCCAGTACATCATTCTCTAAAGGAATATCAGCATGATCAGGCTCAGGTAAGGAAAAAGGCTGGAAGTCGATGTTTATCCACTCATCGTCCAAAAGCTCGTCATCAGAGATGATGATGATAACAGGTGGGGCAGGATCATCTAGTGGTATGTAATCGGTGTTCGAGGCATATCCCGTACAATCAGTGTCGGATTCGGAAGACATGGTCCTGGCAAAATAATTCGTACAACTCATATATCTGAACAACTTATAATAGAATTTTGGGCAATTATATTTCAGATTCATTGTAAGTCATGTCATGTATCATTCTGATTCATCTTACTGTTATCGTCTAATCCTCAAAGACTATCTCGTATAATGTCCTTGCATTATTGTTTTGATTCATCGTTTAGTACTAGTGGACCTTAACGTGATGTCGTAGTCTCACGCAAATTTAATCCAAATACTACTAATAGTTAGCGGTAAGTGGGTATCGAACACAGGGAGTTTGTGGAATATGCGCTATCTAAAGTTTATACTAAATTGACAATTTATCTAAAATGCAAGAAAATGAATTCAAGATTTTTAGTGTTTTTGTTTTGAAATTAAACAAGTTGCAATTCAAATATTGGTTGTTAAAACAGATTAGAAGCAAGTAATCATCCTAAGTTTCCGGTTTCAATTATCATTTGTGTTTTAAATCCAACTAGAAAGAATCTCATAGACATGACTCATGTATGACTATTTGTTCGTGATGAAAGGGAACTAAGTACTCGGACTACAAAGATGCGAGATTGTTACCCGATGACCAATTAACCAATATCCAACCCTAAACCCTCTGGTGATATCTCGATTGTCAACAACACCAAGAACGTACGATTAAGCTAAGATCAAAACATCAATCAATAGCTTACAAACAAATATTCAAACACCATAATAAACTACAAACATTGCAAGTCTATTATTCTTAAAATTAAGGATAAAAACACAAATGTTTCAAGCAAACCTTCAACCGAGGATGATCACAATGAGTTTAGCCACTCATGGTCATCAAATGTCATGTTCATAAGAATCATAAACACCAAACTAATGTTAGAAATTGTTCTTGAACCAAATAGCACACTCAAAATCACCTCTAGTACTCTACAAAACGTCTCCAATGATTGATTTGCCAAAAGCCTCTTGAAACCGGTTTAAAGAGGGCGGTTACACTTTTCTCGCAGGTCACCACCGTAAGCTACGGTGCCCACCGTAGCTTACGGTGGTCAGAAATTTCCTTACGGCCCAAAGAGTCTGGCTTACGTGCATAGAAGATGTCAGACCTCATCGTAAGCTACGGTGCCACCTAGCTTACGGTAGTCAGCAGTTTTTCCATTTTTCTTTTCTTATCAACTCTCCATGTCTCCATCTTCTCTTGGCCAAGTGCTAGCTCCCATCAAAGCACGTTAAAATCGCTTGTTTATGCTCTTCGGTACCTGCAAATCTATACACACCATAGTTATCAAATCCTAATAATTAACCCAAATAAGTGCGGAACATTGATCATTTTAAAGCACTTGAGGGTTGTCCAATGGACCACCCGTCACATCCCCACACTTAACTGTTGCTTACCCCAAGCAACACATCAAAAACTTTTCCAGGCTTAAAAGTGATCGACGTGTACACCAAACACAAAGATGTCATCCAATTGTCAATTTTGCCATTATACCAAATGACACACCCCTCACAATAACTCTCCTCTCGGTGACAAAAAGGGACTAGCAAGATTGTGCTACATCACTCAATGCGAATGCATAATTGTGCGACAATAACTTGTGTAATAATCAAATCTCCACCTTCAAAATGCCTAACATGCTTACGAATCAAAAGGACTTTCGGATTGTAATGAGGCTATGTGTAAGGGTGAGAATTTGTGGGGTATATATGCATGTAGCTCATTGAATCAACCCGGTTTTATTATTACAAATAAACAAAAACAACCATTACTACTTGCACAACTTCACTATCTTTTTCCTTTTTTTTCTCTTTTCATATTTTTTTCTTTTTTTTAACTACAAACATTGAACAAAGAACACATACACATCAACATCAACACTACATACTAAGCTCCTAAATAGGGTCTATCAATAGGTAGAAATTTTGTAGGACATAGGCTTGGGTTACAAATGAATGGTATAAAGCTCAATTTTTGCTACTAATGACCAAACCCCTGTCTCTCTCACTACCAAGCTCATATATTTATCTTATGAGGTCCAACCCCCCAAACTCACACTCTCACACATCCAGACGAGGCTACCTAAATGCCCTTATCATCTTCACAAGCATGTTACACTTAGGTTTCGACAAGCATATATTACCCAAGTTCTATTAACACAAAACACACACTGCCACTCAAACCAAAGAATTAATTTCTAGTAAGCATCCATGTGGCCCAAAAACTCACCATGAAATGATAAAAAGGGATATCGATGTGTCATGTGGAATAGGGTTAAATTTCAAATTTGACAATTGTTTTACTTGGTTTAAAAATTTTCAAAATCTCAAAAATTTCCCCCATCCCCACACTTGCGATACATTGACCCCAATGTATGGTTTTGAAGGAAACGATCACTAAAGCTACCTCAACCTCATTTTCAGCTCAACTCTCAAATCCCAAATTTCTTTTTGTTTTTTATAAACACAAATAAACACAATACTACCACAACCCATAACATGAATATCAACCACAATACACCACCCTTCTACCCAACCATCAACAAAAACAAGCTAATGTTTACAAAATATACAAAGGAAGAACACCACCTGACTAGTAGTAGCGCGTCTGAGGAGGTCCAAAGATAGAGGTCATCATCTCTGAAAACTCTTCGAATGCAGATGCTCCGCTTCCACTACCACTTCCACCTTCATCATGAATGGCTAACAACCTGATCATGTGTCTGTACTGATGCGGCTTGTTACGCTCTAACCGAAATAAACGCATCCCATGGATTCTTTGATATCTCACCGAGGATGTTGCCAAATATCCCCACACTTGAATCATTGCATCCGTTAGGGATGAAGCGTATAAATCTGCTACAACACAAAAACACACCAAACAAACCAACCAAAGTACACGACTCTACATCCTCGGCTGCCTCCCGAGAGCGCTAAGTTTTAGGTCTTCAGCCAGACCGTACCTGACATACTCAAGGTGGTTCAAATGAACCCTTTGCTTTCCCATTTCTCTCCATATTCCATCCAATTTCTTGGAAAGTTTGCAGTTTCACACCAATTGGGGTCAAATTCAGCCTCATCACCCCATCTAATCCCACCATCGGGTGGTTTTCCTTCGCCCGCTCTCCTGCTCACACTAGCCTTCTTCCTTGTCTGATTTTCACCGTTCTTCAACTCAAACCTATACAACTCAACAGGACTTGCAATTGACCTGACTGTGCTAACACTTTAAACATGTTCGTTAGTAGCAACTATGTGACTCAAGTCATTATCAAGATCGTAATAAATGGATTTTAAAAACACATTAAAGTACAACTTAAGATTCTCGTAACTCATGGTGACCATTCCATTTCTACAATCAATTTGAGTGTTTGCCGTATACAAGAATGGACGACCCAACACTACCTGCGGCTGCTTGTAAGTCTTCGACGATGCGTAGTGGATCACCATAAAACCCATAGAGTAGTAAAATTCGCCCAATTGTATCACTACATCTTTTACAACCCCTCGGGGTTGCTTCCAACTCCCATCCGCGAACACCACCATGCTATTAATCTCTCATAACAGACCAAAGTCGTACTGGTCGTACAGGCTACCCGGGAGAACGTTCATCCCAGCTCGGTAATCCAACAATGCTTTGTGTATCTTGAACTTCCCAACTCGAACCGGGATAACTGGTTCCCCTGCATCACTTCCACCTCTCTCGACACTTGTTTCATTCACACCTGCAATCACATGAACAATAGAAGTAATTAAACATCTATCATTTTTAGGAACGAAACTTACCCCGCTGATGGGTATGTTCTTTGTGTTCTTCGGGTTAATTTACGTATCACTGGAAAGCTTCCCATTCTGTTGCTTCAATGTTGCTACCTCACTAGCCAGCTGCCCCATCTGTGTGGTCAGTGATTGGATGGCTTTGTCCCGAATCTCATCCTTTTGTGCCCAAGCGTCATCCAATTGATTCATCCTTTGCATATCTTGTTGCATCATCTGGATTATATCCATAACTTCATTCCCACTTGATGAAGTTTGACCCGTGGTACCACTTTGGCCATCCGGTTATTGAAATTGTCCTTGGTAGCCTTGACTATTTCCACCTTTAAAATTACCTTGATTGTGTTGCTGGTGTGGAACGAAATTTCTTTGAGCTCCTTGGAAATTTGGATTGGCTTGATTCGCCAGGTTCCCATAGCGAAAATTGGGATGATTCCTTAACCCGGGGTGGTATGTGTTCGAGTTCATATTAAAATTGCGACCACCCCCTTGAATAGCATTCACCTCTTCTACTTGACCTTCACCCACACCCACCAAACACACATCCGCAGCATGCCCCAATTCATTACAATTTGTACAAACGTCATATACCTGATTAGTTGCTTGTACCCTCCATCATCTACCGCATAAACTTGAGGTCTTGTAATGGCGCGCCTTGCCCTTCTTGAAGATTGCGCTTTTCTTTTAGACGTGACCGCCATTTGCTCCAAAAATGCCCAATCATCTTGCTCAAAGTTTGTACCAAACGTACAACTAGTAATCGACATTAAATCACGAGCATCTTCCGAACTCAACCCCTCATGAAAAGCATTCAATAACTCCCAAAGTGCAATGCCATGATAAGGACAATTTTTCAACATCATGTTAAACCTCTCAAATGCTTCATGAAACATCTCACCCGGTTGTTGTTGAAGACTTCTCAAGCTCCGCCTATCCTCATTAGTCTTTTGAGTCGTGAAAAACTCTTCCAAGAACCTTTGTTGCATGTCGGCCCATGTGTATATTGATGCGGAAGGTAAAGTATGGAACCATCTTTTTTCCTTGTCTTCCAAAGAGAATTGGAAGAGTACCAACTTAACATCATCTGAAGAAAAACCTTGCCCTCCAATAGTGTGCAAATAGAATCACATGTCTCCAAACGGAAGTACGGTTCCTCCGTTGATAGCCTTTTGTACTTCGGCAAACTTTGAAGTGCGGTTGTTCTAACCTCAAATGTCCTTCCATCCAGGTGATGAGGTATCACCACCGGAGAAGGGTTATTAGTGATAGCGGGCCTAAAATGCGCATTCAATCCCCCTCACCACCTCTCGGTGATGTCTTCTCAGAGCACCCGATGGTACTCTTGGTCGACCCGCTTGACCTTGCCTTAGCCCTTGAGGTGCAAACTATTATTGATATTGAGGTTGTTGCATTTGTGGTTGTTGCGTTGGCCTTTGAAATGGAGGTTGTTGATGTTGAAATTGAACTTGTTGTAAAGACATTGGCAGCTGAAACTGTGGCCCTTGTGGACGAATCTGTTGTACCACCGTGGGTTGCCTTACCACTTCTTGAACTTGTTCCACTTGTTGTCTTTGCTGGTAAACCGTTCCTCCTTGAGGTCCCAAATTACCTCTATCTCCTCCATGATAGTAACCCTCTTCTTCGTATCCTCCAAATTCTTCCTTATACCGATCATCAAACCCATCTCCTCCTACACCCGAAGATTGCACAAATTGAGAAGATGGATATTGAAAACCCGGTTGGTTTTGTGGTTGAAATGTAGAGGAGGTAAACTGAGAAGATGGATATTGAAAACCCAGTTGCTTTTGTGGTTGAAATGTAGAGGATGGTATGAACAATGGTTGAACTTGGTGGAAATTAACATGGTAATGGATGTTGGGTAGAAGATGATTAACCGGAAGTCGGGAAAAAGGATGATGTGGTGCTGTAATTAGGAACGGGTCCAGTTTGGGTAATTGTAGATGATGTGGTGTTGGTTGGGTTGACTTCATGTGTTGAAGTAGGATGGGTGGTAGGAATTGGTGGAGGTGTGGATGGTGATGTTTGACTTGTAGTGGAAGGTAATGGATCCATGGTGTTAACGTTGAATTGGTGTTGTAGGTGTTGTTGGTGAACCACTGATTTCATTTTCTCGTAACAAAACTCTGTTTCTTCAAAAAGTTTGTTCGATCTCCGGATCAAATGCCAATGGTGATAGCTTGTGGAGCCTCTAGTATGCATGCACCAGTAAATACCTGCACACTAACACAACTAGCATAACCCAGAAAATAACAAACTAAACTATATCAAAGATAACACACGTCGCGCACTACTCCCCGGCAACGGTGCCAAAATTTGACGTGAGTTTAATCCAAATACTACTAATAGTTAGCGGTAAGTAGGTATCGAACACAATGAGTTTGTGGAATATGCGCTATCTAAAGTTTATACTAAATTGACTAATTTATCTAAGATGCAAGAAAATGAATTCAAGATTTTTAGTGTTTTGGTTTTAAAACTAAACAAGTTGCAATTCAAATATTGGTTGTTAAAACATATTAGAAGCAAGTAATCATCCTAAGTTTCTGGTTTCAATTAACATTTGTGTTTTAAATCCAACTAGAAAAAATCACATAGACATGACTCATGTATGACTATTTGTTCGTGATGAAAGGGAACTAAGTACTCGGACTACAAAGATGCAGGTTGTTACCCGATGACCAATTAACCAATATCCAACCTTAAACCCTCCCGTGATATCTCGATTGTCAACGACACCAAGAACGTACGATTAAGGCTAAGATCAAAACATCAATCAATAGCTTACAAACAAATATTCAAACACCATAATAAACTACAAAAATTGCAAGTCTATTATTCTAGAAATTAAGGATAAAAACACAAATGTTTCAAGCAAACCTTCAACCTAGGATGATCACAATGAGTTTAGCCAATCATGGTCTTGCAAATCATCACACATCAAATGTCATGTTCATATGAATCATAAACACCAAACTAATGTTAGAAATTGTTCTTGAACCAAATAGCACACTCAAAATCACCTCTAGAACTCTGCAAAAACGTCTCCAATGATTGATATGCCAAAAGTCTCTTGAAAACCGGTTTAAAGAGGGCAGTTACACTTTTCTCACAGGTCACCACCGTAAGCTACGGTGCCAACCGTAGCTTACGGTGGTTAGAAATTTCCTTACGGCCCAAAGAGTCTGGCTTACGGTGCATAGAAGATGTCAGACCTCACCATAAGCTACGGTGCCACCGTAGCTTACGGTGGTCAACAGTTCCATTTTTCTTTTCTTATCAACTCTCCATGTCTCCATCTTCTCTTGGCCAAGTGCAAGCTCCCATCAAAGCACGTTAAAATCACTTGTTTATGCTCTTCGGTACTTGCAAATCCATACACACCATAGTTATCAAATCTTAATAATTAACCCAAATAAGTGCGGAATATTGATCGTTTTAAAGCACTTGAGGGTTGTCCAATGGACCACCCTCAGACCTTCGTATACATGACGTGTGGAAAACTCTTGTTACAATTTCGCAAACAATTTATGACTTTTATAAAAAGACCATTTTGAAATTGTAGACCAGACTCAAAAGAATCTTTGTTCACTACAATTGAAGCTCTGATACCAGGTCTATCTCACCTCGATTTTTTATGTAACGGAAGCGTGCGCGATGAGTGGCCAGAGCGGCATTCGATGCATTCTACCAAGTAAATGATATTTGTAATACATTACAAAATATTCATCCATATTTTTTTATTTAACCAAAATTCACATACCAACTTTTGTGTTTAAAACATACCACAAGTTTAACAACACTACATAAATTTAAACATAAGTTTATAAAACATAACAACAAAAGTCTGGATAAATATAACGTCTTGACTTCACAACATACGAACAAGATTTTCCCCGAAGGCCATCCACTAGTTTCCTGTAATACATGTTAATTTTAAAAACAATGTCAACAAAAGCTCGTGAATTTAAGTTATAAATTTTCATATCAAATGAATCTTCAAAAACATTTGAAATAATAGTTTAATATAGCATAATGAAACTTGTAAGATCATTAGTGTGTTGCAAGGACACTAATCTATATGACGAATAAGGTGGTAACCAATCCTTGACGATTTAATTGTGTATGAGACACTTGTTTTAGATACAAAAGCACTCTAATACGATCTGTTATTATTGCCGTAATAGAGTAGGGCTCGCCCAAACCCAATAGATCTATCCCCTTGTTCCTCGGTACTTGTTATTCATTAATGGTCCCAATGCTTGAGCCTTATTCACATGTGATCTAAATAGTTCCATTTTCCCAGCTATATTAACTGTAACATGTATACATCCCCGCTTGTTTAAAAACCATAAAAACGTTAAAACAAAAGGGGAAACATGAACTCACAGATTTGCGTTCCGTGCAAATCACTATTCGATTTCTGATACTCCGTTCGTTTCTCGACCTACAAGTGTTCTAATCTATTAGACACTTAGGCTTTCGTTCGTTTTCGTACAAGTATTTTATCTTGAATTTCATACTTGTAGTTGTTGGTTTTTCTTTGTTGATATATATATATATATATATATATATATATATATATAATATATATATATATATATATATCATATATATATATTAGATTGATTACATGTAAATGGGCCTAGCCCAATTTGCTTACTATATGTGGGCCTTGCTTAATTCGTTTCATGTACGTGGGCCTAGCCCAACCTAATTTTTTTAAAGTGAGTTAAGCTCAATTGGCTTGTAAAAGTGGGTCTAGCCCAATTTAAAATGAAAGATTGGGTCTAGCCCGATATAGTTTATAAAAATTGATTAGCCCAAGTTTAGTTTTATAAAAGTGGGGTTTAGTCCAAAGTTAGTTTTTATAGAAATGGATTGGCCCAATTTATTTCTTTATAAAAGTGGGTTTGGCTCAAAGTTAACTTTTATATAAGTGAGTTTAGCCCATGTAAATTTTTATAAAAGTGGGCTTAGCCTAATAGTTTGATTTTCTTTATACAAGTGGGCCTAGCCCAAACTAATTTATACAAATGGGCTAGTCTATATATATTATAAAAATTGGTTTAGCCCAGTATAATTTTTATAAAAATGGGCTTAGTCTAATAATTGTTTAGATGGGCTTAATCCAAGTTTTTAAAATATTTACTAGTAAATGTAGTAACTTATAAAGTTTATTTGTTAAAACTACTAGTTATAAGATGATTTTTATAAATCCTAGTAAATATAAAGTGTAACGGTTGATTGGTTCGTTTTGACCGTTATGTTCGCGACGACTATTTTATTCGTTTCGTATTTGTCGTTTGTTTCTTTATACCATATACTTTATTTTGTCCGAATTGTTCAAGTTGTCCGAATTATCCTATATATATATTATTTTGTCAAAAGTTGAACACTTATACATATTTTTGTATTTGATTCAACATGATCAAAATATATAGTTTTTATACAAAAATACATATACACATATTAGGTGATTTCAAAATATATATATTTCTATCAAATATATATATTATATATATATATATATATATATATATATATATATTATATCTCCATTTTACTTTCAGTAAACATAAGTAATTATATTTTTACTTTTTCATCCAAACCTTTATTTAAACATGATTAAAGTTATCACAAAAGTTTGGTTTAATCACATCTTAAACAAGATGAATTTTTATAAAAATTTTGCCATAGTTTCCTTTAAAATATAAGTTTTCCATGTTTTTATAAACATGTTTTAAATCATTTTTCTAACTCAAATCATCATCAATCACAAATATTATATGAATGTATTAGCAAAATGTCATGAACTTGTTATAGTTTTAATCTTTCTTAAAATGGAAACTTTATAATCACTTTTAAACAAAATTTTTAAATCATAATTTTTATTTAGTAATCTATAACTTGTATGATCATCTTTAAAATATGATATCATGTTCATGACAATTTTTGTTAATGAATCTTGCTAATCTAAACATGCATGTGTTTAGATCATCTTTTTATTCATAAATTTGCTAGATTCAAGTTTACTAGTTTATAATAAATTCAAGATCATCCAAAATCATTAATAAAACCACAAATTATATTAGTGATTATAGTTTTATTAGTGTTTTTCAAGTGGATTTTTAAATATCTTTTAAGATAATCTTGTGCATTTTCATGAAATATAAAGTATAAGATCAGGTTAAGGATCTTACTACTAGCACAAGGCTAGGGATGATCTAAAAGATGAAGAAAAAGTGTTGATAAAGAGTTCCAAGCTTCAAAGTGCGCCTCCTAATCTTTGCAAATACTTAGATCATCCTTGGATCTTCATGCAAGCTTGAATTCTTTGTGTTTGGATTTTAAAAAAAATTGAAGATGAAGATGGTAGTGTTGGCCGATTTTTAGGAGAAAAATGGAAGAAGAATGTGTTGTGTGTTTGTGTTTCGAAGTGAAAGAACGAAAGAAAATGATTATAATTTGGTTTTGGTGATGTGTTTTAATTCTTATAACACATTATACACTAAACATGCTTAATATTTTGCCAACACAACATTAGTGATTAAGTGGCTTGGGGTTTTTCACCCATCTAGCCGTGAGGTGTTGGGGGGGGGGGGGTTGTTTGATTATTTTTTTTATAAATAATGTGTAATTTTTATAAACTTTTATAAACTTTAACATTTTTATATATAACTTTTATAATAAACTAATACCCCAACACTTAGAAGTCATGTTATAATATGTCTAAAAAGCTTACTAGTCTTATTGTTTCGTTGTTCGGTTGATAAATTTGGTTCGTGTTTTGTACCGGGTAAAAGACTAATGTATTGTGTTACTTATACAATTTTATTTACACAATAGTTCTAGGACAATGTTATTGTCCTGTTTATTAATTTAGCTCTTCAGACTAATAAATTTGTTATTTTCAGTTCAATTCATCTACCGGCTTGGTTGTCAGGTTTTACTTAACAAAATGTGTAGCTTTAAATAGTAAGATTTATATATGGGTTTTTATACTATTCTAACACCCGTTATTATTCTTTAGTTAAAAATATTTATTTTTGGATTTTCGGACATTTGTTGTTTTGTGCTGCGGAATGCTGTATTTTTCTGCAAAATGCTGTATTTTGCTGTAGACTTGGACAATTTGGTATTTTAAATAAAATTTTTATGGTATAACAATACATACATACCTTATGTCTTAATTCTGTAATATCAGACTGTACCGTAACCAGTACTGATATTTATTTCGTGTTCGCGTCTAAGTCATCCGTCTAGGATATGGTTTTATATGTTCATGATTATGACGAATTTATTATCATACCAAGCTATGATTTGCTTAAATTCCTAGACTTTTAAGACTTAAAATTTATAATTTAAATCAAATTGTGTGGTAAATAAATAATGTAATAGTTGTTCAAGTTGTACAAAATTACCGAAATTTTGCCAAATATCAAATCTTCTACCACTAAGTCAGAAGTGAGGGGATCTCAGATCTTATTTGGCTCTCAAAGTTTTAATAAAAATTCTTTTATAGCACTCAAATTGGTCAATTTTATTTGTATTTGTAAATTAAAGCTGCTTTATGTCAACACAATCTCGAGAATTATATCATATCCATTTTCGGTGCAAGATATGTAGTTGATTTCCCGTCGTTTGAACACATTATCGTTTCTTTTTAATTTTGTCTAGTGTTGAAACGACCGTTCCATTGCATGACCAGGGCGTCAACCATGGACTTGATGTATAGTTTTTTGATCAGAAATCCAATCGTTCTTCCATGAAACGAGCATGACATCAACCGTGATGCTTTTGTGATGTCTTGATCTTTTACTTTTAGTTATTTTAGCATATTGGAGGCATATTGTATGAAAATATAGATATCCTAAGGTAACATTTGAGCTATAGTTTAGATGTTTAACATAATCAAAATAAATTATGTTCATGTCAAGAATCATGGATGCACACAGGAATTCAAAAATAACGACAAAACAGCAATGAAAAATATTGTTAGAAGATTATTCCCAAACCAAAAATTACCACCAAACCCTAAAAAGAACTCTACCGAATTGATTACTTCTTTTAATAGTATAGATGTTCAACTAATCGAGTTGATTAGTTGATACGATTGATCATAAGCGATTACAGAAGATAAAGAGTAAACAAATCAGATGTACATTAGAACAAGAGAACAATCTGGAAACCCTATGTTCCCGAGTTTAATAAAGAAAACAAAAGAAAAGAAAATGAGTCAAGTAGAAAAGGAAAATAAGTGGAAAGAAAAGATTTAAATAAATATCATAAACCTGAGTTCGAGAGAAATGAAAAGAAAACTATAGATTTTTCTCCTTCCAAATCTCTTCAATTTGAAAGGATTTAAAAAGGAAAAGTACTTAAGTTTCCCTTTCATTTTTTTCATTTCCTCCCTTAAAAAAACTCTGTAGCACAACTTATTTTTAAAATCCTTTATTTTCTTTCATTAAATGAAACTCGGCACTGTTACGCATCTGATGAATATATAACTAAATCATTTGAAGAAGATCTTCTAACGAAGCAAATAAGATCAAAACCGGAATGATATGATGCGTACAATCCTCTCCTCAACCCCTAGCTTAATAGGGATCTTATACAACAACACACTTTAGACTTCAGCCCTTTGGCTTTCCAAGACTTGCATAATCAGCCCCTTGCCTATCTACAACTAAACCTCAATAGTATATAATCGTAGTGTTTTATAAACAACTGAATTAAAGAATATAAAATAGGCACTTAGCTTTCTTTTAACAGTTCGGCATAAATGCACCAACAATATATCATGAAATCACGCAATTTATTATGATTTGGGTAAACTACTCCAGCCATCTATCATGCTTCTTTCTTATCACACAAAGTGTTTTTGTCGAAAATCTACAGGGTTCATTGATTTTCTATATTAGAAGTTACATCCAAAAAATTGTTTTGTTGCTTGATCCCTGCTGTCAATGCATATATAGGTCCACTCCTGCTCATACTCGTATTCATAAGCGTATGTTCGTCGTATTGCTACATATTAAAGCTTGTTTTAAGTTTATAAACTCGATAAGGACTAGACTCAACAACTCAGCTTTAATCGAGATTGAGCTAAAAGTTTACTCACAGGTTGTGGTTTCAAACTCTTTGCAACTAGTTTCCAATTCCCTCTTCATGGTTTTTTTCTTAGCCACATATTTTTGGTTATAAAATCATTTATTGGTTTCATTTTTGTATTTTCTTACTTACATAAATGCATTAGGGTGTTCAATTAATGCATTAATAAGCTCTAAATTATTATTTGCCACCTGGTCATGGGCTCTTCATCTTCTTCATTTTTACATCTTAATCTCCATGAAGGACCTTTTCCAAGCAAAAATAGTAAATGCTACATGCCATTCTTTTGACTTTTGTTAGTTTATATATAAAGCTAGAGAGAGAATACACTCACTTATTTTTTTTTACCTCTTTGAATGCCTATCTTGGGTCAGCATTTGAATCACCACCACGGTCAATCTGTCTATATATAGTGTAGAAAGCTGTATACACCTATCCAAAAACCCTTGTTCAACCTAGGTTGAAAGAAAGAAATAAAGAAAGAAAGAAAAAGAAAGAAAGAAAGAAAATCACATATCTGATCAACAAAAAGTTGAGTAATCTGTTCAACAATCTTTAGAAAGGAAGATTACGATATGGGAAAACCACCTTGTTGTGACAAAGTAGGAGTTAAGAAAGGTCCATGGACTCCAGATGAAGATATAATCATTGTATCTTACATTCAAGAACATGGTCCTTGTAATTGGAGATCTGTTCCAACCAATACTGGTATATATGTTATTCTTATTTTTACTTCTTAGATTTCTTTGCATCTGGTGTTTCTTTTTTTTTCTTTTTTTCTTTTCTTCTTTTTAGTTTTTTTTAATAAAGATTTTTGTTTAGATGTGGGTTTGTTAGAGGTAATAAATTAAGGTATTTATTGTATCCTGCAACTTTCTTTTTCAATGAAATGTTTGACTTGGTTTTTCTAACTTCAAATCTTTGTTCAGGTCTGTTAAGATGTAGTAAGAGTTGCAGACTCCGATGGACAAACTATCTCCGGCCAGGTATCAAACGCGGTAACTTCACCGATCAAGAAGAGAAGATGATCATCCATCTACAAGCCCTTCTCGGCAATAGGTAAAAACAAGCGTAGACAGTAAAATTCCACTCAAAAATACTTTTTGTAGGGTTTCGTGAAGGTCGGACAAACCTTGCCTTGATCTCATGGGATAGAGAGGCTGCTCCCACTAAGAGCCCTGCCGCTCCAAAACATTCTTTTCTTTTTCTTGGCAACATACACCAAGTTCAAGTTTAGATCTGTAGAGAAAACTAATGATTATGATGTTAAAGATCAAATCTTTATATGTTCTTGATGTGGGGTTTTGGTTAAATTTTTTAGATGGGCAGCAATAGCTTCTTATCTACCACAAAGAACAGATAACGGATATCATGAATTACTGGAACACCCATCTTAAAAGAAGCTTGGCAAGATCCAAAAAAGCTCATCTGAGGAAGAAAATCATCATTGTTCAAAGAGGTTGAACTCATCATTACCCTCAGAAAATGCATATCTAGAGGTAAATGGGAGAGAAGGCTCCAAACTGATATCCACATGGCCAAACAAGCTCTTTGTTAAGCTTTATCTCTTGACAATAAGTCCGTCAATATGCCTGAATCATCCTCATCCACAAACTTTAATTCCCGAATATTCCACCAACAATCTATGCTACCACCACCTCGTATTAATCACACTACAAGTACTTATACATCCAGTGCCGAAAACATTGCCCGGTTGCTGCCAAACTGGATAAAGAAGCCTCAAAAACCTTCACATAAACCTACAAACTCTTTTAAGGAACAGTTTCCAAGTCCTTCAAGTGAAGGCCTTGAACATTCACTGATGTATGGGTTCAACAACTCAAACTACAGCAGTAATTCTGAGGTTTCTCAATCCGTTTCGACTGAAACTACAAGTTTATTCCATGATGATAGCAAACGGAAAATCGAAAGTGTTCAATTACCACCTATTGGCTATCTAGAGAAATGGCTTTTGGATGATGCTACTGGTCAAGAACCTAAGGATATCTTGATGAACCTTTCTTTAGAAGGAACCGATGGCTTGTTTTAACTCTTTGTTCATGTCCTGCTAGTACTTCACTGAATTTTTTTGTGGATGCAGGTTACACAGTAAGGAAGAATGGTACTTTTAGGTGTTTTTTGAAATTGCTTGTACTTCTAGGCAGTTCACTGCCCCTATAAGCGATCTCGGCAAGTTCAATTGGGTGGCACATAGAGTTTTTCAGCAAAATTTAACAAACGTTATGGAGTTGGCTTGCCATCCAAACAAACATGTCAGAGTTCGCTTGTAGGGGTAGCAAGTTTCCTAGAAATGCAATTAAAAAAAAACTAATTATACAGTTCAAAAAAACACCTAAAAGTACCAGTCTTGTTCCTAAACCGCCTACTAATACAAAAAAAACCTGTAATTACTAAATAATACGCAAGTGCCCATCGAATCTCGGTCTCTATCAATGTTAAACAAGTTTCAACCGCTTGAAGAAGCCTATTCGTTTGTGTATTTTCTCTTTATTTTCTAGAAAATGTGTTGAGAAGAAGTGTAAATTCTAGTTCTAAGTGGTAGAGTTTATCTAGAACTGTACTGCAGTCTCATAGTCCTAAATATCCTCATCTTTTTCTTAGAACAAATATTTGTAATCTAAGCTTCATTACATTGCCCATATCTAAGACAATGATGAATGAGAATTAGGTTTTCAAGTTCCACTTGTTTTTTTGAATTAAGTTGCTTTATTTTCTTTAAGTTTATATTATGTGTGAAAAAATATGAAAGGGACAAAGGGTACGCCTTTAGACTCGTAAATGAACTGAACGAACACGAACGGAGCATGTTCATGTTCTTTGCTTTAATTTTAACCGAACAAACGACTGGAATGAACGGCTTTTTCTTGTTCGTTTAGAAAACGAACGTGTGCGTATTGGTAAATGTACATTTGTTAATAGTTAAAGTATAAACGAATGGTTCATAAAAGTAAACTAATGAACATAACTGAACATACATAACTAAGCTATTAACACCATTTAAAAGTAAATATGAATAACAATGTCTTGAGAAAAAAAAAATTAAGATAACTAGACAAAATTGTAATGGTTGAAATTTTAATTTCATAAAACTACACTAAAATTGTAAGGGCATCCACCAAAGTTTGGTGGAACATTCCAAACAACGTCACCTTATCTTTTTCCGAAACTCCAAAGACTAGAGGGCATCCACCAAAGCTTGGTGGAACATTCCAAACAACGTCACCTCATCTTTTTCCTAAATTCCTAAGACTAGAGGGCATCCACCGAAAACCACCAAAACCCAAAATGAGATGCGTAAACACACACCGGTATATGTGTGTTTTTGTGTGAATGGCTCTCACCAAATCAAGGAAGAGATCGGGAAAGCCATCCCGATTTTGGTGACTTTTGTCGGGGCTGTTTCAGGCACGACGATGTTCCCGATCGGTGCCACCACCTCGATTCCCTCATGGACACCATGTCGTGCAAGTTGCAACCTAATGGGCCTAACAAATTTAAATGAATATCTATATTATACTATTGGGGAAGGTTCATTTGAAAAGAAATTTAATGTGAGAAGAAAAAGGAGAAAGGGCATAATGGTAAAACATTAAATAGTTTATACCTCCTCTCATTAATCATGTTATTTCTCAATAATAAAGAAAAAATATTTTATCTTGCACATTTCAGAATTTATCCTACATATGTCTTACATTTACCGGAATTTACCCACACATATATAAATTTACCCTACACATTTCAAAATTTATCCTACACATACTAAAATTTATCCTACATATGTCGAAAATTGTCCTACACCATAAATTATTTTATCTTGAAAAAGTATATGAAAAAATGGTTACAAGTTTAATTAATTAGCTAATTAATGACAATTATAGATTTATCTATATGCATTTTTTCATAGTATTAAATACACACATTAAATGAAATAAATGGAGAATTTTTCTATTGGTTAAAAGTTATTCTTTTTATTCTTACAAAATTTTTCTTCTCATTTAAACTCTCCACTTATACTATAATGCATAAGTAATTTTACATAAGTTTAGGACTTTAAGAAATTACAAGTATTAAAAAACAATGTACAATTATTTAGATCCTTCAAATCCCCAAATCGTTAGATTTTTCTTTTTTTTTCCCTTATGCATTTTGCCCATCCCGGATGAGAAAGCAGCTTTGGAAAGCAGCTTTGGATATAAGAAATGACTATAAAAAGACTGCTTGCTTTACTAAAGAATTCACGTTTCATTGTTTCATGTCCCACATCAACTTAGAAACAAAAGTGGACAGGCCACTTTCTCTACGAAGGAAATGTAAATTATTTCAAGAATTAATAAATAGTGTAACTTACATAATTAACTCTTTAGCCAAGTAGAGTTTTACTTTTAGTTTGTACATTGAGTCCTTAGTAAGTTATTTCAAGAATTAATAAATAGTGTAACTTACATAATTAACTCTTTAGCCAAGTAGAGTTTTACTTTTAGTTTGTACATTTAGTCCTTATGATAATATAATTGTAAAGTCGAGTCAAAATTGAATCAAGTGAGCTAACTCGACTTTACGATTACAACTCAATTTTGATTTCGAGGTGACCTCAACCAGTTCGGTATGAAATTTGAGTTTAACTCGAGGTTGCTTTGGCTCACCTCGTTAACATCCTTTAAGTATTGTGTTCTCTGCTGCATCGCTTGGACACCTCTCTATATGTTAGAGTAGGTTTAACTTTCTAGATATAATTTAGATTTAGATTTTATTTCAGAAATAATAAATAAAATAAATAATTCTAGAAGTTTAAATCAATAATTTTATAACTTAATATTGTTTTTAGTTTTCACTAACACATAACTTAATTGGAATACTGATATGGTAAATGAGTATGTTATTAAAATCTTTTAAATGAAATACAAAGTAATTACATGTTGTGAGAATTCGTAAAACGAAATATGTAGTTAACGAGGACAACACCAATGCTCACCGAATGTCCGCAACAACACACCAGAAATTCCCACTAACAAAATTACTATAAAATATGTCACCAGATGATTGATAAGCTATCAAAGAACAAGTATCGCGTTGCAAAATACTGTCGCCACAACATTGCGTGAGGTTCTTGCTAGTGTTAACTAACGTAAACGAAAAAACTTAAACAAACAAATAAATAATTGAGCATCAACGAACGTAAACAAGAGTTTATGAACATTAATGAACGAAAGGAGACGCACTCATCTTCATTCCTTTAAAACAAACAAAAAAGTATTGATCACACTATGTCCCCCTGTATTAATTTACAAGTTTACTTTGTGAGTTACTTTTACTTTTATGTTTTTAATAAGTTGGTGATGCTCAATCTTGCTTAATATACAAGTGAAGAAGCACACTTAGATTCTTGAGGGTTGGTGCCTCTGTGGGTTTGAAATTTGTTTGTGGCAGTGCACATTGACCGACTGACCGATTGTGAATCCGGAATCACATTGTATTTGACTATTCATTGGTTTCAGAAGGGGTTATACCATAAATGTTTCTTACATGTATATTATTTATTTATTATTTATTTATTTATTTATTTATTTATTTATTTGTAGTTTGTTACACTTTATTACTTAATATCATAAAAATATAAATACTTATATTAAAATTTCACACGTAATATGTTTGAAAAATAAAAAAATTCTCGTGTCAGTTTTTAATAATTAAAAATTATTTACATAACTATTGTGTGCACGTTAGTTCCAACTTTTAAGTGTTCTTTGTTTGACATTACATACTAAAATTTTTAATAGGCAATTTAATTTTTGAGATTTATAAAACATGCGTAAAATTTACGAATGGTCTCATATTTTAAAATTTTTGGTGCTTTGTGGGTTTGAAAGTTGTTTGTGGCAGTGCATGATGGCTGAGTGACCGATTGTGAATTTTGAATCACATTGTACTTGACTATGATCGTTGGTTTCAGAAGAGGCAGAGCATTCACATTCAACTCCCTAAATTGTACGAGGGAAATATTTATTTTATGAAAAGTGATTGTAGGTAATTGAGGAGAAAATATGTTACTGTTCACTTCTTATAATTTTTTAATATATATTGAAAATAATTGTGAGTGAAGAGAAGAGAAAATATAATGAAAAAGATATTAAAAAGTATTATTTAATTAAAATGTGAGAAAAAGATATAGTTGTTTTCATGTATAATAGGCTAAAAAAAATAGAGGATTTGATGTGAATGCTCTTATACCCTAATGTTTCTTACATATTATTTATTTATTTATTCGTAGTTGTTACAATTTATTGCTTAATTTTATAGAAATATAAATCCTTATTTTAAAGTTTCATATATTGCTTAATTTTATAAGAATATAAATCCTTATTTTAAAGTTTCATATGTAACATGTTTGAAAAATAAAAAATTTCTTCATTTTAGTTTTTAATAATTAAAAATGATTTACTTCCAACTTTTAATGTTCTTTGTTTGATATGGTTCCATATTTCACATACTAAAATTTTAACCATAGGCAATTTAATTTTTGAGATTTTTAAAATATGTGTAAAACTTTTGAATGATCCATATGATTACCTAAATTACATATGATATTTCGGGTCCGTCGTAATACACAGGTTTTCGATACTAATTTATTAAATAAGAGAACTTATTGTTAAACGATTCAATGAAATTTCGGTACGTCTGCATGCCTGTACACATTTTGTATGATATTCTGTTTCTGTCATCTAATTTTGAAATCGTAAGGCATGCTAATGGTAAATCATTTGTTTATCTATTTTCTTTATATGAGTTACTTTCATTTTCATGAAAATTTCAATTGAATTAAATGTATTTCCGACAAGAATTGATCGATCAAGACGTCTCGTACTATATCGTCGGCGTCAAAAGAAGATTTTATTTACAATCTTGATTATTCAAACCTAATATTTTTAAACTTTAAATGTTATCTTTTAATTTAAAATGTTTTGATTTTTCAATGTCTTTGGATTAATTATTGTTTTATCAAACAATTGTTTTTTTTTTGTCAACATTGGATTTATGAGGCCACCAGTAGTGAGTTCGTTTAGTGCGTGAAATGGCCAAACTATGAGGGAAACACCTCCCCCCTTTTCGTAATTGGCCTCGTTGGCTCGTGCATGTGGTTTGAACCACGCCTTAAACGATCAAAAAATTTTATAAATGTAGCCGTTGCTACTAGCAGAAAGGCTATGTATTGTTTTTTTTTCTTTTCATTTTACACAATATAAATACCACCACACTCTTCTCATTTTAACCCAACCAAACGTTATCAAATCCTTATCCCATACTATTTCAAAACCACCAAAAAAAATGGATTATGATTCGTCTTCGTCTAGTAGTGAAGATCGCACGTCCTCGAATCCTTACAAGATATCAGAGGCTATTACAAGTGTGGTTCAACCGGTGGCAGAGTTCATGCAATACGTTAATCAACCTCCACGTCCGATTACCGGAAGACAACAAATTGAACAGGACCGTGAGGCTGAGCACGAGTTGATGATTCGTGATTACTTTTGTGACAATACCGTCTACAGTCCTCGCGACTTTAGGCGTCGCTTTAGAATGAGTAAACGTTTATTTTTACGTATTACAAACAATTTAGAAGAAAAGTATGATCACTTCAAACAAAGACCCGACGCAAGATGAAATATGAGATTAACGGCAATACAAAAGTATACTTCTGCTTTACGAGTGTTAGCATACGGTGCATCAACGAACATGTGGGACGAGTATCTTAAGATGGCGGATAAAACCTTAAGAGATGCTTTAGCAAATTTTTCCGAAGGTAATGGTTATCTTTTATATATTATGTATTTTTTTCTTAAATTGTATACATTTTTTCTATCTTCATGAATTTCTAGCTTATTATTTTTTACTAAAGGTGTGATTGAACTATACGGTAAACGGTATTTGCAAAAGCCGACATGAAAAGATTTACAATCTATACATGATGTGCATCAAGACTAACACGGTTTACCCGGTATGATTGGTGGCATTGATTGCATGCACTGGGATTGGAAAAATTGTTCAATGGTTTGGAGAGGTGCACATACTCGGGGTGACTAGAAAGGACCAACGCACATCCTACAATTTGTTGCGTCGCACGATCTATGGATCTGACATGCTTTTTTGGTGTCCTTGGATCAAACAATGACATCAACGTTTTTGAGCGGTCGCCTATAGTTGAGGATCACATAACAGGCAAAGTAACTGTCTCTTCTTTTTGGGCTAACAGATTTGAGTACCCACATGGTTATTTTCTAGCCGATGGTATATATCTAGAATACTCGCTTATTGTAAAGACCTTTAGAGTCCCTATCAACGATAAAAGAGCTCATTTAAAAAATGTTCAAGAATCGGCCAGAAAAGATATCAAAAGGATATTCGGCGTTTTACAACAACGTTAGCATTATGTGAGGAACCCTTGTCGACTATGGCACAAGGATAAGGTTAGAATTGTTATGTATTGTTGCCTAATTTTACACAACATGACTCATGAGGACGGGGACAAGCGATTGCCAAGATTATGATGCGCAGTTGGTAGAAGCCAAACAAGCTGGTGTACCTATGGAACAAAGGTTGGACAATTCCGCTTGGATGCGAAGCTCTGAAGCACACCAAGCTCTAATAGAGGATTTCGTACAAAACGCTTAGATGAAACGACGAGACGACACATACGTTGAAGATAACGAAGAAAACGAAGATGATTAATTTAGGTACTTTTTCTATGTTTCAGAATTGCTATTTTTTTTTTAATGTATTCCCGTTTTTAGGTTATGTATGATTTATTTAATATTGAATAATTATAAAAAATGAAAAAACAAAAAATTAATCATTAAGTAATTAATAACTAATTATTTAAGAGGTGGGTGAACCACTACACCTATTTTGTATGTGGTTTAGCTATGATGATGTGACAAACACATGACAAAAAAGGTCATGTGGCTTACCTTCCACCATACTTGGTCTAACATATATGATAAAGGATTCAAGTTTCTTTAAATAAAAAATGACTTAACTCTCCTATGACTCAAGGGATGTTATAATGCCAATCTTTCAAAGTATAAATGCTAACTATTTTGATAAAAGCAAACCTATCATAAATTAGAACATCATAAAAGTTGTAATTTTTTTACAATTATTCTACTATAAAATCATGTCTATCATTATGTGATACGAAAGTCACGTGGTCATACTTCTACTTTTACTCATTTATTGGATTTTTATTTGACTCAAACTATTCGTACACTCACGACGTCTATTTGCATATTTTTGTGTCCAAGACGTTTTGTACAAGTGAAAGTTTCGGATCCAGTGGGTTTAGACGAAACTTTGGATAGGATAAAGCTAATTCGGTAGAAATCTCGTAATAATAGTCAAAAGTAAAAGGTTTTATGTCATACCGAAAAAGCATACATCATTTTAAAAGTTGTAGAGAGCATCATGCAATCTCTTCAGCATTTCCCCTAGATTCCGAAAACTTAACAACTATGAACACATGACACCTATTTATATACATGGGCTTTCGAGAGAACTAGTCCTTCGTGAGGACGAGTACTCGTCCTCTCGAAAGGGTGTATCCTTTCGAAAGTGTGATGTGTTCGTATTTCACTATAAATGTAAGACCCAACTTACTAGATTGGAAATTTATAAGAGATTTACATTTAAGTAAAATAATGCAAATCATACTTTAATACTAAATACAGATTTGGTTTAAAGTATATAAGTACTTAAAACAATTCAAAACATATTAACCCAATTTGGTTCAAGACAAACTAAACAAAAAGCAAAGCTTAATATGCGGTAGTGTTCGGTTCCTTGATAGGCTTGATCACTTATCCGTGACATCAAATAGATCACCTACAATATGCAAGATTATTAAAACTTTAGTTATATAAAACATATAACAAGTTAGAACATAGCAAACCTCAAGACATGGCACTGGATAACAAAACAATTTTTTTGTTGTTCAGACTCCACCGTAAGCTACGGCTAGCCACCGTAGCTTATAGTGGGCACATTCTGTTTTCAACAACAGCAGGCTACCGTAAGCTACGGTAGGCCACCGTAGCCTACGATGGGTTGCTGCAGGAAATCCAAGTTTGCCGTTTTAATACGAAATCTTCCGTTTCTTTTTAACCACTTATGTGTTTAACACAAAACTTGATTCTATTTAATCGTAAAATGATTTTCCCCATGTTTAACTAAAAATCCACTATCCGGATCCATAACAACGGGTTTTATGCTATCAATTTGAAATTTGTAATTCTAATTGTTTTGACCCATTTGCACATTTGAGCAACGAACTTATTAAACTACATCTTTTTACATAATCGTCCATTATGTAAATGTACCCTATTCTCCGGGTTAACTCCCTTGTGCTTTACGCAACCGTTTTCGGCGCACATTCACAATTAATCAATATGTTCAACCTTGTGATCGTTGAACCTTCTTATTCCGAATTATTATCACGAATGCATAATTCATCAATTATAACTCTTTCTCCGAGTCCCTTGACACATAGTCCCCGTTCCCGTTACTCAGTTTACGCTTAAATTTCTGATTTGACCCATTAACCGGGTTCAAACAAAAGTCGTCATTTATGCATCCATTCTGGTATGCGTTAAAACTTCATTTTCGATTCGTTTGGTTGTTCGTATGAAATCCATCACTTGCAACGAACCAAACTTATTATCTTTTCTCTATTTTTTCCCATTTGGTTGTTTATGAGAATACTATCACTTTTATCACAACCCAAAAAATTCATTATTCTATATTACCCATTGGTTCATTCATGTGAAATCCATCACTTATGAGTGAGCCAAATTTGTCAAATGTCGCTTCATTGTTCAATATATATTTATCACTGCAAAATCATAATTAAAATCGTACGAAGTAATAAGCCAGTTCCTTAAAGCTTTCCCTTCAAACGCCATCCATCCCGGCTTGGCCACTCGACGCTTCACCCAATTTGCCTATAGAGTTCAATCCGATTTATCGTTTAGAACCCATGATACATCATATGACATGTAACTTGTCAAAAATCTCATTTATATGAGTCTTTCATACTTTTCAACAATCCATGATCACTTAGGCATTACATCAAGCACCTTGTGGACAAGATTTTTATACTATTCTTATTAATTTCATGATTTAGTTTTTAGCCGTGTATTAACACCCCTTTCAAGCCTCTATGTCTAGAATGTGCAATTAACATCTAGAACCTAACATATTAACATCAAATACTAAAATCTCACTATCACAATTCATGTGTTTATCATATTCATTAAAACCCATTTAGCACAAGTATTGTTAATCATTCAAACACTTAAATCATAGCATTTGATCACTAAATTTTCGTAAAAGGTTTGTTCCTAGACTTATAACATCTCAAATTCTGTCATGGCATTCACAATTATACTCAATTTATAACTTGTGGTGTTCATGTAGTTTCATGATATCACCAAACATCAAAATTTGACATACCTTATGATCCCCTTGTCTAGATGATCGTTAATTTATGCTCATGCACAAATTTAGGCTCCTAGTCGATCTTGATTTGATGATTTTGGTACAAAGAGGATTTTCTCCTTCTTTCTTCTTTCTGTCGCCCCTGAGCACAGAAAAAGTGTGTGTTTTGGGTTTTTAAATTTTTCTTTTTTTTTAAACTTAGTTTCCTACTTGTCCATTTCAGCCCTCATGTATTCTTTATTATAAAAGGGACACTTTTGATGTATTTATTATTTAACCACAACAAATAACCAAGTTAAGTTATAATAGTATTATGTATATAATATTTACCATTTAGGTAAATATTAATCTTAAATATTTTGATATTTTTAGGGGCTTACACTAAACTATACAATATTCAACACACACTCTATCTAGCCTATGTGTACCGTGGCGGACACACAGAATGTGCACAAACATTTTCCCTTGCATATAACTTTTGAATCTTTATCTTCAAATATGCAAGTCGTGTTTGAATATTCTGCAACTTCAATCAAGCATTTGATATCTTCAATTGATTATTCGGGTTTGAATTTGCAGTAGTATACCCCCCCTAAAATGATTCCCCCTGGAATCACACTTCAGTTCATTGTTTGCATGGTTCCCGACCTCCTCTGGTTTGCATCACCAACATGAAATGACACAATGTAGCTTCTTCATTTCAACGTTAACCACATCCGTGTTTGGTTTTTGATCTACCACTTTAGCTCAATCTCTTAATCTTCAAAAACCCAAACGACAATTGATATAAACTTCTAATCACCACACCATAAGGTTCAAGTCTGGAAAACCCCTGAAAATCTGAAATCCCATTTTTCGTAACCATCTTTATGCACAACCAATCTTCAAATACTGGTCAGTGTAAACGGTAATCTCCATAATCAGCAAATCTTCATCGGATAATAAATCATTGGGTAACACATTGTGATCTAAGAAACGCTCTTCCATGATCAGATTCACATTCTTACTCTTTAGTCATGAAAACATATATAGCCTTCTCCGTTAGTCCTGATAGCAACTTAATCTACAAACATCCTCATTCCCTGGTGGTTAGTCAAGAAAAAACTCATTTGTTCAAAGATTCACCATCTGACACTTTATATTATCATAAAGTTGTCGTGTATCTAATATCTTGAAAGCTCTCTGATATCTTTTAAGTATCGACAATACTGATGCATCCTCCTGACGCTAATCATGCTAACCGCTTGTACGAAGACTCGGGACTCAAACCCTAAGACATCAATCTAGTCCAAACTGAAGAATCAAAACTTCCTATGATCATGAACTAACGAATGCAGATCCTATACATCCCCGGATAATTTGAAGTCGGAACCACCCGAATGTTGTTGCACCTTTTCCCGTCTGAATTTCCAAAAAGTTAATATTCAAAAAAATTTATTCCCCCTCTTTTTTGGCAAATTCTGAACACTTTAAATTCATCACTGAATTTCCCACTCAAACTTGGAAAACTCAGTTCTCTCTAATCCTGAAAAACTCAAATATGACATTTTGCTTCTCAAAAGTCAGTTTTTTATCAAATGGGATTTTACTTGTTGGTCCATTAATAGTCAGTATACCAAAAGATAACATTCTGCATAGGTATCAATGACTACCCACTGTGATCTCATCATCATATCTATTCTCCGAATCCTCCAACAGTGTCCTAGAACATCCCGTGTTTGATGTTAAAATTCTGAAGATTTTCAATTACCAATTTTTTTATGGACACTCATCTCGTCACCACAATCAAAAAATGCCTTTGTTTGATGTTCATTCGTGCAAATGTCTCCTTCGTGCGGATAACTTGCTAGATTTTGGAACGAATCAAGTTTGTTCGTACGATTGAGGCCTGGTCTGTGCAGATAAATGCCTTTCATGCGGATGAAAGTTGATTCGTGCAGATGAAATACTGGTTCATGTGGATGAACATGATTTTTCAAATGAAGCAGGCTTCATTCATGCAGATGAATTACTCCTTTGCACGAAAGCACTCATAGGCACGAAACTCGCTCGTCCGTTCGAAACGTCGCTATCACATTTTTTAATCTAAAATCTTTATTTCTTCGAGTTAGATGATGATTCTTTCGTAGACTAGGTCGAATCTCATTATTGATCAATCCTATGGTTTCAATTTTACTTTTTATCCGTGAATTGACCCTTAATTTGATGTTTTATGTCAAAACCCCTTAAAAAACCATAAATTATGAGCGTAGGTGATTCAATCAACTGTTAGATTGATTGAATCGGTACCATAGCTCTTATACCACTTGAAAGTTTCAGATCTGGTGGGTTAGACGGAATTTTGGATAGGATAAAGCTAATTGGGTAGAAATCTCGTAAGAATAGTCAAAAGTAGAAAGTTCCATTTCATACCAAAAGAGCATACATCATTTTACAAGCTGGAGAGAGCATCATGCAATATCTCGAGCATTTCCCTAGATTCCTAGAACTTAACAACTATAAACACATAACACCTATTTATAGATGAAAGTCCAGCGTCCGACGGTTCTAGATGGAAGTTTGGGTATAATATCACTAATTCGGTACAATGTTATTAAGATTGGAGTAGAAACAGAATCAGCTAAGGCTTCATTCATTCATACTGAAAGAGTGTACATCTTGTCAAGCTTGCAAAATTTTGGAGAAATTTAGCCAGCGTTTCCCCTTTGGAACTCCACAACTTACATCATACTGAACAGGCGGCACTATTTATAGACACCATTTACCTTCGTGCGAAGATAGGATATTACCTTCGTGGGAAGATAGCTTACCTTCGTACGAAGATAACTATTACCTTCGTGTGAAGTGAGCTATCACTTCATATGAAGTGACACTACAAAACCGTTCTCGTTCACACTTGGGTCGTGTGTTCATATCTATTCTATACAATATTTAAAACACACTCTATCTAGCCTGCTCGTATAGTGACAGACACAAAGTGCATCAACAATTTCCCCCTTCGACGTCACTGTTGAAGGTTGATCTTGATCTTCAAATATGAGAGTCGTGTTTAAATATTCTGCATCTTCAATCAAGGTATTTGCCGATGTCTTAGAACGCGTCAACAGATTCCCCTTGATTGATGATTTGGGTTTGTAGTTTCTTCAATACATTCCCCGGAAATAATTTCTCCAGTTCAGGTTTTTGTTTACACGATTTCCAACCTCCTCTGATTTGCTTGATCGACAAATTCTTGAATAATCACTAACTCGAAATTAATCAATGCAGCTTCTCTGTTTCAACTTTAACCACATCCGTGTTCAGTTTAGTGCACTCCTCCTGTGTTCGATCCTCTAATCTTCAAAACCCAACCGACAATTGATAGAAACTTCGAATTACCATAACGATAACTGCAATCAATGAATATCCGCGAAAATATGAAATCCCAATTTCCGTAATCACGTTTAAGCATACTCCTGAATGATGGATTAGCAAATCGCTAATCTTCTCAATCAGCAAATCTTCATCGGAAAAACAATCTGTCAATACGCAGTTATCTTCTCTTCTTCGTACAAACTGAATAATGTAATCTTCGTCTTTCACAACAATCCCAGATGTATAGACTATTTCGTGAGCAACGGGTACGCTTCTTTGTCTGAAAGATCCATTATATTATCTTCTTTAGCCATTAATTGCGAGTATACAGCCTTCCTCGTTAGTCCCAATGCAACTGAAACGGCAAAACATCCCATTTCCTGGCGGTTAGTCCGGAAAACAGTTCATTTGCCTTGCAGAGTTAAATTGGATACTTTGTACCACTAAGCAAAAGTGTGTACAACCGGCTTGTACGAAGACACAAGTATCAACGTGACCACGACTATAGAATCCGATAAACAACACCTCCAAGACTCAGTTATGAAACCCCACTTTTACGAAAAGTAGACATCAACTTGATCTCATCACTAATGAACTCATACTACAATTTGTTCTCGTATAGAAAAATCCAAGACGTCGTAAAATCCGTAACACCTCGTAAAATCCGTGTTCGGTAATATACCGACACGTGTACATGCCCTCAAAACATACCTCAATGAGTTAGCCACTCAAACATGTCAAAATTTCAAAAACAAAAAATTAGACTAGCCATAACCTACGGTCAAGGACCGTAGGCTACGGTCTAATCCTGTTGCTTTGATATTACATTGACCGTAAGCTACGGTCTGTCGACCGTACCTACGGCGAGGCTTAGAAGCCTCAATTTTTCTTCATTTCAACTTTCACTAAAGGACTCTAGACTTTGATATTTTCATATATCTTGTTTAATCAAGCCACCATTAGACCCGAACGTCTCTTGGTTGAGACGGTATCTTTTGATTTACCATCCTTGATGTAACATCCGTCAAAAACGGATTTACCAAACCCGCTCCGTTTATCAACCGAACAGTCAGTTAAAATTTTCGTTGCGAATTAAATGCCCAAAATAATTTTAAACGATACTTAATCAAATATTATACGGGGATATATAATTAGTTTTTGAAAAACTGCTAACAATCGCAAAATAAAATTGTTTTGTCTCTGCCGGGTTTCGAACTCGGGTCTGTACCGGTTCAACAGACACTTATCACCCAGCCAATCAACCGCTCCGCCACTTTGTTTTTCTGTTAATAAAAGGAATCAATTAATTCAAATAATAATGTTCGGAAGTCAAATTCGGTAATTGCGCCCAATTAGCAGTCGTCGGAAATCCCGACGACTTCGCCGTAAATCTACGTTTCCGCTCAAGTTAACCAAAGAATTAACTCCCACGACGGTTATAACCGACGTCTGAACCCGCGACATCAGCCGTAACCGCCGGAGAATGGCTGACTTCGAATTGAGACCGAATTCAGACCCCATACATCTCGATACTACCCTATAAATTCACCCACAACTCACCAGAAATCTTTCACACTCAAATCGCACCCTTTCTCGGCGAAAACTCACTCGCCGGAAATATTTTATACGTCGCCGGAAAACCGAGTCTTTAATCTCTGAGCTTTACTGAACCCCTTAAACTTTTACCGAAGTCACCCACACCCTTTGTAAGTTTTCTGAAGATTCTCTGCTGCTAAACACTCGTCGCCGGAAGAGCTTACTGTCGCCGGAGTTCTGCCGGAAAACAGAGGAATTCAATCGGTATACCTCACGCTCAATTTCTTCATTCTTTTTATGTAATCTCATCTGTAATTAATCATAAAACCCTAAAGAAACCTGAATCAACACTTCGAACCAGTCAGTCGTCACTTCCGGTTAAAACCAGTGAAGAAGACGATGTTTCTGTAATGGTTAAGTTTAATTAAAATCAAGTTATTTACCGGGTTAGACACACAGTCCAGCGGTGGACTGTGTGCACATTGATCGCTAAGGTCTCGAGTTCGAGTATTGTTTCCTCACACGCTGCCTTAATAAAAATTCATTTTTTTCGCAAACTGAACTGGATTGATCTAGGTATATGTTAAGTATATTAATAACCGAGTTAATAACCAAGTGAGACACACAGTCCAGCGGTGGACTGTGTGTACGCTAACCCACAGGTCCCGGGTTCGAGACCTGTGGAGAGCACCGGTTCTCTGGATTTAAATCATTTTTAAAAATAAAGGATTTCTGTTTAAATCTAATTAATATATATATAGAATTAAAATCGGATATATGACGGGTTAGACACGTAGCTCAGTTGGTAGAGCTGCGTGCACGCGTACGGGAGGTCTCGGGTTCGAGCCTCACTCAGCGCACAACAATATGCCTTCGAACCGGTCAACAGTCAGTCAAAGTCAACGGTCAAAGTCAACTGTAGCAAAAATCAAAAAATTTTTTATTTTTATTTATTTATTTTAATTAAAAATACTTAAAAATAGCATTTTTAAGGTTAGAAAATAGCCTTAAACTCACAAAAATACACCCAACAATCCTACTAAAATAGATTAATAAAATCCGTTTATTTACCGAACCAAAATGCTATTTATCTAGGTTAATTTCACTCGTGGTTAAAACCATTTCGCGTGCATTCAACCTCATCAACCGAACGCACCCAAGGTGAGTGAATTCTTACAAATTCCCCTTTTTATTCATGTTTTGGGGTGTATCATGTGTCGCTTAAACTAATTCTCTTATGCAAATTCGTGCTATACCATTATATGAACTAAACTAGAATGTAACTATTGTTGGTTGTGATGTATTACATATTTGTCAAAGTTGTATGCAAATTATTTAGGCCCATCAGTTCCTCGTGGGAGACGAGTTGAACAACGCGTGCCTTAAAACTCATTCATTAGGCCCATCAGTTCGTAGAACAACGCGTGCCTCAAAACTCATTCATTAGGCCCATCAGTTCGTAAGAACAACGCGTGCCTCAAAACTCATTCATTAGGCCCGTCAGTTCGTAAGAACAACGCGTGCCTCAAAACTCATACATTAGGCCCATCAGTTCGTAAGAACAACGCGTGCCTCAAAACTCATTCATTAGGCCCATCAGTTCCTCGTGGGAGACGAGTCGAACAAACGCGTGCCTCAAAACAATCATTTGGTGTATGTGTGTGCAATATTCAATATTGTTTGTTGTGTGAATAAATTTACATCTACATTTACTCATATGTGGTTATGCACATTATTTATAATCAATTGGATAAACTTGTTCAAATGTTTTCCATAGGATTCACTCGCCAACTTTATGTTGATCCAAAAACCCTTTTACACATGATACAGGTGAACAGGTTGAAGCAAGGAAAACATAGGAAATGCCTTAGAAGAGAACCAAGAAGCTTAGATTGATAGTTAGAACATGTTGTATCATTTATTGTAAATTTCCATTAAATTGTGTTAATGAATATGAAACATATAATAAATGTCATGAGCTTTGATGATAACCCAATTATGCCCCGATCACCTTTTCCGCTGCGGGTCGGGGTGTGACACTTGAGCATTCTGCTTCTTCACTGAACCTTTAACCTTACTAGTTTGGGTAATTTAACCCATAAAATCATAAGTATTCACATCTTTCACATTTAATCTAGTGAACACTTATAAGTCATAAAAACACTTAGTGTGACACCCGTTCACATTTGGTTATTCGTACTCTTCTTCAATACATCTTCTGTTGAACGAACAGAACTAGTTGTGTCATTATGTCATGCAATATAAGTAAAGGGACAATTCATGACATTTAACAAAACCATTTTTGAGGGACTAAATGTGTCAAAATCCTAAATTTTTGTCAAGATGCCACCTAGCCAACAAATTGCCACACTCTTGCAGCTCTTGACACCTTGCTAGACACTTGTGAAGATCCTACAACACTTCTAACACTTGACATCATCTTCACACACTCTCTTACACTATAAATAGCCACTTAGTTCACCTCAATTCCTTGCTCATCCACTCTTTCTCTTCTCTATTACACTCTTGGAAGTTCCTGACCTTTTAGGAGCTTCCCTTTGAGTTCTAAGTTTCCCTTGGATCACTTGTAAGTGTTCTATCTCTGCACTTTTCTTTTTATAGGCTTTCAATAGCCAAAAGTCAAGCATTTTCGACAAATGCCTTGACTTTCGATTAAGACCATCATGGTCCAGCCATTGTTCGAAATGAACATGGCTAAGTGAAACTAATTAGGGAGGTATTAATCCCTTAAAAGGGCACCTCCTAAGGATCACGTTTACTAGGTCAATTGATGGGTCAAACTTTATGTTTAAAAAGTCAAACGGATCAGATTTTATAAAAATTATAATCTGAGTTAGAATCATTCAATTCCTGGAGCATTCATGGATCTGCAGCATTCATGGATCTCATGAATAGAGTCTGCAAGCCGTATCTAGATAAGTTTGTCATTGTCTTCATAGACAACATACTTATCTACTCTCGTAATCAAGTTGATCATGAGAAACATCTTCGGTGCATCCTAGAATTGCTAAGACAAGAGAAGCTTTATGCTAAGTTCTCTAAGTGCGAGTTTTGGCTTAGAGAAGTCCAGTTTCTTGGACATGTTGTAAATGAGCGTGGTATCCAAGCGGGCCCGCTAAGATTGAAGCCATAATGAATCGGAAAGTACCCAAAACTCCATCGGAGATTCGTAGTTTCTTAGGATTGGCCGGTTATTATAGGAGGTTCATTGAGAACTTTTCGAGGATAGTCACTCTTTTAACTATCTTGACCCGTAAGAATGTCAAGTTTAACTGGGGTCCATAACAACAAGAATCTTTTGAAATTCTAAAACACAAGTTGGGCAATGCTCCTGTGTTATCTCTACCTAAGGGTATTGAGGATTTTTATCGTTTATTGTGATGCCTTGCACACTTGCATGGACTGTGTGCTAATGCAAAAAGGCAAAGTAATTGCTTATGCATCATGACAATTAAAGGTGCACGAAAGGAATTACCACACCCATGACGTGGAATGGGTGCTGTTGTTTTTGCATTTAAATTGTGGAGACATTTACATGTATGGCACAAAGTGTATTATATACACTTACCATAAAAGTCTCCAACATTTGTTCAATCAAAAGGATTTGAACATGCGACAGTGCCGCTGGATTGGAAACACTTAATGATTATGATTGCGAAATTCGCTATCATCCCGGCAAGGCAAATGTCGTTGCTGACGGCTTAAGTTGCAAAGAAAGGGTTAAGCCTATAAGGAGTAACGCCAAGAGCACTGAGCTCAGAAATAGCTTGAATGAGAAACTATCAGATACACAAAAGCAAGCCCTATTAAAGGCTAATATTTCTAATGAAGGATTAGGCGGAACTGTTGATCAGTTAGTGCCTGGAAAAGATGGAATCCTTAGATGTGATGACAGAATCTGGGTTCCAATCTTTGGAGGACTTAGGGATCTAATACTCTAGGAAGCGCATAATTCAAGATACTCAGTTCACCCGGGTGGTGACAAGATGTATCAAGATTTGAAAAATAATTATTGGTGAATGGGTTTGAAGAAAACCATAGCCACTTATGTAGCCAAGTGTCTGACGTGTTCGCAAGTTAAAGCCGAACATCAGAGACCGTCAGGACTTCTACAACAGCTTAAGGTTCCCACTTGGAAATGGGAAATGGTAACTGTGGATTTTATTACCAAGTTACCTAAGACCAAACGTGGTAATGACATGATTTGGGTCATTGTGAACAGGCTGACTAAGTCAGCACATTTCTTGCCAATTAAAGAGACTTATAATTCTGAGAAGTTGGCAAAGCTATATGTGGACAAGATTGTGTCCCTACATGGTGTGCCGGTATCTATTGTATCTGATAGAGATACTAGATATACATCTCATTTTTGGAAAAGTTTCCAACAATCTTTAGGCACAAGATTAAACTTTAGTACGGCTTACCATCCACAGACGTATGGACAGAGTGAGCGTACTATTCAGACTTTGGAAGACATGCTTAGAGCATGTGTGATTGATTTAGGTGGAAGTTGGGATGGCCACTTACCCCTAATAGAATTCTCCTATAATAATAGTTATCATACAAGCATCAAGGCTGCTCCTTTTGAGGCCTTGTATGGGAGAAAATGCCGAACGCCCGTGTGTTAGGCTAAAGTTGGGGAAGCCCAATTATAAGGACCGGAGATTGTCCTAGAGACCACGGATAAGATTGTGCAAATCCGTGATCGTCTCAAAGCTGCCCGTAATAGGCAGAGAAGTTATGCAGACAAGAGGCGAAAACCTCTTAAGGTTCCAAATAGGGGACAAAGTATTATTGAAGGTATCACCCTGGAAAGGAGTGATGCGCTTCGGAAATAAGGGCAAGTTGAACCCTATATATATTGGACCATTCGAGATAATCAAATGTGTCGGTTCAGTAGCTGATAAGCTTAAGCTGTCTGAGGAGCTCAGTGGAATCCATGATGCGTTACACATATCTAATTTAAAGAAATGTCTAGCCGATGAGTTGCTAGCAATGTCACATCAAGATGTGCAAATTGATAAAAACCTGAGGTTCATTGAGAAACCAATTTCGATCGAGGATCAACATGTTAAAAAGCTCCGAAGGAAATTTATACCTATTGTAAAGGTTAAGTGGGATGCCCTTCGCGACCCCGAGTATACATGGGAGGTTGAGTCCACTATGCGACAAAAGTACCTCCATCTTCTTGAATAAAATCTCGAGGTCAAGATTTCCTTTAAGGGGGTGAGGAAGTAACACCTCGTAAAATCCGTGTTCGGTAATATACCGACACGTGTACATGCCCTCGGAACATACCTCAATGAGTTAGCCACTCAAACATGTCAAAATTTCAAAAACAAAAAATTAGACTAACCGTAACCTACTGTCAAGGACCGTAGGCTACGGTCTAATCCTGCTGCTTTGATATTACATTGACCGTAAGCTACGGTCTGTCGACCGTAGCCTACAGCGAGGCTTAGAAGCCTCTATTTTTCTTCATTTCAACTTTCAGCTAATGACCCAAAGGACCCTAAACTTTGATATTTTCATATAACTTGTTTAATCAAGCCACCATTAGACCCGAACATCTCTCGGTTGAGACGATATCTTTTGATTTACCATCCTTGAGCATTCCGCTTCTTCACTGAACCTTTAACCCTACTAGTTTGGGTAATTTAGCCCATAAAACCATAAATATTCGTATCTTTCACATTTAAGCTAGTAAACACTTATAAGTCATAAAAACACTTAGTGTGACACCGATTCACATTCGGCTTTCGTACTCTTCTTCAATACATCTTCTATTGAATGAACAGAACTAGTTGTGTCATTATGTCATGGAATATAAGTAAAGGGTCACTTCATGACATTTAACAAAACCATTTTTGAGGGACTAAATGTGTCAAAATCCTAAATTTTTATCAAGATGCAACCTAGCCTACAAATTGCCACACTCTTTCAGCTCTTGACACCTTGCTAGACACTTGTTAAGATCCTACAACACTTCTAACACTTGGCATCATCTTCACACACTCTCTTACACTATAAATATCCACTTAGTTCACCTCAATTCCTTGCTCATTCACTCTTTCTCCTCTCTATTACACTCTTGGAAGTTCCTGACCATTTAGGAGCTTCCCTTTGAGTTCTAAGTTTCCCTTGGATCACTTGTAAGTGTTCCATCTCTGCACTTTTCTTTTTATAGGCTTTCAATAGCCAAAACTCAAGCATTTTCGACAAATGCCTTGACTTTCGGTTAAGACCATTATGGTCCAGCCATTGTTTGAAATGAACATGGCTAAGTGATCGTAATTAGGAAGGTATTAGTCCCTTAAAAGGGCACCTCCTAAGGATCGCGTTTACTAGGTCAATTGACGGGTTAAAGTTTATGTTTTAAAAAGTTAAACAGGTCAATTTGATAAAAATTATAATCTGAGTTTAAATATGTTATAAACATATTTTTGACACTTCAACAAGTTGGTAATAATTATTAGAACATGTGGGAACATGGCTCGTCAATTCCAGTCCTAGGTCGGTTCGCAACCAAAGTCGCGAAGTTTGACTTCTGCTTGACTTTCATTCTGACCCGACTTAGATTAGTTAACTTTTGACTTATGGTCACATTATAATTGTAATACAATCTAGCATAACACTCTGAGGTTATATTACATGATCATAATCGTAATCTGAGTTTACGCACAAGTTTCGTAAAATGTCAATTTTGACTAAAATGCCTTTTTTACATAAAACAAAGTTTTGATCAACAATGAACTTGAAAATGAATTACCTACGGATATGTTAATGTAATTAACATATTATGATGTTAATATTCTGATATAAACTAATTTTAGTATAATCTGTAAACTTTGCTTTTAAAAGACCAAAATGCCCTTTCGGTGCATATTTGGTCTTAAACCATAAACCACACTTATGTGTGACTTCTTACTATAATATATCACAAATTAAATATTTTTCCAGAATGTTTATGATCATAACATCATAATACATGCAAGTTCCTTTTATACGACACATAAAGGTCAAAACACCTAATGAGCGTAGGTTCATTTTAAAACCTCAACGGGTATATTAGTTGATATCCTACTGATATTACAACTTATTTAAAGTATAATGACATTAGAACTTGTTCATGACTCATCCGGTTAGCCCGATATCGCTTATATGCTACGCTTAAGTATATGTAACTAGTTTACAAAAATTAACCGAAACGGGTTTAACCTTATCATTTTAATCTCAAAATCCAGAATGCTTATGGTTTACCCGTAATATACAAGTCATAGTACTAGTTGGGTTAGAAACTACATTCTATCCGGTCATCGCTTCATCTAGCGTAATATACCATTTTGATCCTTTAAGCTAGTCGGTCTAAGTCTATGACTTAAACAAGACCGTTAGCATTTAATTGGTTAGCTTATACCATAATCCAGACTAAAGCCTTCCATTAAATGCTATCTGCACATATTTCATTTCGAATACGGCTAGATATTCAATCTGGCATTTTTAAATCAAGACTAACTCAGGTAAATACTCTTGACTTATTTTCCCTATACGGGCTTGAGTTACGGTAAATTATTACGCTTGATCGAAATGGGATCAATCGAATGCCGGACTGTGGCTAGTAAATCTGCATATTCCATTTTAATCAGTTTTGTTTGATAACTTAAACATTAGGGGTTAACGGCCGTGTCCTGGATATCCTCGGCTCATTACATTAGTTAATGGCCACGACCAAAGCGCGGGGTGTAGGCATACACCTGACAGATGCTCATGCTAAATTTTTTTACCCACTAGTTGGGGATAAATCCTTCGCGGGTTCATAAGTGGTGTGTACTGTTAATCATGTCTCGGTCCCCTGTACTGGCCCCATATGTGTTGACAAACATGTAAAGCTAGTTAACAAGGTTACAAGACTGACTTTCCCAAGTTATAAAAGATTTTTTGTGCCCTGTGCACTTAAATCAATTTTTGAAATGTTTTCAAAACGAGTCAGTTGGGGTATTTACTAGCAAAAGCTGACGTATTTTAAAAAGACTAAGTTGCAGGTACAATACGAAATAGGTGGAAGCTGATTCGTAGTGATATAAGAGGATCTTGCAAATCCTTCGATCTGCCCAAAGTGTGTTACACATTTTTTTATATTTTACGATCCGCCTATGGATCTTTCATTACAAACCATCTGTATATTATTTTCGTATTTTGAACATTTGGTTTGTAGTAGTAATTTAAACTCCAAGACTTCCGCTGTGTGTGTTAATTGACTATGATGATATCAACTTACATCAGATATTCCCCACCGGACCCACCGGTGTTTTGATTGGAAATACGGGATGTGACAGGTTGGTTACACATTTTTGTATATTTACGATCCGCCTGTGGATCTTTCATTACCAACCGTCTTGTATATTATTTTCGTATTTTGAACATTTGGTTTCTACTAGTAATTTGAACTCCAAGACTTTCCGCTATGTTGTGTTAATTGACTATGATGATATCAACTTACGTCACGATATTCCCCACCCGGACCCATCCGGTGTTTTGATTGAAATACGGATGTGACAGGTTGGTTACACATTTTTGTATTTTACGATCCGCTTGTGGATCTTTCATTACAAGCCGTCTGTATATTATTTTCGTAATTTGAACATTTGGTTTGAAATAGTAATTTAAACTCCAAGACTTTCGCTGTGCTGTGTTAATTGACTATGATGATATCAACTTACGTCACGATATTCCCCACCCGAGCCCACCGGGTTTTGATTGGAAATACGGGGTGTGACACACCGAATACAGTTGCATGGTCACAGATTTTCAAAAATGCCGAATCTTCATATATACATGGAAATTTTTATCCCCCTCATCTTTGAAAATTCTGACCGTCACCAACTTTTTTCACTGAAATTCCTCCTCAAATCTGGAAAAAGCAGTTTTTATCAAAAGCAGATTTAACGTTAAGGCCCATTAATAGTCACTATACCAGAAGATCATCATTCTGCATATGTATCAGTGATTACCCCGTTATCTTCAACCAACTGTGATCGTATCATCAAATTTGTACTCTGAAGCTCTAGACAATGTCCGCGAATAACCGGAATTAGATGTTAAAATCTCAAAAAAATTACAATTACCAAATTTTTTCTAGACACTCGTCTCATCATTACGATCAAAAAATGTTCTTTCTTAGGCATTCCAGGTCACCTTCATACGAGGGTAACTACCTTCGTAAGAAGGTAATCTATCGCCTATCTTCTGTGAAGATAATCCATTATGAACACATTTTTCAATCTAATATTATTTCTACGAATTTCAAGATGATTCTTGCATAGATCTGGTCGAAAATGATTTTCTAACAATCCTATAAGTTCAATTTTTCTTTTTTCCGTGGATTGTCCGTTTATTTGATGTTTTACGTCTAAAACCTTCCTAAGTCCATAATTCATGAGCGTAGGTGAAAACCTAGCTCTGATGCCAATTGTAGGTCTAGGATCCGGCGGTTTTAGAAGGAAGTTTGGGCGTAATATCACTAATTCGGTAGAATGTTATTAAGGAAGGAGTAGAAACAAAATCAGCGGAAGCTTCATTCATTCATACCGAAAGATTATACATCTTGTCAAGCTGACTTCTAGAGAAATTTTGCCACATTTCCTTTGGGAACTCCAAAACTTACATCACAATGAACACAAGACACTATTTTAGACACTATTTACCCTCGTCCGAATATAGTATATTACCTTCGTGCGAAGGTAGCTTACCTTGGTACGAAGATAACTATTACCTTCGTGCGAAGTGAGCTATCACTTCGTACAAAGTGACACTACAAAACCGTTCTCGTTCGCACTTGGGTCGTGTGTTCGTATCTATTCTATACAATATTCAACACACACTCTATCTAGCCTATTCGTACAGTGATGGACACAAAGCGCATCAACAATAGACATGGGCTTTGAGAGGAGGTCCTTCGTGAGGACGAGCACTCGTCCTCTTGAAAGTGTGGTGTGTTCGTATTTCACTCTAAACTATACAATATTCAACATACACTCTATCTAGCCTATTCGTACAGTGGCGGATACACATAATATGCACTAACAACTAGGCTATATGAGGCATATAGGCCTCCTTAAAATCCGTGTGATCTATGTGTGAGATAGATTCTGAGGAGTCCTATACGTCTCGTACAACCCTGTACGATATATATAGAAGGCCGATGAATTTTTGGCAAAAAAAAATTGGTGTTTGGTTGAAGAATTTTGTGTTTTATTTCTGAAGAAGAGGGTTTTTTTTTTGTAAAACTCTACTCCGTTTTGTTTCGGATGTTTTACCATTCTTAACAGTGTATCGTTTCAAATATTATATCATTTCAATATTATATCGTTTTCAACATTATAACATTTCAAATATTATAACAGTTTCAATGTTTACGTTTGAACATTATACCGTTTTAATATTATTGTTTCAACATTATACTGTTTCAAAAATTATATCGTTTCAATTTTAGTGTCTGAACATTATATGGTTCAATATTATCGATTCAACATTATACCGTTTCAAATATTATTTCATTTCAATGTTTAACATTTAAACGTTATACCATTTTTATATTATCTTTTCAATGTTATGGTCTTAACAAATTATTATGAAATCTCAATTTAATATAAACAAACATCACGTAACTAAACAACTAAAATATAACTAAATTTGACATATATAACATAAGTTTGTACATCCATAACAAAAGGTAAACTACAATTAAATACTAGATACAAAAACAAGAATAGTCGGTTAGTCTACGGCTGCGGATCCAATCTGGCTGTGGATCATGTTATGGTTGTTGCGGTCGTACCTTAGGCTTGGAAGCGATATCGCAGGTAACTATTGTCGCTCTCATCAGTCTGACGCCTCCTGAACCAATCAACCCACGAATCACTAAGCATGCGACCGTATCAATAAGGTGTCAACATTTGCCCGTAACCGCTTATGTGCCGCTGCTCCCAGGTCAGGACGTGGAACAATGTGTCGTGGAAATTGAGGCGTGAAAACCCTAGATTCTAGTATTTAAGACCCTATGACGGCTGAAAACTAGAGAGAACACGAAAAAAGGATGAGAACACAACAGGAGGCAATTTTGGAGGCAGACAAGGCTATTTAGGAGTAGAATTGAAGTTCCAAAGGTTTGAAGCTTGAGGATTGAAGATCTATCCATTCGGTTTGCTTCTAATTGCACATATCTACTTTCGTTTTCAATTTTTCTCACATCCATGACTTCTATTAAATCTATTTTGCATTATTTTTCATTACTATGCTAGGATAAAGTTTTGGAAGCCATTTAGGCTAATATGATTCTTGTTCTGGTTTGATATATACATTGGTTTTTACGTATGATTGTGTGAATTTAGAAAAGTTTGGTTATTTTGGTCTTAGATGTGCATGATTACTTGTTATTATTGGTTTTAGATCTGATTTGTGTGGTCTTGTTGATATTTCTATGAGGTTATGCATGTTAGATTCAACACGTATTATATTTAGGTTATAAAAGTGCACTTATAATTTGAGGCTTGAAACCTAATCAGTAATCGACAAATTAGTGATATAACTGGTAAAACTAGTGAGCGACCTACAAGAAGGGTCTGAATAAAAGGATCTAAAAACTAGTTATGGTTTGCTTTAAATTGAGTAACACAGATAGTAATCCGCTCGGTTCGTTAATCTACTATTGTTAGAACAATAATAGAAACCCTAGGTCTTAAAGGATGGTAACTAAAACTTGCTTCACAAGACTAGGTTTTGGTGTGTGTCTATAACATTGAGTCTATAGTCTTGTTGGATTAACCCTAGTAAGGCCCTAATCCATTTTAGCAACTAATATGTTATTTAAACTAATTAATAAAATAGTCTTCATAAACAATTAAAACCAAGTCATTCCAGTAAAGATGAGTCAAAGTCTAAATGGTTAACTTTCTAATCTGGTTTCTTTAAATCCATAATTTGTGTCTATTTGCAATCATTTGTTTCTTCACAAATCACTCTTACATAGGTTAGATATTGATGGACGATAGATTATTGGAGCCATTTTGTCCTGAGGATGGATTCTTGGTTCTTACCATTACTATAATACGTCTACAATAGGTACACTTCCCTGATATGTGTGTAATTTGGTTTTAGTTAAATTCCATTTTTTTATAAATTTAAAACTTTTGTAATTGATATATTTATATGTACAATTTGCATGCATCATTTATAAATGTTATCAGTTCGATTTTAGACACTCATTACTCGTTAGAATATTTCCCAAAAAATAGTTGTCGTCCCATAATGATCACATTTGTAATGTGTGGAATGAATAATTTCTCATCCGATAATTGGTTAAACTAGAAACAAAGAATGCAAAGAAAATGACTAGAATACGAAGATAGAAGGTGACTTGAAGAATTCTCTACATCTCACAATTTGAAAAGACTAATTTGAATGTATACGCCGCGTACAACCTTGTACCAGAGTATAACTTTAACCATGTGCCCAGACAATATTGTATCATAATCAAATGATACTGATGTACGCCACGTACATCCCTATACGTGGCGTATATGGCCATCGTATAAGGCCATCGTGTAACATGTGCAAGATTTCAAAGATTGTAAGCTTTCGATTGTTTTCGTATTTTAGAAAATTCTATATTTTATTCACGAATTTCGTAATCGTACGATCAAGCAAAACGATATTCACAACATTTCCTGAACAAATCCAAGTTACATATGCCTTAATACCCTTTACATGACCTAAACAAAGGGTTAAAAATAGCAAACAAGTGATAATACAAGCTGGCCAAAACTGTCAAAAAATAAAATTCTTTTCGTCAGAAGGCCTTGCGGTCCACAAGAGGTGCCCGGTATGTAGAAAACTACTGGCAGCAACCTTGTTCTCCAAGTATTGCCACATTTCACCATGTTTCCACCTTAATTTAGTTAAGACACTTGTATGGACACTAAGCAACTCCCTAACACCTCATCAAACACATGTTATCACCTCCTTTATCCAAAATCACTATAAATAGGCATGAAAACTATTTCATTCTTCACACCATTCTTTTCTTTTTCACTCAAACACTCTTGGAGCTTGCTTCTGCACTTGACGCCTCCATTCCTGAGTTATAATCCTAGTTATGAGCCAAAAGAGTTTATTCTAGTCTATTTCATTTATTTAGCTAGTTATGAGCCAAAAGTCAAGCAAATTTATTTTTGCTTTGACTTTCGGTTCTTACCATTTTATGTCAAGTCAAAGTTCAAAATGAACTTTGCTATGTCATCATAATAATGAAGGTGTTAATCCCTTGCGGTTACACCCTTTGATCATCAAGTTTAGTAGGTGAAATGACGGGGCAAACTTTTACGAAATAAAAGTAAAAAATGCGGAAATTTGCATTTTACAACAAGTCAGTTTTTAAGTACTAAAACTAAAGGTTTTGACACCAAATCAGTTTATATAACATTATAAGACATGTTTTATCATGTCTAACTTGTCATTCTAGTTTAAAGCTCAATTGCTAGTCGAAATCCATGCAGTTTGACTCCTGCTTTGACTTTCGAATCTAACCCGTTTGGTCAACCTTAGGACCCAATCAAGCCCAATAATATGACCATAGTGATATAGGTAATAACCCTCTGAGGTTATATCTTATGGTCATATCGTTTGATGGGTTAAATGACGAGTCAACTTTTTAAAATGTCAAAAATACCCTTTTTGGCATAAAATAGTTTTTAAACTTATATGATCTATGTTATAACGAAAGAACTTATCATATAACTTCATGAAACTTGTTTTGACATGTCAGACTTGTCATAAGACCCATTCGACCGTTTTGACCCGTGTTTGCGCATACGACTAGTTAGTTACCATAAACTAGCCATAGCGGGTCAAACACTTATCAATCAGAATGTTAGGTTGAACCAACCATGTTACATGAGATCCCTTGATCATATGGTTATAAACCACATTCTATTCGCTCTTCTATCAAAATCCGTCCTTTACACATTTAATAGACTACCGACAAAAAACTTCCTTTTTTGGACAAAACTTAATGTCAAAAACCAAAGTAAACTCTTAGATTTTGATTAAGTTCATCAAAATGTAGTTTCAACTATGTATGATACATCTACAAACACCTCTATTTGGACCATCAAATGTCAAAAACCAAACCAAAGGTCAAAACTGAATAGTTCGTAAAGATCGATAGTTTTGACCATTTTCCGGGTTCCAAACAGAAAAACTAGAAAGTTTGTAGAACAAACTTTGATTTAGTAAACTGGAAATTTTTATAATTTTCGAAAACATTTGCTATTTTTAACGTATTTTACAAAAAAAAAAACAACACAAAAGGCTGTCAAAATTCCTATCTTCTAAAACATCTCGACTTCTTCAAAGTTACGATATTTACATAACCCACATTCACCCACAAACATTATCACAACAAAACATTGACGAACAAATCGTTGCGAGCACGATTAAGCACAACATCATCAATCAAGTGAGTATATAGTCCCCACTTTTATGTTTTCAAAATGTTTAGGGTGATTCATATATACCTACTATTTTCAAATTTTCAAAACAATATATATGGTTTGTATATACGATATGCTTTCAATCTATGTGAAACTTGGTGGTCCGCCATCCATAACACGAGTATGCTCATTAACTTTGTCCAAGCCGACTAGTAGTATGTTATGGTACCATAGGATTGACAATGTCGTTTCCAAATTTCCCGAGGTTTGTGGGGAAGTTTGGGGAACGACAGAAGCAGTGCATTTGACAAACCCCTTGGAGGTTTGTCCGACGAGTCAACATAGGCTTGAATGTACTCACCATAGGACCATGTTTGTTTATACAAAACCAAACTATTGGTTTACGTAAGACGAACAACTGGTTTGTACAAACAAGACGATTGGTTTATACAAAATAACACGATTGGTTTATACAAAATAAGAACAAGACGATTGGTTTATAAAAAACAAGATGATTGGTTTATACAAGACTAAACAATTGATTTTCAATTATATATATAAACCATACAATTTACAATAAAACAATTGTTTACTTACACGGTTTTACAGAAAACATTTTTGTCAAGATTCATGGCTGCAGGGTTTGCTTAAATATACCAACTTTCATAGTTGATTAAACATATTGCAATACCATGCACAACTGATACAAGTTTGCTTACAAGGATTTCTGATGTGCGCAAAATGAACATATATTACATCAAACAAGGCATAAAATCAACCCTTTTTCCGTACTAATGTTGGAAAAAGCATGTTTCTTTGTTTACTTTTATATTACAAGATCAAAAGAGCTTAAACGAATAAAAGGAACAAACTAACAGCAAAAACAAACACAAATACAAAGAAGAAGGATTAACACGACTTGTTGAACCCCCATTCACATCCAAAACAACAAAAATAACAAAGACACAAGCTCAGGCACGGGGCCGTGCCCACCAAGCATGGGGCTGTGCCCAGTCAAAGATTCTCTGTAGAAAAAGACAACAGCAACAGACAACCAACACGGGGCCGTGCCAAGTCAACATGGGCCGGGTCAACTTCAAGATTTGCAGAATCTGTGATAGTAAAACAAGTACACTAACCACGGGGTCGTGCTCAACCACCATGGAGCGTGTTGGTACAACGACCTTACATTTGAAGTTAATGAAGGGAGAGAAAAATTCCACCATGGGGTAGTACCCACCTGGCACGGGCCCTGGTCGCCTTCTGTTTTCAACTATAAATAGAGGTGTTTGGTTCATGATAAAGGCATCCCTTGGGAAACCACTTCTCTCACACTTGCCATCAGTCCACCACCACTACAACACCAACACCCACCACTATCATCCATCTTTCATATTTTCGAGTGTGTAGTAGTCTCGGGATCCAAGATTGATCGTAAGAGTTCTTGTCAAACGAAGGCAATGCTTGGCTAAATCTCTTACATCACTTGGTGAAGGCAAATCTTTTATATATTACTTTTGATTTCCAATCTTTGGCAACATTTTATTTGGGTATGTATTAATGACTTTAATAACCAGTTTTTTATATTGAAAGTGAACTTAATTTAAAATTTTCTTCATGTTTTGTTGATTCACTCATTCGTGTCTTTACAGCTTATATAAAGCACGTTAACTGCCTAGAAAGGGGTTAGAAGGGTGTTTGGGTAAAGTTCTTGTTTCCTTCAGTGTATAGATCCTGCGAGCACTTGGTTCAAGCTTATTAGGACTATCCTGAGGAAGATAGCATCAAATCAGGGGAAGTAAGAACGGCTTGAACCCTTTATAAATAAACTACTACTAAAACTTTACCCGCCCTTGCGGGACTGTACCCCTGCTGACTAAGACCAATACGGTCGAGGGTAACGTCTCTTTCACAAGAGGGGCCTAGCACTTTTCACATTAATAACTTACTTAATTATCTTTCAATATTCTGACCTTGTGGGGTTGTATCCTTGCTGACTCTGACCAGTAGGTTGAGGGTTGCGTCGCCTTCACAAGAGGGGCCTATTATTATAACTAGGATAATCTCTTAAAATGCCCAAAGTGCGGAAATTATCAAAGGATATGTAACAGAGGAGTCCAACCAAGTGATTCTTTCTTGTCTATTTGTTTTCCGTTTTATTTACGTTTTTACTTTTAAATCTTTTAAACTTTCAAAACTTTTATAAAAAATTTGGTTAGATTAGACGTTAGTGATAAGTCGGTATTAAAAGCTCTTGTGTCCTTGGACGACCTCGGTATCTTACCATCACTATACTACGTCAACGATGGATGCATTTGTCCTTATGTGTGTAGAGTGGTAGTATTGTATATAAACCACGTTAACTGCCTGGAAAGTGGTTAGAAGGGTGTTTGGGTAAAGTTCTTGTCTCGTTCAGCATATAGATCCTGCGAGGACTTGGTTCAATCTTATTAGGACTTCACTTGAGGCAGATAGCATCAAATGGGAGGTAAGTAAGAACGGCTTGAACCCCTTATAAATAACTACTGTTAAAACTTTACCCGCCCTTGCGGGACTGTATCCCTGCTGACTCATACCAATATGGCCGAGGGTAACGTCGCCTTCACAAGAGGGGCCTAGCACTTTCCATTAATAACTTACTTAATTATCTTTCAATATTCCGACCTTGCGGGATTGTATCCTTGCTGACCCAGACCAATAGGTTGAGGTTACGTCGCCTTCACAAGAGGGGCCTACTACTATAACTAAGATAATCTATTAAAATGCCCAAAGTGCGGAAATCATCAAAGGATATGTAAAAGAGGAGTCGGAACCAAGTGATTCTTTCTTTTCTATTTGTTTTCCTTTTTATTTACTTTTTTACTTTTATATCTTTTAAAATTTCAAAACTTTTATCAAAAAGCAGTTAGATTAGACGTTAATGATAAGTCGGTATTAGAAGCTCTTGTGTCCTTGGACGACCTCGGTATCTTACCATCACTATACTACGTCAACGATGGATGCACTTGTCCTAATGTGTGTAGAGTGGTAGTTTTGTATCATGTTTTATAAATTTAAAGCTTGATCTACGAGTAAAAAGTACTTAAAACATTACAAAATTTATAACCCGCTCGCACCACGTAAAGTATTGGCGTCATTTTCGGGGACACAAGGATTTTAAGAAAGCTTAAAATTAGCGGCCAATCAAATTCTGTATGTTTTTCACCCGTTTTCAAAAGTTTTTAACTTTTACAGTAGGTCATCATGGGGCCATGTCAGCTAGCCACGCCCCCGTGCTGCAACTTTTCAAACGGCGAGATAGAGGTTTGCCCACGGGGCCGTACTAGGTCAGCACGGGGCCGTGGTCATCTCCCTGTTAAATTTTATTTTTTTGTTTTCTGATCCCGAGCCTCGTTAATCTTCTGAGTATCTTCCAATGGATTACTACTCAGAAGATTATACCCACTACTACATTGAGGATGATTCGAGAAACCATATTGTACCATTGGAATCCCATTCGGTACAACATTGTTACCTTTTTCAACCATCAACCTCATACTCACGTATGAAGAACCAAGGTTTGAGCTCCTAAAATCAAGTTTTTACTGGGATCCAATCCGTTTGAAACAAACGACATTCCACCAACAATCATTCCCGAAGCCGAAAGCCTTATACAAAGTCTCAAGAATTTAGAACTCTTACTTAAGAGATCTCGTGAGAAAGACGAGACCATTTGTATTAAAGAGGTAATAATTGAAGAGGTCAAAAAAGAAGCACCACAAAATGAAAAACTCATGCACGAACCAAACCACAAAGAAGGTACGTCTAAAAATGATGATTTCAAAATGAAACCAAACTTTCAAGAAATTCACATTTTACAACCAACTTTTGAACATCATTGTTTGGTGTCTCCTCATGCCAAGTTTTTAAAAGAGTTAACCACTACCACTAAAATCAAGGAAATGGTTAGCATTAACTTAACAAATGATCAAACTTCACTAATACAAGATAAACACCATGAATTGAACATAAAATTGTACCATGTGTTTTTCAAAATATCTTTGTTAGTAACGTGCTAATTGATAGAGATCTTTGTGTTAACATAATGCCAACTACGTTTTCGAAAAATTGGGTACTAGTGATTTTTCTCCACTTAAATTTTCTCTCAAATAGAAAAATGATTAAATCTAAAGGGGTGATTAAGGATGTGTTAACTTAAATGAATCAAACGGTAGTACCAACTGAGTTTATCATCTTAGATGATGCGCCTCTCGTGACGGGACAACTATTCATAAAAACCCATCAAACATTAGTCAATCGGAAGCAAAACAACCTGCCAGTTAAATTAGGACCGACAAAAGGTGCGTCAATCTTGACCAATCAATGAAATATCCCATTGGTAATGATGACCCCCTAATTGAAGATGAAACAGAGCCACACAATACGGAAGAAAAAAGAAGAACAACCCGCCGAAGAAGAAGACGTCACCGAACAAACCTTTTCGGCCATCGATCTTAATAAAGAAGAAAATAAGCGGTCTCTTGAAGACCCACCGTCGTTTGAACTCAAGGAATACGCATTCTTAGACGATCGTCATCATTTCTTCAAAACTAAAACTTTTTAAAAAAGAAAATTAATATAACTTTTGAAATGGTGTGGAAAGTTGTGGACATCAAAGGCATTAGTCCATCCATGTGCACACACGAAACTTTAATGGAAGATGACTTTAAAATTGTAATACAACCACAAAAAAGAGTAAATCCAAATGTACAAGAAGTGGTTAAAAATAAGTTATCAAACTACTAGATCACGGACTCATCTATCCTATCTCCGATAGCCCTTGGGTGAGCCCCGTCCACGCAGTACTAAAAAAAGGAGGTATGACGGTTGTAACTAATAAAAAAATAAACTTATTCCAACAATAATCGTCACCGGATAGAGGGTTTGTATAGACTATCGCAAATTAAATGAGGCAATAAGGAAAGACCACTTTCCTTTGCCATTTATCGATCAAATGCTAGAAAGAATATCCGGTCATAAATTTTATTGTTTTCTTGATCGTTTCTCTGGATATTTTCAAATTCCCATCGCACGGAGAACCAATAAAAACAACTTTTACATGTCCATATGGAACTTTTGCTTATCGACGCATGCCTTTTCGTCTATGCAATCCCTCGCAACATTTCAACGTTGCATGGTGGTCATCTTCCACGATATGATAGAAAAAACCATGGAAGTTTTCATGGACAATTTTTCTACCTTTGGAGATACATATAACCAATGCCTCAATAATCTTAAACGAATGCTATCCCGATATAAGAAAACTAACCTCGCCCTTAATTGGGAAAAATGTCATTTCATGATAACAAAGCGAATAGTGCGCGTTCATAAAATCTCAAGCGAAGGAATGGAAATTGATCGGGCAAAAATACACTATTTTCCGATTACCTCCCCCATCCTCCGTTCCAGCCATACGGAGCTTCTTAGGACATGCCGGATTTTATAGGCGATTTATCAAAGACTTTTCAAAAATCTCTAGACCTCTAACAAAATTACTTAAAAAGGATGCCCCATTCATCTTTGACAAGGTTTGCAATAAAGCTTTTCTTACACTAAAAGAAATGCTATTCAATGCACCAATCATGATAGCGCCCGATTGGAAATTACCTTTTGAAATCTTGTGCGATGCAAGCGACTTTGCAGTTGGAGCCGTCATAGGACAATGAAAAGAAAAACATTTTCACCCAATATACTATGCAAATAAAACTCTTAACGATGCTCAATAAAATTATACAACTACCAAAAAAGAATTACTTGGCGTAGTATTTGCTTTTGATAAATTTCATTCATATCTTTGTTCTTTCTAAAACAATAGTTTATACAGACCATGTCTCCATTCAATACCTTTTTTAAAAAACAAGATGCCAAACCACGTTTGATTAGGTGGATTCTTCTCCTCCAAGAATTCGACATTGAAATAAAAGACAAACGAGGTGCGGAAAACACTGCCGCTGATCTCTTATTTCACTTGGAAGATCCCGCTTTGGAGCTAACTCAAGAAGAGCTCATCAATGAAAAATTCCCCATCGAATCCTTAGAAATGGTCAAATATCAAGAAGAACCATAGTACGACGACTATGCTAACTATCTCGCTAGTGGCATTTTAGTAAAAGGATGGTCACATCATCAAAAAAATTCTTTACCGATGTCAAACACTATATTTGGGAAGATCCATATCTTTTTAAAATTTGTGCCGACCAACTTATACGAAGGTGCGTCCATGGTCAAGAAGTAAGAAAAATTCTTAGCCATTGTCACGAAGAACCATATGGAGGACATCATGAAGTAATGAGCACCGCGCGTAAGGTATTCAATTCAGGATTTTATTGGCCAACCATCCATAAGGATGCATATAATTTAATAAAAACATGTGACGCATGCCAATGAACAGGTAATATCTCAATTAGAATGAAATGCCTCAAAATGGCATTCTTATTTGTGAAATCTTTGATGTTTGGGGTTTAGATTTTGTGGGACCTTTCCCACCGTCAAGAAGGAACAAATATATTCTTATGGCAGTAAATTACATGTCTAAATGGGCTGAAACCAAAGCTATTCCAACGAATGATGGAACAGTTGTGGTAAAATTCCTAAAACGACTATTCTCTCGTTTAGGCACTCCAAAAGCACTTATTAGTGATAGAGGCACCCATTTTTGTAATTACCAATTAAATAAAATTTTAACAAAATATGGGCTCTATCATCGTGTTTCAACCGCCTATCACCCTCAAACCAATGGTCAAGCCGAAGTAACCAATCAAGGTCTAAAAAGAATCTTAGAAAAAACTGTGGGTCAAAAAAAAAGATTAGGCGGATAAATTAGACGATGCTTTATGGTCCTTTCAAACACCCTATAAAACACTAATAGTCATTACCCCATATAAGCTCGTCTATGGAAAAAAAATTATCACCTCCCAGTAGAAATCGCACACAAAGCATATTGGGCATTAAAAAACATAAACCTAGACCAAGAAACTTCTGGTAAAAATCGATTTTATCAGTTAAATGAATTAGAAGAAATGAGAAATCAAGCATATTCCAACTACGAAATTTATAACAAACGCATGAAAAACATACACGATAAAATAAGAAAACCTAAAAAATTTCAGGAGTGGGGTCAAGTGCTCTTGTTTAACTCAAGACTTCGGTTGTTTCCCGGAAAACTCAAGTCTAGATGGCCGGGACCTTTTTCCATTACCAAATCTTTCCACATGGCGCTATAGAAATTAAGCCTCCAAACAGTGAACCTTTCAAAGTCAACAGAAAATTCCTTGAGGATGAGAAGTTGAAACGACACTCCAAAAGGCCTAAAATTGATCCTGGCATAATTAAACGTTAATTGTAAATATGTATATCTTTCTTTCTTTTTAAATATCTTGTAGGTACATTTGGAAGAAGCAAATGAATGCGAAACAGCTAAGTACCAAAAATGGAACCCTAAAGAAACAATCACAAAAAAAAAAGTTGGCCACGGAGCCGTGGCAAATCTGCAGACAGGTTTAGAACCCCTTTTTCTTCACTTTTTCAACACAAAACCACGACCCGTTTCTCTGGAGCAGACGGTTCATCTCCTTTTTACGCTGAGTTTTGACGATTTCTTACCAAAAATCATCGATAAGGTATGATTCTAACATCATGATTAGTTAGATTAACACTTTGCATGTAGTTTAACGTAAAAAAAATGGGGAAAATCTAGGGTTTTTGAACTAGACCCGTGCTAATCCCAAATTTTTGCTTAGATCTTGTTACTAGTAGTAAATAGAAGTGTTTTGAGAAGTAAATAACCAACCATTGTTAGAAAATCAGATTGTTCAAAGAGTTTTCCACAAACCCTCGTTCGTAATCGAAAAAGTTAAAATCGAAGGGGTAAACAAGTAGTTTGTGCAAAATTGATACTTGCGGTTTGATTTTCGGGGTAAACCGCACATGATGAACCAAAAATTTTGAATTTTTCGAAGTCGGCTCGAAAACCTTAAGATTGGGTTAACAGAAGGTTCACCATGGGGCCGTGCCCACTGACCACGAGGCTGTGGGCACCCCAGTCTGCAGACATAGGGTCGTTCCTGGTAGGCACGAGGCCGTGTCTAGACCCCCTGATTCCCCTTTTTACATAATTTTTGATACACCGATTGTCTTACTGGTTCTTTCTTGCTAGAATGGCACCTCATAAGTTCCTAAAGTTCAAAATGTCTGATCTTATGTACGAAAACCGCTTTAAAGTATTACAAGGAAGGCACGAAGAACCACTAAGAGAAGTGTGTTATAGCACGCTTGAAACTATGGGACAAAGGGAGAGATACGATTCTAGAGACCTGACTCAGATCCGTTCACGAGTACAACATGGAATTCTTAAGCACGCTCATCTTCGAAAAAATGAACAAGATCTGTTTGAGTAAAATGCAATTCAGTTTAGGTGTGTTGGAGAATGGTATAGCATTTTTGTTGCCCAGTTTGTCATGAATATTGGGCTATACACTGAGGAAGACACAGCTGAGCCAGACTTCACTGAAGGAGTCCATGAACTCCCAGATAACCTGAGACAAGCTGCATGGGCACAGATTGGGGATAGCCATTATAATACGAGTAATACAAAGAGCACAAATATAAGGGACCCTCTAATCCGATACATTCATCGGGTCCTTAGTGGCTCTTTATGCCAAAGGAAGGATAGTGGTGGGTGGTGAATCTTCGGGAGCTAACTTGCCTAAATTGCATCCTGAATCGCCAACCTATCGATGCGCCCCACATGTTTTTAAGTAACATGGCCGCAATTCTTCGAAGGATGGATTACCAAGCTATTCAAGAATTACATGAGGCGCACTCAGAGTGGGTTCCACAAGGGAGTGGGTGTGGCAAAGGCCGGTCTAGCCTTATGCCTAAGCTTGGGTCTTATCATCGATTGCAACAATGCTCTCATGCGCTTTAAGGATGCACGTGCCTGAGTGTGGAACCCAAATGACCCGGATGAGGTCCTCGCAATCGAAGATGACCCTAACTGTCCTCGATACTCCTGGCATGCCCCGGGTTCCTCCTCTCAAGTAGGTGGTGATTTTCCTAACCTCCAAAATTTATTCAATATCATGCAAGAAAACCTCCAAGTGTCTGGGAATGCTTATAGCTTGGGACAAAGCTCAAGCAGCAGGATCGGAAGCATGGAATGCAATATTGTTAGCATGCAAAACGACATTACCTACATCCGGGAGCACATGGCGTATAATGATGAGGAGGAGGAAGAGGGCGAGAACATGGACTCGGACTAGGCGATGGTGGTGGTGGGCGACAGATCGGTCCTTTAGGTTATCCCTTTCTAACCTTTGAACAATTTAGTATTTTCCGGACTGCGTCCCAATGAACAATTTGCTCTTTTAAACAATTTACTTTCCTGCATTTTTTTTCGAATGATGATGGTTGAACAAGTAAACTCTCGTAATCTAGGAACATTGTTATTGTGTTAGATTGTTGTATTGTTGTATTGTGGTAGGATTATAGCTTATAGGTACCTTGTGAGAATTGGATACACTAAGCATTATGGTCCCCAAGCTAGAAATCAAACGCCAAGTGATGAAACACAGCTCCCAATCTGTTACAAACAATTGCCATGTGGTAGTGCCCATAGTCCACGCCCTTGTGCGCATCCTTCTGTAAGCTTTTCAAAATTCATGTTACTGGCACTTTGGCCACAGGCCGTTCCCACCAGGCATGCCCCCGTGCCCACTAACCTTAAAAATTTGTTGTTTAACCCCACTTTTTATATATTTAATCAAAGCAAATCCTATTTGGGACACATTGAGAACAATGTGTAATTTAAGTGTAGGGGGTGTTAAAACCTTGAATCGTTTGTCCTAAAATCAAGCTTTACACAAAACTCACCTTGGAAAACTGCTAACCACCCTAGAATTTTTTTTATTTTTTTTATTTTTTTACTTATCTTGTTTTAGTTTGGGAAAAATAAGTTCTAAAAGTTACGTTTTTATAAATTTACACCTGATAGCGTCGTGATAGAAAGAAGCAATTAAGAAAACTATAAAAATGGGCATAACAAATCTTTGTAAAATTTGATTATATATACACATTTACATTATAACCCTCTCCACAAAAGTTAGTTTTTGAGCCTTTACCGACATACAAATACATATTTATACTAATTGCTCAACTTTTTGTTTCTTGTGTGAATAGCCCGTTTGGTTCTTACAAATCTAGAACTTGCCAAAGCAATACGTTCCTATCCTTACCGACACTAATCCAAGTAAGTAAATGATAGAGGCACTAGGACTACAACCCATTTTTTTCATTTTAAACCTTTATTTTCCTTTTCATAAACCCTTTGAACCTTAACCCTTTCGTTTCTAAACCCACAAAAATATAAACTTTTGCAAAAGCAATCACCCACATCCACAAAAAGTTCTTTTTATTTACACCATTTATTTTAATAACAAGTTCGATTATAAATAACAAACTATGCTTAGTTTCAACTTTATATAAAGAAACGGTTAAAGGTTTTTTTCTAAGCCACAAAAATTGTTCAAAAGAAACCGACACTTTTACGCTTTTCACCATTATTACCCAAAAATACCTACCCCTAGCCAAAACCTACCCTTTAAAGCCCTCTTGATATTTACAAAGATTAGATGTCACAAAGGAAGAGGTTTGATTATTTTTCAAGCTTATAGTAGGCGTAAGCACACATCGGATCCGAGCGATATCGCTTAAACATCTTCGGCCGATTTTTGAGTGACCACTTGTAAGGTATGTAAGTTTGTATATAACTAAATAGAATTTTCTAAAGGCATGTTATGCCCAAAACAAATAATTTTTCTTAAAATATGTTCTAAATAAATCATTACAAATAAGATTGTAAATAAAACAAAAACAAAATAATTTAGAACTTGGATTCCCGACACTCCAAAGATAAACCCAAAAACTTCTCTTTTACCAATTCCGTTCAGGTTTGTAAGCCACATTATAGAGTTTTGCTTGAGTACAAGCAAAGATTCAAGTGTGGGGTATTTGATGTGTGCAAAATACAACATATAAATTACATCAAACAAGGCATAAAATCAACCCTTTTTCGGTACTAATATTGGAAAAAGCTTGTTTCTTTGTTTACTTTTAAATTAAAGGATCAAAAGAGCTTAAACGAATAAAAGGAAACAAATTAACAGTAGAAACCAACACAAATACAAAGCAGAAGGATTAACACGACTTGCCGAACCCCCGTTCACATCCAAAACAACAAAAATAACGAAGACACAAGCTCAGGCGCGGGCCGTGACCATCAAAGATTCTCTGCAGAAAAGCACAACATCAATAGACAACTAACACGGGGACGTGCCAAGTCAACATGGGTCGTGGTCAACTTTAATATTCGTAGAATCTAGGATAATACAGCAAGTACACTGACCACGGGGTCGTGCTCTGCCACCACGGAGCGTGTTGGTACAATGACCTTACATCTGCAGTTAATGAAGGGAGAGAAAAATTCCACCACGGGGTCGTGCCCACCTGGCACGAGGCCGTGGTCGTCTTCTGTTTTCAACTATAAATAGAGGTGATTGGTTCATGATAAAGTCATCCCTTAGCAAACCACTTCTCACACACCTACCATCAGTCCACCACCACTACAACACCAACACCCACCACTATCATCCATCTTTCATATTTTAGAGTGTGTAGTAGTCTCGGGATCCAAGATTGATCATAAGAGTTCTTGTCAAATAAATGCCATGCTTGGCTAAATCTCTTACATCACTTGGTGAAGATAAATATTTTATGTATTACTTTTTATTTCCAATCTTTGGCAACTTTTTTATTAATGACTTTAATAACTAGTTTTTTCATATTGAAAGTGAACTTTATTTAAACATTTCTTCATGTTTTTTTGATTCACTCATTCGTGTCTTCACGGTCTATATAAAGCACGTTAACTGCCTAGAAAGGGGTTAGAAGGGTGTTTGGGTAAAGTTCTTGTCTCGTTCAGCGTATAGATCCTGCGAGGACTTGGTTCAAGCTTATTAGGACTTCCCTTAAGGCAGATAGCATCAAATCAGGGGTAAGTAAGAACGGCTTGAACCCTTTATAAATAAACTACTATTAAAACTATACCCGCCCTTGCGGGACTGTATCCCTGCTGACTCAGACCAATATGGTTGAGGGTAACGTCGCCTTCACAAGAGGGGCCTAGCACTTTTCGCATTAATAACTTACTTAATTATCTTTCAATATTCTGACCTTGTGGGATTGTATCCCTGCTGTCTCAGACCAATAGGTCGAGGGTTACGTCACCTTCACAAGAGGGGCCTATTATTATAACTAAGATAATCTCTTAAAATGCCCAAAGTGCGGAAATTATCAAAGGATATGTAAAAGAGGAGTCCAACCAAGTGATTCTTTCTTGTCTATTTGTTTTTCTTTTTATTTACGTTTTTACTTTTATATCTTTTAAACTTTCAAAACATTTATCAAAAATTTGGTTAGATTAGACGTTAATGATAAGCCAATATTAAAAGCTCTTATGTTCTTGGACGACCTCGGTATCTTACCATCATATACTACGTCCACGATGGGTGCACTTGCCCTAATGTGTGTAGAGTGGTAGTATTATATCGTGTTTTATAAATTTAAAGCTTGATCAACGAGTAAAAAGTACCTAAAATATAACAAAATTTAATAGTCCACTCGCACCACGTCACTTTCACTCATCGACTCTCATAGTCGGACGAGGTATTACAATACAAATTAGTAGCCATAAATCTAACTACAAAACCCATGCAACTCACCAACATTATTGTTGACCATTATTTTCACATATGTTTCAAGTACTAATGTTTGATGATTATCCAAGTATGCTACACGTAGGAATGGACTCGGGACTTTGTTTTGCCTTAAATCTAAAAAACAGTTGTTATGTGATGGTTGTCTTTCAAAAGACAATTTAATTCAAATAATCAATACAATTAAACTTTAGTACCATGAGTTGTGAACAATATTTAACGTGACTCTCTAACGATTCCGTCGTGGGTTTGTTATACGCGGTCGGGGTGTTACGCTAATGCTAAATCCTAGAGCTAAAACGTAAAGCTAAACCCTACATTGTAACATCCGTCAAAAACCGGATTTACCAAACCCGCTCCGTTTAATAACCGAACAATCAGTTAAAAATTTCGTTACGTATTTAATGCCCAAAATAATTTTAAACGATACATAATTAATAAGTATATGGGGATATATAATTTGTTTTTGAAAAACTGTTAAAAATAAGAAAATAAAAATAAAATGCTGCTGCCGGGTTTCGAACCCGGGTCAGCCAGCGAGTCAGCAAATGACTTAACACTTAACCATCCAACCACTGCGCCACTCATGTTTCTTGTTAAATATTGGAAACAATTAATACATAAAATAAATCTCGAATTCAAATAACGACGCGCTCAATTGCAGTCGTCGGAAATCCCGGCGATCTCGCGAGATTGGACGGTTTCTTCAGTTTTAACATAAACATTAACCTCAACATCGGTTATAACCGACGTCTGAACCCGCGACGCAAGTCATAACTGCCGGAAAACGTAATGACTTTGAATCAAGTCAGAAATCCGACTCTATACATCTCGATTCCTCCCTATAAATTCACCCACAATCCACTGGTAGCCTTTTCGCTCAAAACCGCACCCTTTCTCTGCGAAAATTTATTCGCCGGAAAATACCTGCAAATCGCCGGAAAACCGAGTTTTTCGCCTTTGAGCCTTACTGAACCCCCAGAGCTCATACCGAAGCCACCCACACTCACCTCAAGCTCCCTGAAGACTCTCTGCCGCAGGACACACGTCGCCGGAATCATTTGCTGTCACCGGAGTTTCGCCAGAGAAACAGAGGAGTCCAGTTCGGTATAATTTACGCTCAATTTTTCATTCTTTTATTTATCTCACCTGTAATTAATCATAACACACTAACGAACTCGATTAAAATTCGAACCAGTCGGACTTCCGATTCTGGTTAAGATTAACGAAGAAGACGAAGTTTCAGTTGTCTATATGTATAATTAAAATCACGATATAACTCGGGTTAGACACACAGTCCAGCGATGGACTGTGTGCACATAAAACACGCAAACGTCTCGAGTTCGATACATGTCCCACGCATACTCGCCTTAATAAAAATGTTCTTTTTTTTTTTTTTAACCGAACCGGAGTCACTGCGTAAGATGTTAAGTTTAATAAAAACCGGAATAATAACCAAGATAGACACACAGTCCAGTGGTGGACTGTGTGCGCGTTTAAAACACAGGTCACGAGTTCGAGTCCGGACTACTGCACCGGTCCGGACAATTATCCAACTTTTTATATAAGGCAGAAATGAAACTATTTAGTTTGTATATAAGTATAATAAAAATCAGATTATTTAACAAGTTAGACACACAGTCCAGCGGTGGATTGTGTGTTAACCTAAACCACAGGTCCCGGGTTCGAGACCTGTAGAGCGCACCAAGTCGTTAGATTAAAATCGTTTTTAAAAATAAATGATTTTCTGTTTAATCTAATTAGTATATAAATATAATTAAAAACAGAAATATTTCGGGTTAGACACGTAGCTCAGTTGGTAGAGCTGCGTGCACGCGTACGGGAGGTCTCGGGTTCGAGCCTCACCCAGCGCATACATACACACATACGAACCGGTCAACAGTCAAAGTCAATGGTCAATGGTCAACGGTCAAAAAGTCAACATTTTTTTATTATTTTTACTTATTTATTTTATTTAAAAATCAATTAAAAATACTTAAAAATAACATTTTTAAAGTTAGAAAATAGCCTTAAACTCACAAAAATACACCCAACAATCCTACTAAAATGGATTAATAAAATCCGTTTACTTACCGAACCATTATGCCATTATCTAGGTTAATTTCACTCGTGGTTAAAACCACTTCGTGCGCATTCAACATCATCAACCGAACGCACCCAATGTGAGTGAATCTTACAACTCCCCTTTTTAAATTATACGTTTTGGGGTGTGTCATGTGTCACCAAAAATTAACTCGTTTATTTAAACTTGTGCCATACCATATTGTGATCTAAACTTAGATTGTATACATTGTTTATAGTTATGTATTTCATATTGTCAATTTATATGCAATTCATTCATTAGGCCCATCAGTTCCTCGTGAGAGACGAGTTGAGCAACGCGTGCCTCAAAACAAATCCATTATTGTTCGTGTGTGTATTATTTAGTTTATATTGTTTGTAGTTACGTATTTCATATTGTCAAGTATATGCAAATCATTCATTAGGCCCATCAGTTCCTCGTGAGAGACGAGTTGAGCAACGCGTGCCTCAAAACGGTCCATTATTGTTCATGTGTGCATTATTTAATATTAATTGATTGGTGAATAAGTTTACATATATTTTTACTCATGTGTGGTTGTGCACTTTATTTTATAATCAATTAAATAAACTTGTTCAAATGTTTTTCATAGGATTCACTCGCCAACTTTTTGTTGATCCAAAAACCATTTTTACACATGATACAGGTGAACAGGATGAAGCAAGGAAAACATAGGAAATGCCTTAGAAGAAAACAATGAAGCCTAGATTGATGTTAGGACATGATGTAATAACGATTGTGTAATTCCCTTTAAAATTGTATTAATGAATATGAAACGTTATAATAAATGTCATGAGCTTTGATGATAACCCAATCATGCCCCGATCACCTTTTCCGTTGAGGGTCGGGGTGTGACAGATTGGTATCAGAGCCATGACTATAGGGATATAGGATAGGTTATTAGACCCTTAGAGCCTACTCTATAGTTTGCCTAAATTTTAATTGTTTAGGTGGTTACATACAAACTTATGATATTTATTTATTTCATATTTGTTTATACTTACAGTCAAACATACATACTTACATACACATTCATCATACATATTTCAAAGTTCATATATTCAAATCATCTTCATACTCTTGTTATTCAAAGATTTTGTTGCAATTTTCAAATCTCATTAAAGTAAGTTCTGCGACGGGCATGTAGTAACTGGAAGGGTACAAGTACCGGTAGTCGGAACGTCCTGTCTAGGTTGGCATTCGTATAAATCCAATATAACGGACCAGTTTGCCTACCTGTGTAGTAACGATGAGAGTACGAAGGACCTATTAGGCCAAAGCATGCCACACCAAACGTCGTTCGAACTAACCCACTTTGAGGTGTCACCGTGTCTACACCTGGACACATTCCAAATATCATACGTTTATACATATTTCTCGATTTTCTCCGGGTTTTAGTGTACGTAACCAGGCTAACACATGCGAACCATTTGAAAAACCCGGTATTCATGGGGGCCCACATGATTACGAAGGTGAAGTATGGCGGCATGCAGGACCTAATGACGAGCAAAGCCCAAGACATCCTATGGATGTAGTAGATTTATTTTTCTATAATTATTTTATGAATGTTCATTCCTAAATACGACCCATGATCCCAAAAACATCCAACTCATACTCATGATGCGTATTCCTTGTAGATGTCTTCTAGCCTCGCCCGTAGGAAGATGAGAGCAGGAAAAGCCCGCGAGCGCATGGCTGCCCAAATCGCTCAACAAATGGCTGCCGTAATACCCAACATTGTAATCCAAGTCCAACAAGCACTTACCGCTAATCTTGTCAACCAAGAAGTTCAAAATGTTGTCAATCCTCCCCCAAATACCACTAAATGCACCTACAAGCATTTCAAATCATGCGACCCTCCAAAATACGAAGGGAATGAAGGTGTCACCGCTCTCCTCCATTGGTTTGAAGAAATGGAGAACACTTTTCTAAATTGCGATTGCCCCGATGATCGCAAAGTGCGATATGCTACCGGTCGATTTTATGGAATAGCACTTACTTGGTGGAATACAGAGAAGGCCAAACGAGGCGTTGACGATGCTATGACTTTAACTTGGGATGAATTGAAGGAAATCATGACCAGACGATTTTGTCCAAGGAGCGAAATCAAGAAATTAGAAGATGAGTTTTATTCGTTGAAGCAAAAGGAAGGAGACCACACCACATACAACAAAAGATTCCTCGAGTTACATCAAATGGTTCCCAATTTGTTCACTCCCCTCTACCGTTTGATCGAGCACTACATTCGAGGTCTTCCGTCAAAGATTCAAGACTCTGTAATAAGTACCACGCCTGCAACTTTGGAAGCAGCAATGGAGCTAGCAACAGAGCTCACCGAGAACCGAATCCGGAACAAAGACTTCAAGGAGGAGAAGAAGAAGGATAAAGCATCGACTGAAACTTCAAACTCCACCCAAACCGAATCCCCTTCTCAACCCATTTTTAAGAGAAAAAGAGACGGGCAACTTTTCGCTACTATCCAACGTAATCAACCAATTTCACACGCCATACCCATCCAAGCTATCCCAATCACTCAAGTGGCACCCAACTCAACTTACCCAAATAAGAAACCATATCTTGGACCCCACCCTCAATGTAACACCTGTTCTTATCACCATCCCCTTACCTTACTTTGTCGACTATGTGCAAATTGTGGACGCTATGGTCATTTGAGCAAGGTTTGCCGCACCTTTCAAAACCAATCTCTCCCCTTACTCAAGACATGATCCAAACCTATCATCAACCTCAATACCCCATATTCCCATATGTTCGAGCTTGTTTCAATTGTGGCGACCCTACCCACTTTAGAAACACGTGCCCTCGATTGGTTAACATCATAAACGCTCAAGCTCAATCAAACCCAGTTAACCAAGTAAATCAAGAAACCCCAATCACTAGGCCACCAGCAAGAGGAAGAGTTTTCAACATCAACGCCAGCCCTGTTGAAGATAATGACAGCTCAAACGAAACCACCCAACTAGTCCTCTTCACCGAAAATCAAGATTCAACTCCAATCGTTTAGTTTTATCTTTTTCTTTATTACATAGAACCAATCATAACTTAAGGATAAAGCCAATGGGAATTTGACAAGAATATGGTGGATACGCCGCTGGTACTTCCTATATATAAGTATTCTTGCCAAAGGATCGGAGGCATTATCTGGCGGTTATGAGAGGTTCCATGTATAAACTGTTTGAGTGATTATTGTTTATTATTTTCAGTACATGCAATACGATCGGCTCCGTTTGATTGAGCCTTGATCGCACAGACATTTTTCATTTTCAGTACATGCAATACGATCGGCTCCGTTTGATTGAGCCTTGATCGCACAGACATTTTCATTTTCAGTACATGCAATACGATCTTGTGGTTGTTGTGTTTGTTGTAGAGTCACATAGAACTGATCATAACTCGCGGATAAAGTCAACGAAAATTTGACAAGAATATGGTGGATACGCCGCTAGTACTTCCTATATATAAGTATTCTTGTCAAAGGATCGGAGGCATTATCAGGCGGTTATGAGAGGTTCCATGTATAAACTGGTTGTGTGATAAGTATTTAGATTAAATTTATTATTTTCAGTACATGCAATACGATCGGCTCCGTTTGATAGAGCCTTGATCGCACAGACATTTTTCATTTTCAGTACATGCAATACGATCGGCTCCGTTTGATTGAGCCTTGATCGCACAGACATTTTTCATTTTCAGTATCTTGTGTTTGTTGTAGAGTCACATAGAACTAATCATAACTTGTGGATAAAGTCAATGAAAATTTGACAAGAATATGGTGGATACGCCGCTGGTACTTCCTATATATAAGTATTCTTGTCAAAGGATCGAAGGCATTATCAGGTGGTTATGAGAGGTTCCATGTAGGATTAGTATGTTTTAGTTGAAGATTGTTCATCATACATTTCAGTGTAATCAATTTCATCATTTATAGAAGTTGAGCTATGTCTCACTTCCACAATGACTAACCTCTCCAACATAACAAACGAGAGAGGTACTGTCATCATTCAAACATGTATACTTTCATAATTTAGACTCAAGCTGTGGTTGTTGTGTTGTTTATGTTTTATAGTCACATAGGATTAATCATAATTCACTGATAAAACCAATGAAAATTTGACGAGAATATGGTGGATACGCCGCTGGTACTTCCTATATATAAGTATTCTTGTCAAAGGATCAGAGGCATTGTCAGGCGGTTATGAGAAGTTCTATGTAGGATTTAGTAATTTCTTGGTAACTAATCATAACTTGCGGATAAAACCAACGAAAATTTGACAAGAATATGGTGGATACGCCGCTGGTACTTCCTATATATAAGTATTCTTGCCAAAGGATCAGAGGCATTATCAAGCGGTTATGAGAAGTTCCATGTAGGATTTAGTATTGTCTTGGTTGAAATTTGTGTTACATTTATATCATCTCGCCATTTAAAGAAATTGGATTGTGTTCCATTTCTACATAAATTAACCTCTCCATCATAACAGACGAGAGAGGAACTGTCACCATTCAAACATATATGCTATCAGAATGTGGATTCAAATATTGGTTGTTGTGTTATTTATGTTCTAGAGTTACATCATAGGACCAATCATAACTTACTGATAAAACCAATGAAAATTTGACAAGAATATGGTGGATACGCCGCTGGTACTTCCTATATATAAGTATTCTTGTCAAAGGATCAGAGGCATTGTCAGGAGGTTATGAGAAGTTCTATGTAGGATTTAGTAATTTCTTGGTAACTAATCATAACTTTCCGATAAAACCAAAGAAAATTTGACAAGAATATGGTGGATACGCCGCTGGTACTTCCTATATATAAGCATTCTTGTCAAAGGATCAGAGGTATTGTTAGAAGGTTATGAGAAGTTCCATGTAGGTTGTAGTATTAGAAGTTTTGCTATAGGATATAACCATATCCTTCCAAACATATCAAAACTCTTACGCATGATATCATAGTTAGCGAATCAATTCTGCTTATCAATATTTTTACCGTAGGCAACAAAAAGCGATTCCTGTAACAGGGTACTTAACCCTTACAAGGGACGTTACCGCCTCAAACAAAAACTTAAACTCTTACTCTTTTTCTAAGCATGTAACTGTCAAACTAAACACCATCATTTTTAGTCAAATATATCACTACTTAAATTTCGGGACGAAATTTCTAAAAAGCAGGGGATACTGTAACATCCGTCAAAAACCGGATTTACCAAACCCGCTCCGTTTAATAACCGAACAATCAGTTAAAAATTTCGTTGCGTATTTAATGCCCAAAATAATTTTAAACGATACATAATTAATAAGTATATGGGGATATATAATTTGTTTTTGAAAAACTGTTAAAAATAAGAAAATAAAAATAAAATGCTGCTGCCGGGTTTCGAACCCGGGTCAGCCAGCGAGTCAGCAAATGACTTAACACTTAACCATCCAACCACTGCGCCACTCATGTTTCTTGTTAAATATTGGAAACAATTAATATATAAAATAAATCTTGAATTCAAATAACGACGCGCCCAATTGCAGTCGTCGGAAATCCCGGCTATCTCGCGAGATTGGACGGTTTCTTCAGTTTTAACTTAAACATTAACCTCAACATCGGTTATAACTGACGTCTGAACCCGCGACGCAAGTCATAACTGCCGGAAAACGTAATGACTTTGAATCAAGTCTGAAATCCGACTCTATACATCTCGATTCCTCCCTATAAATTCACCCACAATCCACTGGTAGCCTTTTCGCTCAAAACCGCACCCTTTCTCGGCGAAAATATATTCGCCGGAAAATACCTGCAAATCGCCGGAAAACCGGGTTTTTCACCTTTGAGCCTTACTGAACCCCCAGAGCTCATACCGAAGCCACCCACACTCACCTCAAGCTCCCTGAAGACTCTCTGCCGTAGGACACACGTCGCCGGAATCATTTGCTGTCACCGAAGTTTCGCCGGAGAAACAGAGGAGTCCAGTTCGGTATAATTTACGCTCAATTTTTCATTCTTTTATTTATCTCACCTGTAATTAATCATAACACACTAACGAACTCGATTAAAACTTCGAACCAGTCGGACTTCCGATTCTGGTTAAGATTAACGAAGAAGACGAAGTTTCAGTTGTCTATATGTATAATTAATATCACGATATAACTCGGGTTAGACACACAGTCCAGCGGTGGACTGTGTGCACATAAAACACGCAAACGTCTCGAGTTCGATACATGTCCCACGCATACTCGCCTTAATAAAAATGTTCTTTTTTTTTTTTTTAACCGAACCGGAGTCACTGCGTAAGATATTAAGTTTAATAAAAACCGGAATAATAACCAAGATAGACACACAGTCCAGTGGTGGACTGTGTGCGCGTTTAAAACACAGGTCACGAGTTCGAGTCCGGACTACCGCACCGGTCCGGACAATTATCCAACTTTTTATATAAGGCAGAAATGAAATTATTTAGTTTGTATATAAGTATAATAAAAATCAGATTATTTAACAAGTTAGACACACAGTCCAGTGGTGGACTGTGTGTTAACCTAAACCACAGGTCCCGGGTTCGAGACCTGTGGAGCGCACCGAGTCGTTAGATTAAAGTCGTTTTTAAAAATAAATGATTTTCTGTTTAATCTAATTAGTATATAAATATAATTAAAAACAGAAATATTTCGGGTTAGACACGTAGCTCAGTTGGTAGAGCTGCGTGCACGCGTACGGGAGGTCTCGGGTTCGAGCCTCACCCAGCGCATACATACACACATACGAACCGGTCAACAGTCAAAGTCAATGGTCAATGGTCAACGGTCAAAAAGTCAACATTTTTTTTATTATTTTTATTTATTTATTTTATTTAAAAATCAATTAAAAATACTTAAACTCACAAAAATACACCCAACAATCCTACTAAAATGGATTAATAAAATCCGTTTACTTACCGAACCATTATGCCATTATCTAGGTTAATTTCACTCGTGGTTAAAATCACTTCGTGCGCATTCAACATCATCAACCGAACGCACCTAATGTGAGTGAATCTTACAACTCCCCTTTTTAAATTATACGTTTTGGGGTGTGTCATGTGTCACCAAAAATTAACTCTTTTATTTAAACTTGTGCCATACCATATTGTGATCTAAACTTAGATTGTATACATTGTTTATAGTTATGTATTTCATATTGTCAATTTATATGCAATTAATTCATTAGGCCCATCAGTTCCTCGTGAGAGACGAGTTGAGCAACGCGTGCCTCAAAACAAATCCATTATTGTTCGTGTGTGTATTATTTAGTTTATATTGTTTGTAGTTACGTATTTCATATTGTCAAGTATATGCAAATCATTCATTAGGCCCATCAGTTCCTCGTGAGAGACGAGTTGAGCAACGCGTGCCTCAAAACGGTCCATTATTGTTCATGTGTGCATTATTTAATATTAATTGATTGGTGAATAAGTTTACATATATTTTTACTCATGTGTGGTTGTGCACTTGATTTTATAATCAATTAAATAAACTTGTTCAAATGTTTTTCATAGGATTCACTCGCCAACTTTTTGTTAATCCAAAAACCATTTTTACATATGATACAGGTGAGCAGGATGAAGCAAGGAAAACATAGGAAATGCCTTAGAAGAAAACAATGAAGCCTAGATTGATGTTAGGACATGATGTAATAACGATTGTGTAATTCCCTTTAAAATTGTATATAATGAATATGAAACGTTATAATAAATGTCATGAGCTTTGATGATAACCCAATCATGCCCCGATCACCTTTTCCGCTGCGGGTCGGGGTGTGACATACATTTCCTAGTTTAAGATTCTTTCAACGCCGCTGGAATGAAGTCAATCGGAGTTTGTTTGGCCTGGTTTCCTACACTTCCTAGGTTAAGATTCTTTTGTAATTGACCCCCCCTCTCCCCCCCCCCCCTCTATATATATATATATATATATATATATATATATATATATGTGTGTGTGTGTATTGTAGAGGATTCAAATGAAAATAAATTCTTTGTATAAAAAAAAAGAAAAATTAACCAATAAGAATGATTCATTTTGTTTCATTTTATATTTGTGCTTAATATTATTTTAAGGGTATATTAGTAAACTTATGTAGATCATTAATTTATATTCTTCCTCTTTAATAGCCAAATACATAAAATTTGTAATTTATTTTCAAAATATATATTTTTTCAAAAAAAAATAATAGTTTAGACTAATAGGATAAATTATGAGTTGTGTAAGATAGATTTAGACACATGTAGTAAAAATTTCGATAATGTGTAGGATATATGTATGATAAAATGAAACCGACTAATTAATCAAAGAGAGAACAATTAAGGAAAAAGTTATAAACTATTTAATATTTTATCATTATCCCTTTTCTTTTTTAAAAAGTTGATTTTCTTCCCATTTGATCTCCCTTATATATATATATATATATATATATATATATATAGAAAATGGTAAAATGAGAACCTGCTTGAGTTGTGAGACCCATGAGAACTAGGCATTTTAAAATGTTTTTTTTATCCTCAAAATTCTTAAAAAATAAATACCAAAAAAATTCGCATGCAAAGATTTGCATCAGGTATAAAAAAATTTTATTGGTGATGTAAAAAAATATACATCGCCGTAAATATATTTTACATCAGGCATAACTACCGACTTGACAACTGTTTTTTGTGTTTTTATAGATGTGTTTATAACATTTTAACCTACGTTTGTGCAAAATATGTGGCCCAACTCACACGAAAAGTAGGAGTTTTCATGGTTCTCACAACGCGTAATGGTTTTTAATTAAACCGAGTACTATGTATGCATATATATATATATATATATATATATATATATATATGTGTGTGTGTGTGTGTGTGTGGTATGGTTCATTTAATAACCACTTTTATTGCGAGAACCAATGTGAACACAACAAAATAAACTCACTCTACCACCACCCAAAAACCTAACCTCCCATCCACCCACCCAAAACAAAAATTATACCTTACCCAAAAAAACCTCTAAAAAAACCTAACACCCCACCCCCCAAAAAACCAAACCCGATTCTTGTAGTTTTCACAATAAATGATAGTTTCTAACGGATTCTTATTCTAAATATACATCGAGAGAGATATTTGTTTTTTGATAGTGAAGATGATATTTGTGAATTGTTGTTATATGAGATGTGTTTGTTATGAGATTTTTATGTATAGTTTTTTATTTGTTTTAAATTATATTGGTGTTATTTTGTTAGACATATTTAAAATAAATGAGTAAAATTATCAACCTACTCTTATGTGCAAAGCATTTGACTAGATTTAAGTGAAAAATTTTATTATGTTAGTGTTAAAAGACAGAAGGTTTAAGGTTTTTAAAACATAAAGAATGATCTTTATCAATTTAAAAGGTAAAGGGCAGATTTGATAAATACGACGAAAAGTGTATGTAACACAAAATTATTGTTTATGTTTTGACGATGTAGTATACCTAACTCACGCAAAAGAAGACCGTAGGCCGTAGCATATTGGTGATGAAATTGGAAAGGTGGTCATAAAATTCCTATATCATTTCTAGTGTACCAAATCGGATTATTTTAGTAAAAACATTAAAGAATATTAAAATCATTTTTTCTTGAGCTTAATTACAACCTCTTTAACTCCTCTCAAGTCAATGGATACTTATATCACTCGAAGTAGGGGGTTTTGGCCTTTTTTTCTCTAAAAACGCATAATGCCCCCTTTATCGCCCCCTCCATCACCCCATAAGTGTTTTTCTTCAAATTGGGTTGTGGCATTCCAAATTAAATGCCGGATCCAGATTTTTTTGGCCAATCATGCCACTACACCTATTTCTTCATTAGTTTAATTAAAAAAACAAAAAAATAATAATTATGTAATCATTGGATGGGGTATTATACCGCTACACTCGTTTTAAATAATATCCCATAATGCCCCATTGCTGAATGGACTGCCACATAACGGATAATACCCAAAGTGAGATATTATCTTACTTTACCACTCCACATGGTCTTTGTTAGTTTGTTGTATAATGCCCAACTTAAATCAGACATAAGTATTGTTGAGCTAACCAAGCATCATGTGTGGCTCATATGTGCTTTTTCTTTATCAATTGTGCATGAGCACGTCTCACAATATTCATAGGTTACAGCTGAATCAACCGCATTAAAGGGATAGACATAACACTTAACAGAAGATATTAATATAATTATTCAAAGCTGAAGATAGAGTTTGTTATGAATCACTATAGACATGGATTTGATAGTTGGTTGGATTGAGTTTTCCAAACCTGACCCCTTGGTGGTTGAGACAAACCCATATTATGGGTTTGATTTTTAGTTTCGAATCACATACATACCATCTAAATAGTAAGCACCCGAGGATAGTAATGGGACTGGTTTGGAACGAGTATCGGTAATCTTAGTCTCATACCCAAATGTAAAGTTATATCTCATACCAAGCCTAATACTCATTAGTTTTTTTTTAAATACCCGTTGGGATTTTCGAATACAATTCTTACTATTTTAATATTTATATAAATTTGTCACCCAAGGAAATTAGAGATATAAAACCAAAAATTAGTGGACTAGCATATTACTAAATTATCCAAATAAAGATAAAATGTTACAAGTATGGTTCGGATAATCACGTCGAGTATCAGATTTACCCATCGTGTTCGGTTCGATTGTTATCCCCATACCCTTAAATTTGAGTTGTTTTGATTCGTGGGTATTTGTGGTTACCCTATTATGTTACCTTATACCCATCTCACATAACTAAGATAAAGTCATACATGTGTTGGTATATATTTGTAGAGAGAGAGAGAGAGAGAGAGAGATTGCAACCGAAAGATGGCAACTTAATCTTGAGAGCAAAATTCAAATAAAAGAAAAGCCAGTCTACACTGTGTATTTAGCTATGATTTTAGAATGAACAAGAGAAAATGATCAATTTTTTGATCAAACAAAACTATTAGAAATTAAACCAACCTATAAAACAACTTGTGAACTATGATTCTCATTTCCGAATGACAATAATATTTCATCTTGTATTATGAATAGGGTCTGCTCCCTTTCGAATTCTCCTTTTGTTCGATTGATTTGGATCGAACATCATCGCAGGTGTTGGTGCTATATTCACATTTTCTTCAACTGTGTCACCTTTTAGAACCCGCGAATGTCTTGAGAACAATCTTTCTCCTCCCCATCTCAATGCAAGATCAATGCTTCTAGCCGCAGAAACCGTCTCTGGTTGTGTGGATAAGAACATGATGAAAACAAAGATTATCATCATCACTCTATGATTTGCAATCCCCATATTTGGAGAGAGAGAGAGAGAGAGATGAGTGATGGTGGTGTGTTTGTTATGGAATATGACTGTTACATATATGAGGCATAGTTTGATCTTTTGTGAGATTTGGATGAAAGTAAAGGTGGAAAAAGCAAAGAAGTAGATTCATTTCAATCATGAGTATTATGATGTGCAATAGAAGCAAAAAAAGATAGATGCATATCAAGGGGATGTTCTTTAGTAAACTCTGACAGGTTTGAATGAAAAGTAAGTTGGAAAACCAATCTTGGAATCTTTATCAAATGTGTAACTTGTTGATGATCTCATCTTCAATCTTGATCTCAACTTCTTTGCAAAGTAATTGATGGGGTATTATGTGCACAAAGCTTTGTGTTTTTGGATAAAATGAGTTGCAAAGGATAATGTATAGATGTGTGTCTGACATTTAAAGTTGTATTAATCAGATAATCAAATATTACTCGTTTGGTAAACTCTTGTTTAAGAATATGAAAAATAAGCTGATGGATACCACATTGTGAATTAGGAGTAAAAGTCTATCAAATTAGGTTATGACATAGGTTAAATTAGTAATTTACTTTATCCGCAGATAACCAGTGTTATTGTAACTAGTTATCTATGGCTAAAAAAGTAAAATTACTATCAAAAAACCGACTATGACTCAAATATACCCAAATCATCATTATCGCAATAATAAGATAATCATATCAAAACGTGAATCCAAACACTAACAATAAGTTAAGCTTAACAACATTTTTATTTTTTTTGTAAATGGGAATTCTTCTCACATTCTAATGATGGACTAGCAGAAAATTTATAATTTTGTTGAATGTAAGCAAAAAAAATTTAAAATATATATCATTAATGTGATAATAATTTGTGAAAAATGAGAGAAAAATTCAAATTGTGTGAAAACTAAGATGAGGGATGGGCTGGCTGCTAAAGCTATTGGAGATTGCAACAGATGCAAGAAAGCTAGATAAAGGAAAAGCTGATACTGAGAGAATAGAAACATCTAACCACCAAGAGTTTGCTTTATCAACTTTAGAATTCAAGCTCTTATATCCATAAACCAGTCATGGTTTCTTGAGCTCAATTTCTGCTTTATGCTTTTCTTTCTTTCCCTATATAACCATACTATTCCAATGTGGGTCCCATTTATATCTCATATTTATAATAACAAATAAATATGTACAAACTCGATACACGATAAGAATCCGGTTGGTAAAAAGGTTTCTGGCAGCCCATAACACACAACTCACACGCGGGCAATAACATCTCAAATTTCATGTAGATACAAATAAATATGCTATTGAAGAGTATCATGGGTGGAGATTACTGGCGGTGTGGATGTGGGTGTTGGAGCCACGACGGGTCCTGGTGAAACGATGACATGCAACCCTCTGTGTTGTTCGGCTTGAGTCATGAATGGAACATTGGCTGCCGCCAGAGATTCATCTTCCTGTTTTTATTCATGAAAACCGTTTGATTAAAGATTGTCTATTTAACAAATTCAGGAAGCTCATGGCACAGTTTTATAACATTAAAAAACAAGAGGTGGCAAAATGAGCCGGTCGGGTCAAACAAACGTGGCTTGACCCAGCAACACTAATTGGTCCAAAAGTTTATATTTATCAAGATAATATCATAATTAGTGTATTAAAATGAAAATCTTTGGGTGGCAAAATGGGTGGGTCAGGTAATGGGTTCAGGTCAGAACGGATTGCTTTCTATGTTTGGTTTTAGAAAAAGGTTTGATTAACCCACCAATATCTTTTTTCAAATTTTTTAAATTTGTGGATAGTATTATATTAAATATGATTACACAAACAACTATATGATTAAGATGATAATATAATTTCTTAAATTAGAAATGATTTGAAGTAAGCATTTAAAGACACTTTTGACAACTCATGACCCATGTGACATGTTCCCGTTGTATCTAAATTTAATATTTTACCCGTTTGACCCGTTATCAAGAAAATCACCCTCTTTCACCTATAGGTTGCAATCTCCAACTTTATTGCTAACTTTATTATTTTACCCGTTTGTCCTGTTATCAACAAAATTACCACCCACTTCGACCCTCTTTGTATACAACTTTATTATTTAACCCGTTTCACCCGTTATCAATAGGAATATTGGATTTTAATAATCCTAACTATTCGCCTTTGGCCGCCAACAGTCCCAACTTCAAAAATAACCACCGGTAGTCCCAACTATTAACATATTGGCCTTCAATGGACCCTGACTAACAAAACCCTGACTCTGTTAGTCTCCGGTCGCCGGAAAAAACGTTTTTGGTCGGAAAACTCATTTTTGGCTGGAAAACTCCACATTTTCATCTCAAACCTCTTTGTAACCTTATTACGGACCTTTAGGAACCTTTTTTTATTAAAAGCCCCAATTATTGAAGTCGCCGAAAAACTTCTTTTTTCACCGGAAAACTTCTTTATGGCTGGAAAACTTAACATCTTCGTCCCAAACCTCTTTGTAACCTTAGATCGGACCTTTAGAAACCTTTTTCTGGCCAAAAACAGTTTTTCGTGACCGGAGACTAACGACGTTAGGGTTCTGTTAGTCAGGGTCCATTAGTGGCCAATATGTCAATAGTTGGAACTGCGTGTGGTTATTTTTGAAGTTGGGGCTGTTGACGGCCAACGACGAATAGTTGGGATTATTAAAATCCAATGTTCTTTATCAATAAAATGCAACCCATGTCGAACCTTGTTTGTATACATGGATTGCAATTGCCACCTTTATAAACTACCTATAAAGGTGGTTATTGCAAACCATTTATACAAGGATCGACCTGAGTAGCATGTTATTGATAATTGGTCAAACGGTTTAAATAATAAAGATCACTTAAAGGTGGCAATTGCAACCCATGTTACCAAAGAGAGTCGATCTGGGTAGCATTTTATTGATAACGGGCTATGCAGTTATATCGGTTGTATATCACCGATATATCGGTCCCATGTAAAATATCGGTACCAATATTATCGGCGATATTGAACGATATATCATCGATTTTCCTAATATCAATACCTTTCTTCTTAGTTCTACCATTCGTCTTTCTTCTTATTGTTGCTATTAGTGTTTTAAGTCTTAATTGTTAGTGTTAAATGTTAGTGTTTTAAGTCTTAATCAGTTCCTACGTGCTACAATTGTTAGTGTTTTGCAAGTTGCAAAAGGTTAATTTGTTAATGGTAGGAGGGTATATCAAATTGTTAAGTGTTAAATTGCTATATATAAAAATTTGCAATATCGATCCTTGACCGATATCCGAATTTTTACCGCATTAATTGCATAGCCTATAAAGGTGGAAACTGCAAACCTTGTATATAGGAAATGGTCGACCTGGGTAGCATTATATTGATAATGGGTCAAACGGGTAAAACAATAAAGATAACTTAAAGGTGGAAATTGCAACCCATTACAAACGAGGGTCGATCTAGGTCAAACGGGTAAAATAATAAAGTTAGCTATTAAAAACCAAAAACAAAATATGAACACATCAACTAGCAAACATCATTGAATCTTACCTGTGTGTGTCTGCAGCGTTGCAATATGCCGATTGCCCAGACCAATATGTAGCAAGGAAGGAGAAACTCAGCTGCCCGAAGCAGGAAAAGCTGTGAATAATATACAACTCGTCAGTCACGTTCCTTCAACATTATTTAACGTGTATAGATAAGTTTTATTGAGCATATAAAAATTGTTGCGATGAAGTCAACTTACAGCAAAAATGACAGAAGGATCATCATCATCGCTATCATCATCTCCGATACTGAGAGAATGCCTTAATAGCAGAAGAGCCATCAACTGCCCCAAAAAAAATGTAAAACAGTTACAAATGTAACATTTCCAGATGATTACTCAAACCTAGAGGCGTTAAATGGGTCGTGTTCGTGGGTTGGTGGGTCGAACCAACACCTTTTAACACGGAATATTATTTCATCTTTTATGTGCATGTTAAATAAGGGTGTGAATTTCTGATAGGACCTGAAAACACGACACAAACCTAACACGAATTTGTGGGTTTGGGTTTAGTCTAAATGGGTCTAGGTCAGTTTCAGGTTGAACCCGCGAACCCGTTTAGCCAAACGAGTCGGTATCGGGTTACCTGATCGGGTTGGCGGGTTGACCCGTTTAACCCTATTATAGTATATTTTTGTACAACATGTTTTATGTCATAAATTACATTGGGTGTATTTTATGCCATAATTATAACTTAAAAAGAGAAATTCACATAAAATCCTATAATTATAATGTAATTGTATTATATACATTTGTGTTTTTTATAAAAAAATTAATGTATTAATTTCAGAAAAAAATAAAGAAAAAAAATCATGTTGAATGGGTCGTGTTAGGGTTCATATGTAAGACACGATTTTCGGGTTCGCCTAAAATTTTCGGGTTCAGGTCGGGTTGAACCGGCCAACCCGCGAACATGACCCGTTTAGCACCCCTAATCGTTAAATCTATAAAATTACAGATTTACAACCAAAAATACAAATGCATATAAAATAATTATATTTAAACCATAAAACCTGATGCGCATTTTTTTATGTTTACAGTTTTGGGATAAGATAATCAGTTTATGATATAAAACATGATTTTTTTTAAAATAAACGGATCAACTCACAAAACCGTCAAGCGATCCGAACACGACCCGTTTAGCCCAAAACTGACCTGAACACGTTTATACTAAACCCAAACCCCGAATAAATGTTAGATTCGCATCGTGTCAAAAATTCACACCCTACTCAAACCCTAGGCTTACTATAAAATAAAAACTGATGGCTTACAATTATGGCAGCTGAGCGACAAAGAGAACCACTACTGGCACCGCTGTCTTCATACTCATCATAGTCTGACTCAATAAGTCGTTGCTGTTCAGCAGCTGACATAGCCGAGACTCGAGGATCACTGCAATGGAAACCATGTTTGGCTAATCAAATTGATGCCATCAAGTTATTGGTAATGATGATAATAGAATAAGTGAATAACATGCCTGATATCGATGAGGGTGTCATCAGATTGAGGTGGGGGAGCAGTGTAACCAGGTTTGTAAGGCTGTCGAATGAAGATTTTTCCAACACGTCAGTCGTTTATATGTCGAGTTACAATAAGAATACTATTGGGAATTCATCTAAAACCTGTGGAAATAATTCACTACCGACAATATTTCCAATGAGGATAATGGGAAACTAGCGATATACGCCTCAATATAAGGAGACACAGTTAAACACGACAACTTACATACAAAATCTGCTATTAAGGTAAACAAGAAGAAAGTAGGCATTTGAGATACCTGATGACAGATTTCACAAACTATATCTCTTTTCTCATTGCACCATCGTTGAACGCATTTCCGATGAGCAAACTGCAAAACATAGTACTTTAGTATTAGCATGATTTATGCACAGAATACAAGACACGGGTAAGCTTACATGGGAGCATAAGTCTAGCTTCTTATTTTATTATGAAATGAGAGACACAAAATTGAGGCATTATTTTCCCAAATCTTATATACACAACACACAAGTTAGTTATCTTATACATTGTTTTTGTGGCCATGAGAACCCATTACCAGTAAACTAAGGGACCCCACCAATACCCTGTCAACAAATAGTATCAGGTAAAATGCAGTTTGCGCTGGGCAAGTGAGCTTCAAGGGCTACAGGTAGAGGCCAGTGAAAGCTGGATTCGAGCCTAAAACCTCCGCCGAAGTGAATGAATTGCTTAGGTTACCTGGTTACTTTATACCAACGTATAATATATCTACTACTCTCCCGGTTTCTAACTACTATAACTTCGCATACATCCAGATTTGACATGTATTACGAATAGAAAAGCATAAAGTTTATTAATATAAGAAATGTTACCTTGAGGCTGCCATTGCAAGCACAAGGAACTTCCACATTTTCGATGATATCTTCCTCCTGGCAGATTCGACATTCAACTGATTGAATCAACGGCTCTTCTACACCGTGAGCCTCAGATCTTTCATCGGGATCAACACATAAACTTAGGTGCTCTTCCATCTGCAAAAAGGACACCTTAATCAACAACAAATGTATCGTCTCATTCTCATATATCACCCCCCCCCCCCCTCCCACTAAAATAAAAAAAATAAAAGAACTTACAAAGTTCAAACCCTAAAACTTGAATTGGGGGCAATTATCAATACACCTTATACTATGATAACATTAAAACAATCAAATTTCAATCATCAATGAAGTTTACTATCCAGTTTTCATCACTAATAAGGCTATCAGATGAAGAATTACACCTCAAGTTTCTTCTAGTTATTCAGAATCACAAACACCGACTAATGAACATAAATTAACCAAATTGAAGCAATTGCGGGTGAAAATTTTATGAATTGAAGGTCAATATGCAGATCAAAACATGAAAATTTCATAAGATTAATACGAAATTGAAAGTAGATTAAATTGGATACCTTTGAAGAAGTTATCGAGTATTAGTTGATTCTGGAATCAGTCGTTGACAGGTCGAATCGTTAGCTAGATATTTGGGTTGTTTAGACAATGATAATCGGATATAGTATTGAACCAGGTCGGGTCGGGGCTATGAATGTCTATATCTACAGTTTGTTATTTTATTATTTTTGTTAGAATTTACGTTTGTTGTTATTTTATTATTTTTATTAGAATTTACATGATTACATATATATACTACTTATAGATTCATATATTAAATAAGTTGAATAAATAAAATATTTTATGTAAGTTAAAAATAATAAATATTATAAAAATTTGTTAAAAATCATATAATCAAGAAAATGTCAAAGTTTTTTTAATTAGAAAAAATATAATAATTTTAAAACAAATTTATACACATATTAAGAGGGCAATATATAACGGATAATTATTGCTAATTATTAATTATTATATAAATAAGTAAAAACTTACAATTTAGACAACTTAAATTATAATTATAAATAATTTAAAATGTAACAGTAACATGAATAATATGCTAAGACTTCTAAGTGTTAAACATTAGCTTGAGCATATATTTCATTAACGATTTCACTTTAATATAATATCTTCTTTTCTTTTGTGTTTTGGTGACATGAATATTAAAGTTTAAACATTTTTTAAAATGACCACAAAATTTTCTTTACTTTAGGTTTTTTTTCGGTTGTTATACACAGTGTCATGTAGCATCCGAAAAATCCATATATATATATATAAGTCAATATGTTAAGATAAAGTTATATGCAAACCTAAATATTGCTTAATGTGACTAAGATTTAGACCCTAGTTAGAATGTGAATAAAGTTTTAAATTTAAGAATAGTTTTGACCATAATAACATAAACATTAAACTATAGGGACCAAAATTGAATAAAGTAGAAAGATGTTAAATAAAAACTAAAACACACACACTTTGGTGTATGTGTGTGTGTGTGGTGTCGACAGAGAAGAAGAACAAGCAGGGGAGAAACCCTAGCTCATCAAAATCAACAAATTAAAAGGGAAATCGAAGCCTTTATGCATGAATTAAGTTTGGTGATCATCTAAGTGTTCTTATTATCAAGTAAGTTGAAATTTATGTTCTAGTGATTTGATAAAGTGGGTTATGTGAAATCCATAGATGTTTGATGAAATTGATCATGAATAATAGTTAATAATAACATGTAGAAGATGAGTCATGTCTAATTTTTTGGTTAATTGATGATTTGGAATGAGCCCCATTGGATATAAAAAATGTTGATGAAATATGATGATCTATAAGGTGCAAATAGATTGATGTTTGATGTATGAATTGTGTAATTGTTAGTTCGGATTAGTATTAAATGATGGGATTATATGAAACTAGTTGAACTGATGAATCTTAATATGATTTGATAGATTATGCATAAGAACACTAGTACATGGTGCTTAAAGTGTTGTACGCACACTAAGTGTTCGACAAAATTCCTAATAAATGATTAATATGGCTTTACATAAATTGAAAGTTAATAGCATATAGATATGATGGAAATTGAGCTAGATATGGTTAAGTTGTAAAAAGCAAGTTAAGAGTAATACGGTTTGCGTACAAACAAACAAGTAATCTAAGTATGAATGGATTATATGTAGGATTGAAAGAAGAAGAAACAAGCTCAGAGAAACGACCGAAAGTGCAAGACCAATGTATGTTATTTACTCACTCGTAATTAATGTTCAATTGTAGACGGACTACGTCATATCTTCGTAAAGGGTTATAGATATTATTACTTTTATCAAAGATTGGTCAAAGAATTGGTAAGAATGAGAATGTGAAAGCATGATTTGTGTTGACTCATGTAGAATGGGTCAACCGGGTAAGAACGAGAATGTGAAAGCATGATTTGTGTTGACTCATGTAGAATGGGTCAACCGGGTTGTGTTGACTCATGTAGAATGGGTCAACCGGGTAAGAACGAGAATGTGAAAGCATGATTTGTGTTGACTCATGTAGAATGGGTCAACCGGGTGAACGAGAATGTGAAAGTATGATTTGTGTTGACCCATGTAGAATGAGTCAAACAGATAAGAATGAGAATGTGAAAGTACGGCTTGTGTTGACTCATGTAGAATGAGTCGACTAGGTAAGAATGAGAAGGTATAAGAATGACCTTGTGTTGACTCGTTTAGAATGAGTCAACCGGGTGGGAAGAAGAAAGTAAAAAGAAATGGTTATGTGAAAGCGATATGAATGAGTCAATGAATTGTGTTGATAAGCACTAGTAAGATTTATGTTTGGACTAAGAAATGCTATAATAACTTTACTAATTTGTTAGAATTTTGATATTATATGTATTGCTAATGGGTTGGTTTTGATGTGTAGGTAAAGCCCCTTCGTAGTGTTGACGTTAGATCGGAACGAACACACTTCTTGCCCTCTTTATGCTTCTGCATGTGATAACGACAAACGGGTCAAACTACTTTTGGGTTTGTAAATGATGAATTTTCTTCAACTTACTTTTGTAAGAAGTTGTATTAACCTTGGTAGTCAGTAGTTTGGTTTCATGTGGTTGAAAAAATTGATAGCCGTGTTTGTCGTATTAATCTTAAGGGTATAATGGTAACTTTTAAGCTATGTTTTAAAAAAATTCGAAATTTTATAGCATTTTAGTCTTAAAACTATGTTGGGTGATTTAATATGGTATCAGGGCCCAGGTTTGTGGGATTCAAGCATGAGGTTGAAGTGCTTGAACTCAAACCGAAGGCTCATGTATAAGTATGTTCGCTCTGAGACGTCATTCAAGTAAGTGTGTTTACTTATTAGTCATAAATATGTGATGGATTAATGTAGAGGATGATTAAATAGTGTTATGGGATGTTACGGACATTATGGGTCAGTTTGGGTTGGGACTGGGCTTGTAAGCGGGTTGCATGAGCTGAAATAAAAAATAACAGCGTATGCAGTACAGATGGATCATCGCCGACGACCACATTAGACGTCGTCGACGATACCTCTAACCCCCGACGGGTTAATCCACTGTCTACGCATCTAAGCCCCGACGCAACAATCAGGGATGTGTCGGCGACGGTGTGTATGGGTGTCGTCGACGCCCCTCATAAACTGAACATGTTTCTTTTCGCATCACAAGTTCCAAATCTCCTAAAAACACGATTCGTAACCCATAAGGAATCCGAAAAGTAAAATTTAACTATAGGAAGTTGTGTAAATATCAACTGATCCATGATAAGGTATGTTGAGAACGTAAGGTTCCGAAACGAAGAATAAGAATGTATGAAAGAATAAGTCTTTTGAATTATTGAAAGCACGTAGATGACTCTAGACCATTTTTTTATCATTTATGAAATGAACACTTCAAGTATGAATGATAAAAAAATTGCTACGAATGATCATAACAAGGTTATGAATGAATATCCTAATGAAAGTAAAATAATACCTATGTAGATGGAAGATGATAGAGATTTAAACAATAACGATTTGGCACGTCAAGAAGTTATGAATGAGAAGATCTCATAGGAGGTTACAAAATCTATGCAAGCTAATCTTCCTCAATTAGCGCAAGAGGTAGAAAGTCGTGTCTTAGAAACAGTAGAAGCAATCATGACTAGTAAATTAGAAGAGCTAAAGAAATGGATGAGTGGGGTACAAAATAAAAAGGGGACCCGTAGATGCACATATAAGGACTTCATGGCCTGTAACCCCGCAATGTATGATGGAAAAATCGATCCTATCATATGCCAAAGATGGATTTCCAACATGGAGGCTGTGTTTATAAGAAGTAAATGCAAGAAAGAGGACCAAGTAACGGGCCAATTCCAACTTCAAGAAAAGGATTGGTGGGACGCCCATTGCAAGGAATTAGGAGAAGAGAAGCTTCAAGAGCTAACGTGGCAAGAGTTTAAGGAACCTTTCTTAAAGTTCCATTGCCCGCAATTCGCAGTTGATCGAATTCAGGAGGAGTTTTTACGCATTCCGCAAGGTAAGGAATCTGTCGATGAAATTACTAATGTGTTTCTTGACAAGTTAAAATTTTGTCAAGACCTGATGAAGACAGAAAGAACGAAAATTAACCGTTATCACGACATGTTAAAGGATGAAATTAGAGAGTTCATCACTCCCTCAAAGTGTGAAACCCTAGATGAACTGATCAATTGGGCAAGGGATCGAGAGATAGAGCTCAAGTGTCAAATAGAGCGGGAGAAAAGAGAACGATAGAAAGGAGTGTTAACCCGAGTTCGACTAAGAAACAGAAAGTCCATTATTACAACAAGAAGGATAGTGTGAAGGGTGGATTCCTCGATGCAAAACTTGTGGAAAGCTGCATATTGGAGAATGTTTGTTGGGTAAGAGAGGATGCTACAACTGCGGGCAAGAAGGACAACTTTATTACAAATGCCCAAACACTGCCAAAACTTGTTTCAACTATTTCTCACCGAGACATGTCTAGGCAGATTGCTCAAAGTCGAAGGAAAAAGGGAGTAAGGATGGGAAGAAGGATAATGCCCCGAGAGCTAAGGGAAGAATGTTCCAAATCACTCTCGAAGAAGCTAAGGCACTTCCGAATGTTGTGTCAGGTATTTTTCTAATCAATTTAATACCTACAAATGTATTGTTTGATTCTGGGGCAAGTAGGTCATCTGTATCACATGAACTGATAAGTCATCCTTTCTTTAAAACTGAACAAATGCTTATACCTTTAGAAGTAGAAGTAGCTAATAGCAAGAACTACTTATTGAATGAAATATGTAGGGGATGTAAAATTGTTATAGAAGACGAGGAATTCGAAATAGATCTTGTGCACATGGTATTGGGAGAGTTCAAGGTAGTAGTGGGTATGGATTGGCTATCTCGATACCATGTAGAAATCAATGCGAAACTAAGATCATCCGAGTGTTATCACGAGTGGGAAATGGGTAAGCATCTATGGATATAGAAAAGTCGAAATGAAGCTATGTACCATTGTAGAGGCAGTCAAGTACGTACAAAAAGAAGGCAAGGCGTTCCTAGCTTACGTAATAGATACCTCTAAAGACGCGCCAAAATTTGATAATGTTGAAATTGTAAATGAGTATCCGGATGAATTACCGGGACTTCCTCTTAAACGAGACGTGGAGTTTTGCATCGAATTAAACCCAGGTGCTAAACCGGTAGCTAAGGCTCCCTATAGATTGGCTCCTACAGAAATGCGTGAGTTAATGAACCAGATACAAGAATTGCTCGATAAGGGTTTCATACGCCCGAGAATGTCACCTTGGGGAGCCCCCGTATTATTTGTCAAAAATAAGGATGGTTCGATGCACATGTGCATCGACTATCGAGAATTAAACAAATTAACGGTTAAGAATCGATATCCCTTACCTCGAATTGATGACCTGTTTGACCAACTGCAAGGGGCAAGTTGGTTCTCAAAAATCGACTTGCGCTCGGGATATCATCAATTACATGTACCAGAAGAAGATGTGGCAAAAACTACGTTCAAAACCCGATACGAACATTACGAGTTCCTAGTAATGTCTTTTTTCCTAACTAATGTGCCGGCTGTGTTTATGACCTTATGAATCGAGTATGTTGACCCATGCTGGATAAAGCTATAATGGTGTTTATAAATGCCATCTTAGTGTATTCCCGGAGCAAGGCCGATCATGTAAACCACTTGCGTGAAGTATTAGAAATTCTTCGTAAGGAAAAGTTATATGCGAAGTTCTCCAAGTGAGCCTTTTGGCTCAGAGAGGTGCAATTTTGCGGCCATGTGATTAACAAAGATGGTGTTTTAGTGGATCCATCAAAGGTAGAAGCAGTTATGAAATAGATTCCTTCGAAGAATCCAAACGAAGTAAGAAGTTTTATGGGATTAGCGAGTTACTACCGAAGATTTATTCAAGATTTCTCCAAATTAGCCCTATCCATGACTAAGTTAACAAGGAAAAGTGAGAAGTTTGTATGGGGACCTGAACAAGAGACAACATTTCAAGTTCTGAAGGAGAAACTGTCTAATTCACCGGTGTTAACTCTACCAGATGGGATGGAAGATTTAGTTGTGTACACGGACACCTCGAGTCAGGGGTTAGGAGGTGTTTTAATGCAATGAGGTGAAGTTATAGCATACGCCTCAAGACATCTCAAACCACATGAAGAAAATTACCCAACGCATGATCTAGAATTAGCCGCCGTGGTGTTCGCCTTAAAACTATGGCGACATTATTTATATGGAACGAAGTGCACCATATTCTCGGATCATAAAAGTCTCAAATACTTCTTCGAACAAAAAGATCTCAACATGAGACAACGAAGGTGGTTAGAACTGATTAAGGATTACGATTGTGAAATCCTTTACCATCCGGGCAAAGCAAATATAGTGGTGGATGCCCTTAGCCGAAAGGACATCTGCCCCCAATTCAGGTAAAGTCTATGAGAATGATCGTTACGCCTCATCTCCTTGGGATAATACGGGAAGCGCAAATCAAGTCATTAAATGCAGAAGATCCTAAGAAGGAACGGATAAAAGGGATTGCGGATAAATTAGAGGAAAATGCAAGTGGAATCAAAACTAGGTTTGGGCGAATTTGGACTCTTTGGTTATGTGAAGTGAAGGTGATATTACTCGAAGAAGCTCATAAATCACGATACTCGATACATCCGTGAGCAACGAAAATGTATCAAGATTTAAAGAAAAAATACTGGTGGTCGGGAATGAAACGAGACATCGTTAAATATGTCGCTAAATGTTTAACATGTTCACAAGTGAAAGCAGAACATCAGAAGCCGTGCGGTGAATTACTACGCTTAGAAATTCCGATGTGGAAATGGGAAAACGTGATAATGGATTTGGTGACTAAACTTCCCAAAACACGAAAGGGGCACGATGCCATATGGGTGATTATGGATCGACTCACCAAGAGTGCTCACTTCCTACCGATCAGAGAAGGCTATTCGTTAGCAAGGATGGCACAAATTTTTACAAATGAAATTGTAGCTCGTCATGGAGTACCCGTCTCCATTGTGTCAGATCGAGACACAAGATTCACATCACGTTTCTGGCGAAACTTCCAAGGGCAAATGGGAACAAAACTCCATTTTAGTACCGCTTACCATCCACAAATGGATGGACAATCAGAAAGGAATTTAGACACTTGTAGATATGTTAAGAGCATGTGTCATAGACTTTGGGGGAAACTGGGATGACCATTTGCCATTGATTGAATTCGCCTACAATAATAGTTATCATAATAGCATTCAAATGGCACCATATGAAATGTTGTATGGGAGAAAATGTGGAACCCCTGTATGTTGGGGAAGTAGGACAAAGAGATATTGCGCCTAAAGACGTTGTGGCAGAAACTAATGAGAAGATCGATATCATACGGACACCATTGAAGGCGGCACAAGACCGATAGAAGGCCTGTGCAGATAGAAGAAGACGACCCATCGAGTTTCAAGTAGGAGACCACGTGCTACTAAAAGTTTTAGCAAGGGATGGAATAATTTGGTTTCGTAAACGAGGAAAACTCGGTCCCCGTTACGTTGGACCTTTTAAAATCATAGCTCGGATTGGGAAAGTGGCATACCAGTTAGAATTACCACCAGCGTTAGATGGAATACATAACACATTTCATGTGTAACAATTGAGAAAATGTCTCGTGGATGAAACTGCCAATGTGCCTCTTGATGATATTGAATTGGATAAGCAATTGAACTATATAGAGAGACTTGCAGCTGTAAAGGATTTTAAAGTGAAGCACCTACGCAACAAATCCATTAGACAAGTTTTGGTCCAATGGAAACATTGAAGACGTTCTGCTCTTACTTGGGAAATGGAGGACGAAATGCATAAACACTACCCAGAATTATTCGGTACGTGATCGGGTTTCGGGGACGAAACCTTCTCTAAGGGGGGGTAGATTTGTAACATCCCAAAAGTCCATATATATGTGTATATATATATGTATATATATATATATAAGTCAATATGTTAAGATAAAGTTATATGCAAACCTAAATATTGCTTAATGTGACTAAGATTTAGACCCTAGTTAGAATGTGAATAAAGTTTTAAATTTTAGAATAGTTTTGACCATAATAACATAAGCATCAAACTATAGGGACCAAAATTTAATAAAGTAGAAAAGATGTTAAAAAAATTAAAACACACACACTTCTGGTGTGTGTATGTGTGTTTCGACAGAGAAGAAGAACAAGCAGGGGAGAAACCCTAGCTCATCAGAATCAACAAATTAAAAGGGAATCAGAGCCTAAGCTTATGCATGAATTAAGTTTGGTGATCATCTAAGTGTTCTTATTATCAAGAAACTTGAAATTTATGTTCCAGTGATTTGATAAAGTGGGTTATGTGAACTCCATGGATGTTTGATGAAATTGATCATGAATACTAGTTAATAATAACATGTAGAAGATGAGCCATGTCTAATTTTTTGGTTAATTTGATGATTTGGAATGAAACCCATTGGATGTATAAAATGTTGATGAAGTACGATGATCTAGAAGGTGCAAATAGGTTGATGTTTGATGTATGAATTGTGTAATCATTAGTTCGGATTAGTATAAAATGATGGGATTATATGAAACTAGTTGAATTGATGAATCTTAAAATGATTTGATAGATTATGCATAAGAACACTAGTACATGGTGCTTAAATTGTTGTACACACACCAAGTGTTCGACAAAATGCCTAATAAATGCTTAATATAGCTTTACATAAATTGAAAGTTAATAGCATATAGATATGATGGAAATTGAGCTTGATATGGGTTAAGTTGTAAAAAGCAACTTAAGAGTAATACGGTTTGCGTATAAACGAACAAGTAATCTAAGTATGAATGAATTATATGTAGGATTGAAAGAAGAGGAAACAAGCTCAGAGAAACGACCGAAAGTGCAAGACCAAGGTATGTTATTTACTCACTCGTAATTAATGTTCAATTGTAGACGGACTACGTCATATCTTCGTAAAGGGTTATAGATATTATTACTTTTATCAAAGATTGGTCAAAGAATTGGTAAGAATGAGAATGTGAAAGCATGATTTGTGTTGACTCATGTAGAATGGGTCAACCGGATAAGAACGAGAATGTGAAAGTATGATTTGTGTTGACTCATGTAGAATGGGTCAACCGGGTAAGAACGAGAATGTGAAAGTATGTTTTGTGTTGACCCATGTAGAATGAGTCAAACGAATAAGAATGAGAATGTGAAAGTACGACTTGTGTTGACTCATGTAGAATGAGTTGACCGGGTAAGAATGAGAAGGTATAAGAATGACCTTGTGTTGACTCGTTTAGAATGAGTCAACCGGGTGGGAAGAAGAAAGTAAAAAGAAATGGTTATGTGAAAGCGATATGAATGAGTCAATGAATTGTGTTGATAAGCACTAGTAAGATTTATGTTTGGACTAAGAAATGCTATAATAACTTTACTAATTTGTTAGAATTTTGATATTATATGTATTGCTAATGGGTTGGTTTTGATGTGTAGGTAAAGCCCCTTCGTAGTGTTGACGTTAGATCGGAACGAACACACTTCTTGCCCTCTTTATGCTTCTGCATGTGATAACGACAAACGGGTCAAACTACTTTTGGGTTTGTAAATGATGAATTTTCTTCAACTTACTTTTGTAAGAAGTTGTATTAACCTTGGTAGTCAGTAGTTTGGTTTCATGTGGTTGAAAAAATTGATAGCCGTGTTTGTCGTATTAATCTTAAGGGTATAATGGTAACTTTTAAGCTATGTTTTAAAAAAATTCGAAATTTTATAGCATTTTAGTCTTAAAACTATGTTGGGTGATTTAATATGGTATCAGGGCCCAGGTTTGTGGGATTCAAGCATGAGGTTGAAGTGCTTGAACTCAAACCGAAGGCTCATGTATAAGTATGTTCGCTCTGAGACGTCATTCAAGTAAGTGTGTTTACTTATTAGTCATAAATATGTGATGGATTAATGTAGAGGATGATTAAATAGTGTTATGGGATGTTACGGACATTATGGGTCAGTTTGGGTTGGGACTGGGCTTGTAAGCGGGTTGCATGAGCTGAAATAAAAAATAACAGCGTATGCAGTACAGATGGATCATCGCCGACGACCACATTAGACGTCGTCGACGATACCTCTAACCCCCGACGGGTTAATCCACTGTCTACGCATCTAAGCCCCGACGCAACAATCAGGGATGTGTCGGCGACGGTGTGTATGGGTGTCGTCGACGCCCCTCATAAACTGAACATGTTTCTTTTCGCATCACAAGTTCCAAATCTCCTAAAAACACGATTCGTAACCCATAAGGAATCCGAAAAGTAAAATTTAACTATAGGAAGTTGTGTAAATATCAACTGATCCATGATAAGGTATGTTGAGAACGTAAGGTTCCGAAACGAAGAATAAGAATGTATGAAAGAATAAGTCTTTTGAATTATTGAAAGCACGTAGATGACTCTAGACCATTTTTTTATCATTTATGAAATGAACACTTCAAGTATGAATGATAAAAAAATTGCTACGAATGATCATAACAAGGTTATGAATGAATATCCTAATGAAAGTAAAATAATACCTATGTAGATGGAAGATGATAGAGATTTAAACAATAACGATTTGGCACGTCAAGAAGTTATGAATGAGAAGATCTCATAGGAGGTTACAAAATCTATGCAAGCTAATCTTCCTCAATTAGCGCAAGAGGTAGAAAGTCGTGTCTTAGAAACAGTAGAAGCAATCATGACTAGTAAATTAGAAGAGCTAAAGAAATGGATGAGTGGGGTACAAAATAAAAAGGGGACCCGTAGATGCACATATAAGGACTTCATGGCCTGTAACCCCGCAATGTATGATGGAAAAATCGATCCTATCATATGCCAAAGATGGATTTCCAACATGGAGGCTGTGTTTATAAGAAGTAAATGCAAGAAAGAGGACCAAGTAACGGGCCAATTCCAACTTCAAGAAAAGGATTGGTGGGACGCCCATTGCAAGGAATTAGGAGAAGAGAAGCTTCAAGAGCTAACGTGGCAAGAGTTTAAGGAACCTTTCTTAAAGTTCCATTGCCCGCAATTCGCAGTTGATCGAATTCAGGAGGAGTTTTTACGCATTCCGCAAGGTAAGGAATCTGTCGATGAAATTACTAATGTGTTTCTTGACAAGTTAAAATTTTGTCAAGACCTGATGAAGACAGAAAGAACGAAAATTAACCGTTATCACGACATGTTAAAGGATGAAATTAGAGAGTTCATCACTCCCTCAAAGTGTGAAACCCTAGATGAACTGATCAATTGGGCAAGGGATCGAGAGATAGAGCTCAAGTGTCAAATAGAGCGGGGAGAAAAGAGAACGATAGAAAGGAGTGTTAACCCGAGTTCGACTAAGAAACAGAAAGTCCATTATTACAACAAGAAGGATAGTGTGAAGGGTGGATTCCTCGATGCAAAACTTGTGGAAAGCTGCATATTGGAGAATGTTTGTTGGGTAAGAGAGGATGCTACAACTGCGGGCAAGAAGGACAACTTTATTACAAATGCCCAAACACTGCCAAAACTTGTTTCAACTATTTCTCACCGAGACATGTCTAGGCAGATTGCTCAAAGTCGAAGGAAAAAGGGAGTAAGGATGGGAAGAAGGATAATGCCCCGAGAGCTAAGGGAAGAATGTTCCAAATCACTCTCGAAGAAGCTAAGGCACTTCCGAATGTTGTGTCAGGTATTTTTCTAATCAATTTAATACCTACAAATGTATTGTTTGATTCTGGGGCAAGTAGGTCATCTGTATCACATGAACTGATAAGTCATCCTTTCTTTAAAACTGAACAAATGCTTATACCTTTAGAAGTAGAAGTAGCTAATAGCAAGAACTACTTATTGAATGAAATATGTAGGGGATGTAAAATTGTTATAGAAGACGAGGAATTCGAAATAGATCTTGTGCACATGGTATTGGGAGAGTTCAAGGTAGTAGTGGGTATGGATTGGCTATCTCGATACCATGTAGAAATCAATGCGAAACTAAGATCATCCGAGTGTTATCACGAGTGGGAAATGGGTAAGCATCTATGGATATAGAAAAGTCGAAATGAAGCTATGTACCATTGTAGAGGCAGTCAAGTACGTACAAAAAGAAGGCAAGGCGTTCCTAGCTTACGTAATAGATACCTCTAAAGACGCGCCAAAATTTGATAATGTTGAAATTGTAAATGAGTATCCGGATGAATTACCGGGACTTCCTCTTAAACGAGACGTGGAGTTTTGCATCGAATTAAACCCAGGTGCTAAACCGGTAGCTAAGGCTCCCTATAGATTGGCTCCTACAGAAATGCGTGAGTTAATGAACCAGATACAAGAATTGCTCGATAAGGGTTTCATACGCCCGAGAATGTCACCTTGGGGAGCCCCCGTATTATTTGTCAAAAATAAGGATGGTTCGATGCACATGTGCATCGACTATCGAGAATTAAACAAATTAACGGTTAAGAATCGATATCCCTTACCTCGAATTGATGACCTGTTTGACCAACTGCAAGGGGCAAGTTGGTTCTCAAAAATCGACTTGCGCTCGGGATATCATCAATTACATGTACCAGAAGAAGATGTGGCAAAAACTACGTTCAAAACCCGATACGAACATTACGAGTTCCTAGTAATGTCTTTTTTCCTAACTAATGTGCCGGCTGTGTTTATGACCTTATGAATCGAGTATGTTGACCCATGCTGGATAAAGCTATAATGGTGTTTATAAATGCCATCTTAGTGTATTCCCGGAGCAAGGCCGATCATGTAAACCACTTGCGTGAAGTATTAGAAATTCTTCGTAAGGAAAAGTTATATGCGAAGTTCTCCAAGTGAGCCTTTTGGCTCAGAGAGGTGCAATTTTGCGGCCATGTGATTAACAAAGATGGTGTTTTAGTGGATCCATCAAAGGTAGAAGCAGTTATGAAATAGATTCCTTCGAAGAATCCAAACGAAGTAAGAAGTTTTATGGGATTAGCGAGTTACTACCGAAGATTTATTCAAGATTTCTCCAAATTAGCCCTATCCATGACTAAGTTAACAAGGAAAAGTGAGAAGTTTGTATGGGGACCTGAACAAGAGACAACATTTCAAGTTCTGAAGGAGAAACTGTCTAATTCACCGGTGTTAACTCTACCAGATGGGATGGAAGATTTAGTTGTGTACACGGACACCTCGAGTCAGGGGTTAGGAGGTGTTTTAATGCAATGAGGTGAAGTTATAGCATACGCCTCAAGACATCTCAAACCACATGAAGAAAATTACCCAACGCATGATCTAGAATTAGCCGCCGTGGTGTTCGCCTTAAAACTATGGCGACATTATTTATATGGAACGAAGTGCACCATATTCTCGGATCATAAAAGTCTCAAATACTTCTTCGAACAAAAAGATCTCAACATGAGACAACGAAGGTGGTTAGAACTGATTAAGGATTACGATTGTGAAATCCTTTACCATCCGGGCAAAGCAAATATAGTGGTGGATGCCCTTAGCCGAAAGGACATCTGCCCCCAATTCAGGTAAAGTCTATGAGAATGATCGTTACGCCTCATCTCCTTGGGATAATACGGGAAGCGCAAATCAAGTCATTAAATGCAGAAGATCCTAAGAAGGAACGGATAAAAGGGATTGCGGATAAATTAGAGGAAAATGCAAGTGGAATCAAAACTAGGTTTGGGCGAATTTGGACTCTTTGGTTATGTGAAGTGAAGGTGATATTACTCGAAGAAGCTCATAAATCACGATACTCGATACATCCGTGAGCAACGAAAATGTATCAAGATTTAAAGAAAAAATACTGGTGGTCGGGAATGAAACGAGACATCGTTAAATATGTCGCTAAATGTTTAACATGTTCACAAGTGAAAGCAGAACATCAGAAGCCGTGCGGTGAATTACTACGCTTAGAAATTCCGATGTGGAAATGGGAAAACGTGATAATGGATTTGGTGACTAAACTTCCCAAAACACGAAAGGGGCACGATGCCATATGGGTGATTATGGATCGACTCACCAAGAGTGCTCACTTCCTACCGATCAGAGAAGGCTATTCGTTAGCAAGGATGGCACAAATTTTTACAAATGAAATTGTAGCTCGTCATGGAGTACCCGTCTCCATTGTGTCAGATCGAGACACAAGATTCACATCACGTTTCTGGCGAAACTTCCAAGGGCAAATGGGAACAAAACTCCATTTTAGTACCGCTTACCATCCACAAATGGATGGACAATCAGAAAGGAATTTAGACACTTGTAGATATGTTAAGAGCATGTGTCATAGACTTTGGGGGAAACTGGGATGACCATTTGCCATTGATTGAATTCGCCTACAATAATAGTTATCATAATAGCATTCAAATGGCACCATATGAAATGTTGTATGGGAGAAAATGTGGAACCCCTGTATGTTGGGGAAGTAGGACAAAGAGATATTGCGCCTAAAGACGTTGTGGCAGAAACTAATGAGAAGATCGATATCATACGGACACCATTGAAGGCGGCACAAGACCGATAGAAGGCCTGTGCAGATAGAAGAAGACGACCCATCGAGTTTCAAGTAGGAGACCACGTGCTACTAAAAGTTTTAGCAAGGGATGGAATAATTTGGTTTCGTAAACGAGGAAAACTCGGTCCCCGTTACGTTGGACCTTTTAAAATCATAGCTCGGATTGGGAAAGTGGCATACCAGTTAGAATTACCACCAGCGTTAGATGGAATACATAACACATTTCATGTGTAACAATTGAGAAAATGTCTCGTGGATGAAACTGCCAATGTGCCTCTTGATGATATTGAATTGGATAAGCAATTGAACTATATAGAGAGACTTGCAGCTGTAAAGGATTTTAAAGTGAAGCACCTACGCAACAAATCCATTAGACAAGTTTTGGTCCAATGGAAACATTGAAGACGTTCTGCTCTTACTTGGGAAATGGAGGACGAAATGCATAAACACTACCCAGAATTATTCGGTACGTGATCGGGTTTCGGGGACGAAACCTTCTCTAAGGGGGGGTAGATTTGTAACATCCCAAAAGTCCATATATATGTGTATATATATATGTTATATATATATATATATAAGTCAATATGTTAAGATAAAGTTATATGCAAACCTAAATATTGCTTAATGTGACTAAGATTTAGACCCTAGTTAGAATGTGAATAAAGTTTTAAATTTTAGAATAGTTTTGACCATAATAACATAAGCATCAAACTATAGGGACCAAAATTTAATAAAGTAGAAAAGATGTTAAAAAAATTAAAACACACACACTTCTGGTGTGTGTATGTGTGTTTCGACAGAGAAGAAGAACAAGCAGGGGAGAAACCCTAGCTCATCAGAATCAACAAATTAAAAGGGAATCAGAGCCTAAGCTTATGCATGAATTAAGTTTGGTGATCATCTAAGTGTTCTTATTATCAAGAAACTTGAAATTTATGTTCCAGTGATTTGATAAAGTGGGTTATGTGAACTCCATGGATGTTTGATGAAATTGATCATGAATACTAGTTAATAATAACATGTAGAAGATGAGCCATGTCTAATTTTTTGGTTAATTTGATGATTTGGAATGAAACCCATTGGATGTATAAAATGTTGATGAAGTACGATGATCTAGAAGGTGCAAATAGGTTGATGTTTGATGTATGAATTGTGTAATCATTAGTTCGGATTAGTATAAAATGATGGGATTATATGAAACTAGTTGAATTGATGAATCTTAAAATGATTTGATAGATTATGCATAAGAACACTAGTACATGGTGCTTAAATTGTTGTACACACACCAAGTGTTCGACAAAATGCCTAATAAATGCTTAATATAGCTTTACATAAATTGAAAGTTAATAGCATATAGATATGATGGAAATTGAGCTTGATATGGGTTAAGTTGTAAAAAGCAACTTAAGAGTAATACGGTTTGCGTATAAACGAACAAGTAATCTAAGTATGAATGAATTATATGTAGGATTGAAAGAAGAGGAAACAAGCTCAGAGAAACGACCGAAAGTGCAAGACCAAGGTATGTTATTTACTCACTCGTAATTAATGTTCAATTGTAGACGGACTACGTCATATCTTCGTAAAGGGTTATAGATATTATTACTTTTATCAAAGATTGGTCAAAGAATTGGTAAGAATGAGAATGTGAAAGCATGATTTGTGTTGACTCATGTAGAATGGGTCAACCGGATAAGAACGAGAATGTGAAAGTATGATTTGTGTTGACTCATGTAGAATGGGTCAACCGGGTAAGAACGAGAATGTGAAAGTATGTTTTGTGTTGACCCATGTAGAATGAGTCAAACGAATAAGAATGAGAATGTGAAAGTACGACTTGTGTTGACTCATGTAGAATGAGTTGACCGGGTAAGAATGAGAAGGTATAAGAATGACCTTGTGTTGACTCGTTTAGAATGAGTCAACCGGGTGGGAAGAAGAAAGTAAAAAGAAATGGTTATGTGAAAGCGATATGAATGAGTCAATGAATTGTGTTGATAAGCACTAGTAAGATTTATGTTTGGACTAAGAAATGCTATAATAACTTTACTAATTTGTTAGAATTTTGATATTATATGTATTGCTAATGGGTTGGTTTTGATGTGTAGGTAAAGCCCCTTCGTAGTGTTGACGTTAGATCGGAACAAACACACACTTCTTGCCCTCTTTATGCTTCTGCATGTGATAACGACAAACGGGTCAAACTACTTTTGGGTTTGTAAATGATGAATTTTCTTCAACTTACTTTTGTAAGAAGTTGTATTAACCTTGGTAGTCAGTAGTTTGGTTTCATGTGGTTGAAAAAATTGATAGCCGTGTTTGTCGTATTAATCTTAAGGGTATAATGGTAACTTTTAAGCTATGTTTTAAAAAAATTCGAAATTTTATAGCATTTTAGTCTTAAAACTATGTTGGGTGATTTAATATGGTATCAGGGCCCAGGTTTGTGGGATTCAAGCATGAGGTTGAAGTGCTTGAACTCAAACCGAAGGCTCATGTATAAGTATGTTCGCTCTGAGACGTCATTCAAGTAAGTGTGTTTACTTATTAGTCATAAATATGTGATGGATTAATGTAGAGGATGATTAAATAGTGTTATGGGATGTTACGGACATTATGGGTCAGTTTGGGTTGGGACTGGGCTTGTAAGCGGGTTGCATGAGCTGAAATAAAAAATAACAGCGTATGCAGTACAGATGGATCATCGCCGACGACCACATTAGACGTCGTCGACGATACCTCTAACCCCCGACGGGTTAATCCACTGTCTACGCATCTAAGCCCCGACGCAACAATCAGGGATGTGTCGGCGACGGTGTGTATGGGTGTCGTCGACGCCCCTCATAAACTGAACATGTTTCTTTTCGCATCACAAGTTCCAAATCTCCTAAAAACACGATTCGTAACCCATAAGGAATCCGAAAAGTAAAATTTAACTATAGGAAGTTGTGTAAATATCAACTGATCCATGATAAGGTATGTTGAGAACGTAAGGTTCCGAAACGAAGAATAAGAATGTATGAAAGAATAAGTCTTTTGAATTATTGAAAGCACGTAGATGACTCTAGACCATTTTTTTATCATTTATGAAATGAACACTTCAAGTATGAATGATAAAAAAATTGCTACGAATGATCATAACAAGGTTATGAATGAATATCCTAATGAAAGTAAAATAATACCTATGTAGATGGAAGATGATAGAGATTTAAACAATAACGATTTGGCACGTCAAGAAGTTATGAATGAGAAGATCTCATAGGAGGTTACAAAATCTATGCAAGCTAATCTTCCTCAATTAGCGCAAGAGGTAGAAAGTCGTGTCTTAGAAACAGTAGAAGCAATCATGACTAGTAAATTAGAAGAGCTAAAGAAATGGATGAGTGGGGTACAAAATAAAAAGGGGACCCGTAGATGCACATATAAGGACTTTATGTTTGGACTAAGAAATGCTATAATAACTTTACTAATTTGTTAGTAATTTTGATATTATATGTATTGCTAATGAGATGGTTTTGATGTGTAGGTAAAGCCCTTTCGTAGTGATGACGCTGGATCGGAACGAACACACTTCTTGCCCTCTTTATGCTTCCTCATGTGATAACGACAAACGAGTCAAACTACTTTTGGGTTTGTAAATGATGAATTTACTTCAACTTACTTTTGTAAGAAGATGTATTAACCTTGGTAGTCAGTATTTTGGTTTCATGTAGTTAAAAAAATTGATAGCCACGTTTGTGGTATTAATCTTAAGGGTTTACTGGTAACTTTCAAGCTATGTTATAAAATTTACAAAACATTATAGCATTTTAGTCTTAAAACTATGTTGGGTGTTTCATGTCATTACCGTAATGAACCATACCGATATCTATTGAAATAATTTCCCGCCGAATCGCACAGGGGATTTTAGTAATTACTACTTCAAATTATATATTTGTTATTGTTAATGTCACACCCTGACCTGCAGCGGAATAAGAGTCGGGGCATAATTGGGTTATCACCAAAGCTCATGATATTTACTAATATGTTTCATATTTATTAAATTCAAAATTACATCCTCAATATTCCAAACATGTTCATACAATTACAAAGAAAGATAATCAACTAAACAATCCAAAGTCTAAACCTGTTTATTCTTCTAAGCCATCCTATATGTTTCTTACTGCAGCTGGATCACCTGTATCATGTGTAAAAATGGGGGTTTTTGGGTCAACATAAGTTGGCGAGTGAACCTTGTTAGAAAACATTTATTATTGATTTCTTATTATATTTATTATGGAAAATTGTGCAATAATCATATGTGAGCAAACGTGAATAATCATACAATAACAATAACAATAACAAACAATGACATACAATAACAAACAATAACATACAATAACAAACCAACTTGCATGAATATATAACATAAAAATGATACTGTATATGTTGGCAACGTCACGTTCACGCTCATAGGTAATGGGGAACGGACGGCCTATGATAAATGTCTGTGCGATCAAGGCTCAATCAAACGGAGCCGATCGTATGTTGGCAACGCCTCGTTCACGCTCATAGGTAAGGGGAACAGCTCAACGCTCATATGTAATGGGGAGCGGCGGCCTATGATAATGTATGTACTGAAAATGATATATTTAATCTAAACAATAACCACACAAACAGTTGATACATATTGAATACACATTTGATCATAGACATGATGGATGCACAATTTTTTAAATGTAAATAATGATAAGACACATGATACACCCCAAAAACGTGATTAAAACGGGGAATTTGTAGAGATTCACTCACATTGGGTGCGTTCGGTTGAAGATGTTGAAATGCGCACGAGTTTTGAGGATTGATCGACGAGAATTAACTAACCTAAATAATAACGAAAAGGTATGGTAAATGAGTGGATTTTATTAATAATTTTAATAAGATTTTTAGATATATTTTGTGAGTTTAAGGCTATTTTCTAACTTTAAAAACATTATTTTTAAGTATTTTTAATTGATTTTTAAATTAAATAAATAAATAAAAAATATATAAAAAAATGTTGACTTTTGAGTTGACCATTGACTGTGACTGTTGATTGTTTGACCGGTTCGCTAGTGTGCAAGTATGCGCCGGGTAAGGCTCGAACCCGAGACCTCCCGTACGCGTGCACGCAGCTCTACCAACTGAGCTACGTGTCTAACCCGAAATATTTCTGTTTTTAATTATATTTATACACTATTTAATTTAATCAGAAATCTTTTATTTTTAAAAAGGAATCAATTACATCTGACCGGTGCACGCAACAGGTCTCGAAACCGGACCTGTGGTTTAGTGTTGCACACAGTCCACCGCTGGACTGTGTGTCTAACCTGGTTAATATACTGATTTTTATTAAACTTAACATCTCTCTGTGAGTTGATCCGGTTCAGTTAAAAAGGAAACATCTTTATTACAGAGAATGAGATTGTGTCAAGGATCGAACTCGCGACGTGTGATAAATGTTTGCACACAGTCCACCGCTGGACTGTGTGTCTAACCCGAGATATAATCCAATTTATATTAAAGTTATATACAAACTAACTTCATCTTCTTCGTTACAATATCACAGACAACGATTACCCTACTGATCTTGTTTAATTCGATTGACAAACATTTAATTGATTAAAATGAAATGGACAGGGAAGATTTTGGGAGTAAACATACCGGAAAAATGATCTTTCTCAGAACTCCGGCGAAGTCGTCGGCTCTGTTTTTTATGAACTTCGTCTGAGCGGACCAATTAACAGTTTTGATTAGCTAGTTGTGGAATTGAAGTACTGAACAAGAGTTATCAGAAGGTTTAAAAGATTATACCGTTTCACAGCGCAATCTAGGAATTTTCAGAAGTTTTCCGGCGAGTGCTGATTATCCGATATTGTCGCCTGGAACTGATTCTGATTGAAGGGTTTGAGTTAGTAAAAGCCTAACAACTGATAGAAGATAGAAGAATTGAGAAACTTACCGTTTTGATGAAAGACACGGTTTTCCGGCGAAAGTCCGGCGAGTTCAAAAAGCGATTCCGACGATCAGAAATTAGAGTAAAAGTGAAATTAGAAGTTCTGGGAATGTTATTGAGTCGCGAGATGAGGTTATTGATGGAGTAATTCAAAAAGTGAATGTTTTCGGTTATTAAAACCGAACATCACCTGAATTCAAGTTCATTAACGACTGAATTGATTAAGGATGTCGGTTTATCGGTTATAATCAAGAATCCGCGAGCACTCAACAGTCCTTGGACGTTTGGAAGCCGATATCGGTTTCAGTTTGGCGCAAACAGGTTGATTCACGGTTGCGCTTATGATTTAATTGTTTCCTAGATTTCACAAAGTCAGATAGTTGCGGAGTGGTTATATGTTTGGTTATTAAAGTTTCCGGCTGACCCGGGTTCGAAACCCGGCAGCCCATTTTTATTTTTAATTGTTTTAATTTTATTTTTTTACAATTTTAATTTCCATAACCTAAAATGTTTATTAGTTATGTATTGTTTAAAATTAACATAGGTATTAAATGAGCAACAAAAAATATAAAACTGATTATTCGATTAATAAATGAAGCGGGTTTGGAAAACCCGTTTTTCTGACAAATGTTACAGTATCCCCTATTTTTAGAAATTTCGTCCCGAAATTTAAGTAGTAGTGGGAACAGGAAAAGATGCGGGTATTTTTCGCGCATTGAGTCTTCACGTTCCAAAGTAAACTCAGGTCCCCGTTTCGACTCCCAGCGTACCCTAACAATTGGAATACGACTCCGTCTTCAACGTTTTTCTCCGAAGTCCATGATCTCTACTGGTCTTTCAATGAAATGCATAGATTCATCAATCTGAATATCTTCCAGGGGAATATGGAGGTTTTCATCGGCGAGGCACTTCTTCAAGTTTGATACGTGGAATGTGGGGTGAATTCTGTTGAGTTCTTCTGGTAGATCAAGCTTGTATGCTACAGGTCCTACTCTTTCGAGTATCTTGAAAGGTCCTACGTAGCGTGGTGCTAGCTTGCCCTTCTGGCCAAAACGAACTACTCCCTTCCACGGTGATACTTTTAAAAGTACATGATCACCAATGTTAAACTCCAAAGGCTTTCGTCGTTTATCTGCATAACTCTTTTGACGACTTTGAGCCACTAGAAGATTGTTTCGAATTTGATGGATCTTGGCTGTGGTTTCTTGAATCAATTCTGGACCGGTGATTTGAGCTTCCCCAATTTCGTGCCAACATACTGGAGATCGGCACTTACGACCATATAAAGCTTCGAAAGGTGCCATGCCGATACTTGAATGATAGCTGTTGTTGTACGAAAATTCAACTAATGGTAGATGAGCGTCCCAATTTCCCTTGAAGTCTATGACACATGCTCGAAGCATATCTTCAAGAGTTTGAATGGTGCGTTCAGATTGTCCATCAGTTTGAGGATGATAAGCGGTACTAAGGTCTAATCGTGTACCCAAAGCAGCTTGCACGGCTTGCCATGTTCGTGAAGTGAAACGACCATCACGATCTGAAATAATGCTTAACGGTACACCTTGACGGCTTACGATTTCGCTGATGTAAATACGAGCTAACTTCTCGTTCTTGAAATCTTCGCGGATCGGAATGAAGTGAGCTGATTTTGTAAGACGATCAATGATTACCCATATAGTGTCATACCCACCAGAAGTGCGAGGTAACCCGGTAATGAAGTCCATGGTTATGTTTTCCCACTTCCATACAGGTATTTCAGGTTGGACCAGAAGTCCTGAGGGTCTTTGATGTTCAGCTTTTACCTTGGAACATGTAAGGCACTTGGAAACAAAAACAGCAATATCCTTTTTCATTCCAGGCCACCAGTAGGTGTATCGAAGGTCTTGATACATCTTGTCGGCTCCTGGGTGTATAGAGTATCGTGCTTTGTGTGCCTCATTCATAAGGAATTCACGAAGGTTGTTGTGGTCAGGAATCCATATGCGATCTAGATAGTACAGAATACCGTCGGATTTAGTTTCAATTTTAAGTTCAGCTCCACAGGACAGCTCCTTTCATACGTCGTCTTCCGTTACTGAAACATGTTGGGCTTCTCGAATTTGATCTTTGATGTCGGTTATGATTTGCGAACATAGAAGACGAATGGAGTTCGCATAACTCTTTCGACTGAGTGCATAGGCCACCACGTTTGCCTTGCCAGGATGATACCGAATTTCACAGTCGTAGTCATTAAGAAGTTCAACCCATCTCCGTTGTCTCATGTTTAACTCCTTTTGGTTGAAGATATGTTGGAGGCTCTTATGGTCAGTGTATATTTCACACTTAGTACCGTAGAGGTAATGTCTCCATATCTTAAGAGCGAACACAACGGCTCCAAGTTCTAGGTTATGGGTGGTGTAGTTCTTCTCATGAGTTTTGAGTTGTCTAGAAGCATAAGCTATCACCTTTCCTCTTTGCATTAGAACACAGCCTAGTCCTTGCCCTGACGCGTCGCAATAAACCACGAAGTCATCACAACCTTCAGGAAGAGTGAGGATAGGTGCGTCACAGAGTTTTTGTTTAAGGGTTTGGAAGGCTTCTTCTTGTTTGGGTCCCCATATGAAGGGTTTTCCTTTATGAGTTAAAGCCGTGAGTGGTACAGCAATACGAGAGAAATTTGCAATGAAACGGCGATAATAACCAGCCAAACCAAGGAATGATCTTACTTTGGTTGGTGTACGTGGCGCTTGCCATTCCTGTACTGCTTTGATCTTTGAGGGGTCGACATGTATTCCCTTGTCATTGACGACATGTCCAAGGAATTGTACCTCTTTTAACCAGAATTCGCATTTGGAGAATTTGGCGTAGAGCTTTTCATTCTCTAAGAGTGTAAGGATGATTCGAGGGTGTCGTTCATGATAAGACTTAGACTTTGAGTAGATGAGGATGTCGTCGATGAAGACTATAACAAAGCGATCGAGATAGGGTTTGCAGACTCTGCTCATTAGATCCATGAAGACAGCTGGAGCGTTGGTTAAACCAAATGGCATGACCATGAATTCATAATGACCATAACGAGTTCGGAAGGCGGTCTTTGGGACGTCTTCTTCATGTACTCTGAGTTGATGATAACCAGAACGAAGGTCGATTTTTGAAAAACAGCTGGCGCCTTGAAGTTGGTCAAGAAGATCATCAATGCGAGGTAATGGGTAGCGGTTCTTGACCGTTAACTTGTTGAGTTCTCTGTAGTCGATGCACATGCGAAACGTTCCATCTTTCTTCTTCACAAAAAGGACAGGTGCACCCCAAGGCGAGGAGCTAGGACGTATGAATCCTTTGTCAGTCAACTCTTGCAATTGACTGGCTAGCTCTTGCATTTCGGAGGGGGCTAACCTATAAGGAGATTTTGCAACTGGTGTAGCTCCAGATATAAGATCAATGCGGAATTCGATTTCTCTCACGGGAGGAAGTCCTGAAATGTCGTCAGGAAAAACTTGCAGAAAATCTTTTACTACTGGGATGTCTTCAAGTTTCTTCTCCTTGGTTCCCTTTTTGACGACATGAGTTAGAAATGCGACATAATTCTTGCGGAGATATTTTCGATGGGGTTTCTCCAATGATTCGTAGAGTCTGACCGTTTGTAAGAGGAATGCATATAAACTTTTCGCGGCATACAACTTCAGCATGATGTTGGCTGAGCCAGTCCATACCAATTATAATGTCAAAGCTTCCCAACTTCATAGGAATGAGGTCAACTGGAAAATCGTGATCGTTTAAGGTGAGAGTACAATTTCGTAATATAGAGTTTAATGAGACCGGTTTTCCGTCAGCAACTTCTACCGTTATGGATTCCATGAGTTTATTACGAGTTTGATCGAGGATGGGTTCAAATTCTAAGGACACAAAACTTTTATCCGCGCCAGTATCAAATAACATGGATGCATAACTACCATTGATGAGGAACGTACCTTTAACCACATTGTTGTCGGCCCTAGCTTGATTGGCGTTGATGTTGAAAGCTCTTCCACTAGAAGGTGGAGGAGCTTGGTTAGCATGATTCACCAGATTTGCTTGAGCTTGAGCATGTATAATGTTCACCAAGCGTGGACAAGTGTTTCTAAAGTGGTTTGGGTCTCCACAATTGTAATAAGCCCGCATAGGTTACACCATGGGATAGTTGGGTTGGTAGTAGGATTGGGCTACATGTTGGGTAGGTGGTAGTAGTAGAGGTTGTTGGGCTTGACCCACTATCTGATGGTGGGTTTGGGTTGAGGGCTGGTGGCGGTTCGTTCGCTGAGGTATGCGACAGGTTTGCATGGTGTGACCTGCGCGACCACAGCCGGTACAATGTTGGCAGGGATGATCAGGAAAGTGATGGTATTGGCAACGGTTGCATTTTGGGTATGGGCCGGAGTATGGCCTTTTATATGGTGCAGGTGAGGGGGCAACTTGGGTAATGGGTGCAGCAGGGATAGGGAAATTTGTTTGTGTGACAGCGAAGTTTCTGGTGTTTCGTTTCTCTTGTTAGCAAACTTTGAGGAGGAGGTGGAACAGTTTGAAGTTTGGCCCTCAATGGGGGCTTTCTTTTTCTCATCTTTAAATTTACCGTTGCGAATTCGATTCTCGGTAAGCTCGGTAGCTAGTTCCATAGCAGCTTCAAGTGTTGCAGGCGAAGTGCTGAGAACTGAGTCTTGAATTTTCGAGGGAAGGCCTCGAATATAGTGTTCGACTAAGCGGTTAGCTAGGGTGAACAAGTTAGGGACCATTTGGTTCAAATCTAAAAACCTCTTGTTGTAGGAAGTATGATCTCCCTCCTTTTGCTTCAACGAATGAAATTCATCCTCTAACTTTTTGATCTCGCTTCTAGGACAGAAGCGTCTCGTCATGATTTCCCTTAACTCCTCCCACGTTAAGGCCATTGCATCTTCGATTCCTCTCTTACCCTTTTCAGTATTCCACCAGGTAAGAGATACCCCAAATAGCCTCCCGGTTGCGTAACGTACCTTGCGATCCTCGGGACAATCGCAGTTGAGGAAGGTGTTTTCCATTTCCTCAAACCAGTGGAGGAGAATTGTGGACACCTTCAGTCCCTTCAAATTTCGGAGGATCGCAAGACTTGAAATGTTTATAATATATGAGCACTTTTTGGAAGGAGGGTTGCCGATGTTCTGGTCTTCTTGCTGGGGAGGATTGATGGGATTTGCGGCGAGAGCTTGTTGGACTTGAACTACAATGTCAGGAATCACCGCGGCCATTTGTTTTGCGATTTGGGTGGCCAAGCGTTCGCTTGACCTTCCTGACCTTCTACCCCCTCGTTGTTGCCTAGTCGACATCTACAGGAATATACACAAGAAGATTGTGAGTTTATGGAGTCTTTTTAGGTGTCATGTGTCTTAAAAAATAAAAATAACACAAACATCAATAATGCAACTACATCCATAGGATGTCTTGGGTTTTCTCATGTTGGGCCTCAAATGTCCCCCATACTTTCACCTGTATAGTCATGTGGGCCCCCATGACTATTGGCTTAGTAGGATTCACATTGGTATTGGCGGTTTAACACTCGCATCACCCGAATGAAAACCATGAAATATGTTTACGAGATGTATGGTCGGAAGGTGTCCAGGTGTAGACACAATGACAACTCAAAGTGGGGTTAGCTCACACGACATTTGGTATAGCATGCTTTGGCCTAATAAGTCCTTCGTACTCTCATCGTTAGTCCCCAGGTAGGCAAACTGGTCCTTTATTTTGGATTTATACGAATGCCAAGCCTAGATAGGACGTTCCGACTACCGGTACTTGTACCCTTCCAGTTACTACATGCCCGTCATGAGAACTCACTTTGATGTGATTTGAAAATACAAAAATCATTGCAAAAAAAATCATGGAAATGATGTGGTGTGTGCTCTCATGGATATGATATGTTATGAGAATATGATTCATGATAGGCATTGTATAATAATATGTACTTATGAACATGCTTGCATAACATTGAATGTAACAATAACATAAAACATACAAAACATCATGAATTTTGCATGTAACACACAAATAATTTTAAAAATTCTAATCAACTATAGTATAGGCTCTAAGGGTCTAATAACTTATCCTATATCCCTATAGTCATGGCTCTGATACCAATCTGTCACACCCCGACCCGCAGCGGAATAAGAGTCAGGGCATAATTGGGTTATCACCAAAGCTCATGATATTTACTAATATGTTTCATATTTATTAAATTCAAAATTACATCCTCAATATTCCAAACATGTTCATACAATTACAAAGAAAGATAATCAACTAAACAATCCAAAGTCTAAACCGGTTTATTCTTCTAAGCCATCCTATATGTTTCTTGCTTGCAGCTGGATCACCTGTATCATGTGTAAAAATGGGGTTTTTTGGGTCAACATAAGTTGGTGAGTGAACCTTGTTAGAAAACATTTATTATTGATTTCTTATTATATTTATTATGGAAAATTGTGCAATAATCATATGTGAGCAAACGTGAATAATCATACAATAACAATAACAATAACAAACAATAACATACAATAACAAACAATAACATACAATAACAAACCAACTTGCATGAATATATAACATGAATGATACTGTATATGTTGGCAACGTCAAGTTCACGCTCATAGGTAATGGGGAACGGACGGCCTATGATAAATGTCTGTGCGATCAAGGCTCAATCAAACGGAGCCGATCGTATTTTGGCAACGCCTCGTTCACGCTCATAGGTAATGGGGAACAGCTCAACGCTCATATGTAATGGGGAGCGGCGGCCTATGATAATGTATGTACTGAAAATGATAAATTTAATCTAAACAATAACCACACAAACAGTTGATACATATTGAATACACATTTGATCATGGACATGATGGATGCACAATTGTTTAAATGTAAATAATGATAAGACACATGATACACCCCAAAAACGTGATTAAAACGGGGAATTTGTAGAGATTCACTCACATTGGGTGCGTTCGGTTGAAGATGTTGAAATGCGCACGAGTTTAGAGGATTGATCGAAGAGAATTAACTAACCTAAATAATAACGAAAAGGTATGGTAAATGAGTGGATTTTATTAATAATTTTAATAAGATTTTTAGATATATTTTTGTGAGTTTAAGGCTATTTTCTAACTTTAAAAACATTATTTTTAAGTATTTTTAATTGATTCTTAAATTAAATAAATAAATAAAAAATATATAAAAAATGTTGACTTTTGAGTTGACCATTGACTGTGACTGTTGACTGTTTGACCGGTTCGCTAGTGTGCAAGTATGCGCCGGGTAAGGCTCGAACCCGAGACCTCCCGTACGCGTGCACGCAGCTCTACCAACTGAGCTACGTGTCTAACCCGAAATATTTCTGTTTTTAATTATATTTATACACTATTTAATTTAATCAGAAATCTTTTATTTTTAAAAAGGAATCAATTACATCTGACCGGTGCACGCAACAGGTCTCGAAACCGGACCTGTGGTTTAGTGTTGCACACAGTCCACCGCTGGACTGTGTGTCTAACCTGGTTAATATACTGATTTTTATTAAACTTAACATCTCTCTGTGAGTTGATCCGGTTCAGTTAAAAAGGAAACATCTTTATTACAGAGAATGAGATTGTGTCAAGGATCGAACTCGCGACGTGTGATAAATGTTTGCACACAGTCCACCGCTGGACTGTGTGTCTAACCCGAGATATAATCCAATTTATATTAAAGTTATATACAAACTAACTTCATCTTCTTCGTTACAATATCACAGACAACGATTACCCTACTGATCTTGTTTAATTCGATTGACAAACATTTAATTGATTAAAATGAAATGGACAGGGAAGATTTTGGGAGTAAACATACCGGAAAAATGATCTTTCTCAGAACTCCGGCGAAGTCGTCGGCTCTGTTTTTATGAACTTCGTCTGAGCGGACCAATTAACAGTTTTGATTAGCTAGTTGTGGAATTGAAGTACTGAACAAGAGTTATCAGAAGGTTTAAAAGATTATACCGTTTCACAGCGCAATCTAGGAATTTTCAGAAGTTTTCCGGCGAGTGCTGATTATCCGATATCGTCGCCTGGAACTGATTCTGATTGAAGGGTTTGAGTTAGTAAAAGCCTAACAACTGATAGAAGATAGAAGAATTGAGAAACTTACCGTTTTGATGAAAGACACGGTTTTCCGGCGAAAGTCCGGCGAGTTCAAAAAGCGATTCCGACGATCAGAAATTAGAGTAAAAGTGAAATTAGAAGTTCTGGGAATGTTATTGAGTCGCGAGATGAGGTTATTGATGGAGTAATTCAAAAAGTGAATGTTTTCGGTTATTAAAACCGAACATCACCTGAATTCAAGTTCATTAACGACTGAATTGATTAAGGATGTCGGTTTATCGGTTATAATCAAGAATCCGCGAGCACTCAACAGTCCTTGGACGTTTGGAAGCCGATATCGGTTTCAGTTTGGCGCAAACAGGTTGATTCACGGTTGCGCTTATGATTTAATTGTTTCCTAGATTTCACAAAGTCAGATAGTTGCGGAGTGGTTATATGTTTGGTAATTAAAGTTTCCGGCTGACCCGGGTTCGAAACCCGGCAGCCCATTTTTATTTTTAATTGTTTTAATTTTATTTTTTTACAATTTTAATTTCCATAACCTAAAATGTTTATTAGTTATGTATTGTTTAAAATTAACATAGGTATTAAATGAGCAACAAAAAATATAAAACTGATTATTCGATTAATAAACGAAGCGGGTTTGGAAAACCCGTTTTTCTGACAAATGTTACAGTATCCCCTATTTTTAGAAATTTCGTCCCGAAATTTAAGTAGTAGTGGGAACAGGAAAAGATGCGGGTATTTTTCGCGCATTGAGTCTTCACGTTCCAAAGTAAACTCAGGTCCCCGTTTCGACTCCCAGCGTACCCTAACAATTGGAATACGACTCCGTCTTCAACGTTTTTCTCCGAAGTCCATGATCTCTACTGGTCTTTCAATGAAATGCATAGATTCATCAATCTGAATATCTTCCAGGGGAATATGGAGGTTTTCATCGGCGAGGCACTTCTTCAAGTTTGATACGTGGAATGTGGGGTGAATTCTGTTGAGTTCTTCTGGTAGATCAAGCTTGTATGCTACAGGTCCTACTCTTTCGAGTATCTTGAAAGGTCCTACGTAGCGTGGTGCTAGCTTGCCCTTCTGGCCAAAACGAATACTCCCTTCCACGGTGATACTTTTAAAAGTACATGATCACCAATGTTAAACTCCAAAGGCTTTCGTCGTTTATCTGCATAACTCTTTTGACGACTTTGAGCCACTAGAAGATTGTTTCGAATTTGATGGATCTTGGCTGTGGTTTCTTGAAAAAAAGAAAATAAAGATAAAATCCATGTAATAAAATAATAAAGTTTAAGAAATTAACGTAGAGATAAATCGAAATAATGTATAATTATATATATATATATATATATATATATATATATTATTCGATTTATTAATAATTAATAATATTATAGATTAATCTATTATATTACTGTAGTATAAATTTAATATAAATACTTATTTAATTACTTTTATTTTTATAATTTAAATATTTTTATAAAAAAGAAACAAAGACAAAATCCATATAATCATTAAAAATTAAAGTTTAAGAAATTGACACATAGATAAATTGGGATAATTATAACAATCATTTATATATATATATATATATATATATATAGGATTAGGATCATTTGTGAACAACTTCTTGAAAATGAACTGAGTGAACTAATCTTGACCATTGATTATTTTTTAGATTAAAAGGGTAAGATTGACATTAGCGCTCTCTCTCTCTCTCTCTTAATTAAAATCCCTTAATTTTCTTATCTATTAATTTTTCTCTCTCTCTCTCTCTCATTTTTAATTACTTCTCCATTATTTTAAATTCGTGTAGCATCAGTTGCTAATAACGCATATGAAACTCCTAACGGAACTAGGTACTGGACACCAATTGTCCCTTCCGGATTCAAACCGTGTGTGAAACTCCTAACGGAACTAGGTCGTGGACTACAAAATACACAGATGTATCAAAAGTCTGTACACATCTGTATAAACTAACAACTATATATCTTGTATAAACTGATAGTTAGCGAGACTGTACACATATGTATAAACTAACAGCGGTGCATCTTGTATAAATTGATAGTTAGCGAGACTATACACATGTGTATAAACTAACATCTGTGTATCTCTTATAAACTGATACTATCGAGACTTTACACATGTGTATACGCTAACAAGTGTGTATCTTGTATATACGGAAACCAGCAAGATTTTAGGAATTTGATTATATTGTTTAATAAGTGCAATTTACAAAAGACGCAAATACCATTCTGTCAATTAATTTAAAGGGAAGTTACAACATTATAATTACAATCTTGCCATTGTTTAAAAATCTCTAGATGATATAATCCAATGGCTCAGATTAGTTCACACAGTTTACTCTCAACCTAGTGTTCACTCTAGAACCCTACCCTATATATATAGTATTAGATATATTATGTTATATACTAATAATATTAGAGAATAATCTAATACATAATAGTACTAATTTAATATATAAATGAATTAAATAGGAGAATGCCACATGGCATTAGATGGAAATAAATAAAATGAGAGAATACCATATGGCATTAAATGTATTTCTTTATTAGTAACTAGTAGTAAAACTCGTATGAAAAACATGTGTTGTTTGGAAAACCATAATACCATATTTTATTAAATAACGAATGATGATACATTTTTTAAGGTTTAATTAAAAATAGACGATACCAAAAGGGAACATCCTTTAAATAACAATTAAATAACAAATAAAAGGGAACATATTTGAAGTAACAAATAAATAACTGAGTCATGACACATCCTATGAACATGGTATGTGTCCATTCAAATATTAGTTTAGTTTTGACATTTTGACAATAGAATTACTTCATCAACCATTCAACCTTATTATAATCTTTTAATCTATAATCATTTTTGTAGTGTCAGCATTCTCGGGTTGCTGTTTTGCATCTTCTCCACTTGCTGATTGCTTATCCTTATTAGATATTTTACTACAGAACTCGAGAATTCTAAGGTCTTATGCTTCTAATTCGTAAAGTTTCTTTAACCTGTACATAGTGAATTGTCACACCCCGGCTTTCCACAGCCAATTAAACACCGGTGGGCCCGGGTGGGGAGTATCGTGACATAAGTTGATAACATCATAGACAATTAAACATGGCACAGCGGAAGTCTTGGAGTAAAAATTACTATTACAAACCAAATGTTCGAAATACAAAATAATATACCGGCTCGTAATAGAAGTTCCACAAACGGATCATAATTGTACAAGAAAGAATGTAAAACAGACATTGGGCAGATCTAGGATTTGCAAGATCCTCTATCACTACTGAGCGCTTCCAGCCTATTTTTGTATTGTACCTGCAAGCTTAGTCTTTGAAAATACGTCAGCTTTCGCTGGTAAATACACCCAACTGACTCATTTTGAAAACATTTAAAATATGTTTTCAGTGCGTATCAGCAAATTATATTATAACTTGGGAAACTTGACCGCCCAACCTTGTTAACAGATTTACATGTTTGTCCATACATATAGGACCCGGTACGAAGACCGAGACATGATTAACGTACACACCACTTTGGACTCACGACGGAGCCATTTCTTTCAAACCTTGTGGTAATGCATATTGAGCATCTATCGGTGTTATGCCTACACCCGCGCTAAGGTCGTGACCATTTATCTATTGTAATGAGCCGAGGTATCCAAGGCACAGTTAACCCCCGATGTTTAAGTTATCAAACAAAACTGATTAAAACAGAATATGCGGATTTACTAGCCACAATCCGGCATTCGACTAATCCCATTTCCGACCAAGCAGTAATAATTTACCATAACCCAAGCCCGTATAGGGGAAATAAGTCGAGAATATTTACCTGAGCTAGTCTTCTTTTAATTTAACAACTCAGCCGTACACAAAAGTACTAAGTGCAGATAGCATTTACCGGCAAATCTCTAGTCTGGATTATGGCATAAACTGACCAATTAAATACTAACGGTCATATTTAGGTCATAGACTTAGACCGACTAGGCGTACTTAGATCAAAACGAATAACGCTAGATTAAACGATATTGGATAGAATGTAGTTTAATCCAAACAAGTACCTTGACTTGTGTAATATGGATAAACTATAAACATTCTGGATTTTGAGACTTAAATGACAAGGTTAGACCCGTTTCGGTTAATTTTCGTAAACTAGTTACATATGCTTAACCGTCACATATCAGCGACATCGGGTAACCGGATAAGTCATGAACAAGTTCTATATGACATTATACTTTAATTAAGTTGTAATCAGTAGGATATCAACTTATATGCCCGTTAAGGTTTTAAAATGAAACTATGCCTCATAAGGGCATTTCGGTAATTTCATACCGTATAAAAGGAACTTGAATATAATTTGAGGTTATATCTATAAGTATTCTGGAAAAATAACTTATTTATTATATAATATCAGTAGGATATTAATTATATGTGTAATCTATCTTTTATGACCAAACTATGCACCGAAAGGGCATTTTGGTCATTTTACACATAGTTTTATAAATTATTTGAGATTCTGAGTTCATATCATATACCTACTGTAAAAATATTTAAAATAAGTTTTGAAGTCAGTAGGTAACAAGTCTTGGTTGATAAATATGGTTCAAAACCATGTTATGCGCCGAAATGACGCTTATGTTGTAAAATGACGATTTGTTTGACGTTTAATGAAAACTGATGTTATGATCAGATTAATATATCTTGGATATGTTATTTAATATAACATATCAGTAGGTAAAAGATTTACTTTAAAAAGATGTGATTAAAACCATTTTATAAGCCACAAGGGCCTTATCGTCATTTATCGACATAATAGAAAGACTTGCTCATAAACTCAGTTTATAATCTGATTTGGCATCCCAAATAATCCTACTAATAATATTACATCAGTAGGAAACTCATTTCAAGTTCATTATCATGAAAACCTCTTTTATGCAAAAAGGACATTTTAGTCAAAATAGCATAATTACGGAACTTGTGCATAAACTCAGATTCTTATTATGATCATGTAATATAAACTCAGAGGGTTATGCTACATTATATTATGATCATAATGAAACTTTAGATCAGTATCTAACTAATCTAAATCGGGTCAGAATCGAAAGGCAACGCAGAAGTCAAACTTCGCGACTTTCGGTTGCGAACTAACCCTAGAACTGAAATTGACGAGCCGAACATGTTCTTACATGTTCTAATAATTATTACTAACTTGTTTAAGTGTCAAAACAGGTTTCATAACATATATAAGATCAATTTAAGATTTTTCTGAAAAATTGTCTGTTTGACTTTTAAATATCATAACTTTGACCCGTCAATTGGTCTAGCAAACGTGATCTTCAGGATGTGCCCTTTATAGGGACTAACACCTACCTTATTACGATCACGTAGCCGTGTTCATTATGAACAATGGCTGGACCATAATGGTCTTAACCAAAGGCGTTTTCCGTAAAACGCTTGACTTTTGGCTATAAAAGCCTATAAACGAAAATGCAAGAGCAAGGAACACTTACAAGTGGTTCGTAGAATGCAATAGAACTTAGTTGGATGCTCCTTTCAGATAGGAACTTCCACAGGAGGGATATAGAGTTGTGAATGAGAAAGGTGCAAGTTCAAATGGTGAACCTTGGCACCTATTTATAGTTGGAGAGCTTGAAGGAGGTGATGCCAGGTGTTAAGGGTGTAAAAGGAAGCTTACAAGTGTCCTAAAACGTGGCATAGTAGTTTGGGACCATGGTTTCTATTTAATGGTTTTTGGCACCTTTGTGTGGTGGCCAAGTTAATTTTCTGCAGACACAGGCCTCTCGCGCCCCGTGAACGCCCCATGTCAGGTTTCAAAATTTGCCACATTTAGCTCCTCAACTTAAAAACCCTCTTAAACCTTTAAAACACCTTTTTAGCATATTTAGCCCTCCGTAGCCAATATTTTGGCAGACCCGGGAGTATGCCCGGACATTGTCGAGCTCTCGGTTCATTAAAAGGTCACTCAAAGGTATAAATTAACATGTTGACACTTTTAACCTCTCGATTATCCAACTTTCACATTTTTATAGAATTGAACCCTCTCGTCCAATAAAGGAGACATATGAGAGATAGGACTTTGTAAAGGATCACTCAGAGGCTCATTTTTATGCATGTTGACATATCAGTCACTAAGAGGCTAGGCATGTTACGTATCAATCACTCAGAGGCCAATGTTTAAGCATGTTGACATATCAGTCACTCAAAGACTAGGCATGTTGACATATCAGTCACTCAGAGGCCAAGTTTTGAGCATTTTGACACCTTTAGTCCTTATTGGTCTTTAATAGACTAAAAAATAAAAATACAATACGTGTCACTATACTATTGGACACGATTTTACGAGGTGTTACATGAATCAAGTATTTAATTTGGTTAACTAATTTTGCATAGCCACATAAATGTTTTTAGACTAAAAACAATAAAATGCTCCACATACCTCCTCCTTAGCAGCAGAAACCTTTTCCTTAAGATTCGGCAAAAACTGCTTTGAATAAATCACGTGAGTTCAGTCCAGAAACAAACTCATCACCAGAACATGTTCCAGCTTGTGCCTACATATTCATTCAAATACGATTAATAAAGTTAGAATTGATTTGATAACGTTCTAATTTTTATATAAAATGATACCTCCTTAGGGTCAACAAGCGTTCCAACAATGGCAGCAACGGTAGCAACCTATTTTTCGGTCCTAGACGGTCTAGAACCATTAAGTAAAATCTGATCCTTAGCAACACCCTTGGAAAAAACCTCGATCAAATTTTTTCAACAGAAAACTTGTTAAGAGTCAGTGTTCCGGTTTTTATCACTGCAGAGTACATCCATTCTCACCATTTCTTCAATTGCAGTCATTCTCTTAGTAATAGCTCCTTGTTGGGAAAGTCGATGCGATCCTATAGCCATGGTGACAAAAAAGAACAATCGGCATAGCAATCGAAGTTCCACCTATAATCAAAGAAAATCACACCTCCGAAGAACTGCATAATAGATTGGAATTTTTACAAAAATACAAATGACATTTAGAAGGGTATACTTGTAATTTAGAAAGTATAGGCTCACAGAAAGAGCTGTAGGAGAGATCGGCCATCTTTTTTCCAAACATTAATTCTTATTTTTCTTTTGACTCTAACAAAAAACAGTTTATACTCGATTAAAAACACTCATACCAAGAATACGCTAAAGGTTAATACGGTTTTAATATGTAACAATCATCAAAGTCATTGTATTTTGATTCTCTAATCTATCCACCCATGATTATAATATGAACTTAATATAATAAACTATTGATTAAGCGTTCCAAACATTTATTAAACTCACTATCATCAAAATCATATAAATAGTATATTGTAGGTTTATCAAGCATATAGTTTACTAAACTCAATATAATAAAACAGGTTAATTAAAAGCATATACCAGGTTCATTTATTAAATGTGTAAACTAAATCATATAAATATCAAAATAATAAAGTAAGACCATTCATCAAAAACAATTACATTTAAATCATTGTCTTATCAAGCATTCCAAAGATTTATCGAACTCATTATCAACATACTTTAACAAAACTAACCCTTAACTCAGTTATGAATTATAGTTCTACACACTACAAGATACCTAATGCATTAAAGATCAACAACACATCATAGTTCTACAACCTACAATCACATTAATCAAAACAACATTAACTTGGAACAGTGAGTGGTCCTCGAACATACTTTATTTCCTCTCTCTTTGCCTTAACTGACCGCCTTGTTGCAATCTAATCACCAAAAGAAAAATTAATAATATGAATCATATTAATCAAAACAACATTACCTTGGAACAACGAATCACGTCTCACCTTTTGAACATTATTCATCTTCAAATCACAACAATAACCCCATCAGTAGCAACATAAAACCGTAAAGTATAAAAAAAGGAAAAATTAAATCATTATCATATATTGAAATAAGATTTAGGTGACACGTAACATCTATAGACAAACTGGTACCAAACAACAACCTTCAAAAAGAAATTCAGATGCAACATTTTCTGATTTATTGACAATAGAACACTATCTATGTATCTTTAAACTCATAAAAAGAAGCAAAAATAAACTGTGACAAGAAAGATTAATATGATTAAAATTTAAAGTATTAAAAAAGTAAAAATTACATATGAAAAAAGAAAACTAATCAGACACTTAAACTCTAATAGCAAGAATCAAGAAACTTTAACTTCAACTCCATCGAGCACTAAACCTCTTGATTATGTCCTTGACCTTTGTCATGAACTCCAGGTCTCTACTACACACTCTATATTACTCGCAACACACACGTCAGAAACGGAAGTCACCAGCATCGCCATCAGATCTCTCGAAACCTGGTCTCTTGTCAGCAGACCAAGTTGCAGTCTGCTAAAACACCTCTTCAACTCTTGAAGAGTAGATCAATCAGCATAACTTGCTTTTCGATTTGTTTAATAAAGCGTTGCTTTAAATCGTCGGATTGTGCAAAAGTATGTGTTGCTTTAAACACGTTTTTAGCATATTTAGCCTCTGTAACCAATATTTGGCATACCTGGGAGTATGCCCAGATATTGTCAAGCTCTCGGTTCGTTAAAAGGTCACTCAGAGGTATAAATTAACATGTTGACACTTTTAACCCCTCCATTATCCAACTTTCACATTTTTACAGAATTGAACCCCTCGTCCAATAAATGAAACATATGAGAGTTAGGACTTCGTAAAGGATCACTCAGAGGCTCATTTTTATGCATTTTTACATATTAGTCACTCAGAGGCTAGGCATGTTGACGTATCAGTCACTCAGAGGCCAATGTTTAAGCATGTTGACATATCAGTCACTCAGAGGCTAGGCATGTTGACATATCAGTCACTCAGAGGCCAAGTTTTGAGCATGTTGACATCTTTAGTCGTTATTGGTCTTTAATATACTAAAAATAAAAATACAACACGTGTCACTATACTATTGGACACGATTTTACGAGGTGTTACATCCTCACCCCTTAAAAGAAATCCCGACCTCGAGATTTTTTTCAAAAAGATGGGGGTACTTTTGTCGCATAGTGGACTCGACCTCCCATGTATACTCGGGACCTCTAAAGGCGATCCCACTTAACCTTTACAATAGGTATTAATTTCCTTCGGAGCTTCTTCACCTGTCGATCCTCGATCGAAATTGGTTTCTCAACAAACCTCAGGTTTTCATCTAGTTGCACATCTTTATGCGACATTGCTAGCGACTCATCGGCTAGACATTTCTTAAGGTTGATATGTGGAATACATCATGGATTCCACTAAGCTCCTCTGGCAACTTAAGCTTGTAAGCTACAGTACGACACATTCGACTATCTCGAATGGTCCTATATATCTTGGGCTCAGCTTTCCCTTCTTTCCGAATCTCATTACACCTTTCCAAGGTGACACTTTCAGCATGACTTTGTCCCCTGCTTGGAATTTGAGAGGTTTACGCCTCTTGTCAGCATAGCTCTTCTGCCTATCACGGGCAGCCTTGAGATGATCACGGATTTGCACAATCTTTTCCGTGGTCTCCATGACGATCTCAGGTCCTGATAGTTGAGCTTCCCCAACTTCTGCCCAACACACGGACGTTCGACACTTTCTCCCATACAAGGCCTCATAAGGAGCAGCCTTGATGCTCGTATGATAACTAATATTGTAGGATAATTCTATTAGAGGTAAGTGGTTATCCCAACTTCCACCTAAATCAATCACACATGCCCTAAGCATGTCTTCCAAAGTCTGGATAGTACGCTCACTTTGACCATTAGTCTACGGATGGTAAGCCGTACTAAAATTTAGTCTTGTACCTAAAGATTGTTGGAAACTTTTCCAAAAATGAGAGGTGTATCTAGTATCTCTATCAGATACAATAGATACCGGCACACCGTGTAGGGACACAATCTTATCCACATACATCTTAGCCAATTTGTCTGAATTATATGTTTCCTTAATTGGCAAGAAATGCGCTGACTTAGTCAGCTTATCTACAATGACCCAAATCGTGTCGTTTCCAAGTTTGGTCTTAGGCAACTTGGTAATCAAGTCCATAGTTACCATTTCCTATTTCCATGTGGGAATTTCCAATTGTTGTAGAAATTCTGATGGCTTCTGATGTTCGGCCTTAACTTACGAACACGTCAGACACTTAGCTACAAAAGTGGCTATGGATTTCTTCAGACCTATCCACCAATAATTCTTTTTCAAATCTTGATACATTTTGTCACCACCCGGGTGAACTGAGTATCTTGAATTATGTGCTTCGTGGAGGATTAGATCTCTAAGTCCTCCAAAAATTGGAACCCAGATTCTAACATTAAACCTAAGGTTTCCATCCTTTCCAGGCGCTAACTAATCAACAGTTCCGCCTAATCTTTCATTTGGAGGATTAGCCTCTAATAGAGCTTGCTTTTGCGCATCTAATAGCTTCTCATTTAAGCTATTTCTGAGCTCAATGCTTTTGGCGTTAATCCTTAGAGGCTTAACCCATTCTTTTCGACTTAAGCATCAGCAACTACATTTGCCTTGCCCGAATGGTAGCGACTTTCGCAATCATAATCATTAACTGTTTCCATCCAACGACGCTGTCGCATGTTCAATTCTTTCTGATTGAACAGATGCTGGAGACTCTTATGGTCAGTGTCTATAATACACTTTGTGCCATACAAGTAATGTCTCCATAGCTTTAGTGCAAATACAACGGCACCCAATTCCCAATCATGGGTGGTGTAATTTCTTTCGTGCACCTTTAACTATTTTGATGGATAAGCAATTACCTTGCCTTTTTGAATTAACACACAGCCCATGCCAGTGTGCGAAGCATCACAATAGACTACAAAATCCTCAATACCCTCAAGTAGAGATAACACAGAGCATTGCTCAAATTATGTTTTAGAATTTCAAAGTATTCTTGTTGTTTTGGACCCCAATTAAATTTGACATTCTTACGGTCAGGGTAGTCAAAGGAGTGGCTATCCTTGAAAAGTTCTCAATGAATCTCCTATAATATCCAGCCAATCCTAAGAAACTATGAATTTTAGTTGGGGTTTTGGGAACTTCCCAATTCATTATGGCTTCTATTTTGGCGGATCCACTTGGATACCACGCTCACTTACAATATGTCCAAGAAACTGGACTTCTCTAAGCCAAAATTCGCATTTAGAGAACTTAGCATAAAGCTTTTCCTGCCTTAGCAAATCTAAAATGCACCGAAGGTGTTTCTCGTGATCAACTTGATTACGAGAATAGATAAGTATGTCGTCTATGAAGACAATGACAAACTTATCTAAATACGGTTTGCAGACTCTATTCATGAGATCCATGAATGCTGCAGGTGCATTTGTGAGCCCAAAAGGCATCACCATAAATTCAAAATGACCATATCAGGTCCTGAAGGCAGTCTTAGGAACATCCTCGTTCCTAACCTTAATCTTAGAAAAATAACTAGCCCTTGAGGTTGGTCAAATAAGTCGTCGATCCTGGCAGATGATATCGGTTCTTAATTGTTAACTTGTTCAGCTCTCGGTAATCAATGCACATTCGCATTGATCCGTTTTTCTTCTTTACGAAAAAAATAGGAGCTCCCCAAGGTGAGGAACTTGGCTGAATAAAGCCTTTCTCTAAGAGTTCATCTAACTGTGATCTCAATTCCTTCATCTTCTCGGTGCTAACCGATATGGAGCTCTGGCTACCGGTGCTGATCCAGGTAGGATATCAATTCTAAATTCCACTTGCCTATCTGGAGGTAGGCCAGGTAATTCTTCGGGACAAACATCAGAATACTTCAAGATAGCAGGACGGTCTTCAACACTTGGCTTAGTCTCATTGATAGTTACTTGTGCCATATAAATGACACAACCTCTCCCCAAACACTTGGATGCCTAACGACACCTTGTCTGGCAATCCGTGGTGTAAATCTCCAGGGATGGTGATCGTTTCACAGATGGGGATTTAATTTCGATGAGTTTCTTATCGCAGGCAATGCGGGCTTGGTTATGGGATAACCAATTCATGCCTAAAACTACATCGAACCCTGCCAATGTCATTGGCAAAAGAGTGATAGGGATAGAATGATTCTTAATGGATATAAAGCATCCATCAAGAACGCAAGATGCTATCTTTAACGTTCCATCAACGAGTTCTACCTCATAAGTTATATCTAGAGTTCTTATGGACGAGTTTAATAGTTTACTAAACTTATGATCAACAAAAGATTTATCTACACCCGAATCGAAAAGAACTCTAGCATATACATCATTGATGAGGAATGTACCTGTTATGACGTTATTGTCATTAACGGCTTCCCTGGCATTCATCTGGAAAGCACGAGCATTCCCTTTCTTAGCCTCTTAGGCTTTGCATCATTAATTTTGGGGTTCTTGGGGCACTTGAACTAATATGCCCTTTTTCATTACAGTTGTAGCAAACTGCATCCTTAAGATCCTTGCACTCTAGGGTCTTAAGCCCCTTTCTCTTGTAGATACCATAGGGTTTAGTCTGTGGATTTATACTACACTGTCCCCAATGTCTATATTTACAGTTCTTGCACAGAGGTTTGTCATTAGACGCGTGCTAGTTCTTCTTGAACCAGAAATTTCCTTTCTTTTTAAACCTTTGGGATTTATTATCCTCCCGTTTCCTTTTTCTGTCAGTTTCAGTCTTAACTGACCTTTGCCTCACTATATATAAGGTGAGAGAGAGAGAGATAGGTCTACAACGGACCTATAGGTACTAGGCTGAGCAGCCTTTACCATGCCCTTTATCTCGGCGCTAATCCATTAATAAAACGCGCAATGCTTTTGGATTCTGGGGTGATTAGATATGAAACTAACCTAGACAGGGTATTGAATTCAGAAACGTACTTCCGATAATCTAGGTTCTTCATCGATAGACTCAGAAAGTCTGTCTCTAATTTCTCCACCTCATGTGGTGGACAGTAAGTCTCATTGACTAGTTCTACCAACTTAGACCATCCTAAGTTGTACAGGTGTATTTTACCTGTAGATTGAACCATTGCCTTCCACATATCAGGGCATCGCCCTTGAAGGACTGTGATACGTATTTGACCACATCCTTATCAGCACAGCTGCTGATATCCACAATTGTTTCCTTTCGTCGAGCCACTTCAAGGCTTCTACTGCTCCTTTTTCCCCATTAAAGTCTCGGGGTTTGCAGGAGACAAAATATTTATAGGTACATCCGTCTTTACAAGAACGCCATGTGAATTCTATTTTCTTTGGTTCACTCTTCGCGCTTGAAGAGTGAACTGGACTATCCTTATGAGCTGATGATGGTGCGAGTGATAGTGGTCTTGAGCGAGTAGCACTCGGCTCCCTAAGCTTTTCTATGGCTATTCCATGGCCTTTCCCACAACTACATCTATGCGAGCTTGGAAGTCATTGTTGTTAACGGCTATATTTTCAGCCTTGTTAGAGCTAATCTCTTGGTGGCTACTCTGTGCCTCGTCCGAGTTTTCCATTTTGCAGCTTTGATTCTAATCATCAAATAAAACTTCTTTTAGCCATTGTATAACAACCATATAGGCTTTAAACATTGGATATAACAATCCATCACCCATTAAACTAGTGTGAATAACTTCACAACTCTTAGGCTTATTTATCTATATTTAGCCTAGGTCTTAATAAGACCATCAAAGGCAAATTACAATCTGGACATAGTCTATATATTATTAGACAGTGGATCATAATGTCACAACTGTCATTGTCATAATTGACAATTATATGTAGCTCATAAGCTTGCCACTAATGGACATAATAATTGGGCACATTGGCCAGTCACATGGACATTTAAAAATTGCACATTGCGTCACATTGACATTAAATGGCATGGCCAGTCACATTGGACATTTAAAATTTGGGCACATGGCCGGTCACATTGGACATAAATTGGGCACATTGGCTACATTATAACATATGTAAATTCATGGCATATCAGCCTACATTATAACAGATGTAATTCATGGCATATCAGCCTAATCATAACAGATGTAATTCATGGCATATCAGCCTACATCATAACAGATGTAATTCATGGCACATCAGCCTACATCATAACAGATTTAATTCATGACATATCAGCCTACATCATGACAAATGTAAATTTATGGCACCTTGGCCTGTCACATTGGACATAAAATTGGGCACATTGGCCTGTCACCTTGGACATAAAATTTGGGCATATTGGCTGTCACCTTGGACATAAGATTGGGCACATTGGCTTGTCACCTTGGACATAATTGGGCACATTGGCCTGTCACCTTGGACATAATTGGGCACATTGGCCTGTCATTTGACATCGCATTGATGACATTAGCCAGGATCACATTGATCACATAGGCTATATAATAGGTCTTAGGACGTAGTCCTTTTACCTTGACGGCTAGTGTGGTTCCTCAAGTCACACTACCAAGAGTATGAACATTCCTTAATGTTAACATAAGAGTACCTTAATGATTGATTAACGGTCCCGGTCACCTTCGACCTTAACGACCTTGGAGGCTTGAACCTAGTTCCCACCTCTGGATAGAAGGATAACTTCCATTAACTATCCTGATATAAGGCTCCTTATCCTTAACTATCGTTTCTTGGCCAATGTGTGGTCTACACCACTTGGCATAATCAATTCCATTAAGGTCTTTTGGAATTATATAGCAGATATAATTTCGAATAAAATCAAGACGCTCGCTTGAAGAGATGACTACATATATATGTATATATAATTCCAAAAATACTTCATTAAATTCCAAATAGAAATTACAATACTAGAAATAATGAAATAAATTGTCCATACAAGGACTACAAAAACAAAAATGTCCATGCAGGCACTAAGAAATAACAATGTCCTCGCAGGGACTAACATATATTTAGAAGAGACTTCACTCGTCCTTCATTCCCTTGACCAATTTGGAAAGTTTCTTGAAGAACTTATTTGTCTTCTTCTCCGTTTTCTCCTTTTTGTTGCATTTCTTTCATTCGTTCTAAGGCCTCACTAATGGCTCTAGTGGTGGCGGAGGTTGTGGTTTGTTGGCATAATAGTGATATCGATAACTTAGATATCCAGTAGGTGGATAAGCAGGTGGGAAAGGAGACGGGTAAAGTGTGTTATGCATGATCGCTTGCATGTAAGGGTCTTGCGACAATGCTTGATAATCAACAAGTGTCGATGGGTTAAAAGAATCATATCCCAACGTATCTGGATATGTTGGAATAGGGTTATTATAACCCGATGGTGGTGCTTGAACCATTGGTGGTGGTGTTGGTTCCACCATAGGTGACGCATTAGAGGGTCCACCATTTGTGGCCTCGTGGATAGTTGGGTATGGTTTGGGCAAAGGTGGCAGCGATCCCAACCGTTGGCCCGCACGTACTGACATACGTGCTCCTCCTTTCCTCCTTGGCGGTTCTGATGGTGATTGGGGTTGTTTCATCGGTTCCATGTGCACATCTTCTTACACGGGATGTGGTTAGCAGTGATGGGAATGAGTTTTGGCAAAGGTAATTGGTTCCAATATTGGTCCCACTCATTAGGACCTTGGTAAGGAGATCCGCATAAGAGTTCGAATCACTCGATATCTCGATGGGATGTGCATTTGAAGCTGACGGCGGCATCTCAGGATCGGAGTCCTCGTCCATGGGATTTGGTTGATCTAATTGGTTTTGGTCGGCTGGGGGTGTATTAAAGTATTGGTTAGGATTAAACCCATCATGATAAGAATGATGAGAGTGGTGGGAGTGGTGTGAATGGTACAAGTGGTATGAACTTTGAGTGTGGGTAGGAATGTTGTGGTAGTGGCCATGAATCCCCCGAATCTTTATAAGGGTTCGGGTGATGGGGATGTGAGGGAATATGTCCTGAAGGTCCTCCCCTCATTGGTCCTTTTCCTATTCCTCGTACACGTGGCAGCTTTTCTTGTTAAAAAAATCAATTCAAAAACAATACTAATAACTTAATAATGAAATGAGTAATCCTAGGTCAATGAACGAGAATGTGAAAGTATGATTTGTGTTGACTCGTGTAGAATGGGTCAACCGGGTAAGAACGAGAATGTGAAAGTATGTTTTGTGTTGACCCATGTAGAATGAGTCAAACGGATAAGAATGAGAATGTGAAAGTACGACTTGTGTTGACTCATGTAGAATGAGTTGACTGGGTAAGAATGAGAAGGTATAAGAATGACCTTGTGTTGACTCGTTTAGAATGAGTTAACCGGATGGGAAGAAGAAAGAAAAAAGAAATGGTTATACGAAAGCGATATGAATGAGTCAATGAATTATGTTGATAAGCACTAGTAAGATTTATGTTTGGACTAAGAAAAGCTATAATAACTTTACTAATTTGTTAAAAGTTTTGATATTATATGTATTGCTAATGAGATGGTTTTGATGTGTAGGTAAAGCCCCTTCGTAGTGATGATGCTGGATCGGAACGAACACACTTCTTGCCCTCTTTATGCTTCGGCATGTGATAACGAAAAAACGGGTCAAACTACTTTTGGGTTTGTAAATGATGAATTTACTTCAACTTACTTTTGTAAGAAGATGTATTAACCTTGGTAGTCAGTATTTTGGTTTCATGTAGTTAAAAAAAATTGATAGCCACGTTTGTGTATTAATCTTAAGGGTATAATGGTAACTTTCAAGCTATGTTTTAAAAAGTTCGAAATTTTATAGCATTTTAGTCTTAAAACTATGTTGGGTGTTTCATGTCATTACCGTAATGAACCATACCGATATCTATTGAAATAATTTCCCCCGAATCGCATAGGGGATTTTAGTAATTACTACTTCAAATTATATATTTGTTATTGTTGATAACTAAAGCAAATCAAATTTGTCCCATTAGTTTATCCCACTAATCAAATGTAACTCAAGATGGTATATAAATATCCTCTACAATAATTAGAAATAACTTAATTTTTATTGATTATAAATTAAAATAATAAGTTAAGGATTTTATAAATTTTAATTTGAATACTCATTTAATTATTTATCAATTTAATTTAAATACTCATTTAATTATTTATCTATTTATAATTTTAATATTTTATTGAAAAAAGAAAATAAAGATAAAATCCTATGTAATAAAATAATAAAGTTTAAGAAATTGGCGTAAAATTTATCTATTTATAATTTAAATATTTCATTGAAAAAAAGAAGTAAAGATAAAATCCATGTAATAAAATAATAAAGTTTAAGAAATTAACGTAAAGATAAATCGAAATAATGTGCAATTAATATATATAATATATATATATTATATTATTCGATTTATCAATAATTAATAATATTAGAGATTAATCTATTATATTATTGTAGCATAAATTTAATATAAATCTTATTTAATTATTTTTATGTTTATAATTTAAATATTTTAATAAAAAAGAAACAAAGACAACATCCATATAATCATTTGTGAACAACTTTTGAAAATGAACTGAGTGAACTAATCTTGACATTGATTATTTTTTAGATTAAAAGTGTAAGATTGACATTAGCTCTCTCTCTCTCTCTCTCTCTCTTAATTAAAATCCCTTAATTTTCTTATCTACTAATTTTCTCTCTCTCTCTCTCTCTCTCTCATTTTTAATTATTTCTCCATTATTTAAACTCGTGTAAATCAGTTGCTAATAATGTATATGAAACTCCTAACGGAACTAGGTACTGGACACCAATTATCCTCCCGGATTCAAACCGTATGTGAAACTCCTAACGGAACTAGGTCGTGGACTACAAAATACACAGATGTATCAAAAGTCTGTACACATCTGTATAAGCTAACAACTATATATCTTGTATAAACTGATAGTTAGCGAGACTGTACACATGTGTATAAACTAACAGCGGTGCATCTTTATAAATTGATAGTTAGCGAGACTATACACAGTGTATAAACTAACATCTGTGTATCTCTTATAAACTGATACTATCGAGACTTTACACATGTGTATACGCTAACAAGTGTGTATCTTGTATATACGGAAAACTAGCAAGATTTTAGGAATTTTGATTATATTGTTTAATAAGTGCAATTTACAAAAGACGCAAATACCCTTCTGTCAATTAATTTAAAGGGAAGTTACAACATTATAATACAATCTTGCCATTGTTTAAAAATCTCTAGATGATATAATCCAATGGCTCAGATTAGTTCACACAGTTTCACTCTCAACCTAGTGTTCACTCTAGAACCCTACCCATATATATATATATATATATATATATATAGTATTAGATATATTATGTTATAATACTAATAATATTAGAGAGTAATCTAATACATAATAGTACTAATTTAATATATAAATGAATTAAATAGGAGAATGCCACATGGCATTAGATGGAAATAAATAAAATGAGAGAATGCAATATGGCAATAAATGTATTTCTTTATTGTATGCAAAGCATGTGTTGTTTAGAAAACCATACATGCCACATTTTATTAAACAACGAATGATGATACATTTTTTTAAGTTTAATTAAAAATAGACGATACCAAAAGGGAACATCCTTTAAATAACAAATAAAAAGGAACATATTTTAAGTAACAAATAAATAACATGAGTCATGACACATCCTATGAACATGGTATGTGTCCATTCAAATATTAGTTCAGTTTTGACATTTTGACAATATAATTACTTCATCAACCATTCAACCTTATTACAAATTTTAATCTATAATCATTTTTGTAGAGTCAGCATTCTCGGGTTGCTGTTTTGCATCTTCTCCACTTGCTGATTGCTTATCCTTATTAGATCTTTTACTACAGAACTCGAGAATTCTAAGGTCTTATGCTTCTAATTCGTAAAGTTTCTTTAACCTGTACATAGTGAATTGTCACACCCCGGCTTTCCACATCCAATTAAACACCGGTGGGCCCGGGTGGTGAGTATCGTGACATAAGTTAATAACATCATAGACAATTAAACATGGCACAGCGAAGTCTTGGAGTAAAAATTACTATTACAAACCAAATGTTCTAAATACAAAATAATATATCGGCTTGTAATAGAAGATCCACAGACGGATCATAAATTGTACAAGAAAGAATGTAAAACAGACTTTGGCAGATCTAGGATTTGCAAGATTCTCTATCACTACCGAGCGCTTCCAGCCTATTTTCGTATTGTACATGCAAGCTTAGTCTTTTAAAAATACGTCAGCTTTCGCTGGTAAATACACCCAATTGACTTTATAACTTGGAATATGTTTTCAGTCGTATCAGCACAAAATCTTTTCGTATTTATAATATGACTTTATAAATACATATTTTCGTATTTAAAATATGTTTTCAGTGCGTATCAGCACAAAATCTTTATAACTTGGGAAAGTTGACCGTCCAACCTTGTTAACAGATTTACATGTTTTTCCATACATACAGGGCCCGGGAACGGAGACCGAGACATGATTAACGTACACACCACTTTAGAATCACGAAGGAGCCATTTCTTCCTAACCTTGTGGTAATGCATATTGAGCGTCTATCAGGTGTATGCCTATACCCGCGCTAAGGTCGTGACCATTTATCTATTGTAATGAGCCGAGGATATCCAAGGCAGGTAGTTAACCCCGGGTGTTTAAGTTATCAAACAAAACTGATTAAAACAGAATATGCGGATTTACTAGCCACAATCCGGCATTCGACTAATCCCATTTCCGACCAAGCGGTAATAATTTACCGTAACCCAAGCCCGTATAGGGAAATAAGTCGAGAGTATTTACCTGAGCTAGTCTTCTTTTAATTTAACAACTCAGCCGTACACAAAAGTACTAAGTGCAGATAGCATTTACCGGCAGTCTCTAGTCTGGATTATGGCATAAACTGACCAATTAAATACTAACGGTCATATTTAGGTCATAGACTTAGACCGACTAGCGTACTTGATCAAAACGAATAACGCTAGATTAAACGATGATTGGATAGAATGTAGTTTAATCCAAACAAGTACCTTGACTTGTGTAATATGGATAAACTATAAACATTCTGGATTTTGAGACTTAAATGACAAGGTTAGACCCGTTTCGGTTAATTTTCGTAAACTAGTTACATATGCTTAACCGTCGCATATCAGCGACATCGGGTAACCGGATAAGTCATGAACAAGTTCTATATGACATTATACTTTAATTAAGTTGTAATATCAGTAGGATATCAACTTATATGCCCGTTAAGGTTTTAAAATGAAACTATGCCTATAAGGCATTTTCGGTAATTTCATACCGTATAAAAGGAACTTTAATATAATTTGATGTTATATCTATAAGTATTCTGGAAAATAACTTATTTATGATATAATATTAGTAGGATATTAATTATATGTGTAATCTATCTTTATTACCAAACTATGCACCGAAAGGGCATTTTGGTCATTTTACACATAATTATAAATTATTTGGGATTCTGAGTTCATATCATATACCTACTGTAAAAATATTTAAAATAAGTTTTGAAGTCAGTAGATAACAAGTCTTGGTTGATAAATATGGTTCAAAACCAGTGTTATGCGCCGAAATGACGCTTATGTTGTAAAATGACGATTTGTGTGACTTTTAATGAAAACTGATGTTATGATCAAATTAATATATCTTGGATATGTTATTTAATATAACATATCAGTAGGTAAAAGATTTACTTTGAAAAGATGTGATTAAAACCATTTAATAAGCCACAAGGGCCTTTCGTCATTTATCGACATAATACATGTTCTAATAATTATTACCAACTTGTTTAAGTGTCAAAACAGGTTTCATAACATATTTAAGATCAATTTATGATTTTTTCGAAAAATGGCCTGTTTGACTTTTAAATATCATAACTTTGACCCGTCAATTGGTCTAGCAAACGTTATCTTCAGGATGTGCCCTTTATAGGTACTAACACCTACCTTATTACGACCACGAAGCCGTGTTCATTACGAACAATGGCTAGACATAATGGTCTTAACCGAAAGTCAAGGCGTTTTCCGTAAAACGCTTGACTTTTGGTTATAAAAGCCTATAAACGAAAATACAAGAGCAAGGAACACTTACAAGTGGTTCCTAGAATGCAATAGAACTTAGTTGGACGCTCCTTTCAGATAGGAACTTCCAGAGGAGGGAGATAGAGTTGTGAATGAGAAAGGTGCAAGTTCAAATGGTGAACCTTGGCACCATATTTATAGTTGGAGAGCTTGAAGGAGGTGATGCCAGTTGTTAAGGGGTGTAAGAAGAAGCTTACAAGTGTCCTAAAACGTGGCATAGCAATTTGGAAGACCATGGTTTCGATTTAATGGTTTTTGGCACCTTTGTGTGGTGGCCAAATTAATTTTCTGCAGACACAGGCCTCTCGCGCCCCGCGAGCGCCCCATGTCAGGTTTCAAAATTTGCCACATTTAGCCCTCAACTTAAATCCCTCTTAAACCTTCTAAAACACCTTTTTAGCATATTTAGCCCTCCGTAGCCAATATTTGGCATACCCGGGAGTATGGCCGGACATTGTCGAGCTCTCGGTCCGTTAAAAGGTCACTCAGAGGTATAAATTAACATGTTGACACTTTTAACCTCTCCATTATCCAACTTTCACATTTTTACAGAATTGAACCCTCTCGTCCAATAAATGAGACATTTGAGAGTTAGGACTTCGTAAAGGATCACTCAGAGGCTCATTTTTATGTATGTTGACATATCAGTCACTCAGAGGCTAGGCATGTTGACGTATCAGTCACTCAGAGGCCAATGTTTAAGCATGTTGACATATTAGTCACTTAGAGGCCAAGTTTTGAGCATGTTGACACCTTTAGTCCTTATTAGTCTTTAATAGACTAAAAATAAAAATACAACACGTGTCACTATACTATTGGACACGATTTTACGAGGTGTTACATGATACAAGTATTTAATTTGGTTAACTAATTTTGCATAGCCACATAAATGTTTTTAGACTAAAAATAATAAAATGCTCCACATACCACCTCCTTAGTGGCAGAAACCTTTTCCTTAAGATTCGGCAAACACTGCTTTGAATAAATCATGTGAGTTCAGCTAGAAACAAATTCATCACCAGAACATGTTCCAGCTTGTGCCTACATATTCATTCAAATACGATTAATAAAGTTAAACTTGATTTGATAACGTTCTAGTTTTTATATAAAGTGATACCTCTTTAGGGTCAGCAAACGTTCCAACAATGGCAGCATCGGTAGCAACCTGGTTTTCAGTCCTAGATGGTCTAGAACCATTAAGTAAAACCTGATCCTTAGCAACACCCTTGGAAAAAATCTCGAATCAAATTTTTTCAACAGAAAATTGTTAAGAGTCAGTGTTCCGGTTTTTATCACTGCAGAGTACATCCATTCCCACCATTTCTTCAATTGCAATCATTCTCTTAGTAATAGCTCCTTGTTGAGAAAGCCGATGTGATCCTATAGCCATGGTGATAAAAAAGAACAATCGGCATAGCAATCGAAGTTCCACCTATAATCAAAGAAAATCACACCTCCGAAGAACTGCATAATTGAATGGAATTTTTATAGAAAATACAAATGACATTTAGAAGGGTATACTTGTAATTTAAAAAGTAGAGGCTCATAAAAGAGCTGTAGGAGAGATCGGCCATCTTTTTTTCCAAACATTAATTCTTCTTTTTCTTTTGACTCTAACAAAAAACAGTTTATACTCGATTAAAAACACTCATACCAAGAATACTCTAAAGGTTAATATGGTTTTAATATGTAACAAATCATCAAATTCATTGTATTTTGATTCTCTAATCTATCCACTCATGATTATAATATGAACTTAATATAATAAACTGTTGATCAAGCATTCCAAACTTTTATAAACTCACTATCATCAAAATCATATAAATAGTTATTATAGGTTTATCAAGCATATAGTTTACTAAACTCAATATATAAAACAGGTTAATTAAAAGCATATACCAGGTTCATTTATTAAATGTGTAAACTAAATCATATAAATATCAAAATAATAAAGTAAGACCATTCATCAAAAACAATTACACTTAAATCATTGTCTTATCAAGCATTCGAAAGATTTATCGAACTCATTATCAACATATTTTTAACAAAACTAACCCTTAACTCAGTTATGAATTATGGTTCTAAAAACTACAAGATACCTAATGCATTAAAGATCAACAACACATCATAGTTCTACAACCTACAATCACATTAAACAAAACAACATTAACTTGGAACAGTGAATGGTGCACTCGAACATACTCTATTTCCTCTCTCTTTGCCTTAACTGACCGCCTTGTTGCAATCTAATCGTCAAAAGAAAAATTAATAATATGAATCATATTAATCAAAACAACATTACCTTGGAACAGCAAATGTCACGTCTCATCTTTTGAACATTATCATCTTCAAATCACAACAATAACCCCATCAGTAGCAACATAAAACCGTAAAGGATCAAAAAAGGAAAAATCAAATCAGTATCACATATTGAAATAAGATTTAGGTGACACGTAACATCTATAGACAAATGGTACCAAACAACAACCTTAAAAAAGAAATTCAGATGCAACATTTTCTGATTTATTGACAATAGAACACTATCTCTGTATCTTTAAACTCATAAAAAGAAGCAAAAATAAACTGTGACAAAAAAGATTAATATGATTGAATTTAAGTATTAAAAAAGTAACAATTACATATGAAAAAAGAAAACTAATCAGACACTTAAACTCTAATAGCAAGAATCAAGAACTTTAACTCCAACTCCATCGAGCACTAAACCTCTTGATTTTGTCCTTGATCTTTGTCATGAACTCCAGGTCTCTATCTACACACTCTATATTACTCGCAACACACATGTAGGAACAGAAGTCGCCGTCATCGCCATCAGATCTCTCGAAACCTGGTCTCTTGTCAGCAGACCAAGTTGCAGTCTTCTAAAACACTTCTTCAACTCTTGAAGAGTAGACCTATCAGCATAAACTTTCTTTTCGATTTGTTTAATAAAGCGTTGCTTTAAATTGTCAAATGTGCAGAAGTATATGATGGATTTTAATGTATTTATAAGAATGAATTCAAAATAGTAACACTTGCTCTTATGTTTCACTGAATGAATCAGTTTATGATGAAAAAATATTTGAATTGGCAATGGTATTATATAGTGAAATATCTAATAGGCCAAAGGTCATATTTAAATGCAAGCATTAAATAAAAAATTTATATTTAAAAACCATGTAATTTAATATTTAAGAGAGAAAAACGTTACATTAATATAAACACCTACATTTATATTCAAAAACCTTGTGCATTTTAATGCAAAACCTTTCAAAAATGAGTTTTCATGGGAAAGTAAGTAAAATTATATATCTAGAAAACCAAAGGACAAAATTTAAACATTCAAAAACAAGTTATAATAATTAGGAGCCATCACTTCATTTAACATATCAAACATTTTAAACACTTTAAAAGGCTCATGATTAGTTTACTTGAAAACATCAACAATTCATTTTTAGAAAATGTTCATCCAAAAATAAACCATCCAAAAACACTCACTCTCTTTCTAAATGGCAAACAAAAACTTCTACCACTGGGTGGATACTAACGTTGTTAAAATGGAATTTTCAAGATGGTCACTCCAAGAACAGAGGACAGATGAAGAACTCAACTAAAAAGTTGCTATCGTGAGTGACAATTATTATAAGCAAACCTGGAGTAGCATTGCACTGCTGGATGGAGTTGTCCATTCTACTCCATCATAGTTTAAAGATAAAGCAGAAGAGTTTATCACACAACTGCTGAAACAGGATTAGAAGACTTGTGATATGCCAGCTGATCTGCAAATTAAAAGAAAAAATGAAATTGGTTGGAAGAAGGCGAGAGTAATAGACATCCTAGGAAGTGTTAATTGTAACGTGTAATTTTTCAATATTTTTCAAAATCAGAATTTTGTAATACTATTTAATATCGAAGAAGAAAATTTGAACTTTGTTTTTTGTTTCGTTACACTCATTATAAGTGATCAATTGGCGAAATGACAACTTTACCCTTAAATTCCTAGTATAACTTATCAGTGATCAATTAGCAAACAAATATGACATACGCAAATAACGTATTGATTTCAAACATTTCATCTATCAAATATCTCAATTCCTTAACCAAACTGTAGCTCATTATGCAAAGTAAATATGCATCTCTACTTACAGTTGCAAATGTGATCATTCAAAAAGGTACTATTATATGTTACAACTGTATACTAATAACTGAATTATCAAAAAAAAACCTTGTAGACCACCTTAATTTGTTCGCAGACGACAATGCAGCCGACTTATCATCAATCAAAGTTGCTTCACTCACCGTAGCCACAGCCGCTACAAACCAATGGGGGTTTTTGTGGACATATTAACTAAAAGAGGGATTAAAAGATTAGTTAATACATTTTATACCTTGATTCTAAATCTCTAAAGGAATATTTTCAATATGAAAATAAGAATATATTCATTTAGCATCACCTCCATAAAGCTTTCGTAGAAAGTTAAATATAACCTATGCATGTCCAGGTGGTTTTCATATAAGCATCACCTACAAAATGCACTCAAGATCCATGCTACGGAAAAAATGAAGGAACATCCGTACACATTCTTCCCATCACTGTTTATTGTTGCATCTTTGAAACATGACGCACATATTTGTTCTCAGTTGTGCTATTTATCTAAAGTACAAACCAAAAACTTAACACCTGAACCAGCTATTATTCTAAACTCTTTTTTTTTCCAAAAATAATTACTCCATGAGTGTTAAATCAAATTGAATTAAAGTGTATAGTGTTACTTACATGCACCCCATTGAACATACTATCAATCTTTTGTTTGAGATGTGCTTCCTACATTAGAATATAAGATGATCAGAAAATATTTTCCTTTTTTAGCAAAAACCCTTTTTGCTGATGCATTTGCACTTTTCACCTTAACAATTTAAATCAGCTTGTTGCAGTGTAGATTTAGTGATAAAAAACACATACCAAAAGTACAGCAACTTTGGGAAAATATCAATAAGCAAAATTCCAAGCAACGCTACTGAGCTTGAGATCATCAAACTGCTCATTAGTGTGAAAATAACAACCAACACTCAATCCTTGTGTAAACCCTAATACTCTTCAGTCCATCACACAATCAATACCTCCAACAGTCAAAACAAACCCTAAAATCAAAAGCTACTCACTAATAAACAATCATTAGCCAATATACGTAATTAAAGCGATCTCGAGAGCAGAAAAGAGTCATGATTTAGGGAGAAATCATGTTTTTAATACCACTCAGAAGTTACTCAACTTAAACGCTAAAACATGAATACTAATGCTAAGTTCGGATGAAAACAGAAATAAGACCTTCAAATTACTTCAAAACCACCACCATATACTAAGAAAACATTACAAATCCATCAATAACAAATTTAAAAAAACAAAAACCGAGAATAACCTGACAGGTTATGTACTTACGGAGTTGGGTGAACTAAATGGAAGGTGAAGAAGATGAAGAGCAAAAATTCTACAACACATACAAAGAAGATCAAATTCACAAATGCTTTACTACAATTAACGTACAACATACCTTGAATTCATGAGCGATTACACAAGGTGCTTTAGTTATCATAGAGCAATTGAGATATTCGAAGTGGAATCGGTGCTCTAAATTGACAACTTTGATGTTGCGATGATAGAGATGCTTGGAATCAGTGTTGCGACGAAACCAGTTGTTCTCCCGGTTATTTCTTCTTGTGATTAATGTAGGGTTTATTGCAAGAGAATGTAGAAAGAGAAAGTGGGATTGAATTTGAAATGTGAGGGTCTGGAGGAGGGATGTAATAATTTTCTAATTTGAATTTCAAATGAAGAAGGTTAAATTTGAATTCAAATGAAGAGGGTAAAATTTGATTTTTGTATTTTAAATTGATTTTTGCATTTTAAATCATGATCCAATAATGACATAATATTAGCATTGTTGGACAGCCTAAATGGCTGCCACCTCAACATTGTGATGCAATGCTCATGTAGATTTGTATCATTTCTAGGCTATGTAGGTTGTACATTTTGCTTAATTGGTGTTTTTTTAATTTGTGGACACATTGCTTTTCAACACGCGGCACAATTTCCCTTCTTTCTTTACTTCACTTTTCAACACACGGCGTCACAATATAGAGAGAGAAAGGTAAGGTCTGAGAGAGGAGCTTGGGAGAGAGAGATTGGCGACGATGGTGGTGAATCTGTGTCCCTATTCATCATGTAACATCCGTCGAAAAACGGGTTTTCAAAACCCGCTTCGTTTATTAATCGAATAGTCAGTTTCAAATTTTCGTTGCTTATTTAATGCTCATTTTAATTTTAAACAAACATAACTAATAAAACTTAGAATATGGAAACTAAAATTGTTAAAAAGTAAAAAATAAGTAAATAAAAATGAAAATGGGCTGCCGGGTTTCGAACCCAGGTCAGCCGGCTCACTTAACACACAAACAACTTAACCACTCAGCCACTTGGTTCTTTTGTGTAAACAAGGAATCATATAAAACTTAAGTTACCCGTGAATTCATCTGTTTGCGCCAAAACTGAAACCGATAATCGGCTTTCAACTATCCAGACGTTTGAGTGATCGTGAGTTACTGATTATAACCGATAAATCAATTGCTGCCCAATTCTAATCAATTCAGCTTTCAATTTCTTCGATTCATATGATTTTTGGAGTTGAAAACCGAAATCATTTACTTCCTGATTTACTCTAACAATATCATCGTCTCATAATTCGGAAACACTCACAGAACCTTCAATTTCACTTTCGCTCTAATTTCTGTTCGTCGGAAACGTTTTCTGATATCGCCAGACTTTCGCCGAAAAACCGTGACATTCATCGAATCGGTAAATTTCTCAATTCTTTCATCTTCTATCCATTGTTAGACTTTTACTAACTCAAATCCTTCCATCAGAATCGGTCCCAGACGACGTTGTCGGATAATCTGCACCCGCCGGAAAATCTCTGAAAATTTCGAAATCGCGTTGTGAATCGGTACAAACCTCTAAACTCTCTGATAATTCTTGTTTAGTCATTTAATTTCACAATTAGTTAATCAAAACTGTTAATTGGTCCGCTCAGACGGAATTCATAAAACAGAGCCGACGACTTTGCCGGAGTTCTGAGAAAATCATCTTTCCGGTACATTCATTTCCAAAACCTTCTCTATCCATTACATTTTAATCATTTATATGTCCGTTAATCGAATTAAACAAGAACAGTCGAATAATCGTTGTTCTGTGTCTTTGAATGAAGAAGACGAAGTCGACGTTGTGTATAAGTATAATATAAATTGAATATTAAACCGGGTTAGACACACAGTCCAGCGGTGGACTGTGTGCAAACACATACGCACGTCACGAGTTCGAATCTTACAAACGCACCGGCTTCCCGAATTAAAACCATTTTTTTGTTACTGAATCAGAGTAGGACCTAGGATGTTCTTAAGATTAATTTAAACTTAAGTTTAACAGATAAGTCACACTGCCCAACTGGTTGGGCTGTGCGCTTACAAATCGAAGGACCCGAGTTCGATCCGGCTCCCTGCAAACCGGTTCAACCATTTAAATTCTTTTAATATAAACCGAATAAATTAAACATTTAATTAGTATATATATATAATTAAAACATAGAAAATTACGGGTTAGACACGTAGCTCAGTTGGTAGAGCTGTGCACGCGTACGGGAGGTCACAAGTTCGAACCTCACTCAGTGCAAACAAACACAAAGTCCGAACCGGTCAACAGTCAAAGTCAACGGTCAACGTCAACGGTCAACCCAAAAAGTCAACATTTTTTTATATTTTTATTTATTTATTTAACTTAAAAATCAATTAAAAATACTTAAAAATAATATTTTTAAAGTTAGAAAATGACCTTAAACTCACAAAAATAAATCTAAAAACCCTATTAAAATTGTTAATAAAATCCACTTATTTATCGTACCTTTTCGTTATTATTTAGGTTAGCTATTCCTCGTCGATCAACCCTCTAAACTCGTGCGCATTCAACATCATCAAACGAACGCACCCAATGTGAGTGAAGCTCTACAAATTCCCCGTTTTAATCACATTTTGGGGTGTATCATGTGTCTTATTATTTATTACATTTAAACACTTGTGCATCCATCATATCCATGATCAAATGTGTATTCAATATGTATCAACTGTTTGTGTGGTTAATGTTTAGATTAAATTTATCATTTTCAGTACATACATCATCATAGGTCGTCTGTTCCCCATTGCCTATGAGCGGAACCGTTCCCCATTACCTATGAGCGGAACGTGGCGTTGCCAACATACGATCGGCTCCGTTTGATTGAGCCTTGATCGCACATACATCATCATAGGCCGTCCGTTCCCCATTACCTATGAGCGGAATGTGACGTTGCCAACATATACACTATCATTCATGTCATATCCTCATGCAAGGTGGTTTGTTATTGTATGTTTATTTACGTTTGCTCACATATGATTATTGCAAAAATTTTCCATATTAAATATAACAAGAAATCAATAATAAATGTTTTCTAACAAGGTTCACTCGCCAACTTTTGTTGACCCAAAAACCCCCCATTTTTACACATGATACAGGTGATCCAGTTGCAGCAAGAAACATATAGGACGGCTTAGAAGAATAAATCGGTTTAGGCTTTGGATTGTTTATTTAGTTACTTTTCCTTGTAATTGTATGAACTTGTTTGGAATACTGAAGTTGTAATTTTGAATTTAATAAATATGAAACATATTAGTAAACATCATGAGCTTTGGTGATAACCCAATTATGCCCCGACTCTTATTCCGCTGCGGGTCGGGGTGTGACAGATTGGTATCAGAGCCATGACTATAGGGATATAGGATAGGTTATTAGACCCTTAGAGCCTATACTATAGTTGATTAAAATTTTAAATTGTTTATGTGTTACATGCAAAATTCATGATGTTATATGCTTTATGTTTATTGTTACATTCAATGTTATGCAAGCATGTTCATAAGTACATATTACTATACAATGCTCATCATGAATCATATCCTCATAACATATTATATCCATGAGAGCACACACCCCACAATTTCCATGATTTTTGCAACGATTTTTGTATTTTTCCAAATCACATCAAAGTGAGTTCTCATGACGGGCATGTAGTAACTGGAAGGGTACAAGTACCGGTAGTCGGAACGTCCTGTCTAGGCTTGGCATTCGTATAATCCAAAATAAAGGACCAGTTTGCCTACCTGGGGACTAACGATGAGAGTACGAAGGACCTATTAGGCCAAAGCATGCTATACCAAACGTCGTGTGAGCTAACCCCACTTTGAGTTTCATTGTGTCTACACCTGGACACCCTCCGACCATACATTTCGCAAACATATTTCATGGTTTTCATTCGGTGATGCAAGTGTTAAACCGCCAACACCAATGTGAATCCTACTAAGCCAATAGTCATGGGGGCCCACATGACTATACAGGCGACGTTATGGGGACATTGGAGGCCCAAACATGAGCAAACCCAAGACATCCTATGGATGTAGTTGCATTATTGATGTTTTATTATCTTTTTTTACGACACATGACACCTAAAAAGACTCCTTAAATTCACAATCTTCTTATGTATGTTCCTGTAGATGTCGGCTAGGCAGCAACGTGGAGGTAGAAGGTCAGGAAGGTCAAACGAACGCTTGCCACCCAAATCGCAAAACAAATGGCCGCGGTGCTTCCTGACATCGTAATTCAAGTCCAACAAGCTCTCGCCGCAAATCCCATCAATCCTCCCCATCAAGAAGACCAGAACGTCGACAACCCTCCCTCCAAAAAGTGCTCTTACAAACACTTCAAGTCTTGCGATCCTCCGAAATTTGAAGGGACGAAGGTGTCACCGCTCTCCTCCACTGGTTTGAGGAAATGGAAAACACCTTCCTCAATTGCGATTGTCCCAAGGATCGCAAGGTACGTTACGCAACCGGGAGACTATTTGGAGTAGCTCTTACCTGGTGGAATACAGAAAAAGGTAAGAGAGGAATCGAAGATGCAATGGCCTTAACATGGGAGGAGTTAAGGGAAATCATGACGAGACGCTTCAGTCCAAGAAGCGACATCAAAAAGTTAGAGGATAAATTTCACTCGTTGAAGCAAAAGGAGGGAGATCATACTTCCTACAACAAAAGGTTTCTAGAGTTGAACCAAATGATCCCCAACTTGTTCACCCCAGTATACCGCTTAGTCGAACACTATATCGAGGCCTCCCCTCGAAAATTCAAGACTCAGTTCTAAGCACTTCGCCTGCAACACTTGAAGCTGCTATGGAACTAGCTACCGAGCTTACCGAGAATCGTATCCGTAACGGCAAATTTAAGGACGAGAAAAAGAAAGCCCCCATTTAGGGCCAAACTTCAAACCATTCCACCTCCTCCTCAAAGTTTGCTAGTAAGAGGAAACGAAACACCAGAAACTTTGCTATCACACAAACAAATTTCCCTATCCCTGCTGCACCCATCACTCAAGTTGTCCCCTCACCTGCACCATATAAAAAGCCATACTCCGGCCCATACCCAAAATGCAACCGTTGCCAATACCATCACTTTCCTGATCATCCCTGCCAACATTGCACCGGCTGTGGCCGTGCAGGTCACACCATCCAAACCTGTCGCGCATTTCAGCGAACGAACCGCAATCAACCCTCAACCCAAACCCACCATCAGATAGTGGGTCAAGCCCAACAACCTTTACTCCTACCACCTACCCAACATGTAGCCCAATCCTACTACCAACCCAACTATCCCATGATGCAACCTATGCGGGCTTGTTACAACTGTGGAGACCCGAACCACTTCGGAACACCTGTCCACGCCTGGTGAACATCATCCATGCCCAAGCTCAGGCTAATCCAGTAAACCAGGCTAACCAAGCTCCTCCATCTGCAAGAGGAAGAGTTTCAACATCAACGCTAATCAAGCTAGGGCTGACAACAATGTGGTTAACGGTACGTTTCTCATCAATGGTAGTTATGCATCCATGTTATTTGATACTGGCGCGGATAAGAGTTTTGTGTCCTTAGAATTTGAACCCATCCTCAACCAAACTCGTGATAAACTCATGGAATCCATAACGGTAGAAGTTGCTGACGGAAAACCGGTCTCATTAAACTCTATTATACGCAATTGTACTCTCACCCTAAACGATCACGATTTTCCAGTTGACCTCATCCCTATGAAGTTGGGAAGTTTCGACATTATAATTGGTATGGACTGGCTCAGCCAACATCATGCTGAAGTTGTATGCCGCGAAAAGTTCATTCGCATTCCTCTTGCAAACGGTCAGACTCTACGAATCTTTGGAGAAACCCCTTCGAAGGGACTCAAATTAATGTCCTGTCTTCAAGCCCAAAATATCTCCGTAAGAATTATGTCGCATTCCTAACTCATGTCGTCAAAAAGGGAATCAAGGAGAAGAAACTCGAAGACATCCCAGTAGTAAAAGATTTTCCGCAAGCTTTTTCGTGACGACATTTCAGGACTTCCTCCCGTGAGAGAAGTCGAATCTCCGCATTGATCTTATTCTGGAGCTACACCAGTTGCAAATCTCCTTATAGGTTAGCCTCATCCGAGATGCAAGAGCTAGCCAGTCAATTGCAAGAGCTGACTGACAAAGGATTCATACGTCCTAGCTCATCGCCTTGGGGTGCACCTGTCCTTTTTGTGAAGAAGAAAGATGGGACGTTTCGCATGTGTATCGACTACAGAGAACTCAACAAGTTAACGGTCAAGAACCGCTACCCATTACCTCGCATCGATGACCTCCTAGACCAACTTCAAGGCGCCACCTGTTTTTCAAAAATCGACCTTCGTTCTGGTTATCATCAACTCATAGTACATGAAGAAGACATCCCAAAGACCACCTTCCGAACTCGTTATGGTCATTACGAATTCATGGTCATGCCATTTGGTTTAACCAACGCCCCAGCTGTCTTCATGGATCTAATGAACAGAGTCTGCAAACCTTATCTCGACCGTTTTGTCATAGTCTTCATCGACGACATCCTCATTTACTCAAAGTCTAAGTTTGATCATGAACGGCACGTTCGACTCATCCTTACACTCTTAAGGACGGAAAAGCTGTACGCTAAGTTTTCGAAATGTGAATTCTGGTTAAGGGAAGTACAATTCCTTGGACACGTCGTCAATGACAAGGGAATTCATGTTGATCCCTCGAGATCAAGGCAGTGCAGGAATGGCAAGCGCCACGTACACCTACCGAAGTAAGATCATTGCTTGGTTTGGCTGGTTATTATCGCATTTCATTTCAAATTTCTCCCGTATCGCTGTACCACTCATGGCTTTAACACATAAAGGAAAACCCTTCATATGGGGACCCAAGCAAGAAGAAGCCTTCCAAACTCTAAAGCAAAACTCTGTGACGCACCTATCCTCACACTTCCTGAGGGTAGTGATGACTTCGTGGTTTATTGCGACGCATCAGGGCAGGGACTAGGCTGCGTACTATGCAAAGAGGAAAAGTGATAGCTTATGCTTCTAGACAACTCAAATTCATGAGAAGAACTACACCACCCACGACCTAGACTTGGAGCCGTTGTGTTCGCTCTTAAGATATGGAGACATTACCTCTACGGTACCAAGTGTGAAATATACACTGACCACAAGAGCCTCCAACATATCTTCAACCAAAAGGAGTTAAACATGAGGCAACGGAGATGGGTCGAACTTCTTAATGACTACGACTGTGAAATTCGGTATCATCCTGGCAAGGCAAATGTGGGGCCGATGCGCTCAGTCGAAAGGGTTATGCGAACTCCATTCGTCTTCTATGTTCACAAATCATAACCGACATCAAAGATCAAATCGGAGAAGCCCAACATGTTTCAGTAACGGAAAACGACGTACGCAAGGAGCTGTCTTGTGGAGCTGAACTTAAAATCGAAACTAAATCCGACGGTATTCTGTACTATCTAGATCGCATATGGATTCCCGATCACAATAACCTTCGTGATTTCCTTATGAATGAGGCGCACAAAACACGATACTCTGTACACCCAGGAGCCGACAAGATGTATCAAGACCTTCGATACACCTACTGGTGGCCTGGCATGAAGAAGGATATCGTTGTTTTTTGTTTCCAAGTGCCTTACATGTTCCAAAGTAAAAGTGAACATCAAAGACCCTCAGGACTTCTAGTCCAACCTGAAATACATGTATGGAAGTGGGAAAACATAACCATGGACTTCATTACCGGGTTACCTCGCACCTCAGTGGGTATGACACTATATGGGTAATCATTGATCATCTTACAAAATCAGCTCACTTCATTCCGATTCGCGAGGACTTCAAGAACGAGAAGTTAGCTCGTATCTACATCAGCGAGATCGTAAGCCATCATGGTGTACCTTTAAGCATTATTTCAGACCGTGATGGTCGTTTCACTTCACGAACATGGCAAGCCGTACAAGCCGCTTTGGGTACACGATTAGACCTCAGTACCGCTTATCATCCTCAAACTGATGGACAATCTGAACGCACCATCCAAACACTTGAAGACATGCTTCGAGCATGTGTCATAGACTTCAAGGGAAATTGGAACGCTCATCTACCATTAGTTGAATTTTCGTACAACAACAGCTATCATTCAAGTATCGGCATGGCACCTTTCGAAGCTTTATATGGTCGTAAGTGCCGATCTCCAGTATGTTGGCACGAAATTGGAGAAGCTCAAATCACCGGTCCAGAATTGATTCAAGAAACCACAGACAAGATCCATCAAATTCGAAACAATCTTCTAGCGCACAAAGTCGTCAAAAGAGTTATGCAGACAAACGACGAAAGCCCTTGGAGTTTAACATTGGTGATCAAGTACTTTTAAAAGTATCACCGTGGAAGGGATGGTTCGTTTTGGCCAGAAGGGCAAGCTAGCACCACGCTACGTAGGACCTTTCAAGATACTCGAAAGAGTAGGAACCTGTAGCATACAAGCTTGACTTACCAGAAGAACTCAACAGAATTCACCCACACGTTCCACGTATCAAACTTAAAGAAGTGCCTTGCCGATGAAAACCTCCATATTCCCCTAGAAGATATTCAGATCGATGAATCTATGCACTTCATTGAAAGACCAGTAGAGATCATGGACTTCGGAGAAAAACTTTTAAGACGGAGTCGTATTCCAATTGTTAGGGTACGCTGGGAGTCGAAACGAGGACCTGAGTTTACTTGGGAACGTGAAGACTCAATAGCGAAAAATACCCGCATCTTTTTCCTGTAACCACTACTACTTAAATTTTGGGACGAAATTTCTAAAAGTAGGGGATACTGTAACATCCGTCGAAAAACGGGTTTTCAAAACCCGCTTCATTTATTAATCGAATAGTCAGTTTCAAATTTTCTTTGCTTATTTAATGCTCATTTTAATTTTAAACAATACATAACTAATAAACATTTTAGAATATGGAAACTAAAATTGTTAAAAAGTAAAAAATAAGTAAATAAAAATGAAAATGGGCTGCCGGGTTTCGAACCCGGGTCAGCCGGCTCACTTAACACACAAACAACTTAACCACTCCGCCACTTGGTTCTTTTGTGTAAACAAGGAATCATATAAAACTTAAGTTACCCGTGAATTCATCTGTTTGCGCCAAAACGAAACCGATAATCGGTTTTCAACTATCCAGACGTTTGAGTGATCGTGAGTTACTGATTATAACCGATAAATCAATTGCTGCCCAAGTTCTAATCAATTCAGCTTTCAATTTCTTCGATTCATATGATTTTTGGAGTTGAAAACCGAAATCATTTACTTCCTGATTTACTCTAACAATATCATCGATCTCATAATTCGGAAACACTCACAGAACCTTCAATTTCACTTTCGCTCTAATTTCTGTCTCGGAAACGTTTTCTGATATCGCCTGGACTTTCGCCGAAAAACCGTGACATTCATCGAATCGGTAAATTTCTCAATTCTTTCATCTTCTATCCATTGTTAGACTTTTACTAACTCAAATCCTTCCATCAGAATCGGTCCCAGACGACGTTGTCGGATAATCTGCACCCGCCGGAAAATCTCTGAAAATTCCGAAATCGCGCTGTGAATCGGTACAAACCTCTAAACTCTCTGATAATTCTTGTTTAGTCATTTAATTTCACAACTAGTTAATCAAAACTGTTAATTGGTCCGCTAAGACGGAATTCATAAAACAGAGCCGACGACTTTGCCGAGTTCTGAGAAAATCATCTTTCCGGTACATTCATTTCCAAAACCTTCTCTATCCATTACATTTAATCATTTATATGTCCGTTAATCGAATTAAACAAGAACAGTCGAATAATCGTTGTTCTGTTTCTTTGAATGAAGAAGACGAAGTCGACGTTGTGTATAAGTATAATATAAATTGAATATTAAACCTGGTTAGACCCCATATCCAGCGGTGGACTGTGTGCAAACACATAGCGCACGTCACGAGTTGAATCTTACAAACGCACCGGCTTCCCGAATTAAAACCAATTTTTTTGTTACTGAATCAGAGTAGGACCTAGGATGTTCTTAAGATTAATTTAAACTGTAAGTTTAACAGATAAGTCACACAGCCCAACTTTGGGCTGTGCGCTTACAAATCGAAGGACCCGAGTTCGATCCGGCTCCCTACAAACCGTTCAACCATTTAAATTCTTTTAATATAAACCGAATAAATTAAACATTTAATTAGTATATATATATAATTAAAACATAGAAAATTACGGGTTAGACACGTAGCTCAGTTGGTAGAGCTGCGTGCACGCGTACGGGAGGTCACAAGTTCGAACCTCACTCAGCGCAAACAAACACAAAGTCCGAACCGGTCAACATCAAAGTCAAGTCAACGGTCAACCCAAAAAGTCAACATTTTTTTATATTTTTATTTATTTATTTAATTTAAAAATCAATTAAAAATACTTAAAAATAATATTTTTAAAGTTAGAAAATGACCTTAAACTCACAAAAATAAATCTAAAAACCCTATTAAAATTGTTAATAAAATCCACTTATTTACCGTACCTTTTCGTTATTATTTAGGTTAGTTATTCCTCGTCGATCAACCTCTAAACTCGTGCGCATTCAACATCATCAAACGAACGCACCCAATGTGAGTGAATCTCTACAAATTCCCCGTTTTAATCACATTTTGGGGTGTATCATGTGTCTTATTATTTATTACATTTAAACACTTCTGCATCCATCATATCCATGATCAAATGTGTATTCAATATGTATCAACTGTTTGTGTGGTTAATGTTTAGATTAAATTTATCATTTTCAGTACATACATCATCATAGGCCGTCTGTTCCCCATTACCTATGAGCGGAACCGTTCCCCATTACCTATGAGCGGAACGTGGCTTGCCAACATACGATCGGCTCCGTTTGATTGAGCCTTGATCGCACATACATCATCATAGGCCGTCCGTTCCCCATTACCTATGAGCGGAACTGACGTTGCCAACATATACACTATCATTCATGTCATATACTCATGCAAGGTGGATTTGTTATTGTATGTTTACTTACGTTTGCTCACATATGATTATTGCAAAATTTTTCCATATTAAATATAACAAGAAATCAATAATAAATGTTTTCTAACAAGGTTCACTCGCCAACTTTTGTTGTCCCAAAAACCCCCATTTTTACACATGATACAGGTGATCCAGTTGCAGCAAGAAACATAGGCTTAGAAGAATAAATCGGTTTAGGCTTTGGATTGTTTATTTAGTTACTTTTTCCTTGTAATTGTATGAACTTGTTTGAATATTGAAGTTGTAATTTTAATTTAATAAATATGAAACATATTAGTAAACATCATGAGCTTTGGTGATAACCCAATTATGCCCCGACTCTTATTCCGCTGCGGGTCGGGGTGTGACACATCACCACCACCATCATTCGCCCACACTACCACCTCGACGATCGCCCAACCCCCAACGCACCTCCCCCACCAACCCCGAAATTGTCAGAGATCTTTGATTCAAGAAGCAAAAACTCATCTCCTATGGGCTCCAAGCGACCTGGCTTTGGTAACAGTGCAAGTTCTGGGTTCATCTTCAGTTTATTCATTATTATTATTATTATTATTACGTTTAATTGATGATATAGGCTTGAAATTTGTTTGTTAAATTCTTACAAGAAGATTTTAATCGGTGGTTTAGCAAAGGATACTACCATAGGTTAGTATTTAGTTGTATGTGTTTGTGTAATTATGACAATGCCATTGTTTGTATCATGATTTGAAGTGTTTACGTGTTTAATTGTGTATAGGTACATTATTAACTATTTTACACAATATGGAGACCTGACGATTTGGTTATCATGAAAGATCGGTAGACTTGTCGTCTGAGGGCTTCAGGTTTATTACGTATGTGGATCCTTCAGTTGTTGACATTGTTATTGCTGACACAAATGTTATTAATGGGAAACAAGCAAGTTATATTTTTGTTTTTTTAGGTTATCATGGTTATAAATGATGAATTTGACTGTAGCTATTTTCATATCTAATGCATGTTTTGTTAGCATAGTTGACTGATTGCATGTTATGTGGTACTACATTGACATAACCTAAAATAGAAGCTAATTTATTAGCTATTAAAATGTGAAGTTGTTATTGGGCCTTTATAGATTTATAGTAACTTTTGTTTAACTTTAATTTGATGGAATAAAACTGTATTTTAGGGTGCTTAGGACATCATAACTATAAAGTTAAACTATAAACTATCCATTTTAATGTACATCTCCATTGATGGTAGAGTCCTTGGCCTTCCATGTTGGGTCTTCAAACATGGACCTAAAATGTCCTTTTTAGTATAAAGAGTTAAAAGTCATTTTCGTCCTTATGGTTTGTTTAATTATGGCAGTTCAAGCCAAATTTTAAATTTGTATCATTTTTGTCCCTGACATTATTGAAACATGTCAATTCCGTCCAAAAAAACAAAGGTTGAATCGAATAATTGTACAGATTGTTCAAGCTTCAAAATAGTGAGTTTTGAGCTTGTTCATTCACTTATCTTCTTTTTTTTTCTTCTTATCCTTCCCTAGATAACCTCTAGGAGTATTACCACATATTTACCAAGGTAAACAAAAATGGTAAACCACCATTTTTGAGGTTCAAGTTAGGCTTATTATTTTTAAAAAAATCAAACATGTTCATCTTTACTTTGTTTTTTTGGAACATCTTCAAGTTACCAACAAATCTCTATGTTGAATGACTTGGATTGAGGTTTTGTTCCAGAAACTTTGGGGTTCATATACCTCCATTTCTTATTCTTGTAAGAACCTAAGTAATTTCCAAGCAATAAAGTGAGCAAACTACACTAAGTCTCCAACCACACCATGTTGGAAGCACTCGTCTAGTTAGACCTCACTTGGTTACTTAGCAAATTAGATAGGTTACTTATGTATATCTTACTTACATCCATGAATCCGAACCATCAACAATGTTGGTGATTTGTGCATTGGTGAATTATTGAGGTTAAAGGATTTATCCTACCTCTAATGCTTGACATACTTGATCATATACATAAATAATATATATACAACTTACTCCAAAAACCAAACTATGATATCAACCAATCTATGGTTGAATATGATATGGTAAGGTGGAGAAACATCTTGGTCTTAGATTACCTTTTTTTGACTTCTTTGAGTGTTTAACACTCATGAAAAACAAAACTAAAAATAGTGTCCAAATAAGTGTTTAAAGCAAGATATGTTTATGTAATTTCGTACTCGTAAATTTCATTTATATTCCAACCTCCGAGTCCTCATACTCATACACATTTATTTACCTTTTCAGGGTAACCTTGGTGATTCCATCCTTAAAAACCGCTCACTCGCTTTTGTGGAAATTCTTGCAAACTGTGAGTTCATACTAGACCCAATTTACACTTTAAACGTTATTTGGGTTGCAACATGTATCCGTATTAAACACACTTTCACACACATACAATCAAACTTATGCAAACACTCAATCCATTAACATGCTTGTTTGTTATGTTAATATGTTATGCATGCTAGAACATTCTTGTGCTTTGCTATATATCATTAACCTTGCAAGCCTCCCTTAACATGTATAGCACTATAGGATTAGCACACCGCTCGTTTTGTGGGTCATTGTTAAGTATTTTTTACGGTCTTATTACTTCAGTGATAAATGCCAAACTTTGGATTGATATTTAGTCTTAGCATGCTAGTATGATACATAATTTAGCAAATGTTAAACATGTGGATTTGAGTGTTCTTCATACTTATGCTATGTAAACAAACTAGTATATACTCACCGACATAATTTGTGTTGACATATATTTTATATATGTTGCAGGAAATATTTGATGATGATTGCACAAGAAAAGAATTAGGGTGAATTAAGAAACTCACCTAGTTTAGTTTATGCATTTTGACGTTTTTCGTTATGAAAATTCCTGCTTGTTGTACTTTCCTTTTTGAACAATGTAATATGTTATTTGATGAAATGGAAATGAAAATTTGAATTATAATCTATTATATCGCAAATTTAGTATTATGTTGTCTTTGAGCAATCTAATACGTCTTGCCGCGATGTTTCCGTCATTGGTTGGGATGTGACAGGTGGCATGGGGCGCCACCCCCATAACGAGTAATCTTATTGTTAGGGTTGTAACCAAAAACCCGAAAATTGAACCGTACTCGTAACTGGAAAAACTTAACCAATTGTTGAATTCGATCTCTAGTTCACAATTCTTGCTTATTGGGATAATCAAACCAAATTCAATCGAATAAACCAATTAGTAGTTGTTTAATTAGATAACCGAACTGATAAACCAAACAAATCAGTTTATTTCAGTTCGGTTATACACATTTCCTATTCAGATTGGTTAGGTTTTCCATTAGGCCAAAGAAAAGTTCAGACCAAATAAACGAATATCCGAACCGATGAAAACCCCATTTATTGTGTGTTAGAAAATGTTTTTATCCATTAGAGACAATTGTAGATTTGTTATTTTATGCTATGACTTTGACTTACAACTTAATGTAATCATTTGACCTGTTTTGACTGGCCCGGTTTGTCATCCCCACTATATAAAAACATATGGATCTTATAGTTGTTTGTGTTATTTAGTTATGTATTGGGTCTTGTTACTTGTTATTGACATGGATTTACAGATTTTTGTTATGTATTAATTAACAGCTAGTAATGTTATGTATTAATTAACAACCAGTAACCACATGACAAGATGTACATTGGGTAAAAACCGAAATAAGAAGTAGTTAACGTGAATCGTTATTTTACTGAGTGCATGAAGATTAATAGGATTGCGATCAAACAAATAAAAGCAACAAAGAAGAATAGTCAACGTCGAAAATCATGACTCTTTGGATTGCAGTGTTTGCTCATTTGGCAAACAGGTTAACTATAGTTTCGTTTAACACAAATAAATTGTACTTTAGATCGTAAGTTGTAACCATGGTTGCATTGGTCGTTAGACACTTCGCAGTCGCTCGAAAGTACTCGAACATAATTGTAAGAAAATAGTTTTCGGGAAATTATATATATGTCAAATATCTTGAATTTACTAATATTTATACGTGAATATCAAAATAAATAAAAAATACATGTTTAAATAGTAAAGTATTTCAAAAATTGATATTCATTCTTAATATGATAGACATAAAAATTATGTTTTATTTTTTTAAGCCAAATTTGACCCGAATTAACCTACTAGATCCGACACTAATAGTAACACCCGAATTTTTAAACTAAAGTTTTCAAATCTAAATTTTTTATAAATATAAATATAAATATATAAAATAGATATAGATATGAATATAAATATAAATCACTTTTAAATTTACTAACTTACAATACACCTTTCAAATACAAATATATTTATTTAAGACATCAATATAACTGGTTTAAAAAAAAAAGAAATTGAATTTAAATAATCTCGTACAGAGATGGTCGACCAATATTAGACCCATTTGATATAGTTATTGCTAGTCCCACTTTTTAAATATATTTTTCTCACTGCACATCCGTTAAAAAAATTAACCTTGTACTTAACTTCGTTAAGTTTTTATTTTTGAATTTTAAACTAATGTTTAGAGCTTTTGATCAAAACGAGGATACAGGTTGATTGATCTAAAACTTACCTTAAAATGGTGCTCCAAATGACTTGATTTTTATTAATCGGAAATTTAAACACCTGATCAAGCATCGTTTTCAACGTTTAGAGCACCGTTTTAAGGTAAGTTTTATATCAATCGACTCGTATCCTCGTTCTAATAAAAATCACTAAAACATCAGTATAGTATTAAAGAAGTTAAGTTTTTTAAAGGAGGTGCAATGAGAAATATACATATATATATATATATATATGTGTGTGTTAGTGTGTGTGTAGAGGTTCATGTAAGAAAAAATAAAAGTGTGAGAAGGATAAGAAAGATTTTGGAGGTGACACATGTCCCTTTTTATTTTAGTAGTTTAAGGGTATAAGTGTAATTTAACTAATAAAATCTAATTATGGAATGAATATATGCAACCGATTTTTGGCAGTTATTGTAGGGATTTTCGAATTTGAAGCATACATCTTATAAAGAAATAACACCCTAACTCATAGAAACACCCCATCATGTATATTGAAGGCATAAATCTTATAAAGAACAGAAATATAAAGAAACAACACCCTAACTCATAAAAACACCACAACATGTATATTGAAGGCATACATCTTATAAAGAACAGAAATATAACAGTAATAACACCATAACTCATAAAAACACCACAACAGTTATATTGAAGGCACACATCTTATAAAGAACAACCTTACATTAAATATAACAGATATAACACCCTAATAAATCAATTTCAAAGCACAATACTTTAATCAGAATCAAAACATGAATAACACCCTAAATATAACACCAGTCAACACTTTAATCAGAATCAAAACAGAAATAACACCCTAAATATATAAAAACAGAAATAACACCCTAACTCTTTGAAGACAACAGAAACCTACTAAAAACACCAGAAACCATCGCAATGCAAGGATCTTTGTCCTCACATTAAATATAACAATAATAACACCCTAACTCATGAAAACACCACAGCATGTATATTGAAGGCATACATCTTACGAAAAACAGAAATAACACCCTACAATTAAAACACCATTGTATGAACATAGAAAAAACACCGTGGACTAAAACATCCAAGCGAGACGTAATTTTTTTCTCTACATAAGTATATCAATATGGTGTTCATATTAAAGATTAAAAAACACTCGTTATTATTGTGTATTTTTTTAAAAGAAGTTACGCATGAAAAGTTGTTGACGTTTAAAAAAGAAGGAGGGGAACTTGCATGCGCATTAATGTTAGTTTCTTAATTTAAATATGTTAAATTTACCTTTATACCCTTAATTTAGAAAATTAATTTGTTTACTAGTCAACACTATTTACAAGATTGTCATCAATATCTCAACCATTAGATAAAAAATCTAATGGTTTAGATTCTTTCTTATCCTTCTCACACTTTTATATTTTCTTACAATAACCTCACCCTATCTATATATATATATATATATATATATATATATATATATATATAGATAAGGTGAAACTATATTCAAAATTGGGTGTAATATTGAGCGACCACCTTTTGGTGGGATTTTAAAGACCAATTTCCCTAAAGAAACAACTCCTCTTCTAAAATAGTCACCAATTTTTAGGTCTTTCATCTCACTTTGTAAATTATTATATAATGTTTGGAACTGAACTTTAAAAGTCTCAACTTTAAGCATTCAGGAAATGTTCACACATATTCCCAACTTAAACGTAATTTCTTCTTGTTATCTCATACTAAGTTATTAACTGAAAGTTAAGCCCTTATTTTTTTTTGATGATGTGTATTCTTGATATGAGATCGCTTGAAGAAAATAAGCTCAGATTAGGACTGTTTGTTAGGGATAGCAATGCGGTGGGTTTAGAACGAGTTTAGGTAATCCCAACGCCGAACCCGATTAGATATGTTTGTCATAAACCTGTCGGCGAATGGGTTTCTATCAAGTAATTACCATTGGGTATACCAACGTGTTTCGAGTAAACTCGTTCATTGAAAACAAAATTACCCGTTTGGTATACCATACCCAAAACCCGTCGGGTATCAAACGGATAACTACTAATCAACTATATTTAGCATTATCATTATAAAAATATATCAAATTACTAAATTAATGTATTAAATAAAATACTAAAATGTATAGAAAAAAATACTCAATGCGTAGATTACAAAATTAATGGATGCCAATAACTAATATATCACATATAACATATTTAAAAAATAATAATTTACATCGAAGATACAGTCTATTAAACGGGTACACTTTATCGGGTAATCTAATAGGGTAAACGGGTATATCACTGGATCCCAAACTCGTACCAAACCTGCAAAAAAAAGAAAAAAAACTGATCCCAAACCCGGTCTTATACTCGATTAACCGACCCCAAACTCGTCCTAAATGTGTCGGGTTTCAGGATTACCCATCAGGTTCAAGTTTGATTGCTATCTCTATTGACTGTAAACATTTCCTAATTCGGGTTTAGTTTCAGCCTAACAGATAAAAGGTAGGACTATTAGAATTCAATTTTCGTATTTCATTGACTTACCTAGCTTCACACACATAGGGCTGTCCAAAAACCTCACGGCTCGTAGTTCGCTCGAAGCTCGCTCGGATTTAGCTCGGAAAAAGCTCGCTCGATGTGGCTCGGTTTGAAAGTGATCCAAGCCGGCTCGGCTCGATTAGAAAGTGAGTCTAGCTCGGCTCGGCTCGTAACGAGCCGGATTGGCTCGGTTTGGCTCGCATACCAGCTCGGCTCGACTCAGCTTGGATTATTTTACATGTAATATATTTTTATATACATTATAATATATTCAAAAACTAATTATAATTTACATGTGATTAGGAGTGTAATTTGATATCTATACCGCATTTAAAGGTTGATTAATATGCTAATGAACTTATATTGTATTTCATTGAAATTAAGAATGTATTTTGTGTTGTTAAACTTGAATTTGGCTTCTAATGCATTAAGTTGAGCTTATTTTGGATATGGTCTTTTGAATTATTGAATAATATTTTAGCTTACGGAATTTTGAGAGTCATGATTAATTTTTCTTTTCAAAATCGAGTCAAACCAAGTCGAGCCTGAGCTTAGAATTCCTACTCGATTTCAAATTTGAGCCAAGACGAGCTAGCTCAGTTTATAATCGAGCCAAGCCCGAATTTTGCCCTAACTCGGATCAGTTCGGCTCGTAAACAACCCTACACACATATATGCAAGTATAAGAGTTAAGTGGGTACTGGGTACATGGTTTTAGTTGGAGTTAACAAGTAAAGCCATCGATGATTTAATTCTATAAGTATCGCATTCGGATGTATTCCCGTGTTTGAGACGTATCATTAACATCCATTGTCAAAAACCGGTGTTACATAACTTAAAAATAATTATGTCCTTGAAATTCATCCTAGGCACCAAAAGAAACCAATACGTCTTGAAAACCATTTCGCTCAAAATAAAATCTTGTCTTACCTTATATCTATTGTAAATCTCAAAAACTTGGGAGACTAACATAAGTTCTACATTCGTTGCCCATACAATCGATGTGAGACAAGTCCCATACCTTGCAATAGATTCAGCCCATAACATAAGTCTAACTAAAAACAAATCAAACTACTATAAAGATCTCAGAAGGCTACTCCTCTTGATTTTCTTGTCGCAACATCTTCAATTTTCCTTTCAAAAACTTCACTTTCGCCTTCCTATAGTCCACATCCGCCTTTAGTAGAGCTATCTGAGCCATCGTATTACTATACTCATCCTTGGATATCACTAATGCGGTCTTGATATCTGCCAGGTCTTTACCGTGCTTAATCAGCTTCTTTCTAGCTCTATGAAGCTTGACATCCATTCCCTCATAAGCGCCTCTGTTTCCCACGCTTGATGCAATTTGTCATTCAAATCCTAGATAGTTGTATCCGCAACACTCAACTTATAGTCCTTGTGCGTAATATCCTCTCTAAGCCTTTGGATTTCTTCATCCTTTCCATCTTGTTCAATAACCTCTCGGGTCAAAGGCATTTCGGCATCATCAACAACAGTGGCCTGAATTCCATCATCTTGAGACCCGCATTGCTGGCAGTAAAGAAAGCCATCAAAACCATCTATGTGAACCATGATAATCAGAAGCAATGGAAGAAAAAGATACTGAGGAATTGTTTTGTATATTGCTTGTATATTCTTTACATCATACGTACACCCATATATATAGTTGGTACAAAGGACAAAAAAGGAAAAAACACACACACTGTCATTGGCTGTCAATTAGCATAATTGTGCGGATCTTGTGCAGCAAGGGTCAATGGTCCATATTAGGAAATGATGGAAACTGATCCTAAATATTTCAATCAAATATTTCAACATTCCCCCTCAAGTTAAGTAGTGGGATTTCCAATACTTAACTTGCCAAGACATTGATTGAAACTTTTTCCGTTCACTGCCTTCGTTAGAATATCTGCGAGTTGATCTCTGAGCAGACAACCGGAAGTTCAATTATCCCTTTGTCAATTTTTCTTTGATGAAATGGCGATCCACCTCAATGTGTTTTGTGCGATCATGCTGGACTGGATTCTCTGAGATTTGAATAGCTGCTTTGTTATCACACAAGATCTTACTAGATTGGGTTGGGGGATATCCGATATCTGTCAAGAGTTTCCGTACCCATAGAGCTTCTGCTAGACCGTGTGCTATACCTCGAAATTCTGCCTCGGCACTTGAAAGAGCCACCACTTTTTGTTTCTTGCTTCTCCATGTGACAAGGTTTCCACCAACAAGGATAAAGTACCCCGATGTTGATCTTCGATTTCCTTTATCTCCTGCCCAGTCTGCATCGGTATATACTTGGGTTTCAAGGTGTTTGTTTGTTTTGAAAGAGAACTCCATGACCAGGTGTTCCTTTAAGGTATCTGACAATTCTCCACACGGCTTCCGTATGGGCAACCTGAGGTTGATGCATGAATTGGCTCACAACTCCCACTGCGTATGCAATGTCAGGCCGAGTATGTGAGAGATAGATCAGTTTCCCTACTATTCGCTGATATTCTCCCTTGTCAGCTCGCTTAGCATTTTCCTCCATATAGAGCTTCTGGTTCGCCATCATAGGGGTATCCACAGGTTTTCAATCAATCATCCCTGTTTCTGCCAATAAGTCAAGAACATACTTCTTTTGGCAGATGAAAATCCCTTGTCTTGACCCATACCTCAATTCCAAGGAAGTACTTAAGTCTTCCCAAATCCTTCATTTCGAATTCTTTGAATAGATTTCCTTTAGCCTTGTCATTTCTTCTTCATCATTCCCTGTGATTATCATATCATCAACATAAATAATTAGGCATGTTACGAGACCATCCCTCCGTTTTAGAAACAGAGTATGATCTGAGTTGCTCTGTTTGAAGCAATATTCTTTCATGGCTAGAGTGAATCTACCAAACCAGGCACGAGGAGACTGTTTTAACCCGTATAAATATTTCTTCAAGCGACACACCTCTCTAGAATTAGAGTCTTTTACGAGTCCAGGGGGACTTCCATGTAGACTTCTTCTTTGAGTTCTCCGTGTAAGAAGGCATTTTTTACATCAAATTGAAGGAGAGGCCATCCTTCATTTGCAGCTATAGAGAATAGAACCCTGATTGTGTCAATTTTGGCCATAGGTGAGAAAGTCTCGGAATAGTCAATTCCGTATGTTTGGGTGTACCCTTTCGCTACCACTCGAGCTTTGTATCTTTCAATAGTCCCATCCGACTTGTATTTTATAGTGAAGACCCAACGACATCCTACTGGTTTTTTTTCTAGGAGGGAGGGTACATTTTTCCCATGTGTCATTTTTATTCAGTGCATCCATTTCAACTTTTATTGCCTCTCTCCATTCCTTAGACTCAAGGGCTTGTTCAACTGTAGCGGGAATTTCTTCAGAAATAGAGATGTGGCAAAAGCTTTGGCTTCCGTAGATAAGTCTCCAGTTGCCACGTTTGCCATTGGATATCGGGAACTCCTTGCTTCCTTCTCAGGAGAGTATCTTTTCGGAGGAACTCCTATATTGGATCTAGGGGTAGAACATATTTGTCTTGTTCAACCTGTGATTGTTCAACCTGTGATGATTCTTTCTCAACTTCATGGTTAGTTTCGTCAGGAACCTGTGATTGTTCAACCTCTGACGCCAGGTTGGGAGGATCATTGTTAGTGGTAACATACTCTTGAGTTTGAGAATTACTTACCTCTGACGCCAGGTTAGGAGGATCATTTTTAGTGGTACTTTCTTCAGGGCTAGTGAACTATGACAATCTTTGAGCTTCGTGATTAACTTCATCTGAGGATGGCATCCATTCTATCCAACTCAATGCGTCATCAGTTGTCTTTTCCCCCTGACCAGTGTGTTGGGTAGCGTAGAAATATTCGGTTTCTAGGAAGTCACAGTTCATCGTGGTGTACATATGTCGTGTTTTGGGGTTGTAACACCGATAACCATGTTGATTGATCCCATAGCCGACAAACACACATTTCTCAGCACATGCGTCAAGTTTGGAATGGTCTGTTTTTGGTAGGTGGACAAAGACAGAGCAGCCAAAGATACGAGGTTCAAGGATAAGGGTTGATGGGGGTTTGTGGAATTTAGAGAAGGTTTGAAGTGGGGTTTTTAAGTTAAGAGCTCTGGTTGGGAGACGATTCATAAGATATGCTACTGTGACAAGAGCTTCAGGCCAATAATATTTTGGAACTTGGGATTCAATCATGAGTGCACGAGTTATTTCTAAAAGAAACGGTTTTTTCTTTCGGATACCCCATTTTGTTCGGGGGTATGGGCGCAAGATGTTTGATGAATTATTCCTTTTTCTTGACAAAACTGCTTCATGGAATTATTTACAAACCCCCCCCCCCCCCCCCATTATCAGACCTAAGGATTTGGATTTCACTCTTGAATTGGGTTTTAATCATGGCACAAAAAAGGATGAATTTTGAAAAAACTTTGGATTTATTTTTCAAGAGATAAATCCAAGTCATGCGGGTGCAGTCATCAATGAATGTTACAAAATAACGGAAATTTTGCCCCCACAGCCTTTGTTGGCCCCCACACATCCGAATGAATTAATACGAAAGGAGAATCAACCTTAGTATTGTTTGGTTTAAAAGTGTGTCTATGACTCTTAGCCAAAAAACATGTCTCACAATTCAAGGCTTTATTTGTTGGAAATAAATCAGGAAATAAACGACGTAAGTAACCACTGGATGAGTGTCCAATCTTCTACCATAACCAAGCTTCCCAATCTGCGGACCCATGAGCTAGCATTACGGTGCCTTGTCGAGTCACTTCATCCACATAGTATAGCCCTTGTCGTTCAGTACCACGTCCAATGATCTTTCCCGTCCTGATGTCCTATAAGATACAAAAGGTAGGATGCATTAGCACAACACAGTTTAGTTCTTTTGTAACATGACTGATCGATAGCAACTTATGAGATAAGGATGGGACATAGAGACAATTTGACAGTTTCATGTTTTCAGAAATTTGAATAGTCCATCCTCCTTTCACTTGAAGGACTTCTCCATTTGCAGTGTGAATTCTGTTCTTTTGTGTTTCTGACATTGAGCACATGTCAGATTTTTCATAAGTCATTGTGTCGGTAGCACCACAATCAAATATCCATGCGTCTCCATTTTTTTCATTTTTTTTGCCATGTTCACTTTTCCAACATTAAAGGAGTTTTTTTATTCCTTTTTATCTAAGTTGGTAATGTGAGGGGTGTTATCTGTAATTTCTGAAACTTTGTCTTCATTTAATAGATCAAGTATGGTGGAACTAAAAAAACGAGGGTTCAAAACTGTCAAATTGGATTTTCTTTGTTTGAGAGGTGTATATTGAGGAAGTAGAGGGTTTGAGATGGTATTCTCAAACCCTATACCTGTCGACTCTTCTCCTTGAACCGCCGCAAAACAACAGCCCCCACTGCTTCCCTTGTCATTCCGTCTGGACCCCCGGCGGGTTTCTGATGCTCACCACTACTGCCGCCGCTCCTGGTAGTCTCTTGATTGCCCACGGCGGCAGTGGCTCTCCCCTTCTTGAGCCTATCGGCCCACCAGTCCGGTAACCCGCGATCTTGAAACATTGTTCTTTCGTGTGTTTGGCCATGCCACAGTGGTCACACTTTAGCTTGCTCTTATCAATCCGGGACGATGATGGATTAGATTTCTGGTCTGACCGGCGGCTCCTAGAAACGAGCCCTAACCCATCGGAATTTCCAAGTGAGTTCAGGCCCGATCCAACCCCTTGTTGAGTGTTCCCGAAGATGCTTTGATGTGCTGTTTCTTTTCGGACAGCAGCATAAGCGGCTTCGGCAGTTGGTAAGGGGTCCCACCGGAGGATTTCCCATTTAAGGGAATCATATTTTCAGTCAAGAGCATTAAGGAATTGGAATAACTTGTTTTTTGACCTGACTTTGTTGTAAGTAGCGATGTCATCGGAACACTTCATCGGGTTTGGATCTCGCCGTTCGATTTCTCCCCAGATACCCTGCATCACGATCCAGAATTCCTCCAGTGGTAAGCCATTCTGTTTGAACTCGTTTGCCTTGACATGGAGATCGAAAGTTTGGAGCTTGTCTTTGCCACTACTATATGTAATCGAGAGTGCATCCCATAGTATTTTCGCCGTTGGGAACTCTGTGAGGTTACTAGCAAGGCTCGGTTCAATATTTTGAATCAGCCAGGAAAAGACGATCAAATCATCTTGTTCCCACTGTTCATTAATGGGTTCTGGTGGGTTTTGGGTGAGATGGTTTAGTAAAGCTTTCGATTTCCCCCCTATGGCAACTCGTATCATTCGAGCCCATAGAGGGTAGTTTTGGCTTGTGAGATTAAGGCTGATTTTTAGGCTGTCGGATGGGTTTGGTTTCGGGTTCTGGGTTTGAGTTTGAACTCCATTTTTTAGGAGGTTGGCTATTTGGATGGACAAGGTTGTTGTTGTTTTCTTCTTCTGACATTGCTTCCGGTAGATGATGAGCACACAAGTGTTTGGATCATAAACACTGCTCTGATACCATGTGAACCATGATAATCAGAAGCAATGGAAGAAAAAGATACTGAGGAATTGTTTTGTATATTGCTTGTATATTCTTTACATCATACGTACACCCATATATATAGTTGAGTACAAAGGACTAAAAAAGGAAAAAAAATACACCATTGTCATTGGCTGTCAATTAGCATAATTGTGCGGATCTTGTGCAGCAAGGGTCAATGGTCCATATTAGGAAATGATGGAAACTGGTCCTAAATATTTCAACACCATGCCTACAGACCCACACACTTGGCATGCGAAACCCAAGCCGTTCGCCATCTATAAAGACCCAATACCATTGATCAATAAAGACTTTAAACTTTTTAGTAAACATGTAAACAAAAGGTTTTGAGCATCACCATAATCATTATATGAAATGGAACAACCATGATCACAAAAAGATTAAAGTAGTAGATATAAGATATTTGTATATGATCATGTGAAAGTTGCAAAATATGCATTGCTTCATAATGACAAGATCAATATATTTAATTTATTGTCGTCTATTAACAAAAATCAATTTATAAATATTTTTCAAATTTTATTTTTTGTAAGAACCGCATGTGTGAAGGTGCACACATCTGGTTCTAGGCCGAAACTGGTTCATGTTGAAACCGGGTCAGGTAGGATCACCAAAAGTCAAAAGTGGGTTATGGCGAAAATGGGTTGTGTTGGAACCGGGGAGGAATGGATTCGGTTTGACCTGTTGAAACCATATTTTAATTGGTTTAGGCCATGTTTGACCTCGTTCAAACCAGTTTCATTGTATAGGGTTACAACCTGATTTCAACAGGTCGAGTCCGGTTTCAAAAGCGGGTTTTATTCCCAACCTACTTCTTTTGTGCATGTTTATATTATGCATGTAAAAATTTTTGGATTAAACGTTGTTCCTTTTCTTTTTCTCTTTTTACCTAAAGAGCCCTAATTTTATTATTCGATTTAGGCCATCAAAAAGTTTGGGCCGACTACGTAATCAAAAATTTTGACACGAGCCGAAAAAAACTCGAATTCAAAGGTTTGAAACGACACGCAATACATTCTACTCTAATTGATGTGAAAAAACTTGGGGCCCTAAAAACTTTGCAAAACTGACCCACATAAAAGAAAAAATTATTTATCGATGACCAAGTGAAATTGAAATCTAGAAAAGAGAATTGATGTTTGCCTTACAGACTACCGATAGAGAATGCGAGATGCTAGAGCTGACACCGCAAGCAACCTTTAAAATCGATAGTTTTGAACAAGAGTGCGGCTTGCGCCAAATATTATTATTATTATTATTATTATTATTATTATTATTATTATTATTATTATTTTATTTATTATTATTATCGTACTACGATAATGAAGGTTTTGAATAGTGTTTGACATATGTGGTTTGCTGTGGTTGGCTTAACTTGACGGTTGTTACAGTTGTCTTCATCAAACACAAACACATGTTTTTCAGCTTTTTATATGGAGAAAGGGTCATTTGCCACGTTTCACCCACACACACTCATATATTAACAACAACAAATAGCCACCGCACACCACCTTCATACTATCATGAAGGTATTGAATAGTGTTTGACATGTATGGTTTGCAGTGATTGGCTTAAATTTGACGGTTGTTACAGTTGTCTTCATCAAACAAAAACACATATTTCTTCAGCTTTTTATACGAAGAAAAGGGTCATTTGCCATGTTTCACCCCACACACAAAAACACATATTTCTTCAGCTTTTTATATGAAGAAAAGGGTCATTTGCCATGTTTCACCCCACACACACATATATTAACAACAACAAATAGCCACCGCACACCACCTTGAACGGTGGTAACTAATGATGATTTCGAGGTAAGGCAACCGTGGTTAAATGGTGGTGGTGGCCGATCTGTTTGCATGTGCGTAACTCCGGCAAATCGAGGTAAGATTCAACCATTTCAGTTCCGAAGTCCAGTTATTCATTCCTCTTCTAACCTCGAACCGATGAGCTAAGACTGTTGAAGATTGTTTAGGTGTTTTCATACGCGGGGGAGTAGACTGTCGGACGATGGTGGTGATAATTTGGGGTTTAGAGAGAGAAAATCGTGTAGAGAGAGATGGGTGAAGCTTTGATGTGTTAGGAAGGTCGAAGATAAACTGGATCCTATTGAAACCTGGTCAGGTTGGGTCACCAAAAGTCATAAGCGGGTTCTGGCCAAGCCGGGTCGTGTTGGAACCGGTTTTGGGTAGGAACGGATTGGATTTGACAGGTTTGAAACTATATCTCAACTGGTTTAGGCCGTGTTTGACCTGGTTTAAACTAGTTTCAAAGTATGGGGTTACAAATTTCAACTCTACGGGTCAGGTCTAGTCCGGGTTCAAAATAGGGTCAGGTTCAAAACCGGGTTCAGTTCCAGACCCTAGTTCTTATGTGCACCTTTGTGAATTAAGTAAGATTTATATTCATAGAGAAGCTTTGTTGCTACAAACCATGGTGCACAATTATCGTGTGCATGTTTGTAAGACCATAAAAAAGTATTAGTTTGTAACATTAAATACACATCTTACACGCTAGGTTTACATTTTGCTTAGATGCAACATTTTAGTTTACTAGCTGCTTCTTGTAGAGCTATCAGTTGATTTGAATTGGAGACTATTAAACAAACCAATGATTTAATTAAAAAAAAGTGATTTGGGCCTCCACTCTCCTAGGCCTTCTAATTCTAAGTTCATCCATACCGGTAATTTCACATAATCCCCTTTGTGACGTGGGGTTATATAACACGTGCTAAATGCGTAACAAATGGGTTATATAACTTAAGTATGTAGCGGTTAACCCCTTCAATTTTATATATATGTGTGTATGTATGTGTGTGTGTGAAACCTTAGTGTAGCGCCATGATAATTTTCGCGAGCTCGCCATATGGCGCCCCTCGGGGCGGTGTTGCAGCGTGATAGGGGCTATGTGCACCTTAGGCGCGATACTGTTCAACTATACAGGGACTAAAGTATAAATATTTATAGGTAGGTGATATGTGCTTTAGGATTGTTGATGATGGGGCCAATGTTATACAATGGGCTTTAGGATCGTTGATGATAGCCAATGTTATACAATTATGTATACACAAATAATATATGAATTATTGGATCAAAAACAGTTTTAGTTTGAACGGACCTTGGTGAACCCTACACAAAATTAAAAGCTCGACACTAGCCCCCACAAACTCGGGTAGTTGCTGGTAAGACACAACACCAACCGTTTAAAAAGAGAACACTTTTTTACATACTCTACTTGTGAATAAAGTAAAGTATGTCTTATAGATTACCAAACACTAATTTCGAAAAGATGTTGCAAGAGAGTTATGCTAGAGCTGGTAGCGGCCGGTGGTTACAACCTTTAAAATCGTTAATTTGGACAAGAATGAGGCTTGGGGGCTAACATTTAGGTTTTAAAGGGAACTAGTGAATTACACTCGCGCTCTATGGTGGGGCGACCTAATTTTTAATAGAAACGTAGACGCAATAGTACAAATAATGTTAATGGCATGAATTCGTTTGATATTGGTTCGGTTCATTAAGATATCGACACTTACCGAAAAGAAACAAAAAAAGTCATGATACGACCAAAAAATACCGAGATGTGTTTACATCAATTGAAACAATAAAAACGAATATCAATTTCGGTACTAACGTTGTTCGATCAGTATTAGACCGTTTGTTTTGTTACATGTATAACATCAGGTTCGATTAAAACTTAAAAAGAAAAATCAAAAAATAGAAAAAAAAATGAAAAAAAATCAAAAAAACAAAAATCATAAAATGACAAAAATTAGTGTTAGCTAAGAAGTTTAAGAAAATTAATATAATATAATAATAATAATAATAATAATTTTAAAGGTAGGGCCCGATACCTGTTAAGTCTAAGCACGCCCATATATTTTATGTTAGGCTAATTTCGTATTAATTGTATTAAGGAACTACACACATAGTTTAAGGCAATGTTTCATTTGTTTTTTTTTAGCTAGTTAAATTTGACTTTCTTACAAAAATTATTAATAATAAGAATCTACTTTTTATATGTATTAAACGAGACGTTTTATTTATTTAAGACGTTTATTTTATTAAAAATACATAAATTTGGTTTTATTATTTTACATAATGCTAACATGTATATGTATAAATGTAAAAATTTATATTACCTAGAGGTATTTTACGGTGCACTAATTTTATGAATGATTAGATTATCTACTATTGTAAGGAAATTTCCTAAAATAAATTGTTAATACATAAAGAAGTGTTAAATTTGTATAAATTTATTTAAAAAGAGGTAAATTTGTATAAATTTATAAGTGTATAATCTTTAAATTGTCTATTATATTTTTTTTGAACGGTGAACTAAATCACTGGATAAGCATCCTGGGATGCCCTCAATCGAGCAAATATATCCCCTCCTCTATAACGGTCAGAGTTGGAAGCGTACCCGAGCCACCAAGCCATCAGTTCCAGGGAAAACTCGCCCGCCCGTAGGCCCATGTGGTAAAACCCGATTTGGCTCGGTTTCGAACTAGCAATCTCCAAAGAGACCTAGTTCTAAACTTCATTGCCACCACCAATGTCATTTAAAGTGATGCTAGTGGAAGTTGAAGCTAAGACCTTAAGGAGAGAAACCAAGTGACTAACTACTAACTAACTTTATTATTGTAAGGAAATTGGAGCATCTGATACTTTTAAGTTTGTATTACAATTTTTATTAACGCATATCCAAAAGATATAGCCACAAATAGAGGTATCAGATGTACACCATTACGACAATAAATTCATAACATCTCTTACATTGTGATCAATCCATGACATATCCTTTGTATGTGTTAATAGCATTTGATATGATAGTACTTGTAAGATATTGGGGATATTTGATTTGGTGATTTGATATGATAGTAACCATACAGCTTACTTATAAGATATTGGGGATATTTGATTTGGTGATTGGTGGTACATGTATTTTTTTAACGGATTTGTTTTTATTAAAATGAGGTTATTATTTTTCGGAAATAAAAATGTTTACATATATGCCACTTATTAATCCTAATTTTTATTTATTTATTTATTTGAGAAACAAATAGTTTGTTGTCGATGTTACATATGATTTTCTGATGTGGTTCCAATCGGTACAACCGAATGGACAGAAAATAAATGGAAACCAGATTAGAAATATAGAGAGATATTCAGATTTTTTACTAACTCATCATTCATATATTTCTTAATTCAAAACAACGTACAAATACTAGATGAAGATAACTACTTGCTAAAAACTAGGAATAAAAAAATGGAAGACATGGGAATCATACGAACTTATGGAAAACATGCATAAAAAATAGAGTTAAACAACTAAACTAAATTTAGATCGTGGCCTTCAAAAGCGCATTTAATTGGTACATAACATTTTCTTTGCTCCAAAATGCATTAGCCACGTGATTTGGGACCTACGTAATCTCATCGATGTTACGATAGCCTCAAGTCTGAGTACTAAAAGAAAAAATCAAAACCAATAGTTTCATGTTCAATTTGCAGCCTCGGCCAATGAAAAACCGTTTCATAATAAAATAATATATAAATATATGTTGAAGCAAGTGTCCAAGAGAGGTGGGTTACGTACGGACTAATTATCCACCAATAGGAGTAAAACACCCCAAGCAAGCATGATAAACAGAACACTAGCATTGTCGTGTGAGAGGGTCTCTTATTCTGTGATCAACATCAGACGTGATAACAAGTATCATTTCTAAAGAAAAAGAGACATGGAGTTGTATCGAATGATCCGACTTTTTTTAGCACAGCCGAGCTTTTATAATGGCTTCTAGGTCGTGACATGTATGTCGGCTTTGGAGTAAACTGTCTCGGACATGTCGCACCACCACCACCATACCACATTGCTAGTGGGTGTCCAAGACCTAAGGGTGGAAGAGGCATTCCCTATTTGGGAAGTAGTAAACTTTTTTTTAATCAATGATATCATGTCATGTTAATCACCACTTCACTACCCATTTTGCACTTAATCACTAGCGGTGCTTAAACATATAGAGAGTGGTAAACAAAAAGATGTGTGATTGGTTAGAAGGGGTTGTGGCCCACCATTAACCCCCTCTCTCTCCTCTATCTCTTCTCTTCCACATTCGGTAACTAGTCACCGATTATAATCCTTTCATTGTGGTCACCGATTACCGAAAGATAGGTAGCGGCACCTTGCCATGCGGTGAAGTGGGGTTACCGAAGGGGTCACCGAAGGTGCCCCTTCCACCATAAGGGCTCGTACATTTTGGTTCTTTTTTGTAAACAAGTTTAAGATTCATAAACCGGGCAACCTATTATTTGTATAAATGTGATATTAAACATATAACATTATATAATATGTAGTTATAAAATGAATATTATCATTATAATTTTTTTAGATACAATGCCAAATAACAATCATACATATCTATATTTCTTTCTGAAAGGCATACATATGCACAAAAAAACTAAATAAATACATGAAAGCAAACTTAATTTCAAAATAAAGGAGTCAAGCCCAGAAGAAACTTAAAGAGCCTTTTAAAACATCTAAGTGTGAAGTCTTAGATTCAAGTATACTTACATGAAGACACCTAAGTGTGAAGTCTTGGATTCAAGTATGCTCAAAAAGTAAGAAATTCGCGGTTAAAAAAAACTCAAAACTTGTTAGCTTTATAGCAACATAAATTTAGCTCAAAACTTCTAATTCTAATCTAGTTGAGTTAGATCTTAGTCAAGTTTTATTATATTAACTGAGCTAGAGTCAACTAGGCTAGGCAGGTTTTGTGTGATGATAACCATATGATACATTCATGCTAAAGTAATCAACTTTTCATTTGATGTTAACGTAACACATATAACTAATAATAAGTCCAATTAAAGTCTCTTAACAAGATATTACAAAAACATTAACATAATAAATATATCAAATCTTAGCCATCTCATTCCTCAAAGCATTGGCCCTAACCAAACTCCCAACTGTGTATTAACAGCAAGCTTCAAATCATCCAATGGATTCCCAGGCACCACCGTCTTGTACAAATAGCTATGAAAGGTCATCTTCTGCACATACTCGTCCGCGCACATCTCGACGAACGCCTCCCTAGCTGGATTCGACGGTAAAACACCTTCTGCAAGATATCCAACACCTTGTATGTCGGCCAGTACGTTTTATCCCATTCGCCCAAGTAATTCCTCAAGTCCGATTCGTCCACCATCCGCGTTCCATTCTCCGACCCTGCCACGATGGCGTCCGCCCACTCTTCCAGCAAAATAAATCCCCTCACCCGAGCATTTGGTGACGTACCCAGCAGCATCCCCGACCAGAGCAACTCTGTTAGAGAGTCGCATTGGCCTGGGGTGCTCTGGAATAGGGTGAGCCTCCACACGGATGATTTTCCCACCCTGAATTTTGTCACGCGCCCTCAAGCGTGTAGCAAGTTGGAATTTTTTAATATCAGGTTTATGTGTAACCGTGCCGGTACCAACTGCCACGTGGTCACATTTAGGGAAAACCCAGCCGTAAAAGTCCGATCGTCTCCCACGTACATCTCGGCTAGGTTTTCATAATACTGCATCTTGTCGTCGGGGATTTTAATGCATTCCTGGAACGCAATAGCGTACTCATAATCGCCGGCATCAATTTGCTTCGCGACTCGAGAAATGGCGCCATCAGCGCCAATTATTGCGTCGACCTCAATAGTCACTTTTTTACCAACCGATCCGGCTTTGCCGTCGTACTCGTTGTAATGAACAACGTACGGCGCGTACTTGTCAATCGGTTTGCCATTTTCACAAACAAACCGTTATTATGCTAGCGCCTGCGCCAGCAGCTCGCTCGCGGAGATACGCATCGAGAACTTCTCGACGCACCATTCGATGTACTCATGCGGTTTCAAAGTCCGCCCGATATCGACCGCCACGTTCGAAGGCGATATCATCTTCATCTTCGTAACGCGGCGGTCGATAATATCCAACGGCAGGTCGAACTCTCCGACCATACATAACGGTATTGCGCCGCCGCATGGTTTCGCAGTGTCCATTTTTCTTTCTATTAAAATGGTTTCAATTCCGCCTTTGGCGAGGGTGCCGGCGGCGGCGCCGCCAGCGGGGCCGCCGCCGATGACGGCTACGCGAAGGTTGCGGCCGGAGAGTTTGGGGTTGGATTTTCCGGCGAGGGTGATGAGACGGCGCCGGTGGAGGTGTGTAGGTGGAGTTATGGTGGGACGGTGGCTTTCCGGCGAAGATTGACGGCGGAGTCCGATGAAGGATTTGAGGGTTATGGACGTCATGGTGGTGAGTTGAGGTGGAAGTGAAGCGACAGGGTTTGGTTTAGTAAGATTTTGTAGGATGTAGTTTTGGATATTGTGTTGGTTGTGACCGTTGGATTTGAGGAATGGGGGGTTTGGATTTGTTGTGGATAATGGGAGGATTACGGTTTGTTTTTGTTTTGTGAAATGAGTCTTTTGTACTTGAAATATGTTTGTTGGTTATTTATTGTGGTAATAATGTTAAGTAAATGTGGAAGGTTTTGCCATCAACTTTTTTTTAATATGAATCCATATTTTGACCTTTTTTTTATCCTTTATGAAATTACTTCTAGTTCATTTAAATTACTATGATTTGATGAATTTAAGTTGGAAGGGTGAATTATAAAACTGTAACATACTTTATATATTTATTTGTGTTTGAAAATTTTCTACTAATAATTTAATACAATTCAAACAAACAATTATTCTTATGGGTGTAGACAAGTTTGGATAACTTGAATTTGTCTCATTTAACTTAAAAGGCTCTTTATCTAAGTTTGAGCTGACTCTGATCCCAGGTTTAACTCGGCTCATATGAATTAATTAGTTTATTTACTTTTGTGGATTATTTTTTATACCTTATTAATTATGACTTTTATATGTAGCATAATAATATATACTCTTTAGTTAACTTTTATCAAATTTGTGTACGTCATAGTAGCATTATATTATCATACATTTAACATACCAAATAAGTATTATATCGAACTCCAAGACAGCTCAAGCTTGATATTTGAAACTCATACTTGAACTCGTTTATTATGCAATCTTACTTTTAGGCTCGACTTAATTTTAGCTTTTATAGAACCGGTCTCAATTAGCTTATAATCGGCTTAGCTTGTTTTGGGCCGCTAATTACTCATGCTCAAAAGAAAAAGTTTTCTCAACTCATATTCTTTTAATTATTTTTGTCTTGTCCACTAGATTAACAAACTTAATTTACAAAGTTGAATATAAACATCAAGAGTTAAGATCAAATTCAAAAGGGAAAATAACTAAGTAGAGTAAAAAAGATTTTAGTCTATTTATTTTAAATTTAAAGGGTTGATATTAGTTTTAGACTGGTGGATGTGGTGTAAAACCCTTAGGAGCTTTATCACGCCACATCAGCACCACATCAACGCCATGTCACACTGAAAGCTTTAAAGCCCTCTTTTTAACTTGCATACAATGGTTTAAAGCGCTCATCATTATTATCTAAATATTATTTTTTATTATATTTTGTATTTTTTAAATTTATATGCCAATTTTATTGTAAACACAATTTCAATAAAATAAATAAAAGATTACAAACTACATAAAAAATAAAAAAACTACAAAGTTACTTAAAAAATAACCGACTTGAAAATAAAAAACAACTACATATACTTGGCTCGTATCTTTGCCTTACGAGTCTCTAAAATAACTCGGTCCTCCTAAGGTAGGTTGCAAAAGTATTTCTCGAGAAACTTCATATCTTTCTCGATTTGTTTCTCCATTCTAAGTTCATGCTCCTTTTCCTTGATTGAGAGAAGCCGATTTAGTCTATCGCCGAACTCGTCCGGCCATCTGATGGAGTTGAAGAGGATATGTCTCGTGCTTGTGCAGCTGTCTTGCTTCTATCCCTACCTTCCGGTCGTGGCAGATCTTGTGGTTCCTCAAAATTCAATTCATCCAACTCGTCGTTTAAGTTAATAGTAGTACGAGCATTGGACTCGGATGGTTCGCTAGTCATTGTTGATTTGGACCGTTTTGACCTATGGGTCGTTGGGTCAAACATTGGTACATGATGGCACTTTGGAGATTTGCGTAGAAGCTCCCATGAACGTAACATCTTAAATGCATTGCCATGACACATTATATATTCGTTGTGGGCGACGGTTATAATGTCCACGTCGCTTGAATCGATTCTTCTTGTGTGATTGTTGACGAGGCTATTATGTATGTTGTTGAAGTTGTTAATCTTGGTGCGCGTTGTTGTCCACTTGCCCAAAAACGAGTCGTTCGAACGATATTCACCATAACCCATTGCGGCGAAAAACTTCTCACGTATACGCCTCCAAAATACGGAAGTGTCTTGGTCAGTTGCTATAATTAAAAAAATAGTAGCAACAAAATAAAAATAAAAGTATATTTACAAAATGTTAATGGAGTAAAAATTACAAACAATCGGATCCTCCTACACGTCGAGCCATGCTTGTGACAATGCAAGTTCTTCGGTAGGCGTCCACCTCTCGATTGTTTTAGGAGCACGTTCTTCATTCTCTCGCTTCTTACGATGCCATCTAGATCGTCCACCTTTTAAGGAAGTGGGTTGGGTTTCAGGTATGTTTTGGGTTTCGGGTACGTTTTGGGTTTGGGAAAAAATGGCGGTGCGGAATAGTATCCAAAAAACCGGGAAGTGGGGGTGGCGTTGTCGGATGAGGGGAAGTTTGGGTAGTAGATGGCATCGGATAATACCCAACCTCACCCGTTCGGGGGTCTCTTCGGTATCGTTCATCTTGCTCGCTATTTGCTAAATTAACCCAAAACAGATTGTTGGGGTCCCACGCGTGTTGATTGTTGGAAAACGTTGTATGAGTATCATAAAGTTTATAAAATTTATAAATGGAGAATAGATGGAAATTTGAGTAAAATAGGCTGGATGTATACAGTGTTAAATTTAAAAATGCAAAGTTATTTTTTTTATTTTGTTAACGTTGCAAACGGTCAAAAAATATAGGGACCACCAAAACTAGCCAGCCGTTTGGCGCTCGTTAATGTGCTAGCGGATCATCAATGGCGCCCCCTGGCACCTAGAGGATAGCTAAGGGGCGCTATAGGGCGTTATTTTCGCTAATTTGGCTAGGGGCGGTATACCACACCCGTGGCCTTAGACCGCGGGGTGTGTGTGGGGCTTGGGTTGGGGTCTTTGCACGACACGTGGCGAAGGTGGGATCCATCAGGCCACCCAAAAAATGGGGCGTGGTGTGGCCAGCCATGTGGATTTTTCTTTTAATTAAAGTAGCCAACCAAAGCCAGCCATATTGGACCAGCCGGCCAAGTCACCCCCCCCCCCAAAGGGGCCACGCCATACCCAACGTCAACCCTGAGTGGAAAAGCTAGCGTTGAAGGGCAACCCAAGCCCAACCCTCACAGTCTTAGAGAAAAGAAAATAATGGAATAGTATAAAAGGAATCCTACATTTATTAACCTCCACATTCAAGATACATGTCAATTCCCCCATCAATTTAAAATATTTATAACTTTTTCATACGACATTCTTTTTTCAAAAAAAATCGCCGTAATAATAAGCGTTATTTTATCTTTAATATGAATATAATATTGCTATATAAAAATAAAATTAAAAAAATCACTTTTACTAGATTTTCTTTGCACTATGTTAAATGTTCAGGTCATTGTGTCTTTCAACTGGGTTTTGGTCATTACATTTTCACTAGGGTTGCTATACATTGTATTATTATCAAAACTTACAACACAATGTTAATTTGGGTTTTGGCCACTACGTTTTTTATCAGAATTTGTAACACAATTTATGACACAATGAAGATGGTATCCATTGTGTTTTAATATGTTATCCATTGTGTTTTAATCTGTTGTTTATTGTGTTTGATTATGGTATTTATTATGTTTTTAGTCTGTTGTCCATTGTGTTGTAATCAGTTATTTATTGTGTTTTTTTTTTGCTGTTGTTCATTGTATCTTTTATCTGTTGTTATCAATTGTGTTTTTAGTATACTTTCCATTTTTTTAATTTGATACTCATTGTGTTTTACATTATGTCCATTGTGTTTTAATATGTTGTACATTATGTCTTTTATTTGTTGTCATCGATTGTGTTTTTGTTTTTGCTTCTATTGTGTTTTTAGTCTGATGTTAATTATGCTTTACGTGATGTCCATGTGTAATATTAAAGATAACAATAGGGTTCTAATATTAAAGATAACAAGAAGCTTGATTTTATTGTATATTTTTTTTAACAAATGATGTATAAAAAAATTACAAACGTTTAAAATATGGAAGGAAATACAATGTTACTTACATATACATGTTCTTTTTATTCCCTTGAACAAAATTAATCTTACCATTTAATTCTTTCTTAACACTTAACACTCTATAATAACTTCTTACACTTCATATTTTTAAACCGTTTGGTATTATAACTCAACCTTATATATCAAACCGTGCTTTTAGAATACGATTATGATATACAAATAAATAATTAAAAAAAACTAATTAATATAAGTCAGTCGTTCCTAAATAACTCAAAAAACTATCTTTGTCACAGACGTAGAGGCCTGAAAATAGCCACGTAGTCAAGGTACTTCACTTTGATCGGTGGTTGTCAATTTGGGACCACCAGTTTATTTATTTTTAATAATTTTATATTTTTTTAATCATTTGCTCTAAATTCTAGAAGTTTTGGTTATGATGAAAATATTTAGGAAATTTTAACCAGTAAATAAAACTTTATTAGTACGAAAAAAAATAGTAGAAAAGAAAGTTGCACAAAACTCATAGCTTTTATTTTCAAATTCCAATTTCGATATACAAAAAAACTACAAAGAAAGTAGTCTATTTGTCTTATGTGTACAGGGATACGTAGAGGTTGTTAACATAGTTTGCTAGCCATGATATTTCATTATTTTGAATAGATTTCCTTTTATATGTCTAAATATTTATAGCAATGTTACTCTACACCTTTCAGTCAATGAATTTACATTTTACATTCTTTACACAAATCAGTAACGCTGTTAGACATGATAATTCATTATTTTGAATAGATTTCCTTTTCTCTGGCAATGTTACTCTACACCTTTCAGTCAATGATTTTTTTAACGGCTTTCAGTCAATGAATATATTTACATTAAATTCTTTACACAAATCACTAACGCTAATAACATGAAAATGAAACGAATGGTTCCCAATTTTAACTGGTTTTCAAAGCTATGCTAACGACGATTGCAGGGTCGGCTCAATAGTGTGGGGTAAGGCTAGAGACTAAGACCACCACAAAACTAGGGGTAATTGGTAATTAGGTGAACATCAAACACTGACTTTGCAAAATAGCGAAGGGAAGTGTAATCGGCGACTCGGAAAGTGTAACCGGTCTATTTGTTGACTTGGGAAGTTTAAAATCACAAATGAGAAGTAAAATTTTCGATTACCTTCTCTTTTGTTTTTGCGGATATAGATTCTTTGTTGGTCGATTACTCACTGTGTTGGGCTTCTAGCTTCTGCGATTAGATTATCATCTTATCGAATCTGGTTGACTTACCTTCCTTTCTTGGTCGATTATTTTATGAGGATTAAGGGTGAGTTGTGGCTTCTTGATTTCTTTAATTTGTTAAGGTAATTATTGTCACAGTCCGACCCGCAGTAGATTAGGTGACAAGGGGGCATTATAATTGTTCATAACTCATGACCCACAGTGGATGAGATCAAGATATATCATCACTTGGAAGGGTGGGAGTTTTCTCGACTATATACCTTTGCAAATAATTTACCTTATAAGTCTAAGTGATAAATTTCTAGTAAGTTCCTAAGATAATGACTAACATCTAGATTTTAGATTAAAGAGCAAGGTATAGAAGTTTTCATCGTTCTTGAGAATCTTCAAATTTCCTAATAAATAGAAAGAGATTTGAAGATCTTCATGAGTTCATTAATTATGTTAAAATTTTGAATTTTTACTTTTAAAAAACACATTTTATTAGTCTATCAATCCCTACAAATATTTGTTTTTATCTGGGTTTTATTAAAAAATAGATTTAAAAGTAAAATTTCGTACTTGAAGACAACTTTGCGCACTGATATTTTAAAATCGCCAAAAAATCATTCGAATTAATTAGAAAGCGAGCCATATATCAAATCGAAGCTAACTTGCCGAACTAAAAGTAAAAAAGATAATCCAACCCATTTGGGGCTGCTTGGACATGGTTTTGGCCGTTATAAAAATAGATTAGTTTGTTGGAAAAATTGTTTATATTCTTAAGAAAAACTTTCGATTATTTAACACTATTTTTTCTTGAGTTTTGATTCAACTTAGATTTATGGTTACAACCTAAACCTGTTAGTGAATAATAGATTTAAGCTAAGTATGCTTGAACTATAGTAAAGCAAAAATAGAACGATACGAACACGAAGAACTATAACTTACTTGCAACAACGAACTTAGATGATTATTACAGAGACAATATTTTCAACCTATAGAGGTCTTGGGATGTAGATTCTAGATGTGAAAATTAATGGAGAGTGGACCGCTATTTATAGTTAAGAATTAAGGTTAAAACAAATTAGAGATTAGGGTTTATAGAAACAATTTTATTATTATTATTTTTTAAAACTTCCATAAAGAAAAATGCATAAATATCTCGGCCAACGATATTATTATTATATTTATTTATATATAATTAATTTTGTTGCTTAACTTGTATAACTTTAAAAAATATAACGTTTTATAAAAATACGAACAACCGTTGGGACGGGCTTATTTTGCTCTATCATATGACCTAAGTTTCATAAAAGTTAGGGGGTCAAATATAATATATTTTATTTTAACGATTCGAATTGGTCTATAAATGGTTCGGGTCTGGTTTTCAAAACGGGTCGGCTTTTTCCAATACTCATTTTTTTACGGATGTTACAATTATTAATTTGTTAATTTGTTTGAGAAAGATTAATGCATGTTTGGGTTCAGTTTGTATTTTTAAGGTTGGGGAGTGTTTATTTTTTTAATGAATTCTTAATATTGCTCTTAATTATGTTTATTGTTCTTAATAATGTTACATACTTGTAATTTTTTGCCCCCAACTTGTATAATGAAACTTGATGCTAAAACACAAACACAAGGCCCACATATTAGAATCTGTTTGTTTAGAGTTGATTTTCCACAAGTTTCTCCAAAAACATTAATCTGATTTTGGTTGGTATCATTGTGCAACCACAAATGTGTTTTTTAGATCAATTTATATACTTTTATGCTTTTTTTGTGATTTGCATATATAGCTTGAGGAGAATTTGTACAAGGTATAGCGTAATGAAGTTTATAACTGAATTAGTAACACATTTCTTGTTCACTTTGGTCCATAAAACTTACAAAATTCTAACTGTCATGACCAGCTCCGCCAATTTTGCTAGGCTTAAGGTGACATTTGGTCTTAAAAAGGGCCCTGTTTTTTAAGTTATCTTAGCGCCTTCAAAATAGTTGGACCGATCCTAGACAGATGGTTCATGATAGATATGGTTCAAAACGTTTTCCCGACTCTCTGCAATTTAGAATGATTAGTAGCATTTTTAATGCATAATTATGACCTTCGTAAACATATCAACCGAAGATATGCACATGCCTAAGTGTAAAGTAGAATACATACCATTTTAGCTAGGAGTGAGCAGAAAACCGAAAAAATCAAACTACACAAAAAGTCGAAAAAAAGAATCTGAATTTAGGTTCGGTTACGGTTTTGTATTTTATAAAAATCGGATATAACAAACTGAAGCGAATAACCTAAAAGTCATTTTTTAATATTTGCTATTTATTGATTTATGAAATATATATTTTTTATTGAATGTTAACTATTTATAATAAGTATATTAACCAATTTATTTGTATTGAAATGATTTATCTATTGGCTACAAGAAATAACAAAATTCTACAAGAAATTACAAAATTTAACATATAAATTAAACGATTTCAAAGTATTATAAAAAATCTTTTATTAAAAACTTTAAAGAAACATAAAAATAGATTAGAAGGTTAGATTTATATGGACAATATTAATTTAAAAGGTCTATTATAATAATTTAAATGAAAACATATAATAAAGATACTTAAATCTTGGATTATATTCTTTATTTTTGAATTTATGTAAATTTGTCCCAAAAATTTAAAAACCAACCAAACCGTTGCTAAACCAAAAACTAGAACGTACCAAACAATACACACCCCTAATCTAAGCATCAAAGCATCAAGTCTTCATACGTGAGATTGTTGTAAAAATGTGAAAAGAGTTAAAAAAATAGCAAAATGCTTTTTTCCCTAATACATAATCTAACATGTTATTTTCATCAACTTATTAAAGATGTTAGGGTTCCTTAATTTCGGTTAACCGAGAGTAAAAAACTGATTACCAATTTTTAATTAATTCAATATTTTATTATTTTCGATTCAGTTTCAGATATCACTCACCCCTAATTTTGACCAAGGAAACCAATAAAATGAACTTTTAACATTTAGAAATGATGAAAATAGGCGTTCAATGTTTAATTTAAACATGTCAAATAATTTCACCAATCACATAGGACATGTACCACCAATCACTAACAGATTAGACACTCGCTTATAATCTCATGCCCAGGGAAATTTCCTACGCCACTTTAGTTTTTATTTTTTAATTCTTGAGGGCCTTCGTACAACAATATGAATATGTTGCGCCATGATGAATTTCTTGTGCTAGAAAGGTTGAACATGCTGTGCTAGATTGAAATTTGCTACCGTATATTGAAATTCATTATGGCAAAAGACACAACATACTTGTCGCGCTTTTATTGATGGTATACTAAAAGGTCAGGCTTATTTTGTTAATTTATTTGGTCAATATATATATATATATTATATATATATATATAGTATTAGGATCATTTATGAACAACTTTTTGAAAATGAACTGAGTGAATTAATCTTGACTATTGATTATTTTTTAGATTAAAAGGGTAAGATTGACATTAGCTCTCTCTTCTTTTAATTAAAATCCCTTAATTTTCTCATCTATTAATTCTATATATCTCTCTCACACATTTTTAATTACTTCTCCATTATTTTAAACTCGTGTAGAATCAGTTGCTAATAACATATATGAAACTCCTAACGGAACTAGGTACTGGACACCAACTGTCCCTCCCGGATTCAAAACGTATGTGAAACTCCTAATGGAACTAGGTCGTGGACTACAAAATACACAGATGTATCAAAAGTCTGTACATATCTGTATAAACTAACAACTGTGTATCTTGTATAAACTGATAGTTAGCGAGAATGTACACACATGTATAAACTAACAGTTGTGTATCTTGTATAAATTGATAGTTAGTGAGAGTGTACACATGTGTATAAACTAACACCTATGTATTTTGTATAAACTGATACTATCGAGACTGTACACATGTGTATACATTAACAACTGTATATCTTGTATATACAGAAACTAGCAAAATTTTAGGAATTTTGATTATATTGTTTAATAAATGCAATTTACAAAAAATGCAAATACCCTTCTGTCAATTAATTTAAAAGGAAGTTACAACATTATAATTATAATCTTGCCATTGTTTAAAAATCTCTAGATAATATAATCCAATGGCTCAGATTAGTTCACACAGTTCACTCTCAACCTAGTGTTCACTCTAGAACCCTACCCTATATGTATATATTGTCTTTTTTGTGATTTGCCCACACATGTGGAGAGTTCAAATGATAAGAAAAATTTTGTAAGAATAAAAAGATAACTTTTAAACCAATAGAAATTCTCTATTTACTTCATTTAATGCGTGTATTTAATGTTATGAAAAAGGGCATATATGTAAATCTATAATTGTCATTATTTAGCTAATTAATTAAACTTGTAACTCATTTTTTCATATACTCTTTCAAGATAAAATAATTTATGGTGTAGGACAATTTTCGACATGTGTAGGATAAATTTTAGTATGTGTATAATAAATTTTGAAATGTGTATGGTAAATTTAACTGTGTGTAGGCTAAATTCCGGTAAATATAAGATATATGTAGGATAAATTTTTAAATGTGTATGATAAAATGTTTTTACTTTATTAATGAGAGATAACATAATTAATGGGATGAGTTATAAACTATTTAATATTTTACCATTATGTCATTTCTTATTTTTCTTCTCACATTAAATTTCATTTCAAATGAACCTTTCCCGCACACACATTAACCTACAACTAGATCGTTGGATGAAGGGGTCGACACTACAAAAATAACAACAAAATTTCTTGTTTTTCATCTTCACCAAAAATTAAATTTAGTTAAAGACCGATCAATAAAGATTGAAGATTTCCATAGTAACATGTAATATTGGATAATATTATTATAATATTCACAACACCAAGTCTTTATATGATGTCACTTCAGCTTTCACATTAAATTTTAGAACTCCTTAAAAACATTATTTTTAGAGTTAAATGCTTGGTTGGTCCCTGTGGTTTGCAAAAATTGCAGACATGGTCCTAGTGGTTCACTAATTATACACTTGGTCCCGGTGGTTGTAATTTTTGCACTCCGGTGGTCCTTATCACTAACATCTGTTAAGTTTTCTAGTTAAGTCCATGTTAAATGATCAAAATACCCTTGCTTATTACCAAGTTATATATATCTTCACAGGTCTCTTCTCAAACAAGCAACACAACCACCACCATATCACCTCCGCCGCCATCTCACCTCCACCCCCGAACACCCACCGCCACCGTCTCACCTCCGCCACTTCTCACCTCCACCCCGGAACACCAAAACACCCACCAACACTGAAACCCACCACCACCAACGAACACCTCCACCACCGGGCAGGCTATCACCACCGCCGATAACCACCAAACCAGCTCGTTGCCCATGCTGCTTCACACCGCCACAACCACTTCTTCCCAAATCACCGCCACACACATATGCATCAATTACACATAACACACGTCAATTTTTAAATAGCACAAACAATCAGGAACAAAATTACACAAAAACAAATCATCAGAAACTAAACACGATGCAGTGAACTCGAAGGGGCGACGGAGGAGCCGGCGATGTCGGATCCGATGATGCACATATTGGTGGTGGAAGATGAGTTGCAGGTTCATTTTTCCGGTAGTAGGTTCCGGCAGTTCGATGTTCATCATCAGCTGGGAGGTAGAGAGAGAGGTTGAAGGGTGTACGGTGGAGGTTGAAGGAAGTGGCGATGGCGATGGCAGGTAGGTTTTGTGGTGATGGGCGGTGGTTTACGATGACGGCAGCAGTAGCGGCGGCTGGTGTGGTGTCCGACGACCCACGTCATTTTTCCAGCGGGTTGGGTAGTTGAGGGCAGTGACTGTGGTGGTCGTTGGTTGTTATTGGGTGGTAGGTTTTTTTAGGAGATAAGATGATGATGAAGAGGCCCCCTGTTTTAAGTTTAGGAAAATAGGGAGATTAATTACCTGAAACAGCGAATGGGAGGAGAAGGTAGGAGACGACGGTGGAGGCGGTGGTGGAGGTGGGAGACGGTGGTCTTGTGGTTTTAGAGAGAGAAAAGGAAAGTGAGAGAGAGAGAGAGATCAGGGTGAAGAAGAAGAATGTGTTTATTTATTTTTGTTTTTTAATAGTAAGGGTAGTGTGGTAATTTTACATAGACTTAACTGAGAAAGTTAACATGGGTTAGTCATAAGGACCGCCCGAGTGCAAAAATTGCAACCACTGAGACCAAGTGTGTAATTAATGAACCATTGCGACCAAATCTGCAATTTTCGTAAACCACAGGGACCAACCAAGCATTTAACTCTTATTTTTATCCCAAAATATCAAGCCTCCACAAACCCCTTTAAGAATATAATATAATATTATACATATGTGAGTGTGTGTGAGAAAGAGATGTTGAAAGTGGTTGGCACATGTGAGGTATGCATGTGATTTGTAATTGCAAACCTCAACTTACAAACCTTCACCCACAATGGGACTTGCCTATATTTCTTCTACCACATCATTTCGGACATTACCACAAACCCACATTGATCATCTTGATAGATGGTAAGGTTTGATCATGTGTGCAAAAAGGTATTATAAGAATAATTGTAAGCACAAATATTGTTTAAGTAATTTTTTTATCGATGCTATAATATTAATATGAAAAATTAAACAACAAGGTCTGAAATTATTTACAAACGGTGAAAATTTTATTTTTGTATAAACATACATAACAAGCAATTATAGTGGAAAGAAAATCATGAATAATGTATTAACGTTGAAGTCCAACAGTGAAAAAAAAAGTATAAATTTAAAAGTAGTATCAATATCAATAGGTGTGTGAATCATATTAATGCAACAATGGGTGATGTGACGGTGGTCCTAGAGGTGTACAATACGGTTTTTTTTTGGAAAATCGGTTTCGGTTAAAAACCGAACCGGTTTTTTTTATTCTGAAAACTGGTTGTTCAATAACCGGTTTCGGTTAAAAACCGGTTTTTGTACTTGAAAACTGTAACCGGTTACCGGTTATAACCGGTTAGTAATCGGTTTCTGTAATAACCGGTTTTTTTAATTGATTGTATAACCGGTTTTAAAAACCGGTTTATTAACCGGTCGGAAAAAAACCGGTAAAATAACCGGTTCTGCAGAAACTTGTGTAGAATGTTTAAAACATGTTGTTTTTGCTGTTTACCCTCCTTTTTAAGGCCTAAATGTTGTTTTTTTGTTTAAAATCATAAGAATTACAATATATAAAGGTTAAAATATAATAATACGATTAAGTTTTGGAACAAACGCTTACATAACAATGAAAATACGAAGTTTTTCGTTACAAACGAAATACATAAAGTTAAAATATTAATCCGCAAGAACGTCCACTAATATTTTTTTTAGTTGGACTAATTAATATATCAAGCTTGATGAGCCTCGTTTAATCTTCTTCGCCCGAACCCGAACTCGAACTATTGCGTAGGAATTCATCTAGTTCGGCTTCTTCCTCGGTCATTGGGGTTGTTAGTTTGGCTACAACCTCGTCCTCGTACACTTCGCCTTCGTAATCTAATTCTCCCTCGAGTGAGCGTATGTGTTGACATCTTTCCGCCGCATCCAAGTAATCTTTCAAGCAAATCGACATCTCAACCGCCTTTGGTGTTAGCTTTGTCCTCCGTATAGAAATCACCCTACCACTTATAGAAAAAGCACTTTCCGAAGCTACGGTTGAAGCTTGGACCGTTAGTAAATCTCGGGCCATTGTGGCTAGGATCGGAAATTGATCTTCCTTTCCTTTTCACCAACCCAACAAATCAAAAATTTTAAATTCTTGTGAAGTCATTGTTTGTAGAAAGTTCGACCCACCATACCGACCGAGTTCGCTACCACTAGTGTTACCACGTTGCATTTGACTCGACTCATCTAACAAATTGTTATAAACATACAAATCTTCATCCTCCATACTTGATGAACCTTCGCCGAAAGCGGCATTTCTCATTGAATCGTGAATGTGTGACGAGGTTTGACCATATTTTGTTACATAAACATCAAACATTTTTTAAAGTTGTTCGTTAAAACGAATTTTTGCGGCTTCGCCAAAGTTTGGTTCGTCATCGGTGTTTAAATCCAACTCGTTTGTAATTTTTAAAATCAAAGACCCGATTCCAAAAATATTAAAGCAAGGGTTTAAAGCGGCGGCACAAGTGAAAACCGCGGGTAGTTCTTTAAAATATTTTCTTAGTTTTTCCTTCATCGTAGCTACCATATCACAATATGGTCTACCCCTCCCCGACAACTCGTTTAATTTCCTACACATTTTAAACAAATTGTGAAGTAACAATGAACTGTTGGATAGTAAACTCCCGATAAAGTCTTTGTTGACATTTTGAAAACTTGAAGCAATTGTGTAACCGTTTCAATAAGACCCCAATTCGATTGGTGGTAAGACGAAACCTTTCCACGACTCGACAAAAGGTTATGAAATGATTTAAACTTTCCTTTTGCAAAATTGCATTTTCAAACATGGTGCAAGTCGAGTTCCATCGATGAGCGACGTCCCAATTGGGTCCTATGCATAATCGACCCGTTTCCTTACACATTTTAATATATTTTTAATGTCTATGCGTGTGACCATATATATGACGTAACATTTTTTTGAAACTTCTTTTTGAGTTTCAATAACCTTCAAGCCATCTTGAACGGCTAAATTTATGATGTGTGCGACACATCGACTATGGAAAACATACCCTCACAAATTGGATTGTACTTTAATCTTAAATGCGTTACCGAAAACGTATTGTTTGAGGCGTTATCAAAAGCTATGAAAAAATCTTGTTTTCCTATTTGTACGTTTTAATGCATTTGTCGATTGCTTTATATATAGATTCACCGGTGTGGGGGTAATCAAATAGTTTAAACAAAATTGTGTGTTTCATCATTTGCCACGTTGCCGGTTCAATCCAATGGGGGGTGACACAAATATACGAGTCGGGTGAATCGTGCGGTGCGGACCAAACGTCGCTAAGTTAACACCGGTTTCTAATTTTTCAAAATAAGAGATTAATTCTTGTTTAGCATTTTTCCACAATCTTAAACAATCTCTCCTAAGAGTAGCACGACTTACATGGTATATCGTGGTTGGAGAGTCTTTGAACCATCTTTGTGTAGCGTTGGTTGTCGAAATGGTTGAACGGCAAACTTTCTTGGATTACAAACTTCGCCATTTCCACTCTAGTCACATCCAAATTGTACGCGAACAAGCTAGCGCCTTCACTCCCCATTGAAGCTTGACCACTAGTATGTTGTTGTTTCAACGACTTGCAAAATGGTTTTTCAACGTGTTGTCTCAAGGTGGTGTTTGCCCCTACGGCGTAAAAACCATTACAATGATGACAACGTGCTTTTTTCGTCCCGTTCGCCATCTCGCACAAATCGAAATGTGACCAAACTTCGGGGTTGCGCTTCGTTGGAAGTACACGAACAACCGTATCAGTTGTAGACTTGCCAACATTGACCGAATCATGAGCACCAGAGCTTGCCATGCTTTTTGTAAGAGTTACCGAACAAGAAAGTGAGCGTAAGTGAGCGTTTTTAAGAGATTTAGGAGATTAGAGAATGATGTGATTGAACCAAAACACCCACCACCTTTTATACTACTTTGGAGCTGCATTTTAGACAAAAAAAAAAACGGCTACTTTGAGGTCCTAACGGTCATATGACCATTTTTCTGATTTGGGCACAAATAACCGGTTTTACCCGGTTTTTATAACCGGTTTTTTAATATCCGTTACCGGTTAACCGGTTTTCATAACCGGTTTTTTAATAAACGTAACCGGTTAACCGGTTTTTTATCGTAACCGGTTTTTGTAATAATCAGTTTTTTTCCGGTTTTACCTTTAACCAGTTTTACAACCGTTTTTTTATAACCGGTTTCTAAACCGAACCGACAACCAAATTATGCAACCGATTAATAACCGGTCAAACCTGTTAGTAACCGAACCGGTTACAAAAAAAAACCGGTTTTAAAAATAACCGGTTTCGGTTTTTTTTTTTCGGTTTCAGTTGCGTAATCAGTTTTTTTGTACACCTCTAGGTGGTCCGATACCAAGGACCTCACCCCCAGACGTTACCTATGAGTTATGATGTGAGCTTAATTGTCCGGCCCTCAAGTCCTTGTTTGCAGACCTCAAGCGGACTATTAAAATTAGTAATACTAGTGGGAAATCCGCACGATGCGATGATGGCGACAATTTACAACACAATACTTATTTTTTTATTAGGTTATCAATTATCTCGTGATGTTGTATAATATATCTGTTAATTTATTCTTCATAACGTTAGTATGGACTATCTGTGATATTATATACTAATACTCTATAAGATGTGAATATATTGCTTACATCACTTTTAGCTTATATAGTATCTTTAAGATTAGTAGTTCTTGTACTATGGCTAAACATGGTGTTATGTTCAAAATAAAACACATATATTGTTAATAGTGTTGGTCGGAAGCACTTTTTCCGTTAACTTACTTTACCTAATAATATTTACAATTTTTTATAACATGGCGTAAGATCATTAGTTCTTAATCACACTTTCTGATGCATTCCTTTTGTGTCATAAGCTAATTTGATGTGTGCATAAGCCACATAAACTTATTTAAAAAAACTAAAAGCATTCACATTGGATTTTCTATATTTATGTGAGTGGGTTATTTATATTATGTAGAGTGGAGAAAAAAGAAAATATTACTATTCATAAGTAAATTTAGCTATATTTGGAGAAATCACTATTCACCATTTATAAGTTTTTAATATTTTTTAAAGTAGTTGCAAGTGAAGGAGAGAAAAACAGATAATGATAAAAATATAAAAATATCATATCATGGAAAAACAGAAAAAAATGTATTTATTTTTAGTGTAAAAATATAGATAAAGATAAAGGGTACAATGTAAATGCTCTAACATAGTTTCCTTGTATATTTGGAACTTAATGATAACTAAGATCACATATCCACTTACCTAGTGATGTTTATTAGTTAGATAAAATTTAGGATAGTAGAACAGAGATTAAGTCGTTATGGTGTTTTTAAAAAAACTAACATCACATGAACTTAATTAGTCATTCATTCAAGTGAAAGTAACATATCGCACATTAGTTAACTCAAGCAGAGCATATTTTAAGAACTTAAAACCTAATTGTAAAAATAAAAAGTAGCTCCATACGGAGCAGTTTGAGATCCCAACAGCAATGGACAAAATTAAATTGCTTGAAGAACCAAAACATAGCCCGTATAAAAAGGTCCACAACTACATTATATATTAGGTTATCCCAACATTAATTCATAAATCTGACACTATTCTAAGTTTTTCTCAAAAACAACATAATTTTAGACATGTTCAAAACAAGTTCATATGACATAACTGTATTCTAAGACGTATTACTGGATACTAGTTCAAGGAACTTTTAACTTGTATTATTTCTTCGGCCACTATATAATTCAGAGTTTAATTGCCCTCTATTCCCATCAAAACTTGAGATGACTTGTAGCCGTGCATAAGAAAAGTTAAATAATTTTATGATAGATCAAAAGAAAGAGTATCGATTCTGTATAAACTTTCATGAATTTGGATGCAGGAACTTTAAATGAATAATTTTTTTAAAAGAAGGGTAAGTAATAAATAAAAATAGGGAAATAATAAATTGTATTAAATATTAAGATGACTTGATATTTTATTTTAGACTCGCGGACCCGGTATGTATGACTAAAAATAATAAATATAATGAAGGGTACGTATGAAACTAAAGTATGTGAAATTCTAACTTCAAAAAAGTAGTAAATTGCTAAAAATAATAAATATGGCAACGACTGAAGCCATACAAAACTGCTCACGGTTAAGTAAAGCATGAAATCGGTTCTAGCCTCATGCACACTGAACATAAATCATCACTCGATCATCTTTTGCAAAGTACACCAACTATATTCTATTGAAGTTAGGAATATATGTCACAATATTATAGTTTAGTCATATTTGACGCCATTACTAAATAAGAAACGTTAAAAATTCATTACATAAGTACCTCTAGTCACCTTGACTCCAACCATTTGACCAATACTAAAGTTGTCCTTTGGACGCATCTACCCAATTTTCTCACATCTATTAGGTTGCCATGAAGTACCTCAATTAATAGCACACATGCCATCAGACAAATACATTAAAATGATATAAAATTAATTTTAAGGAAGTTGACCTTATTATAGCTCCATGTCTTCTCTTTACCAACTTTATATGGGTGTAGATTATTACTGCAAAATGCAAGATTTACAATTGAGATGTAGAGTAATCTCATGAAAGGCCCAACATGTCGAAGAAGTTAATACACAGTATCCATACAAATTCGGAAATAACACCTTATGCATTTAATCTCTTACCAGTCAGTGCATACTTTGTTGTGAGCTGAAACAACCATCAAGATGTTTTTGGGAATCGACGTGAAAAATCCTCTGCATCTCACAAAAAAAATGAATTAATATCGCACTCTTTACCATTATAAACAGTAAACAAATGTGTCTGGGCCATACATGAATTTTCTTCCAAAATCTCTTGGTTTGTTAGGTTTATAAAAGGATAGCCACCAACAAGCATGGTGTACAGCGTCAAACCACATGACCACGCATCTGCAAATCTGAAAATAAAAGGATAACATTAAAACTAAGATAGAAGTTCTCTGACTTCGCTAAGAACCAGAAGAAAAAATGGGAGCATATTCTAGCCACTCGTCAATCTTCACAAATCAACAAACATATCAGTAACAAATCTTTGAAACACGTACATCAGTCAACATTGTGCTCAAAACTGAAAAATAAACAAGATGCACATGTGTGGTTTCAAAGGCGTCTCACCGGTACAAACTGGTTGTTGTACGACCCAGATACCGAACAAGTATATTGGCTCCATGTAACTTCATCCTATAACAAAAACACCATCATTAGTCTTTTACCATGATTATTATTAACTTCAAAACCCTAACATCATAAAAATCCTAGAATGACTGTCCCTAAATGTAAAATCCCATAGTGAAGCTAACAATACACTTTCTCTGGCTTTAACACAAATTATTGTTAAAACATGAACTTGAACTCAATATGACCTGTTTTATAGCTCAACACCTTACCAAAACATTAATGTTTTTTAAAAACATCACCACAACTTAACCTAATATTGTCTACTTGGATCAGAATGGCACTAATATTGCTATTAGAAAACAACCAAACCTGATAATCAAACTATTTGATAGCTTTTACTTTCTGGTATTTGCATAAATGCATTCCCATCCTGAATTGGGACCAAAAAAAATGGGACTAGTTTTACCATAATTGACCAGAATCTATAAAGACTGGAACTGCATACACTTTAAAACATATAAATTACTCTGGAGCTATTAGTTGACTGGATCTATGACGTGATTAATCAACTTCATAGATCAACCATGAAATTTAAATGAACTTATACCAAATTAGGAACCTATGAAGTGATTAATCAACAAAAATTTCACAATCTACTTATTCCAAACAGTTGACTGGATCTAATTTCATAGTTGTTAGCACAGTCATCAATGGAGTTCATGTAATCAAATAAAAAAAAGACGACATCAGCTAAAGATATTAATTGTTAATCTCAGAAATGAAGGTATATATCAAACTTATAAACATCAAAACGAAGGTAAAGATCAAACTTATAAACATCAAAATGTATAATCATGAGAATATAGCATTTCTCCTATCTTCTCAAACATAAAAACTAAGCTAAATCCAACTTGTAAGCGATTGGGTATCACCCTTCACCATCGATACCAAGTATAGGTACAAGTCTAACCTGAATAAGACAAAAATTATCTGGTCCTGCAGGAAAATAGAGAATGCAATTCAAGCACAATCATTTCTACAAAATGCATATAAACATACCGGATAAAGTTTCACCGTTGGTACTTACCAAAATCTGTTCGGAACCCTGGGTTGGGTTTTACCAAATCATACCTGAGGTGTAGTTTTGTCTGATCTGAAAGGAGATTGCATCTATTTTTTCGCCGGAGTTAGGTTCTACTTCTGCCATCGCTTGAACACCATCGATTGTGTAGGATTTTGGGTCACCAGAACCCTAAAATTTCCCGCCGTCACCGGCTACAACCACCATGAACATAACACGAGCCTCTGACCACCACCATCTCTATCGTTGCTAATCACTAGGATGGAATGACCGGCCTCCTTCTCTCCTCTCATTTGCGTTCGCTCTCTCTCTATCTCTTTGTAATGTGTGTAAGTACGAATGGAAAAAGAGGATCGAGGGAATCGAGGTTTTGTTTTGAGTTTGGAATTTGAGATGAAGGGGGAAGATGCTGATGGAAAAAGGGATTTCGTGAATTTTGATTTTTGAGATTTGGGATGAGAAGCGGGAATGAATGTTGTTTCAAAGTGGGGAGGGGAAGATCTTTGGTAAAAAGTTCATTTTGTGCACTAAATCCTTGTACATAAAGCTTCAAGGCTTGTAATGTTTTAAAAATAGCAAATGACCATTTCTTCCTTTGAATATATATATTATATAGTATAGATAACACTTACCAAAGTTTGTTAGCACTAATTTTACTTTTACGTGGTTGGTACATTAGGTGGGCCAACCTACTTATTTTTTTTATTATTCTTTTAACCTTTTATGTATAACTAGTGTCTCTGTCTTAGTGGAGGCGTAAAACTAGGTCAAATTATAATAAACTACGCCATCGTTATCGATACCAACATCGGTAAATTCAGGATTCGTGCGTTACGACAAACTATCAAGCGAAAAAATAAACTAAAAACATTGAACCACACACGTACGTTGCGTCGTGTTAACCCTTAGAATTTTGACAAAAAAAAACTTAAACAACACACGCACGTTCTCAGCAAAATTTAGAACGAAATGCAAACGAAAATTTGCAAAAGATGAAAAAATACAGGGGACCAAAGTTGAAGGTAAAAATGTTGTGAGGTTAAATTGATAATAATAAAAAGCTTTGAGTTAAAAATGAAAAAAATATGTAGGTTAAAATTGCAAAACATAAAAAACTTTTGGGTTAAAGTTATAAAATCTTTTAAAAAAAAAACTCTAATCATGAGGTATAACACCCTATGCACAAAATGTTGTTTATTTATGGTTTTATAATTACCCAATACTATAATTTTCAACATTTTTAGACATAAAGGTGTTATAAATTGTGCTTTAGGAGGTTTTAATTTTTTTTAAAGTTTTTACTTTACACTCATAACTATTTGATTCTTTACTTTTAACCCAAAACTATTTTATTTATTTTTTACTTTTAACCCAAAAACTTTTCATTTTTTGCGAGTTAATTTCACAACTTTTTTTACTTTCGACTTTGGTTCTCTATACTTTTCTTTTTACGCAAAATTTTTGCTTTAGGTGCCGCTATAAATTTTGCAAGTTAACACGACGTAATGTGCGTGTGTGGTTAAACGTTTTTATGTCGTCTATTTTTTCTCGTTTGAAAGGTTCAGCGTAATGCGTGAGTCCTAGATCGATTCAGTTATTCTTTTATATGTTTTACATTTTGGTTTGGCTTGTTCGCATTAACATGTCACAACTTTAGTGTTGGTGATCGCTAACAATAGTATGGCATTGATGTTCGTACCCGCCGCAATGTAAGGATGCTTAATACTAGTTATAATATAAACATGAATAGTTAGAGATAACACAATGAATTAAATTATACGATTCTCAACGCATTTATATGGTTATAGGATGAAAACTTTTCGTTTATATCAATGAGGGGTAACTTTGTAGAATAGTAACCAAGTTTTAAAAGTGTTCCGATTAGGTCACTCAAGTTTCAAAAGTGTTCCAATCAGGTCCCTCAACATTCGTTTTTCATTAAAATTAAGGGTTTTTCATCAATTTTATAGGTAACCGTGGTGATGTGGATTTTTGTTTCTTTTTTCCCTTTTATTTGATGCTGACGTCGAGTGATGACGTGGACTGTAACTTGTTTTTTATTTTTTAATGTAATTAAACTGTTTTTATTTTTAATAAATATAATTTCAAATATTAAAATAATCCGACCCCGGCATCTTATGCTCCATTTTTTTCTTAACACATGGAAAAAGGACATGACTCGATTTGAATGTTAAGTTATCTAATTGGGATAGAAATGATACGAGTGACCTAATTAGAACACTTTTAAAACTTGGTTACTATTCTGTGACATATACCCTTTAAGGAAATTTTAGTGTTTTGAATATTTTATGTATTATTAATTAAGATTTATAACTTTATTAAAGACGTTGAAATTTCATTCAAGTTTTTTTTACAACTTCAATTTAACTTAATACTTTTTAGAATAATAACTTTTCAAATTGTTTTTAACGATATAGATACCTTTTTGATAATTTTTTATTAATTTTTATTTCTACAGCGAGTGTATTTAAACTGACCAAGTTTCCGATCGTCGGAACGCGGGGTTGAAACTAATTTATAATATAAACCAATAAAGAAAAACAATACAAACAAAATAATGTACATTTTAAATTCACATAAAATTTAATTGCATGAAGTTGGTGACCACCCATAAAAATATGTTGGCAAGCAACATAACGCCAACCACGGCAAAATGCAAAGTCGTTACAGTAGTTACAATTAGCTTATCAAACTCAATACCCTTTCACCCAAAAATAACTCTTTCTTTAATGGTTGATATTGTTTAAAGATATGCTAAAATTTCTGAACATGTTTAAACTGGACAAAAAATGTTAACTTGGATAAATTTTTTAATGATGTAAAATTATATATATTTGGTAGTAAGAAAATCAACATGACATTCAAGTTAACAAAAAATCATAATCTGGACACACTATGTGATAATTGTACTAATATAGAAATGGCAATGGGCAGGGTTTGGGCCAGGTATTGATAACCCCAGGCCTGTATCTGGTTATAATTTTTTGTCTCATACCTGGTGTTACCCGTCGGGTATCGGGTATACCCGTTAATTTCTTAAAATATCCGTTGGGACAAATGTGCAATTTTACTTTGATGTTTATATAATTTATTATTTTAATTACTATAACGGATGAAAATATGATTAATAACTTACATTCCATATTCAGATCACATATACCAAACTAAATCGAAACGATTACTTAAATAAGTAATTGTATTAGGACCACCTAATTGCATAAACATCCACATAATAAAGGGTGATAGCTTCCATATCCAATATACATGCTAAAAAACAAGTTATTTGTTCACTAAGCACCTACCGAATACATATCCACATATGGATATAGAGAAGGTAATAAGTACATGTACTAAGTTCACATATATGAAAATTTATAATATGATATTTTCGGGTATTATTTGGGTAAATGGGCCGGGTATCGGGTGGGTATCACTAAATCCCATACCCGTACCCGAATTTTTTTCTTTTTTTAAGCTCGTACCCGGCCAATACCAATTGGGCTTCGGGTATACGCGGCCCGTATGCTTCAAGTTTCGGGTATACCCGTCGTGCTTTGGCTTTTCTGCCATCCCTAACTACTAATCTATGTATATAAGTTTATGCTTATTTCATATATCAGTCAAAAATATTTCTGCTAAAAAAGAGATCACCTAATAATTTCTTAACTGACATATTGGAAAGGAGATCTACCCTTAGACCAACCAACATTTTGGTCTTTGAATGGATAGGAGGAAAACATACATGTATGAATCTGTCTGGGGTTTCCTCGCTTATGGGTTTAGGGGGTAGTGCTTTCACGGTGGGTCAGGCTACTTTAAAGGTTGCTTCGGGAAAATGACCAAACTCAATAAAGCGTGCCTTGATAATGAGCACATGTTTATCCCATTTGCTTTTGATACTTTTCGTTTCCTGGCGCCAGAGGCTTCATCGAGTTCAAAGGGTCATGCATAGTAATGTTATGACCCCGGGATCTATGAACGTAGTTTTTAAAATACTTAGTTTTGCTATTCAAAAAGGGGTAACGGCACAACTTGTTACCCGTTTACCATCTATCTCGATATAAATTCATTATATATTATAAATGCAAATTTGGTTGATTATTTTTATTTGCAAAATGAAAATAATATTATACTATAATGATATTAACCTTCTTTTCCTAACGTTACCACTAAATATTTGAAATTGCTTTATATGAAAGCGAATTTAAAGTATATTTTATTATAATAAGAAATTACCTTTTTAAAATAAAAGTAGGACAACCTCCATAGTCTATGACTTTTTAACACGTCTTTCTACATCATTTTAACGTTTAAATTCCAAGTTCAAACCCTCCATTTCTACATGAGAATAACATCAACAAAATCTTGTACAAAAATATGAAGTTAATTGTGACAATGTCGTGGTCTTAGCTACCGTATTTTCGGGTTTGATTGATGGGTACGATTGCAAGCTTGTGCAGTTCATATTCGGAGACTCGCTATCAGATAACGGAAACAACAATCGGCTTGCCAAGAGTTTTGCTTAGGCAGCATTGCCTTGGTATGGCATCGACTTTGATAACGGAATGCCGAATGGCAGGTTCACCAATGGCCGGACCGTCGCTGATATTATAGGTAATGACTTTATCGTTGCAATTTTTAGTGAAATATGTGTTATGTTTTATACCACGTTTTTAATGTAAAAGTGTCGGTAAAGCCGTTATTCCAGTCGCTAAAGGTATACCTGACGATTAGTTGATTGAAAAAGATAATTCAAAGTTGTAAACAGTCAGCAACCAACTGTACAAGCTTTGGTCACAAAATCATTCATGATCACAAACTTTGTTTTTATTGTGAAAAGTAAAAATCGGCATACTTATTTTGTACGGTTAAACTTAAATATTTACTTTTTCCGTCTAACTTACACATCCTATCTTACTGTTAAATTAACATGTGAGATTTGAACCCTCAATCTTGTACAATATTTTTCTATTACAGTTTGTGACACATTTAAGCGTCACTAAAGAGGGGCAATAACGACAGGCTTTTTTTTGTTGTAGGTGATAAGACGGGACTACCCCGACCACCAGCCTTCCTTGACCCTTCTCTATCCGAAGATGTAATTCTCGACAACGGAGTGAACTTTGCTTCGGGAGGGGGTGGGATCTTGAACGAAACTGGCGGTTTGTTTGTAAGTCGAAACTCGACTAATGCGCATTGATTTCGTTTCTTCTTAACATGACAATGGCAATGGAAACATATAGCTAAAGGCTGTTAAATTTGTGCAGATTCAAAGATTCTCACTCTACAAGCAAATCGAGTTATTCAACGGGGTTCAAACTTTGATCCGTGACAAAATAGGCGACCAACGGCGACAAAATTCTTTCAGGACTCAAAGTATGTCGTCGCATTAGGCAGCAACGACTTTATCAACAACTACTTGATGCCCGTTTACGCTGACTCTTACACTTATAATGACGACACCTTCATTGACTACCTAATGGAAACTCTTGGTGCCCAACTTACGGTAATAAAATCTGACCCGTTCATCTGTCGCTAAATAATTTTGCGATAAAAAGTCATCGCTAAAGGGTGGCTTTTATTACTTTTCCGTGATGGGTTTTGTAGGTATTGCATGGGATGGGGGCCAGACAGTTGATGGTTTTTGGGTTAGGTCCCATGGTTGTATTCCTCTTCAAAGGGTGTTGAGTAGTTCTGGAGAGTGTCAAGAAAAAACGAATACGCTCGCCCTAAACTTCAACAAAGCGACTGGAAACTAATGGATGATCTGTCGGCAAAGCTTCCGAATGCGAGTTATAAATTTGGAGATGCTTATGATGTTGTTAATAATGTCATCACCAATCCAAGCAAATACGGTAAAGCTTCTTAATTTGTTCTTGTTACTTATAATACGCATGTTGGATTTAATAAGGGTTACTGGATTTTATCACTCTAAGCTATTGGGTACTGGTTGTTGCCACTCTTAAATATTACTTTGACTCACACCACTCCCAACTTAACACTTCGTGTGTCGTGTCACTCCAGTTGAGTAGTTTTTGGCTCCCCTTTTGTCTTTTAGGAGCAGATTCACCGGCAGTCATTCGTAATTCATAAGTGTTAGCCTAATATCACCAATAACACAAGTCAACGCTAAGAAATGTTCACATGTGGAGTGACACAACACACAAAGTGCTAAGTTAGGAGTGGTGAGAGTCAAAGTGATAGTTGGGAGTGGCAGCGGCCAATATCCAATAGTCGAGAGTGATAAAATCCAATAACCCATTTAACAATCAAAACTATTATTTATTGACATCTTAATTTTCACTTCATTAGTAAAGGGAATATCACTCTTATGGAAAAGTAACTCTGCATGCCCCAAATAAACAATTGACTAAATATTATTCCATTCCAAATGTTGAATAAGTTATGGAACGACGCAAATGAAATTACGGGCGTACATACTTACTTTTCATTAGAGTGGGATTGTCCTTGATAATGAAAGTGAAAGTTGAGAGTGTTACTGACCATGATCCGAAAATGGGTTATAGTTTTCATTAACCTAACATATTTTGTCTTTATCATATATAATGTTAACATTCCAACTAGCAACTCGTGACTGGTCCCTTCACGAAAGAGTAAGTCGTCGCTTATTGTGTTTATGCTTTGAAATGGGATGGTTGTAGGGTTTGACAATGCCGATTCGCCTTGTTGCTCGTTTGGAAGGATTAGACCCGCTTTGACATGTGTACCCGCATCGCGATTATGTAAAGACCGAAGTAAATATTGTTTTGGGACAATACCATCCATCGGATCGTGCTAATGAGTTGATTGCTGACGAACTTATACGAAAGCTAGGGTTTAAGCCTATCAATCAAACTGATGGCGCGACGACTGCTCCTGCTCCCAGTGACGATTGATCAGTGGGTCACTAGATTATTTTTTATGGTTTGTAACAAAGCGTTGGTAGTCTTTGATTTGTTTTTATTAATGTGATCTTTTTGATATTTATAAGAAAAAAAAAGTATACATATCATTAATATTATTAATTCTGGTTGAGAAGAAAAAAATAATATCACTACTAGAAAAACATGAATTTAACAACTAAAAACTGATCAACGGATCAAACATTCTCAAAAAAAGAAAGAAGAAATGTAAAAATTAAGTTTTTAAAGGTAGTGAGATCCTTGGAACAAACAAAATAAGAAAAACAATAAAAGATTAGAGTAAGTTACACTTTTCGTCATCGGATTGTAATGATAACCTTTAACTTCAATAATTATAGTTGCAATTATTTATTTATGAAACACATTACACCTTAGGTCTTACCTTGAACTAATTAAAATTTTCTGTTAACTTTAGTCATACTATAATTAATTGTTTTAAGAAAATTGATGTATATACACACAACAAAACCCATATCTTTTTCCCTCAGTTATCCCCCACCCTCCCAACAACCTCCACCACCGCTAAATCCCGCCGCCACCACCACCATATCCAGCAACCACCACCATCACCGAATCGAGCCCTACTACCACCGGATCCAGCCTCCCCAAACACACATCTCTAAGTAACCCTAACCCCTAGATCCATCGAATTGAACATGATTCGATCAATGGTTGTAAATATTACCATAGGGCTTTTGATCATGGAGTGTAAACAAGTAAAATCACAACAGAAATTACCCCGTAAAGCGTTAAAACGGAGCAGGAAGAACTTGGCCGGAGTTCTAAGACTCCGTAGAACTCTGGCGAACTTTGATTGGAATGTTTGGTAAGTATGGCAGATCGATTATTTAGTTTTGAGAGGTGCTTTGGATGTTTTTGGTAAATCCCGAAAAAACCAGGTTGTTTCTTCTGATTGAATCATAGGAGAACAGGCAAAGGCGGGTTTAATGTTTGAGGTTTTGAATTAATTTCGAAGTTACAGCCCTCCAACGCTTGCCACAAATCTGGTCATCAGACCTCCGTCTTCGAAACCACCACACTTTCACCACGTTGAAACTCTGAACTCTAGTTCAATGGTGTCTCTAGTGCGTCTGATTGTGGTGATGTTGTTGGGTTTGGAGTGGAGATTAGGGATGGGGATTTGAGGAGTTTCATTTGCAGTGGGTGGTTATGGTGGTTTGAGTTTTGATGGTTGAAGAAGAAGATAATGAGTATTTGAACGTGGTGAGTGTGTGTTTATAATGGGGAAGAAAACAGGGTAAAAAGACTAATACCCTCATATGTTGTGTACATGATCAAGCTTAATGTCTAAAATAAACTTGGTTGATGCTAAAGAACAACCTAGGGTGTAATGCGTTTTCCAACTAAAAGATTGTGACTCTAATTATTGAAGTTAATGACTATCTATTACAATCGATGCAAACTAAAAGACAAAAAATGTAATTTACTCAAAAGAAATATTTTGTTAAAGGTGTTGGTGTGGTAACTCTTGCATCAAACAAGATCAATTTAATCTTTACATACATGTATGATTCATTATTAGCTACGAAGACATATTAGATTTATATTTATTTCATCATTTTTACCCTATAATTACACTAAAAACAACTATATTTTTCTTTTCTTTCAATTAAATAATTTTTTTATTATTATATATTCTCTCGTTCACCGACAACCACTTTCAAAATATATTAAAAATTATAGAGGGTAAACAGTGTCCCGTCAAATATACAGATGAACGGTAACTTTTTCTCTCTCCTCCTCCACAACTACTTTTTATAATATAAAGATTACTCTTATAGAAATTTGATGGATAGGATATAAGCTCATCACAACATAATCTAACTTTATGAGAGCTAATATAATATAAAGTTTTATTAATAGCTATCATGACTCTTAACAACATTATATCCCTTTGCAATAAACCCAACATAATTAATCTTTTACTTGAAACCCAAACCGATTAATCCGATCTAAATAAACCCTATACCGATTAACCTGAATTAGAATAGGACTCCATTAATAAAAAATAACCCCCAATAACCCGCCCTAGATAACCAAAATCCGATTAAAACACCCAAACAAACGCCCATACCTATTGTGGAAGAGGATAGTTCTCCTCCGTGAGCACCAGACCACTTGACTCAACTAACAGAAGCGGAATTCATTGCTAGAGAGTTTGACAAACGAACAATAGAATATGTTGCTTAAACTTCGTTAATTCTTCTATTAATAAACGTGGAAAGTTATAGATACGTAAACAGACAGACAGGGCTTCGCCTCAGTCACACACCAACAGCTGTGGACACAACACCCAAGCTCCACTATATATAGGCCAACATGGCTTGCACAAGGAGTGGGGTGCTGACTTGTATGAGTGGTGCTCTGTACGAGTGACAAAGTGTCACTCGTACGAGCCACAGAAATGCTCACTCGTACGAGCCACAAAAGCTTACTCGTACGAGCCACAAAAGCTTTCTCGTACGAGCCAACTAAAAATCTATCAAACTTAGTATATGACAAATATAAGCCCTATTTACACGATCGACATATCATAGACGTAGGCAATAGACATTGTGCACCAACAAACCCCCTCTTGGATGTTGCCGCAGTCTTGGATAGTCTTCAGAAAATTTTCAATAACTTTTGATGTTTAGCCTCCAAAAAATGCTTTGGCGGCTTACGACGCTCCTCGGATGGTATCGGCGTTTGATCTGTGGGAGGGGTCGATTTTAAGTGTTGCCAAACTGAAAACTTCGCAGGGATGCAATCCTAGACTTTTCAGCAATCCTTGCTATGTTCTTGTCTTTTCTGCGTTGCTCTTTTTCTTCAAGCTTTCTCCAAGAAGTGTTCCATGCTTTACCTGAATGAATATCATTAGCAAAACAAACATTAACAATCTTCTGGAACTGCAACGCCTACTCTCTGTCTCTGTCTTCATAGTTGATCTTTATGTAGAATAGACATTTGGTATCCTTCTTAAAGCAGTTTACTAGCCACATTGGGTCTAGCACTCGAATTCCACGCCATAAACCATAAATCCGCTTATGTGCAATCACGGATTCTGTTAATTCCTCGGTAATTTTCCATGGTCTTCATCTGGTTGGACACATATCACTGCTTCGGCAGTACCTGAGTCGTAGTGCCACCATTTGTAGATCTTGTGAAAATCTTGCTCCATCTTTTATTAACGGCATATTCTTTATCACCCGTGGCTTTTTCACAATCAAGTAATATCTTTTTCTTGAGTCACTAGATCGATCTTCATAATTCTTTTAGGAATGTGCGGCTTTCAGCGATTGAATCCATGCACAGCTTCGAACTTTATCAACTTCCACAACCGCTGATCATGATATTTCATCTTTAGATTGATCATCTTTGTTTGCGCTAGTGCCTTGATATCCCATAATGGCAAAGTCTTTAAGTCACTCAGGTACCTAAAGTATTGTATCCCATATTCCCTTTTGATTGCATATATGTCCAAATCTTCAATCCAGCCCCAACTGATAATGTCCCCCAAAGAAACATCAGGATCACTTGTAAAGAATGCTAGGGGACGTTTGAACTTTCGTACTTTGGGCACCTCTTTGAACCATAACTTTCTCATATCTGTAATCTCCTCTTTAGATAAACGTATAGGCACACTACCTTGTTTTACAACCTCTTCCACTTTTGCTTTAACAAATCATCATTAGTGGCTGAAAACATCTCATCAAAGGTTGGGAAGTCATCCGTACGATCACCGGCGTATTTGGTACTATCATCACTATTGAAATCATCCTCCATGACAACCTTATCATAATCATTAGCTTCAGAAAAATGTTAGAAGTGATAATCTTCAGGCTGAGTAGCGCTGATGTTGTTAAGATCATCTTCAAAGTCAAAATCAAAAGACTCTTCATACACTCCTAGAATTTAAGCAACTTCTTCTTTTGTATAGTTGTGGATGTATTCTCCTTCCTCAACATCATGTTCCAAGTACAAAATCCTTGGCTTTGGCATAACAGGAACAGTCGACGTAGAAGTCACTGTGAGGATTCTTGCTTGCGGAGTATCCTGTGCCGCATCATGAGGCTCCCCCTGAACTTGTTCAGAATCAAGTTGGTTCGCAGAGTCATTAAGTACACAGAAACATCGAGATTATCTTTAACTCCAGAATCTGTTACAAGTACACCAGATCCACCCTGACCACTATCATCATCTTTCCTACCACTATCTGGTTTCTTTCCAGACGCATCACAGCTTCGTCTTTATCTTCATCATCCTCCTCAAAGTCTTCGTCATAAGAATCAATCACCTCGTCGATTTCCTTTAACATCTCCCTTTCTATAAAAACTTCATATGCTTCTCAGAAAGATTCGACATGTCAACTTTCACATCTCTTGGTTGCCCTATCAAAACAAAGTTGATTGGCGGCACATATACAACCATAGCAGTAGATACTGGCACAGACTCAGCTTCTGGCGCAGACTTTTCTATCAAGGGATCCTGTCCAACCTTTTGCTTTCCTTTTCCCTGACATCTGATAAAGCTTTGGCAAGTCTTTCGCGCTCAGCTACCCTTTCTCTAGCCTCATCCTTTTCAATCTCATCGACCTCTGCTGCAAAGTTAATACCAAGTTTCTTGATGAGAATTTTCTGAAATATATTCATCTGTCTTTGGTTTCTCAGGAGCTCTTCATCGTATTCCATCATAAGCTTTCGAAGCCTTTCATTCTCTGACCCAAAACTTGCTAACACAGCTTCTGGATTCTTTCTGTCTTTTTCCAGATTCTTGATACGATCCTCCAGCTCAGCAATCTTTACATTGTTCAACATAATTTGGTTCTCTAACTCTGTCATCCTTGAATCGTTGAACATGTCAGCAGTGAAATCTTCTCCCCCTGGAATCTCCCAAAAGTCAAATCGAACTGATCTTCCAACCTTGAACTTCTTGAGAATTGTGGATGAGGTTGAGTTGGATGTGGTTGTGGAGTTGGTTGTGTAGTAGGTTATGGTGGTGGTGGGGTGATGGAGGTTGGTGGTGGTTGGGTGAGGTGGTGGATTGGCTCAAAACTAGGTGTAACAACTGATACTTCAGCAGCCTTTTCTTCAGCTTGGACTTCGAACGTGCTGCTGGAGAATTTGTTTTCCTTGTTGCCGGTTTCTTTAAATGCTTGGCTGTTGGCCTCTTAGCAGGCTTAATAACAGGAGTATCACTTTCAGAATTTGATAGTACGTATGTCGTATCATCATCTCTCCTGCCTCTTTTCTCTTTCTCTCTTCAGCTCTCCATCGTTCCTCTTCCTGAGCTCAATCTCCTTCTCTTTTCCCTTTCCCTTTGGCCTGCAATCCTATCCTCAGTATCTGTACTTGAGGAGGATGACCCTTCATCTCCACCAACTTCTCCTTCAGTTCCTCCAAATGCTTGTTGCTCAATATCTGCAGCGACTATTTCAACATTCTCTTCAGTCTGAACTGGTTCTTCGACCTGTATCTCTTCAACTTATGGTCATCAATCAAGCCTGTTCTAACTGTAGCACGCTTCCTTTGGCGAGGAGCAGAGGATGAGGATTCGACAACTTGCTTTCTCTTAGAACCCTTGCCCTTTTTTGTATCTTCCTTTGTAAACCAGGCGCTTCACTTTGACACAAAACAATCTAAAGCTTCAAGCTCGTCATTCTCATCACCACTAGAATCTTTTCTCCACTTCCCCTCTAGAGGCGCCACATAGTCTTTATCAATGATTGCTCCAAACACCGGCTTAGCATTCTGAAAAACTTTTAAATGTAGATTCATCTTCTTTAGTGTAGATACATCCATATGTTCAAGCTTCAGAATTCCTCTTTCTTTTTCTTCAAATTCTTGTGAAGATGATCCAACAACATCTGAACAAATCTTGGGTACTGTAGGAATTTCTCTCTATCTGTGTGTTCTGTACCATTTGCATGAAGATTAACTTGGAGAAGTTATATGGCAGATTGAAGATCAATGTTGCTATCATGCACATTTGGTAGTCGACCATATCATTAAACCCTCCTTTTCGGTGACTAAGTGTGATGGAATGTATCTGAATGGTGCACTCAGATTTCCCTTCTTAAACGGCGCTGCGTTAACATAACCTGCATATCCCATCCTTAAAAACAACCCTTAACCATATATTCTGGGTATCCAGTCGGGTCTTTCGCACTGTCTTTGAACTCTAACACCTTCCGAATCAAATCTTCAGTAATCTTAACCTGAATATCTTCATTGTTAATCCGTAGCATTTTCTTCTTCATTGTACTCAGCTGCATCCCAGAAGTATTCAACATGTGATCTGTAGGCCGTATGTTTATTGTTAAGGCCTTGTAATCGGTACATGACCCAAAAATTCAAGCACTTCTCGGTATGCGAAACCTCTGGAATATTCTCGTCAAGCAAACAACAAATGTTGTGGAACGGAGAAAACGATGACTTTTTACCTGCGCACACGAAAAAATTTCCAACACTTAGAAAAATTTTTCAAACTTTTTCAAAAATTTTTCACTCATACGAGTCATCATTCGTACGAGTCAGATTGACACTTAGACAACATTTCAAGTTTGAACATACCCGCTCGTACGAGTGACTCCTCGTACGAGTCAATGAATTAATTAACATAAAAGACTTACTCGTACGAGTGAGGAGTTGCACAAATAACACCTTTTCAATTTGAACTTAAAAACGTGTAAATTTTAACAAATTGAGTGATAATTTAGGAGCTAAGAGAGCCAATAAGTACGATTATGTGTTCAATTTTACATTTTACCAGTTTAATTAGCCTAAATCTACATTTTAAGTCCTTAAGGTCTGATTTTGGCATTATAGTGGCTCAAATATTGGACTAGTACCTTTCCCATTGTAAGAGGTGTACTAATTAACCTCCCCAAAGTGTCAAAGATACGTGATTCGATCTAGAAATGAGATGAAAGAACTGGATCGCACAAAGATTCTCTTCAGTCCCATAGAGTCACTTATGTGACTCGTGCGAGTGAGTGTCCCTTTTATATCCACCATGTCACTCGTACGAGTCATCATTCATACGAGTAATGCTGTTTATCACTCGTACGAGTCACAATGTTACTCATACGAGCCATTTCTTTACACTTGGTTTCTTTCCGAATTTTTGTGAATTTATCTGTTTTAACGAACTACTCAGTTGACCGAGTCCAAGTAGTGACCCCGGTTAACCAATTTGCCTACCAAGTCCAAGTTAATGACCTTGGTTGACCGTTGTTTGACCAAAACCGATGTTTTCGTGAATCTTTAAGTTTCAAGTTAATGAATCTTTTTAGCGTTTCAGGACTCTCTCTTTCCAGATTAGCTCCGAGCCCGTAATCTTTCAGCTTTCCTTCAGCAACTGTTGCTTTGGACTTGGACACATGGTATTTCTATATCGGTAGACGAAAAACTAAGATATAAATAAAATATTTTTGTATTTTCCAATGTTTTTGCTAAAACACGCTGAAAATATTTTTGATTTTTTTGGAAAAGAGAAATAAAGTAAGTAAAGACGTATTTACAAGCATATTTTTGTGAGTTTATGTTAGAGGATCATATCAATTTTTAAGAAATCACTAATACCGTTGATTCTTGGTAAAACTTTAAGGTCCCAAACAGATTTACTTAGATTGCCAATATACTGATCCACTTAAACGTCTACACATTTCTCAATGTTTCAAAATATGTTAGGTATTTTTAAGGAACATGAAGTAACTGTGTTTCCCATCTCAGTTGATACTCCTGCATCAAGATTCCTAGACTTTCATCTCACAGGTGAATATATCTTACTGATATCTGTAATGGGGTGAATGCGAGGCCTTGAGAGCTCAGGTTAGTACTTCCGTACAGAGAAAGAGATGAAGGCTCGAATTTAGGTGGTGTTCCATTTAAGAATCTTTTTGTACTGCAGATGTCGTAACTTTTTATGACATATACTCATTTTTATGCAGCTTTTGGGGTGAATAATGTGCAAAGTATTATACAAGTTCTAGGTTATTGCCATCGCAAAATCAGAAGAACTCGGATAATACCCCAGATATCAACTAAATATAAAGACCTAGTATCACAAAACCAGGCATTCTCTCAAACGAAATTTCTGAGTACTAAGTCCATATATCCAAGAGATGTCGACCCACAAATTACTCAGTTTTTCTTTTAAGTTTATATCTTGAAAAACAATTTACTGCACGTGTGAAGCCTACTGGCACATCCGTAGTAAGACCTGATTAAATTATTCAATTTCCTTAGGATACTGTGATAGTCTATTGATGTACTATCATTACCTCTTTTACACAACTCTTTTTGTCTCTCTTTTTAATGTTTTGGTATTTTTCACAACTTTTTCTCCTCCTAAAATCAAAAACATATTTTTGGATTTTTTTTGTTTTTTAAGAAAGCGAGAAAAGTATTTACATAAAAAAACATGTGTCATACCGAGGAGAATCACGTTAAGTCCTTGTTATCCTCAAATTCAACCTCACTTTCCTCCCTGATGTCAGATTTCCTGAACCATTTAATTTCCAAAGATTTTTAAATCTTGATCATCAAACGCTTTGGTGTAAAAATCTGCTTTTTGGTCATCAGTGTAGATTTTTTTAATTCGAACCAACTTTTTCTCGTAACAATCACGGATAAAGTGGTGTCAAATTTCAATGTGTTTAGTGCGTGAGTGTTAAATCGGTTTTTTAGTGATATCAATGGCTGCCTTGTTATCTACATATATGGGCGTGTCAAGAAATTGCAGTCCGAAGTCTCTCATATGCTGTTTATCCACAGTATCTGGGAACAACAGCTGGATGCTGGAACGTATTCAGCTTCACAAGTAGAGAGAGCGACCGCGGTCTGTTTCTTGCACTGCCATGTTACCAAACGGGTGGTAACCAGCCATTGTGATTTGGCGTTGAGCTTGCAGCATCCTAAATCAGAATCTGAATAACTCGGGAGGTTGAAGTCGTCATGTCGTGGATACCATAAACGGGTTCTTGGGCATCCTTTCAAGTAGCGCATGATCCTCTTGACGGCAAACAAGTGTGAATCTCTTGGATTTGACTGATAACGGGCACAAAGGCATGTAGGATACATGATCTCGGGTCTTAAGCTGTGAGATACATCAAGGATCGATAATGGAGCGATATATGTCTCATCGACATTGACTCCATGACCGTCTGGACAAATGCCGTGGTTGGTGGAGTTGATGCTGGCTTAGTTCCTATCTTGTCAAATTTCTCTAACACATCATGAACATACTTTGTTTGGTGAATGAAGATACCATCAGGCAATTGTTCAACATGAAGTCCTAAGAAAAACTTCATCTCCCCCATAGCACTCATTTCAACTTCCTTTTCATGACTTCTTCAAAGTCCTTACACAACTTCTCATTTGTCGATCCAAAGATGATATCATCCACATATATTTGTACGATGATCAGATGTCCGTCTACTTCCTTGGTAAAGAGGGTACTGTCTACTGTTCCTCTAGAGAAGTCGTTTCCCAGAAGATGTTTGGAAAGCGTCTCGTACTAGGCTCTCAGGGCCTGGTGTAGTCCGTATAACGCCTTGTTTAGAAGATAGACCTTATCCTTGTATATCGGATCGACAAATCTTGGTGGTTGGCCAACGTACACCTCCTCGTTTACCTTTCCATAAAGGAATGCATAATTCACATCCAACTGGTTACCTTGAAACCTTTCCACGATGCAAAGGCCAGGAAAATGCGGATAGCTTCACGACGTGCAACTGTGGTGTAGACCTCGTTGTAGTCTATCCCTTCTTGCTGATGGAAGCATTGTACTATGAGACGAGCTTTGTTGCGAACCACGATACCTCTATCGTCTTTTTTGCCCTGAAGACCCAACGAGTATTAATCTTCTTGTGATTGTCAGGTAGGTCAACAAGCTTCCAGACTCCAAGTTTCTGGAATTGCAACAATTCTTCTTGTATTGCATCCACCCAACTTTCTTCCTTAAGAGCGTCTTTCCAGGATCCTTGTTCCACCTGAGAAACAAAACAACTATAAAAAAATCTGGTTTGTAGTGGAGCAACTTTTGTATAAAAGCAACTAAGATCCTTATTGATCTAATTTCATGGTTTCACTCCAGTTTTTAAGTCGCCAATAATGTTTTCTGACGGATGGTAAGAGAGTGTCTTTGGCATCAATTCGCTTGGAACATCTACTTTACTTTGCAGATTTGCGATAACTTCATCAGCAACCTGTTTTGAGGACGTAGCTTCATTTCTATTATTGGATTCTACAACTTGATTGTTCAAAAAGCTTTGAATATGTTTTGATCCTTCATCGAAACTGGTTCCTCCATCGTCGAAAGTAGGTTCTCGATCAGAGTAAACATCAACTGGCTGATGGGAAGACGGTTCAGCAGCATTCAAGTTTGGTTCATCTACTGATTCTTTCTGAGTGTTGCTTTGACCTGCTTCAAAAGAGTTTGAGACAGGTTGTGATGGGGAAATCATCAATGGTCTTGAAACTTGTTACTGATTGGAGATTTGATGCTATTGATATAGCATAACAAGTTCTTCCTCAGAAGGTACTTTTGGTAGGTCGAATGAGTTCCATAACCCGTCGTAATTGAACAACCAAGGATCACCAGGTTTCTGCGTATGCGTTGTATACTGGCAATCAACATGTTGGGCTACCATAACCTAGTTTAGGCTCGGCAAGAAGACTCTTTTGCAAACTAGCATAACCTACGAAAAATCATTCCAAGGATGTGGCGCCAAATTTACCGTCCGGGTCTAGAACAGTACACGGTGATCCAAATGGTTCCAAATACACTAGATTCGGCTTACGTTGGTTCAGTAGTTCAAAACATGTCTTGTTGTGAGGCTTGACTGTCAAAACACAGTTAAGGGTGTAACATGCAGAAGCGACGGCTTCGCTCCAGAAACTAACAGGAAGTTTTGAATCAGCGAGCATTGTTCTTGCTGTCTCAATCAATCTGTGATTCTTACGTTCAGCTACTCCATTTTGTTGAGGAGTATAGGGGGCACTGAATTTGTGAAGAATACCCTTAGCGTTGCAGAATTCGAGCATTTTCTTTACTTAAATTCAGTATCATTATCGCTTCGGATTCTCTTGATTGGTAAGTGATATAGGTTTTCTAGCTTTCTAAAGAGAATCATAAGATTTTCAAATGTTTCATCCTTACTTTCTTGAAAGAAAACCCACGAGAATCTTGAGTAGTCATCTATCACGACTAGGCTGTATAGATCTCCAGAGATATTTTTCACGTTTACTGGTCCAAAGAGATCCATATGAACCCATTCTAGTGGAAGCTTGATGGAGTTAGGCAGCTTTCTCGGGTGTGATTTCTTGTGCTGCTTCCCCTTTTTGTAGCTAAGACAATCATCTGTCAATTGAAAATTCTTGAGATTAACACCCTTCACTAAGTCGTTATGCACCAAATAGTTCATCTTTCTTAGGTGAATGTGTCCCATCTTACGATACCATGGAATTGACTCTTTCTTGGTAGCTTTAGATACAAAGCATTGAACCTTCTTTGAAGTAGTGGATGCGACACTCATGTCTAAGACATAGAGGTCATTTTTTCGTGGAGCGCGCATGAGGATCCTCTCCTCGGGAATTTTGAATCCCGGTTTAAGAATTTGGCATTCCTTGTCGTTGAAGTGGGTAGTGAATTTCTTGTCACAAATTTGCGAGATGCTTAGTAAGTTGTTCTCAAGCTCAGCGATATAGTTCACTTTGTCGAATGACACCACTCCGTTAGTGAGAATACCTTCACCCACGATCCTACCTCCTTGTGTACCTACAAACCCAATATATCCTCCTCGGATAGCTTTTACGTCGTATAATAATGCAAGCATCCTTGTCATGTGTCGAGAAGCTCCTTTGTCCATAATCTACTTTGAAATAATTGACCTCGGGAGCCCCTGCACACATGTGAATAAGAAATTACTTAAACAGAGAAACCCAAGCCATTTTGGTCTTGGGTGGGTTTGGGATATCACACTTTAGCCTGGCATTTTTCTTAACCTCTTTCTTTACCTCCACCCATTGTTCAACCTTTGATCCCTTTTCAGTTTTAGGTTTAGTTGAAACAGTGGTGGTGTTCGCAGCAACAGAAGATGATTTGTTCTTAACAACCCAAGTTTATGCACTTGACAAAGCTTTCTTTGGGTAGAACTTAGGATTCTTTTGTTCATTTTTCTTTGATGATTCACCAATTTTAAAATTTGAAAAATTTGCAATGATTGGTTTCACATTTAAGTTGGACCCAGCATTTCATTTCAAAATTTGTTTTGGCACAAACTCTGGACCTTTAGGTTTAACATCTTCTTTGCATTTTCAATAGAGGCTTTCGAAACTTGCTCACAGAGTTTTCTTTCTTGCTCAAATTCTTTGTTGACCAATGATTTCCTTTTTATTAACAATGTTGGTTCCATAAACAAAGTCAATTTTCTTTGTAACATCTTGTTTCTTGAATTTGTTTTTTTCTTTTTATCATACCATATCCCAACCATTTTGTACTCAAGATAGTTTCTACCACTCGGATGTATGTTTCTGTGAGACCTTTTTGGTTTTGAGTAAAAAGTGGCGTCTTGCTTATCAAGATCAGAGGTGTTGACTTTAACTAGCTTGAAGAACTTGTCAACGCGGACTAAGTTTACATTCTAGATTGGAAATTCCTCATCAGAGTATAGTTTATCTGATCCTTTCAATTTTTAGATAACTACATTTGGATCATTATTTAAACCATTCTCTGATGCTGAAATGAAGTTCTCGTGAAAACTTTTCTCACTTCCAGAATGTGAACTTGACTCAGACTTCTCATTGCTAGACTCCGCACTTTCATAAACTGTGCTGTCAGACTCATTTTAGAAAACATTTTCGACCACTTTGGTTACCACATCAGATTCGTAAACTAATTCTGTTTTGGTATAAGTTACATCGATGTTTTCAGGCAGCTCGTTACCCTTTTTAGTAAACAAATTTAAGTTTAGCGCCTTTTCCACCCCATCTGGCTTTTTCTTTGAATAGCCATTCCACATGGGTTGTGGAACACGATCGTAACCTTTACCTGGTTATTAACAACTTTATTTTCTTGTTTAACCTTGATTTTCAGAAGAATGTGATCAATGACATATGAACTGGTATAGTAACTGATTAATAATTTGTTAACCCTTTTAGTTTAAATTTTCATTTTCTAACCTTTCAGCTTAGCAATCGTATTTATATGCATGTTTATGGCCATTTGTTTGTCCATAACGGTTGCTTTGAGCATAGAAAGTGTATTGTCATCTTCTTTGATTGCTTTCTCATATTGTCGAATTGTTTTGCTTAATTTGTCATATGCTTCTTTTGTTGTGACATAATCATATGACAAATGATCTGCATGTGTTTTGAGTTCATTATATTTCTCATCTTTTTCAACACACTCCTTACATGGCAATTTGCATTTAATGCATGGAGTTTCCAATTCGACATTATGAGTATCTTCATTCTTTTTCACAGTTTCATTTACCGACTCATTTATCAATTCAACACTTTCTACCTGGGCTTGCTCAATAACTACCTCGTTCAAATTTGCCATTAAAGCTTTGTCAGCAATATCAGTCAGAGTGTTGAAGGTTATCTCCTTGGTTACATCAATCAACTCGACAACTTCTGACTTTGGTTCTTCCTCACATGTTTGTTGATGGCTTGAATTGAAATATCCTGCAAAAGTTTTAAGAATATCAGTAGGCAAAAGATGTTTAAAAGCACTATTTAGAAGTTCTTCTTCCTCAGATGAAGTTCCATAAAATTCTTCGGGTGCCTTATCAAAGGATTCCTCTACATATTCTTCAGTATGTTCAGGTTCTTCAATAATTTCATCTACCAATGCTAGACTTTCACTCTTTGTGATGTACTTGTTCCAGTTAAAACCTTCGTCTTCTTGAGTGACAACGAGTGCTTTATCTTTTGAGTTTGACGGACCATCTTCAATCTGCACCATTCTAGTTTGAGGTTGAGGTCGATGATATATGGCCTTTTTGTAGTAATCATCAGCAAATGGGTTCTGATTGCCCTTGACCTCTCGATTTGGACATTCTCTTTTGAAATGCCCCTTCTCACGGCATTTGAAGCACGTAACCTTGGACATATCAAAGCCTAGATTGCCGTCACGTCCTCCCAAATTATCTCTTCCAGTAATTTCCATAAAGCAATGAGCTATTCGGACAATGGAGCCATACACCACTTGATATATATCAATTCCACTTCAACCGGATCAATCTGATCGTAATCTTCTTTTGTCATCTCTGGATTACCAATTCTTCTAGCTACTAAGCTTTCGTACGATTCCAGTACTGAGGCAAGTAGGGTCATGTGTTGATTTGCGGTATTTTCATCAAAGTCTTGCACATTCTGGAGGTTTACTGCGATATTGCATTGTAGGATTCGTTGATTGGGATTAGATTGATTGTGCTGGCTGTTCTATGGATTGCTTGAGTTTGGGATGATTGTGGTCCTTGAGGCATATTTGGATTGAAGGAAGCAAAAGATTGAAATCCACTGGTTTGGCTTGACTGTGGACTTGGTGTGTTGATGGCACTGAAGGCAGTTTGAATTTTGGGACTCTGTATGTTTGCGGCAGGACGACCTTTGTAGTATAGATTCACATCTTGTTGTATCTGTTCACCTTTGCTTTTTGCCATCTTCTGCATCTCCAGCTCATGCCCTTCTAATCTTTCGATGAATCTAGGCAATACTCGGTGCCGTTCTTTAGAATAGTCAAATAAGTGACCATTCTCCTTCAGGTAGAGAATCTGCAAGTTTATCAACCAATTTTTCGTTTGTTTTTACAATTCCCATACACTTCATCTGTACCATCAGGTGACAGTACCTTTCAATCAACTGTTTCACTGTTTCTCCCTTGATAAGAGTAAAAATATCAAATTCTTTACTCAGTAGCACTCTCTTTCCCTTTCGCAGTTGCGAACTTCCTTGGAATTTTAAATGTAAGGCATTCCATAAAGACTGAGCATCGTCATCGTGTTGTAATAGAGCCAAGATATCTTCTTTTATGGCTTGCTACAAAATATTCATCATCTTCTTTTCATTAATGAATTTTTCTCTTTGGAACTCTGAGAGTGTAGCGTTTTCTCAAGACCAGTTTCGCCAATAGGAGCCTGATATTTAGACTCAATCGCAAACCAGCAAGTGAAGTGGTTAGCTTGAACCCAATTCATGAACCTTTCACTCCACCTATCGTAATCTTCTAGATTCATAAGCTTTGGAGTCTTTGTCATTGTTTCCATTTCATTCTCGAGATTTATATTTGTGTTGCGGTAGTAGTAACAACTGAAGCAACAAACGCGTTAAAAAATTCTTCTTCCATTATATCTACAATTTTTCAGAAACAAAAACTTTCGACAACGCTGATTAGATATAATTTGACAAGAACATGATAGTTAAGAAAACTCACTAGAATGTCCCTCGTGCGAGTGAACTAAGACTCGTGCGAGTCAGGTGCCTCATGCGAGGAGACAACAACAATTTTTAGAAATTTACTCGTGCGAGTGACTCTTCGTGCGAATCACTATTCGTACGAGTGATTTGAAAAAAAGATTGTTTTCTTGCGAGTGACTGGTCGTACGAGTGGCTATTCGTACGAGTTGTCCGTCTGCTCATACGAGTAGCTCAGGTCATCAAACATATGTTTTCTGCAATTTTCGTCATGATTTTGTTTGATTTTAGATCTGTAAGTTTCAGGGATTTGTTAATGTTGATTTTAACGTGTTATACTAAAATCCTAGTCCAATTCGTCCATGAAATTCTCTAGATCTGAAGTATGTATGAAGAAGGAGTAGATATAGAAATATTCAATGGCTAAATCTTGATTTTCAAATGCTGAAACTTGTTTTTGTCCTCAAGTCAGGCCTCAAGGCTCTGATACCACTTGTGGAAGGGATCGGCTCTTCTCCGTGAGCACCAGACCGACTTGACTCAACTAACAGAGGCGGGATTCATTGCTAGAGAGTTTGACAAACGAACAATAGAATATGCTGCTTAAACGTCGTTACTTCTTCTATTAATAAACGTGGAAACTTACAGACGCGTAAACAGTCAGACAAGGCTTCGCCTCAGTCACACACCAACAACTGTGGACACAACACCCAATCTCCACTATATATAGGCCAACATGGCTCGCACAAAGAGTGGGGTGCTGACTTGTACGAGTGGTGCTCCGTACGAGCCACATAAATGCTCACTCGTACGAGCCACAAAAGCTTACTCGTACGAGCCAACTAAAAATCTATCAAACTTAATATATGACAAATATAAGCCCAATTTACATGACCGACATATCCTAAACGTAGGCAATAGACATTATGCACCAACACCTTTTATACCATTGGACTACATGTCTTTTCACCTCTCATTTGCGCTTCCTTATAAATATTAATTAAGAATGAACTAAGCATTGCCATTTTTAATATTTTTTTATCATGTATTTTCTACAAATTTGAAGTCTTTAATTGTTTTTTTTTAACTTTTTTAAAATCCCAACTATAGCTTTTTAATATGTGCTTTCGTATTAATTATATCGATATTATTATTATTTATAATTATAATAATATATATTAATAATTAATAAAAGAAGCTAATTAATAGTAATTTTAATATTATAATAACACTAGCTTACAAATCCGTGTATTATACAGGTTGAATGACGAAAAAATGTAAAGAGTTAAATGTGAATGACGAAAAAATGTAAAGAGTTAAATGTCATTTTAGTCCATGTGGTTTAGGCCATTTTCCGGTTTAGTCTAAAGGTTTGAAACGTTGCCATTTTAGTTCAAATAGTTTCAAACGTTGCCATATTATCCAAACGGTTAAATCCATCCATTTTTTCTGTTAGCTAGAAAGACAACTCGGTCATTTTATATGGTCGAATTGCCCTTCTAGTTAACATTATTAACAATAAAATGACCAAAACGCCCTTCTAGCTAACATAAAAAATGGAATGGAGTTAACCCAGTGGACTAAAATGGCAACATTTGAAACTATTTGGACTAAAATGGAAACGTTTCAAACATTTGGACTAAACTTGCAAATCGCTCAAACCACAAGGACTAAAATAGTGTTTAACTCAAATGTAAATTATAAACTTGTATATAATCCTTATTAATGAAATGACTTATTAGATAAAATAGTAGAATTAAAAAACATTTATATTTTCACCTATTCAAAATAATTTTCTAAGTTTTCACTTCTCTTTGATATAGTACAGTTCATCTTATTATATGACTTAAAAAAGTAACTGTTGATGCACTAAGTGTAGATGCCTCTAGTGACGTTCGAGACCGTTCGAGCACGACGAAGCCGACGGCGTTCCTTCGTAGGTTCAACTCGACATATAAGATGCAAGTGACGACGGTACGATACGAGAATGATATCATCATGATGTCATGACGTCATGACCTGATGATGATGTCATGCTTATTTTGACTTCATCTCACACGAAAACAGTGGAAAAGAATCCTTGGGGACGAAATATGTATTTCATGAATTAGCAAACATATATTTCATGTTTTATCATTTATGTCACGAAATACATATATTTCATGTAATAGATCTAGTAACACGATACATACTTCGTGCTTGTTTTGAACTGTTTTGTGTGATTCGAGCAAATTTTCAATTCAAAAAATTTGTTGGAACGGCTAAAACTTTTGATCCACATGTATCGCGCACGAATCAACCATCGTATGATTCTTTGATAGAAAGAAATCACAAAAGGGTATGTTGCTACCATTTGAAAGGATTAAGAAGCGCCGAACTAATGTCTAACCAATGATTTAAAACCAAGATAAAGGATCCCAGAACAAGGAAACACACTTCAATTGTCTCACGGATCCAAATAAAGAATCCAAATATATTTGAAATGAGACGAAATATATATTTCGTGTGTTCCTGCTGTATTGCTATAAATACAGCAAGTTAGGATTTGTACTGTTATTTTGTTAAAATCAATTGATAAACTTTTTGAGTGATTTTTTTATTTTTGATTGATTGTACTCTTGCTTGGTTGTGTATGAATTAGAGATTCCGTACATGTGTTTATGCATTTGATAACTTGAGATCACCTTGTTCTTGGATCTCTCATGGGACCTACAATTGGTATGAGAGCATAAGACTGATTTCTTGTTAAAAAACGAAGTATTTGGTAAGATTTTGTGAATTTTTGAGGGTTTATTGAAGAATACTGGATAAAATCACAAAACCCACTTTTGAATGATATAAAAATGGATTAAAAACCAACCTAAATGATGTTAGCTGATAAATGTTTAGCTGAAACCTTGCTAAAATCAATGGAGATAATGAAAACCTAGTTTGTTTTTGGGTTTTAGACATAAAATTTTCAAACTCCATTTTTTTCGGCAAGAATTTGTTGCCTGGAAAAGTACACTCGTCTGAATATTCCTTTGTGAACTGGCAAGATTGTGTATAACCAAATTGTACTGGTTATTGCTGAGTTTTTGTTTTTTTTTTCATCACACACACACGAAATGTTCAACACACACGAATCCTCCTTCGTATCTTGTTTCAATTTGTGATCAGACTAGATAATATTTAGCATATAAAAGTATTTCGTCCAAAGTGTTTCGCCCCAAAGCATTGACTAAATAATATTTCACATGAATAGTGTGCAACTTCTTGCTAAAGTGTGATAAGTATTTCGTGTAGGGGAACTTCGTGTGACTAGGTATTTCGTGACTAGTGTATTTCGTGAATACACATAGTGTTTCGCCCCAGATCCTTATTTCATGTGCACAAGTGTGTCGTGTGACACTAGTCTTTCGTGTGTTTAGTCTATTTCGTGTGGAGTTACTGTAACTCATTTTTAAAACAATAAGTGTTATAAACTCCCTTAACTTTTATATCCAAAAGTCATATTACTCATCTCAGTCTTAGTCAAAATGTCTACTAATCCATGGGATTGGAGTGTCAACGACACATCGAGCAGCATCACACCTTCACAAAATTCCGCAACATCATGGGTTAAGTTGCTCATGCCATCTCCATCCGCATTGATATCGGCTAATCAGCGGGCGTTTGTTGCCAACCAAAATCAGAGCATTCAAAATCTATTGATTAGTGAAAGTGAAACTGGAAGTAATAATCTCCACCAAAGCTCAATCATATTAACGACTATCCTCGGTAGAAAGGTAGATTTCACACATATGTTCTCGGTCAGAATACCGAACTTTGGACTTGTTTTACAACTCCTTACAACGCAACACATGAAGAGTTTGGATCGAGTGTCAAAGAATTAGCAAATTTAACTGAACCATAGAAAAAGGCTTATGACTTGGAGAAGAAAGCTTTTGCCATTCTCACTCAGGCGCTTGATAAAGACATTTATCATCAATTCATTTATTGCACAACTATTAAGAATCTATGGGATACCTTACAAGCTAGAGGAGAAGAAAATGCGACTTCAAGAAAAGTTTGACATGATTTATGAAGAAAGAGTTTGAAGGGTTTATGTTAATGAAAAATGAATCATTGGGAGAGATGACTACAAGATTTTACCACTTGTTAAGCGAAAAGTTTTCATATCAAGTAATTGCGAGTCCGCGAGAGATTGAATCCCAGTTTGCTGATGCTCTACCACCAAAATGGAGTCAATTTCTCGAAATCCTAAAGCAAAATGGCTTTTTTGACATGATTAGCATCTATGAATTATCCAAACGTTAGAGAATAAGGATGAAAAAGAAATTAGAAAGGCAAAAAGAATTCTAGTTCCACAAAACGCGAAAATCTATTCGGTATCGGTGGTGGTATTAGTGATACCTCACAACCGGCTCAACACGCCAAGTTTCAAACCGCCTTTTTTTCCAACGCTAACCCCTTCCTACCACAACAACCCATAACTTCCGAACACGTTGGCCAACTTTTGTTCCCCCATCATTCCTAGACCCAAGTCGAGTAACTCAACAAGCTTACTATGGAAATTCATCTAATCCTTATGGTGTACCGACATCTAATGCAAATACTGTTCATCTCGATACCTCCAATTTCAGCAAAGTTAGCATAGAGGTTGCCAAAGAACACATGGAGCTTCTAAACACGTTGGTGAGCTCCTATTGCGGGTTAGTAGCTAGACAAGTTGGTAACATCAACTTAACCATGAGGATTACGCATAGATAGATAAAGAGGAGATGGAATTGATTGATATCAAATGGGCCTTTGCAAGTGTAGTGAGAAGAGAAACAGACTTTATGGAGAAGACAGAAAGAACTAACATGGAGCAAAAAGAATACTCCATATGGTTTTGACAAGGAGACGGTTACTTACTTCAACTGCATAGAAAAGGGGCACTTTAAAAGAAAATGCATGAAACCCTCACAGCATGGAAATCAGTATCCTTTCTACAGAAATCAAATAGCTAACAATGAAGGCACAATAGTTCCTACAAACAGGTCCAACCGAGCGTTGATTGTTCTGGCTGATGAAAGCTGTGATTGGTCTGTTCAATTAGGAAACAGTGGTGGAGGAGGAACTGCATGTTATGTAGAAATTGTAAAGAATGTTAGCGATGGGGAATCTTCAGGAAATGATGACAATTCAGGGTATAACGGTAGTTCAGATGACGAAGGCTCCAGTTCAGGTGAAGATAGATCTGAAACTGAGATAAGAGAAGATATTGATGCTGAGTTAGATGATTTGATTGTTGATTTTGAATCGACGGATAGCAAGGAAGCAGCTTTGGAACAGAAAACTGAAGTCTCATCTGATGGTTTTTCCAAGCATCTCTCAGAAGTTGGATCTTCTACTTTTCGTGCTGCATTCATGGTTGGTTTGGATTGCTAATCCAGACAGGTTAGTTTCAATAAATCTATCTTGTCTAAGTGTGTTGAATGTATGGTTTTAAAAGGTAAATACTTAGAACTAGAAGGTAAATTTGATCACACCAAGAAGCATCATCAGAGTTTGATTGGACAAAGTACACGGAGGCAAACACAGCTCTTAAGAAAAAATGAAAAGTAATTTAAAACAACAATTGAAACCTTAAGGAAAGATAATTCGGAACTTAGGAACACTATTCTTAATTAACAAATTGGTATTAATTACTACATTAATATCATTGATGAACCAAAGAAAGAGCTTTCCCATGCACGATGCGAATATGAGGCAATCAAACTCAAGTTGGAGAGTTACTCCAACTCGAGATATGTTTTGGATCATATCATCGATGTTTAAAAGAAGAAGGGTGATGTAAAATGTATTGGCTATCAGGCTTGCCCTCCTCCGGTTAGACACAACTACACTAAAATGCCAGATGAAGAGGATATGCCACATTTTGAACCCGCTGTTCCTTTAGATCTTGGTGAATTTACAACCGGTCTTGGGTTCACTAAGGGTGCATCCTCAAGTGAAAGTCAATCGGATGAGACCAATGATTCAAAGTCTATGAATAATCAGAGTCCTCCCATTATTGAGGATTGTGATAGTTCAGACGACGAGTCGCATCAGGACAAACTTAAGCAGTCAGATACGGTAACAAAAGAGGAAAACATACCTCTCGAGAATCACATTCTTTGTGATCCACAAGCAAAACCGTCTATGACTGCTACGGTCAAGTCTGTTGAACTTTCCACTAAGAGCTGTGAAAGCGTGAACTTGCTTCACACGTTGATTGGATCAGATAAAATATATTCAGATAAAGATTTCCCAATAAAAATGTCAATCAATCTTTGATCGATAAAGTTTTTGAGGAATCTACTAGTAAGTTTTTTGGAACGTCAAGCCCAAGAGTTGTAGTAACTAAGTGTGCTCCTATTCTGAAATCCGAAGTTAGAAAGAAATATGGAAATAAAAAATTGCAACATCAAAACAATCAACAGAAGCAAAATCACGGTAACCAAGGAAAAGGAAATGGCAACAAGGCCAAAACAAGAAGAAGGTTTAGAATGTGAACTTCATGAAATCCCGAGGGCCTGATAAAGTTGAAACTTTAGAAAACAAGTCAACACGGATTTTGTTAAGCAAGTCCAAATTTTGAAAAGAAATAGTCAAAACAATTACACATAACACACAAACGGTTGTGATGTTGGACCAAGTACCTCAAGATCACGAAATTCATCATCAAGCTATCATAGTCACGATACTTCGAGGTTTGTTGAGTGGAGATCATGCTTTGAATGTGGTGAGTATGGACACATTGTCAAGAACTGTCCACATCTACAAAGGGAAAAAACAAAAGTTGATGCCCCCATGGTAACAGTTACCATACAAGATCTGTTTCACCAAAACAGGACCATTGTCTTGTTGAAATGCGAGAAGTGAAACAGAAAAGGATACAAAGAAAAGAAGTTGAAAAGGTTTTGAAACCTAAGGTTGTCCAAACATAGTCTGTTAAATCAAATGTTCAAAATGAAAAACAAAAACAGATTTCAAACCAAAATCGTTAACTATTTTAGTGGGAGTTCAATCCATTCCGAATTATCGGGAATTCGAAGTCACAATTCTCAATGATGTAAGACAACCCAAGTCAATGAAGGCTTGGGTCCCCCTCTCCAACTGATCGTTAAGTGAGTGTGTAGGATGTTCAGGAGGAACTATTGATAGTCGTAGGATTGTTGATAGTGGAGCATCCAGGCACATGATCGGCGACATGCAGTTCCAACACAATGTTAAATCCAGGAGATTAATGTTGTCTTCGATGGAGAGAGAAAAAAGAAAAGAAGAAAATGTTCGGTGAAATAATGATGATGAAAGAAGTTGAAAACTTCGACAAGATGGAAAATGTGCCAAATTTGATTGTTATGGCTTTGTCGGGTCAAGAGGATAGATTCCAATGAAATGTACGCGCCTGCAGCATGTGAAACTTTTCAAAGATTCAAGGGTTGTACCTCTCACAACAAGTTTAAGCCTTACAAGATGAACATGCAGTGTACATTTCTCTTCGGTGTGTTGAAGAAAATGTGTTTGTTGAACAAACTAACCGGGTGTGCGGATACCTTGGAGTGGATTGGACAATCGCATACTACTTCTCAAGGAGAAAGTCAAAGACCTTTGCTGGTGCAAAAGCATGTGGAAGACATCATGTATGGACCGATCAATGATGATGTGTATAAGGTTTCCCACATGCTCCCTTGCTTCTTACCAGCCGGATCCGGAGGTTTCTGATCTTGTTACGGGAAAGAGATTTCTCAGTTATTTGAAGTAGCTACAAAATTGTCTTTGAAATCCACACCGGGTGGATATCAAGTTTGGGAGAGCACTAAGATTCCTGAAAATGCACGAAGCATTTGCTGGATTATGGTTTTGAATTTCTAATCTCTCATATATTCTCGATATTTAGTTTGCTTTACAAATTACTAACATCTTGTGCAACACTACTTGACCAAACACGTTGATCTCGTATATCACCTCACGCGTGATTGTTTCAATACGGAACTTGTCAATGTTGTTTTGGTCCACACCAACTACCAACATGCTAGCTTGTTTTTCCAAAGTTATTGATAACTCACTTTTGATTAATTATTTTTGATAAACGACATTGCGGTAAAACATGAATTACTCAACATTGGGAAATCGTTTTTGTGAATATTTTTCTTGAGAAAATCCAAAAAGATGTTTTTGAAGTTTTAATTTACTTTTTGATTTTTAGGGGGAGTAAATTCAAATAAGAAAATTACAAAAACATAGCAAACATCAAAAGGACAAAAACAAGAGAAAAATAAAAATGAGTTTCTTTCGAGAAAAAGAGAAAATGATAGTAAATCAGTGGTACGTCAGACGTGAGCGAGGGTGAGTGTAATTTTCAGATATATTTTAATTAATTTTTCACTCGTTTATTCAAGCTTTCCATTTATAAAAACACGATATGTAACTATCACCTCTACACCGCTAGGACAAATGCACCCATCGATGGCGTAGCATAGTGATGCTAAGATACCAAGGTCATCCAAGGACACAAGAGTTCTAATACCGGGATATCGTCGACGTCCAATCTATAAAAATTTGAGAAAAGGTTTTTTAATAAGTAAACATAAAGAAATGAACTAAGTAATAAAAGAAGTAAATAGACAAGATATAATCACTTGGTTCCGACTCATTTTTTACATATTCTTTGATGATTTTCACGTTTTGGGTTTTTTAAAAGATTATTTTAGTTAAAGTGGCATGTCCCTCTTTGGAGGTAACGTTACCCTTAGCCATATTGGTCTGAGTCAGTAGGGATACAGTCTCGCAAGGCCGGAATATTGAAAGATAATTAAGTAAGTTACTAATGCAAATGTGGCATGTCCCTTTTTGGAGGTAACGCTACCCTTGGCCATATTGGTCCGAGTCAGCAGGGATACAGTCCCACAAGGCCGGATTAAAGTTTTAATAGTAGTTTATTTATAAGGGATTCAAGCCGTTCTTACTTTCCCCGATTTGATGCTATCTGCCTCAAGGGAAGTCCTAATAAGTTTGAATCAAGTCCTCGTAGTATCTATACACTGAACGAGGCAAAAACTTTACCCATACCACCATTCTATCCCCCTTCTAGGCAGTTAACGCGCTTTATATAGACGTAAAGACACGAATGAATGAATCAACGAAACATGAAAGATGATAGAATAGAGTTCACGTTCAATATAAAAAACTAGTTATTAAAATCATTAATATATACCCAATTAAAAAGTTAACCAAACCTAGAAAATCAAAGGTATTCACAAATAACTTGTCTTCACCATGCGATGTAAGAGATTAGCAAAGCATGGCCTTTGTTTGACATAAACTCTTACGATCAATCTTGGATCCCGAGACTGCTACACACTCTAAGATGAATGATGATGATGTGGTGATGACAGTGGTATTATGGTGGTGGGAGCTGTGAGAGAAGTGGTTTGCCAAGGGATGAGTTGGAATGTAACCAAGCACCCCTATTTATAGCTGGAAACAGACTGTTCACATGGCTCCGTGCCCGCAGGGCACAACTCCGTGCCTTCCTTCTTCTCTGTCTTCATTTAATTTGTATGTCAGATCAACCTACTACACGGCCCGACCATTGTACTTGCTGTACTATCCTAGATATGCAAATATGGAAGTTGACCACGGGCTGTGCCCAAGGGGACACGGCCCCGTGTCTATCTTCTGCTTCTGTTTTTCTTCTTTTGATCTGGAATCTTGAAGGGGCACGACCCCATGCCGACTAGGCATGGCCCCTTGCTAGACTTCTGATTAGTTGTTTTTGATACTGGGGTGAAGCTCGGAGGATTGGTATAGTGTTTTGTCTTAGCTTCTTCTTTACTTATACTATGTTTTGTCGTTAATTTGTTCTTTTTTTACATTTAAGCTCTTTTAATCCTGAAATCAAAAGTATACAAAGAAACGCACATTTTCCAACATTAGTACTAAAAAAGGTTCGATTTATACCGTATTTGATACTAATTAAATGTTGCATTTGACGCATATCAATGTCAAACTTCTTTGAACTTAAACTCTTTAATATATGCTTACACACCCAAATGGAATTGGTAGAGAAGAAGTTTTGGTCTTGTTTGTAGAGTGTCGGGAATCTAAGTTCTTTTTATTCTTTTTTTTATTTTATTTACAATCCTATTCGTCATGATTTATTTAGAACACTTTTTAAGAAAAATAAATATATTTTTAGGCATAACATGCCTTTATAAAATTCTATTTAGCTATATGCAATTCACACACACTCACAAGTGATCACTCAACACTGGTCGAAAATGTATAAGTGAAACGCTAGATACTGGTATGGACTTACTCCTACCATATGCTTGACAAGTAATCAAACCTCCTTCTTATTAACAAAATGTTTGTAATATCAAGAGGGCTTTTATAAGGGTAGGTTTTGGCTAGGGGTAGGATGGTTTTATTGAAAAGTGGCTAAAAGTATAAAATGTCGGTTTTCTTTTTGAAAATTTATTTATTTATGACTTAGTTATAAATTACATAAGTAATAATTTTGCTTATTTATTTCATGTAATAAAATTATATGTATATATATATATATATATATATATATATATATATATATATATATATATATTATAAAACTCAGTCACCTATTTTTATATGATTTTCAAAAAGATCCGTATTTTACTAAAATAAATGGGAGCGAAAAGAAGAATTTGATTTTGGGTGATCGGTAGTTTGTGCAAAATGGTGTTTTGCAGGTTCCGAAATGAAAGGTCTAGCTCAATGGGGTTTAGCTAAGGGAATTTTTTTGTTTTTGTTTATGGGGGGGGGGATAAAAAGAAAATAAGTAGAAAATGAAAAAGAGGGTTTAAATATCCTAATGCCTCTATCCTATATTTACTTAGATTTGTTGGTAAGGACAGGGAATGTATTGTCTTGTCAAGTTCTAGATTCGTAAGAACCAGACGGCTATTCACACAAGAAATGTAAGTGAGCATTTAGTAAAGATAAAGATTTGAATGTTCGGTAAAGGCTGACAACTCACATTTTTGTGGGAAAAAGGGTATAAGTGTTAAATTATATTTACAATCAAATTTTACAAGAATTGTCATGCAATTTTTATAAATTTTTCTTGTATGGTCCTTTTCATCACGGCGCTATCGGTTGTAAACTTTATAAAAACATGAAATTTTTAGAAATTTGGTTTATAACTTAAACTATAAACAAGACAAAAACAAACTGAAAAATGTTTTTGAAAAAGATTTTGGGGGTGTTTTAGCATTTCCAAGTAGAGTTTTGTGTAAGCCTTCTTTTTAGGACAAATAGTTTCAAGTTTAAGCTTACCACCCCATACTTAAATTACACATTGTCCTTAATGTATCCAAAATTGGTTAAAATTAATTAAATGTGTAAATGTGGGTTTAAAAACAACAAATTTTTCAAAAACCAGGCACTGGACACGGGGGCTTGTTAGGGGGACACGTCCCCGTGTCAAAAGTGCTAGTACAGATTTTTAAGAAAATTTTCAGTAGGCAGACACGAGGACGTGTTTGGGAGACACGGCCCTGTGTTAAAATGTGTTAGTAACGAAAATTTTCCAGAAGCTTGGCACGGGGTCGTGTCAGTGTTCTAGATTCGAAATTTTTCTGAAGACTTGAGGCACGGGGGCGTGCTTACCTTACACGGCCCAATGCTGCACTTACGTTTTGCGATTTTTCTTCGGGAAGTGTCCGTGTACGTGCATGGGGTGCTGTTTCAACGTCTCTTGGGCCATTTTTCATCCTTCCTTTGAGTGTAGCTTTATTCTTACAAGGATGAATACTTAAAGAAAAACATTAGACTAAAGATTATGCTAAATTTTAAACTAATTAACCAAAGGACAGTCCATGGAATGCCTCCATGGTGCGCCACATTATATGGATCCTTGGCTAAACCCAAAGTCGGTCAAATGTTACCCGAGCGGGATGACTCGCATCCCAAGTTGCACCGACGAAGGGCATATTCGAGGCTCGAGTCTATAGCTTTGATGTAGTTAACCGGATCATCCTTCACCCGTTGTCCCACTTCAACTTGATTTCCTTGTCTCCTACCCTCAACATTAACCTTCCGTCACTATGTCCACCATTGCTCGTGCGGTGGCAAGGAATGGTCTTCCTAATATGAGTGAGATCTCGGTGTCTTCCTCCATGTATAGTATTACAAAATCAGTCGGGAAAACAAATTCTCTGACTTTTACCAAGAGATTTTCTATGACACCTTGAGGGTATTTACCGACCTATCCGCAAGTTGTATGCTATCCTTGTAGCATGAGGGTTTCCTAGCCCAAGGCGGTTAAATATAGAGGTGGGCATTAGGTTGGTGCTAGCTCCTAGGTCAGCAAGAGCATTGCTTATTGGTGACACCCAATGGAGCAAGGGATGGTGAAGCTTCCGGGATCGATTTTCTTTTGGGGGAGTTTGTTGAGGAGTGTCGCCAAGCATTCTTCACTTAGATTGACTTGTTGAATTAATTCAATCTTCCTTTTGTGAGTTAGGAAGTCCCTCATGAATTTAGAATATTTTGGCATTTGGGTGAGGACTTCCACAAAAGGAAGGTTGATATGGATTTGTTTAAGCAAGCTTACAAACTTGGTGAATTGCTCGTCGGTCTTTTGCCGAAGCAAACGACTAGGGTAAGGGACCGGAGGTGGTTTGGTTGGTTCAATACTTTGGGGTTGATTATTTTCTTGGTTATTGGTTATGGGTGTTTTTGTAGGTTGAGAATTGGGTTATTGTGGTGCTGGTTCGTCTTCGGGTCCTACCTTCCGGTTTCTTAATTTGATAGCGTTTACTTGGGCTTTTGGGTTTGTTTCGGTGTTACTAGGCAAGGCTTCTTTGGTCTTTCGGAGATTTTGGGTAAGTTGCTTACTTGTTTTTCGATGTTTTGCATGCTAGCTCGTTGGTTCCTAATTTTAGATTTGGTTTGTAGGAACCTTTCCCAGTACCTTTTGTCGGATTCGGAGCAAAGGCGATTGATGAGGTCTTCAAGCCTTTCTCTTCCTCCTTGTTGTTGTGGTTTAAAGCCTTGTTGCTCATTTTGGGGTTGTTGTTAAAGTTGGATCGTTGATTTTGATTTTGTTGGTTACTACCCCCCGAATTTCTCCAATAAAAGTTGGATTGATTTCGCCACTAGGGTTGAAGGCGTTACCTTGACCACTTGGTAGGCGAGGGCGGTTATTAAAGTAGTTTACTACTTCTGTTTGATTTTCCATTTCTTTCGTACAACTCTAGCTTTCATGTGGTCTGCCACACCCTTCACAAGCCATTACCGAAATGTTTTATTCAATTCCAGCTTCTTTATTTTCGTAGTTAAAGCTTTGATTTAGGATTGCAACGAGGTGGTTTCGTCCTTTTATGGGCACCCGGGGCAATTGATTTTCAACCCCTAGGTGTGTGCCATTGAAAACTGTTTTTGCAATTTCCTCAATTTGATTATAGATTTCCTCGGGTTGCCGATTCCCAAGGAGTCCCCCAGAGTTGGAGTTAAGGATCTGCCTTGTGTGTGTGATAAGAGTCCATTGTAGAAAATAGACACTTGTTGCCATCGTTCAAGACCATGATGGGGCATTTCCTTAATAACTCCTTGAACTTCTCCCATGTTTCGTACAAAGACACCCTGTCATCTTGAGAGTAAGAATTAATCTCGGTCATGAGTTTTGCGGTTTTAGCGGGAGGGAAGTATTTTCATCCAAAGTGTGTACGGACCCACTTGGGAAGGTGTTTAACCAAGCTTTTGCTCGGTCTTTGAGGGAGAAAGGGGACATATAGAGCTGGATAACATCGTTGGAGGCTCCGTTGATCTGAAAGGTATCACATATTTCCAAAAAGTTGTAATATGTAGATGGAATCTTCATCGGGTAGGCCGTGAAAAAGTTTCTGTTTTCAGGTTCCCGAATACTGGAGGTTGGGCACGGCCCCGTGCTCCTGCAACATGGCCCCGTGTCTTGGTTCCAGTACCCAAAACACAGAATCTTTCCTATGCTGTAAATTAAACACGACCATATGTTGATCAAACATGGCCCCGTGTCATTTCTACCGAGAGAAGAAAAATTTGAGAAAAAGAAGAAAAACCTTAAAGAAAAATTAAAAATGATTATGCCGCTGATTTTAAAATTTCTTAAAATCCTTGTGTCTCCGGCAACGGCGCCAAAAACTTGACATGAGTGAGGGTGTGTGTAATTTTTAGATATATTTTAAATACTTTGTCACTCGTTTATTCAAGCTTTACATTTATAAAAACACGATATATAACTATCACTCTCTACAACACGCTAGGGCAAGTGCACCACTCGTTGGTGTAGTATAGTGATGGTAAGATACCGAGGTCATCCAAGGACACAAGTGCTTTTAATACCGGATATCATCAACATTCAAAAATTTGAGAAAAGGTTTTTTAATAAGTAAACATAAAGAAATGAACTAAGTAATGAAAGAAGTAAATAGATAAGATAGAATCACTTGGTCCGACTCATTATTTACGTATCGTTTGATGATTTCGAAACTTTGAGTTTTTTAAGAGATTATCTTAGTTTAAGTGGCATGTCCCTCTTTTGGAGGCAACACTACCCTCGGCCATATTGGTCTGAGTCAGTAGGGATACAGTCCGCAAGACCGTATTAAAGTTTTAATAGTTGTTTATTTATAAAGGATTCAAGCCGTTCTTACTTCCCCGATTTGATGCTATCTGCCTCAAGGGAAGTCCTAATAAGCTTAAATCAAGTACTCGCAGGATTTATACACTGAACGAGGCAAGAACTTTACCTATACCACCCTTCTATCCCCCTTCTAGGCAGTTAGCAGCTTTATATAGACCGTAAATACACGAATAAGTGAATCAACGATACATGAAAGATGATATAATATAGTTCACTTTAAATATAAAAAACTAGTTACTAAAGTCATTAATACATACCCAATTAAAAGGTTAACCAAAACTAGGAACTCAAAAGTAATACATAAATAATTTGTCTTCACCAAGCGATGTAAAAGATTAGCCAAGCATTGCCTTTGTTTAACAAAAACTCTGATCAATCTTGGATCCGGAGACTACTACACACTCTAAGATGGATGATGGATGATGGTGGTATTGTAGTGGTGGAATGGTGGTAGGTGTGAGAGAAGTGGTTTGCCAAGGGATGAGTTGGAATGAAACCAAGCACCCCTATTTATAGCTGGAAACAGACTGTTCACATGGCCCTGTGCCTGCAGTGCACAACCCCATGCCTTCCTTCTTCTCTGTCTTCATTTAATCCATATGTCAGATCAACCTGCTACATGGACCTATGGCCATTGTACTTGTTGTACTATCCTAGATATGCAAATCTGCAAGTTAACTACGGGTCGTGCCCAAGGGGACATGGCCCCGTGTCTCTGGTCTGCTTTTGTTTGTCTTTTTCTGATCTGGAATCTTGAAGGCCCATGCCGACTAGCCGCGACCGTGCTAGACTTCTGAATCATTGTTTTTGATCTTTGGGTGAAGCTCGGAGGGTTGGTATAGTGTGTTGTCTTCCCTTCTTCTGACTTATGATGGACGACAATTTGTTTATTTTGTACATTTTAGCTCTTTTAATCTTGAAAATCAAAAGTACACAAAGAAACGCTTTTTTTCCAATATTAGTACTAAAAAGGGTTGGTTTTATACCGTATTTGATATTGTTTCTATGTTGCATTTGACGCATATCAATGTCCAAACCTCTTTGAACTTAAACTGAAGAACAGTAACTAGCCCTACTAATGATGTATTGGTTGGCTCACAGTCATTTTAAAGTGTGTAGGGCGATATTAAACATAAAGAACGGAAGACCGTATGGGAACCGCTCGTTGGCATATGGTGTTGATACCGAAATTTCGCTTGTTAGATTGCCGAGGTTTAGAAATACGGGGTCTTTATGTTGTTTATCATTTGGGTATCATGGTTGTTTCTTTTACCGAAAACAACGTGGACGAAAGTCTAGAACTTCCATGATGCCATACATAAGTGTACATACTATACATACATGTATATAATACATACTGCATATGATCGTCAATAATTGATAAAAATATCACATTCACCCTTGAATAAGTGATTTTAAATCACATCTATCATCCGAGAGTCAAGTTCGTCTCTTTGTTGGTACGATGGTATTAACCTGTTCACAGACTTGCTTTTGTGCCCTGCATGCATCTGAAAATCAAGTTCCTCATAAATAAGTGATTCTATCACATAGGGCTTGTTTTCATCCTCAAAATAAGTCAGTATCTCACATCATATATGTCAAAACAGATGATAAGTGGTATACTAATCAGTAAGATGAACTCTCGTGCATACCTTGATACGGGAATGTGTCGTGAGTGGATGAACACAGGTCGGTAAGTATAAATCATATCCAAGATATCCCCAAGTCATATGATTACATCTGATTGTTGAGTTTAAGTGGACAACAATATCGATAATCGTTATAGGATGTTTATCCAAATTTGAACTAATTGAACAACAAGTGTGTTTTGGCATGACTGTACACTAATATGATTCTCTTACCTTGAAACTCGCAAAAAGAATGTCTGCATATATTTATTTATTGCTTTTCGCTTTTACATTTGAAAAATGAAAAATACCAAAAAGATTTTAGGTGTATTTTAATAGAAACTGTTAAAAAGTTAAAAAGATGTCGCTTCTATCTTAGTTTTTGAAATAACCAATGTTGGAACTCCAATCTATCCTACCTAAAACCTGATTAAAAGCCGCAAAATAATTGCATCTTCATAAATGGTCGAACTTGACAAGTTTTATTGAACAATCTTGAAAACTTTCAAAAGTGTTGTCGGTTGGTAGTTGTATGAGAGTTGGTCTCATGTGTGTCGCCTGTTTATATTGTTCAAAATCAATCCTTAGTGAGATTTTCAATTGAAAATTCTCTAAGATTGGTTAAAACCCTAGCGGTAGTTCTTTACGCGTTTAGCTCTGTTGTGTGTGTTGATGTGACATTCGCACCAGCTAAAGGCTAAGAGAACGTGTCAGATGACAACATTGATGCAATCAATGGATCAAGATGATCAAGTTGTAGTTGACCACTCATCAACACCACGAGGATCTGAACATTTGAAGATCAAAGAATCTCAAGCTACATTCAAGGGAGAGTTTGTTGATACACCTCTTGTCCATAACTTGAGATGATTTTTGAAGATCTGACAGTGTGAAGTCGAACATCACGAGCATCATCCAAAGGGGAGTTTGTTGATGCACTAAGTGTGGATGCCACTAATGACGCTCGAGACCGTTCGAGTCACGATGAAGTCTACGACGTTCCTCCGTCGGTTCGACTTGGCGTACAACATGCAAGTGACGACAATACGATACGAGAATGACATCATCACGATGTCACATCATTATCATGACATCATGATGATGTCATGCTTATGGTTGACTTCATCTTACACGAAACACTTGACAAGAATCCTTAGGGAGAATATGTATTTCGTGAATTAACAAATATATATTTCATGTTTTATCATTTATGCCACGAAATACATGTATTTCGTGTAATAGATCTATTAACACGATATATACTTTTTGCCTGTTTTGAACTCTTTTGTGTAGATCATATCATGTGTTCTCTGCTGTATGGCCTTTAAATACAGCAGTCTATGATTCATTCTGTAAGAGTGCATTTTGAGAGAGTATTGGAGCTTATTTTGGAGATTTATGTACTGCTACCATGTCAAAATAAATTGAGAAACTTTTGAGTGATTTGTTGTTCTTGATTGATTGTCCTCTTGTTTGGTTGTGTATGAATTTGGATTTTGCACCTGTGTTTATGCATTTGATAACTTGAAATCACCTTGTTCTTGGATCTCTCATGGGACCTACAACAACACTAAAAAATGAGAAATAATGATCATAAAATTGTAAGTATTTTAAAAAATAATTATAGGTTATGAGGTTGTGGTAAATGAATTGTAATTAAATTTACTATGTATATTAATGATATAATAAATTACTATTTTTTGATATATGGATCATGAGACGAAAAGTGAAAATATTCATAGTATAGAAAATATAACATATTAAAATAAAATCATACTACAAATAAAGTATACGTTTAAAAAATCAGGACTACAATTTTTAAACTATAATTTTGAGCGTCTACAACAAACTTTTTAATTAGTAGTCGACATTTAAATACTCAAATTAAAACTCGCATGAAAAGTCGAAGTTCACTAAGTTCTCACGACTCAAATATATATGTCCAAGCATTGTGTTAAATATGGACTTTATTCAAATTTGTAAATATCAAACATGTCGTTATTAAACCTTTACAGCTATATAATACATAAGTAACATAACTATATCCGACTGAAGTAAAATACATAAAAAAATATATGTAAAATGCATCTAACCATATCCAGAATATGAAAAGTTATCAGATACATTTATATTAGTTATGGATAATTATTAATTAAATTTGAAATTAAATGTTTGACCTCTAACTATATTAATTAAAATTTATACTATTATATTATATTATTTGATACATATATATTAGTTGATAATTATTATTAGATTTGAATTTATACATTTATCTCTAACTATATTATATTATATTATATTATGTTATATTAATTATATTATGTGTATAAAAGTTTAATATGTCATATTATTATTAGAACTGAGAAGGCATCAAGGAGTAATAAATTTATAACAAGATTTTCATTTATTAGTATAGAAATTAAATCTGAAATTAAATATTTGATCTCTAACTATATTAATTCATATTATACTATATTATATTACTAGCTTAGAACCTCGTGTTTTACATGGGTTGCATAAATAAAATTTATATAATAAGCAATATAGTTATATCTTTAAAATGGCCCGTATATTTCACGAGTTAAATAAATATAATATAATCGATTAACACACGCGGTCATCAAGATATGTATTTATTTATTAAAATTTTAATTTGTTTTTTTATCTATTATTAGGTTAGAAGATATTATCAATAAGCGGAAAATAAAAGAAATAATAAATAAATAAGAGAAAGCCATTAAGTTTGTGATTTAATATAATTTTCTTATTTATGTATCCTATTAAATAATAATAGTACTAAAAAATAATTTAACTAAATTTAATTTAAATGAAAATAAAATTTTTATATTCGGCTACAAAGAAAAAAAAAGAAAACCTTTCTATCTCCTACAGAGAAGGAGAAAATACAAATTATATTATTAATTCAAATTTGATAAAAGGTTATTACTCTTATCTAAATTATATTTAGTTAAACTATAGTTTAATAGGAGTAGGAAATTGAAAAATAAGTTAAGGAGATTATTAAATCAAAATTTGATAAAAAAGTTATTATCCTTATCTAAATTATATTTAGTTAAAATATTATCTAATAGGAAAAAGAAATTAAAAAATAAGAAAAGGAAGTACCAGAGATTAACACGTGTCAAAAAGATTTTCATTTATTATACAGAAAGATATTATAGGATACACTTATATTAAATATAGATAATATTAATTAAATTGGAATTTATACGTTTATCTCTAACTATATAATTAATATTATACTATATTATATTATCTTTTGTGTAAAAAAATAATATGTAATATTATTATTAAAAGTGAGAAGTCACCAGAGAGTAACACGTGTAAAAAAGATTTTTATTTATTAATATAGGAAGATATATACTTTTTTTTGAAAACTTTTATTATTTTAATATTATAATAATAATTATTTTCTTTACTTCAATAATTTTCTTATCACGGGTTGGGATAAGTTGAGTGTCAACCGGTATTGGTATCGAAAATACCAGTACGATCCTGTTTGGTATCGGTACATGAAGGTAAAAACCGGCACCAGTCTGGTACAGAAAACACCAAAAGTCGGTACCGAATTGATATTGAAAATCTTTGAGTTCGGGAAATTTGATACTGCTACCCGGTACCATTTGCTCATCTCTGATCACGGGTACCGTACGAACAACAACAGTATCTTACAACTTTTTTTTCAACTTTTAATGATTATTTTTTTTAGTTTCAAGGGTAGGGATGAGCTCGGTGCAAACCAATACTCAATCGGTACTGGTACCGAAAATATTGGTTATAGTACCGGTATACGAAGGTTAAAAAACCAGTAGTGAACAGGTACAAGGAACGCCAAAAGTCGATACCAATTTAGTACTTAAGATCTTTTGGTTCAGGAAATTCGGTGCTGGTACATTGTACCATTTACTCATCTCTGACCAGGGGTTTCATACAAACAAAAGCGTCACCATACAACTTTTTTCATTGATTTTCTTTCGGTTATCTTTTAGCGTTTTTTTCTACATTTTTTTTTTATTCTTATAAGCGGTTCTGTTCGCAACGCGTTCGTAGTGATTTCAAAACACATGTAAACACAAACTAAATAACAAAAGAAGTTCACCGCAACACGGCGAATTTCTTTAAACCTAGTTTTATTCAATATTAACCCACCGTAGATAAACCTAGTTTTATTCAAGATTACCCCCGTGGTGTACAGTTTATGTTTACTAGTTTTTTCGTTAAACGACAAATAACCTATTTTAGAGGGTGTTTAGAATTGCTTATTTAACTGTAAAAGTGTTTTTTTAAAGTGCTGATCAACTTATGTGTTTGGATTAGCGTTTGTGGTTGAAAAACAATAAGCATAAGTTAATAATTTGTTTTTTAAAAAGTGTTTGGCTTAAGCTTATGCGTGTAAAATAACCAAAACGAACATTATTATATATTTAACTCAATTCACTACTTTTATATATAACGTTATATAGTTAACAATTTTTAAAAAATTATCATTTAAAATAAATTTTCAAAATATATGATATAAAATGCCTAAATAATGTAAATAATTCACAAAAAAATACAAAAATAACATAAATTATTCATAAAGAATACCAAAATAATGTAAATAATTTATAATAAAATACCAAAATATTATAATATAACATTCAAGCCCGCAATTTCATGTATCTTGCGCAATAATATCTCTTATTGCTGCCATATGTAAATCCTCAGTACTCATACGTGTACTTGGACCTTCTTATGAACTTCATTACTAGCACCACCTTTTGTGGGGTTGTAGGACTCTTGTTATGCCCTATTAAGTCCTTCATCAAACCTACCGGCCTTTCTAATATAGTTATGGCATGCCATTGATGCTATCACAATACTCACTTGGTTCTTGTACTTGTAGTTAACATGCGTATCTCTCAATAACGCCCACCTAGTTTTTCACACTCCAAAATTCCGTCCAATGATGTTTCGCAATGATGAGTGGTGATAGTTAAATTCTCTTTCGGTCCACGAGGAGAACGCATAACACTAGTCTGTCCACATGAAAATCCTGTAGAGGATAATGAATGTTTGTACCTTTGTATGGAGCAAGATACCCTTTAGTATTTGGGTAATCCGATATCAATAACGAATTATTTATCACACATAAAACAAACAATTGTTATTGCGTTTCAAACAAGTATTAAAAACATAAAAATTGCATTACTAATGAATTATACTAACCCATGCGTTGGATGTCGAAAATGAAGCTCTGGTCTCTTTAAGGTTTCGTTGAAAATTCTGTGTCATGCGCGGTCCCTTCCTATCCAGCCCATACAAATGTAAAGCACATGTTAAAATCACACACAACCATTATATATTGTGTAGCATTGTAACGCTCCACATTTTTTTACTTTCCTTATTTAGAAAGTGCATTCGTATGTTCTATTTTTGGAAACTTGAAACCATATTTGTATCTTTCATTTCCACTCTTGTACTCTGAGATTATGATCTTAATGGAAACTCATTTTATACTTATACCTGTTACATACCTGAGTTATACTTTACAATTCTTAATACATGATTATATGCGAGAAACTCATACTTAAATGCTCGAATACCCAACTTTATGCGCTACCATACTTAAACATCAATCATACATGCTTAAAACGCTTAAAAACCAAAAATCATACGAAGACAACTCCAAACAGTCAACCTCGCACGAGGCGTAGCCGCTCCTTACGAAGTGGGGCCACCTCGTACGAGGTGATGCCTAACTTGTACGAGGTGACTCCAACTTGTACGAAGTAGCCTGTTTTTCCTATAAATACGACCCTTCACCCATGGATCCAACCTTCCGAAATCTCACTAACTCCCACTCGAAATTGCAAGCACTTGGCAATTCCAATCAGTTTCTAAGTGAGTCTTATAGCTCACTATACCTCAAACTTTTATAAAAGTACTTTCATAACTTTTCTTCTACTTTGATTCTATTTTCTTTTCTTTTGTACAAGCCAGTGAACTAACTAAGTTCAAGAGACTAAGTTCGGCTAATGTGAGAACGTTGGGAGCCTAGGTTTTCCGAATTAAGTTCCATTACTGCTTATACCTGTATTTCATCCTAAAACCGATTCAGCCTTCATTTAGAGTGACAAAGCTACGACACGTCCCCAAACCCCATTATGTTTGGGATGCACGCACCTAGCTTGCTCATTCGGCTGTTAACGTTTTAGTTGACTCAAATTCTGTTATTCATGACCAACCGGGTTTACGAACCTTGTGCTTTGGTGAATCATATAATAAGGTGTTCGCACCCCCATGCTTGACTTCTATGATATAATTGAAGAATTTAATAAACTGTATTTGTATTTTACTTACGACTGATCCGGACAGAATATTAATAACAATCTAATCTAGTGTTATGACTCGGATTATCCTTCCTCGTTATCACGAACTCCGTTTGCAGAGATCAGTTCCGAAATGGGTACGAAACAGACTAACACATTCCAAAACGTCACCTTGCATGACGTGAACCACCAACTCATACGAGATGCAAGTCAACTCGTACGAGGTAACAGTCAACTCGTACGAGTTGCGAGTCAGCTCGCACGAGGATGATTGTCCACTTCGTATGAAGTGGTATTTTTCCCGTTTTCATTTAGTACTTTCTCTCTCATGTTTCGGAGCAATCATTCCACTCAGTTTACTCACGTTCTCCTGATTACCCCATGTAGGGTAACTCCGTGTTGCATCACCTGATCACTCGTCCATCCACAAACCTGCTAAAGAAGCTTGCAAAATTGTGAGCATAATCGTTCCCATTTTTACGCTTTATCACATTTGGGTGCAATACATGTACAATGTGCAAAATTACACAAACATGCTTATACTCAATGCGCGAACAATCTTTATACATGCTCCTATTCTAAACTTGAAATCACACATACTTATACTCAATATGCTTATCACCTGATCAAGCGCTATAGGAGTAACGCACCACCCGTATACATGAGGTCATGTTAAGTCATTCGTAACGGTCTTATTGTTGCGACGATAAGATTACACTAGCGGTAAACTTTAGGTTGATTAGTATACTTATGCAGAATAGTTTAAGGTATGTTAGCCTCAAGAATAGATAAGTACGCATGAAGATTTGTTTAAACGTTTATACTATGCTATCATTTAAACTAGTATGCTCGCCAATGCCTTGTGTATTGAACTATACTTTAACATGTATTGTAGGGTAAGGTTGATGAAACTGCGGATGGAAACGAATAGGACGACTTAAATACACACCTAGAATTGTAACTTTAAAGTTGTTGTACTTGAAATCTGTTATCCATGATGTTGTAACCTGAAATTTGTACTTTGTATTTGCTATTTCAATGAAATGAAATTTTGTTATGAAAATTATTATCACAATTTAGTGTTATGAAGTCTCGGGCAATCTCTTTCGTCCCGCCTGATATTTCCGCCATCGGTTGGGGTGTGACAGATTGGTATCAGAGCCATAACTATAGGGAGTTAGGTAAAACTGCCATGTTTGACCTAGTCTATAGTCTAAGCACCGAATTCAGACCATTCTGTGCGAATTGGACACTTCGTACGAAGTGAAACCAGCTTCGCATGAAGAGGGCAAATCAGCCTCGTGTGAAGTGGATCCATCCACTTCGTGCAAAGTGGAGTTTGTTCACTTCATGCGAAGTTGACAACTACTTGTGCGAAGTGGACTGTTCGGTCCACTTAAAAAGATTAAATTCTTCCTATCTTGCCTCTTATCTGCTCTTTTGTCTTAATTATTACTTGCCTTTCCTAAGGCTACCATAAACACACACTTGAAGACATGAATACACTCATACTTTAAAAGAGACAACCTCGCCAAAATAGGGGTGAAACCCGCAATTTGGTGAACACTCTCAATCCGTGAATCTTGATTTTTATGAAATTACACCATCAAGCTAGGAGAGAATTCCACATCTTAATGGAAAATTTTCCATTCATACTCAAGTGGACCCCTATCAACGAGTCGGAACATGCTCTTCGTTTGATAAGTACCAACCATGTTTCAGGGATGAAATTATCAAGTTAGGAGTGATATTCACACCTTGACAACTAGTTCCACCCTTTGATTTTAATCTTGCCAAAGATTCGATTATCCAATCGAGTAGGAACGTGTAGTAACTAGAAGGGTAAAATTACCTATAGGCCAAAGCAAGTTTTCCCTAACTTGAAAGGATTTTCGGTTCACTTTGGAATGGTCAAAGTTTCTAAAACTCGAAACCTCCAGTATTTTTGCTAAGCCTCTCTTTTATGTGAATCAATTTCTATGTGTTTTACCTTGATACATTGATCATTTCAAACGCACGAACCGCACTTTTCTCACGATCTAAACAATACTAATAATCGCGAACCAACTAAATTTACCTCCTTATGCATTTCACTTCTTTATACGTGATCATACCTTACGAAAACATGTTATGCTTATACTTTATACGTGATGCTTATGTGCTACATGAATTACTAATGCGAATTATGTGAAAACTTATGAGATCGTGAAACACTTGCACTCATTCATGCAACCTAAAGTTATTTTAAAATCATTGTGATCAAATCTCATCCTTTCCCTCTATTCCAACTCTTTAGATGTCTTCTGACGGTGAAAACTCTGGCTCCAAGAAGGTCGCTAGCAACACCAGCGACTCCATGACCAAGAAAGAGATGATGAAATTTATGGCCAAGCAGATGGCCAAGATACTCCTTGACATCATCAACCGTATCCAGCCTACTTCCACCTCTACTAACACCGAGAACCTCGATGACACGGCTAAAACTAAAGACGAAAAGCCTAAAACTTCCTTCACCTTTAAGCAGTTCAACTCCTGCAGTCCAACGCCTTTCACGGGCGAGGACGGGGCAACAAAGATGCTCCAATGGTTCGATGCCATGGAAGTCACCTTTCGCCAAAGTGGTTGTCCCGACACAAACGCACTGTCAGTGCTGCTGGCGTATTCCAATCGAGAGCTCTCGATTGGTGGACGTTAGAACGCAATAAGCGTGGCAATGACGCAGCCTACTCACTGACTTGTTCCGAACTCTAGAAACTCATGAGAGATGAGTTTTGCCCTCCCCACGAAACCCAACAACTCGAAAACGAGTTTTAGAACCTCAAGCAAGTGGGAAGTGACAACGTTGGGTTGCCCGCAAGGTTCAAACAACCCTGGTCAGTCGACACTGTTGAAAAGGCCATTGCCAAATACATTGAGCCCTACCCTCTTCATTCCCCACAACGTTGAGTCTTCTCGACCAACAACTATTAAGGATGCTTATCGCCTCGCAGCCAAGTTTAACCACAACCTGAAATGGAAGGAGCCTTTGAAAAGAAGGATCCGACAAAATCAGCTCACCAAGCCAGTGGTGAACCAAACCCTGAACCCACACCCACTAAACCACCCACTAGGAATAACAGGAATGGTAGGAAGTGGAAGGCTTCAATCAAAATTTTGCGGTTGTTACTCCGCAAAACCCTCCACATAAGCGGCAAGCCCTAACCTAAACCTTGAGCCAGCTAAGCGAGGCTACACTAGGAACCTCCCCAGTGCGTAACTTGTACCTACCATCACCCTACCACCGCACCATGCCGCCTTTACACTACGTGCAATAGGTTCGGACACTTCAACACCCATTGTCGTTTTGCCAAAAGCCTCTAGGCAACAAGAACCAGCCCCTCACCCAGAACCAAATCCAGCAAACTACCAAAACGGTCGCACTTGCTACAAGTGTGGCGAACCAAAACCATTTTTGCCAACTTTGTCCTCAGCGCAACAACAACCAGCAGAAGCACGCTCCATGTGGCAGAGCTTTTGTCATCATGGCTGCTTGGCGCAGAATAGCTACGACGTTATTAACGGTACGTACCTCGTCAACAATGTATATGCTTCATGTTTATTTGATACTGCCGCGTATAAAAGTTTTGTATCCGTTGAATTTGAACCTTTGCTTAAGTGTAGTCATTTTAAGTTGCCCAAATCATTCACGTCGAAGCCGCTAACGGTAAATCTATCAACGTTGACTTCGTTCTTTCTAATTGTTCCCTTAACCTTAACGACTGCAAGTTCTCAATCGATTTATACCTATGCAAATGGGTAGCTTCGATATATAGTAGCATGGATTGCTTGGAAAGTTCGTGCCGAAGTTGTTTGTTCTGAAAAGTTCATTCGTCTCCCTCTTCCTAACGGTAATTCCTTACACGTCTACGGCGAGAAACCTTCTAAAGGTCTCAAACTTATGTCGTGTACTCAAGCGAACAAATACTTACGCAGAAATACTTTGCCTTTCTTGCCCACGTTGTGGAAAAGAACATAAAGGTCTAAGCATAAGTGATGTGCCTGTTGTTTGCGACTTTCCTGACGTTTTTCAGAGGATCTACCTGGTCCTCTTCCTCCTTGTTCTGTTGACTTTTGTATCGACCTCATCCCCGGTGCTACACCTGTCGCTAAATCCCCTTATCGTTTAGCACCCTCGTAAATGCAAGAGCTATCCTAGTCAACTTCAAGAGTTACTTAAAAAGGATTTATACGCCCTACTACTTCTCCTTGGGGTGCTCCAGTCCTCTTTGTTAAGAAAAAGCACGGTTCTCTTTCATATGTGCATCGATTATCATGAACTTAACGAACTCACTATCAAGAATCATTATCCTCTTCCTCGCATCGATGACCTTTTTGATCAACTCCAAGGCGCAACATGCTTTCAAAGATCGATCTTCGTTCTGGCTATTACCAACCTTCGAGTTCTCGAAGAAGATATCCCTAAAACCGTGTTTCGTACTAGATATGGTCACTACAAGTTCGTGGTCATGCCTTTTGGTCTGACCAATGCACCAGCGGTTTTCATGGACTTGATGAATCGTGTGTGTAAACCTTATTCGGACTGTTTCGTGATCGTATTCATAGACAACATCCTGATCTATTCGAAAGCTCACTCCGAACACAAATGTCATTTGCGCTGATCCTTGAACTTTTGCATTTTGACCATCTTTATGCCAAATTCTCCAAGTGTGAATTCTGGTTAAAGGATTTAATTCCTTGGACACATCTCAAAGAACTTGGTATTCATGTCGACCCTGCAAAAATCGAAACTGTGAAGAATTGGACCGCACCTAAATCCCCATCTGAAATTCGTTCATTCCTTGGTCTAGTTGGTTACTATCATAGATTCATCTCGAACTTTTTGAAGATCGCTGTCCTTCTCACCTCTTTAACTCAAAAGATAAACCTTTTGTTTGGGGTTCTGAACAAGAGGAGTATTTCCAAACTCTCAAGGACATGCTTTGCAATGCGCCTATTCTAGCTCTTCCTGATGGAATAACGATTTCGTTGTGTATTGTGATGCATCTAACCAAGGTCTTGGTTGTGTTCTTATGCAACAAGACAAGGTTATCGCATACGCTTCAAGACAACTCAAGATACATGAGAAGAACTACACTACTCACGACCTTGAACTGGGTGCAGTTGTTTTTGCATTAAAGATATGGTGATACTACCTTTATGGTACCAAATGTGTGTTCTTCACCGACCATAAGAGCTTTCAACACATCCTTAATCAAAAAGAACTCAACATGCGTCAACGTCGATGGGTAGAATTGCTGAGCAACTACGATTGCGAGATTCGCTACCATCCTGGTAAAGCGAATGTTATGGCCAATGCACTTAGTCATAAAACCCATGTAAAGAGCATTCGTTATTACCAAACTATGAACAATCTTCGTGAACGTATTCGTGAAGCACAATACTCATTCATCAATGAGAACGATTTATACAACGAGATGAAGTGTGGTGTTGAAAATCAACTTGAGATTAAACCTGATGGTCTTCTTTACTATCTTAATCGTGTCTGGATTCCTAATCACAACAACCTTCGTGTCTCCTTAATGAAGGAAGCACATAATTCCTGATATTCCATTCATCCTGGCGCTGACAAGATGTACCATGATCTACGTAAGTCTTATTGGTGGCCTGGCATGAAGAAAGATATCGCCCTCTATGTCTCCAAATGTCTTACTTGTTCCAAGGTAAAAGCTGAACATCAACGTCCCTCTGGCTTACTTGAACAACCCGAAATTCCCGTCTAGAAATGGGAGAGTATTGCTATGGATTTTATTACCAAACTTCCTCCCCAACCTTTTGGTCACAATAGTATCTGAGTAATCATTGACTGTTTGACAAATCCGCTCATTTCCTCCCCATTCGTGAAGGCTACAAAGTCGAGAAATTGGCTCGTATCTACATGGATGAGATCATTTAACCCTCGTCATAGCTTTCCATTGCATCATTCTGATCGTAATGGTCATTTTCAAATTTGGGTCTTTGGCATACCTTTTCAGAAGCCTTGGTACTCACTTTAATCTAGTACCGTTTCATCTAATCGACGGTCAAACCTGGACGCACTATCAACCCTGAATTTGATATGGTTGAAGATGTCGATCTCTTATCTATTGGCACGATATCGAGAAGCTCAAGTCACTGGTCCTGAACTCATACAAGAGACAACGGATGGAATCCTGCAAATACGTGATAATCTGCTCAAGGCTAGGAGTCGACAAAAGAGCTACGCAAATAAGAGACGTAAACCTTTGGAATTCAACGTGGGTGATCACGTACTTCTCAAGGTATCCCCTTGGAAGGGTGTAGTTCGGTTTGTAAGAAAGGCAAACTCGCTCCTCGCTACGTAGGTCCTTTCAAGATTCTCAAAAGAATTGGCAAGGTGGCGTATCGACTGGATCTACCTCAAGAACTCAACAACGTACACCCAACTTTTCACGTTTCCAACCTAAAGAAGTGCCTAGCTGAAGAAGGACTTCACGTTCCACTCGATGACATGTAAATCAATGAATCCTTACATTTTGTGGAAAAAACAGTCGAAATCATGGACCGAGGAACTAAGCAACTTAGGCGCAGTCGCATTCCCATAGTCAAAGTTCGAAGGGAAGGCAAACATGGCGCCGAGTTGACTTGGGAACTCGAGAGTGAAATGAAGACTAAGTACCCACGCCTCTTCGTTGAGTCTTCCTCTTAAATACATTTTGGGACGAAATTTCCTAAAAGATGGGAGACTATAACGCTCCGCATTTTTTTTACTTTCCTTATTTAGAAAGTGCATTTGTATATTCTATTTTTGGAAACTTGAAACCATATTTGTATCTTTCATTTTCTACTCTTGTACTATGAGATTATAATCATAATGGAAACTCATTTTATACTTATACCTGTTACATGCCTGAGTTATACTTAGAATTCTTAATACATGATTATTGCGAAAAAACTAATACTTAAATGCTCGAATACCCAACTTTATGCGCTACCATACTTAAATATCATTCAAACATGCTTAAACGCTTAAAAACCAGCAAATCATATGAAGACAACTCCAAACAGTCAACCTCGCACGAGGCATAGCCGCTCTGTACGACGTGGGGCCACCTCGTACGAGGTGATGCCCAACTCATACGAGGTGACTCCAACTCGTACGAAGTGTCATGTGTTTCCTGTAAATACGACCCTTAATCCACGGATCCAACCTTCCGAAGTCTCACTAACTCCCACTCAAAATTGCAAGAACTTGGCAGATTCCAATCAGTTTCTAAGTGAGTCTTATTGCTCACTATACCTCAAACTTTTATAAAAGTACTTTCATAGCTTTTCTTCTACTTTGCTTCGATTTTCTTTTCTTTTGTACAAGCCAGTGAACTAACTAAGTCCAAGAGACTAAGTTCGGCTAATGTGAGAACATTGGAAGCCTAGGATTTTCGAATTAAGTTCCATGATTGCTTGTACCTGTATTTCATTCTAAAACCGATTCAGCCTTCACTTAGAGTGATAAAGCTACAACATGTCCCCAACCCCCATCATGTTCGGGATGCACGCACCTAGCTTGCTCATTCGGCTGTTAACGTTTTAGTTGACTTACATTCTGTTATTCATGACCAACCGGGTTTATGAACCTTGTGCTTTGGTGAATCATATAATGAGGTGTTCGCACCCCCATGCTTGACTTATATGATATAATTGAAGAATTCAATAAAATGTATTTGTGTTTTACCTTCGACTGATCCGGACATAATATTAATCACAATCTGATCTAGTGTTATGACTTGGATTATCCTGCCTCGTTATCACGAACTCCGTTCGCAGAGATCAGTGCTGAAATGGGTACGAAACAGGCTAACACATTCCAAAATTGTCACCTCGCACGAGGTGAATAGCCAACTCGTATGAGGTGCAAGTCAACTCTTACGAGGTAACAGTCTGTAACACCCCGACCCGCAGCGGAATAAAAGTCGGGGCATAATTGGGTTATCACCAAAGCTCTTGATATTAACTAAAATGTTTCATATTTATTAAATTCAAATTTCAAACTTAAATATCCAAAACAAAATTCATACAATTACAAGGAAAATGAAACTATATATTTATTCCAAAGCATAATCTTGTTTATTCTTCTAGGCCTTCCTAAGTGTTTCCTGTCTCAGCTGGATCACCTGTATCATGTGTAAAACGGGGGAGATTTTGGGTCAACAAAAGTTGGCGAGTGAACCTTGATAAAACATTTTAACTAATTTCTTGTTTTATTTAATAAGGAAAATTCGTGCATTAATCACATGTGAGCAAACATATATGTAAACAATCACAAACCACTTTGGATGAGTATATGACATGAAATGATGATGTATTTGAGATCAAGGCTCAATCAAACGGAGCCGATCTAATGAGGCTCCTGATGCTCAACCCGTATCCCACGGGGAACTGATGGGCCTAATGAAATGCGTGCACTGAAATGATGAAATTCAATCTACATATAATTCACACAATATTTGATACACATTTGATCACGGATATGATGTATGCACAAGTGTTTAAATAAAATAAAAGAATAGTACGACACATGATACACCCCAAAATATGATTAAAACGGGGAATTGGTAGAGATTCACTCACAGTGGATGCGTTTCTTGATGACAATGAATGCGCACGAATATTATGATTCAACCGACGAGGGAAAACTAACCTAAATAATAACGACATGATTCGATAAATAAATTTTATTTGAGATTATTATTTTTAATTAGTGCTCTTTAATGAGATTTTTAGATTTATTTTTGTGGGTTTAATGAAAATTTTTAACTTTAAAAACCTTATTTTTAAGTATTTTTAAATAATTTTTCAATTAAATAAATAAACAAAAATAAAACAAAAAGGGTTGACTTTGTCAGGTTTGACCGGGTCTGACCGGTCAGAAAACAAGTATTCCAGGCGGCAAGTGAGGTTCGAACTCGGGACCTCTCGTATACGTGCACGCAGCTCTACCAACTGAGCTACGTGTCTAACCCGAAATATTCTTGGTTTTAATTATATTTATATACTAACTGACTCTAACCTTATTTAGTTTTTATTAAAAATGTTTTAATATGGCCGAACCGGTTGCAGAGACCCGGAATCGAACTCGGGACCTTCGGTTCGAGTGCACACAGCCTAACCAGTTGGGCTGTGTATCTAATATGCTTAACTACTGGATTATATTCCTCTTATATACATACTGTGAATTGATCCGAATAGGTTTTTAAAAATGTTGGTTTTATTTCAGAAAGTCGGTAACATGCGAGATTCAAACCCGGGACGTGTGTTTTATATTTGCACACAGTCCACCGCTGGACTGTGTGACTAACCCGGTTAAATACCCGATTTTAATTACATTAATATACTACTTAGGCCTTGTCTTCTTCATTAAGAAGAACACAGAACCGTGAACTCAACTGTTTTACTTAATCGACTAACAAGCTTACACTCGATTGAAATAGAATAGAAAAAGAAAGATTAAGTAATATGATATACCAAGGCGGAGAGTTTTCTTCAGATTTCCGGCAAGTGTTCGTCGGCCCTGATTTGCGATTTCGGGCTGACTAATCTGATTTAACAGTTTTGATTATTGATTTGTGCAATTAGATTATCAATCAAGAGATAGCAAGAAGGTTTAGACAATTATATCGTCTGAAGAACAAATGCGGTTTTCTGATTAGTGATTCCGGCGATATTCCGGCGAGTGCGAAGATCTCCGGCGACGAGCTTTGGAAGAATTAAAACTTCAGAAAGAGAGTGTGGTTCTGGGTGAAATGTTTACCAGGAGTTTGAGTGGGTATTTATAAAGAGAACAGGCTGATTGGGTTCGAATCAAGGGTCAAGGTTCGCGGTCAATGATTTTCGACAGTTTTGACTGAAGTTGATTGTTAGGAATCGGTTATAACTGATGTCGAAATCAGTTTACGCGTTTCAGTCAAAGGAAAATAGCCATATTTGCGGAATTTCGGTTTTTCCGGCGACTGCTAGTCTGGGCGCGCTGATTTACCGGTTTTGATTTTCGGATTTTACTTTAAGTGTTATTTGTTTCTGTATTTAACACAAGTGAAGTGTGTGGCGGAGTGGTGTGGTGTGTGTTTGTGTTTGCCGGAGACCCGGGTTCGAGACCCGGCGACTCTATTTTATTTTTTATTTACTTATTATTATTTATTAATTATGGTTTTTAAATTCTAAAATGTTTATTAATTATGTATTATTTAAACTAATCTGAACAATAAATACGTAACGAAACTTATAACTGAATACTTGATTATTAAACGAAGCGGGTTTTGAACCCGTTTTTCGAAGAATGTTACAGTATTCCCTACTTTTAGGAATTTCGTCCCGAAATTTAAGTAGTAGTGGTGACTGGAAAGAGATGCGGGTATTTCTCGCGCATTGAGTCTTCACGTTCCCAAGTAAACTCGGGTCCTCGTTTGGACTCCCAACGTACCTTGACAATTGGAATACGACTTCGCCTTAAACGCTTTCCCCGATGTCCATGATTTCTACTGGTCTTTCAACGAAGTGCATCGATTCATCGACTTGAATGTCTTCTAGAGGAATGTGGAGGTTTTCATCGGCAAGGCACTTTTTCAAGTTTGATACGTGGAATGTGGGATGAATTATGTTGAGCTCTTCTGGTAGGTCAAGCTTGTATGCTACAGGACCTACTCTTTCGAGTATCTTGAAAGGTCCTACGTAACGTGGTGCTAGCTTGCCCTTCTGGCCAAAACGAACCACTCCCTTCCACGGTGATGCTTTTAAAAGTACTTGATCACCAATGTCAAACTCCAAGGGCTTTCGTCATTTGTCTGCATAACTCTTTTGACGACTTTGAGCCGCTAGAAGATTGTTTCGAATTTGGAGGATCTTGTCGGTTGTTTCTTGAATTAATTCTGGACCGGTGATTTGCGCTTCCCCAATTTCGTGCCAACATACTGGAGATCGGCACTTATGACTATATAAAGCTTCAAAAGGAGCCATGCCGATACTTGAATGATAACTATTGTTGTACGAAAATTCCACTAATGGTAGGTGAGCGTCCCAGTTCCCTTTGAAGTCTATGACACATGCTCGCAGCATGTCTTCAAGGGTTTGGATGGTGCGTTCAGATTGACCATCAGTTTGAGGATGAAAAGCGGTACTGAGGTCTAATCGTGTACCCAAAACGGTTTGTACGGCTCGCCATGTTCGTGAAGTGAAACGACCATCACGGTCTGAAATGATGCTTAATGGTACACCATGACGGCTTACGATCTCACTGATGTAGATACGAGCTAACTTCTCGTTTTTGAAGTCCTCGCGAATCGGAATGAAATGAGATGACTTTGTAAGACGATCGATTATTACCCATATGGTGTCATACCCACTGGAGGTGCGAGGTAACCCGGTAATGAAATCCATGGTTACGTTTTCCCACTTCCATACAGGTATTTCGGGTTGGACTAGAAGTCCTGAAGATCTTTGATGTTCAGCTTTTACTTTGGAACAGTAAGGCACTTGGAAACAAAAAAAACAATATCCTTTTTCACACCAGGCCACCAGTAGGTGTATCGTAGGTCTTGATACATCTTGTCGGCTCCTGGGTGTATAGAGTATCGTGTTTTGTGCGCCCCATTCATGAGGAAATCACGAAGGTTATCGCGATCAGGAATCCATATGCGATTTAAATAGTATAGAATACCGTCGGATTTGGTTTCGATTTTGAGTTCAACTCCACACGACAGCTCATCGCGTACGTCATTTTCTGTTACAGAACATGTTGAGCTGCCCGGATTTGATCTTTGATGTCGGTTATGATTTGCGAACATAGAAGACGAATGGAGTTCGCATAATCTTTTCGACTGAGCGCATCAGCCACTACGTTTGCCTTGCCAGGATGATATCGAATTTCACAGTCGTAGTCGTTGAGAAGTTCGACCCATCTTCGTTGCCTCATATTCAACTCCTTTTGGTTGAAGATATGTTGGAGACTCTTGTGGTCAGTGTATATTTCACACTTAGTACCGTAGAGGTAATGTCTCCATATCTTGAGAGCGAACACAACGGCTCCAAGTTCCAGGTCGTGGGTGGTGTAATTCTTCTCGTGAACCTTGAGTTGCCTAGAGGCATAGGCTATCACTTTTCCTCTTTGCATCAATACACAGCCTAGCCCTTGCCCTGATGCGTCGCAATATACTACAAAATCATCGCAACCCTCAGGGAGTGTGAGGATAGGTGCGTCACAAAGTTTTTGCTTTAGAGTTTGGAAAGCCTCCTCTTGTTTAGGTCCCCATATGAAGGGTTTTCCTTTATGAGTCAAGGCCGTGAGTGGTACAGCAATACGGGAAAAATTGGCAATGAAGCGTCGATAGTAACCAGCCAAACCAAGAAATGACCTTACTTCGGTAGGGGTACGTGGCGCTTGCCATTCCTGCACTGCCTTGATTTTTGAAGGATCGACATGAATTCCCTTGTCATTGACGACATGTCCAAGGAATTGTACTTCTCCTAACCAGAATTCGCATTTTGAGAATTTAGCGTAAAGCTTTTCAGTCCTTAAGAGTGTAAGGATGAGACGAATGTGTCGCTCATGATCGGACTTAGACTTGGAGTAGATAAGGATGTCGTCAATGAAGACTATGACTAAACGGTCGAGGTAGGATTTGCATACCCTATTCATTAAATCCATGAAGACAGCGGGGGCGTTGGTTAAACCGAATGGCATGACCATGAACTCGTAATGACCATAACGAGTCCGGAAGGCGGTTTTTGGGATATCTTCTTCGTGCACCCTGAGCTGATGATAATCAGAACGAAGGTCGATTTTTGAAAAGCAGGTGGGCCTTGAAGTTGGTCTAGGAGATCTTCAATGCGAGGCAGTGGATAGCGATTTTTTACCGTTAATTTGTTGAGTTCTCTATAATCAATGCACATGCGAAACGTTTCATCTTTCTTCTTCACAAAAAGAACATGTGCACCCAAGGCGATGAGCTAGGACGTATGAATCCTTTGTCAGTCAGCTCTTGCAGTTGACTGGCCAGCTCTTGCATTTCAGATGGGGCTAACCTGTAAGGAGATTTTGCGACTGGTGTAGCGCCAGGTATAAGATCGTTGCGAAATTCGACTTCTCTCACCGGAGGAAGTCCTGAAATGTCGTCGGGAAAGACTTGTGGGAATTCTTTCACAACTGGGATATCTTCGAGTTTCCTCTCCTTGTTTCCCTTTTTGATGACGTGAGTTAGGAATGCGACATAGTTTTTGCGGAGATATCTTCGGGCTTGAAGGCAGGACATTAATTTGAGTCCTTTCGAAGGGGTTTCCCCAAAAATACGTAGTGTGTGAACGTCTGCAAGAGGAATGCGAATGAACTTTTCGTGGCACACCACTTCAGCGTGATGCTGGCTGAGCCAGTCCATACCGATTATAACATCGAAACTTCCCAACTTCATAGGAATAAGGTCAATTGGAAAATCGTGATCGTTTAGGGTGAGAGTACAATTGCATATAATAGAATTTAATGAAACGGGTTTTCCGTCAGCAACTTCCACCGTTAGAGATTCGATGAGATTAACACGAGGTTGGTCGAGGATAGGTTCAAATTCTAAGGACACAAAGCTCATATCCGCACCAGTATCGAATAATATGGATGCATAACTACCATTAATGAGAAACGTACCGTTGACCACGTTGTTGTCAGCCCTGGCTTGGTTGGCATTGATATTGAAAGCTCTCCCTCTGGTAGGTGGGGGAGCTTGGTTAGCTTGATTTACCGGGTTTGCGTGAGCTTGGGCATGGATGATGTTCACTAGGCGTGGACATGTGTTCCTGAAGTGGTTTGGGTCCCCACAGTTGAAACAAGCTCGCATGGGTTGCATCATGGGGTAGTTGGGTTGGTAGTAAGATTGGGCTGCATGTGGTGCAGGTGGTAGAAGTAAAGGTTGTTGGGCTTGACCCACTATCTGATTTTGAGTTTGGATTTGAGGTTGATTGCGGTTCATTCGTTGAAGGGTATGGCAGGTTTGGATGGTGTGACCTGCACGACCACAGCTTGTGGAATGTTGGCAAGGGTTTTCAGGAGGATGATGGTATTGACAGCGGTTGCATTTTGGGTGTGGGCCAGTATATGGCTTTTTGAATGGTGCAGCTGGGGGAGCAATTTGGGTGATTGGTGCAACAGTGATAGAAGGGTTGGTTTGAGTGACAGCAAAATTTTTGCCATTTCGCTTCCTCTTACCAGCAAACTTTGAGGATGAGACTGGGTGGTTTGGAGTTGGGGTCTCAATGGGTGCTTTCTTCTTTTCTTCCTTGAACTTGCCGTTTCGAATGCGATTTTTAGTGAGTTCTGTAGCTAACTCCATTGCGGCCTCAAGTGTTGCAGGCGATGTGCTTAAAACCGAATCTTGAATTTTCGAGGGGAGGCCTCGAATGTAGTGTTCAACTAAATGGTACAAAAGGGTGAACAAATTAGGGATCATCTGGTTCAGCTCGGAGAAATCTCTTATTATAGGAAGTGTGATCTCCTTCCTTTTGTTTCAGTGTGTGGAATTCGTCTTCCAGCTTTTTGATTTCGCTTCTTGGACAGAAGCGTCTTGTCATGAGTTCCCTTAACTCTTCCCATGTTAAGGCCATGGCATCTTCAACCCCTCGCTTACCCTTTTCCGTGTTCCACCAGGTAAGGGCTACCCCAAACAGTCTTCCAGTAGCGTAATGTACCTTACGGTCCTCGGGACAATCGCAATTGAGGAAAGTGTTTTCCATTTCTTCAAACCAGTGAAGGAGGGCAGTAACACCTTCGGTCCCATCATACTTTGGGGGATCACAAGTTTTGAAGTGTTTGTAGGTGCACTTGGGGGTTTTGGAAGGAGGGTTGGTGACGCTCTGGTCTTCTTGGTTGGGAGGGTTGATGGGATTAGCGGTGAGAGCTTGTTGAACTGGAAGCACGATGTCAGGAAGTACTGCGGCCATTTGTTTAGCAATTTGTGTGGCCAAGCGTTCACTTGACTTTCCTGACTTTCTACCTCCACGTAGTTGCCTAGCCGACATCTACAGGAACATATATAGGAATATTGTGAGTTTAAGAATTTTCTAGGTGTCATGTGTCGTAAAAAGAATGAAAAATAACATAACTGACAATAATTTAACTACATCCATAGGATGTCTTGGGTTTGCTCATGTTTGGGCCTCCAATGTCCCCCATACCATCGCCTGTGTAGTCATGTGGGCCCCCATGACTATTGGGCTTGGTAGGATTCACATTGGTGTCGGCGGATTAACACTCGCACCATCCGAATGAAAATCATAAAATATGATTGCGAGATGTATGGTAGGAGGGTGTCCAGGTGTGGACACAATGACAACTCAAAGTGGGGTTAGCTCACACGACGTTTGGTATAGCATGCTTTGGCCTAATAGGTCCTTCGTACTCTCATCGTTAGTCCCCAGGTAGGCAAACTGGTCCTTTATTTTGGATTTATACGAATGCCAAGCCTAGACAGGACGTTCCGACTACCGGTACTCGTACCCTTCCAGTTACTACATGCCCGTCATGAGAACTCACTTTGATGTGATTTGAAAAATACAAAAATCATTGCAATAATCATGGGAATCGTGAGGTGTGTGCTCTCATGGATATGATATGTTATGAGGATATGATTTATGATGAGCATTGCATAATAACATGTATTTGTGAGCATGCTTGCATAACATTGAGTGTGAAAATAAACATGAAACATATAAACATCATGAATTTTGCATGTAACGCATAAACAATTAAAATTTAATCAACTATAGTATAGGCTCTAAGGGTCTAATAACCTATCCTATATCCCTATAGTCACAAGCTCTGATACCAATCTGTCACACCCGACCCGCAGCGGAATAAAATTCAGGGCATAATTGGGTTATCACCAAAGCTCATGATATTTACTAAAATGTTTCATATTTATTAAATTCAAATTTCAAACTTAAATATCCAAAACAAAATTCATACAATTACAAGGAAAATGAAACTATATATTTATTCCAAAGCATAATCTTGTTTATTCTTCTAGGCCTTCCTAAGTGTTTCCTGTCTCAGCTGGATCACCTGTATCATGTGTAAAACGGGGGAGATTTTGGGTCAACAAAAGTTGGCGAGTGAACCTTGATAAAACATTTTAACTAATTTCTTGTTTTATTTAATAAGGAAAATTCGTGCATTAATCACATGTGAGCAAACATATATGTAAACAATCACAAACCACTTTGGATGAGTATATGACATGAAATGATGATGTATTTGAGATCAAGGCTTAATCAAACGGAGCCGATCTAATGAGGCTCCTGATGCTCAACCCGTATCCCACGGGGAACTGATGGGCCTAATGAAATGCGTGCACTGAAATGATGAAATTCAATCTACATATAATTCACACAATATTTGATACACATTTGATCACGGATATGATGTATGCACAAGTGTTTAAATAAAATAAAAGAATAGTACGACACATGATACACCCCAAAATATGATTAAAACGGGGAATTGGTAGAGATTCACTCACAGTGGATGCGTTTCTTGATGAAAATGAATGCGCACGAATATTATGATTCAACCGACGAGGGAAAACTAACCTAAATAATAACGACATGATTCGATAAATAAATTTTATTTGAGATTATTATTTTTAATTAGTGCTCTTTAATGAGATTTTTAGATTTATTTTTGTGGGTTTAATGAAAATTTTTAACTTTAAAAACCTTATTTTTAAGTATTTTTAAATAATTTTTCAATTAAATAAATAAACAAAAATAAAAAAAAAAGGGTTGACTTTGTCAGGTTTGACCGGGTCTGACCGGTCAGACAGCAAGTATTCCAGGTGGAAAGTGAGGTTCGAACTCGGGACCTCTCGTATACGTGCACGCAGCTCTACCAACTAAGCTACGTGTCTAACCCGAAATATTCTTGGTTTTAATTATATTTATATACTAACTGATTAAAAATGTTTTAATATGGATGAACCGGTTGCAGAGAACCGGAATCGAACTCGAGACTTTCGGTTCGAGTGCACACAGCCTAACCAGTTGGGTTGTGTGTCTAATCTGCTTAACTACTGGATTATATTCCTCTTATATACGTACTGTGAATTGATCCGAATAGGTTTTTAAAAATGTTGGTTTTATTTCAGAAAGTCGGTAACTTGCGAAATTCGAACCCGGGACGTGTGTTTTATATTTGCACACAGTCCACCGCTGGACTGTGTGTCTAACCGGTTAAATATCCGATTTTAATTACATTAATATACTACTTAGGCCACGTCTTCTTCATTAAGAAGAACACAGAACCGTGAACTCAACTGTTTTGCTTAATCGACTAACAAGCTTATACACGATTGAAATAGAATAGAAAAAGAAAGATTAAGTAATATGATATACCTAGGCGGAGAGTTTTCTTCAGATTTCCGGCAAGTGTTCGTCGGCCCTGATTTGCGATTTCCGGCTGACTGAACTGATTTAACAGTTTCGATTATTGATTTGAGCAATTAGATTATCAATCAAGAGATAGCAAGAAGGTTTAGACAATTATACTGTCACACCCCGACCCGCAGCGGAATAAGAGTCGGGGCATAATTGGGTTATCACCAAAGCTCATGATGTTTACTAAAATGTTTCATATTATTAAATTCAAATTAGAACTTCAATATTCCAAACAAGTTCATACAATTACAAGGAAAAAGTAACTAAGTAAATAATCCAAAACCTAAATTGATTTATTCTTCTAGGCCGTCCTATATGTTTCTTGCTGCAACTGGATCACCTATATCATGTGAAAAAATGGGGGATTTTGGGTCAACAAAAGTTGGCGAGTGAACCTTGTTAAAAACATTTGATATTGATTTCTTATTGTATTTAATATGGAAAAATTGTGCAATAATCATATGTGAGCAAACATATATAATCAAACAAACACAAACCACCTTGAATGAGTATATGACATGAATGATAATGTATATGTTGGCAACGTCACGTTCCGCTCATAGGTAATGGGGAACGAACGAGCCTATGATGATGTATGTGTGATCAAGGCTCAATCAAACGGAGCCGATCATATGTTGGCAACGCCACGTTCCGCTCATAGGTAATGGGGAACAGTTCCGCTCATAGGTAATGGGGAACAGACGAGCCTATGATGATGTATGTACTGAAAATGATAAATTTAATCTAAACATTAACCACACAAACAATTGATACATATTGGATACACATTTGATCATGGATATGATGGATGCACAAGTGTTTAAATGTAATAAATAATAAGGGACATATGATACACCCAAAATGTGATTAAAACGGGGAATTGGTAGAAATTCACTCACATTGGGTGCGTTCGTTTGATGATGTTGAATGCGCACGAGTTTGGAGATTTGATCGACGAGAAATAACTAACCTAAAATAATAACGAAATGGTTCGGTAAATAAATGGATTTTATTAATAGGACTTTTAGATTTATTTTTGTGAGTTTAAGGTCATTTTCTAACTTTAAAAATATTATTTTTAAGTATTTTTAATTGATTTTTAAATTAAATAAATAAATAAATATAAATAAAAAAAATAAAAAAAATTGACTTTTTGGTTGACCGTTGACCGGTCCGTTGACCGGACCGTTGACCGGTCGGACAGTGACTTATGTGTGCGCTGGGTGAGGCTCGAACCCGAGACCTCTCGTACGCGTGCACGCAGCTCTACCAACTGAGCTACGTGTCTAACCCGAAATATTCTATGTTTTAATTATATATATATATATATATACTAATTTAATGTTTAATTTATTTGGTTTTATATTAAAAGAATTTAAATGGTTGAACCGGTTGCAGGGAAACCGGATCGAACTCGGGTCCTTTGGTTTGTAAGCGCACAGCCCAACCAGTTGGGCTATGTGTCTTATCTGTTAAACTTACAGTTTATATTAATCTTAAAAACATCCTGGGACCTACTCTGATTCAGTTTAAAAAAAATTGGTTTTAATTCAGAAATCCGGTGCGTTTGTAAGATTCGAACTCGTGACGTGCGCTGTGTGTTTGCACACAGTCCACCGCTGGACTGTGTGTCTAACCCGGTTTAATATCTTGTTTTAATTAAACTTATACATAATGTTCGACTTCATCTTCTTCGTTCAAAGACACAGACAACAATATCCGACTGTTCTGGTTTAATTCGATTAACAAAACTTATAACTTGTTGGAAAGTATTAGATATTGAGATTAAAGAACAGAATTGTACCAAACAGGATGTTTTTCTCAGAACTCCGGCAAGGGTCGTCGGCTCTGATTTATGAATTCCGTCTGAGCGGATCAATTAACAGTTTTGATCAACTAATTGTGAAATTGAGTTACTAAACAAAGATTATCAGAGGGTTTAGATATTTGTACCGATTCACAACGTGATTTCGGAAATTTTCAGAGATTTTCCGGCGAGTGCAGAATATCCGGTAACGTCATCTGGGACCGATTCTGGTTGAAGAATTTAAGTTAGTATACGTCTAACAATAGATGGAAACGAAAGAGTCGAGATTTACCGATTTTGTGTAAGTTTCGGTTTTCCGGCGAAAGTCCGGCGATAGCAGATAACGATTCCGATGAACAGAAATTAGAGCGAAAATGAAATTGAAGGTTCTGCGAGTGTTTCCGAGTTATGAGACGATGATATTATCAGTGTAAATTAAAAGTAAATTTCATTTCGGTTTCAAACTCAACAATCATATGAATCAAAGCATTGAAGGTTGAATTGATTATAACGTGGGTTGTAACTAGCATTTAATCATCGGTTATACTCAGAACTCGCGACCATATCAAAGGTTTCTGGATATCTGAAAGCCGATGAGCGGTTGGCGCAAACAGATGAATTCACGGTGGAACTTAAGTTTTATATGATTCATTGATTGCACAAACGAGTTAAGTGGCGGAGTGGTTAAGTGTTTGGTTGTTAAATGAGCCGGCTGACCCGGGTTTGAAACCCGGCAGCGACATTTATTTTTTTCTTCGACAGTTTTTATTGTTTATTAATTATAGTTTATAAATTCTAATATATTTATTAATTATGTATTGTTTAAAATTAAAAAGAGCATTAAATAAGCAACGAAAAATGTAACTGACTATTCGATTAATAAATGAAGCGGGTTTTGAAAACCCATTTTTCGACAGATGTTAAAGTATCCCCTACTTTTAGAAATTTCGTCCCGAAATAAAAGTAGTAGTGGTAACAGGAAAAAGATGCGGGTATTTTCCGCGCATTGAGTCTTCACGTTCCCAAGTAAACTCAGGTCCTCGTTTCGACTCCCAGCGTACCCTAACAATTGGAATACGACTTCGTCTTAAACGTTTTTCTCCGAAGTCCATGATTTCTACTGGTCTTTCAATGAAGTGCATAGATTCATCGATCTGAATATCTTCTAGGGGAATATGGAGTTTTTCATCGGCGAGGCACTTCTTTAAGTTTGATACGTGGAACGTGGGGTGAATTCTGTTGAGTTCTTCTGGTAGGTCAAGCTTGTATGCTACAGGTCCTACTCTTTCGAGTATCTTGAAAGGTCCTACGTAGCGTGGTGCTAGCTTGCCCTTCTGGCCAAAACGAACGACTCCTTTCCACGGTGATACTTTTAAAAGTACATGATCACCAATGTTAAACTCCAAGGGCTTTCGTCGTTTGTCTGCATAACTCTTTTGACGACTCTGTGCCGCTAGAAGATTGTTTCGAATTTGATGGATCTTGTCTGTTGTTTCTTGAATCAATTCTGGACCGGTGATTTGTGCTTCCCCAATTTCGTGCCAACATACTGGAGATCGGCACTTACGGCCATATAACGCTTCGAAAGGAGCCATGCCGATACTTGAGTGGTAACTATTGTTGTACGAAAATTCAACTAATAGTAGATGAGCGTCCCAATTCCCTTTGAAGTCTATGACAAATGCTCGAAGCATATCTTCAAGAGTTTGGATGGTGCGTTCAGATTGTCCATCAGTTTGAGGATGATAAGCGGTACTGAGGTCTAATCGTGTACCCAAAGCGGCTTGTACGGCTTGCCATGTTCGCGAAGTGAAACGACCATCACGGTCTGAAATAATGCTTAAAGGTACACCATGACGGCTTACGATCTCGTTGATGTAGATACGAGCTAACTTCTCGTTCTTGAAGTCCTCGCGAATCGGAATGAAGTGAGCTGATTTTGTAAGACGATCAATGATTACCCATATAGTGTCATACCCACTGGAGGTGCGAGGTAACCCGGTAATGAAATCCATAGTTATGTTTTCCCACTTCCATACAGGTATTTCGGGTTGGACTAGAAGTCTTGAGGGTCTTTGATGTTCAGCTTTTACTTTGGAACATGTAAGGCACTTGGAAACAAAAACAGCGATATCCTTCTTCATGCCAGGCCACCAGTAGGTGTATCGAAGGTCTTGATACATCTTGTCGGCTCCTGGGTGTACAGAGTACCGTGTTTTGTGCGCCTCATTCATAAGGAAATCACGAAGGTTATTGTGTTCGGGAATCCATATGCGATCTAGATAGTACAGAATACCGTCGGATTTGATTTTAAGTTCTGCTCCACAAGACAGCTCATTGCGTACGTCGTTTTCTGTTACAGAAACATGTTGGGCTTCTCGGATTTGATCTTTGATGTCGGTTATGATTTGCGAACATAGAAGACGAATGGAGTTCGCATAACCCTTTCGACTGAGCGCATCGGCCACCACGTTTGCCTTGCCAGGATGATACCGAATTTCACAGTCGTAGTCATTAAGAAGTTCGACCCATCTTCGTTGCCTCATATTCAACTCCTTTTGGTTAAAGATATGTTGGAGGCTCTTGTGGTCAGTGTATATTTCACACTTGGTACCGTAGAGGTAATGTCTCCATATCTTAAGAGCGAACACAACGGCTCCAAGTTCCAGGTCGTGGGTGGTGTAGTTCTTCTCATGAATTTTGAGTTGTCTAGAAGCATAAGCTATGACTTTTCCTCTTTGCATCAGTACACAGCCTAGTCCCTGCCCTGACGCGTCGCAATAAACCACGAAGTCATCACAACCTTCAGGGAGTGTGAGGATAGGTGCGTCACAGAGTTTTTGTTTTAGAGTTTGGAAGGCTTCTTCTTGTTTGGGTCCCCATATGAAGGGCTTTCCTTTATGAGTCAAAGCCGTGAGTGGTACAGCAATACGGGAGAAATTTGCAATGAAACGGCGATAATAACCAGCCAAACCAAGAAATGATCTTACTTCGGTAGGTGTATGTGGCACTTGCCATTCTTGTACTGCCTTGACTTTTGAGGGATCAACATGAATTCCCTTGTCATTGACGACGTGTCCAAGGAATTGTACTTCCCTTAACCAGAATTCACATTTCGAGAACTTAGCGTAAAGCTTTTCTGTCCTTAAGAGTGTAAGGATGAGTCGAAGGTGTCGTTCATGATCAGACTTAGACTTTGAGTAGATGAGGATGTCGTCGATGAAGACTATGACAAAACGGTCGAGGTAGGGTTTGCAGACTCTGTTCATTAGATCCATGAAGACAGCTGGAGCGTTGGTTAAACCAAATGGCATGACCATGAATTCGTAATGACCATAACGAGTTCGGAAGGCGGTCTTTGGGACGTCTTCTTCGTGTACCCTGAGTTGATGATAACCAGAACGTAGGTCGATTTTTGAAAAACAGGTGGCACCTTGAAGTTGGTCTAGAAGATCATCGATGCGAGGTAATGGGTAGCGGTTTTTGACCGTTAACTTGTTGAGTTCTCTGTAGTTGATACACATGCGAAACGTTCCATCTTTCTTCTTCACAAAAAGGACAGGTGCACCCCAAGGCGATGAGCTAGGACGTATGAATCCTTTGTCAGTCAGCTCTTGCAGTTGACTGGCCAGCTCTTGCATTTCAGATGGGGCTAACCTATAAGGAGATTTTGCAACTAGTGTAGCTCCAGGTATAAGATCAATGCGGAATTCGACTTCTCTCACGGGAGGAAGTCCTGAAATGTCGTCAGGAAAAACTTGCGGAAAATCTTTTACTACTGGGATGTCTTCGAGTTTCTTCTCCTTGGTTCCCTTTTTGATGACATGAGTTAGGAATGCGACATAATTCTTGCGGAGATATTTTCGGGCTTGAAGACAGGACATTAATTTGAGTCCTTTCGAAGGGGTTTCTCCAAAGATTCGTAGAGTCTGACCGTTTGTAAGAGGAATGCGAATAAGCTTTTCGCGGCATACAACTTCAGCATGATGTTGGCTGAGCCAGTCCATACCAATTATAATGTCGAAACTTCCCAACTTCATAGGAATGAGGTCAACTGGAAAATCGTGATTGTTTAGAGTGAGAGTATAATTGCGTATAATAGAGTTTAATGAGACCGGTTTTCCGTCAGCAACTTCTACCGTTATGGATTCCATGAGTTTATCACGAGTTTGGTTGAGGATGGGTTCAAATTCTAAGGACACAAAACTCTTATCCGCGCCAGTATCAAATAACCTGGATGCATAACTACCATTGATGAGAAACGTACCGTTAACCACGTTGTTGTCTGCCCTAGCTTGATTGGCGTTGACGTTGAAAGCTCTTCCTCTAGCAGGTGGAGGAGCTTGGTTAGCCTGGTTTACTGGATTTGCTTGAGCTTGGGCATGGATGATGTTCACCAAGCGTGGACAGGTGTTCCTGAAGTGGTTCGGGTCTCCACAGTTGTAACAAGCCCGCATAGGTTGCATCATGGGATAGTTGGGTTGGTAGTAGGATTGGGCTACATGTTGGGCAGGTGGTAGGAGTAAAGGTTGTTGGGCTTGACCCACTATCTGATGGTGGGTTTGGGTTGAGGGCTGATTGCGGTTCGTTCGCTGAAGTGCGCGACAGGTTTGGATGGTGTGTCCTGCGCGGCCACAGCCGGTGCAATGTTGGCAGGGATGTTCGGGAAAGTGATGGTATTGGCAACGGTTGCATTTTGGGTATGGGCCGGAGTATGGCTTTTTATATGGTGCAGCTGAGGGGGCAACTTGGGTGATGGGTGCAGCAGTAATAGGGAGGTTTGCTTGTGTGACAGCAAAGTTTCTGCCGTTTCGTTTCCTCTTACTAGCAAACTTTGAGGAGGAGGTGGAATGGGTTGAAGTTTGGCCCTCAATGGGGGCTTTCTTTTTCTCGTCCTTAAATTTGCCGTTTCGGATGTGATTCTCGGTAAGCTCGGTAGCTAGTTCCATAGCGGCTTCAAGTGTTGCAGGCGAAGTGCTTAGAACTGAGTCTTGAATTTTCAAGGGGAGGCCTCGAATATAGTGTTCGACTAAGCGGTATACTGGGGTGAACAAGTTGGGGATCATTTGGTTCAACTCTAGAAACCTTTTGTTGTAGGAAGTATGATCTCCTTCCTTTTGCTTTAACGAGTGGAATTCATCCTCTAACTTTTTGATCTCGCTTCTTGGACAGAAGCGTTTCGTCATGATTTCCCTTAACTCCTCCCATGTTATGGCCATTGCATCTTCGATTCCTCTCTTACCTTTTTCTGTATTCCACCAGGTAAGAGCTACTCCAAATAGTCTCCCGGTTGCGTAACGTACCTTGCGATCCTCGGGACAGTCGCAATTGAGGAAGGTGTTTTCCATTTCCTCAAACCAGTGGAGGAGAGCAGTGACACCTTCGGTCCCTTCATATTTCGGGGGATCGCAAGACTTGAAGTGTTTGTAAGAGCACTTTTTGGAGGGAGGGTTGTCGACGTTCTGATCTTCTTGATTGGGAGGGTTGATGTGATTTGCGGCGAGAGCTTGTTGTACTTGAATTACGATGTTAGGAAGCACCGCGGCCATTTGTTTTGCGATTTGGGTGGACAAGCGTTCGTTTGACCTTCCTGACTTTCTACCTCCACGTTGCTGCCTAGCCGACATCTACAGGAACATACATAAGAAGATGGTGAGTTTAAGGAGTCTTTTTAGGTGTCATGTGTCGTTAAAAAAATAACATAATCATCAATAATGCAACTACATCCATAGGATGTCTTGGGTTTGCTCATGTTTGGGCCTCCAATGTCCCCCATACCATCGCCTGTATAGTCATGTGGGCCCCCATGACTAGTGGCTTAGTAGGATTCACATTGGTGTTGGCGGTTTAACACTCGCATCACCCGAATGAAAACCATGAAATATGTTTGCGAGATGTATGGTAGGAGGGTGTCCAGGTGTAGACACAATGACAACTCAAAGTGGGGTTAGCTCACACGACGTTTGGTATAACATGCTTTGGCCTAATAGGTCCTTCGTACTCTCATCGTTAGTCCCCAGGTAGGCAAACTGGTCCTTTATTTTGGATTTATACGAATGCCAAGCCTAGACAGGACGTTCCGACTACCGGTACTTGTACCCTTCCAGTTACTACATGCCCGTCATGAGAACTCACTTTGATGTGATTTGGAAAAATACAAAAATCGTTGCAAAAATCATGGAAATTGTGTGGTGTGTGCTCTCATGGATATGATATGTTATGAGGATATGATTCATGATGAGCATTGTATAGTAATATGTACTTATGAACATGCTTGCATAACATTGAATGTAACAATAAACATAAAGGATATAAACATCATGAATTTTGTATGTAACACGTAAACATTTTAAAATTCTAATCAACTATAGTATAGGCTCTAAGGGTCTAATCACCTATCCTATATCCCTAAAGTCATGGCTCTGATACCAATCTGTCACACCCCGACCCGCAGCGGAATAAGAGTCGGGGCATAATTGGGTTATCACCAAAGCTCATGATGTTTACTAAAATGTTTCATATTTATTAAATTCAAATTACAACTTCAATATTATAAACAAGTTCATACAATTACAAGGAAAAAGTAACTAAGTAAACAATCCAAAACCTAAACTGATTTATTCTTCTAGGCCGTCCTATATGTTTCTTGCTGCAACTGGATCACCTGTATCATGTGTAAAAATGGGGGATTTTGGGTCAACAAAAGTTGGCGAGTGAACCTTGTTAAAAACATTTGATATTGATTTCTTATTGTATTTAATATGGAAAAATTGTGCAATAATCATATGTGAGCAAACGTATATAATCAAACAAACACAAACCACCTTGAAGGAGTATATGACATGAATGATAATGTATATGTTGGCAACGTCACGTTCCGCTCATAGGTAATGGGGAACGAACGAGCCTATGATGATGTATGTGTGATCAAGGCTCAATCAAACGGAGCCGATCATATGTTGGCAACACCACGTTCCGCTCATAGGTAATGGGGAACAGTTCCGCTCATAGGTAATGGGGAACAGACGAGCCTATGATGATGTATGTACTAAAAATGATAAATTTAATCTAAACATTAACCACACAAACAATTGATACATATTGGATACACATTTGATCATGGATATGATGGATGCACAAGTGTTTAAATGTAATAAATAATAAGAGACACATGATACATCCCAAAATGTGATTAAAACGGGGAATTGGTAGAAATTCACTCACATTGGGTGCGTTCGTTTGATGATGTTGAATGCGCATGAGTTTGGAGATTTGATCGACGAGAAATAACTAACCTAAAATAATAACGAAATGGTTCGGTAAATAAGTGGATTTTATTAATAGGATTTTTAGATTTATTTTTGTGAGTTTAAGGTCATTTTCTAACTTTAAAAATATTATTTTTAAGTATTTTTAATTGATTTTTATATTAAATAAATAAATGAAAAAAATAAAAAAATAAAACAAATTTGACTTTTTGGTTGACCGTTGACCGTTGACCGGTCCGTCGACCGGACCGTTGACCGGTCGGACAGTGACTTATGTGTGCGCTGGGTGAGGCTCGAACCGAGACCTCTCGTACGCGTGCACGCAGCTCTACCAACTGAGCTACGTGTCTAACCCGAAATATTCTATGTTTTAATTATATATATATATACTAATTTAATGTTTAATTTATTTGGTTTTATATTAAAAGAATTTAAATGGTTGAACCGGTTGCAGGGAGACCGGATCGAACTCGGGTCCTTTGGTTTGTAAGCACACAGCCCAACCAGTTGGGCTGTGTGTCTTATCTGTTAAACTTACAGTTTATATTAATCTTAAAAACATCCTGGGACCTACTCTGATTCAGTTTTAAAAAAAATTGGTTTTAATTCGGAAAGCCGGTGCGTTTGTAAGATTCGAACTCGTGACGTGCGCTGTGTGTTTGCACACAGTCCACCGCTGGACTGTGTGTCTAACCCGGTTTAATATCTTGTTTTAATTAAACTTAGACATAATGTTCGACTTCATCTTCTTCGTTCAAAGACACAGACAACAATATCCGATTGTTCTTGTTTAATTCGATTAACGAAACTTATAATTTGTTGGAAAGTATTAGATATTGAGATTAAAGAACAGAATTGTACCAAACAGGATGTTTTTCTCAGAACTCCGGCAAGGGTCGTCGGCTCTGATTTATGAATTCCGTCTGAGCGGATCAATTAACAGTTTTGATCAACTAATTGTGAAATTGAGTTACTAAACAAAGATTATTAGAGGGTTTAGATATTTGTACCGATTCACAGCGTGATTTCGGAAATTTTCAGAGATTTTCCGGCGAGTGCAGAATATCCGGTAACGTCGTCTGGGACCGATTCTGGTTGAAGAATTTAAGTTAGTATACGTCTAACAATAGATTGAAAACGAAAGAGTCGAGAATTTACCGATTTTGTGTAAGTTTCGGTTTTCCGGCGAAAGTCCGGCGATAGCAGATAACGATTCCGACGAACAGAAATTAGAGCGAAAATGAAATTGAAGGTTCTGCGAGTGTTTCCGAGTTATGAGACGATGATATTATCAGTGTAAATTGAAAGTAAATTTCATTTCGGTTTCAAACTCAACAATCATATGAATCGAAGTATTGAAGGTTGAATTGATTAGAACGTGGGTTGTAACTAGCATTTAATCATCGGTTATACTCAGAAACTCGCGACCATATCAAAGGTTTCTGGATATCTGAAAGCCGATGAGCGGTTGGCGCAAACAGATGAATTCACGGTGGAACTTAAGTTTTATATGATTCATTGATTGCACAAACGAGTCAAGTGGCGGAGTGGTTAAGTGTTTGGTTGTTAAATGAGCCGGCTGACCCGGGTTCGAAACCCGGCAGCGACATTTATTTTTTTCTTCGACCATTTTTATTGTTTATTAATTATAGTTTATAAATTCTAATATATTTATTAATTATGTATTGTTTAAAATTAAAAAGAGCATTAAATAAGCAACGAAAAATGTAACTGACTATTCGATTAATAAACGAAGCGGGTTTTGAAAACCCGTTTTTCGACAGATGTTACATATACCGTCTGAAGAATTAATGCGGTTTTCTGATTAGTGATTCCGGCGATATTCCGGCGAGTGTGAAGATCTCCGGCGACGAGCTTTGGAAGAATTAAAACTTCAGAAAGAGAGTGTGGTTCTGGGCGAAATGTTTACCAGGAGTTTGAGTGGGTATTTATAAAGAGAACAGGCTGATTGGGTTCGAATCAAGGGTCAAGGTTCGCGGTCAATGATTTCCGACGGTTTTGACTGAAATTGATTGTTAGGCATCGGTTATAACTGATGTCGAAATCAGTTTACGCGTTTCAGTCAAAGGAAAATATCCATATTTGCGGAATTTCGGATTTTCCGGCGACTGCGAGTCTGGGCGCGCTGATTTACCGGTTTTGATTTTCGGATTTTACTTTAAGTGTTATTTGTTTCTGTATTTAACACAAGTGAAGTGTGTGGTGGAGTGGTGTGGTGTGTGTTTGTGTTTGCGGGAGACACGGGTTCGAGACCCGGCGACTCTATTTTATTTTTTATTTACTTATTATTATTTATTAATTATGGTTTTTAAATTCTAAAATGTTTATTAATTATGTATTATTTCAACTAATCCGAACAATAAATACGCAACGAAACTTATAACTGAATACTTGATTATTAAACGAAGCGGGTTTTGAACCCGTTTTTCGACGAATGTTACACAGTCAACTCGTACGAGTTGCGAGTCAGCTCACACGAGGACAGTCCACTTCGTACGAAGTGGTATTTTTCCCGTTTTCATTATGTACTTTCTTCCTCATAATTCGAACCAATCATTCCACTCAGTTTACTCACGTTCTCCTGATTACCCCATGTAGGGTAACTCCGTGTTGCATCACCTGATCACTCGTCCATCCACAAACCGTATTTTGTAGTCATGTTAAGTCATTCATAACGGTCTTATCATTGCGACGATAAGATTACGCTAGTGGTAAACTCTGAGTTGACTAGTATACTTATGCAAAATAGTTTAATGTATGTTAACCTCAAGAATAGATAAGTACACATGAAGATTTGTCTAAACGTTTATACTATGCTATTATTCAAACTTGTATGATCGCTAATGCCTTGTGTATTGAACTATACTTTAACATATATTGCAGGGTGAGGTTGATGATAACTACGGATGGAAACGAATAGGACTACTTAGATACACACCTTGAATTGTAACCTTAAAGTTGTTGTACTTGAACTCTGTTATCCATGATGTTGTAACCTAAAATTTGTACGGTGTATTTGCTACTTCAATGAAATGAAATTATGTTATAAAAATCATTTTCACTTTTTAGCGTTATGAAGTCTCGAGCAATCTCTTTCGTCATGCACCGATGTTTCCGCCATCGGTTGGGGTGTGACAAGCATATTTCTTTCGACCAATGTACTTCGCTTGATCGCTCAGTCGAACCAATGCCCTCACGTGTGTCCTATTTATAGCGCCATGCAATCTTACAAATACAAAAATATATTATAATTTAATCATTTGTTAATGTTTGACTATCATCAAAATAAGTAGAACCTAGGATAATACCTTGAACACTGGATCATAACGAGGATTATTTAATATATGTTTGGGTACATCATCATTATAGTTTGCAGCTGGCCTAATGATGTAGGCACTTATCTTAAGCACTGCTGCCAAAAACTGTATGAAAATGTCTATGAATGGTTTCTCCGAAATGATTAAAATATTCTTGCACAAACCTATTCATACATTCATGAGCCAAAGTCATTAAGAGGATTCCAACCGACCCCTGAATAGACATATTAGGTGTTTGTTTCAATCCATAATTAGTAGCAAGATATGTGAATAACTGTCTAAAAACTGGTGCATCCAGTCTAAACATTTCATAACACCATCTAGCATGGCCATTTAATATATTTCATTAATAAATATGTTTTCCGTGTGATCCGAGGTGTGACATGGCGTTCGTGCCTATTCCTTTTTTCTAAAAAATATATCATTAAGAATTTGCATGTTTTTTCTTTCATGGTTTTTTTCTAAATTCGCCCACCCAACTGAAGTGAGTACCGGACCTATTCCCTTTTCTAAGTTCATTCAAGCAAGCATCGATAATCCATGAAAATAGCATTGTCTCACACGAGTTTGTTTATTCTTTTTATTTGATGTCTCACAATCAACAACATTAGGGTGGTTATCATTCATATTATCTGGTAATCACGTTGTACCACAATGTAAAACAACAAGATGTCATTGAGGATCAAAATAATCAAATAATCACAACAATTTGATCTAAAAGTTTCAATTATTATCACACAAGTCAATTATTAGTGTCTCAAATAATTTGTTCTAATAATTTAAGACATAACATTAAATTTTGCTTCAATATATAAACGAACTATAGGAATGAAGTTTTATTAAACAATTACTAAAAAATAATAATCATATTGGTAGGCTTGCCTCTCGAAAAAAATAAAAGAACAATTAATACTAAACCTATTAAACAATCATAAGAACATAAACAATTATGGATCATGGTACAGAAAGCTAATGAATAAGAAAGTATTACTTTACATACAATCATGAATACTAAGCCTAAAAAATAATATTATTGGATGTGCACCATCGAAAAAGTAAAAAAAATAATAAATAAAAAACCTGGCACTACACATGATTATTTATTGATCATTGACAAAGTAAGATAAATATTCAAAATCAATAGAAATTACCAGAAAGTGTGATCGAGAGGAGCTAACACAAGAAGGAAAATAATGAGAGTTACAGAACGTTCTATGGAATAATAGGGCGACGTGGGATGTTTGTTATTATATGGTAAGAGGTAAGAGTATACGGGTAATTTTCTATTAAAAAACACAAAATCCATTTAAAAAGTAAAGATTTTGTAGCTTTTGAAAATTAGCTTTTTACCCTTTTTAAAAAGCTAAAACAAAAAGAACTTTTATAATTGTAAAACATATTTTTAACTTATTAATTTAAAAAAAAATCAATAAATTAATATTAATAAGTTGTTTCCAAGCTTAACCCCAAACACCCTCTTAATACTTCTATGTTTACGTTTACTAGTTTTTTTAAACGGACATAAATGCTTTAAATACTCCTATGTTTTAGTTTAGTAGTTTTTTAGTGGAAAACTATTGTAATCTTATATTTTAAAATTGGTTGTGAGTTGAGTGTAGAGAAAATGTAATGATAAATATATAAAAAATAGGTAAAAGATCAAATACAAATAGTCTTATCGTAGAAAACAAAACGTACGAAAGACGTGACAAGATCTTTTGCCTTTTTATGACGATAAGGCTATTTGTATTTGATAAGACTATTTGTACATAATTATGAAAATGCCATCGTGTTTTTTTACCTTTTCATATCTTTTGTAGGTTTTGTATGATAAGACTATTTGTACAAAATCTTTACCCATAAAACGTATTATTTAATTGATAGAAGAGAGAAAATTTAATTATTTTTAATGTAATTATAGAGTTAAATGATAGACCAGTTGTGAATGCTCTTAGAGCATTCATATTTCATTCATCAAACCTTGCCCTCTATCTAAAAGTTACAAAAAGCTATTAAAAATTATTACATTCCATTCATCATTTCTTTACCTCACCCCAATATTTTAAAAAACAATTGCTATGGTAACTTGTCATATATAAAAATTACTATTCATCATCCATCAAATTATTGTAAGTGTATAAACAAAAGAAAAATAATAAAATAACTGTTTGTGCATATGATAAAAACAAAATGGTGGATGAGATGTGAAAGGATTTTTAATATGAAAGGTATAATATGAAAAATGGGAATTTTAGTTATATTACAGTGTAGAAAATGATGGAGGGGATGTGAATACTCATAAAGAATTTGACTCTCACACTTAACAGGCTGTTTGGCAACTTCTAAATAGGTAAGTGCTGAACCAGTAAGAGATTTGAACCATTAAGTGATAAACCAGTAAAAAGTCGAATCATTAAGTGATGAACTAGTTAGAGGTTCGAACCATTCGGGCTCGGTATAACGCTTAGCCTTTTAGAGGTAAATGTTTGACCAATTAAGATATTGTTTGCGAAACAAACAATCTGAATGAAATACCTCTTGGCGAATAAGATGTTTGGTCCCATTAAGAGCTAAGTAAGAGCTCAAAACAAACAACCCCTTAGGTTTAGGCTTGGTAGTCATATCAAAAGATTATCATTTTAAAATGGGGGATGCGATCTAAGAGCATTCACATCCCGTCCACTAAATTCTGTAAGAAAATCATCCATATTATAGATAGTGGTTACGAGGGGTTATGAGTGGAGCAAAGAGGAAATATTATTGTTCATTGTAAATATGAAAAAAAACTTATTTTTGAACGGCCAACAAAAATATTTTTATTCATCGTGGGATAACATTGTGTTAGCCCAATTTTACACCAAGAACAATCCAAAATACTGTAACACATCAAAAATATTAAATTATTATATATATATAAATATATATATATATATATAATGCACACATATATACATGGTTGTAATTTACGAATAATGATTAGGAGCATTTAACCTAACTAATGATATGTTACTAGATATTGAAACTATGAATGATGATCCTTTTATTATAAAACCATACAAGAGGGGTTAAAATGGTCAAGCAGAAGAAACTTGTTTTATTAAAACCAAAACAAAAACACAGCACACACATATATGCGTGTGTGTGACCAGAGAAGGGAAGAAAACACCTAAACCTTCATTCACTGAATTGATCAAATTGGAGGATGGATTGGGCCTTTTATTTGTGTATGAATCAAGAATATCAATCATACATGCTTGTCTAACACAAGATAAGTTGTAATTTTGGTTTTGGTAATACTAGACTTTTGGGTGAAATTTGGATGAGTTAAGTTCTTGAACAACTGATTGATATTGTGACCTAAGGAAGGTGTAATCTAAGTGTAGGATCGTAATCCTAACTGAAAATAGTTGATGCATTTTTAAAAATTATGTGTTGAGATTACTATGTTGTAAGTCCTGAAAAACCAGATTTCACAATATCACACGTAGATTGACTGGTGGCGGAATCAAACAAGCTATAGATCGAGATAGAAGAAATAAGATGAAATAGATTAAAGATTAACTTGCATACAAATATGGAAATTTGTCTAATACAAGCTATGAGAGAATCACCAAAAAGCCACTATCCCTAGTACATCATTTACTATTTATAGTAAGGGATTAGTTTACCATTACCCCAAAACTCTAGGCCCACAAGCCTTTCCCAAGCCCAACAACTACAAGCAAGCATATACTATTAAAGTGATTAATGTATAAACCTATAAGGGCCTAACAATCTTCCCCTAGGTTTACTGCATCAGTGTTGCCTTTAGCTTGAAGAATCGCCAGTTGTGCTTCCTCTGAAAAGTGGACTTAGATCCATATAAAGTCTATTGGTGATCACATTAGCTACAACACTGGTGCAAGACTTTGCACAAGCTTCATATTTTTCATTTGTATGAATCTGAGGTTTACCCAAAACCTTTATATCCTCTTCATGAAAAGTAGTTCCAGTGTGTCTGCCAATCGAAATGCCTTCTCTTGAGTTACAATCACAACCTTTGCCATCCTCAGATCATATGCCTAGTAGTTGAAATTCTTCAACACCCCTTTAGGAAATTTAGGAGCAACAGGAATAATTTTCTCTCTATCGGTTGGTGGCCAAATGACGTTCTGAAGTGGTTTCTTCGTATATGGATCACGAATGCTAGGGCTCTTCTTTAGATAAGATTCAGTTGTCTTCATGCTCAAGTTTTGAATGAAATGCCCATCCTGGACCACGCTAATTTGGATCGGAATCATAATAAGGAGCTAGCAGCAGACTTTTCAGATCAATCTTGGTCCATGATTCAAATTGCGATTGTTTGGTGTAGCATTCCCTGTGTCCAGTTTCTCTTGTCACCAACCACAACTTCCTATCATGATCATATCTCCAACATTTAACTTCAAATTTGTTTCCAACCTTGTCGTAGAGGCTCGAACCCAATTCCATCGCATAACGATCTAGCGTTTTCGTTGGATCTTTTGGTTGAAAGTTCTCGTCAAGGGGATTCAAATTTTGGTTCTTCATGATAAGAATTTGCTTGTTGCTCTGTTTCTTCTGTGTTTGCTTTCTCTTCTTTGTTTGGTCAGCAGCTAGATAAGCATTCAAACCAGCTTCTCTTTCAGCATCAGTTGCGGCCTTTTCTTCAACAGTACGTTCGTGATGAACAACATTCATTGGATCGTCATCTTTATTAGCAGATTCACCACCAAACTTCTTCTGCAGCTTTGCCTTTAATTCATAAATTTCTGCCATCAACAAACTTACGTCACCTTGAAGTTGTTCTATTGCTTGATCCCTAATCGTCCCTCGTGTTTGTAGATAAGATACTTGGGCATCCTTTAATGAAGCATCTTGTTCCAATACGATCACTCTTCGCTGCAACTTCTTCACATTCACATCTTCATCATCATCACTATCGGATTGCTCAACAAACTTCATTTTGTCTGTAGCATTCGCATAGCGGCCTCATCATGTTCTATAAACCCACCACTGGAACTGCAGCTTCAAAATGAGCGCTGCTGGAACTTCCAGGCTGAGATCCAGTGCTTGCTTCGAAGATAGAAGTTTCTTGCATGTCTGTAATCAAGGCATCTTGAATAGATGGCTCATGAAAGGTACTCGAGCTTGTGGGCTTCGGGTCAACACGGGTTTCAGGTTCAGTTCTTTGTTTCTTCCTTGATTCTTTCTCTCTCACTGTATCATCATCTATCTGCATTTCTTTAGTAGGAATGATTTTGGGAGGAGGGATCCTAGAATCGCCCTATAACGAGGCAAGCAACGCTTCAAGATTCTCTGCAAATATCAGGTTCAGATCTCTAACAGTTTCCTCGGCTTTTCCTACTTTATGTGTTCCAACTCATCCTCTGTTTCTTCATCGTCAGTAACTAGATCTTCCACTTCAGGTTCTGGCTTTCTTTTATCACCGATGATTTGTATATCATGTTCTTCGGCCATTGTGGCGTTTATCGGTTTAGGTGCAGCAATAACTGGTACAAACTTTTCGTGTTTTGCTAGAGCATATTTGCCAATGAACTTAATCTTTTTCGTACCTCGTTGCTTGCATGTTGCTTCAAAGCAAGTTGGACCCATAGGCTTCAAATTCAAAAAGTTTGTGATTTTCATCGTGTTTGTGCTTTTCATCATGTTTGGATGCTTCTCGTCAAGTATCATCTGAACAAATCTTGGATATAATAGGAAAACTTTCTTCTTAGGATTCTTCAGCATGTTCTTCATATTATCGAAAATAAAAGCTAAGAAGTTGTAAACCCATTTGTTCACAAGAGCAACTAATGCAGTCGTCTAGGTCTGATTGAGCTGATCCAATCCACCTTTATTCTCACTAATGCATTGTAGAAAGATGTGTGCTAAAAATCTCCAATATGGCGGGAACATCTTCTTTAAAACCGTAGGATAAGCGCCTTCGTAGCTCATTCGTCGTAATGATAGAACAACTCTGTCTTTAGCGTATGATGTTGGATGGTGAGCCTGATCGTCAATCTTTAATACCTCACACACCATTGCTTCTGAAACAAGAATATCCTTCTTCTGAATCTTGGATTCGATTGTTCCTTTTCCACCAGCACCACTTCTTTTAACTTCGGCGTTCAACCAGAAATCTTGTATCATATCTTCGCAAATGACTGGTTTAACCTTCAATGCATCAGTGATAGGACAGGAGTTTAGACCGATTATCATAGAATGAAACATTCCATAGTAATCGGCTAGAGGATCTGATAAATAACACGCTTGATTACGAAATGCTTCCACGTCAAGTTTGTGTTTCTCCATCATCTTCTAAGCCATTTTCTGCACTTTTGAACAAAACATTAAGTTTCATATTTGATAAAATAACTTAGTTGACCTTGTCGACCATCCAAAACTTATATTAAACGGGTCAAAAGGTCAACAAGTCAATCATGGTTCAAGGAGGGTCAAGTGGTTAATCTAAACAGGTTAACAATTCAAAGAGTTCAAAACATTTTAGAACTAGTCAAATAATGAAAAGGTTCAAGACAGTTTGAACTGGTCCAAAGATAAGGAATGAACTGGGTCAACAGTATTTCGAATGGACAAGGGTTCAAAAAGGTAATTCGGATGAACCCTTGTCAGACATTCGAGATGACTAACATTTCGGATGTCAGATTTTGGACAAACATGGTGTTTATCTGAAATGCATGGATATAATCCGAGATCTATCCGAAATGCATAGAGACCATTCGAGATGCATCCGAAATACTATAAGTCCATCCGAGATGCATTCGAAATGTAAAGGAATCTACAAACCTATGAGTTCGAATAAGTTTTGTCGAGAGAGATCCGAATGCGGGGGAATTCGAAATGATTCGAAATGGTTCGAAAAGCCCATAAATAGATTCGAATTGGGCCTATCTGAAATGTTGGTCCAGGTCTATTTCGGATCAGTGGTCCACCTGGCCCATTTCGGAACAGTAAACCATCCGAGATGATGGGCCTGTCCGAAATGGTGGGCCCAATTCAAATCCGTCCGAGATGAGTGGGGCCATCCGAGATAGGTGCGGCCCAAACGAACAGTATTTTTATTCGAAATGTTATGGGCCCACTTGCTTCCTTGTTCTGAACAGTAACTCCTTTTCAAAGTCAACGATCTAACCAACCGAGAAACCCTTTGCGCGCGCGCACACACACACACATATATATATTATATATATAATAATAATAATGATAGTAATAAAATAATAATAAAAGATAAATTGAGGAAAATTTGCCAAGGAATCAAACCGTTTTGAACTGATTAAGGAACATTTTGCAGCACGAGCTTAGTCAGACTAGCTCACATGATTACCGATATATTTGTCCACTTAAAATTATCACGCCAGCCTTCAATTTTCTACCTCGTAACTTAATTAGATATATGTATACTATGACATCCGTGTGTCCCATGTCCAGGAATACCCCCGCGATCAAGGTAAGCACAACAGTTCATCGTAACAAGTGAGTATACAAAGATCATCCATTGATTTTTACAACATCAGACTTGTTGGTGAGCAGGTCAGTACATTGCACCGCAAAGTGACCAAACAACATCTGACGAGGGTTAGGCTTTATACCTTATATGGCATATTCATCTTTTCAAGCACATGGAATTTTCTCATGATTAGATGTCCTTTCTATTTAAGGTTTTGGCATTCGATTCTCGCTCTTTTAAGGATATCCTGACTGTGCCTAGATCTGCATGTATCCGGATGCAACAGAAGGGCAATCCTGATATCCCGGATGACTCACCAGTATACCGACCCGGAACCTTAGACGTTGGCTGTCTATTAACGCATGATTTAAGATCATGAAATCATACGCCGATGATGCGTTACCCACATGATGTATAGCTTGTAGAATTTTCTCTCTTGGTATCTTTTTACCTTTTGGGCGATAAACCTATCACACATCGCAGTGAATCCTTGCCTTTTCAGCATTGTTACCTTACATGTGTTAATTAAATTCATTAGTATCGGAATTTATTTCACTTCCCAGCATGTATCCCCCCCTCAAAAGAATATTTCTCCCCCTAAATTTGTGCAAAAGTAAATTACTTTATGCGCAAATTTTTTTATTAATTTATTTACAAAACCCAAGTTTTTTTAAGTTGTTCAGTCGGTGTACCACATCATTTATAAAAGGACTACAAGCACCTTGATATCGAGTTGCTGACAAATTTTGTAAAAAGATCCGATGTATTTGCATCATTATGGATCTTTTCAAGTTTAATCAATCCTCTGTCATAGCAATCTCGAATGAAATGAACTTTGATATCAATGTGCTTGGTTTTGGAGTGAAAAACAGGGTTGCATCCAATAGATAGTAGTGTTTAGATAAGTCAAACCGTAATCCTCGAGCTGGTGTTGCATCCAAATAACCTGAGAGCAACAAGCAGATGTTGCAAATTATTCTGCTTCTGCAGTTGAAAGTGACACTGTTTGTTGCCTTTTGCATTCAGATGAGTCTGTCTCCCAAGTATTGACCTCTAGCCGATGTAGATTTCATATCCCTGTCTGTCCCTCCAAGATTACGCTCAGAAAAAGAAAAAAATCAAAGTTTGGATCTCTAGGATAGCAGAGTCCAAGTTTTGGAGCTCCCTTTAGGTTATTGACGATCTTGTTTCAATAGTAGTGTGGGAGTTTAGGATTGGCCTTAAAACGATGCGAATTGAAGAACGTCCAAACATACTATGTCCCTTGACTGCGATCTTGAAAATAACAATGTCATCAGTGAACCATTCGAATTCTCTGTTGGATTGATCGAACTGCCTTCAGCATCTCATTTAGTAGTGGGCGTTCAGTAATGGGGGAGTCCATGGGCTTAGAATCTGTCATGTTGAATTTTGCAAGAACGTCCTAAACATATTTTCCTTGATGAATTAAAATTCCTTGACTGCTTTGACGAACTTGTAAACCTAAGAACATTGTCATTCAGCCAATGAGCTCATTTCGAACTTCTTCTTCATTACCTCCTCAAATTCCTTGCATAATTTTTCATTGGTTGACCCGAAAATGATATCGTCAACATAGATCTGAACAAGGATGAGATCCTTGTCAATGCATTTAATAAATATTGTTTGATCTAGCATCCCCCGGGTGTATCCATGTGCAAGTAGATGCTCTGTTAAGGTTGCATACCATGCACGAGGTGCTTGGTGCAGTCCATACAAAGCTTTATCTAACTTGTAGGCATAGCCTTGTTTCCATGAATCAACAAACCCAGGGGGTTGAGCGACATAAATCTCCTCCTTGACTTTCCAGTACAGAAACGATGTCTTAACATCCATTTGATAAACGGTTAATCCCATGTAAGATGCATATGCCAAGAGATGCGAATGGCTTCAAGTCTTGCTAAGGGAGCTAAATTTCGTCATAATCTAGACCTTCAATCTGCTTAAAACCTTGAACAACTAATCGTGCTTTGTTTCTTACTATCACTCCAGTATCATCATGTTTGTTCCTGTAAACCCACCATGTTCCAAGAGCACGTTTTCCGTGAGGCAGCTTTACCAATTTCCATACACCCAATTTTTCGAACTGATTGAGCTCTTCGTGCATTACATCGACCCATTCAGGTTCTGTAAAGCAACATCAATGCTCTTAGGCTCAATATGTTAAATGAAGCATGAATATAAACATGTGTTAATGGTTCCTTATCTACTGCATATCTATACACCAGCAGTTACAGGACCAATAACGTTTGCAATTGGATAGCTTCTCTAAACACGTTGTGGAATTGCTACAGCAGGAGCGTGCAAGTTTGGTTGTAGATTTGAAAAACTTCCGGATACTATCCTAGTTTGCTCCCCCTCATTTGATGCATCAGCAGTCTTGATCACCGGTGGATCTACAGTGCAATCTGACAGAATGGCTCCAGAAACAATGAAGTTCTTCGAATGTTTATATATGAAGGACCAGCAGCAGTTTGCTTTGTGGAGGTTTCAGCATTGTGAACTGCATCATCAGGAGTAGCTGTTGAAGTAGATTCAGGAACCGGCTGCTCAAAAGGTGAAGAAGGATGCAGAGCAGTAGCAACTTCGTGAAATCCCAGTGGATCCACTGTAAGTTTCTTGAAAGCGTCTTTAGTTGCACGACATCATTTTCAGCGACAATGGGAATATGTATCACTGCACTTGAGAGATATGCAGTAACAATCACATCAGATAGAAATTAAACGACTTAAACAAGGAACAATAATCATATAGCCAATCAGGTCTGATTCTAGTGTCTTTGGGATTTTCTTCCAGCCAATCCACATAGAACGTCTCCACGATCTACTTCTTGATCTTATTGTATACTAGATATGTGGTGTTTTAACCATAGCCAATGAAATAGCATGGATCTCCTCTTGCTTCATATTTACGTTTGGCATGACAATGAAAAGTGCGAAAATGTTTTACAAAGTGTTTCTGTCCTTCAACTATTTCATAAGGCGTCTTCATGCGACGTTTGTTGATAAGCACATGATTTTGAACATAGCAGGCGATGTTCACTGCTTCTGCCCAAAAGATCAGTGGAAGGCAAGATCTATTAGCATTGTACGAGCAGCTTCAATGAAGTTCGATTGCGTCTTTCAGCGACTCCATTTTGTTGAGGAGTTCGAGTTGCACTGTATTGACGATCAATTCCTTTCAAAGCATAGAGATTATTCAGCTCAACATTTTTGAACTCTGTCCCATTGTCGCAACGAATAATTTTTACTTGCTAGTTCGATTGATTTTCCATGAGAGTGATAAATTTCTTTATCAGACCTGCAGTCTCACTTTTCTGTTCTAAGAAAAACACCCAAGTAAAGCGAGAGAAATCATCAGTTATGACCAAGCAATAAGCCTTTCCTCTGATACTCAGCACATTTGCCAAAAGATTCATATGAAGCAGTTCTAGGACTTTAGATGTCGTGTGCACGAGCTTGGATTTGTGAGGCTTATGATGTTGTTTCCCACGAGCACAAGATTCACATTTCTCGATCGGCATAAAATCTTTGATGGGTAAGTTTCTGACTAATCCTCCTTTGGCCAGTCGATTAAGATTCTTCATGTTCAGATTACCCAAACGACGATGCCACAACATAGCATCATGTTCGGCGATTTCAGAGAACAAACAGGTGACTTGATCTTAGGGAACTTTATTCATGTCCAGCACGTAAGCATTTCCACGACGTTCGGCTTCAAGCAAGTACAAATCCTCCGGTATAACTATACCTAGCTTTAAAATGACACATCCACCTTTTGTAAGAGAACTTCAGACCTTTATTGCACATCTGAGAGACGCTCAAGAGACTGTGTTTGAGTTCAGGAACATAATTGACATCGGAGAAGCTAAGAACTCCATTTTTACGGTACCCTTCATAGTTATTCTTCCAGTTTTTCCTCCTACAAAGTTGACAAGTTCGCCATTGAAGATTTTGATGTCATTCAAACTAGGAGATGTCCCTTGTCATGTGTCTGGAACAACCACTATTAATAAACCAAAGTCTCACGATAGACCTCCATAGTCGTTGTAGCACGCATAACGGGATTAGTGAGAAACTGGAACCCTGACCATATTCGATCTAGGTTGTTCATTACTCTTCATTCGAGACCTCACAAAAAATCACATGACGTTTAATAGAATGTGAGGTTTGAGAAAAGAGGTTGTAGAGTTTGACGATTGAGAACACTGAGACTGAGATCTAGTGAGAATTTTGGTTTCCTGATTTTTGAATCAGTGTGGTTTGAAACAAATTTGGTTGATGTCGCGTTTAATAACTTGGACTGATTTTGGAAACCATTTGTCTTTGAAAACTTTTGATTGATTTTCTTTGCTAGATTCTCGTCTCCATGAGAGGGTTGGCACGAGTAAATTGATATCCATGACGTTTATGGTGTGAAACCATCTGAGGATAGGTGTTCCTGGAATGGTAAGACATGAGAGGACGGTGAACAAATTTCTAGCTATGTGCCCCAGCATTCTATAATTAAAATAAGTTTGTCTTTTCGAGAAAACACTTTTAGTTTAGCTTGTGTTATTCTGGGAAGCTGATTTGGTCTCTTCTTTCCACTAGGTGCTGATTTATTTGTGCATATTTACTCTTGGATGAAACCTGCTCACAATCATCAGCACAAGAGTGAGTGTCGATAACTTTACCCTTCAACTTAGGTTCAGTTGTTTTTGAGATGGGTTTTTCTTTAGATTTTTTCAACAGCTTTTGAGGAAATTTCCTCTTGAGTTTTTCTTTTGTGTTGTTTTATGGTTTTTCGTGATCGTTTTTTCTTTGTAGGAATAGATCCTGTAGGCTTAGTCTCATTTGAAACCTTTTCATCAGAAACTGAGCTTTTAGAGATGACTAAATCAGTTTCTTTAGAAACTTTTCATGAGACACAAAGCTTTCAGGATCATTAATTCATGTTTATCAGATGATGAGCAATTTTCGTTAATAGTTCGAATTTCACAAACATCTTGCTCATTATCTTATGAGTTAGAATCTTTAATCTGATTCTCAGATTTATCAGACAACTCCTATTCAACAACAATTTCATTCACGCAATCCAATACAACAATATTTTCAACTCACAATGTTCAAAGAATATGAAGTATCAGTTGAGGTTTGAGGGAAACTAGAATAGTTTTCTGAATCACTCGAAACAGATGCCTCAGAGTCTTCTAGTAGCACAATTAAATCACAATTAAAACAAAAAACCACAACATTCAAAGTTTCAGTTTTAACAACTTTACAAAACCCCGAGTCTCAAAAACTATGGACTGAACAAAGTTCCAAACGTAATTATCATGTTTATCACCAAAGAAGCATCCGAATCATCAGCATCAATTGGATGTGGTTCATCATCCATTTCCGACCCTCCTCGACTATCACTAACTCTGCACATACACTAAAACAATTAATATTGTCTACATAATCAGATGTTGATGCCTTTTCCTGTGGTTCCTCGGATGGAGTTTTTATCGACTCCTTTTCAAGTTTTAAATTGTTAACTGATTCATTTGAGCATTCTTGATTAATGTCTTTAACAAAACTCATGGGCTTTTGAAAATCCGTGGGTCTGGCGTTCTTTGGTTGAAAGGTTCCCAAAGAATGTAATCGCTTGGTTTGCCATACATCATTTTACCATAATTTTCCAATTCTTGCTCAGTAACGGGTATTCTTGAGTAATTATGATTATATGGCGGAAGAACTTGTGTATAGCCCAACCCTTTAGCCTTGTTTTCCTTCAACGCCAGTTGTATATTGCATAGATTATGAACGGTGTTGCTGGAAGCATCAAATTTCTTAATGTTTAACTCATTTTGTTAATACTTTCCAGTGAGAAGTTCCATCTCAGCTCTCACCGAGTCGCACTCCATAGTTTTTAAATTTAATATTATTTTGTAATCATGGACCCAAAAATTCTGTTGATTGACGTCCAAATGGAGCTGAGTTATGTCCTTTTTTAGTGCGTCAATCTTTTCATAGAGAATTTTATTGTTCTCTCGTAGACTGATGCACTTAGACATGGCACTGTTGTAATAACTGATTAGGGAAAAAATTATGTGCTCTCATCTATGCAATTTTATTTCTACAATGCTCGGGACATAAAAGAGAGTTTACCATTTCAGAGAGAGTTTTGAGTTCCTCGGTCTGTATCATCAAGCATTGGTGGTGTGTTTGTAACAGACGAGGAACTTAAAACTCTCTCTGAAATGGTAAACTCTCTTTATGTCCGAGCATTGTAGAAATACCATTTGAGCTGCAGCATCTACCCAGCTGAATCCACATTGCTCTTGTGCCGTTAGTGCCTTTCTTGCTCCAGTGACTCCTTGGCTAGTTGAAGATGATGTTAGTAACAGGAAGCTTGGACCTTTACGAGTTCCTAGCAGCAGCAGATTGAGTTACTTCATAACCCACTGGTGACTTCTTGCAATCCCTAGCAAAGTGTCCCGGTTCATGACATTTGTAGCATCTCAGCTTGTCTTTCACAGATCCAGTCTGAATATTTGACATGGGACGACGATCGTATCTTTTCTAAAACTTCTCTGCTCGAAATGCTGCCATGGCCAAGTTCTAAGACGCATCTAGTTCTTCTATATCTTCTTCGACCACCTGATTAACCTCTATTGTAAGAACGGATGGCGGCAAAAGATCACCTGCAAGGAAAGCGTACAGACTATTAAGCATAGACGTTGTAAGAGCCATTTTTTCTTCATTTTGCTTAGTAAGGAAAGCAAGGATTTTTACAAAGGGTGTGGATTGAGCATTCTGAGATGGTGTAGGGTTCACTGGACTATAAACCACATTTGCGTGTTAAGGGTATTGCTAAGTAGTAGTAGGTGCAGTTGAGTTGTTTGGAAGAGACATGCCATAAACATAGTTTGTCTTCTGATCTTGTAGCTGAGCTTGAGTTATCTGACTTAAGACAACATTCGGATTACTGTTCGTCACAGGACTGAAAACAATGTTAGGATGACTTTGAGACACTAAGGCAGTGTTGGAATTCGTCATCCCTGCAGCAATCATTGAATTCTTGTGGTTCAGTTCTCTCTACTGATTGTCAATCTCACATGATTTGGTTGTAGCAATCAGCTCGGTGAGTGTGACTTCATTCAGTTTTATAGTACGTTTAATCATCGAGAAATTCAGCATCCCAACTTTTTGGCAACGAGTTCAAAAGTTGGCGATTCATCCCACTGTTAGCAATAGAGATGCCAACACTTATCATCTGTGAGACCAACTTGACGAATCTCCTGATTTGATTCTCCACAGTCTCCCCGTAAATGTGGTTGAATGAACTCAACTGCTGGTTCAACATGTTTACCCCCTAACCTTCATGTTAGTGTTTCCTTCATACAGATTCTTAAGTACATCCAAAACCTCTTTTGCATTCGTATAGTTTCTGACAACAATTGAGATACCCAGACCAAGAGCCATAGTAAGATTCGCCCTTGCCTTATCATCTTCGTCTTTGATCCTTCGATCATCGTCTTTCCACAGATTCTCAGGCTTTGGAATCTGAGTGAGAGGATCATCTTCAGTAGCGTACACAATGGTACAAGGACCATCCGTATACACCTCCAAACTCCGGGGACCTTTGCATTGTAGTATTGCTCAACACGCCAAGTCCACTCAAAGTAGTTGTCTCCATACAGCAACCTCTGAATTTTGGTAGACGTGCCGATAATCTGATCCAACTCCTGATGCAATGCCAGAGTTTGTGACTGGATAGCCACTAAAGTAGCGTTGGCGAGATCCACAGTAGTTAAAACACCATTCGGGTTCATCATTTTTAATTTACAAAATAGAAATTAAGTCTTTTTTAATTAAAAGTGAATGGTCCAAAAAGTCCAATCCGAAATGGTCAACTCGAAACAGTGATTCGAACTCAGAACAGTAACTTGAACGCGGAACAATAACTCGAACTTGAAACATCAACTCGAACTTGGAATAGTAACTCCAACTCGGAACAGTAACTCGAACTTGGAAAACTTAGATTATCTGAAATGCTACAGTGGATCCGAAACACAGGCAATCTTCAAACAAGTATTACCCGAAATGGGTTCGAAATGCAGGCTTATGATCTGAAATGAATCTGAAACTCAAGCAATTTATCTAAAATGCATCCGAATCTTCAAAGGATGATCCGAAATGAACTCAAAATTCAAGCAGTTTATCGAAATCTGTCGAAACACAAGAAGATGATTTAAAATCCAGTTGAAACTTCAACTCGAATCAAACAGCAGCAGATCAGCAAACAGTAGCAATCCGAATCAGTGTGATATCAGATCTGAGCCTCGAAGCAGGTTCAAACAGGCTCTGATACTAATTGTAAGTCCCGAAAAACTGGATCTCACGATATCATTGTAGCTTGATTGGTGGTCGAATCACACAAACAAGCTATAGATCAAGATAAAAGAAATAAGATGAAATAGATGAAAGATTAACTTGTATACAAATATGGAAATTTTCTAATACAAGCTATGAGAGAATCACCAAAAAGTCGCTATCCCTAATACATCATTTACTATTTATAGTAAGGGATTATTGTACCATTACCCCAAAACCCTAGGTCCATAAGCCTTTCCCAAGCCCAACAACTACCAGCTAGCCTATACTATTAAAGTGACTAATGCATAAACCTATAATGGCCTAACATATGTTTTGTATGAAGAAATGGGTTTTGATTCTAGTATGAAAAGCCCCAAGTGCTTGTGCAAATAACGAGTGAAATGACATGAGTGTGTTGAAATTTGCATGTTAATATGAGTTATGATGAGTAGTTGAGATTGTTAAGTTGAGATTCTTGGTTAGCCAAGGTTTAATTTAAAAAAATGGCTATATAAAATATATGCACACAAGGTGCTTGACGAAACGCCTAAATGAATTGCCAACTTTAATTAATGAACGAAAATGTTGATGGAAATATGAGGTGGTGTATTTGGAAAATTTACATGCCTTAGTTATGGGCCGAAAGGTTCTAATGACATTTGGCTTGTATACTTTAGGCAACACAAGTGAAGCGTCAGGAAGTCAAGCTGGTGCGGACACACGTTTGAAGGGAAAGCTTTAAGGTACGTGGCTTTATGCTTCATAGTATTTTGTTAAATTATGTGTTATTTGCGTATGATTGAATAATGGTGTTACTCATAAAGTTTGGTTTGCCTAAAAGTGATGGATTTCACACAAACAACCAAACTGGTCAAAATAAAGAATGATGACGAGTTTGGTTCATTCAAAAGTAAAGGATTTCACATGAACAACTAAACAGGTCAAAAAAAAGTTATAACGCACACCAGAAACAGGTGCATGGATAAATACTTTGGCCAAATCCGGTAATGGATTAAGTTACAAAGACAAGCGTAAACAGGGTAACGGGAACGCGAAATATAAATTGATGAACCCGGGTAATGAGTCATAGTTATAAGATTTTGAATTCTTGAAGAGAATTCGATTAATAGAGTTCGACCTTTAAAAGGTTGAACGGGAGAATGAGCGTCAACACAAACCGGGTAACGGAAGTGCGAAGTTAATAACCCGGGTAATGTGGTAGAATTATTAATAGTTCATTTCTCATGAATAGATGCGACTGATATGGGTTCTAATGCTTAAACATGAAAACGCAGTCAAATAATTGAACATATAAATTGGGAAGCGATAGCATAAAACGTAAGCTTATAAACCGGGTTATAGGTTTACAAGTTAAGAATGTGGGTAAATGTTTTTAACGGATACGTAGAAACAAATTTCTCCCAAACGGATGAGTAATTGGGAAGTTATGGAGTTTTTAGTAAAAAGAGCATAACAGGTGTATCTGCAGCATTTCCCAACCGTAACCTACGACTGCCAGCCGTAGGCTACGGCAACTACCTTCTATTCGAATTTGATGAAGTGTGTTGTAAGCTACATCAAATCAGCCGTAGCCTACGGCAGGTCTTCTCACAGAATTTTTATTCGTTGATTTGGAAAATTGAGTTATCGAACGACGTTTCAAGCATCATATAACTAACGTTTAAGATGATATTTGATATGTAGGTGATATTTTTAAGTTGCGGATGAATGATAAAGCCCAGGGAAGAACCGAACACGATATAATAACCAAGTTTCCGCTTTTTGTTTAGTCTTTTGTGAAACCAAATACCATTAGTATGTTGTGATGTTTTTAAAATACTTATGAAGTGTTATAATTAGAATTTCGGATCATTAGGTATATGCATTATGCTTATGTTAATGCAAATCTTTTATAAAAGTATTGTTTTAGAAGGAATTATAATATGGGTCTTACAAATACATCAAGTGTCCATACACAACAGATCAAAGTTACACCATTTCTCCCAAGTAAGATCCAACACTTTTGCCATGATTCTTAAGCCAAAGATAACCCAACATTTTTATCTCTTCCTTAATTTTCCTTGCTAAAGGCTGCTTCCCATTAAAAGTCGCATTGTTTCGTGCCCTCCATATGCACCAGAGAATAGTCTGGATAACCATATACACTGCTAGCTTCCTTTCTTTGACCTGCGAGCTACTTTATGGAATTTTATGGCATCCAAGACCCAAATAAAATGAACCTGTGCAACCTACACCACGACCCCACGAACTCCCAAATTTGGTTGAGATAATCCACAAGAAATAAAGAAATGGTCCAGTCTCTTTCGATTTGCCACAAAATTTACAAAGTAAGGATCCCACATTCACATTCCTTTTTCGAGATTATCTAAAGTCGGCAACCTGTCCATAGCTAACCTCCAAGTAAAAAAAATGACTTTTAAGGGACTCCATTTGTTCAAAACACAGCTCGTTTCCAGATATGTGAAGCTTTTTGTTTGCATTAACTTCCTTAAGCTTTTAACTGTGAAATTCCTGACGTGGTGTGAGTGTGTTATAACTTTGTTATATTTTAAGCATTTTTTACTCGTGGATCAAGCTTTAAATTTATAAAATACGATATAATACTACCACTCTGCACACGTTAGGGCAAGTGACCTAACGTAGACATAGTATAGTGATCGTAAGATACCGAAGTCGTCTAAGGATAAAAGAGCTTTTAATACCGGCTTATCGTTACCTGTCTAATCTAACCAAATTTTGATAAAAGTTTTGAAAGTTTAATTAAAAGATAAAATAAAAATAAGAATGTAAAAAAAAGAAAAACAAATAGACAAGAAAGAATCACTTGGTTCCAACTCCTCTCTTATATATCCTTTGATGATTTCCGCATTTTAGGCTTTTTAAGAGATTATCTTAGTTATAGTGGCATGCCCCTCTTGTGAAGGCGACACTACCCTCAGCCATATTGGTCTTAGTTAGCAGGGATACAGTCCCGCGATGTTAGATTATTGAAAGATAATTAAATAAGTTATTAATGCGAAAAGTGGTAGGCCCCTCTTGTGAAGGCGACGTTACTCTCGACCATATTGGTCTGAGTCAGTAGGGATACAGTCCAACAAGGCCGGATAAAGTTTTAATAGTAGTTTATTTATAAGGGGTTCAAGCCGTTCTTACTTCCTCCAATTTGATGCTATCTACCTCAAGGGAGTCCTAATAAGCTTGAACCAAGTCCTCGCAAGATCTATACACTAAACGAGGCAAGAACTTTACCCAAACACCCTTCTAACCCCCTTCTAGGTAGTTAACGCGCTTTATATAGTCCGTAAAGGCACGAATGAGTGAATCAACAAAACATGAAGGAATGTTTAACCAAAGTTCACTATCAATATAGAAAACTAGTTATTAAAGTCATTAATACATACCCAATTAAAAAGTTGCCAAAGATTAGAAATCAAAAGTAATACATACATAAAAGATTTACCAAGTGATTTAAGAGATTAGCCAAGCATGGCCTTTGTTTGATTAGAACTCTTACAATCGATCTTGGATCCCGAGACTGCTACACACTCTAAAAGATGAAATATGGATTATGGTAGTGGGTGTTGGTGTTGTAGGAGGTGGTGGACTGATGGCAAGTGTGAGAGAATTGGTTTGCCAACGGATGTCTTTCTCTTGAACCAAGCACCTCTATTTATAGCTAGAAACAGCGGGCAGGCACGGCCCCGTGCCCACCTAACACGGCCCCGTGGTCTTCTCTTTCTCTCCCTTCATTAACTGCAGATGTCAGGTCTTGTACCAACACGCCCCATGGTCAATGTACTTGCTGTACTATCACGGATTCCGCGAATCCTAGAGTTGACCATGGCCCGTGTTGGGTTAGCACGGCCCCGTGTTGGCTTGTCTTTTGTCGTTGTCTTTTTTTGCAGGGAATCTTGACTGCAACCTTGTGCCTAAGCTTCTGTCTTTGTTATTTTGTTGTTTTGGATGTGGATGGGGATTTGGCAGGTCGTGTCAATCCTTCTTCTTTGTATTTGTGTTGGTTTTTTCTGTTAATTTGTTCCTTTTATTCATTTAAGCTCTTTTGATCCTGTAATTTAAAAGTAAACAAAGAAACCTGCTTTTTCAACATTAGTACCAAAAAAAACGTTGATTTTATGCCTTGTTTGATGTAATTTATATGTTGCATTTTGCGCACATCAAATATCCCCACACTTGAATCTTTGCTTGTACTCAAGCGAAACTCTATAATGTGGCTTACACACCCAAACGGAATTGATAGAAGAGACGTTTTGGGTTTATCTTTAGAGTGCCGAGAATCCAAGTTGTAAATTTATTTTGTTTTTATTTTATTTACAATTTATTCATCATGATTTATTTAAAACATAGTTTAAGAAAAATTATCTGTTTTGGGCATAACATGCCTTTCTAAAATTCTATTTAGTTATATATAAATTTACACACCTCACAAGTGGCCACTCAACACTCCACCGAAGATATTTAAGTGAAAGCTCTGGGACTTGGTGTGGAGCTTACTTCTACTATAGGCTTGACAAACAATCAAACCTTTTCCTTTTTGACGTTTAATCTTTGTAAATATCAAGAGGCTTTTAAAAGGGTAAGTTTTGGCTAGGGGTAGGTATTTTTAGGTAAAATGGTGAAAAGCGTAAAAGGTGTCCGTTTTCTCGAACAATTTTTTTGGCTTAGAAAAAAAACTTTAACCAATGCTTTTTTTAGCCAAAGTTGAAACTACGCCATACTTGTAATTTATAACTGAACTTTTTACTAAAATAAAGGGTGTAAATCAAAATTTTGTGGATGTGAGTGGTTGTTTTTGCAAAAGTTTATATTTTTACGGGTTTAGAAACGAAAATATTAAGGCTCAAAGGGGTTTAACTAAGGGGATATTTTTGGTATGGGATGAAAAGAAAAATAAAGGTTTAGAATGAAAAATGGGTTATAGTCATAATGCATCCATCATTACTTACTTGGATTTGTGTCGGTAAGGATTGGGAACTTATGGTTTTGGCAAGTTCTAGATATGTAATAACCAAATGGGCTATTCACACAATAAACAAAAAAATTGAGCAATTAGTATAGATATGTATTTGTATGCTAGGTAAAGGCTCAAAACTCACTTTTTGTGGGAAAAGGGAATAGTGTAAAAGTGTATGTATGATCAAATTTTACAAAGATTTGTTATGCCCGTTTTTATAATTTTCTTAATTGGTTCTTTTTATCATGACGCTGTCAGGTGTAAATTAGTAAAAACATAATTTTTAGAACTTATTTTTCCCAAACTAAACCAAGATAAGTAAAAGATATATGAAAAATTTTGAAAAATATTTGGGGTGATTAGCTTTCCAAGGCGAGTGTTGTGTAAGGCTTGTTTTTAGGACCAAAGCTTCAAGGGTATTTTTAGGACAAAAGATTAAAGGATTTAACACCACCTACGCTTAAATTTCATATTGTCCTCAATGTGTCCCAAATAGGATTTGTTTGGATTAAATATGAAAAGAGTGAGGTAAAACAACATTTTTTAAGATTACTAGTCACTGGGCACGGGGCGTGCCTGGTGGACACAGCCCCCCGGCCAAAGTGCCAATAACAAGGTTTTTTGAAAAGCTTACAGAAGGTTAGGCACGGGGGCGTGGGCTATGGGCACGGCCCCGTGGCAGACGTCTGTGACAATTAAGAACTTGGGTTTCGTTGCTTGGCTTCTGATTTCTGGGCTTGGGTACCACTATGCTTAGTGTGTCCAAGCCTCCCAGGGTACCTGTGAACTATAATCCTACCACAATACAATAATCCAACACAAAATAACAAGCGTTCCTAAATTATGAATGTTTACTTGTTCAACCACCATCATACGAAAAGAAAAAAAATGCAAGAAAGTAAATTGTTTGAAGAAGCAAATTGTCCAACGGGACGCAGCCCGGAAAGTACCAAGTTGTTCAAAGGTTAAAGAGAGATAACTTGAAGGGTAGATCCATCGCCCACCACCACCATTGCCTAATCCGAATCCATGTCCTGGCCTTCCTCCTCCTCCTTGTCTTGATACGCCATGTGCTCCCAGATGTATGTAATATTGTTTTGCATGGTAACGATATTGCGTTCCATGCTCCCAATCCGGCTGCTTGAGCTCTGTCCCAAGCTATAGGCGTTTCTAGACACTTGGAATGTTTCCTACATAATATTGTATCAATTCTGAAGGTTAGGAAACTCACCTCCTCCTTGAGAGGAGGAGCCCGGGCGTATCCGAGGTATCGAGGACGGTCGGGGTTGTCTTCACTTGCAAGTACCTCATCCGGGTCATTTGGTTTCCACACCAGGCCACGTGCATCTTTAAAGCGTATACGGCCATTGTTGTAATCGATGATTAGGCCCAAACTTCGGCATAAGGCTGGTTGACCCGTGTCACGCCCATTCCTTTTGTGGAACACACTCGGAATACGCCTAATAAAGTTCTTGAATAGCTTGGTGATCCATCCTCTGAAGAATATCGGTGTTCGAGTATTGGCGGTGGCATTTGAGGCCATGTTCCTCAACAACATGTGGGACATCAAGGGGTTGGTGATTCAGGATGCAATATATGCAAGTCAGCTCCCGGAGGTTCACCACCCCACCACTATCCTATCTTTAGCACAGAGAGCAACTAAAGATCCGATGAATGTATCAGATTAGAGGGTCCCTTATTTTTGTGCTCTTTGTACTGCTCGGATCATAATGGCCCTCCCCAATTAGTGCCCAGGTAGCTTGTCTTAGGTTATCTGTGAGTTCGCGGACACCTTCCGTGAAGTCTGGCTGGGTTGTGTCTTCTTCACTGTATAGCCCAATATTCATGCTGAACTAAAGCTACAGAAATGCTATACCATTCTCCCCCACACCCAACTGAACTACATTTGACTCAAATAGATTCTGCTCATTTTTTGTCGAGAATAAGCGTGCTTAAGAATTCCATGTTGTATTCGTGGATTGATCTGATCTGGGTCTCTAAAAAGGTATGCAGGGGACCAGTAATCAGAGCATCGTATCTCTCTCTTTGCGCCACAGTCTCAAGTGTAGTATAACACACTTGTCGTAGTGATTCCTTGTGCCTTGCTTGTAGTACTTCAAACCGGTTTTGAAACTCAAGTTCAGAACTTTTGAATCGCAAGAACTTATGAGGTGCCATTCCTGCAAGAAAGAACCAGTAAGACGATTGGCGTGTCAAAAATTATGCAAAAATTGAAATCAAGGGGTCTGGACATGGCCCCGTGCCTTTTAGGCACGACCCCGTGTCTGGAATCTGGGGCACCCACGACCCTGTGTTCAGTAGGTACGGCCCCGTGGTGAACCTGCTATTAACCCAAAATTAAGGTTTTCGAGCCGGCTTCGAAAAATTCAAAACGTTTTGTTCATCATGTGTGGTTTACCCCGAAAATCAATCCCCAAGTGTCATTTTTGCACAAACTGCTTGTTTACCCCTTCGATTTTAACTTTTTCGGTTATGAACGAGGGTGTGTGGAAAACTTCTTGAAAAATCTGGTTTTTCTGACAATGTTTGGTTATTTACTTCTCAAAACACTTGTACTTACTACTAGTAACAAAATCTAAGAAAAAATTTGGGATTGGCACGGGTCTAGTTCAAGAACCCTAGATTTTCCGAAATTTTTTATTTTAAACTACATGCAAAGTGCTAATCTAACTAAACATGATGTTAGAATCATACCTTGTTAATTTGTTCCTTTTATTCTTTTAAGCTCTTTTGATCTTGAAATTTAAAAATAAATAAAGAAACATGCTTTTTCCAACATTAGTACAAAAAAATGGTCGATTTTATGCCTTGTTTGATGTAATTTATATGTTGCATTTTGTGCACATCAGTCCCCGGACGTCTCTAGACTCCAATTCTGTTTGTCAATAGACTCGCCCCTACTGAAAGCTTGTACTTCAACTGTAAGAGACTGCCCTGTAATTCTACCCCATCCATAGGAACCTGTGCCCACCTGAACATCAGTTCAGCTGCGCTATTAGTCCTTCCGCACCTTTGTTCAAACATCACAGTTTTGCATCTTTCTAATGCATAACCTGGGATATCTAATGTATAAAGGGCCGCTTAAAGCCCAAGAATATGTCCTGATACTTATTGTTTTACCTAATCCCGGTACCACCCGTATCAAGTTATGCACTTCATTGCCCATGTTATTTATATCATCAACATTTTTTGCTATTTGTTTCCAAGGCCCCGTCAATGACACTTTTGCCGGAATGAAGTTCCAAGCTCTCGACCCCCTATGAATGCTCCAAATAACCTTTCGCCATAACCCATTCTGGTCAACCTTGAAGCGCCACCACCATTTTTTACAACATACCGGTGTTGGCTTCTTGAAGCGATCCTACGCCCAACCCACCCAATTCCATTGGAGTCATTTGATGCACACTTTATAATTCACCCTTATAAATTTTTAATATTTTTAGAAAGTGGTTGTGAGTAGAGAAAAGAGAAAAAATAATGACGCGTGTATAAAAAAAGTATTATTTAATTGGAAAGAAGAAAGGAAGGTAGTGATTGTTAGTGTAATTACAGAGACGAAAATGGTGGAGTAGATCTGAATCCTCTGGTATGGTGACCAAAATCCACCAATTGACCCACCCATGACCAATCTACCCATTTATCCTTTCATAAACCCTAATCTAGTTTCTAATTCCATTTTCCTGTTCATATCCAACAAATCATTACCTAAAACTTATTTCGATCTCACGAAACCCCTCCAAATCAAGCAAAAAAAAACCTCTGGATCCATTTCGATTCACTCCAGGTAAGGCTTCGAACCCGGTTAATTTGAATTTAAGCCGTGATTTATTATTTACATATACACTTTGTTATATAGTTTGCGAAAGTTGTTCGTCTGTTCGTCTGATATCACTCTCACACATTGTTGGTGGACCTTCCTCAAATTGTTTCTTGACACACTTGGATTAGGCCTTGAATTCATTAAATTGAGTAATTTGTTTATATAAATGTTACAAGTTAGGGTATAAATGGTCCGAGCTCAAGTTGAACGATGATCGTTTAACATAAGAGGGCTCAAGCTCGAGTTTAACATGTTACTATAAGAAAAAGTTGTCTTGTTGGTTAGCCTGGTTACTAATTTTTACATATCGTACCTTATGTTTTGAAAATGATGTGGGACATTGAATCAACTGCTAATGGTTCACTAGTCTACCCAGTTAATCCCTCTAAAAACCAGATGACATTATAACTTTTTATTTTTCTTAGGTATAATAAACATCGAATCATACTCTTTGTATTTTAATACATTTTCGTCGTCGCTTAACTAATGTTTTCATAACCGGACCGTTAATCGAACCGGATGTCTTACAGGTTTACTGGGCGAACCGGATAATGTAATAATAGTTCTACAAAATATTAATATATTGTATTATATAATTCTATATTAAGTTGGCTTTTTAAAAAACTTAAAATAAATAATGATAGTGAAATGATAATAAAAAACACCCACTATATGGAAGATTGTTTTGTAAAAGAAAAAAAAAACAGTGATTATTTAAATATTAATAAAAAGAAAAAAAAAACAAATGTAAAAGTAAATAACTAATAGTAAATAGGTAACAAGATGATAAAGAAAAAGTTGGTAATGGATTGTAAAACTAAAAACAAAAAACAGATCGTCTCCTCAACATATGTGTTGTCCTAGTTTCAGCACCGCCGCCCCATCGAATTTCCGGTGACTAACTCATCTCCCCTAATTTCCGGTGACTCCTCTCATTAACACTAAACTTCTGTTCAAGGCCACCGGTTCGACCTCCGGCCACGGGGCAAATCAGCCGGCCATCTTTCAAGCGGCTCTAATACTCTTACCGGACCGGTGTGAGCCATGGTTCGCGCTCTGACCGGTCCGGTCCGGCTATGAAAACACTGCGCTCAACTATTTTTCCATTTTGCAGATCCAACCAGTTCCGCAATCTTGCACCGTTCAACCGGAGTTCGACATATCTGCCCCGTCCAGAAATTAGTTCGGTCAATTCGAGAAACAGCCAGAAATCAGTTCAGTGAAGGCGACTCGTCTGCTTCTCTTAAGCACCGGACCGGACGAATGTTAGATCTCTAATCCTTCAAATTCTGTTAATTCAGTTGTTAATATATACTTTGATTGTTGCAATTTGTAATCGTGATAGTAGATTATGTTAATTTGATCATGGGTGTTATTGTTACGGTAGATTGTTTGATATGTAAGCTTGATTAAACCATTTGTGATGCTTGATTCTTTAATTATTATAGTTTTAGAACTAGGGTTTGTATTTGGTTGGAACCAATAAGAACCAATTGGAGTTATATATTGTTTTGACAGATTTTAAGTATTTGTTTTAATCTTAATTGGATTTTGTAGCGCAATGCTTAATGTTTGATCCATAGCTGGCTCACTCGACGTGCAAAGGGTGAGCCATGGGCCTCCGCGCAAGGCGCTTAAAATGCCGGGGCTTTTTTAGGCGAGGTGTAGTATGGTGTAAAAATACAATTTTAGGGGTTTTAGACATGTTTGAGGCTTCTTTAGGGCTAGTTTTAGGTAGATTCCAGACTTGTTTAGAGCCGGTATAATTGCTTTAAACATGTTCAAGCCAGTTCAGACGGTTTTTGGTTGGAATTTTGTCGGAACTTGGTCTGAAAAATAAGCTTGAGGTCCTGAAAGTGGGGTGTTTCCAGCGAAGTGAGAAGGCTGTGCTGGGCCTGAAAAGTGGGCCTTGGCGTGCGCCTGGGTGAGCCTAGACAACAAAGTTTGATATATGTAGGCTACAACCCAATCATCAATTTTGTCATGGGCTCATGGCAGTTGTTCTAACACCGTGTATACGTTTTTGGCATTCGTTTGTCTGATATACCGTTTTGATACTCAGTTCTAGGGTTCATGAAGTGTCATATTAATATACCTGTTCTGTTTGTTGCAATCTATTCAAAAGGTTATATTGTGTGTAATTATGATTTTAGTCGTCTACTTTGTTGTATCTTAAGTATACGTTCAGTTTGACAAATTGAACCATTAACGCCACAAAGAATGTTAGAATTTAAGTAGTTTTTAAAGGATGATGCGTGTAACACTGTATATGGGCATTTAGAAGCTGTAATTTTGGGCATTTCCATTTTTTTATAGCTTGTTTTCTGACAGCTCTATTTTAGAAATATATATATATATATATATTTGTTTTTATAAAGACTCGGTAAGCCCAAACCATGAAACCAAACCGAAGCCAAACTGTTAGTAACGGGTTGGTTTCAAATTTCGTCGGTTTGGTTTTGGTTTACAATAATAAAAAAACGTTACCGACGATTTTGGCTCACAGTTTTACCTGTAAACGTCAAAAGACTCAAAACCGGACCGTGAACACCCCTACCTATACTGGAAACTAAGAATCTGCCGGTTACTATAAACTCTTCTTATTTTGTTTCTGTTCTTGTTAATGGCATTGGTACTTAGTTTGTAACTACTTCCATTAATTATTTGTCTCAAGATAACAAAAACTCATTTTTTTGATTTTTTTGTAGTTGATTGCACCCTGCAATTGATTGTTACAGTCGCACATTAACAAAAACCGAAAGAAAGTAAAAACAGTTAATGAAAAACTGCTTTAATGGCTACACGACACGTTGCACAAGCGGGACGTCCGTTAGTGAATATCGTCAGAATGAAGGGGGTGCCCATCCTACAGCAGTTGGAGATTGAAGAATGCCTTTTGCGGACCTCATCGGACAATTGGTGCATCATTAACGACGGGACCAATAAACCCAACATCGTCATGGGGATCTCTGGGTAAGTTCCTTTGCTAGCAATAGTTCTGATATGTAACGGAGACCTTATTATTTTACGTGAACCCGTTATTAGGAAACCTGCTGAACTTGTTGAAATTAAACCTGTTCTAGAAGATAATATTCCTGTCATACGAAGGTTTACTGGTGGCGGGACTGTAATAGTTGATCATGGGACAATATTTGTTTCATTCATATGTAACAAGGATGATGTTGCCGATGTACAACCGTATCCTCGACCTATCATGTCTTGGAGCAGCCTATTATACAGTCAGGTTTTTAAAGGAATAGCTGATTTCAGGCTTCGTGAGAACGGTAGGAAAAATTGATCCTTAAATCTTATTTGAAAATATATTCTGTTGATGCACATATTTTTATAATTTCTTTGCTGCAATTTATTTAAAACCCGAATGATACGAGTCTAACGCATGACCTTTTTTAATGTTTTATAGACTACGTGTTTGGCCTTCGCAAGTTTGGTGGGAACGCACAATCGATTACTAAAAATCGGTGGATTCATCATACATCTTTTTTGTGGGATTATGAGACTCGTAACATGTCCTACCTCAAGCTTCCTAAACGGGCTCCTGAATATCGACTGGTATGTTAATAATATTCTCTGTTTGTTTAAACTTAATATCGCGTTCATTTTTATAAATATTGTTTGTAATCATATTTAACGTGTTCATTTTTTAATAGAACGTGGGCCAGCAAAACTGATTTTGACCTGTAATAAAAGTGACCCGTTATCCATCTATACGCAATCCTCTTGTTATGCGCTATGTTATATTAAATTTAAATGGTTAATTACTTGTTAAGCCTCTTCTTTTAACATTTATTTGCTACTTTCTGTTTAGGCTAGGGATCATCTTGATTTTGTTTGCCCTATGAAGGACTACATTTCAAGGTCAGATTTCATTAGTAGAACCATTGATGCAGCAGGAAAGCGATTTTCAGTCGAGTCAACTGAGTTTGAAGCGGCCAAACTTCTATTAAACGTGAATTTTACTCCGACCTCGAGATTACTAACTAACCGGGAATTAGAGGCTGCGGGTAAGATTGCCATATAATTCATTTTTGTCAACTTTTATAAGCCACAAGACGTGGATTTGCAGATTATTTATCATTTGTAGTTTGATCAACCTATCTTTATTATTACCTATTGGATAAAAATCCGGTTAGGTTTCTTGTCAACAAACTATAATTCTTTACAAACGTTTGTGCAATACAAGATCGAGATTAAGCACATGAGTCAAACTCTACACAGGTTTGCCCCAATTAATGTCATTATTTTGTAACTAAAGTATACTGACACCCACTAATCCTACTTCTAAATTTACACTTGTGTCGTCATTAACTTAACCCTCAACTTTCTGAGGAGGGAAATCTTTTCTACACACCTTGTTATTGCTACCCTTTGGTGCATTTATATTTTGTTAGATTCGATTTTTTTGTGAGCCTTTAAAATTCATGCAAATGAATCTACATGTTAATACATGGAGAATTTAAAATTCGTGTCTTGGAAATTCGTAAAGGTGTTTATGATTCGGTTTGATGGTTTTTAAGTCAAATTGTGAGCCATACTGCTAGTATAGTTATTTCTAAACCAAAACTAAACCATTTAGAAATTGAAATCAAACCAGACAATCTAGCAATAGTGTAACATATTACTTGATTGATTTTTGGAGAAAACACGACTTAAGATAAAGTGAAAAAAGTTATATTACATTGTAATATATTATTCTTTTTGTCATGTTATTATAATTAAGTGGATCATGTAGAGTAATTCTTTTTATCTAATCTGCAAGTCAAACTGTTGTAGGTTTATCTGGTGACATGACATGTTATTCACTTATGGGTTGATGACATCCATATGTCACTATGAGCGATTTACGAATTTAAAACTTTGTACATTCACATGTAACCATATCGTTCTATTTTAAAATATAAATACTTTTTTGTATTTACATGAGAATACATTAACGTTGTAGATATTTCAAATTGTAAACACACTTTGCAGGCTTAATATACATGTAACATAATTGTCCTTTGAAGTAGGTTGAGTGGTTGAAAAGCTTGCTTATGTATTTATGAACTTTGACTGGTTATTCTTTTTGCTAACCGGTTCGTTTTTATATTATTTCTCTTTCCGATAAAAAAAACAATACTCCTCAAGTCCAGATTTTTAGAAATTCGCACGCGGTGACGGATTTTTTTCCTATTGCTTCACCTTTTTTCCTTTTTCCGGTAGTCAGGTTTCGCACAACAAAACGTTAGAATTTTCTGGTCGGGTCAGAGTTGGGTGCGATCCAATCTTTTTGAGGCCTAAAGCAATTTCTAAAATGGGGGTGCTTTTCATATTATTTAAAAAAAAAAAACTTGCTTATGATCCTTATAGTGATTTAACAATACTACTAGATTGACCCGCTATTGCTAATGAGCCGAAATTACTAAACAGGTTATGAAATACCTTCGATGGCCCTCAATAACTCTAGCCATGTTGCCTAGTATATTAGAACAATGAGTGAGGTTAGCCATTTGGCAACAACCTCTCCTGTGTAAACTTGACTCAAACTTGCAGCTACTATAGTCTAATTAAATTTTGTTGAAAACTGCTTATATAGGCTGACTCAATCCCTCTTCTATAATGTTAGAAGAAACCAACATCATTGTTAAAACACTCATGGCCTGAATGAAAAATAAACCAACATAAAAGCAAATGTCTTGCATGTTAGCTCATAGCCTGATTGGAGAAAAGAGGAAATCTATTTTGAAAAGTGCAAAGTTCATTGTCTATTTGCAAAAACCTTTGGAAATTTGAAATGAGTAAATGCATCAAAACAAAAAGATAAAATGATTCAGGCGTTATGCTTCAAAACTACACTTTAGATCACTTTCAGCACAATTGACCCATTTCCTTTTAAACTACTTTCTTTAAACCCCTTTAAAGATAAAAAATAAATAAATAAATAACCCAAATCGACATATGTGTAAGTAACTAGGTCGAAATTGCACATATTTAATACATATTAAAAAGCAAGTTGAGCTTGTGAGAGTAATAGCATTTACTACTTTCCAAGCAGATTGTACATTCATTTAATGCATGATTTTCTCTTTTATTTCCATCTGTGCTCTTCTAAATTCTTTGAAGTTGCCTAAGACACATATTCTCCATTTCTCCTCTTCATTTTCAGTTTTTCACAGTTATGGCAACTTTTTTTTACTTCTTTAAATTCTTTTGTATTTTTTTCAAGGGATATTGAATTTAAATAACCCAAACTTATACCAATTGGATGATAACACTCCTAACTTTCGATTTGTACACTAGCACTCTCAACTTTCAACTTATTGGCCGATAACGCTCCCTAATAACTGAACCCTAACTCAGTTAGTTTTTGCTGACGTGCCATCTGATGTGGCCCTTTTTGCTGACATGGCATATGATGTGGCGGCCGATGTGACAATATGGCAGCTGACATGGCATTTTTTATGATGTGGCAGCTGACATGAGCTAACTGGGTTAGGGTTTAGTTAGTTAGAGAGCGTTCTCGGCCAATAAGTTGAAAGTTGAGAGTGCTGGTATACAAATTAAAAGTTGGGAGTGTTATACTGTTATCGGCCAATTTATGAAAGTTCGTGTTATTTAAATCAATATCCATTTTTTTAAACCCTTGAATTTTTCTAATACAAGTTTAGTTTCTCTACTTTAATAAATTTTCTTCTTATTAGTTAACTTTATTTATATACATGTTTAGTCTCTCTGCTTTTATTACTTTTAGTATTTCGTCTTTTAGTTTTTTTTTTCTTCTTCTAATGTGACGAATCAACTTGAATCCCGACGCAACGCGCGGGGTAAAATTACTAATATTTTAATGATGACAATTTGTATGCAATCCATATACTAACACTCTCTTTTCAAAGATGGACAGTGTTCTGTGATGTCCATTCCAAACTGTTCAACTATAGATTAATGTCACAGGAAACGTTGACCGGTCAACTAGGACGGTGGTTTGAATGAACCATGTAGTACACATTAAACTTCAGACCACAACTCAGTGACCAATTCCCTTTTCATTCATTCTGTAATCTTACCTTTGCATATCCTAATTAAACCATGCTCGGAACAATAAGATGTTTACAAGGGTTTTTAGATTATTCGTTTAATTGCAACTTTGAGAAGCCTTGGCCCGTCTACAATGATTCTATATGTCATGACTGGAACCTGGACCCGGCCCATTTCCTCTTTCCATGAATGATGCGTGTTTATATTCTCTACTAAAAGTAAGCCTTTCATTTTAATACATAAGACCTCTTAAATCATTTCATTTAAAAAATAAAAGTAATGTAACTTTATTTAGAGTTGTTCAAATAGCTCATGGCTCGTTATGCATCCCTATAATAATAATAATAATAATAATAATAATGTCACAACCCGACCCGCAGCGGAATAAGAGTTGGGGCATAATTGGGTTATCACCAAAGCTCATGATGTTTACTAAAATGTTTCATATTTATTAAATTCAAATTACAACTTAAATCTCCAATTCAAAATTCATACAATTACAAGGAAATGAAAACTATGTAAATAATCCAAGCTTAAACTGGTTTATTCTTCTAGGCCTTCCTATGTGTTTCTTGCCTTAGCTGGATCACCTGTATCATGTGTAAAACGGGGGATATTTTGGGTCAACAAAAGTTGGCGAGTGAACCTTGATAAAACATTGTTATTAATTTCTTGTTTTATTTAATATGGAAAATTTGTGCAATAATCACATGTGAGCAAACATATATAAGTAAACAAACACAAACCACTTTGAATGAGTACATGATATGAATGATGATGAATGTGAGATCAAGGCTCAATCAAACGGAGCCGATCTTATGAGGCACCTGATGCTCAACCCGTCTCCCACGGGGAACTGATGGGCCTAATGAAATGCGTGCACTGAAAATGATAAATCCAAACTACATATAATCCACACAACAATTGATACACATTTGATCACGGATATGATGGATGCACAAGTGTTTAAATATAATAAAGAATTAAACGACACATGATACACCCCAAAACATGATTAAAACGGGGAATTGATAGAGATTCACTCACACTGGGTGCGTTCTTTGATGACGTTGGATGCGCACGAAATTTAGGATTTGATCGACGAGAGAAAAACTAACCTAAAATAATAACTAAACGATTCGGTAAATAAATGGATTTTATTTGGGATTAATATTTTTATTTATTACTCTTAATGGAATTTTTAGATTTATCTTTGTGAGTTTAAGGTAATTTTCTAACTTTAAAAATCTTATTTTTTAAGTATTTTTAAATGATTTTTCAATTAAATAAATAAAAAGGAAAATAAAAAAAAATGTTGACTTTTGACCGTTGACCGTTGACCGGTCGGACTGTGTTTAATTATGCGCTGAGTGAGGTTCGAACTCGGGACCTCTCGTACACGTGCACGCAGCTCTACCAACTGAGCTACGTGTCTAACCCGAAATATTTTCTGTTTTAATTATATATATATACTAATTAACTTTAACCTTATTTATTTTTATTAAAAAGTTTCATAAATTGCCAACCCGGTTTAGGTATCCAGAGTCGAACTCGCGCTCTTCAGTTTACGTGCACACAGCCCAACCAGTTGGGCTGTGTGTCTAACCTGTTTTATATTACTTTATATATACATGTTGAAGGATGATCTGAATAGGTTTTAAAAAGGATTGGTTTTATTTCTGAAAGTCGGTAACATGTGCGATTCGAACTCAGGACGTGTGTGATGTTGCACACAGTCCACCACTGGACTGCGTGTCTAACCCGGTTAAATATCCGGTTTTAATTAAACTAATACACATTTCTCAACTTCGTCTTCTTCGCTTAACAATACAGAACAGTGAAATCCGACTGTTCTGTTTAATTGATCTTAACTTATACTTGATTGAAATGAAAAGAGAAATTAAATGACATGGTATACCAGAACGACGAGTTTGCTTCAGGTTTTCCGGCAAGGTCTCGTCGGCTCCGATCCGCGGATTCCGGCTGAGGGAAACTGTTTGATAGTTTTTATTACTGTGTTGAGTAATTTGGTTACTAATCGAGAGATAGCAAGAAAAGTTTAGATGATTGTACCGTCTGAAGACAATCGCGGTTTTCCGTTCAGCGATTCCGGTGAAATTGAAATTTTCGACGACGTGCTCTGGAAGGATTAAAGCTTCGAAAGAGAGTGCGATTTTGAGCGAAAAGGTTACCAGAGGTTTGGGTGGGTATTTATAAGGAAGAACAGGGTGTATTTGGTTCGAATTTGAGTATTGATTCGTGGTCAAAGTTTTCCGGCGGTTATGACTGAAATTGAGGGTTAGACATCGGTTATAACCGATGTCGAAATTAGTTCACGCGTTTCAGTCAAAGGAAACGGTCATAATTCGCGATAATCTCGGCTTTTCCGGCGACTGCGGATTTGGGCGCGCTGATTATCGGTTTGACTTTCAGTTTTATTATAAATGTTATTTGTTTTAATGTTTATCACAAAAGCTGTGCCGGTGGAGCGGTGTGTTGTGTGTTTTGGCTTGTGGGTGACCCGGGTTCGAAACCCGGCGTCTACATTTATTTTTTATTCATTATTTATTAGTAATTTTAAATTATGGTTTTTAAATTCTAATATATTTATTAATTATGTATCGTTTAAAATTAATATCAACTATAAATACGCAACGAAATTTATAACTGGATATTTGATTGATAAACGAAGTGGGTTTTGAAAACCCGTTTTTCGACGGATGTTACAGTATCCCTACTTTTAGAAATTTCGTCCCGAAATTTAAGTAGTAGTGGTAACAGGAAAAAGATGCGGGTATTTATCGCGCATTGAGTCTTCACGTTCCCAAGTAAACTCAGGTCCTCGTTTCGACTCCCAACGTACCCTGACAATTGGAATACGACTTCGTCTTAAATGCTTCTCTCCGAAGTCCATGATTTCTACTGGTCTTTCAATGAAGTGCATAGATTCATCGACTTGAATGTCTTCTAGAGGAATATGGAGGTTTTCATCGGCGAGGCACTTTTTCAAGTTTGATACGTGGAATGTGGGATGAATTCTGTTGAGCTCTTCTGGTAGGTCAAGCTTGTATGCTACAGGACCTACTCTTTCGAGTATCTTGAAAGGTCCTACGTAGCGTGGTGCTAGCTTTCCCTTTTGGCCAAAACGAACCACTCCCTTCCATGGTGATACTTTTAAAAGTACTTGATCCCCAATGTCAAACTCCAAGGGCTTTCGTCGTTTGTCTGCATAACTCTTTTGACGACTTTGAGCCGCTAGAAGATTGTTTCGAATTTGAATGACCTTGTCGGTTGTTTCTTGAATTAACTCTGGACCGGTGATTTGTGATTCCCCAATTTCGTGGCAACATACTGGAGATCGGCACTTACGTCCATATAAAGTTTCGAAAGGAGCCATGCCGATACTTGAATGATAGCTATTGTTGTACGAAAATTCAACTAATGGTAGATGAGCGTCCCAATTCCCTTTGAAGTCTATGACACATGCTCGAAGCATGTCTTCAAGAGTTTGGATGGTGCGTTCAGTTTGTCCATCAGTTTGAGGATGAAAATCGGTACTGAGGTCTAATACCCAAGGCGGTTTGTACGGCTCGCCATGTTCGTGAAGTGAAACGACCATCACGGTCTGAAATGATGCTTAAAGGTACACTATGACGGCTTACGATCTCGCTGATGTAGATACGAGCTAACTTCTCGTTTTTGAAGTCCTCGCGAATCGGTATGAAGTGAGATGATACTGTAAGACGATCAATGATTACCCATATGGTGTCATACCCACTGGAGGTGCGAGGTAACCCGGTAATGAAGTTCATGGTTATGTTTTCCCACTTCCATACAGGTATTTCAGGTTGGACTAGGAGTCATGAAGGTCTTTGATGTTCAGCTTTTACTTTGGAACAGGTAAGGCACTTGGAAACAAAAACAACGATATCCTTTTTCATGCCAGGCCACCAGTAGGTGTATCGTAGGTCTTGATACATCTTATCGGCTCCTGGGTGTACAGAGTATCGTGTTTTGTGCGCCTCATTCATGAGGAAATCACGAAGGTTATCACGATCAGGAATCCATATGCGATTTAAATAGTATAGAATACCGTCGGATTTGGCTTCGATTTTGAGTTCTGCTCCACATGACAGCTCATCGCGTACATCATTTTCTGTTACAGAAACATGTTGAGCTGCTCGGATTCGATCTTTGATGTCGGTTATGATTTGTGAACATAGAAGACGAATGGAGTTCGCATAACCTTTTCGACTGAGCGCATCAACCACCACGTTTGCCTTGCCAGGATGATACCGAATTTCACAGTCGTAGTCATTGAGAAGTTCAACCCATCTTCGTTGCCTCATATTCAACTCCTTTTGGTTGAAGATATGTTGGAGACTTTTGTGGTCAGTGTATATTTCACACTTGGTACCGTAGAGGTAATGTCTCCATATCTTGAGAGCGAACACAACGGCTCCAAGTTCTAAGTCGTGGGTGGTGTAGTTCTTCTCATGAACCTTGAGTTGCTTAGAAGCATAGGCTATCACTTTTCCTCTTTGCATTAATACACAGCCTAGCCCTTGCCCTGATGCGTCGCAATATACTACAAAGTCATCGCAACCTTCAGGGAGTGTGAGGATAGGTGCATCACAAAGTTTTTGCTTTAGAGTTTGGAAGGCTTCTTCTTGTTTAGGTCCCCAAATGAAGGGTTTTCCTTTATGAGTCAAAGCCGTGAGTGGTACAGCAATACGGGAAAAATTGGCAATGAAGCGGCGATAGTAACCAGCCAAACCGAGAAATGACCTTACTTCGGTAGGGGTACGTGGCGCTTGCCATTCCTGTACTGCCTTGATTTTTGAAGGATCGACATGTATTCCCTTTTCATTGACGACATGTCCAAGGAATTGTACTTCTCTTAACCAGAATTCGCATTTTGAGAACTTAGCGTAGAGCTTTTCAGTCCTTAAGAGTGTAAGGATGAGTCGAAGGTGTCGTTCATGATTGGATTTAGACTTGGAGTAGATAAGGATGTCGTCGATGAAGACTATGACAAAACGGTCGAGGTAGGGTTTGCATACCCTATTCATTAGATCCATGAAGACAGCGGGGGCGTTGGTTAAACCGAATGGCATGACCATGAATTCATAATGACCATAACGAGTCCGGAAGGCGGTCTTTGGGACGTCTTCTTCATGTACTCTGAGCTGATGATAATCAGAACGAAGGTCGATTTTTGAAAAGCAGGTGGCGCCTTGAAGTTGGTCTAGGAGGTCATCGATGCGAGGTAGTGGATAGCGATTTTTAACCGTTAACTTGTTGAGTTCTCTGTAGTCGATACACATGCAAAACGTTCCATCTTTCTTCTTCACAAAAAGAACAGGTGCACCCCAAGGCGAGGAGCTAGGACGTATGAATCCTTTGTCAGTCAGTTCTTGCAGTTGACTGGCCAGCTCTTGCATTTCCGATGGGGCTAGCCTATAAGGAGATTTTGCGACTGGTGTAGCGCCAGGTACAAGATCGATGCGGAATTCGACTTCTCTCACAGGAGGGAGTCCTGAGATGTCGTCGGGAAAGACTTGTGGGAATTCCTTCACCACTGGTATATCTTCGAGTTTCTTCTCCTTGTTTCCCTTTTTGATGACGTGAGTTAGGAATGCGACATAGTTCTTGCGGAGATATTTTCGGGCTTGAAGGCAGGACATTAATTTGAGTCCTTTCGAAGGGGTTTCTCCAAAGATACGTAGGGTCTGACCGTCTGCAAGAGGAATGCGAATGAACTTTTCACGACATACTACTTCAGCGTGATGCTGGCTGAGCCAGTCCATACCGATTATAATATCGAAACTTCCCAACTTCATAGGAATGACGTCAACTGGAAAATCGTGATCGTTTAGAGTGAGGGTATAATTTCGTATAATAGAATTTAATGAACGGGCTTTCCGTCAGCAACTTCCACCGTTAAAGATTCCATGAGATTATCACAAGTTTGGTTGAGGATAGGTTCGAATTCTAAGGACACAAAACTCTTATCCGCGCCAATATCGAATAACATGGATGCATAACTACCATTGATGAGAAACGTACCGTTAACCACGTTGTTGTCAGCCTAGCTTGGTTGGCATTGATGTTGAAAGCTCTTCCTCTAGCGGGTGGAGGAGCTTGGTTAGCTTGGTTTACCGGATTTGCTTGAGCTTGGGCATGGATGATGTTCACCAAGTGTGGACATGTGTTCCTGAAGTGGTTTGGGTCTCCACAGTTGTAACAAGCCCGCATAGGTTGCATCATGGGGTAGTTGGGTTGGTAGTAGGATTGGGCTATATGTTGTGCAGGTGGTAGAAGTAAGGGTTGTTGGGCTTGACCCACTATCTGATGGTGGGTTTGGGTTGGGGGTTGATTGCGGTTCGTTCGTTGAAGAATACGACAGGTTTGGATGGTGTGACCTGCACGGCCACAACTTGTGCAATGTTGGCAAAGAGTTTCGGGAGGGTGATGGTATTGACAACGGTGGCATTTTGGGTGTGGGCCGGTGTATGGCTTTTTAAATGGTGCAGTCGAAGGAGCAATTTGGGTGATCGGTGCAGCAGTGATAGGAGGGTTGGTTTGAGTGACAGCAAAATTCTTGCTGTTTCGTTTCCTCTTACCAGCAAACCTTGAGGAGGAGACCGAGTGGTTTGTAGTTGGGGTCTCTGTGGGTTTTTTTTCTTATCAACCTTAAATTTGCCGTTTCGGATGCGATTCTCAGTGAGTTCGGTAGCTAGTTCCATTGCGGCTTCAAGTGTTGCAGGCGAAGTGCTTAGAACCGAGTCTTGAATTTTCGAGGGAAGACCTCGAATGTAGTGTTTAACCAAGCGGTACACGGGGGTGAACAAATTAGGGATCATCTGGTTTAGCTCGAGAAATCTTTTGTTATAGGAAGTGTGATCTCCTTCCTTTTGTTTCAACACGTGGAATTCATCTTCCAACTTTTTGATTTCGCTTCTTGGACAGAAGCGTCTTGTCATGAGTTCCCTTAACTCTTCCATGTTAAGGCCATGGCGTCTTCAATTCCTCGTTTACCCTTTTCCGTGTTCCACCATGTAAGGGCTACCCCAAACAGTCTTCTAGTTGCATAACGTACCTTACGATCCTCGGGACAATCGCAATTGAGGAAAGTGTTCTCCATTTCTTCAAAGCAGTGAAGGGGAGCAGTAACACCTTCGGTCCCTTTATACTTTGGGGGATCGCAAGATTTGAAGTATTTGTAGGAGCACTTTATGGTGAGAGGGTTGGCGACGCTCTGGTCTTCTTGATTGGGAGGGTTGATGGGATTTGCGGTGAGAGCTTGTTGAACTTGAATTACGATGTCAGGAAGCACTGCAGCCATTTGTTTAGCAATTTGTGTGGCCAAGCGTTCATTGGATCTTCCTGACTTTCTACCTCCACGTAGTTGCCTAGCCGACATCTATAGGAACATACATAGGAAGATTGTGAGTTTAAGAAGTTTCTAGGTGTCATGTGTCGTTGAAAGAATAAAAATAACATAACTAACAATAATGCAACTACATCCATAGGATGTCTTGGGTTTGCTCATGTTTGGGCCTCCAATGTCCCCCATACCATCGCCTGTATAGTCATGTGGGCCCCCATGACTATTGGGCTTGGTAGGATTCACATTGGTGTTGGCGGATTAACACTCGCATCACCCGAATGAAAACCGTAAAATATGATTGCGAGATGTATGGTAGGAGGGTGTCCAGGTGTAGACACAATGACAACTCAAAGTGGGGTTAGCTCACACGACGTTTGGTATGGCATGCTTTGGCCTAATAGGTCCTTCGTACTCTCATCGTTAGTCCTCAGGTAGGCAAACTGGTTCTTTATTTTGGATTTATACGAATGCCAAGCCTAGACAGGACGTTCCGACTACCGGTACTCGTGCCCTTCCAGTTACTACATGCCCGTCATGAGAACTCACTTTGATGTGATTTGAAAACACAAAAATCATTGCAAAAATCATGAGAATTGTGAGGTGTGTGCTCTCATGGATATGATATGTTATGAGGATATGATTCATGATGAGCATTGTATAATAACATGTATTGTGAGCATGCTTGCATAACATTGAGTGTAAAAATAAACATAAAGTATATAAACATCATGAATTTTGTATGTAACGCATAAACAATTTAAAATTTTAATCAACTATAGTATAGGCTCTAAGGGTCTAATAACCTATCATATATCCCTATAGTCATGGCTCTGATACCAATCTGTCACCCCCTGACCCGCAGCGGAATAAGAGTCGGGGCATAATTGGGTTATCACCAAAGCTCATGATGTTTACTAAAATGTTTCATATTTATTAAATTCAAATTACAACTTAAATCTCCAATTCAATATTCATACAATTACAAGGAAATGAAAACTATGTAAATAATCCAAGCTTAAACTGGTTTATTCTTCTAGGCCTTCCTATGTGTTTCTTGCCTCAGCTGGATCACCTGTATCATGTGTAAAACGGGAGATATTTTGGGTCAACAAAAGTTGGCGAGTGAACCTTGATAAAACATTGTTATTAATTTCTTGTTTTATTTAATATGGAAAATTTGTGCAATAATCACATGTGAGCAAACATATATAACTTTATTTATATACATGTTTAGTCTCTCTGCTTTTATTACTTTTTGTATTTCGTCTTTTAGTTTTTTTCTTCTTCTTCTAATGTGACGAATCAACTTGAATCCCGACGCAACGCGCGGGGTAAAATTACTAATATTTTAATGATGACAATTTGTTTGCAATCCATATACTAACACTCTCTTTTCAAAGATGGACAGTGTTCTGTGATGTCCATTCCAAACTGTTCAACTATAGATTAATGTCACAGGAAACGTTGACCGGTCAACTAGGACGGTGGTTTGAATGAACCATGTAGTACACATTAAACTTCAGACCACAACTCAGTGACCAATTCCCTTTTCATTCATTCTGTAATCTTACCTTTGCATATCCTAATTAAACCATGCTCGGAACAATAAGATGTTTACAAGGGTTTTTAGATTATTCGTTTAATTGCAACTTTGAGAAGCCTTGGCCCGTCTACAATGATTCTATATGTCATGACTGGAACCTTGACCCGGCCCATTTCCTCTTTCCATGAATGATGCGTGTTTATATTCTCTACTAAAAGTAAGCCTTTCATTTTAATACATAAGACCTCTTAAATCATTTCATTTAAAAAATAAAAGTAATGTAACTTTATTTAGAGTTGTTCAAATAGCTCATGGCTCGTTATGCATCCCTATAATAATAATAATAATAATAATAATAATAATGTCACACCCCGACCCGCAGCGGAATAAGAGTCGGGGCATAATTGGGTTATCACCAAAGCTCATGATGTTTACTAAAATGTTTCATATTTATTAAATTCAAATTACAACTTAAATCTCCAATTCAAAATTCATACAATTACAAGGAAATGAAAACTATGTAAATAATCCAAGCTTAAACTGGTTTATTCTTCTAGGCCTTCCTATGTGTTTCTTGCCTTAGCTGGATCACCTGTATCATGTGTAAAACGGGGGATATTTTGGGTCAACAAAAGTTGGCGAGTGAACCTTGATAAAACATTGTTATTAATTTCTTGTTTTATTTAATATGGAAAATTTGTGCAATAATCACATGTGAGCAAACATATATAAGTAAACAAACACAAACCACTTTGAATGAGTACATGATATGAATGATGATGAATGTGAGATCAAGGCTCAATCAAACGGAGCCAATCTTATGAGGCACCTGATGCTCAACCCGTCTCCCACGGGGAACTGATGGGCCTAATGAAATGCGTGCACTGAAAATGATAAATCCAAAAGTCAACACAACAATTGATACACATTTGATACACATTTGATCACGGATATGAGGGATGCACAAGTGTTTAAATATAATAAAGAATTAAACGACACATGATACACCCCAAAACATGATTAAAACGGGGAATTGATAGAGATTCACTCACACTGGGTGCGTTCTTTGATGACGTTGGATGCGCACGAAATTTAGGATTTGATCGACGAGAGAAAAACTAACCTAAAATAATAACTAAACTATTCGGTAAATAAATGGATTTTATTTGGGATTAATATTTTTATTTATTACTCTTAATGGAATTTTTAGATTTATCTTTGTGAGTTTAAGGTAATTTTCTAACTTTAAAAATCTTATTTTTTTAAAGTATTTTTAAATGATTTTTCAATTAAATAAATAAAAAGGAAAATAAAAAAAAATGTTGACTTTTGACCGTTAACCGTTGACCGGTCGGACTGTGTTTAATTATGCGCTGAGTGAGGTTCGAACTCGGGACCTCTCGTACACGTGCACGCAGCTCTACCAACTGAGCTACGTGTCTAACCCGAAATATTTTCTGTTTTAATTATATATATATATATACTAATTAACTTTAACCTTATTTATTTTTATTAAAAAGTTTCATAAATTGCCAACCCGGTTTAGGTATCCAGAGTCGAACTCGCGCTCTTCAGTTTACGTGCACACAGCCCAACCAGTTGGGCTGTGTGTCTAACCTGTTTATATACTTTATATACATGTTGAAGGATGATCTGAATAGGTTTTAAAAAGGATTGGTTTTATTTCTGAAAGTCGGTAACATGTGCGATTCGAACTCAGGACGTGTGTGATGTTGCACACAGTCCACCACTGGACTGCGTGTCTAACCCGGTTAAATATCCGGTTTTAATTAAACTAATACACATTTCTCAACTTCGTCTTCTTCGCTTAACAATACAGAACAGTGAAATCCGACTGTTCTGTTTAATTGATCTTAACTTATACTTGATTGAAATGAAAAGAGAAATTAAATGACATGGTATACCAGAACGACGAGTTTGCTTCAGGTTTTCCGGCAAGGTCTCGTCGGCTCCGATCCGCGGATTCCGGCTGAGGGAAACTGTTTGATAGTTTTGATTACTGTGTTGAGTAATTTGGTTACTAATCGAGAGATAGCAAGAAAAGTTTAGATGATTGTACCGTCTGAAGACAATCGCGGTTTTCCGTTCAGCGATTCCGGTGAAATTGAAATTTCCGACGACGTGCTCTGGAAGGATTAAAGCTTCGAAAGAGAGTGCGATTTTGAGCGAAAAGGTTACCAGAGGTTTGGGTGGGTATTTATAAGGAAGAACAGGGTGTATTTGGTTCGAATTTGAGTATTGATTCGTGGTCAAAGTTTTCCGGCGGTTATGACTGAAATTGAGGGTTAGACATCGGTTATAACCGATGTCGAAATTAGTTCACGCGTTTCAGTCAAAGGAAACGGTCATAATTCGCGATAATCTCCGCTTTTCCGGCGACTGCGGATTTGGGCGCGCTGATTATCGGTTTGACTTTCAGTTTTATTATAAATGTTATTTGTTTTAATGTTTATCACAAAAGCTGTGCGCGGTGGAGCGGTGTGTTGTGTGTTTTGGCTTGTGGGTGACCCGGGTTCGAAACCCGGCGTCTACATTTATTTTTTTATTCATTATTTATTAGTAATTTTAAATTTTTGTTTTTTAAATTCTAATATATTTATTAATTATGTATCGTTTAAAATTAATATCAACTATAAATACGCAACGAAATTTATAACTGGATATTTGTTGATAAACGAAGCGGTTTTTGAAAACCCGTTTTTCGACGGATAGTAATAGTAATAGTAATAGTAATAGTAATAATAATAATAATAATTGATGTACTATATATCAGACCCGCCCATTTCAGGTGAGGTTATGGTTCCCTGCAGCAACGAGACCAACTAATGACAAACCACCATAGCTGAAGTTCAAATGTGTTAAGACATCAAGATATTTATTTTATTCTAATGAGAGGGTGACAATAAGTTCAAATGAATCATAGAATAACCATCTCATATTCCTCTGTACATTAGAACAAAGCTTAGATCTAGGGTCACAACCCATGCACTCATGGTTTACAAACAGAGCAAAACAACACACTTTTTAATATATTTATTATAAGATGTTTAGTTTCCAGACAAAGTTTGGACAATTGTGTTATGCCATGGGTCTGATAGGTGCTGCAATAGGTTGTCAAATGGCCCCTTTCCGGTCACGTTGTGCTGAACGATGAATCCCAAGAACGCCAACATCGCCAATCTCCCTGAAATTAACATAAACATTAGCGATGGTATTTTTGACTCGTTTATTTGCCACGGGCTTTCTTCTGTCTTTAACATGTCAAACGGGTAAAATAAAAAGTAACTTAAAAGTCTAAATGAGACTTCTAGTGTATAAAAACCTATTCAATCATTTTCTTAAAATTCAGATTTTAAAATATAATCGTGACCATATTTAAAACACAAATTAGCTATAAAAATTTGTTGTTATTGTGTGTTCTTTTTTTTTTTTGTAAAAGTTGTTTTCATCTGGTCGTTTTGACTAGTTTCAAATAATTTATTTATGGATGGGTCGATTCAGGATTCAGGATTCGGGATTCGGGATTCGGGATTCAGGTTATGTTTCATTAACCAAACAAAAAAATAAAAATAAAATTTTGAATAAAAAACTTATTTTAAGATGAAACACTTAAGTCTAACAAAAGTTAGTTAAGTGTAATATGGTAAATTTTTATTTCTTACCATTAGCAAGCTCTTTCTCTTTAGCTTCAGCAGTTGCTGCAAAGTTAAGGGGATTAAATATGCCACCCGGGTACCCGACTTCATTCGGGGGCAAACTGTAGTTTTTAAAAATCGGATCTTGATTAACGCTTCCCGGGTTCTTGATATCTTGCCATCTTCTGATCTCGACGTAATGGAATAGAATGAATTCGATCACAAACAGGGTCGATGATGATGCGAAATATTCAGACTTTCCAGCATCATACCACTTAGGGACATTGATTATGCCTATGCTTGTGAAAACCTCAGGCAGCAACATTCCAGCGACGCCCAACATGGCCCATCGCCCGTTTACGAGCTCGGCTTGGACGAACCACTTTAGGTTCTCAGGGTCTTCTGCTAGTCCCAATGGGTCGAACCCATTGTCACCTGGGAGACTGAAAGGTGAAAACATATTAGCGGTGCATGGTTACTACTTGCAAATCATTTATAATTAAGTTATTAAATTAAGGGTATAAACAAGCCGCGACTAGCCCAAGCTGGCCAAAGCTCAAGTTATTCTAGTTTATTATCTATCTAGGAATAATGGATTTTAATAATCCCGATTATTAGCTGTTGGTTGGTAACTGTTCTAGCTTCAAAAATAACCAGTGATGGTCCTACAATTTCATACATTGTAAACCAACCAATGAACTTTACTAAACCGAAAAGGATAAGATGTGAAAAAATTAAGGTTCTGTTAGTAAAGTTGCATTACTTTACAATATATGAAATGTGGGACCACCACCAGTTATTTTTTTAAGTTGGGAGCGTTGCCTGCCAACGACTAATAATTTGAATTATTAAAATTCATTATCTATTTATATGCATTTAAAATTATTTTTTTGTAAAAAATTCTAGTTAGAATTCACTTTATAACATAATACAAATATTATGAGAATACATATTTAGTATATTATAAATATTATATAAATAAAAGATTCGTTTAGTTTAGCGAGACTAGTCGTACTCAACTCATTTATTATTTATTTTGATATAAATTTCTAATTATAGTTTCTGTTATAACATAAAAATATTATAAAATAAAAGACTTATTCAGGCTCCCAAGCCTATTTGAGCTCGAATTGATTAGAGCTTTTAGTGACCAGATCTTGAGTAGATTTTGGCTTGACTCATTTACACCCATGTTTCAAAATTATGATAATGCATACCTTCCGTTGAGGTAACCTGGCGAGGCCAACCCGGGCAACCATTCACCCTTTTTCGCTTCAATCTTGAACGAACCCGATGAACCGGTGTTGGCCGGTTTAACTGAAAGTTCTCTGTTTAACTTCCCTGATGACCCGGTTAGGAATCTGGTCCGGGAGGCACACGGCCGGAAAACTGCAACCGGAGCTTGTGTGACGGTGGCCATACTTTTCCGGCAATGTCAAAAGGTGGATTATTATTGTTTGCAGATATGAGAACTGAAAATGTGTGATGTGTGTACGTCCTTTTGTAATATTATTTGCAAGTGGAAATCTAGTGGTGGTGGTTTAAGGTTTGATGAGTTTGTAGATATTGAGGGAATTGGTTGGATACTGACCAATGAGAAACAATATGTTCTTATCTTAATCTGATGTGTCATATCCACAAAATCTTTTATATTGTTGTGTTGTTAACAAGTGTCTCATGTGGGACCCACTATTTGGAAGATTTTTTTTTGATATTGGAATCTTGTTTGCCAATTATTGGATGACATATGTTTGATGGCTAGATTATTTTCTTGAATTTTATACCACTATTATGAAAAAAGGATTTTGATAGTAAAACGAAGAAAAGAGAAATATGACATTATCTCATTGTTTTTTTAACGGCAACATTATCTCATTGTTAGAAGAATGAATTCTGCATGATTTTTTTTAGCATTACCCATAATAAATAGGCCTAATTAAGACATGTCATACTTATGTTTCGGGTTTTGTAGGTGGGTCATATAGTATGTATGTATAGCTTATGTCCAATGTCATTTAGGAGGATATGTACTCCCACAGACTATGGCTATTGAAAACCCATGATCCAACAATTCCTTACGTCAAATGGTCTCATGGGATGGGTATTTTGATGGCTTCCTTCCATGTTTTAGAATACTTTTTACCCTAGATGTCATGGTTGTTGGTGTTGATAAATCAAGGAATAATTGGTAATCCAAAAGAAATCCCTCATTCAATGTCGAGAGGTGTCCTCGGATGCTAATCTTATGGGACATCCTTTTTGTCATGTCCAACGCGCGACCAAGGCTGTTCCTACGTTTTTGGAGATCCTAAGCGAACTATGAACTGAGGGTCCTAATTCCTTTGATAAATTCTCCTCCAATCCCGACGTCATGGGTGATTACCCTTACTTTTTTCGTCAGTGATAGCTGATAGCCTAGAAATTGAAAGCCGGTTGCGATGGGAAGTAGGAACTATGATTGCGGCTATGTTTAGGGGCTTTAGGCCGCTAAATATTGATGATAGGTCGATGGTTGTTGTCACACCCTGACCCGCAACGGAATTAAAGTCGGGGCATAATTGGGTTATCATCAAAGCTCATGACATTTACTAAAATTAAGTTTCATATTTATTAATTTGAAATTTAAGAACTAATATCCATACACAAGAAACATACAAACACAAGAAATACTATTTTAAACAAGACACATTTTATTCATCTTCTAAGGCCAATCTTAAGTGTTCCTCTCATCAACCTCTCCACCTATATCATTTGTAAATAAAAGTTTGGGTCAACAAAAGTTGGTGAGTGAATCTAAGTTAAACATTTAAACAGTTTGTTATATTGATTATTTTAATAAAAATGTGCATGGACCATATATGAGCATATGTATATATAACTAAATCACAAACCACATTATATCAACAATGAACATATGAACATGATGAATGATGAACTTGAGACCAAGGCTCAATCAAACGGAGTCGATCTAATGAGGCACCTGATGCTCAACTCGTATCCCACGAGGAACTGATGGGCCTTGAATGAATAATTTCACTGAAATGATAAAATGTAACCACATATAACCACAACAAACAAATATACATATTAAATCACATAATGGTGGTAGCACATGTATTTGTATAAATAGAATAAATAATGACACATGGTACATCCCAAAACATGATTAAAAAAAGGGGAATTTGTAAGGTTTCACTCACAGTAGGTGCGTTTCCTTGATTGAAGACGAACGCGCACGAGTTTAGGATTTAACCGACGAAGAAAACTAATCTAAAATAATAACGCGATAATTCGATAATAAATAGATTCTAGGTGAAATTAATATTTTTAATTAATGCTTTTTATTAGATTGTTAAGTTATTTTTGGTGGTAATTATGGAGTTTTTAAAACTTTAAAACCTTATTTTTAGGTATTTTTAACTAATTTTAAGAAAAATAAAAAGGATTTTAATTTAAAAAAAATTACCCTTTTTCTTAGGGTTGACTAGTCAACGGCCGATCGACTCAATATTATTGGCAGCGTGTGAGGTTCAAACTCGTGACCTCCCGTATACGTGCACGCAACTCTACCAACTAAGCTACGTGTCTAACCCGAAAGATATCTGATTTTAATTATTCTTATATACTAACTACATTATTTCAGAAATTATTTATTTTAAAAAGATTTAAAATTCTTTGAACGGCGAATATAACCCGCCTCGAACCCGTGATCTTTGCTTTGCTTTGCACCCAGCCCAACCAACTGGGCTGGGCTGGGCTGGGTGCCTAACCCAGTTAAGATAGAAATTATAATATATTTATTCACTTATTGAGAGTTAGTATAATTGTTAAAAAAAAGAAACCGGTTTTTATTCCAACAACATGGACCTGATCAAGACTCGAACTCGGGACGTGTATGCTATGTTTGCACACAGTCCACCACTGGACTGTGTGTCTGACCCGGTTATAAACCCGATTTTTATTACATTTATACACTTATTGCAATTCATCTTCTTCTTCAGTTTAATTAAAACCCAGAACTGAACTGGACTAAAGTTGGTTTTTCAACGTTTCTGGATACTCGTTTGGAATTTAAAATACATTACATAACAGATATGAGAAGAGTTTAGAGGATTATACCAACTAGTAACGAAATTTCGGTTTTCCGGCGAACACAACTAATCTCCGGCGACTTGGATCTTGAACGCAATGAGCACTTCAGAGGATTTTGAGAGTGATAGAATGAACGAGTTCAATTAAGGGATAGGTTTGCTATTTATACAGTAACTTGGTAGATTAATATTTCGGATTCAATTTTCAAAACTCAATGATTTTCAGACGGTTACACCGCAAGGATTTCGAGTTTTAGTTTTGAAATCAATAATTGGAAATCAGTTATGCGTTTAATTAAGATAAAAACCATTGATTGAGATTGATTGATCAAATTAAGCTTCGACTCTGTGTTCTTGAATTGCAGGTGTAATGCTTGTGTTGGTATAAGATTTAATTATTTTTAGATTTGTCACAAATGTGAGTGTAGCTTAGTGGTGTTTTGTGTGTGTGAAGTTGTGGGGGAACCCAAAGTTCAATTCCCGGTTATTCCCTTTAATTTTTAAATTATTATTTTAAGGTTTTAATTTATTTACTTGTTCTCTTTTATTGATTATTACTTTTATTATATAATATTTATTAATTATGAATAGTAACATAAATTAAATAACACTAATAAATACGCAACGAACTTTTAAATTAATACTAGATTCTTAAATGAGGCGGCTTTTTGGAACACGTTTTACACAAATGTTATAGTATCCCCTACTTTTAGAAATTTCGTCCCGAAATTTAAGTAGTAGTTGTAATTGGAAAAAGATGCGGGTATTTTTCACGCATTGAGTCTTCGCGTTCCCAAGTAAACTCAGGTTCTCGTTTTGACTCCCAACGCACCCTGACTATTGGAATACGACTTCGTCTTAAACGCTTTTCACCGAAGTCCATGATTTCTACAGGTCTTTCAACGAAGTGCATCGATTCATCGATTTGAATATCTTCTAATGGTATGTGGAGGTTTCGTCGGCGAGACACTTCTTCAGGTTTGATACATGGAATGTGGGATGAATTCTGTTGAGTTCTTCTGGTAGGTCAAGCTTGTATGCTACAGGACCGACTCTTTTGAGTATTTTGAGTGGTCCCACATAGCATGGTGCTAGCTTGCCTTTTTGACCAAAACGAATCACTCCATTCCATGGTGATACCTTCAAAAGTACTTGATCACCAACACAAAACTCCAGTGGCTTTTTCCGTTTACCAGCGTAACTCTTTTGACGACTTTGAGCTGCTAGAAGATTATTACGGATCTGAAGAATTTTGTCAGTCGTTTCTTAGATCAATTCAGGTCCAGTGATTTGCGCTTCACCAATTTCGTGCCAACATACAGGAGATCGACACTTACGACCATATAAGGCTTCAAAAGGAGCCATGCCAATGCTAGAATGATAACTATTATTGTACGAAAATTCAACCAACGGTAAATGAGTATGCCAATTACCCTTGAAGTCTATGACACATGCTCGCAACATGTCTTCAAGGGTTTGTATGGTGCGCTCAGATTGACCATCAATTTGAGGGTGAAAGGCAGTGCTGAGATCTAATCGTGTACCCAAGGCTGATTGTACGGCTCGCTATGTTCGTGAAGTGAAACGGCCGTCTCGATCTGATAAGATACTTATGGGTACACCATAACGACTTACAATTTCATCAATATAGATTCAAGCTAACTTCTCATTCTTATAGTCCTCACGGATTGGAATGAAATGAGCCGATTTAGTGAGACGATCAACGATAACCCAAATTGTGTCATACACACTGGAGGTGCGAGGTAACCCAGTAATGAAATCCATGGTTATTTTTTCCCACTTCCAAATGAGTATTTCGGGCTGGACAAGTAGTCCTGAAGGTCTTTGATGTTCAGCTTTTACCTTAGAACACGTAAGGCACTTGGAGACAAATATCGCGATATCTTTCTTCATGCCACACCACCAATATGAGTATCGTAGGTCTTGATATGTATCAGCACCTGGATGTATGGAGTATCGTGTTTTGTGAGCCTCATTCATAAGAAAAGTACAAAGATTGTCGTGATCAGGTATCCAAATACGATTTAGATAGTAAAGAATACCATCAGACTTGGTTTCTATTCTGAGTTCAGCTCCACAAGACAGTTCATCTCGCACATCATTTTCCGTGACAGAAATATGTTGAGCTGCTCGAATTCGGTTTTGAAGATCGGTCATAATTTGAGAACATAACAGACGGATGGAGTTTACATACTCTTTCGACTGAGGGCGTCAGCCACAACATTAGCCTTGCCAGGATGATATCGAATTTCACAATCATAATCATTTTGAAGTTCGACCCATCGTCCTTGTCTCATGTTCAACTCTTTTTGATTGAAGATATGTTGAAGGCTCTTGTGGTCAGTGTAAATTTCACACTTGGTACCATAGAGATAGTGTTTCCATATCTTTAGAGCGAAGACGACTACTCCAAGTTCTAGGTCGTGAGTGGTATAGTTCTTTTCATGCACTTTGAGTTGCCTTGAGGTATAGGCTATCACATTTCCTCTTTGCATTAGAACGCAACCTAAACCTTGCCCTGACGCGTCACAATAAACCACAAAGTCTTCGCAGCCATCAGGAAGTGTAAGGATAGGTGCACCTCAAAGTTTTTGCTTCAATGATTGGAAAGCCTCTTCTTGCTTGGGCCCCCAAATAAAGGGTTTGCCCTTGTGAGTCAAGGCTATGAGTGGAACGGCGATACGAGAGAAATTTGCGATGAATCGTTGATAATAACCAGCTAGACCAAGAAATGACCTAACTTCGGTAGGAGTGCGTGGCGCTTGCCATTCTTGCACCGCTTTGATCTTTGCAGGGTCCACATGAATCCCTTTGTCGTTAACGACATGACCAAGAAATTGTACATTTTTTAACCAAAACTCGCACTTCGAGAACTTAGCATAAAGCCTTTCAGTCCTCAAAAGTGTTAGGATAAGTCGAAGATGTCTCTCATGATCGGATTTAGTCTTAGAATAGATAAGAATATCATCAATGAGGTAGGGTTTACATACCTTATTCATCAAATCCATGAAAACAACAGGAGCATTGGTCAAACCAAAAGGCATAACCATGAATTCATAGTGGCCATAACGGGTTTGAAAAGCATTTTTTTGAATATCTTCTTCACGCACTCTAAGTTGATGATAACCAGAACAAATATCGATTTTTGAAAAACAGGTGGCACCCTGAAGTTGATCTAGAAGATCATCGATACGAGGTAAAGGATAGCGATTCTTGATGGTCAGTTTGTTGAGCTCTCTATAGTCGATACACATACGGAAGGTTCCATCTTTCTTCTTTACGAAAAGAACCGGCGCACCCCAAGGTGATGAGCTAGGACGTATAAATTCCTTGTCAGTCAACTCTTGCAGCTGACTAGCTTACTGTTGCATCTCAGATGGGGCTAATCGATATGGAGATTTTGCGACTGGTGTAGCACCAGGTATAAGATCAATTCGGAACTCAACTTCTCGCACAGGAGGAAGTCCTGAAACGTCCTCGGGAAACACTTGAGGAAATTCTTTAACGATTGGAATGTCTTCGAGCTTCCTTTCCTTGCCTTCCTTCTTGACGATGTGAGCTAAAAACACGATATAGTTTTTGCGAAGGTATCTTCGAGCTTGGAGGCATGACATCAGTTTGAGTCCTTGGGAAGAGATTTCACCAAAATACGTAAAGTTTGACCGTCAGCGAGAGGAATTCGAATAAACTTCTCATAGTAAACAACTTCAGCGTGATGCTGACTAAGCCAGTCCATTCCGATGATAACATTGAAACTATCCAATTTCATAGGGATAAGATCAATTGAGAAATCATGATCATTAAGGGTGAGAGTGCAATCTCGAATAACTGAGTCTAATGTAATGGGTTCACCATCAGCAACTTCCACCGTGAAGGATTCGGCTAGACTAACGCGGGGTAATTCAAGTATCGATTCGAATTCTAAGGAGATGGAAATCTTATCCGCACTAGTATCAAATAGTATGGATGCATAACTACCGTTAATGAGAAACGTACCGTTAACCACATTGTTATCAGCCCTAGCTTGATTGGCATTGATGTTGAAAGCTCTTCCTCTTGCGGGTGGATTAGCTTGGTTGGCTTGATTCACTGGATTGGCTTAAGCTTGGGCATTTATGATGTTCACCAAACGTGGGCAAGTGTTTTGAATGGGTTGGATCACCACAATTGAAACATGCTCTAACTGGTTGCATCATGGGGTAGTTGGTTTGGTAGTAGGGTTGAACTGTGGGTTGAGCAGGTGGTAAGAGTAGAGGTTGTTGGTATTGGGCTTGGCCTACCACTTGATTGTTGGTTTGGGCTTGAGGTTGATTACGGTTTGGCTTTTGGAGAATGCGACAAGTTTGAATTGTGTGACCTGCACGACCAAAACTTGTGAAATATTGACATAGGTTCTCAGGAGGGTGGTGATATTGGCATCGGTTGCATTTTGGATGGGGACCAGTGTATGGTTTCTTGAAGGGAGCAGCAGGAGGAGCGACTTGTGTGATTGGGGCAGCAGTGATAGGAGAATTGGTTTTGGGTAATGGCGAAATTCTTCCCATTGCATTTCCTTTTACCAGCAAACTTAGAAGACGAACCTGTTTGGGCCGGGGTTGAGGTTTCAACAGATGTCTTGTCTTTCTTTTTCTCATCTTTAAAATCGCCATTTCGGATGCGATTTTCTGTGAGCTTAGTGGCTAGCTCCATTGTAGCTTCGAGGGTTGCAGGTGTAGTACTTAACACAGAATCTTGAATTTTCGACGGACGACCTCAAATATAATGCTCAATTAGACGATAGACGGAGTGAACAAGTTGGGGACCATCTGATTCAATTCGAGAAATCTCTTATTGTATGTTGTGTGGTCTCCCTCCTTTTGTTTCAAGGAGTAGAACTCATCCTTCAATTTCTTGATTTCGCTTCTTGGACAAAAGTGTCTAGTCATGATCTCCCTCAACTCTTCCCAAGTCAAGGCCATAGCAGCTTCAGCACCCCGCTTGCCCTTCTCTGTGTTCCACCATGTAAGTGCTACCCCATACAAACGACTGGTAGCATATCGCACCTTGCAATCATCGGGACAATCGCAATTGAGAAAAGTGCTTTCCATCTCCTCAAACCAACGGAGGAGAGCGGTGACACCTTCGGTCCCCTCGTATTTTGGAGGATCACAAGATTTGAAATGCTTGCAGGTGCATTTGGTGGTGTTAGGGAGAGGGTTGGCGATATTTTGACCTTCTTGATTGGCGGGGTTGATGGGATTGGCGGTAAGAGCTTATTGAACTTGTACGACGATGTCAGGAAGTACGACGATGTGCAGGGTGTTGGTTTTTGAAGGAAGCTTTGCTATAGTTTGAAGAAATTAAATTCGTGAATTTGTAAGATTTAATTTAAAATTTATGTATTCACTGGTTAAAGCCCTCTTTTCTAATTTGAATTCGCATAGATGTAAGATGGCATGAATATGTAAGATGGTTTGGATGCGTATTTTAATTCGGAGGTGACCCGTCACTATTTACCAAATCATGTATAGAACAATGATTATTAGAGCCTGTTTTGGTTATTAACAATAGCTTGATTGTTAGCCTAATAGTGTTATATTTGATTATAGACTGTAAATGTTAATATTTTTTTAAAGCAAGATAGGGGATTGGATGCAATATAGAGACAATGAGGAAGATTTTCGATATACTCAATTTATTCTGTTCATTTATGTTAGAGAAAAAACATAACTGAAATTGATCAATCCTTAAATGAATGGGAAGGAATTTTGACCTATGTTGTTAATAAGTACTAACAAGCCACGGGGAAATGAAACTTATAGACAGACATTGCAGAAAGAACTATTTGCATACTCTAATTACAACCTATAGTAATCAATTCGCCAAGGCTATCTTGCTTTCTAGCAAGCTGTGAACTTTCTTCTTCTTTTTTTTTTATCGTTCTTTTTCTTTAGTTCTACCTTTTAAGTTCAGTTTTAACTTTGCGCCTTGTTGTGTTCAAGATGGTTTCGTTTCTTCTTGCCTAAGCACACGCCTTTGGTGTCGTTAACTACATAGGTTGAAATGGGTGAGGTTAATCTTGTTTGTCAACTTTTTGAAACCTCTGTGAACTTTCTTTTTTTGTTCGTTTCTTTATCATTCTTTTCTTCAGTTTTACCTTTTAAGTTCAGTTTTACCTTTGTGCCTTGCTGTGTTCAAGATGGTTTGCTTCTTCTTGCCTAGGCACACACCTTTGGTGTCTTTGACTACATAGGTTGAAATGGGTCAGGTTAATCATGTGTGTCAACTTTTTAATTCCTTTTTCATGATTAGTGTGGTAATCTGACTATTTGCATAAAGCAACATGAGAAGTTTTATGCATTGGCATTTTAAGTTAAGTTTCGGTGACTTTTGACTTGTTCGACGCGCTTGACCCGTTTAATTTTTAAACATATTTTTTATTTGACCCATCAAACTTAAAACATTACCCAAATCCATCTGTTGCTAAATTAATGGACCACAATTCTTATGTGATTTTTGTATTGATTTCATCCCCATTTTCTGACTTCTGGTTGCTTTCTTGACTACTTTTACTACAACATTGTTGTGCATTTATTCTGAAATTGAACCGAAATAACAAAAAACGGAATTAACTGAAAACTGATTAACCGAACCCTAATGGACGAAAACTAGTTATCGAATTTTTGTACCCTTATTTAACAAAAATTAACTGAACTGCACCATTCATATTTTCATATATTTCTAGCTTTTATACCTTTAGTTTATGTATTTCATATTTATATCTCCATTTTATGTATTTATACCCCTATTTCATGTATTTATACCTAAATTTCATTTATTTCTAATCAAAAGCTTTAGCCAAAGTTTGGTTTTGGCTATTAACCAAAATTAAATGAATTAAACTAAAAACCGTCAATCAAACCCAATAAACGAAACTAATTAACTGAAAACGGATTGTTTAATAAAACAGACTAATTAATGACCTCGATATTGGTTGAGGATAATAATCTAACCAACTAGACAATGCACATTGTGGCAATGTATATGTTTCCTGCCGCATTGCGCGTGCTCCTATTGGTCATTAATCAAAATCACTCATCCCTGAGCAATAACTAAATCGTTAACCGAAAACAGACGAAACCGAACCGAAATCAACCCAAAACTGAATTAATTGAAAACCGGTTATCAATTTTGTTGTACTCCTGTTTAACCAAAATTAGTTGAACCGAACCTAATCATTCATATTTCATATATTTCTAGCTTTTATATATCCAGTTCATATATTTTGTATCTATATATCCATTTCATATATTTATACTTTCATTTCATGTATTTATATCTTCATTTCATATAACCAAACCGACCGAACCATGCACAACACAATTAAATTGATAACCCGGTTACTTCACTTTTGATGTATATGCATCACAATAATGCTACAACGAATATTATATGAATAAGAAAACTTACAAAAACGAGTATCGCATTGCAATGTGTCGCTCGCACCGAATCGCCGCACTGTTCACTGACGGGTGGTCTATTGGACAACCCGAAAGTGTATTAAAATGATAAATATTCCCCGGTTAAATGGGTTAGTTGTTACGATTTGATGTCTACGGTGTATATGGCTTCGCAGGTACTGAAGAGCATAAACGAGGGTGTTTAACGTGCTTTGTCGGGGGCTTGCAAGTGGCTAGTTGAAGATGAGGACTTAAGAGATTGAATGAAAGGAAATATGGGAAATTATGCTGACCACCATAAGCTACGGTGGGCGCCGTAGCTTAGCCCACCGTAGCTTACGGGGGAGTCCAGTTTCAAATGCACCGTAAGACAGTCCCTCACTGCCGTAAAGAGATTATTAACCGTAGCTTACGGTGGTGAGCTACAACAAAGTTGTAACTGTCCATTTATACTCGGTTTTGAGGACCCTTTTCACATACCAATCATTGGGGAACGTTTTGCAGAGCTAAGAGGCAATTTTTGAGTGATCTTTGTGTTCCAAAACAATTTCAAAACATAATTTTGGTGTTTGTTGATTCCTATGATCAAAACAATTGAAGTATGTTGGATTGCAAGAACATGAGAGGCTATAACTTCTTGTGATCGTCTTGAGTGGAAGGTTTGTTGAACAATTGTGTTTCAACTTCTGATTTCTAGAATAATAATTGCTATTTTTGGTTGTTATGGTGTTTGAATTATTGTTGGTAAATTGTTGATTGATATTTTATTCATTGCCTTGGTCGTACGTTCTTGGTGTCGTTTACAATCGAGATATCACAGGGAGGTTACGGGTTGGATATTAGTCAATTGATCATCGGGTAACAACCTCACCTTATAAGTAATCCAAGTACTTAGTTCCCTTTTATCATGAGCAGTTAATCAAACACGAGTCATGTCTATGTGACACTTTCTAGTTGAAATTGATGTGACAACCGGCATTTTCCGGTTATAATTACTCGCATAACAAACATTAATACCATCATAACTCGCGTAATAGATGCAAATTAACTTGATCAGGCCTTTGGAATGCCTAGGAACGTCTATCCGACTTTTCGGTACGCGAATGACGATTTGCGGGAAAACTGCCGAACATCAAACTGTAACAAACTGACACCGGACAAAATACTGACAACGCTGAAAAATACAATTTTACATGTATAATTTATGCGTAAGAATTGGGTTTTGATGAATTATCATGCTTTCGAACGTCACAAAACGCTTACGCGAACGAAAAACGCATCCGCAAGAACGCACGACAACGCAAACGGAAGCAACAGACTCGAGTTACGCCTCTATATTAATATATTATGATATATTTAGCTTCGTAATCGAATTTTATTATTCGTAGTAAAAACGGACAAGAAACGACAACCGGAGCATTTTACGCATTTTAACGAAACCGACGAACGCACGCTATTAATATCGAACGCCGACCTTATTTTTACACCTTTTTTTTCTAAAAACAATATTATACAATGTTCCATGGAGTTCGGGTGAGAAAACGGGCTTCAGAAACGCTTTTCGGACCGCTCAAAACACAAGAAAGGGTCTTGGGCCCATCCACATAAAAGCCCAAGCCCACAAAACACACATATAAAACCAAATTCTCTTCAAAAATCATCATAACACACCAACAGTTTCTCTCTCTACCTCACAAACTCTCTCTACTCTCTCTCTAGAACGCATTTCCGGCATCGAAGTCAGGCGAGTAGCGGCGGCCGGCCACGCGACGATGGAGGTTTTCGGCGAACTTTCCGGCGACCATTTTCCAGCCAAGAGTAAACTTTTTCGACATCTTCGATGCTCCGATCGCGTGGTGATGTTGATTTTAGCGGATTCGAAGCCGTTTGGGCTCGAGAGCAACTCCGACGACATTCCGGCCAAACTCCGGCGAACCCGTTTTGGACTTTTCACTTCATGCATATTTAGATCGGGTGGTTAGAAGCTTTCTGCAAGTTTCCGTGAAATTTTATTCTCCGGCGAAATTCCGACTTCTGGCATGGTTCTGGCGAGGTTCTGGGCATCCGTTTTCAACGAAAGATATATTTTTGGGATCCTTGTAACCCGTAAGTCCATACGAAACACTTTCATCTCGGTGAAAATTAAAGTTCGGGACACTCTCGGGCTCGGTTCAACGTAGTCAACAGGTCAACGTAGGTCAAACACGGGTCAAGGGACAGTTTTGGGTCATTTTTGGTGCCTTGGTTCAGTTTTGGGTTCGGTCTAACCCGGTCAACTAGCGGTCAACGTGGTCAACTGGTCAACTACTGGTCAACACAGTCAACATGGTCAACTATAGTCAACTCAGTCCACGGGTCGACACGAGTTTCGGTAAAGCCTTTACGACGCGAAAATTTATTTATAGTAGTTTATAAATATTGCTAATCATTATCGCGAAAACCGAGCTCAAAACGATCCGTTAAACGATTACATATCACCAAAAACATTTAAAAAATAATAATAACAATTGAACCGACTACGTTATTCGCAGTAAAACTATTAGTACAATCGAACCGACGTCGTTAATTATAGAAATCGAAAATTATAATTAAAGAAACTTGATATTTGAAAACGACGAGAAAGTATTATATATTATTGTTATATTGATTATGTGTTTTTGACAATTAAATCGACAACTTACATTGTCGGGGTCGTCCGAAAACAGAGACACTCTGCCCGATTTTTGTAAAATACGGGATACGAAAAGCGTTATATTTCAATGATTAAACGTCCGAATTCAAACGATTGTTATAAAATAAATATAGGTGTATATTTATTTTACGACGCTATCAAAACGTTCAAAACTCAAGCGGACAACATTCAACAAGCGCGATTTCAAGATAACAAATATTCGGCAATCGACTACAAGATAAATAATACTTATTTATGTTTAATTCAAATTCGAAACTCGGAAACTAGAGTTCAAACCTCGATAAATTATTCGAACGGATGTAATAAAAATAAGTATATTTTTATATTTCGAACGTCAAGATTTTCGAGTCTTTTTACAAGATAAGTGCAATGCGCGTATTATTTCAAACACGGAATTTGGAAATCATATATTAAAGGCGTCTAGAATTCGGAAATCGTATAACACAAATATAATTACATACTATACGAATGGAGAGACGTCAAATACTTTTATAAAATAAATATAGTTATGTTTATTACAAATGTCGACGACGCGAACACTTGCGAATACTTTTGAAGGTTTTTATAACAATAATATATATTGGTTATATTCGATTCAAACGCCTCACGAAGTACGACACGATACCGCAAGATTATAACAAGCGTATGATTTCATCTTACAAAAACTACGAAGAGTCGTACTATTATCCGGCAACGTACGTAACGACTAAATATGATTTCATGAAATATAGTTATGTTTTATATAAACATATATTTCAAGTCTCTCGAAAACTAGACCGTATCTAAGAAAACCATAGATTGGTTAACCGAGTTATGTCAATAACACATTCATAGAATCGTATGGTTAACGATTCGGTAGAGCTCGGTGACACGTAGTTTAGCTACGTTATATTTAGAAACTTATAAGTTATTCCTTGATAGGAATGTTATAGATTGCATGCTAGCGAGTCACGTTTTGGAAACGACACTATGGAATCATATTAAGCTAGCTTTGCACTGGATCTCAAGGTGAGTTCATAACCCCACTTTTTACGATTTTTATATTTTTGCAAATGTTTTCGGGGGTGGAAAGACATGCAAGTTTTCGCAAAAGTACACAACATTTTGATGAACGAAAGTTCATATTTCTAAACCATGTTGCGAATGGTTTCAATAAACTCAAATGGTTTACGAAAAGTTTATGCTCAACATACCGGTTTTACAAAACACTCGCGTATTTTCAAAACGTGCATGAGTTTCATGACTAGGGACGGGATTGTCCTAGTTACAACGGGACTTGGTGTCCTCATACAAATAAGAGGACTGGTTGGTCCTGCTTTTAGACTCAAACGAGCTAGGCCCATTCTCACTTGTGCGGGCACAAGACCCCGTGAGTTCATGTCCCCCTTTTCTCTTAAATGTTTTCGGTTTATAACTCTCGGGGGGGGGGGGATGCATGTTTTCGATGGTATGGTTTAGCAAATGATGGAATATTAGATATGTGCAATAGGCTCTCTCTTTAGTGCCATTAATCTTTTATAAGACCGAGGAACAGAATGGTAGATCTTTCAGGTGTAGCGAGCCTCACTCATGGGTCCTTGTGTGGCCGCATGTAGTGCTTTTGTTTCCCAGCCGGGTGGACCGAAAGAAATCGTCTAGGGTTGAGTACTTCCTATGTCGGCACACATATTAATGTCCTTGCAAAACATTAATGATCATCAAGTTCATTGACGCTTTACATACCACATTTTTATATATGAACTCTCAAATGATAACGCAACACAGACGTTGACAGTTATACAAATTTTACGAATACAATAGAAAACATTTCAATATCAATTTACAGACATAACGAAAACATTTTTTACCGGTTTACAATATAAACAGTTATATGCATTGGTTTACAAACAACACAGACTAATTTCAATACTGTTATACAGACATAACATTTCAAATGCTTTGGGATACTATGATCCCACAAACTGGTTTTTCGAATGCAAAACTTTCAAATGTTTTATGACTCATTTGAAACAAAAATATACAAACTATGAACTCGCCAACTTTATGTTGATTTTTCGCATGTTCTTTCTCAGGTTATGATTACAAGTATGGCACAGTTGGAATAGGAGAACCCATGGGGATTCGAGTATTTAGTGAGCGTCCATTTATTAGAAGTCTTAGCACTCACAACACTTCCGTTGTGCAATGAAGATACCAGTCAGATCACACCCAGCTCTGATGTGATGGATTATCGGGGTGTGACAGAGTGGTATCAGAGCTATAGTTTTAGCGAATTAGGTATCAAACCTGGCTCTGATACAGAGTAGTATCAGAGCCATAGGTTTCGACGAATTAGGTTCTATGGGGATACCTAGGCTTTAACCTCACGTTCCTTTGGGGACATTAGATTAATAAGACTTGGATACATGCAGAACGCCTAGCACTCGAATATGGGTTCCAACCGTGGCCGAAAACATTAGGTCAACATTATGATTTTAATCATACACTAGTGTGGTGTTTGATACACGGTACACAAAACATTACATACCGTAGGCAAAACTTTGAGAGTTTTGAGAACATGCATTTAAGACCTTTGAAAGCTTATGTCAATATCAATTAAAGGTCATTACATAGGAACTGCGACTAATAACTCGAGCAAACACATTACATATACCGTCGATGCTATTTTATTTACCCGAGCAGGTAGCCTACGCAAAACGAAACACTAGTGCGCAAATATACGTGAAACTTAAATGATACGACAATGGATGTGGAAGTACATCACATATGACTTTAAGGCGCGGCCTTGAAGAAGCACGACATTGCGACAACGATGCTAATCCCGTCAGGGGATAACTACCGACCAGAATGCGGCAATTTGACACGTGGTCCTGTAAGCGACATGAAACACGCTGAGGTACGTCCAAACAAGATTTCATAAAGTCAGTACTTATTACTATGGTAATCACAACAATTGGCGCTGCAAATGAATTCACACGTCTTTCCATTCCCCCTACTTCATTAATGACAAATTATCCATATATGACATTCGGTGGTAATGTCACGAAACAATAAGTCATCACAGGAAATACAGGTAAAGTCCTCGAATTCCTTTTGTTGAAATTTCAAATTTGCATATACTGAGTAGGATTGCACACCTCTACTCCTCATAACAGTCATTGTGTCACAGAAATTCTTTCTTGATTTGCGAACACCTATTGCATCATTTCTTGACAGATTTACATGTTACACATGCTTTGTTGCTACGCATGTGGTTAACTTGATACCTGGAGGCCATCAGGGTCTTCACTTCGAATGATCATTTCATCAGTCGTTCAAAGGTTGGTTTGCTATACTCAAAATTTTTGCTTTGTAATCTAGATGACCTGCTCTATTGTGAATATTGACTCCTTGATATCGACTCAACGAATTCGTGAAATTTCATTTTCTTTCCAAGTTGCATAGATGGGGTTTTCGTTGTAACCATATCGAAACTTCTTGGTCAAATCATTTATTTATTGTTGGATTGTGTCAAACCAAGTTCAATTGTTTGAGCTTGCTCACTATATACAAAGTTCAATTCAAGGATTTCATATGATGGATTGAGGCCGTCATATTCAAAGTAATATCAAAAAGCAATTCATTTGTTTCGAATCATAGTAGACTGTTTTAGTCTGCACCCTTATTAAGACATTTATGGGTTACGACCCCTTGTGGTAGCTTTACACTAGTTGAAGCTTGTGCTAATCTCGCTTTCACAACTCATGTACGGATTTAATTACTTGATTATTTATTCATTTTAAATCCCCTTGTTGGATCATTTTCTTAAAATATTCTTAATACAATCGTGTATTAAGAAAAGGGTACGCAAATTTATGATCTATTTTAGTGTACCTCATAACGGTTCTTTCATTATGGTCGAAAATTTTGGGATAGTTATTTTTCTTCCACTATCGATCGAAAATTATATTTAATTGTTCTTTCATCTTCAGTTGAAAAATCCTATGAGATCTATTTGGGATAGACATTCAGATTTACTTCGTTAAGCTTTTCATCTGATTGCAAACACGGTGAATTTGTTCGGTCACCGTTATCATTGAGTTATTTCGATTACTACGACACCTTGTGGTGTCGGTATAAACTTGTAGCTTGGGATAATCATGATCCATCATTTTAAGCAAAACTATGTAAGTCTATTGTTTGACTCATCATTTTAATAGTCTTAATGCAACTATGTGTTGAGACAACGATACACTAAGTTCCATTGTATATCGGTGTATCCTTGCAATTCAATAATGTCAACACACAAATTTTTATTCATGTTATGGTTGAAAGTTGACAAATCATTTTCATGTTTCTATTTCATTGAACTTGTTGATTCTAAGTTTTCACCTATCCAACAACCAACGCTAGTTTCCGTTGATAGTAAATTCCATCATTTCTAAAATCCATATGTAGATTGTTAACATTCATTTGGACATCTATTGGTTTAATTCCTCTTTTGTTCGACCCATGTAAACTTAGTCACATTTGTGATTGTATCACTACACTTCGTTCAATTGGTATTGATTCTGAAAACAGATTCAGTTGAACCATTGGGTTCATATTGTTGTAGTAAGTCATTGTATTCATATAATTCAGACGAGTCTCGATGCAATTACATGATCATTTACCTTGGTATTATTTATACTACTACACATGACAACAATCTAAGGAGATAACATAATTTAAATTTCGATGATGAAATTTTTATAACAAGGGGAGAATGTGACAACCGACATTTGCCGGTTATAATTACGCGCATAACAAACATTAATACCATCATAATTAGCGCAACGAACTGACACCGGATAAAATACTGACAACGCTGACAAATACGAATTTTACATGTATAATTTATGCGTAAGAATTGGGTTTTGATGAATTATCATGCTTTCGAACCTCACAAAACGCTTACGCGAACGAAAAACGCGTCCGGAAGAACGCACCGACAACGAAACGGAAGCAACAGACTCGAGTTACTTCTTGATATTAATATATTATGATATATTTAGCTTCGTAATCGAATTTTATTATTCGTAGTCGAAAACGGACAAGAAACGTCAACCGAAGCATTTTACGCATTTTAACAAACCGACGAGCGCACACTATTAATATCGAATGCTGACCCTATTTTTACACCTTTTTTTCTTAAAACAATATTATACGACGTTTCATGGAGTTCGGGTGAGAAAACAGGCTTCAGAAACGCTATCGGACCTCTCAAAACACAAGAAATGAGTCTTGGGCCAAGTCCACATAAAAGCCCAAGCCCACAAAACACACCTATATAAACCAAATTCTCTGAAAAAATCCTCATAACACACCTATAGTTTCTCTCTCTACCTCACAAACTCTCTCTCTCTAGAACACATTTCCAGCACCGAAGTACGGCGAGTAGCGGCGGCCGGCCACGGCGGCGCCACCGCCGACGGCGGCGATGGAGGTTTTCCGGCGAACTTTCCGGCGACCATTTTCCAGCCAAGAGTACACTTTTTCTACTATCTTCGACGTTCCGGATCGCGTGGTGATGTTGGTTTTAGCAGATTCCAAGCCGTTTGGGCTCGGGAGCAACTCCGGCGACATTCCGGCCAGACTCCGGCGAACCCGTTTTAGACTTTTCACTTCATGCATGTTTAGATCGGGTGGTCAGAGACCTTTCTGCAAGTTTTCGTGAAAATTTATTCTCCGGCGAAATTCCGACTTCTGGCATGGTTCTGGCGAGGTTCCGGGCATCCGTTTTCAAGGAAAGATATATTTTTGGGATCCTTGTAACCCGTAGAGTCCGTACGAAACACTTTCATCTCGGGTGAAAATTAAAGTTCCGGACACTCTCGGGCTCGGTTCAACGTGGTCAACAGGTCAATGTATGTCAAACACGGGTCAAGGGACAGTTTTGGGTCATTTTTGGTGCCTCGGTTCAGTTTTGGGGTCGGTCAAACCCGGTCAACTACCGGCCAACCATGGTCAACTGTCAACTACTGGTCAACGCAGTCAACATGGTCAACTGTAGTCAAACTCAATCCGCGGGTCGACACGAGTTTCGGTAAAGCCTTTACGACGCGAAAATTTATTTATAGTAGTTTATAAATATTGATAATCATTATCGCGAAAACCGAGCTCAAACCGATCCGTTAAACGATTACATATCGCCAAAAACATTTAAAAAATAATAATAACAATCGAACCGACTACGTTATTCACGTAAAACTATTAGTACAATCGAACCAACGTCGTTAATTATATAAATCGAAAACTATAATTGACGAAACTTGATATTTGAAAACGACGAGAAAGTATTATATATTATTGTTATATTGATTATTGCGTTTTGACAATTAAATCGACAACTTACATTGTCGTGATCGTCCGAAAACAGAGGAAACTCTGCCCGATTTTCGTAAAATACGGAATACGAAACGCGTTATATTTCAAGGATATAACATTTGAGTTCAAACGGTTGTTATAAAATAAATATAGGTGTATATTTATTTGACGATGCTATTAAAACGTTCAAAACTCGAGCCGACAACATTTCAACGAGCGCGATTTCAAGATATCAAATATTCGGCAATCGACTACAAGATAAATAATACTTATTTATGTTTAATTCAAAGTCGAAACTCGGAAACTAGAGTTCAAACCTCGATAAATTATTCGAACGGATGTTATAAAAATAAGTATATTGTTTATATTTATTTCAAACGTCAAGATTTCCGAGTCTTTTTACAAGATAAGTGCAATGCGCGTATTATTTCAAACGACGGAATTCGGAAATCATATATTAAAGGCGTCTAGAATTCAGAAATCGTATAACACAAATATAATTACATACATATACGAATGGCGAGAGGTCAAATACTTTTATAAATAAATATAGTTATGTTTATTACAAATGTCGACGACACGAACACTTGCGAATACTTTTGAAGGATTTTATAACAATAATATATATTGGTTATATTCGATTCAAACGCTTCAGAAGTACGACACGATACCGCAAGATTATAACAAGCGTTCGATTTCATCTTACAAAAACTACGAAGAGTCGTACTATTATCCGGCAACGTACGTAACGACTAAATATGATTTCAAGAAATATAGTTATTTTTATATAAACATCTATTTCAAGTCTCTCGAAAACTAGACCGTATTAAGAAAACCATAGATTGGTTGACCGAGTTAAGTCAATAATACATTCATAGAATCGTATGGTTAACGATTCGGTAGAGTTTCGGTGACACGTAGTTTAGCTACGTTATATTTAGAAACTTATAAGTTATTCCTTGATAGGAATGTTAAGATTGCATGCTAGCGAGTCAATTTTGGAAACGACACTATGGAATCATATTAAGCTAGGTTTGCACTGGATCTCAAGGTGAGTTCATAACCCCCACTTTTTACGATTTTTATATTTTGCAAATGTTTTCGGGGGTGGAAAGACATGCAAGTTTGCAAAAGTACACAACATTTTGATAACGAAAGTTCATATTTCTAAACCATGTTGCGAATGGTTTCAATAAACTCAAATGGTTTACGAAAAGTTTATGCTCAACATACCGGTTTTACAAAACACTCGCGTATTTTCAAAACGTGCATGAGTTTCATGGCTAGGGACGGGATTGTCCTAGTTACAACGGGACTTGGTGTCCTGCATACAAATAAGAGGACTGGTTGGTCCTCTTTTAGACTCAAACGGGCTAGGCCCATTCTCACTTGTGCGAGGCACAAAGACCCCGTGAGTTCATGTCCCCCTTTTCTCTTAAATATTTTCGTTTATAACTCTCGGGGGGGGGGGGATACATGTTTTTCGATGGTATGGTTTAGCTATGGATGGAATATTAGATCACGTGCAAATAGGCTCTCTCTTAAGTTCCATTAATCTTTTATAAGACCGAGGAACAAGAGTGGTAGATCTTTCAGGTGTAGCGAGCCCCACTCATGGGTCCTTGTGTGGCCGCATGTAGTGCTTTTGTTGTCCCAGCCGGGTGGACCGGAAGAAATCGTCAGGGTTGAGTACTTCCTATGTCGGCACACATATTAATGTCCTTGCAAAACATTAATGATCATCAAGTTCATTGACGCTTTACATACCGCATTTTTATATATGAACTCTCAAATGATAACGCAACAAGACGTTGACAGTTATACAAGTTTTACGAATACAATAGAAAACATTTCAATATCAGTTTACAGACATGACGGAAAACATTTTTCACCGGTTTACAAATATAACAGTTATATGCATCGGTTTACAAACAACACAAACTACATTTCAATACTGTTATACAGACATGACATTTCAAATGCTTTGGATACTATGATCCCACAAACTGGTTTTTCGAATGCAAAACTTTCAATGTTTTATGACTCATTTGAAACAAAAACATACAAACTATAAACTCGCCAACCTTATGTTGATTTTTCGCATGTTCTTTCTCAGGTTATGATTACAAGTATGGCACGGTTGGAATAGGAGAACCCATGGGGATTCGAGTATTTAACGTGCGTTCATTTATTAGAAGTCTTAGCACTCACAACACTTCCGCTGTGCAATGAAGATACCAGTCGATCACACGCACTCTAATGTGATGGATTATCGGGGTGTGACAATTGAAACACATGCGTTGCTTGAACCAGAAACCTAAGATGATCACTCCCTTTTAAATCTGTTATACAACCAATCTTTGAGTCATTATTAGTTAAAATCTAAAACCACAAAACCAAAAATTCTAAATTTAATTTCTTGCAATTTAGGTAATTTAGCCAGAAGTGTTAAAACCTCTAGATAACACCATTTCCACAACTCGCTTGTTCGATACCCACTTACCGCTAGCTATTAGTAGTATTTGGATTAAATTTACGTGAGCTACGACAATCACGTCAAATTTTGGCGTCGCTGCCGGGGAGTAGTGCGCAACGTCATCTTTGATTTTGTTTAGTTTGTTATTTTTCTGGTTTACGCTGGTTGTGTTAGTGTGCAGGTATTTACAGGTGCATGCATACTAGAGGCTCTAATCAGGCTATCCACCGTTGTCATTTGATCCGGAGATCGAGCGAACTTTACGACGCAACAGGGTTTTGTTAAGTGAAAACAAAATTAGTGGTTCCCCAACAACACCTACTACACCAATTTCACCGCTTAATATCATGGAGCAATTCCTACCACCACGAGCCAAACATCACCATCCACACCTCCACCAATTCCTACCACCCATCCAACTTCAACACATGAAGTTAACCCATCTAACGCCGCCTCGATGGTACCACCATTCTCATCCTTTTTCTCAACATCCGGTCAATCATCATCCACCCAACAACCATTACCAAATCAAACTTTACCAAGTTCAACCATTATCCATACATCATCCACATTTCAACCACCAACCCAACCTTGTTTCCAATATCCTTCCTCACAGTTTGTGCAATCGTCGGGTGTAGGGGGAGACGGGTTTGATGATGGTTATGAAGAAGAATTTGGAGGGTATGAAGAAGAGGGTTATTTCTATGGGGTGATGGAGGTAACTTTGGACCTCAAGGGGGAATGGGTTACCCACAAAGGCAACAATTGGAACAAGTACAACAAATGGTTAGGCAACTTACGGGTGTGCAACAAATTCGTCCTCAAGGGCCACTATACCAACGACCAATGCCTTTACAACAAGTCCAAGGTCAACATCAACAGCCTCAATTCCTAAGACCGATGCATCAACCACAATATTAACAACAATCCGCACCTCAAGGGTTTAGACAAGGTTAAGCGGGTCGACCAAGAGTACCACTGGGTGCTCCGCGAAGACATCATCGAGATGTAGTGGGGGGGGTTGAGGGACATTTTCGACCGGCTGTTTCTAATAATCCGTCTCTAGTGGTGATACCTCATCAGCCAGATGGAAGGACATTTGAGGTTAGGACGACCGCATTACAAAGCTTGCCGAAGTACAAGGGTCTAGCAACGGAGGAACCGTACTTCCATATGGAAACATATGATTCCATTTGTAACACTATTGGAGGGCAAGGATTTTCGTCATATAATGTTAAATTGATACTATTTCAATTTTCCTTGGAAGATAAAGCAGAGAGGTGGTTTCATACTCTACCCTCTGCATCAATTTATACATGGGCCGACATGCAACAAAGATTTTTAGAAGAATTTTTTACGACCCAAAAGACAAATGAAGCTAGGCGGAGCTTACAAAGTTTTCAACAACAACCGGGTGAATTGTTTCATGAAGCGTTTGAAAGATTTAGTATGATGCTAAAGAATTGTCCTCATCATGGCATTGCATTGTGGGAGTTGTTGAATGCTTTTCACCAGGGGTTAAGCTCGGAAGATGCTCGTGATTTGATGTCCATCACGAATGGTAATTTAGGTACAAACTTTGAGCAAGATGATTGGGCATTCTTGGAACAAATGGTAGTCACATCTAAAAGGAAAGGACAATCTTCAAGGCGGGCGAGACATGTCATCAACAAGGCCCAAAGTGTACGCGGTAGAGGATGGAGGGGCGTAAGCGTCAAATCAGGTATATAATGTTTGCACTAACTGTAATGAATTGGGTCATGCAGCGGAGGTATGTTTGGCGGGAGTGAGTGAAGATTAAGTTGAAGAAGTAAATGCTATTGCGGGGGGGTGGGGGGGTGGTCGAAATTTCAATATGAACTCCAACACATACCACTCCGGGTTACGAAATCATCCAAATTTCCGCTATGGGAACCCGAAGAATCAAGCCAACCTAATTTCCAAGGAGCTCAATGGAGTTTTGTTCCTCGTCAATAATATAATCAAGGGAATTTTAGGGTGGAAATGGTCAAGGGTATCAAGGTCAATTTCAACAAGTGGGTGACCAAAGTGGGAATGTGGGTCAAACGTCATCGAGTGGCAACGAGGTTATGGATATGCTCTGAATGATGCAACAAGACATGCAACGGAGAAATCAACTCGATGAAGCTCGTATGCAAAAGGATGAAGTACGTGATAAAAGAATCCAAACGCTAACCACTCAAATGGGTCAACTTGCAACTGAGGTAGCGGAGCTTAAAAAAGGTAAGGGCCAACTTCCAAGCGACACAAAGGTAAATCCCTCTGATAATTCTTCATGTAATATTCCTATTAATCATGTAAGTGTTTTAAGAAGCGGTAAAGAATTTAAAGCAAATTTGGCACCGGATTTGGTTTAAGGGGTGGTTGAGGATATTACGGGAATTGAGAGTGATGAGGATGAAGTCTCAACACCCATTGTGTCTAAGGACTCTACTGTTGAAAAGGTAATTCAAAAACCGGGTTTGGGTGAAATTTTAAATGAAACAAATGAGGAATGGGGACCAAGTCAAGTCCCGTTTCCATCCGCTTTAGTTGACCCGGGTAAGAAAAACTTTATTTCAACAAGGGGTCCTCAAAAGGAGGAATTGTTGGATGTCTCTAAACAGGTTAAGGTAAATCTTCCATTGCTTGATGCGATTAAGCAGGTACCCGCTTATGCAAAATTCTTAAAAGAATTATGTACACAGAAAAGACAAAAAAAGAAAAAGTTGCCTAAGCGGGTAGATTTGACCGGACAAGTAAGTGCGGTGCTAAAAGGAATCTTCCTCTTAAGCTCAGATCGGAACGCCACTCAAAATATTCAAATTGGGAATTTTCCAATGTCAAGGCGTTATTAGATCTTGGAGCCGGAGTAAGTATATTACCAGGTGGTTTGTATGATCACTACGATTTTGGTCCGTTAGCTCGGGTCGAGACAACGGTGGTTTTAGCTGATTTGTCTCACAAGTTACCCCGAGGGACGGTTCAAGATGTTATTGTTAAGGTTGATGAATTTTACTACCTGGTAGACTTTTTGGTCCTAGACTACTCATCAATGGACCCAAAACAACAACAAAACGTTATTTTGGGTCGGCCATTTTTAAGCAACGCTCATGCTGTAATCGATTGTCGACTTGGTACGGTTGACATGACCTTCGGTAATAGAAGAATGAGGTTAAATATTTTTACTAACATTCTAATTCTGTTGGTGTTGATGAGTGCTTTATGGCAGATCTAGTGGATGGATGCGACCCACATGAGTATGGGGAGGAGGATGTTTGTGTTTGTGTTTACGTTTGTGATGTGTCTAAACAGGTACTTGCTTGTGATTGGAGGGTGGAAGAGGAAAAACAAGATGCATGGCTGTGAAAGAAGGGTGACCGCCATGGACTCATCAGTTTGAGAGCTTGCCGGAGGAAATTAGTTCGAGCACAAAGCCATCATTGGAGGAGCCACCAATGTTAGAGTTGAAGGATTTGCTGAGCCACTTGAAATATGCATTCTTAGGGGATAATGACACGTTAGCGGTCATTATTGCCTCTAACTTAGAGGTGGCTCAAGAGCATGAATTGCTAAGGGTGCTTAAAGCGAATCGAGCGGCTATTGGATGGACGATCGCTAATTTGAAAGGAATTAGTCCAACCATTGTCATGCACAAGATTATTACAACTGATGATGCAAAGCCGACGAGGGAAGCTCAATGAAGGTTGAATCCGAACTTGCGTGAAGTAGTAAAGAAGGAAGTAATCAAATGGTTAGATGTAGGTATTATTTACCCTATTTCTGATAGTGCTTGGGTAAGTGCTACCCAAGTGGTGCCTAAAAAGGCGCATCAAGTGATAATGATGAAAATGGTGAACAAATCGCAACCTGACTGGCCACGGGTGGCGTGTTTGTATTGATTATAGAAAATTGAATGCCGCAACCTCTAAGGACCATTTCCCATTACCCTTCATTGACCAAATAATTGATAAACTTTCGTGTAAAAAATACTACTATTTTTTGGATGGGTACTCGGGTTACAACCAAATTGCTATTCACCCTGATGACCAACATAAGACCACTTTCACATGTCCCTTATGGTACTTTTGCTTTTAGGCGAATGCCATTTGGCTTGTGCAATACCCCGACGACTTTTCAACGATTGAGGTGTTCATGGATGACTTTCAATTTTTAGCACAAGTTTTAAGTCTTGTCTCGATGAATTGGAAAGGTTTTAAAAAGATGTGTCGAGAAAAACCTTAATGCTTAGTTGGGAGAAAAGTCATTGCATGGTTCAAGAAGGTATTGTGTTGGGCCATGTTGTTTCTGAATAAGGGATGAAGGTGGACAAAGCGAAAATTCGTGTAATATCATCGTTGTCTCCTCCTAAAAATGTAAAGGGGTAAGGTCATTTTTGGGGCATGCTGGGTTTTATCAGAGATTTATTAAGTGTTTTATTGTTATTACTGAACCTTTATGTAATTTATTATTGAAAGAGGTTCCCTTTGACTTTACTAACGAATGTTTGCACGCTTTTATTGTTTTGAAGGAACAACTGGTGAAAGCCCCTATTTTGCAACCACCGGATTGGTCAAAGCCGTTCGAGATTATGTGCGATGCTAGCGATACAACTATTGGAGTGGTTTTGGGTCAAAGAGTTGACAAGAAACCGGTGGCAATTTATTATGCGAGCAAAACATTGTCCGAGGCGCAAATGAATTACACCACAACTGAAAAAGAATTATTAGCAGTGGTGTATGCTTTGGACAAGTTTTGATCGTATATATAGGGAAGCAAGGTGGTGGTATATTCTGACCATAGTGTAGTTCGGTATTTGATGGAGAAAAAGGATGCGAAGCCCCTTGTTACAAGAATTTGATTTGGAAATTCGAGATAAGAAGGGAAGTGAAAATGTGGTGGCAGACCATCTATCTCGAATTCCAATAGAAGGGGTTGATGATTTAAGTGAGATTAACGAACGGTTTCTTGATAAACAGTTGCTTGCTGTTTCTACTTCTGTAGCACCGTGGTATGCCCATTATGTTAACTATTTGGCCACGGGTGTTATTCCTAGTCATTGGACGAAGAGAATAAGATAACAGTTCATGGTCCAAGTCAAGCAATACAAATCGGATGAATCAGATTTGTTTAAAATCGGGCCCGATCAAGTGATTAGAAGGTATGTACCGGAAATGGAAGTGGCAGAAATTCTAACCCATGCTCATTCATCCGCTTGTGGGGGGCACTTTAGTGGTCACAAGACGGATAACGGGTGCTCACATTGGGTTTTATTGGCCAACAATTTTCAAAGTTGCGTGTGAATTTGCCCGAAATTGTCTTGATTGCCAAAAGATGGGGAGTATTTCAAAAAGGGATGAAATGCCAATGCAACCTATCTTGGTGGTAGAGATTTTTGATGTGTGGGGGATAGATTTCATGGGGCCTATTCCAAGTTCAAACGGGATTTTGTACATCTTGGTAGCTGTGGATTATGTTTCAAAGTGGATTGAAGCCCCCGACAAAGCACGTTAAACACCCTCGTTTATGCTCTTAGTACCTGCGAAGCCATATACACCATTGCATCAAATTGTAACAACCAACCCATTTAACCGGGGAATATTTATCATTTTAATACACTTTCAGGTTGTCCAATAGACCACCCGTCACATCCCCACACTTAAACGTTGCGTGCCCCAAGCAACACATCACAAACTTTATCAAACTTACAAGTGATCATCATGCAATCAAACACAAACATATCATCCAGTTGTTAACATACCATCATACTACATAACACACCCCTCACAATAACTCTCTTCTAGGTGACAAAAAATGGTACTAGCAAGATTGTGCTAGATCACTCAATGCAAGTACGTAAATGTGCGACAATAAGCTTGGATAATAATCAAGTCTTCACCTACAAATTGCCTAACATGCTTACAAATCAAAAGGACTTTCGGTGGTAAGAAGGCTATGTGTAAAGTTTGAATTGGTGGGAAATATGCATGTAGCTCATTGGTTCTTTATTACAACAAACAAAAAAAATAACCAACACTATTTGTACAACTAATATTTTCCTTCTTTTCTTTTCCTCTTTTTTTTTCGCATATCATATCTTAACTACAATTTAGAAAGAAAGAACACATACATAACAATATCAACTAAACTTGCTCTTAAACGGGTCGATCAATAGATAGAATTTTCGTAGGACATAGGCTTGGGTAACAATTGAATGGTTATAAGATCAAATTTCGGCTACTAATGTCCAAACCCCCGTCCCGCTCACTACCAAGCTCATATATGTAACTTTTGAGGTCTAACCCCCATACCCACACTCAACACACATCCACACGAGGCTACCTAATGCCCTTATCATATCCACAAGCATGTTAGACCTAGGTTTTGACAAGCATCTATTATCCAAGTTCTATTAACACAATGCACATACTGCCACTCAATCAAAAAGAATACAATCTCTAGAATACATCCATGTGGCTCAAACCTCACCAAGAAAGGGATAAAAATGGATATCGATGTGTCATGTAGATTAAGGTAGCATATTCAAACGTGGACAACTGTTTGGTTTGATTCAAATTTTTTCAAAAATCCTGAAAAATTTCCACCTTTTATAAATATTTTAAAAGTGTTTATGAGTAGAGGAGAGAGACTAGATAATAATAAATATATAAAAATTATTATTTAATTAAATAAAAGAAGAGAAAATAGTAATTTTTAAATAATTATATGGTTATAGATAAAAAATCCAATGTAAATGCTTTTATATAATTAATTCACCCATAAATCTATAATCTAGTGCTCCTTTAGTGTTCTAGCTGTGTGGTGTTTGCCTTTACAAAACAAACGTGGATTTAAATTATACAATTGTAAGGTTATGTGAAATTTAAGAAAAAAAGTGGTATTCTGAAAAAAAATGTATAATGTTGATGCAATTTATGTCCGTCACTGTGCGAATAGGCTAGAGAGAGTGTGTATTGAATATTGTATAGAATAGATATGAACACACGACCCAAGTGCGAACAAGAACTGGTTCGTACGAGTGATAATGTCACTCGTACGAGTGAGCTTATGTGGTTCGTGCGAGTGACATGTTGTCACTCGTACGAGCAACCATTCGCACAAGCTGCTCATGTCTATATATGGGTTTGTGTTATTGTTTGTTAAGTTTTGGAAGTTCCCTGTGGGGAAACCTGGCGGATTCTCTCCAAGAACTCCGCCAGCCAGACAAATGTATACTCTTTCGGTATGAACGAATGAATGCTTCCGCTGATTCTGTTTCTACTCCCTTTCTATAACGTTCTACCGAATCGGTACTATCATTCGCCCAAACTTCCGTCTAGAACCGCCGTTGCCGGGACCACAACTGGTATAAAGTTACGGTACTGATTCATTCAATCTAACAATTGATGAATCACCTACGCTCATGAATTTTGACGTATGAGGGGTTTTAGACGTAAAACATCAAATAATCGGACAATCCACGGACATAATGTAAAATTGAAACCTAGGATTGTTAGAGACTGATTTCGACTAGATCTGTGCAAAAATCATGTTGAAATTCAAAGAAATGAAGATTCTAGATCAAAAAGACGTAATCAGTTTCGTTCGTACGAGTGAGCCTCTTTGGCTCGTACGAGTGAAAATTGGTCACTCGTACGAAGCACCACTTGTACAAAGGCATTTTTTGATTGTATTGACGAGACGAGTGTCTAGAAAAAGTTTGGTGATTACAATTTTTTTGAGATTTTAACGTCTAATTCGGGCTGTTCGGGGACCCATCTAGAGCTTCAGAGTATAGATTTGATGATACGGTCACAAAATGATGAAGATTTTGGGGTAGTCACTGATACTTGCGCATAACGTTGATCATATGGTGTAATGACTATTAATGGGCCTTAACGTTAAATCAACATTTGATCAAACTGCAATTTTGGGAAATTTTTCACAAAATTTGAGTACCATATGCTGCAGCGCACCATAATCTTCATTCCATAAGAACTCAAGACGTCAGAATTTTCAAAAATGAGGGGGAATAAAAAATTTTCACGTATATGTTAAAATTCCAGCATTTTTGAAATTCTGACGATGCAACAGTATCCGGGTGGTTCCGACTGCAGATTATCTGGGAAACACAGAGGCATCGAAGATTCATTAATAATGAGATAACGTTTATGTCTATTCACGAAATAGACTATACCTTTGGAATTTCGTGATCAAAAGATGTTCAGAATTTTCAGATCATCATACAGATTGATGCTGAAGGGTTAAATGCCTGATCCCCGATGTGGAAATGGAAGCACATACAATTGCTTATCTTTAACTCTGCAAGGCAAATGAATTTTTCAGACTAACCGCCAGGAAACAAGGATGCCTTGTAGTTTCAGTTGCCCCATTCCAGCAGAGATAGCTATACATCTGTTATTGTGACTAAAAAGGAAGAATGTGATTTTGATTGGCGAAGCATGTTTCTCAGATTCGATATGTTACCAGATAGTATGATTCCGATGATGATTTTTGAGAAGATTACCGATTTGCTGATCAATCGTGATTTCGGAAATCGGATTTCAGATTTTTGCGGATATTCATTGATTTGAAGTTTTTCGTTGTGGTAATTCGAAGTTTCTAAACAATTGTTGGTTGGGTTTTTAAGATCATAGGATCGAGCATCAGAGGAGTGCGCAAAACCAACGCGGGTATATGGTTAACGTTGAAACAGAGAAGCTGCATTGTTTAATTTCAAGTTGGTGATTATTCAAGAAAATTTGTAGATTAAGAAAATCAGAGGAGGTTTTGAACCGTGCAAACAACGACCTGAGATTAATTTCTGGAGAAAATCATTTCAGGGGGAATGTTGCTTAACGTAGATAATGCAAATCCGAATCATCAATCAAGGGGGAATTACGACATCAACAGATACTTGATTAAAGTTGCAGAATATTCAAACACGGTCTCAGATTTTAAGATTAAGTTCAAGCTTCGACAGTGACGTCCAAGAGGGATTGTTGATGCACTTTATGTCCGTCACTGTGCGAATAGGCTAGGGAGAGGTGTATTGAATATTGTATAGAATAGATACGAACACACGACCCAAGTGCGAACGAGAACTGGTTCGTACGATGACAATGTGACTCGTGCGAGTGACAATGTGACTAGTACGAGTGACAATGTGACTCGTACGAGTGATAAGCATCTCACTCGTACGATGAGCTTATGTGGTTCGTACGATTGACATCTTGTCACTCGTACAAGCAACCATTCGCACAAGATGCTCATGTCTATATATGGTTGTGTGTTGGAACACCTCGTAAAATCGTGTCAATAGTATAGTGACACGTGTTGTATTTTTTAGTCTATTAAAGACTAATAGGGACTAAAGGTGTCAAAATGCTCAAACTGAGCCTCCGAGAGACTTTCTAATGTTAACATGCATAAACACAGCCTTTGAGTGACTGATATGTCAACATGCTTAAACATTAGCCTCTGAGTGACTGATATTGTAAGTCCCGAAATCGGATCTAACACAGTATCACTAGACTAATCAATTGTGGAAATAAAGATTAGAATAAAGAACAAGAACAATCTTCAATCAAAACAACATGCATACACCAAAATAGTGTCTGATACAAGGTTTTCAATAATAAACTGACTAGCCCCAAAATATTAACCTGATACATGTATTTATACTAGTCACACAACCCACTAGTTACAACCCTAGGCCCATAAGGCTCTAGGAAGTCCAAAACCCAAAACTTAGCCCAAATGTAACACTAATGTGTAAACCTTTAGTTAGGGGCCCAACAATCTCCCCCTAGGTTTACAACATTAGGTATTTAATCCTTTGGTAGCGCATCCACTCCCATTCTCCCAGCAATTATCCAGCTACTGCTGCTGTCCAATCCTTCGCACAAACTTCATATAACTCTGCAATTTGAATTTGATTCGTGGCTAGGACTTGCAGATCTTCATCATGAAAACTTACCAGATCAACCACATCATTCACTCGAAACGCCTTCTCTTTTGTAACAATCGCCACAACTCCCCACCTTCGGATCGTACATCCAAAAATTAAAATTCTTCGGAATACCTCTTGGAAATGTGGGAGCAACTGGTATCACAAGTTCTTTGTCTGTTGGAGGCCACATCACCGATTTAAACCGTCGACCAGTTCTTGCATCACAAACACCCTTAGCAGCCCACAGATATGGTTCAACAGTCTTCATTGTTTTAAAACCATTCTTGACTTCTTGCTCCAATTGCTTAAAAACCTCCACCCTAGTCCACGTTCCATAGTATCCTCGTCAGTATAAGGAGCTCTCGAAGACAGTTAAAACAACCTTCGTCCAGGTCTCAAATTGAGATTCCTTTAGTAGTATTCACGTGTACCATCCTGTCTGACGATCAGCCACGTTTTCTTCACATGATCAAGCGTCCAACTTAGCACTCGTGACTTGTTTCCAACTTTACTATAATAACTTGAACCAAGCTCCATAACATATCTCTCGGACTGATTGGAAGGATCCTTTAACTGAAAATTCTCATCAAGCGGATTCACGTCAACATTCTTCATTGAACCATCTGCTTTTTCTTTTGAGCAGTCTGACGTTTCTGACTCGCATGTACCTTTTCTTTGGATCACGTAAGTAATCATCCAATCCTGCTTGACGATCAGCAACAAGCTGTTCGGCAGCTACTCTGTTAGCTTCTCTCTGTTCAACAGCTCGATGACGATGTTCCGTTCATCGGATCATCAGTTGGATCAGAGAATTCACGGCCAAACTTATTTTCCAGCTTTGCCTTCAAATCAAAGACCATAGTCATTAACATCGAAACATCTCCTTGAAGTTGGTCAATAGTTTGATCCCTGACATCCAAACGTGTCTGCAACAAGCAATCTGTGCATCTTTCAAAACGACCTCTTGCTCAAGCACTATTACTCTCTTTTTCAAATCCACAACATCCACATCTTCTCATCACTATCCGATCCGCTAAAATCAAAAGCTTGTTTCTCTGATCGCCTCGAATACTCCATATCTTCATCTTGAATACCAACTGAACCACTGCCACCAGCCCCTGATCCTCCAGCACTCGTTGAACTACCACCAAAATCCATCATTTGTAAATCAGAATCTACTTTGGAACGCATACAATAGTAGAATGAGTAACAATGTGAGTAGTTGTCGGTTCTGCAACAATAGTAGGCTCAACCATTTGAGTATCAGTCAACGCCATAGAAACTAAGGATGTAACAGTAATAGATTCTCCAGCACTATCAGAATAACTGGGTTCTTTAACAACCTCTGTACGTCACCTTTTCACTAACGGTACCTCATCTTCTTCAATATCTTCTTCAGAATCGACCCTACCAACCGGAATATCAATACGAGGCAACACAAGAGGAGGATTCCCTTCTTGCTCCTGTATCTCCTTCAAATGTGCAATTAGAGCTTCCAAATTCTTGGTAGTAAGTTCTGGTAACTCTGGAGTCGGATGAACATCAAAATCTGTAATAGAATCCAACAATGCCTCTTCATCGTCAGTAGCTGCCTCAGAGACCAAGTCTTCAATCTCAATTTCTTTCTCCGCCACTGGCACATCATCTTCCTCAGCCACCATCGCATTCACAGACTGAGGTACTGGAATATCCTGGCCTATAACCTCACAAAACTTTCCAAACTTCCTCAAAGGTATGTGTCCAACAAATACAGTCTTTGATGTCGATCGATTTCTCTTCATTGTCCCAAAAATAGTTAGAGCCATTGGCTTCATATTCAACAAATGTGCATCAGAAGCATCTTTAGCCAGATCAGAGTACCGTGCATCCAAAATCAACTGTATAAACCAAGGATACACAAAAACATTTTCTTCTTCGACTGCTCCAAGATCTTCTTCATACTTTCGAAAATATAACCAGAGAAGTTATATATCCAGTCTATCACTAGAAATACTATCACAGAAGTCTGTGTTTGATTCGGCTTATCCAATCCTCATTTATTCTCTGATATACACTGCATAAAGATGTGCACTAAAAGTCTCCAATACGTTGGGATAATCTTCTTCAGCAAAGGCAGATAAGTTCCCTCGTAGCTCATCTCTGCTAACACAGACATTACTTTCTCCTTGGCATATAAAGTTGGATCACCTGTAGCATCAGCATATCGCAACACCTCTCAAATACAGACTTCATCCACTACAATCTCCTTTCCCTTAATCGATGAACTAATGTATGCTTCCCATCAGCGCCCCTCAGATGAAATCTAGCTCGCTTCCAAAATGTATGTACGATATCTCGACATATAATTGGATTGGCTCGAAGGCGTATAAAATCTTGCAGTCATTCAGACTGCCACATAGATCTAAACTCCTAGAAAAACTCTACTGGAGGATCTGATAAGTAACCCGCTTGATTGTGAAACTGTTCTTCCACCAACATAACCGCATCGATGCTCTTCCGCCATTTGTGTCAGAATGAATAAACAAGTTAAGTCAAACTCAACAAAACAACTGACAAATCATCTTAAAAGTTCAGGGTTAAGAGTCAACATATTCGGAAGGTCCAAAAACAGTTCAAAGTTTCAATCATTGGAAAGGTTCAAAAACAGTTCAAAGTTTCAATCATTGGAAAGGTTCAAACATTCAAAGGTTCAATCATAGGAATCCGAATCAAGAGGTTCAACAGGAATCCGAATGAACCTTTTATCATTCCAGATGAACATCATCCGAAATGGAATCTAAGTTCAACCATTTTGGTTGAATGTTCATCCGGAATGCAATATGGAATATCAATCTGTTTGAAGATTTATCCAAAGTGCTATCCGAGATGCCATCCGAGATACTATATATCTTGAAGATTTGAAGATTATCCTTTAGTTTCTATAATTAAGAAGCATATTATACCTAAATCGGATGTAGTTTAGATGAAATTCGGACGAAGATGAACAGAATGAATTCGGAAGATGAACAGAGGATTTCGGAAAGAAATTTTTGTGAATGATCCGAAATATAACTTTGTTTCATTGATATACTATTCTAGAATGGGCTTGGGCCTGGAACTTTTGGGCCCAAGTCAATCCGATCCAATCATCCGAGATTCATACACAATCTGGATTGGGCTTGATCAACCTTACTTGGGCCCAATCCGAACACTGACCTGTCCAAAACACTCAGAGGAGAATGGATGGTCAGTGGGCATCCGGAATGGGTTTGAAGGCCCAATCCGGAATAGTAACCCTAATAAAACCCAAACCTACTCAATTTCAGGACTTTCAAAATTCTATTGGATTGGCCCAATTCCAAAACTCAGCAGGCCAGTCTAATAACCCTTGACAGAAAACATCTAACTCAAAAATTAACAATTTAACTAACCAAGCAACCAACCAATCTTCACCAAATATGCAGAACTAAGTAAAGCATTTAAATAAAAACATATAGACAGTCTTGTGATGGGATCAAATCGTTTTTAAGCCGACTAAGGAACACTTTTCAGTGTGAGCTGGGTCAGACTGGTCTAAGCAATTGCCAATATACTTGTCCATTGTAAACCTAAAGCTCAACCTTTTATTTTTGCTTTATAATATGCTTAAGGTAGTATTATACTATGATACCCGTGTGTCCCACTCCATGACATACCCTCGCAATCAAGGTAAGCACAACGATTCATCGTAATAGGTGAGTATACTGAGATCATCCTTTATCTTTTACAACGTTAGAATATTGGTGAACTGGTCAGTACTTCTGTACAGCAGAGTGACCAATAGTATCTGACGAGGGTTAGGCAAATACCTTATGTGGTATGTTTGAATTCATGGAATTTTCTCATGATGAGACTTCCTTTCTTTTAAATTTTTGGCCCTTCTAATTTAGCTCTTTTAAGGATATCCTGACTGTGCCTAGGTCTGCATATAATCTGGATGCAACAGAATGGCAGCCAAGATATTCCCCGGATGATTCAACAACATAAAGACCTGAAACCTCAGACGTTTGCTATCTATCAACACAAGATTTAAGACCACAAGATCATATGCCGACAATGTGTGAACACTGTAGTATATAGTTCATTATGTTTATATCATTTGGCTTATACTATCCGGTTGAGCTCTAACCTATCAACATATCACTTATCCAAGTCGTTCCCGCTACAACACTTACATGTGTTAGTCAAAGCCTTTATCACGAGAAATTATTTCATTTCCAAGCATTGCAAAAACTGTTTGAAACTATTTTTGTTATTTTCTGAATTTTTTAATGTTTTTGTGTTTTTCTAATTTTTCAAATGTTTTTGGGTTTTTTAAATATTTCTCCCCCTAAATTTGTGCATACATATGAACAAATTTAGAGGTAAACAAAAATAAAAGAAAAAACAAACCAAAACAGAAAAGATAAAGGATGCTCAGTTAGAAAAACGGATCATTTTGAGAAAATCCATAAGACTTGAAATCGCGTGTTGCTAACGGGTTTGGTGAACAAATCCGCAACGTTTGCATCGGTGTGAATTTGATCAAGGTTAACGAGACTGTTTTCATAGCAATCACGAATAAAATGAACTTTGATGTTTATGTGTTTGGTTTTGGAGTGAAAAACAGGGTTTTTGATAATTTGGATAACGACATCATTATCACAATAAATTGTTGTGTTTAGATAAGTCAAACCGTAATCCGCAAGATGGTGTTGCATCCATAAAACCTGGGAGCAGCAAGCAGATGTTGCGACATATTCTGCTTCCGCTGTAGAAAGCGAGATCGCCTGCTGCTTCTTGCATTGCCAAGAGATTAATCTATCTCCCATGAATTGGCATCCAGCTGAAGTTGAGCGCATGTCCCTGTCTGTACCTCCAAGATTACTGTCAGAGAAAGCATACATTCAAATTCAACATTTTTAGGATATCAGAGGCCCAGTGATGGTGCTCTCTTGAGGTACCTAAAGATTCTTTTAACAACATGTAAATGAGAGAGTTTAGGAGTCACCTAATATCGAGCACACTGGCAAACGACAAACATGATATCTTGCCGACTTGTAGTGAGATACATGAGTGAACCAATCATAGACCAGTACATGGTTGGATTGACAGGCATTCCTTCAGCGTTTTCATTTAACAAAGGTCGTTCAGCAATAGGTGAGGCCATAGGCTTTGAATCTTTAAGCTTGAATTTGGCAAAAACGTCATTGACATATTTTCCTTGATGGATCAGGATTCCTTATGGGCTTTGATGAACTTGAAGTCCCAAAAAGATAATCATCTCCCCCAATGAGCTCATCTCAAATATCTTTTTCATGACCTCTTCAAATTCCCAAACAACTCATCATCCGTAGGACAAAAAATGATATAATCGACGTAAATTTGAACAAGAATGATGTCCTTGTCAACACGTTTGATAAACAAAGTTTGATCAATGGTTCCCCGAGTATATCCATGAGCAAGCAGATGCTCTGTTAGGGTTGCGTACCACGCACGAGGCGCTTGATGCAATCCATACAAAGCTTTGTCCAATTTATATACATAATCTGGCTTGTCAGGATCAGTGAAACCCGGTGGTTGTGCCACGTATATCTCCTCTTTCACCGCGCCGTACAGAAATGCAGTCTTGACATCCATTTGATAAACTGTGAAATCCATGTATGATGCATATGCCAGGAAAATGCGAATGGCTTCCAATCTAGCCACCAGTGCATAAACTTCATCATAATCCAGCCCCTCAATCTGGCGGAAACCCTGAACAACCAGTCGAGCTTTGTTCCTCATAATCACAAAAGTGTCATCCTGTTTGTTGCGAAATACCCAACGGGTTCCAAGAGCACATTTTCCCTGAGGAAGCTTCACCAATTGCCATACCCCAAGTTTCTTAAACTGATTGAGTTCTTCATGCATACTGTCAACCCAGCCTAGTTCCTGCAAGGCTACATCAATGCTTTTAGGTTCAAATTGTTAGATACAACACGAGTAAAGACATGTATTGATATCTCCTGATTGACTGCGAGTGTGAACTGCAGTAGTAACAGGACCAATAACATTTTCAATCGGATGATCGCGCTATAGACGCTGTGTATAGGCGTAGCAGGAACATTAAGATCTGACTGCAAGTTTGTAATGCTCTGTGAGGCAACTCTAGATGGCTCCCCCTCATTAATTGCACTAGTGGGAGTGTTTACTGATGAATCAACAGAACAGTCTGGTGGTGTAGGCTTAGGAAACAGAGATGAGCCTAAGACATCAGGAGTTGTAGGTCCTTCATTTGACGCATGAGTTTTCTGTGTTTGGAACCTCAACTTCAGGGGAACCATCCTAAGGAATCTGTTCAGAAACAGTTCCCTGATTCTGCGATGTTGGTGGAGGTGTAGATATAACTTCATTGAATCCAGGTGGATCCACACTCAGCTGCTTGAAAGACTCTTGTAGCTGTTCAGCATCGTCATCATCCTCAGTTAAGATAGGCATCGTTGGGAGGTCAGAAGTTGTGTCTGTACCTACAGTCACATTAGAAGGGACATCAACATATTTAAACAAAGAAGAAAATCATAGAGCCAGTCAGGACCAATGCGTGCGTACTTAGGATAGGAAGTATTCTTAGAGTTTCAACTACCATGTTCTTGATCTTGTTATAGACACGATAGGAAGTATTCTTAGAGTAGTCGACAAAAATGCATAGATCCCCGCGTGATTCAAATTTTCCCTTTGCATCCAGGAGTAAAAGAACACAAGGGCAACCGAACTTGCGGAAATGCTTAACCAAAGGTTTGTGACCTTCAACCACTTCATACGGCGTTTTCATGTGCCTTTCGTTAATCAGGGCATGATTCTGAATATAACAGGCGTATTGACTGCTTCTACCCAGAAAATGAGAGGTAGTTCTGATTCAACCAACATAGTACGCGCACTTCAGTTAGTTAAGGAGTTCTGGCTGCACTGAACTGTTGATCAATACCCTTGGAGGAGCAGATTGAATTTAAGGTAGCGTTCTTAAACTCTGTTCCATTATCACAACGAATAGCCTTCACAGTGGTGTCTGCCTGGTTTTCCATAAGTGTGATGAATTGTTTGACTAACTCAGTGGTTTCACTCTTTTGTGCCAGAAAGAAGACCCAGGTGAATCGAGAGTAGTCATCAATGATAACCAGACAATATGCCTTCCCGCCAATGCTCAGAATATCTGTCGGGCCAAAAAGATCCATATGAATCAAGTCTAAGACTTTTGACGTGGAGGGTGCGGGTTTGACTTGTGCGCCCTTAGATGTTGTTTCCCACGCGCACACGATTCACACTTTTCAATCTGCATAAAATCCCGAACAAGTAGATCTCTGACTAGACCACCTTTTGCAAGTCTGTTTAAGTTCTTCATGTTGATATGTCCGAGTCGAATGTGCCATAACATTGCATCGTGCTCAGCAGTCGACGAGAACAGGCAGGTAAACTTGTCAGTTGGGGATTTGTTCATGTCAAGGACATATGCATTTCCTTTCCATGCAGCTTTGAGAAGAATCCATTCATCCGGAATGATGATGCCGAGTTTCAGCGCATAACACCCTTTCTTAGTAAAGAGAACATCCAAATGATTATCGCAGAGCTGAGACACACTCAAGAGACTATGCTTCAACTCTGGAACATAGTTCACGTTCTTGAAATTGAGAGCTCCATTGCACACTGTTCCTCTCATAGTTATCTTTCTCGTTTCACCACCTGCGAAGGAGACAAACCCGCCATCGAAAAACTGAATGTCATTCAACTGTGAGATGTCTCCTGTCATGTGCCTGGAACAGCCACTATCGACATACCAAAGTCTGAAGAGAGTCCTCCAAAGCTGCTCCTGTACATTTCAACAGGTTTAGTTAGAAGCTGTAACCTAGGCCATTAACGAATTGGGTGTGCCATTTGCATCAACATAAGTAACCTCACGAAAAATTAAATTAGTTGAGGATGAGGTCGATGATGCTTTTGATTTGTCTGATTTTGGGACAAAAGACTAGATCTTGGTCAAGATTTTAGGCCTCCAGGCTAGCGAGTCAGACTTCTGCACAACCTTGGGAGTGCTAGAAGGATTCAGAGAGCGTGAAGATCTTAAAGGTTTGTGAGTATGTCTCTTGGGCATGTTCCAGTCTTGATCAGAGGGCTTAGCCGCTGGAAATCGAGCCGGATGAAGGCGATTAGGCGTAGCTTTCTGATATTTTGAGAATAGGGCATTGAAAGGCATAAACGCATTTTGACAATTTCGTGCAATATGCCCAGGAAATCCATAGTTGAAATAGCTTTGCGTCTTCTAGAAGAAAACAGTCCGTTCAGCTTGGAAAATTCTAAGCAACTTGTTTGTCAGTTTCTTGCTTGCTGGTACTGACGGCTGGTGCAAGGTCTTAGTCTTGGTTGTACCCTGCTCACAACCATCAGCACACTTGTAAGTTATGATTTGAATTAGATAATTTGGAGTTGGTAGACTTAGGCGCAAATTTAACTGATTTCTGTTCAGCTGGTTGCTTAACAGATTCAGTTTGGGGCTGCTGAGTCAATTTCTCAGATTGAGGAGCTAACACAGCAGTCGCCTTTTCATTTTCCTGAGGCGCCTGTTTGATTTTCTTCTTTTTGGATCTACGTGTTCTTCGTTTCTTATTATAAGTTTTCAAACCATTTTGCTTGGCGGAGTCTTCAGAGGAGACAGGTGATTCAGCAGGGACAACCTTTTCTGAACTGCCAGAAGATGAGCTTTGATCATTAGAAGCAGGAGGAATCTCTACATTTTGAAAAATTTGAGATTCCGATTCAGATTCAGTTTCAAAATTTTTATCTGAATCTACAAGGGAAGAATGCTCATTTTCTGTCATTTCAGAATCAGTCCATCGTTCTTTGTTTGAAGAATCTGATTCGCTCGATTCTTCTAGTACTATGCCAGAGTTACTCATCACAGATTCAGTTGGTTGGTTGATTTCCTCCCTGTCAATGCTAGGATTAGCATCATAGACGGTACTTCCTGAGAAGAACTTCCAGTCTCTTCAGTATGAACTGAGGAAACCGAATCATCTGTCGACGCCTGTAGCAAAATTTATGTTTTCATCACAAGAGTTATCACATTCATTATCAGTATTCATAACATCAGCATTAGATGAAAAACCAGAATTAAAAACGTCTAAGTTATCAACACAACCAGCATTGTCTAAGAATTTAAATTGTTCAGCAAGAAAATGATTCAAAATGTCAAAAGCAGGATTATAAAAGTCATAATCAGCAGCTGAATTGTTTGGATTTGAATTCAGACATTCTTCTTTATCTCCATCTGTAATATCCTCAACTAATATTTCTTCTACACGTGAAGTAGAAACGTTAGTAGCGTTCACTGAGTTAGTTTCAGGAGGATTTTCGCGTTTTGATTCTTTAAGTGATGTTGCTGCCTCTTCTTTAGGCATCATTTTCTCCAAGCCATCTGAACTACAAGAGGGATTATCACCAATTCTTGTGAACATGGTGTGAAAGTGAAGAAAACAACATCCTTCTTGAGTTCAGTTGGCTTAGAAAACTTTGGGTAATAGGGCTTCCATGGTTTTGAAAAATAATCTGAAGGTTTCCCAAATATCATATTTTCTTGATTTTCTAGTTCTGCCTCAGAATCAGGCATTCGTGGGTAATTATAATTATATGGTGGAGGAGCCCTATTGTACCCAAGGCCTTTTGTGTAGTTTTTCTGATATTCAAGCTGCAGATCACACAAGTCTTTGACCAGCTTGCTGGAAGTTTCAATTTTTTTAATGTTTATTTCATTTTCTTAAAACTTCCCTGTCAAAGAATTTAGCCTGGCTAAGGCTGCTTGAAGTTTTACGTCCTTTTCAGCTAGTTTTAACTTATAGTCGTATACCCAACAGTGCTGTTGGTTCAAGTCAAGCTTTAGCTGAGCTATGTCTTGTTTTTGAGCTTCGACCTTTTCCATAAGAAGCTTATTCTTATGTTTAAGGGCGATGTTCTGTGATGCAGCTTGTTGATATTCAGCCACAATAGTTGAATTATGGGCGCGCATTTTGATAATTTTAAATGACAATTATCTGAATAGAGAATGCAATTTGCCGTTTCTAAAAGATCAGGTGTCTCAGTTGTCTGCGCCATCATGTAGTGATTGCTGTTCTTGGAAAGATTCGGAGTCTCCATCTGAACTAAGCATCTGCCCAGTTGAATCCTTCATGTTGTTGTGCCACCAACGCTGTTGATTTCCCGCCAGAGCTGTTTGAGGAACTTGTAGTGGACTTTGAAGGAGAGACTGGCACGAGTTGTTTGTCACTACTCTGTATGTCGGCTACTCTAGATGAAACATATCCAGATGGCGGCTTCTTGCATTCTCGTGCAAAATGTCCTGGCTCATGACATTTATAGCACCTGTGCTTATCCTTTGTCAACCCAGTCTTCAGATTTGACAATGGTTGCCTCCCATACTTCTTTTGAAATTTTTTGACGTGGAAAGCAGCCATAGCAAGATTCCAGGACACATCAGTCTCGTCCAAATCGTCCTCCATTATTTGATCTATTTCAGTTGGGAGATCAGATGGAGGAGTCAGGTCACCTGCTAAGAATGCATTTAAACTGTTAATCATTGAGGCAGCTATGGCCAATTTCTCCTCATTCTCTTTTGTGAGAAAAGCAGAGTTGGACAAGCTTGAGCAGGAGCCGGCGTGGAAGCAACAGATTGAGGAATGCCGCCTTGTTGAGCTGTAGCAGGAATAGCGGGACTGTACACCATGTTAGGATACTGAGCATGATATTGTGTCTGAACATGCGCCGCAAAAATCATAGTAGGAGTCTGAGACGGAAGACCATAGACATACTGGGTCTTCTGTGGAGAGGTGAGAGGACTGTACACCAAGTTTGAGCTACCTGGCGTGTGAGAGTTTCCTTGCAAAGGGCTGTAAACAAGATTTTGAGACATTAACGTTGCGTTTTGCTTTGTAATACCAGCCACCATTAGACTGCTTTGATGATTTATGTCTCTCTGCTTATTATCTATCTCATATGATTTAATAGTTGCAATTATTTATGTGAGAGTGACATCGTTCAGATTTTTTGTCTTCTTGATCATACCAACATCAGCATCCCAGCTCTTTGGCAACGAATTTAACAACTGTCTGTTCATAGCATTGTTTGTAAGAGAGATTTCGGCTGAAATCATCTGAGAGACAAGCTTGACATATCTTCTAATTTGGTTCTCAATGGTTTCCCCATATATATGGTTAAACGAGCTGAACTGTTGATTCAGCTGATTAACTCGGCTTGCCTTCATATCAGCATTTCCCTCATAGAGATTCTGTAACTCGCTCTAAACTTCTTTAGCTGTCTTGCAATTTCTGACAGCTATGGAAATGTCGGGTCCGAGTGCCATTGTCAGAACAGCTGAGGTTTCTCATCCTTTTCAATTATTTTCACATCTTCGGGAGTCCACAAGTGACTGGGTTTAGGGATCTTTGTGTCTGGATCTTCAGGAGTGCTGCAAACAATGGTTCGTGGACCGTTCATTATACATCTCCAAACCCAGGCTCTTTAGCCTTGCAGTACTGCTCAAACCTGAATTTCCACTCATAGTATTCATCTCTGTATAGTAGACGTGGCACCTTAGTAGAAGTGCCAATGACTTGATCTAGCTCTTGATGAAGAGCCAGTGTCTGTGATTGCAATGTTGCTAAGGTGGCATTTGTCAAGTCCTGAGCTGTCATATAACTGTTCATGATTAACTTTATTAACAATTACCATGTAAATTAAAGTTAATTATTAAATTCTTATTATGAACAGTGGTCCTATATGAGAATTCAAAATAGGTCCGAGATGAGTCCGAGATGAGTATCGAAATTGTAATCCGGAATGAAAACCAAATCCAAAGTAAATGATGATTCGAGTTGCATGATATCCGAGATGAAAGACAATCCGAGATGAGATGATCCGGAATTGTAATCCGAAAGAAAGTCCTATCCAGAATGAGAATTTGATCCCGCATGATGATCCTTATCTGGAATGATGAACCTTATCCGGAATGATTATCCTTATCCGGAATGATGGTCTTATCAAGAATGACGATCGTATCCGAAATCAACCTATCCCGAAATCCCCACAACAGATAAACACAGATGATTTAAAACACTGATCCTTTTCCGTAAGGCGAGTAATCCAGATAAGGTTGTTGAGGATATTGATGAATAGTAGTCCGGGATCAATCCGAGATGGATGATCTCCTTCATGTTCTTCGGAATCTTCAACAGTTCCATATCCGAAATACTTGAATCTTCTTCGTGTTCTTCGGAATCTGCAACAGTACCGTATCCGAGATGCTCCTTCTTCGTGTTCTTCGGACCAGTAGTAGTGCGAGATGAAAACAACAACAGTCTTCAACAGTAACAATCCGGGATGAACAGCAACAATTCCTCCAACTCTAAACAGTTCTTCGATTGCGATACCGAGAGCCAGTATCGTACAGCAGGCTCTGATACCAATTGTAAGTCCCGAAATCGGATCTAACACGGTATCACAAGACTAATCAAATGCGGAAAAAAAGATTAGAATAAAGAATAAGAACAATCTTCAATCAAAACAACATGCATACACCAAAATAGTGTTTGATACAAGGTTTTCAATAATAAACTGACTAGCCCAAAAATATTAACTAGTCACACAACCCACTAGTTATAACCCTAGGCCCATAAGGCTCTAGGAAGTCCAAAACCCCAAATTAGCCCAAATGTAACATTAATGTGTAAACCTTTAGTTAGGGGCCCAACAGATATGTCAACATGCTTAAGCATAGCCTCTGAGTGACTGTTATGTCAACATGCTTAAACTTGGCCTCTGAGTGACTGATATGTAAATATGCCCAGCCTCTGAGTGACATCGGAATCAACATGCTTATAATGAGCCTCTGAGTGATCCTTTACGAAGTCCTAACTCTCATATGTCCTATTTTTTGGACGAGAGGGATTAAATCCGTAAATATGCGAAAGTTGGATGATGGGGGGTTAAAAGTGTCAACATGTTAATTTATACCTCTGAGTGACCTTTTATCGAACTGAGAAATCGACAATGTCCGGGCATACTCCCGGGTAGGGTAAATATTGGTTACGGAGGGCTAAATATGCTATAAAAGAGTTTTAGGAGGTTTTATAAGTTGAGGGGCTAAATGTGTCAAACTTTGAAACTGACCACGGGGCGCTCGCGAGAGGCGAGAGGCAAGGCCCTGGCCTCTCGCGGGGCGTGAGAGGCCTGTGTTTGCAGAATTTTTGGTTGGCCTCCACACATGATGCCAAAAACCATTGTTTCGAAACCATGGACTTCCAAACAGTTATGCCACGTTTTAGGACACTTGTAAGCTCCCTCTAACACCCGTTAACACCAGGCATCACCTCCTTCAAGCTCACTAACTATAAATAGGTACAATGCTTCACCATTTGAACTTGCACCTTTCTCATTTATCACTCTACCTCCCTCCTCTGAAAGTTCCTAACTGAAAGGAGCATCCAACTTAGTTCTATTGCATCTTAAGGATCACTTGTAAGTGTTCCTTTTTCTTGCATTTTCGTTTATAGGCTTTTATAGCCAAAAGCCAAGTGTTTTAAGAAAAACGCCTTGACTTTCGGTTAAGACCATTATGGTCCAGCCATTGTTCGTAACGAACATGGCTAAGTGATCGTATTAAGGTAGGTGTTAATCCCTATAAAGGGCACCTCCTGAAGATCACGTTTGCTAGACCAATTGACGGGTCAAAGTTAATATATTAAAATGTCAAACAGGCCATTTTTTGGAAATGTTATAATCTGAGCTTATATATGTTATGAAACATTTTTGCCACTTAAACAAGTTGGTAATAATTATTAGAATATGTAGGAACATGTTCGACTCGTCAATTTAAGTTCTCGGGTCGGTTCGCAACCGAAAGTCACGAAGTTTGACTTCTGCTTTGATTTTCTATTCTGACCCAATTTAGATTAGTTAGCTACTAATCTAAGGTTGCATTATGATGGTAATATAATGTAGCATAATCCCTTGAGAATTATACTATATTATCATAACCAGAATCTGAGTTTATGCACAAGTTTCGTAAGTATGCCATTTTGACTAAAATGCCCTTTTTGCATAAAATAAGGTTTAAATGATAATGAAATTGAAAATGAGTTTCCTACCGATGTAATATTATAAGTATGATTATTCGGGATGTCAAACCAGATTATAAACTGAGTTTATGAGCAAGTCCTTGTATTATGTCGATAAATGACGATAAAGCCCTTGTGGCTTATAAAATGGTTTTAACCATATCTTTAAGTAAATCTTTTACCTCTAAAACATGCTAACTTGACCTTAACATCAGTTTTCATTAAACATCGCATAAATCGTCATTTTACGACACAAGCGCCGTTTCGGCGCATAGTATGGTTTTAAACCATATTAATCAACCAAGACTTGTTACCTACTAATTTCAAAAATTATTTTAAATATTTTTACAGTAGATATATGATATAAACTCAGATGCCCAAATAATTTATAAAACTATGTGCAAAATGACAAAAACGTCCCTTCAATGAATAGTTTGGTCATAAAAGATAAATTACACATATAGTCAATATCCTACTGCTATTACAACTTATTTAAAGTATAATGGCATATAGAACTTGTCCATGACTTATCCGGTTACCTGCTTTTGTTGATACGCGTACGCTTAAGTATATGTAACTAGTTTACGAAAATTAACCAAAATGGGTCTAACCTTGTCATTTAAGTCTTAAAATCAAGAATGTTTATAGTTTACCCATATTATACAAGTCAAAGTACTTGTTGGGTTTAAACTACACTCTATTCGATCATCGTTTAATCTAGCGTTACACGTTTTGATCTTGTACACTACTCGGTCTAAGTCTGTGACTTAAATAAGACCGTTAGTATTTAATTGGTTAGCTTATGCCATAATACAGACTAGAAACTTGCCGGTAAATGCTATCTGCACTTAGTACTTTTGTGTAATGCTGAGTTAATAAATCTTGCGTTTAAACGAAGACTAGCTCAGGTAAATACTCTCGACTTATTCCCCTATACGGGCTTGGGTTAAGGTAAATTATTACTGCTTGGTTGGAAATGGGATCAATCGAATGCCGGATTGTGGCTAGTAAATACGCATATTCCATTATAATCAGATTTGTTTGATAACTTAAACATCAGGGGTTACCTACCGTGTCCTAGATCTGCAGGTACAATACGAAAATAGGTTGAAAGTGCTCGGTAGTGATGAGAGGATCTTGCAAATACTAGTCGGTCCAAAGTCTGTTATACATTTTTGTACATTTTATGATCCACCTGTGGATCTTCTATTATGAGCCATCTGTATATTATTTTGTACTTTGAACATTTGGTTTGTAATAGTAATTTAACTCCAAGACTTCGCTGTGTTGTGTTTAATTGTCTAATGTGATATCAATTTACGTCACGATATTCCCCACCCAGGCTCACCGCTGTTTGAATTGGCTGTGAAAAGCAGAGGTGTGACAGGTTGGTATCAGAGCCAACGTTTGTTAGAATTAAACACTAGCCTTCTCATGTTTGATCTCAAACTTACACAAGCACATTCCTTAGACTTCCGAGTCTAAGCATTGACCTAGGATTACTCATTAAGTTATTAGTATTGTTTTTGATTTGATTTTTAAGAGAAAAATGCCACCAAGAGTAAGAGGAAGAGGTAAAGGACCAATGAGGGGAGGACCTTCTGGACATATTCCCTCACATCCCCATCACCCGAACCCCTATGAGGATTCGGGGGACTCTGGCCGTTATCGCAACATTCACCTTCTCATACCCAAAACTCGTACCACTCATATCATTCACACCACTCCCACCACTCTCATCATTCTTATCATGATGAGTTTAACCCCAACCCATACTTTAATACACCCCCAGCCGACCAAAATCAGTTAGATCAACACAATCCTATGGATGAGGACTCCGACCCGGAGATGCCGCCGTTAGGATCACACACCCACCCGTATCAAAATTTCAAGAGATTCGAACTCTTACGCTGGATCGCCATACCAAGGTCCTAATGAATGGGACCAATATTGGAACCAATTCACCTTCACAAACACTCCTTCCTATCACTCCCCAATTCCTCCTATACAAGAAGATGTACACATGGAACCAGTGGAACAACCCCAATCACCACCTGAACTGCCAAGGAGGAAAAGAGGAGCACGTATGTCGGTACGTGTGGGCCAATGGTCGGGATCGCTGCCACCTTTGCCAAAACCTTACCCTACCATTCACGAGGATCCACAAATGGGTGGACCCTCTAATGCTTCACCTGTGGTGGAACCGGTACCACCACCAGTGGTTCAACCACCATCATCGTGTTATAATAACCCTATCCCTACATATCTGGATACATCTGGATATGATCCTTTTAATCCATCTACACCTGTTGATTATTAAGCATTATCCACATGACCCTTACATGCAATCAGTCATGCATAACGCACTTTACCCGTCTCATTTCCCACTTGCTTATCCACCTACTAGATATCCAAGTTATGGGTACTAGTATCCTATTATGCCACAACCACAACCACAACCTCCTCCACCACTCGAGGCCATCAATGAGGCCTTGGAATGAATGAAAGAAATGCAACAACAGGCGGAGAAAACAGAGAAAAGACATACAATTCTTCAAGAAACTCTCCAAGCTGGTTAAGGGAAAGAAGGACGAGTGAAGTCTCTTCTAATATATACATTATTCCCGGCGAGGACATTGTTATTCCCATAGTCGGTGTATGGACATTTTCATTTCTTTTAGGTCCTTGCATGGACAGTTTGTTTCATTTATTTATTTCTAGTATTGCACTTCCTTATTTGGCATTTAATGAATTACTTTTGAATTATATATGTATTCATCCTTTTCAAGCGAACGTCTCGATTTTACTCGAAATTTATGCTCTACTATATAATTCCAAAAGACTTTAACGGATTTGATTATGCCAAATGGCACAGACCACATATTGGCCAAGAGATGATAGTTAAGGATAAAAGGCCTTCTATTAGAATAGTTAAGGGAAGTTATCCTTCTATCCAGAGGTGGTGGACTAGGTTCAAGCCTCCAAGTCGTTAAGGTCCAAAGTGACCGGGACTATTAATCAACCATTAAGGTACTCTTATGTTAACATTAAGGAATGTTCATACTCCCAGTAGTGTCTTGAGGAACCACACTAGCCGTCTAGGTAAAAGGACTACGTCCTAAGACCTATTATATAGATTGTGTGATCAATGTGATCCCGCCTAATGTCATCAATGTGATGACAAGTGTCAGTCCAACGTGCCATATGTTATGTCCAAAGTGACAGGCCAACGTGCCATATGTTATGTCCAAATTGATAGGCCAACGTTCATATGTTATGTCCAAAGTGACAGGCCAACGTGCATATGTTATGTCCAAAGTGACAGGCCAACGTGCCCATTATTATGACCATTAGTGAAAAGCCTATGAGTTATACATAATTGTCAAATGACAATGACAGTTGTGACATTACAATCCACTGTCTAATAATATATGGACTACGTCCAGATTGTAATTTGCCTTTAATGATCCCTTTTGAGACCTAGGCCAAATATAGATATGATAAGCCTAAGAGTTGTGATGTTATTCACACTAGCTTAAATAGGCGATGGATTGTTATATCCAACGTTTTAAAGCCAATATGGTTACTAATACCATGGCTAAGAGAAGTTTTATTTGGTGTTTAGAACCAAAGTTTCAAGAATGGCTAACTCGGACGAGGCACAAAGTAGCCACCGGGATGTTAACTCTATCAACGCTAAAAAATGCCATCGATAATGATATTTCAATCACATTGGCAGCTGTGGGAAAAACCATGGAAAAATCATGGATAAATTTAAAGAAATGAGCGCTACTCGCTCCAAACCCTTATCAATTCCACATTCCTCAGCTCATAAGGAGAGCTCTGTTCACTCTTCAAATGCGAAGAGTGAACCAAAGAAACTAGATTTTACTAATAGGTCATGTTCTTCTAAAGACGGATGTACCTACAAATATTTCGTCTCCCCGTAAGCCCCGAGATTTCAATGGGGAAAAAGGAGCAGTAGAAGCCTTGAAATGGCTTGATGAGATGGAAACGATTGTGGATATCAGCAGTTATGCTGAGAAGGATGTGGTAAAGTATGTATCATAGTCCTTCAAGGGTGATGCCCTAATTTGGTGGAAGGATATGATTCAATCTACAGGTAAGGTACACTTGTACAACTTAGGAAGGTCTAAATTTGTCGATTTAGTCAAGGAGACTTACTGCCCACCTCATGAGGTGGAGAAGATAGAGTCAGACTTCTTGACTCTCACAATGAAGAACCTAGACTGTCAGAAGTATGTTTCTGATTTTAATTCCATGTCTAGGTTAGTTTCGTATTTGATTACCCCTGAACCCAAACGCATTGCGCGTTTCATTCATGGGTTAGCGCCTGAGATAAAAGGCATGGTAAAGGCTGCTCTGCCTAGTACCTATAGGTCTATTGTTGACCTATCTCTCTCTCTCACCATAGATTTGGTGAGACAAAAGTTAGTTAAAGGTAAGACTGACGGGAAAAGGAAGAGAGAGGATGATAGCTCCCAAAGATTTAATAAGAAGAATAAAGAAGATTTGAGTTCGGAAAGAACCAAGATAAGTCGGGCGTAACGCCGACATGTAAAAACTGCAACCGCAAGCATTGCGGACAGTGTAGTATTAATCCACAAGGTAGACCCTATGGTATCTGTAAGAAAAAAAGGGCATAAGACCCTGGAGTGCAAGGATCTTAAGAATGCCATCTTCTAGGGTTGTAATGAAAAGGGGCATATTAAGTTTAACTGCCCTAAGAACCCCAGAAATAATGATGCAAAGCCTGGAGAGGCTAAGAAAGGGAATGCTCGTGCCTTCCAGATGAATGCAGGGAGGCCGTTAATAACAACAACGTCATAACGGTATTCCTCATCAATTACATATATGCTAGAGTTCTTTTCGATTCGGGTTCAGATAAATCTTTTGTTGACCATAAGTTTAGTAAACTATTAAACTTGCCCATAAGGACTCTAGACATAGCCTATGAGGTAGAACTCGCTGATGGAACATTAGAGACATCATCTTCCATTCTTGATGGATGTTCTGTATCCATTAAGCATCATTCTATCCCTATATCTCTCTTGCCAACGAAGTTGGCGGGGCTCGATGTAGTCTTAGGCATGGATTGGTTATCCCATAACCATGCCCGTATTGCATGTGATAAGAAACTCATCGAGATTAAAACTCCATCTGGTGAAACGATTGCCATTCTAAGATTCACACTACGGATTGCCAGACAAGGTGTCGTTATTTAAGGCATCCAAGTGTTTGGGGAGAGGTTGTGTCATTTACATGGCACAAGTAACTCTCAACGAGCCTAAACCAGATTAAAAGACCTTCTAGATATTTCGGAGTATTCCGATGTTTTCCCCGGGAGTTACCAGGCCTACCTCCAGATAGGCAAGTAGAATTTAGAATTGATATCCTGCCAGGATCAGCACCTGTTGCTAGGGCTCCGTATCGATTAGCACCAACGGAAATGAAAGAATTAAGGACACAATTAGATGAACTTTTAATGAAAGGCTTTATTCAGCCTAGTTCCTCACCTTGGGGAGCTCCTATTCTTTTCGTTAAAAAGAAGGATGGTTCAATGCGAATGTGCATTGATTACCGTGAATTGAACAAGTTAACAATCAAGAACCGATATCCCTTGCCCAGAATCGACGACTTGTTCGATCAACTTCAAGGTTCTTGCTACTTCTCTAAGATCAGTTTTAGATCAGGATATCATCAGCTGAAGGTTAGGAACGAGGATGTTCCTAAGACTGCCTTTAAGACCCGATATGGTCATTATGAATTCTTGGTGATGCTTTTGGGCTCACAAATGCACCTGCAGCATTCATGGATCTCATGAATAGAATCCGCAAGCCATATCTAGATAAGTTTGTCATTGTCTTCATAGACGACATACTTATCTATTCCCGTAATCAAGTTGATCACGAGAAACACCTTCGATGCCTCCTAGAACTGCTGAGGCAGGAGAAGCTTTATGCTGAATTTTCTAAGTGTGAATTTTGGCTTTGAAAAGTCCAATTTCTTGGACATGTTGTAAGTGAGCGTGGTATCCAAGTGGTTCCCGCCAAGATAGAAGCCATAATAAATTCAGAAGTACCCAAAACCCCATCGGAGATTCGTAGCTTCTTAGGATTGGCTGGTTATTATAGGAGGTTCATTGAGAACTTTTGAGAATAGCCACTCCTTGAACTACCTTGACCCGTAAGAATGTTAAGTTTGTTTGGGGTCCAAAACAATAAGAATCATTTGAGATTCTAAAACACAAGTTGAGCAATGCTCCTGTGTTATCTCTACCTGAGGGTATTGAGGATTTTATAGTTTATTGTGATGCTTCGCACACTAGCATGGATTGTGTGCTAATGCAAAAAGGCAAGTTGATTGCTTAGGCATCACGACAATTAAAGGTGCATGAAAGAAATTACACCACCCGTGATTTGGAATTGGGTGCCGTTGTATTTGCCCTAAAGTTGTGGAGACATTACTTATATGGCACCAAGTGTATCATATACACTGACCATAAGAGTCTCCAGCATTTGTTCAATCAAAATGAATTGAACACGCGACAACGCTGTTGGATGGAAACACTTAATGATTATGATTGCGAGATTCGCTATTATCTTGGCAAGGCAAATGTTGTTGCTAACGCCTTAAGTCGCAAGGAAAGGGTTAAACCCATTAGGAATAACGCAAAGAGCATTGAGCTTAGAAATAGCTTGAATGAGAAGCTATTAGATGCACAAAAGCAAGCCCTGTTAGAGGCTAATATTCATAATGAGGGATTAGGTTGAACTATTGATCAGTTAATGCCTGGAAAGGATGGAATCCTAAGATTTAATGAAAGAATCTGGGTTCTAATCTTTGGAGGACTTAGAGATCTAACCCTCCAGGAAGCACACAAATTAAGATACTCAGTTCACCCGGGTTGTGACAAGATGTATCAGGATCGAAAAAGAATTATTGGTGGATGGTTTTGAAGAAATCCATAGCCACTTATGTAGCTAAGTGTCTGACGTGTTCGCAAGTTAAAGCTGAACATTAGAAGCCGTCAGGACTTCTACAACTTGAGATTCCCACTTGGAAATGGGAAATGGTAACCATGGACTTGATTACCAAGTTACCAAAGACTAAATGTGGTAATTACACGATTTGGGTCATTGTGGATAGGCTGACTAAGTCAACACATTTCTTGCCTTAGAGAAACGTATAACTCTGACAAATTGGCTAAGTTATATGTGGACAAGATTGTGTCGATGTGCCGGTATCTATTGTATCTGATAGAGATACTAGATATACATCTCATTTATGGAAAAGCTTCCAACAATTCTTAGGCACAAGATTAAACTTTAGTATGGCTTACCACCCGCAGACAAATGGACAAAGTGAGCGTACTATTCAGACCTTGGAAGACATGCTTAGAGCATGTGTGATTTATTTAGGTGGAAGTTGGGATAACCACTTACCGGTAATAGAATCTCCTATAATAATAGTTATCATACGAGCATCAAGGCTACTCCTTATTAGGCCTTGTATGGTAGAAAATGTTGAACGCCCGTGTGTTGGGCAGAAGTTGGGGAAGCCCAACTATCAGGACAGGAGATTGTCCTGGAGACCACGGATAAGATTGTGCAAATCCGTGATCGTCTCAAAGCTGCCCGATATATGTAGAAGAGCTATGCTGACAAGAGGCGTAAACCTCTTAAGTTCCAAATAGGAGACAAAGTCATGCTGAAAGTATCACCTTGGAAAGGTGTAATGAGATTTGGAAAGAAAGGCAAGCTAAGCCCAATATATATAGGACCATTCGAGATAATTGAATGTGTCGCCACTGTATCTTATAAGCTTAAGCTGCCAGAGGAGCTTAATGGGATTCATGATGTATCCCACATAAGCAATCTGAAGAAATGTCTAGCCAATGAGTCGGTAACAATTTCACATCATGATGTGTAGATAGATGAAAACCTGCGGTTTGTTGAAAAACCAATTTCTGTCGAGGATCGACGGGTTAAGAAGCTCCGAAGGAAATTAATACCTATAGTTAAGGTTAAGTGGGATGCCCTTAGAGGTCCCGAGTATACATGGGAGGTTGAGTCCACTATGCGACAAAAATACCCCATCTTTTTGAATAAAATCTCGAGGACGAGATTTCTTTTAAGGGGGTGAGGATGTAATTGTAACATTTGTCGAAAAACGGGTTCTAAAACCCGCACCATTTTTTTATCAAGTTTATATTATGGTCCTTTCGTTACAAACTTACGTTAATCATTTCAGAGATTCGTTATATTAATAATATAAATAAAGATAATAATAATAATAATAAATAATATATATATATATATATATATAATAGTTATACAAAAAAAAATAAAAAAAAAATAGAAAGGGGTAGACCGCGGGAATCGAACCCGGGTCTCACCCCTAACCAAACACACTTCACACCACTCCGCCACACACATTTATTTGTTTAAATTCTAAACTAAACAATATTAATACAAGATCTCGAAATTTAATTTCTGAACAACCGCCTTGTAACAGTCGAGCTTGAAATCAGGGAATAATCAAGCCTCCGTCTTCTTTACGATCAAAAGACTAAAACCGCTTTTCAATCGAGTAATCAGACTCAATCATGGAGTCCATAACGATCGATCTCAATCCCGGAAATCAAGTCGGCCGAAACTTGTGAAACCGAAAATTCCTATGATTGAAAATACACTATATATATCGATGCTTCACACCTCAATATCTCGCTCATTTCTTCCGAAGTTCCACTCTAAATTCTCTGATCAAAATCTTTGTCGTCGGAAACACCTGCATTCGCCGGAATTTGTCGTCGGAATTCGAAACAGAAATCGGTGATTTACTGGTTACTCTATAAACACCAGTCGTTTCACCACAAACGAATTCGCTCATTCCCTCAAAACTCTCTCTACATCAACACTTAAAACTCTCTGATAGAACCTGATGTTTTGAATAAACGACACCGGAGTTTTCTGCACATTACCGGAATCCAACCGGAACTTCCATAACATTCTCCGATCGGTATATTCATCTTACTCTCTTTTGAATTCAGTTGTATAGCATCCTAATGTTAAAACAAAATTTTTGAATTAACAGTCGGGTTTATGTTCTGGGTTTTAACTATGTTGAAGAAGATGAAGTTGTATTGCGAATATTTAAATTTTTAAAACTGGATGATAACCGGGTTAGACACACAGTCCAGTGGTGGATTGTGTGCAGTTATAACATGAAGGATCTGGGTTCGATTCGTGCACTTAATCGGTTTCCGGTGATAAATCTCAAATTTTTTTAAAGGCTCCAGAACACCTTCCAGTTAGTATTTAAGTTTAATAAAAATCATAATATAAACGGGTTAGACACCCAGCCCAGTTGGTTGGGCTGGGTGCAACGCAACCTTAAGGTCGCGGGTTCGAGGCAAATCTACACACTGGTTCGAAGGATTTTAAATTCTTTTTAAAAATAAATGATTTCTGAAGAATCTAAATAGTATATAAATATAATTAAAATCAGAAATATTTCGGGTTAGACACGTAGCTCAGTTGGTAGAGCTGCGTGCACGTATACGAGAGGTCCCGAGTTCGAACCTCACTCAGCGCATAGAAAACACAGTCTGACCGGTCAACGGTCAACGGTCAAAAAGTCAACTTTTTTACTTCTTTTTATTTATTTATTTAAATTGAAAAATCAATTAAAAATACTTAAAAATAGGATTTTTAAAGTTAGAAAATTTCCTTAAACTCACAAAATAAATCTAAAAATCTCATTTAAGAGCACTAATTAAAAATATTAACCTCAAATAAAATTTATTTATTTATCGATTTATTACGTTATTATTTAGGTTAGTTTCCCCTCGTCGGTTGAATCATAAATTCGTGCGCATTCATCATTATCAAGGAACGCACCCACTGTGAGTGAATTCTTACAATTCCCCTTTTTATTCATGTTTTGGGATGTATCATGTGTCGCTTTAATTATTTCGTTTATTCAAACTTGTGCTATTACCATTATATGACCTAAACTTGTGACGTAAATATTGTTTGTTGTGATGCGTGTTTACATTTTGTCAAGTTGCGTGCAAATCATTCATTAGACCAATCAGTTCCTCGTGGGAGACGAGTTGAACATCGCGTGCCTCATTAGATCGGCTCCATTTGATTGAGCCTTGATCTCATTGTTCATCATTTGGTGTGTGTGCTTGTGCATTAATTGATATTATGTGTTTTGTGATTAAATTTACATTTTCGTTTACTCATATGTGGTTATGCACCTTTTTATAACCAATATAATAAATTCGTTCAAATGTTTTCATAAGATTCACTCGCCAACTTTTGTTGACCCCGAAAACCCTATTTTTACACATGATACAGGTGATCCAGTTGAGAAAAGAAACACGTAGGATGGCCTAGAAGAATAAACAAGTTAATGCTTTGGAATGGACATTTAGTTTTGTTTCCCTTTGTAATTGTATGATTTTTGTTTAATACTTTAGTTTGTAATGAAAGTGTATTTGAACTTGTTATGCTTGTATGTCTATTGTAACTTCTTCTTTAAAGAGAAATAATAAATATGAAACTTTATAGTAAATGTCATGAGCTTTGATGAAAACCCAATCATGCCCCGACTACCATTTCCGCTGCGGGTCAGGGTGTGACAGTAATACCTCGAAAAATTATGTCCAATTGTATAGTGACACGTGTTGTATTTTTTTTAGTCTATTAAAGACTAATAGGGACTAAAGGTGTCAACATGCTCAAACTGAGCCTCTGAGTGACTTTCTGATGTCAACATGCATAAACACAGCCTTTGAGTGACTGATATGTCAACATGCTTAAACATTAGCCTCTGAGTGACTGATATGTTAACATGCTTAAACATAGCCTCTGCGTGACTGATATGTCAACATGCTTAAACTTGGCCTTTGAGTTACTGATATGTCAACATGCCCAGCCTCTGAATGACATCATAGTCAACATGCTTATAATGAGCCTCTGAGTGATCCTTTACGAAGTCCTAATTCTCATATGTCCCATTTGTTGGATGAGAGGGATTAAATCCGTAAATATGCGAAAGTTGGATGATGGAGGGGTTAAACGTGTCAACATGTTAATTTATACCTCTGAGTGACCTTTTAATAAACCGAGAAATCGACAATGTCCGGGCATACTCCCGGGTAGGCCAAATATTGGTTACGGAGGGCTAAATATGCTATAAAAGAGTTTTAGGAGGTTTTATAAGTTGAGGGGCTAAATGTGTCAAACTTTGAAACTGACCACGGGGCGCTCGCGAGGGGCGAGAGGCAAGGCTCTGGCCTCTCACGGGGCGTGAGAGGCCTGTGTTTGCAGAATTTTTGGCTGGCCTCTACACATGATGCCAAAAACCATTGTTTCAAAACCGTAGACTTCCAAACAGCTATGTCACGTTTTAGGACACTTGTAAGCTCCTTCTAACACCCCTTAACACCTGGCATCACCTCCTTCAAGCTCACTAACTATAAATAGGTACAATGCTTCACCATTTGAACTTGCACCTTTCTCATTTATCACTCTACCTCCCTCCTCTGGAAGTTTCTAACTGAAAGGAGCATCCAACTTAGTTCTATTACATCCTAAGGATCACTTGTAAGTGTTCCTTTCTCTTGAATTTTCGTTTATAGGCTTTTATAGCCAAAAGTTAAGTGTTTTACGAAAAACGCCTTGACTTTCAGTTAAGACCATTATGGTCCAGCCCTTGTTCATAACGAACATGGCTAAGTGATCATAATAAGGTAGGTGTTAATCCCTATAAAAGGCACCTCATAAAGATCAGTTTGCTAGACCAATTGACGGGTCAAAGTTAATATATTAAAAAGTCAAACAGGCCATTTTCGGAAATGTTATAATCTGAGCTTATATATGTTATGAAACATGTTTTGCCACTTAAACAAGTTGGTAATAATTATTAGAATATGTAAGAACATGTTCGACTCGTCAATTTAAGTTCTCGGGTCGGTTCGCAACCGAAAGTCGCGAAGTTTGACTTCTGCTTTGATTTTCGATTCTGACCCAATTTAGATTAGTTAGCTACTAATCTAAGGTTGCATTATGATGGTAATATAATGTAGCGTAATCCCTTGAGAATTATACTATATTATCATAACCAGAATCTGAGTTTATGCACAAGTTTCGTAAGTATGCCATTTTGACTAAAATGCCCTTTTTGCATAAAATAAGGTTTAAATGATAATGAAATTGAAAATGAGTTTTCTACCGATGTAATATTATAAGTATGATTATTCGGGATCTCAAACCAGATTATAAACTGAGTTTATGAGCAAGTCCTTGTATTATGTCGATAAATGACGATAAAGCCCTTGTGACTTATAAAATGGTTCTAACCATATCTTTAAGTAAATCTTTTACCTCTAAACATGCTAACTTGACCTTAACATCAGTTTTCATTAAACATCGCATAAATTGTCATTTTACGACATAAGCGCCGTTTCGGCACATAGTATGGTTTTAAACCATATTAATCAACCAAGACTTGTTACCTACTGATTTCAAAAATTATTTTAAATATTTTTACAGTAGATATATGATATAAACTCAGATGCCCAAATAATTTATAAAACTATGTGTAAAATGACCAAAACGCCCCTTCGATGCATAGTTTGGTCATAAGAGATAAATTACACATATAGTCCATATCCTACTGATCTTACAACTTATTTAAAGTATAATGGCATATAGAACTTGTCTATGACTTATCCGGTTACCTGATATCGCTGATATGCGTACGGTTAAGTATATGTAACTAGTTTACTAAAATTAACCGAAACGGGTCTAACCTTGTCATTTAAGTCTCAAAATGCGGAATGTTTATAGTTTACCCATATTATTCAAGTCAAAGTACTTGTTGGGTTTAAACTACACTCTATCCGATCATCGTTTAATCTAGCGTTATACGTTTTGATCTTGTACGCTACTCGGTCTAAGTCTGTGACTTAAATAAGACCGTTAGTATTTAATTGGTTAGCTTATGCCATAATCCATACTAGGAACTTGCCGGTAAATGCTATCTGCACTTAGTACTTTTGTGTACAGCTGAGTTATTAAATCTCGCGTTTAAACCAAGACTAACTTAGGTAAATACTCTCGACTTATTTCCCCTATACGGGCTTGGGTTACGGTAAATTATTACGGCTTGGTCGGAAATGGGATCAATCGAATGCCGGATTGTGGCTAGTAAATACGCATATTCCATTTTAATCAGTTTTGTTTGGTAACTTAAACATCAGGGGTTAACTACCGTGTCCTAGATATCCTCGGCTCATTACATTAGATAATGGCCACGACCTTAGCGTGGGTGTAGGCATACAACCGATAGACGCTCAAAATGCATACCCATAAAGTTGGGGATAACTCCTTCGTGAGTTCTTAAGTGGTGAGTACGCTTATCATGTCTTGGTTTTCGCACTGGGCCCTGTATGTATGGACAAACAAGTAAATCTGTTAACAAGGTTACAAAGTAACTTTCCCAAGTTATGAAGATTTTGTGCCAATGTGCACCTAAAACATTTTTAAATGTCTTCAAATGAGTCAGTTGGTGTATTTACCAGCGAAAGCTGACGTATTTTCAAAAGACTAAGCTTGCAGGTACAATACGAAAATAGGTTGGAAGTGCTTGGTAGTGATGAGAGGATCTTGCAAATCCTAGATCTGCCCAAAGTCTGTTATACATTTTTGTACATTTTATGATCCGCCTGTGGATCTTCTATTATGAGTCGTCTGTATATTATTTTGTACTTTGAAAATTTGGTATGTAATAGTAATTTAACTTCAAGACTTCCGTTGTGCTGTGTTTAATTGTCTATAATGAGATCAACTTACGTCACGATATTCCCCACCCGGGCCCACCGCTGTTTGGATTGGCTGTGAAAAGCCAGGGTGTGACATGTGTTCATTGTTTGTTAAGTTTTGAAAGTTCCCTGAGGGGAAACGCTGGCGGATTCTCTCCAGGAACTCCGCCACCAGACAAGGTATATACTCTTTCGGTATGAATGAATGAATGCTTTCGCTGATTCTGTGTCTACTCCCTTTCTATAACATTCTACTGAATCGATACTATCATTCGCCCAAACTTCCGTCTAGAACCATCGTGGCCGGGAGGTCAACAAATAGTAAAATAATAATAAGCATAAAATGGAAAAGAAAAGATTTTAGTACTACATATTTTTATATAACTAGAATTACATACATTTTTTGTTTATCTAGTATTTAAGACTCATGTTTTGTGGCAGGTTCGATTTGTTAAACACAACAAAAAGTGGATGTAAAAAACGTGAATCAAGCACGCGTGTTGCTGGGTGTTAACTTGAAAAAACAGACTGAAAAAATAGAACATATGAAAGAACAATTAAGTCGACTTAGTACCCCACACGTTGCGATAAAACTGTTAAATCGCAAAGAAATAAACGTAAAAGCTTTTAAAATGTACATGCACATTGAAACATGTTAACTCGCAGAATTTAGACCGAATTGTAAAATAATATCGTAGAAAAGTCGAAACGATAAAGAAAACTCAAGTGAAAGAATTTGTCAATTAATATTAACTAGTTTTTGCCCCGACCATGTTGCGGGCACTAAGCCGAATATTTCTCTCTCATAACATGTACATCTGTGTTTCAGTTACTTGTACATACTACTCATGACACGATCTCAAAAAAATTAAATGAAGTCAACCAATTAAAATAAAAATTACCATACTTTTGGTAAAAAAAACTAAAACGATGGAAAGACTATAATATTAAACTGGTGTGTACCAAGCAGTCGACTAGCATGAATAAAAATTATACCGAGTCAACGAATTAAAACAAAACACTACCATAGTTTTATAAAAAAATTAAAACGTTGACAGGATTATAAGTTTACATTGTGGGCAAAATCGTAATTTGACAGAAAAAACAAAAAAGATGACAAAACTGTATATTTGAACCGAGGGCAAAATAGTAAATTGGCTGAGAGAGAAAAACAAAACCAATAGTAAAACTAAAATTTAGACAAGGCAAAATCGTATTTTGACGGGACAAAATTACGTTACGTTAAAGAGTTTTAAAAATTTTCAATATACTAAAACCTATAAGTTGTAGCAACTAAATACACATAAATTAAAGAAGTAAAAAAAAAGCTAGCCTTTCAGGGGACGCCCAGTTCTACCAATGTTAGCAAAGAACTATTCCCGCTCATATGAATTGGTGTAGGTATAGGTGATACATAGTCAATAAACTAACGTCAGATTCCATATAATTTATATCGCTCTTGTATATAGTGATATGTTTATTTCACTCTTGTAGGTATTTGGAAGTAATATATTTTAAAGTTGAAATAAATTAAATGAACGTTTGAGCGTTAAGTCATAAGTTTTAACAAAAGAATAGGAATAAATCTGTAAATCAGGTTCCCTTCCCTTCGCAGTCAATTTGCCAAGCTTCTCATTATGACAGCATTTATATTTTGACAGAAAAGTCATGAAACATAACAAGGTTAAATGTCTAGTACATAAAGCTAGGATTAAAATCAAATATAAAGTATAGCGTACATAAAAAATTAAAAAGGATTTTAGTCCATTTATTTTATATTTGGAGCGTTGAGATTAGTTTTAAGGGAAATAAAATAATAGAATGACATAAAAGAAATCCTACATATGTTGATTTTCTCTCTCACATGCAACTCTACATGCCAAATCCCCATCAAATTTAAAACGTCCATAACTTTTTCATACGACATTTGTTTTAAAAAAAATCATCGCAATAACGAGCGTTTTTTATCTTAAATATGAGTACGATATTACTATATAAAAATAAAATAAAAAATTTCACTTTTACTGGGTTTTCTTTGTATTATGTTATAGATCATTGTAGTCTTTCAACTGGTTTTGGTTCTTACATTTTTTACTAACGTTTCTATACATTGTGCTATTATCAAAACTTATAACACAGTGTTAATTTGGGTTTTGTTCATTATATTTTTATCGGAACCCATAACACAATGTATGACACAATAAAGATGATGTTATATTTGGGTACTCTATACATTGTGTTATAGGTTCTGGTCATTGTGTTTATTCTGCTATCTATTGTGTTTTAATATGCTGTTCATTATGTATTATTCTGTTCTCAATTGTGTTTTAGTCTGTTTTCCATTATATCTTTTATTTGCTCTTACTAATTGTGTCTTTATCTGTCATCATTAATTGTGTTTTTAGTCTACTTTCTATTGTGTTTTTAGCTTGCTACTCATTGTGTTTTACGTTATGTCTATTGTGTCTTTTATCTGTTGTCATCGATTGTGTTTTTGTCTACTTTCATTGTGTTTTTAGTTTGATACTCATTGTGTTTTACGTTATATCCATTATGTCTTTTATTTGTTGTCATCGATTGTGTTTTTGGTCTACTTTACATTGTGTTTTTAGTTTGATACTCATTATGTTTTATGTTATGTTTATTGTGTAATACGCAACTGCGTTTTCTCATTGTGTTTTACATTATGTCCATTGTGTAATACGCAACTAGGTTTTTTTGAAATTTTTTTCTAAATTTAACAATATGGTACTCATATTTAAAGATAAAAAGAGACTCAATTTTATGGTATAATTTTTTTAAAACAAATGACGTATAAAAAGTTATGGACATTTAAAAATATGGGGAAATAACATATGACTTACATGTGTATAATCTTTATATTCTCTTTGACAAAATTATGCTTCCCACTTGATTTCTTTTGAGACACTTGTCACTCTTTAGTGGCTTTTTACACTTCTTATTTATATACTCCTTTGTAGAATAACTCAACTCCATAAAGCTATGTCAAGTGAAACCAAACTTGTTACTTAATAGGAGTTGAGTTATTCTACAAAGGAGTATATAGATAAGAAGTTTAAGAATCTAGTAAAGAGTGACAAGTGTACCAAAAGAAATCAAATGGGAAGCATAATTTTGTTAAAGAGAATATAAAGATTATGCACATGCAAGTCCCATGCTATTTCCCCTATTTTTTAAACCTTCATAACTTTTTTATATGTCATTTGTTTTTAAAAAAACATTATACCATAAAATCGAGTCTTTTTATCTTTAATATGAGTACCATATTGTTAAATTTAGAAAAAAAAATTCAAAAAAACTCAGTTGCGTATTACACAATGGACATAATGTAAAACACAATGAGAAAACGCAGTTGCGTATTACACAATGAACATAACATAAAACATAACGAGCATCAAACTAAAAACACAATGGAAAGTAGACAAAAAAAATCAATGACAACAAATAAAAGACACATAGACATAATGAAAAACACAATGGAAAGTAGACAAAAACAAATCGATACAACAGATAAAAGACACAATAGACATAACGTAAAATACAATGAGTAGCAAACTAAAAACACAATGGAAATAGACTAAAAACACAATTGATGATAACGAATAAAAGACACAATAGAAAAGACTAAGCACAATTAGTGAGAGCAAATAAAAGACACAACGGAAAACAGACTAAAACACAATTGACAGCAAACTAATACACAATAAACAACATATTAAAACACAATAGATAGCAGAATAAACACAATGATCAGAACCTATAACACACTGTATAGAGTACCCAAATATAACATCATCTTCATTGTGTTATACATTGTGTTATAGGTTCTGATAAAAATGGAATGAACAAACCCGAATTAACATTGTGTTATAAGTTTTAATAATAGCACAATGTATAGAAACGTTAATAAAAAATGTAAGAACCAAAACTCAGTTGAAAGACACAAAATGATCACAACCTTTAACAATATACAAAGAAAACCCAGTAAAAGTGAAAAATTTTATTTCATTTTTATAAAGTAATATCATACTAATAGTAAAGATAAACAAACGCTCGTTATTACGGTGAATTTTTTTAAAAACAAATGTCGTATTAAAAAGTTATAGATGTTTTAAATTTGATGGGAGAATTGACATGTGACTTGCATGTGGAGAGAGAAAATCAATATATGTAGGATTCCTTTTATGCTCTTTTATTATTTTCTTTTCCTTAAAACTAATCTCAACCCTCAAAATCTAAATCAACGGACTACAATCCTTTTTACCCTTCTTATTTATATTGTCCTTTGTATTTGATCTTAATCCAATTAGTATAGGTAATAATAACTAAGGTATGTTCTCAACAGAATATTTTTTTTAAATTGTTTTTGTGTTTGTTTTCATCTTTTATTGTATTTTAGTTAACGTGATTTACCTTAAGTTTATATGTTTCACTTTTTTCGGTATGAATCAGATTTTGTCTATGTTCTATGCCAACTTGCGGTATAACTTCGCATTTTGTCTTTGTCTTCGCATTTGAAACACTTTTCATAGTTTTTTATGATCTCTGCCCTACGTTTTACGTCACGTGGCGGTATGGATTCACGTTTTTGTTTTACGATTTCCTTTGTTTTGGCCCTCATTTTCTTAATACATGGAATGGTTTTACGACTTACGCGCCCACAATGTCACACCCCAACCGATGGTGGAAACATTGGAGTGAGACGAAATAGATTATTCAAGGCATCATAACATTATTTGCGACAACATTTAAATCAAACCAATTTCATTTCGTAACAAGATTGTCAATTACAACAAGGAAGTCAAATACATTAAGTTCAACAACATAACTCCTAACATTCTAGATGTGTTTCTACATCGTCCCTACTAAGTTCGTCATGATCAACATCCTTAACCTGCAACATGTTAAAAGTATAGTTCAACACAAAGTATTGGCGAGTACACAAGTTTGATATAGTATAAGTATGAAAAGATTTAAACGAATACACATGTTAACCTAGCATACTAGATTAATGTAAACATGGCATGCAATCTATAAGTCAACCCTCGCGTGTCACCGCAAAAATAGAATAAACTTAACACGACCTCAAGAATACGGGTGATGCGTTATTCCTATAGCGCTATACGTGTTAAGGGGGAGGCTCGTACGTAGTTAATGACGGATAGCATCACATAAGAATGTTCCAAGTATACATATCGTGTATCACGTAACTATAGCATGTATGATGGATTGTTTGTGTGATTGCGTAAAAGTATAAGCGTGATTGCGTGTATTTTGATAGACTAACATGTTGCACCCAAAGGTGTAAAGCGTAAAAAAGGGTGTTCGAGTGTACTCACGGTTTTGCAAGGTTCCACTTGGTATTTTTGTAAGGTGTTGGGGGAGTTTGGAGGATGGAGCACCGAGTTATCCTACATGAGGAAAACATAGGTTGGTAAGTATTCGAACGATAACGGAGGATTAGGAAATTTAAATACACTAAAGTATGTATACGAGAAAATAATCATCTAGACTTAATACTCGTTCTTGACACTATAATACCCATTCGGGTTGATGTGTTTTCATGAGTTAGGATACCCATTAGAATCGTAACGAGAGATTAAGTACTTAGGTGATGTAACATAGCACCATGGCGGACAATCATTCGATTATCATCAAGAATTCGGTTAGTGGATATATATATATATATATATATATATATATATAGTATATATAATAAGTAGATCATAAACATCATGGAAGTTCATAGAAGTTATGCATGGAGATGGGACATAACCTTCCTTTAACCTCTTTGTATAGTTCATCAATGCACAAGACGGATGGTCATGAATAAGTTAAGCATAAAAAAATAAAAGACGAAAAATAATAAAAATCATCAAGTGAGGTGGTGGATTGAAGGTAGGATAGCCAAGGCTTCCAAGTAATCACACACTACCAACTCAAGTCTTGTTTTAAGAACAAGCTTGGAAGGATACAACATTTGTGGGTTGAAACCCTATTAAAACGAAAAGCTCTTACATTTGAGACGTCAAATATGGTGATGTTCCAAGTTGGTTTCCATGGAAAACCTATGGAAACATTCCTAGAGGTGATTCAAGTGTTAAGAAAGGAAGAAAAATCAAAGAAGGGAGGTAAGGGTGAGTTAGAACTCACTTTGAAAGTCTTGAACTTTCAGATGGAGAGAGAGTTTTAAAGAGAAAGAGAGAAGTGTTTGAGGTGTGAAATGAGAGTGAGAGGAGGTGGGTATTTATAGTTGAGGTTAGAGGGGTTGTTGGTTGAGTGCATTTAATGCAGAAACACAAATTGGACCAATCCTTGGGCAAGAAACCACTTTCTCCGGATTATGCCATTTTTAGTACTTGAACTTAGTTTATCTTTCATTTCAGGCTATAACTTGTCATTTTTGCATGTATAACGCATATAAGTATGATTTGAGTATCGAGTGTGAATGTATGAGTCTTTGCACGTATAACAAGTATTAGTTTAAACGATTGAATGCATGTAAGACATGTATATATAACAAGTATGAATTTTTATTACGATTAAAGTCTCGGATTACAAAATTGGAAAAAAAAATACGAATACAAGTTTCCATAAATAGAAATACGATTATACTTTCTAATTAAGGAAAATACGAAAAAGCAAGGCGTTACACGCAACGCTAGGGTTAAATACTATTATATTCCTACAAGTCATACAATAATTTTAGTTTCAGTTTGGTTTGGTACGATAACATGATCTTCATTTCCAATAAAATTACGTGTTAAAAAAATGTAAACATAGTTGCAAAGTTAGATTTTTTAATAACACAACGTACCGCAAGTTATGCTCTTGAACATCCTAACAACAAGAAGTGTTTCAGTGAACATTTTTGTTCCTAAGAAACACATATAATCATTTAATAATGATGTCCACGTAAGTGGCGAAACTTGTTAATACATTGTAATTCTTTTGGCTCCAAGAAGCATTATACTCCAAAAGAGCGACGAAAAGTGTTTCAGTGAATAGTTTGTTCGTAAGAAACACATAATGAATACATCCTAATTTTTTTAGCACCAAGAAGCCTTATACTCAGAACAATATTTGTTATCTTTTAGGAAAAACATCAAAAGAATTTAGATCACCTTCAAGTATCTTGACGCAAATAGCACAGACGTACATGACCTCAAATGATTTTGTTATTACAAAAATTAAACAAACACTAAAAAACGGAAACCCTATTCATCCCACTTCCATACAAATTTACACAAAATAAATAATATGAGAATTAAGATTTGAAGATATTAAGATTATTGATGGCAATACATTGGCAACATATTTAAGTAAATATATAAAAGAATAGAAATGGTAAATAAAGGAGGGTCTTTGCGGTGTGCAATAATTTTATAGACGCCCTCAATTCACACACTGATGGTCTTCAACGTCGACTTTTGTAATTGTTATGATCTTTACCTGCTAACGTTGTTAAAAATTCAAGTTAAGTTTATGTAAAATGATCAAACTACTTTAAAATATATAAAAAACAAAAGATTAATTATGAACTTAGTTACTTAATATATTAACTTAAATAACAAACATAACACACATCTTGCCCATCCCCTCCTTATCTTCATCTAACACCCCTTGTCACTCACTACCCATCGATCACCACCATGACTTTTCACCACCAACTGTTTGAGATCCATCTTGGGTGAACAATCTTTGCCCGGACTAAAGTCCCATCGATTACATACTTGTCAATATTGCATCACCTTCAACCTCCAATCGTCTCTTGGCTCCTACAACCTGCAAACATTTGTGACGTGAATTTGGGGAAGTATCAATATCCCTATTTTCTTTCTTACCAAATCCTAGTCCAAATGCAAGTATAATCATCCTCATACGATTGTTTATCTATGTGTCATTAATAGGTGACATCTTCCTCATGTGAAAGATGAATTGGAGCCATTATTCAATCTCTATACCTGCATCGTAATACACACTACAATCCTCACTAAACTCAATCCCAAAAACTCCAATCATACGGATTTAGCTAACAATGCCTCGAAAAAACACTGGCATTCCATTCCTTCTTCTCACACATTGTTCATATAGAAAATACATGTTCATCATCAACAATCCATTCGTATACTTCGGAACATTTGACACAACTGTTTGTTGTTCCTCAAGAACGTAGAACAAGTATTACTGGTATGACTGAATTCGGTAAATTGGTATCTAACAGATATTTAACATTTTGTTTTGTTATTTAGCATAAGGTAGAATATATATCTTACACAGATTTGGGTAAAAAAATTAATGTCATCCACCATCAAGGACCACATTAGTTATAAATTTCAAACCACAAGACCATATTTGTAATTTCAAAAACATGAGCACGATTCTTGCAATATTCAAAACACAAAGACTATCCATGTAATTAACTCCTAATAATAAAGAAAAACATCTCATAACCCTTCTACCCCAACCTTCCGACCACCTTCTCTCTCTCTCTCTCTCTCTTACCAGTATACTTGACTTCTTGAATCTTTTTCTCTTTTTCCTTAAAATCTTTCAATCTTTAAGCTTACACTACTTTATGGTTTCCCTCTCTTCCTTATCTTTCTCCTTTCTACTACTTTTTTAACTTTTTCGTACCCATGGTTGCAAAAGTCGTTAGACGCTCCCTAGTCTGATTAGAGAGTACTCGGGAAGTACTTGGCCTATGCGAAGATTACTCGAGGAGTAATCAGCCTAGGTGAACAATACCCGGGCGTTGACATGCCTACCTTGTAGCGAGTACTTGGAGACTAGGCGAAACTTTTACAACCATGTATCTTTCATTTTCGTTCCAATAACAACAATCAAGCCTATATATAGGGGAAATCATGAGAAAACTATTTAAATGTGAGAAAACCTAAAAACTATGAAAAAAGATTAAAACACACCCCTAAAATAAACGCAAAACAAACAAACAAATAAATAAGTAAATAAAACATCCATCCCCACCACTAAAATACCTAAACCCCCTTCCCACCTCCCAAAAATCTAATCCTCTCATTCTCCATCCAAAATAAATGCTATAAATTAAACCCTTAAACTAAATGATAAAAAATAATTTTTTATTAAACTAATTTCCATCAAAATCGAGACTTTTATTAATAAAAAAACTTTCAAAAAAGAATTTATTAATAAAAATTCTCAATTTAAGGAAAATTTTTGTGTGTTTTTTAAGAGTTTTAGGTAGTTTTGTTTGTGTTCGTACTAATTTTGTGTGTTCCTAAATGGACCTCACCCTATGTGTGTGTGTGTGTGTATATATATATATATATGTGGAAGGTCATTTGAGAAGAAATTTAATATTAGAAGAAAAATAAGAAAATGCATAATGGTAAAACATTAAATAATTTATAACTCCTCTCATTAATTATGTTATCTCTCATTAATAAAACAGAAACATTATATCCTACACATTTCAAAATTTATCCTACATATATCTTATACTTATCGGAATTTACCCTACACACATGTAAAAATACCCTACACATTTCAAAATTTATCCTACACATACTAAAATTTATCATACACATGTCGAAAATTGTCCTTCACCATAAATTATTTTATCTTGAAAAAGTATATTAAAAAAGTAAGTTACAAGTTTAATTAATTAGCTAATTAATGACAATTACAGATTCACATATATGTCCTTTTTTCATAATATTAAATGCACACATTAAATGAAGTAAATAAAATTTTTTTATTGGTTTAAAAGTTATTATTTTTATTCTTATAAAATTTTTCTTCTCATTTAACTCTCATATATATATATATATATATATATTATTTGGTTAAAAGTTATTATTTTTATTCTTATAAATTTTTTTTCATTTAAACTCTCATATATATATATATCATCAAGTTCTAAAGAGTCAAAGTTGTAAACAAGATTCATTTATCGTTTGTTGAAAATTTTTTTCTCTTTTGTGTTTTGAAAACTTCAAGATATTTCAAAGGTTTAATATGATGATGGAGAATTACCACATAATTGGAAAAGAAGAAGATCAAATAATTCAACCTCCGGGTTCCGATTCTACCCATCTGATGAAGAATTGATCACATATTATTTGATCAAAAAAGTTCCTGATAGCACCTTCTCCGCTAAAGCAATTGGAGAAGTGGATATGAATATAGAATTGAGCCATGACAATTGCCTGGTGAGTTAAGTTTTGGATTATTTTCTTAGTTTTCATATCAATTCATGTGGTGATTCTTTAAAAGTTTCAAACTTTTTTATATGGTTTGTTTTGTTTTCGACTTTTCAATAAAGGGTTGGCCACTAGGGATCTCAAAAATACCTGAGTCCAACGGGTATATCTGAAACCTGATACAAATGGAACGGGTATACCTGATACCTGACGGGTATTGGGGCGGGTTTAGGATTAGTTTTAAAATTTCCGCGGGTACGGGTATGAGATTAGTTGATACCCAACCTGATTACCCGAAACCACATACCGGTTTACTCGAACTATTAGTTGATACCCAACCTGATTACCCGAAACCACATACCGGTTTACTCGAACTATATACCCGATCATATATCCGAATTTTTTAATTTATATTTTTATTTTTCATTTACCCTTGTCTATTAGTGATTTATTTTGGTATCTTCGTAATGTGAGAAAATAAATTTTCTTTTAATATATGTATTTGATAATAGTATTTATATTTTGTGAATTTTCTTTTTTATAAGGTTTGTTTTGTTTTCGATTTTTGAATAAAGGGTTGGCGACAATGGGCAAAAAAGAATGGCATTTTTTCTGTGTGAAGATAAGCATTATCTCGCCGGATCACGAATCTCCGAGCAACTAATGTCGGTTACTGGAAAACGGCCAGAAAAAATAAGCAGATTTTGCAAGGCAAATCGTTGATTGGAAAGAGGAAAACTTTGGTGTTTTATAAAGGGAGAACGCGAAAAGGGAAAAAGACAAATTGGGTTATTCATGAGTTTTGACTAGAGGGTATATCATCTTTTCAAATCCTTCAAAATTTAGCTAGGGTATTTTTTAAAGTCCTCAATCTCGAGCACTCTTGGAGCACCCATTGAACCAAACGTAGTACTTCGAGTAACTCGAGTCCACCATCCATTCCGGGGAAAAGCCAGTTGTCCACCCGCTCATAGGCACGACGGTAAAATTAACGATAAAACCCGTTTGGCTCAAGGATCGAACCCAGGTTTCCCTGGATCTCCTATCATCGCCCACAAGTGCATTACTCTGTACCAAGTAGGAGTTGAACCTGCATCTCTCAACGGAAATACAAGCCTTCCATCACTTTATCTAGAGATCATTGGCATTAGCTAAGGTATTGATGGATTCATGATTCATGAATGATCCTCTGTTTTACCCTGTTTTATTTCTACTGTATTTGTTTGCTAATTTTGTTGTTGTTTGATTGCAGAATGAGTAGGTGATCATTCGTGCGTTTCACAAAAGTTCAGGAAACAAAAAACCTTAATCCGGTGGAAATCGGCTGCCTGAATTGACCGAATTTTCAACATCTAGTGACAAGATTCCCTTGACGTGCCATACTTCTCCAACCTTATTATTATTATTATTTTCAGGTAATGTAATGATTGATGATTTTCATTTAATGCATAGAATTTTATGATGCTTGAAATTAATATTTTTAGGTAATGAAAAAATTATCATATGTTATGAATGCATCAATTATGCAGTGACTTTCCATATGTATAACCCTTATCTATGAATGCATCTATTATGTAGTGACTTTCCATATGTATAACTCCTATCTATTTATTTACTATTGTACTAATGTGAGTGCCTATATATAATGGCATTTGTATATGATGTTGAAATCAATGAATAAGAATTCTACATTTTTCTCTCTATAATCATATGCTCCTTGTTCGTGTATTTATATAGTTTGTATACTAGTTGCTAATAGGTTGTTGTTATACAACACATTATCAGCACGAATTGCTTTTGGAGTTGATAATATTGTCATAAAAAAAGCTGGTGTGGAAACAAGTGTGGGTTCAACCAGGTGCGACATAGCCCCAAACATTTGGAAAGATATAGTTTTCCCGATCTATGGTTGTTGTTCCATAGAATTCAAGCGACTAGTTTCTTAATCCCTTAATTCGTCAGTCAGGTATTAACTAAATCATCTCTTCAAATATATCTTATGTTCAAATTTCGTGAAAATGACTTTGGAGGGCATTGTAAAGCTCCGATCAGCGGGTTTGCTAATGGGGAAACTGAACAAAGAAGATGACGGTGAGGGCTTTCGTATGGTTTCAAAAGCATAACAGAAAAGAAAGAGACAGAGATTTTAATACTCTACCATTTCATGTATATCACTAATTTATCTTAATTATTTTTTCTGTAAAACCCTATTTTAAACTTTAAAGTTCTACGAAATTGACCATCGATACATAAAATCAAATTTTATGTTTTAATAAAGAGTTTGATTATCGATGCTCATGTCAATTTTTTTCCAGCTTGTAGTCTTTTCAAAAGGAAAAGGAAAATGAAATGAATACATAAAGCTTTTATTAATATAAATATTTGATTAATATTAATGGATGTGAATTATATATACTGGTATATATTTAAGATACAATATACCTATTAAAAGTGACACTTAACAGTTTGTTTTATTACAAGATTATCATTAGTGTAATTTTGTTAATGACTTAACAACTAAATGCATGTAAGTCATTTTATATGATAACATATATGTTATATTGATATTTGCAACTCTACAGTCATCAATGCAATGTTATATATTATTACTATTTTAATAGTATATATATTCCTTGCTTGCTATGATGTTAACATCATCAAATTGGTATGAATATAATTTGATTACCTATATGTATTGAATTACTAGAAAAAGTTTATCGTATCAAAGTGGCATATATGGTCTATTATTATTGGTTTCCAAAACCAGAAGAAATTGTAGCTTCATAATGATGCCAACGAGATTTTAAACTACCATCTTTTCATTAATAACTCAAATAAGTAAATATATAGATGAGAGATAAGGCCTACAATTTTGACTATGTTGAATATGTGGAAAGGTTGTTAATGCAACATATAACATATTTAGTTATTTTATACATACAAACTGATTTGCATATTATTTTTAAGTCACTAGAATACATAATTAGTTGTTTTGTACAGCTAGAGGAATTATTTTTGAATATGTAATGTTAAATATTATATGTTAAATTCTATTACTTGAAAACACCAATCATATATTATTAAAATATAATAAGAACTTGATGAGTATGTTTGTTTAAGTCTAAATGTATAGTAATTACTTATCAGTACATGGTAGTAAGCTTGTAATGTTAAAGATATGTTTGTGATTGCTGATTGGTTATATATCCTAACAATATAAAGTGATGAAACATCTTATTTCATAAGTTTGTATCATAACTCGTCTTATTTGATAACACGTTATAAAGTCATGCATTATATGATGTAACTTTATGTATATATTGTCTTCTTAATGCTATCAGTTTTTAAGGGAACATCCAAATGACCAAAGTTATAGTTTTTGATTTCAAGTTATAAACACGATTGAATTATGGTCAAGATTCATTTATTTATAACATGACACTCGAAGTGTCAAACTTCCTAAAACTTATTATAAATTTATGGAAGGTTGTAAGATTTTGGACCAATAAATCTTAATAATTTGGTCATATAACTTTATAATTGATACAGGTTAAATAAAAAATAATTCCATTTTCACATCTCAAATATGCTTTTTAAGTGGTAAGAATTTCAAAGAACATATAAGGTTTGAAACGACCACCATGTATGAAAGTGGTTCTAATCGATTCCTTGTAGTGAATGTGATGATATGATGATCAGTGAAAGAGTCGCGATCATGTACATAAAAAAAGATATTGTAATGATGTCACCATGAAAGTTGTGTGGTTATAATCAATTCCTTGTGTGAATGTGATGATATAATAATCGATGTAAATTTTTATGATGCTCATATGAACAATGAGATCAACCATGTTAATAATGTGATGATTATACAATGATCATTGTAAAGGTCGTGATCACGATAAATGAGGAAACTGTAATGATTCTGATGTTAATAATGAGTTAACCATATAATAATGAAATCGACCACAAGAAGTGGTGAACTAAGGGAATGAATATATGAGAAACATGTAATAACACGAATGTTTAAACTAATAGTGCATTATTCTCTCGTGTATATTGTCGTGTATTAGACAAACATGAATGCAACTAAAGCATGTGTGGTCATAGAAGTTTATGGATCATGATTGTTTAATAAATTGGCTTGACTGGTTAGACCATTCCGAGTCCTTGATGGTGTGAAACATATTGAAGAACCAGATGATTCTTCATGGTACTTAAACATGAAATTTTTGTTCTCAATGGATGTTAACCATATACCAATTAAAGTAGGATTTGAATCCCTAAATATTATGAAAAGATTAAAAGATATGTGTATCTCACATAATACCATTTTCTGAAAATCGATGCATCGTCTAAATGGTTATCAAATCCGCAACATGAAAGGTTGCGTGACTTGTGGCTTAGCTTTTAAGATAGCAAGAAAATTACTCTATAGTATCATACTTTTATATTTATTGATAAATATTGTGTTTTTGATACCCACTTACTAATGGTTATTGGAATAAGTGTTAAACAACATGTGACAAATATCGTTACACGAATTGCTTTTGTTGAAGATGATGATCAAACATCTATGATTGATTGCAAAGCCAATAATCATGAGAGCAAGTACATGTTTATATATGAGTACACATAATTAACATCTAATAATATTAATTCACATCAAGCCAACATGTTATAATAGTTTATCCCCATTATAGCTGGTTTGGTTATGCGGTATGTATTAAAATTGATCCACCACAACGCACAAAGATAGGACCTTAAAAAGTGGTTGGGAATATATGATAATGATAAGGCCTTTCACGATATATTTAATTACGACTCAATTAATTGATATCCATCTCAATGGATTAACATTCCCAACATCAGGGGGCGATAAAAAGCAGTTGGAAAAGAAATGAGTTGGTATGAATTATCAATATCCTAAAAAAATGTGGACCAGAAGTTCAAAGGATAACTCATTTACAAAGATTAGCGAATCTATTACTAGACACATTCACTGACCGTAAAAGGTGACTATGCCACATATACCAACTGCTAATGCTCCAATTAAAATGAGTGTCCTAGAAGGACAACCACATGCTTGTAATGAGTCCATTGCACGTCTGAAGTATGGTAGACTAGTTGATTCCAATAATAAAATTTCTTAAACATTGGAGCAAGTAATGAAGATTGTCAAATCGAGGTTATAGTAAGAGAGTCTCCTAAAGAGACATTAGACATGATGGTTCCAGAAGAACCTTATGTATCTGAAAATAAAGATATCTCATTAAATTGTATCATGTCTAAAAGTATATGGAATCAAAATAAAATCAACATCGTTATACTTTTGTATATAATATAGCGCTTAAAATGATTAAATGATCAGGATCAAGATTTAAATCTGCCTATGAATAAATACAAAGAAATGATTAGCCAAAATGGAAAGATGCAAATGAGTCAAAGTTGAATTCTCTATTGAAATTGAAAACTTTCGGGCCAGTAGTCTATACAAAAGAAGTTGTAAAATATATTTAATATAATTAGGTCTTTTATGTGGATCAACAATTGATGACACAAGGATTTCGCAAAGACCTATGATTAATTATCAGGAGACGTATTCTCCAGTGGTGGATGCAATAGCTTTCTAGTATTTAATTAGTCTGGTAATATAAAGAGAGAATTGATATGGATCTGATGAATGTTTTGTATCACTTGAAACTGAAAGCTACATGAAAGTCCTAAATAATTTAAATTATGCAATTCATGTAAAGTAAGTTCTCGAGAACAATATGATCGTTGTATACAGATTCATATTTGAATACAACTAGAACTCTTGGTGAGTTTCTTAAGGCAATTGAGTGCCCTAAAGATGAATTGAAACATTTTGATGATGTAATTTTTTATACATCAATAAACTTACATGGAAAACGTGTACGTGCTAATTGTGATATCTCAATAAATAAAGAGATGGTACAATATGAATTTTGAACATATGATATAGAAATCAATATGTTAAATGAGAAAGTTAATGTGATAAAACTCCTAAAGAGTGCACACACACACACACACATATATATATATATATGTAAAGATGGAAAGAAATTTGTGGTGGATTGTAAATGCCGAAGCATTGATATATAAACCTCAAGAAATGTTCTACAAAGTTTACAAGATCTGTATGGACGATAATAATCGAGTCGAATATGGTATAATCGACTTACTAATGAGCTCGGAAAATAAAAATATATATGGTGTGGTTGGTCCATTTGTTTCATTAAAAGACCAATATGAGGTTTTCAAATATTACAATATATGTTGATAATGTCATTGAATCTCTTCTGAAGAGATCAGAATGAACTTAAATATTAAAACAATAATTTCAAATTAAAGATGGTATTGCAAATTTATGGCTCGATATGTAGAAAAGACATTTGTATAATTATCCATCAATGTTATAGTACATTTAGAAGATGGTGGACATTTTCATACGGATAAAGTTTATGGTCTAAGCACATTTAATGATGTCCAAGTAGTTGATATACAAAATAGCTCATCTCCAATGAAAATAAAAAGGAAAAACAAAAATCCTTGGTCCAGAAGTACCATATTTAAAAATAAATTTTATTAATATATCTTGCTAGTTATACATGAACATATATCATGAAATTCATTAACAGAGTATAACTCGGGTACAGTGAGAAGATAATGTAACGGGTACAAAATATATTTTCTATACCTTATGGTACAAAAGGTATGAGTTTATATTATACTAACCCATCATCAAGTTTGGTTATTTTTATAAATGCAGGGATTGTAATAAAACACATTCATGGATCTTATGGTATCAATTAACAAAGAGGAGGCAATTAAAGTTTTACATGAAGATCATACATCAAGTTCATTAATAGATTGCACATCAAGCGACAAATCACTCACTACAAAAGTTTTTCAACAACTTTCATTGAAGATGGACACTTATTACTTGAAATGATACATATTATATTGAGGGGAGTTTTACATAAGTTGTACTCTTTTCCTTTCACTAAGTTTTATCCAGTTGGATTTTCTTAGTAAGTTTTTTTTGAGACAACGTACCTGATCCGAAAGTATTAGGAGGAGACAATACGCGCTGCACTCTTTTTCCCTTAGCTGAGGTTTTGTCCCATTGGGTTTTTCCAGCAAGGTTTTTAATGAGGCAACATCATTAAGCGTATTAAAGAATAGTATTCCATCATGTGGGTAGTCAAGGGGGAGTGTTATGAATGCATCCATTATGTAGTGACTTTCCACATGTATAACCCCTATCTATGAATACATCCATTGTGTAGTGACTGTCCACATGTATAACCCTTATCTCTTTATTTACTATTGTACTAATGTGAGTGCCTATATATAATGCCATTTGTATATGATGTTGAAATCAATGAATAAGAATTCTACATTCTATGTTTCTTCTATAATCATATGCTTCTTGTTTGTGTATTTATATGGTTTGTAAACCAACAACCTACATATTTTAGTATTGTTAATTTAAAATTTGCAGTGGGATTTTTTATTTATTTAATTTTAGTATTGTGAATTAAAAGTTTGCAGTGGGATTTTTTAATTTTATTTAATATTATCATTATTATTATTATTAAATGTTTTATGTTTTGTGGAATTTCATTGTTTCATCGGTCAACGTTTTTATTCTCGCGTGTTGGTTTTTTTCTTTTTTGATTTCTGAGACCTTTCTACCATCAACGAAATATATATTTATGACCCGTGTTTTGTAGCTATACCATTAAGTCGAACAAAAAGTAAATGTAAAAAGATAAATTACGTATCCAGTTACGGCTTGTGAATTTACAAAAAATAAACATAGAAAAAAATAACTAAATCGGTTTAGGACCACGAATATTAAGTGAGCTGTTAAACCGTAAAAAAAATACAGGGTAAATTGTCCGGTCATCAACTCTATATATCCTTGAAATCGTTTAAAAATTGATTGAACTTTCTCACAAGAATCTTATGTTTATTAAATAGTTGTTTGATTTATCAAATTATTTTAACAATAAACAACAAAAATTGTGTGGTCATGTATGAATCATCGGATTATAAGACTATGAGTAATGTGCATTATAAAGGCATTAAGGAGCTTTATAATGCCCCAATACTACCCTCCTGGGTGTTATAGGGCTCTAAAGAGCGAGAAACATTTCTAGTATGACGCCAAATGAGGAGAAAAAGTAATTGAAAGTAATGATTCAAAAATCATTAAAGAACATTAATCATGATATATTTTTGAGGCGTTAACAGAAAATGCCAATCATGTGATATTAAGTATTAAGAATGAACTAAACTTTTAGTTTTTGTAACCTTTTAAATGGAAAAGAAAAATAATCACAAAGTAAAAGTGTTGTATGTAATATAAAATGGCCATATTTGTGAGAAATTAACTAAGGCTTACATCACGTAAAGACTTCTGTAAATTGCAACGTAATTTCCTCAACTCTTTTAGGTTGACTTCATACTGATTTTGATTACAAGCTGATTTAAATCTAGTTTCATGCTGATTTATTTTGATTATTGGCTGATTTCATACTAATTTTAGACTTGTTTAGCTGATTTACTAGACTATATTTACGCTGATTTCATACTGATTTTAGCTTTAGACTGACTTGCTTTTGTGTTTATAAAATGATCTTTGGAAAGGGCTCCAATTTCTTTTTTATTTTGGGCCTATAAAACGGTTGAGTCACCCTTGTACATAAATCGTATCATTTGATTTTCATTTCTGTAGTTTATAGTTTTAATATAACAAATGAAAAATAACTAGTATTTATGATTCGCGTTTTTTTGGTGAGACTGTTAAACTGAACGTTGAACCACCCACGCACGTAGTGTGCAAAATAAATCGCAAAAATAGATCTAAACATTAAACATAGAACAGAATAACTAAGTCAATTTAGGACCCGCACGTTGCGACAAAATCGTTAAAACTCAAAAAAATATTCATAAAAATGTTGAACCACACACGCACGTTGTGTGAAAATTTGGCCAAAATTTAAAAATTATTGTAAAAAAGAATAACTAAATTGATACTATAATAACCAACATAAAAAAAAACTAAAAAGGTAAAGATAAAAAGTTTAAGGTTTACATAATAAATTTAATCGGAAGGTAAGAAGTGTAAAAAATAAAAGTTGAGAGGTCAAGATAAAAAAAATTAATAGTGAAAAACCTCAGAAAGCTTTTTTACAAATTAATAGATAGGAAATAATCAAAGATCAATTCATCTTGATTCCCCCTTGTTTTTTTTACTCAACTGCATACATAAATCACACATAACTATCAGTCGCCATGGCCTCTAGAATCCAAATTCTGGCAACAGAATTAGCCGATTAGGTAGCTGCATGAGTCAAATGACACACAAAACATATAAAATCATATTGTGCACTATAGCAGCCCCATGGCTTCCGGAATCACATAATCACGGTCAATCATTTATCGTGACTGCGGATAAGTTTACCCATCCAAAGACCAGAAACTATGGATATGTACTGTTGCAGGTATACCATCGACATTCATTGGTTGTCAGCGGTTAGGGTTTTGAGAACGATGGTTGATCGCATTAGCTTCTCGTCACCGGTTCTCTTCACCAAGGGTGGGCGAGGAGGACTGGCCAGGGCCCGTGATTCCAAGGGGTACTTTTATATAATATATATATATAATATATATATATTATATATATATTTATAATAGTATACTTATACAAACATCAACATATGCCCATTTACAAAACAACTATTAAGTTTTAGAAGTTAACAGTCTTCACAAGTTAGGATTGGTAGCCGGTGGAGGATTTGAAAACCGATCTTCATCGCCATGGAGGATGAAAAAATGGGGGACTCGTTGTACGCAAGGAGGAGGGCAGGGGAGTTACGTATGCAATAAAGTCTTTTTAAGTTTAGAAAAGTGTTTTTGTCCATTTATTAAAGAATGGAAATATGTAACTAAATTTTAAGGTTGGGTAAATATGTAATTAAGGTTTTAAATAAAGGGATATATGTAATCCTCCCCCCTCCCTCATTGAAAAACTTATATAATCTAACTTATAATAAAAGATTCCAACTAATGTGACAGCAACACCTCCAATTTAAATTTTTAGAAAATTAATTATTTTCGTCTTTTATCTGTTTATATTATTGAAATTATAATTCATTAAGTAACAATAACAATAACCATGCACAATGGGTGGGATATAGGCACACCTTACCTCCACCCATGGGGATAGAGAGGCCGCTTCCAATGAGATCCTCAACTTCCAAAGCACCCAAGAAATAAATAAATAGAGTGCATATATGAAGCTAGCAATATAACATAGTGGTGAAAGAGTATATTGTAAACAAGACAAATATAACATCATAAACAACCAGGCCGTTCCAACGTTTTTAGAGACCCTAATCAAATTGCGAAGTGAAGGACCTTTGGCAAAATTATCCTTTTCAACATATTTAGAGAAACGTCGACTTTGTTCTGGTTTTTCAATTTCTTTTTTTAACAGATAATTGAACTTTAGACTTGTTCTTTTCCCTAGTGGACAACCTTCAAACAAAGAAACAAAGCAATAAGTTTAAAAAATACATTATGCATCTTATACAATGCATTTAGAATTAGTCATAAATGTACAACTTAGAAACATAAATGAGGGATCTTAAAAAAACACTCCTCCAGTTGAGCAATTGCCACAGAATGTCAAGTGCAAACTGTAACATTACAAAGAAATTAATGCGTTTCAAAGTTCTATTACCTTTAGAAATACGTACCGCAACATAAAGAATAAAATGCCGTAAAATATGTTCTTTTGAAGCGTGACATAGAGAAACGGATTACAAACAATCTGGAAATGCAGAACCAATCTAGTAATCCAAAGAACACTAGAAAAACCATTGTCTCTCTTGAAAGATACCATTTGGCAAAATAATTAATTTAAAAAAGAAATCAAGAAGTAGCAAAGAAATTGATGGTCGATTGCTTATCTCAATGGTCGTTTCTTCCAGAACCCTCAACTAAAAGAACTGAGCATGAGGGCTTGAATGCCTGATTATGGAATATATGAGGGCTAGGTATTTAATTATTTTTTAAACTACACGGGCTTTCCTCAAGTGGGCCATGGATGCAACATAATAGTAAATAAAAAAAAATTAGTTGGTTGGGATTTTGAACTTGGGTTTGCAAAGCAGCAAAGTAGCAAGCTTGCGCTAAGCTAGAATTATAATGTTAATTTTTAATCACAGTATATACATGATATCCACACTACATGATATATGTTGTCTTCTTTCAAACGGAGGCCCTAAAATTATGGACGCCCAAGGCCAAGTCTGGGACGGCCCTACAAATAAATTATACGCAAAGATATAAGACGAGAAATGCATGTAAATTCCACCTAACATGTAAGTATATATACGACCATACATCACACCTAAAACACAATTGTACCCTCCCATAGTAATCCTTCAACTTAATCCTATGTCTGCACGAACTTCAATCATTGATCATGTTCTCAGAGCGGTGCAACCCTTGTAAATCCTGCCTAATCCGCTCATCTCAAGTAATTTTTGGTCAACCTCTACTCCTCCTCCCCTCACCTCGAGAGTTTCAACCACTCCAACTAGCTCTATCGTCTGCCTCTTGTTCACATGCCCGAACCATCTTAATCTTCCCTACTGTATCTTATATGATATACTAGCTACTCCTACGCTCTCTATAAAAATGTTAAAAACATAGTATCAAGAGGGAAACAAACTCTTTATTCACATCTGTTGACATAGATTATGTCAACAGAATACAAGAATCAGTCGGCACAGATTATCGACTGAGAATCAACAAGAATTAACAAGAAAATGTAATTCTCAACCTATGCAGATCATCAATACGAAGATCGGCGCTATCTTTGATGATCAAAATGATCAACAAACACACAAAACTCACAAAGTTTGAAGAAACCCTAGAAACAAGATGAAGATTGTAGACAGAGAAAGTAAGATCAGAGAAGATAAGAGATTGTCTTATCTCTGACTCAACTCCCCTTTTATATATTATAACCCGGCTAGAGGCCAAGGGTTAAGAGCCCAACACATGACAAGCCCAAAACAGTAACTCTTCAATTCTTCTATTCATCTAGCCCATCAAGCAAGAAGTTGAAGAGAAGTCCAAGATCTGTGATAAGCCCATCAACTTAAAAAAATATACAAAATAAAAAAAAATATAAGAATACAACAATATATTGAACATATTGAATTGACAATATATATTTGAACACCCCCTCAATTCAATATTAGAAATAATAAAATCTATTGAGAAGAAGACAAACCTTTTCATGAGGTCCAAAAGATAATCCTTTAGTAAAAATATCAGCAGCCTAATCTTCAGACTTAACACCGAAAGTCTGGATGACACCTTTAGAAATTTTTACTCTTAAAAAAAGATCTATTTCAAAATGCTAAGTACGTTCATGAAACTCAAGATTGGCTGCTATGGACATAGCAACCGTATTATCACAAAATAACTAAACTGGAAGTTTAACTTCAACCTTTAACTCTTTTAAAAGATTTAAAATCCAAATAACATCACCTGTAGCAGCGCACATAGAACGACATTCTGCCTCAGTAGATGACCTTGAAATTGTGGACTATTTTTTACTTTTCCATGAAACAAGATTGTTTCCAAAAAACACAAAATCCAGTAACATATTTTCATGAATTTAAGCACTTGGCCCAATCAGAATCAGCATAAGCCTTGATATCTAAGGTTTATCCTTTTTGAAACAAAATACCTTTTCCGGGAGAACCTTTAAGATACCTTAAGAGCCTTAATGCTATTTTAAAATGTGCCTGAGCGGGAAAATCCATAAATTGACTAAGATAATGCACAAAGTATGCAATATCTGATCGAGTATGAGAAAGATGGATCAGCTTACCAACAAGTTTTTGATATACATTAATATTGGTAAACAACTGGCTACTATGCTCACAAAATTGAGTCAAAACATGATTTGCTTCTATTAGACAACTAACTGGTTTGTAACCAATCATGCCAAATTCAGTAAGATTGATATCATACCAGGGTCAGCACCAGTAGCTAGAGCTCCATATAGATTAGCATTAACGGAAATGAAGGAATTGAGGACACAATTAGATGAACTCTTAGAGAAAGGCTTTATACAGCCTAGTTCCTCACCTTGGGGAGCTCCTATCCTCTTCCTTAAGAAGAAAGATGGTTCCATGCGGATGTGCATTGATTACCGTGCGCTGAATAAGATAAAATCAAGAACCGATATCCGTTGCCCATGATCGACGATTATTTGACCAACTTCAAGGGGTAAGTTATTTCTCCAAGATTGATTTAAGATCTGGATACCATCAGCTGAAGGTGGAAGTTGGGATGACCACTTACCCCTAATAGAATTCTCCTACAATAATAGTTATCATACGAGCATCAAGGCTGCTCCTTTTGAGGCCTTGTATGGGAAAAAATGTAGAATGCCCGTGTGTTGGGCAGAAGTTGGGGAAGCCCAACTATCAGGACCGGAGATTGTCCTAGAGACCACGCGAAAGATTGTGCAAATCCGTGATCATCTCAAAGCTGCCAGGGATAGGCAGAAGAGTGATGCTGACAAGAGGCGTAAACCTCTTAAGTTCCAAGTAGGGGACAAAGTCATGTTAAAAGTGTCACTCTGGAAAGGTGTGATGCGCTTTGGGAAGAAGGGCAAATTAAGCCCAAGATACATCGGACCATTCGAGATAGTCGAATGTGTCGGTACTGTAGCTTATAAGATTAGATTGCCAGAGGAGCTTAGTGGAATTCATGATGTATTCCATATATCTAACCTTAAGAAATGTCTAGCCGATGAGTCGCTAGCAATGTCGCACAAGATGTGCAAATAAATGAAAACCTGAGGTTTGAGGAGAAACCGATTTCTATCGAGGATCGACATGTTAAGAAGCTCCGAAGGAAATTAATATCAATAGTAAAGGTTAAGTGGGACACCTTTAGAGTCCCGAGTATACGTGGGAGGTTGGGTCCACTATGCGACAAAAGTACCCCCATCTTTTTGAATAAAATCTCGAGGACGAGATTTCTTTTTAGGGGGTGAGGATGTAACACCTCGTAAAATCGTGTCCAATTGTATAGTGACACGTGTTGTATTTTTAAAATTTAGTCTATTAAATACTAATAAGGACTGAAGGTGTCAACATGCTCAAACTGAGCCTCTGAGTGACTGTCTGATGTCAACATGCATAAACAACAGCCTCTGAATGACTATACGTCAACATGCTTAAAACTTAGCCTCTGAGTGACTGATACGTCAACATGCCCAGCCTCTGAGTGAAATCAGAGTCAACATGCTTATAGTGAGCCTCTGAGTGATCTTTTACGAAGTCCTAACTCTCATACGCGCCATTTGATGGACGAGAGGGTTCAATTCTGTAAATATGTAAAAGTTGGATAATGGAGGGACTAAAGTGTCAACATGTTAATTTACACCTCTGAGTGACCTTTTAACGAACCAAGAGCTCGACAATGTTTAGGCATAATCACGGGTATACCAAGTATTGGCTACAAAGGGCTAAATGTGCTAAAAAGGTGTTTTAGAAGGTTTAAAGGGGTTTAATAAGTTGAGGGGCTAAATGTGGTAAATTTTGAAACTGACATGAAGCGCTCGCGGGGCGCGAAAGGCTAAGGCCTAACCTCTCGCAGCGCGCGAGAGGCAAAGGCCTGACCTCTCCCGGGGCGTGAGAGGCCTTTGTGTGCAGAAAGTTTCCTTGGTTACCACACAAAAATGCCAAAAACCATTTTATCAAAACCATGGCTTACCAAACAGCTATGCAACATTTTAGGACACTTGTAAGCTCCCTCTTACATGCCTTAGTCCCTTGGCATCACATCCTTCAAGCTCTCCAACTATAAATAAGTACAAAGGTTCAACCTTTGAACTTGCACCTTTCTTATTTTCAACTCTATCTCCCTGGAAGTTCCTAACTAAAAGGAGCATCCAACTTAGTTCTCTTGCATTCTAGGAACCTCTTATAAGTGTTCTTTCCTTGTGCATTTTTGTTTATAGGCTTTTATAGCCAAAAGTCAAACGTTTTATGGAGAACGCTTTGACTTTCGGTTAAGACCATTAGGTCCAGCCATTGTTCGTAACGAACATGGCTAAGTGTTATAATAAGATAGGTGTTAGTCCCTATAACGGGCACCTCCTGAAGATCACATTTGCTAGACTAATTGACGGGTCAAAGTTAAGTTATTAAAAAGTCAAACATACAATTTTTCGGAAAAATCATAAATTGATCTTATATATGTTACGAAACCTGTTTTGACACTTAAACAAGTTGGTAATAATTATTAGAACATGTAAGAACATATTCGACTCGTCAGTTTCAGTTCTAGGGTCGGTTAGCAACTGAAAGTCGTGAAGTTTGACTTCTTCTTTGACTTTCGATTTGACCTGATTTAGATTAGTTAGCCACTGATCTAAAGTTGAATTATGATCTTTATATAATGTAGTATAACCCTCTAGGTTATATTACATGATCATAATCAGAATTGAATTTATGCGCAAGTTCCGTAATTATGCCATTTTTGACTAAAATGTCTTTTTGCATAAATCAAGTTTTTAAAGATAATGAACTTGAAAATAAGTTTCTACTGATAAAATATTATAAGTAGGATTATTTGGGATGTCAAACCAGATTATAAACTGAGTTTACAAGCAGGTCCTTGAATTATGTCGATAAATGACGATTTAGCACTTGTGTCTCATAAAATGGTTTTAATCAAATCTTTTCAAGGTAAATCTTTTACCTACTGATATGTTATATTAAATTACATTTTCGAATACATTTAATCTGACCTTAACATCAGTTTTCATTAAACATCGCATTAAACGTCATTTTACGACATAAGCGCCGTTTCGGCGCATAGTATGGTTTTAAACCATATTAATTGACCAAGACTTGTTACCTACTGATTTTAAAACTGTATTTTAAACATATTTACAGTAGCTACATGTTATAACTCAGAATCCCAAATAATTTATAAACTATGTGTAAAATGACCAAAATGCCCCTACGGTGCATAGTTTGGTCATAAAAGATGAATTACACATATAATTTATATCCTACTGATATTATATCATAAATAAATTATTTTTCCAGAATACTTATAATTGTCACATTAAATTATATTCAAGTTCCTTTTATACGGTATGAAATTACCGAAATGTCCTTATGAGGCATACTTTCATTTTAAAACTATAACGGGCATAAAAGCTGATATCCTACTGATATTACAACTTATTTAAAATATAATGGCATATAGAACTTTTCCATGACTTATCCGGTTACCCAATATCGCTGATATGCGTACGGTTAAGTATCTTTAACTAGTTTACGAAATTAACCGAAACGGGTTTAACCTTGTCATTTAAGTCTCAAAATCCAGAATGTGTATAGTTTACCCATATTACACAAATCAAGGTACTTGTTGGGAATAAACTACATTCTATCCGATCACCGTTTAATAAAGCGTTATACGTCTTGATCCTGTACACTACACGGTGTTGGGCCTGAAGCTTAAAGGTTTATTCATTTGAAGTGCATTTTGGGCTTTTTTGGTTAGTTTGGGCTTCCTAGTGCCTAGTGGGCCTAGGGTTGTACTTTTGGGCTTGGTCATATTTATAAATAGAGGGGTTAGGTCATTTTTTAGGGGTTAGAGAGTTGATAACAAAAACTTGTATCTGACATCCTATGGTGTATGCAAGTTATTTTATTCAAGTTATTCAAGTTGTTCTTCATCCTAATCATAATTTCCGCTATTGATTAGGCTAGTGATGCCTATTTGATCTGTTAACGGGACTTACACACGGTCGAAGTCTATGACTTAAATAAGACCGTTAGTATTTAATTGGTTAGTTTATGCCATAATCCAGACTAAAGACTTGCCGGTAAATGCTATCTGCACTTAGTACTTTTGTGTACGGCTGAGTTATAAATTAAAAGAAGACTAGCTCAGGTAAATACTCTCGACTTATTTCCCCTATTCGGGCTTGGGTTACAGTAAATTATTACCGCTTGGTCGGAAATGGGATCAATCGAATGCCGGGTGCGGCTAGTAAATCCGCATATTCTGTTTTAATCAGTTTTGCTTGATAACTTAAACCTCGGGGGTTAACTACGTGTCCTGGTATCCTGGTCATTACATAGAAATGGCCATGACTTAGCGCGGGTGTAGGCATACACCCGATAGATGCTCAAAAATGCATTCCCACAAGGTTGGGAAGAATTGACTCCTTCGTGAGTCCAAAGTGGGGTGTACGTTAATCATGTCTTAGTCTCAGTACCGGGTCCTGTATGTATGGACAAACATGTAAATCTGTTAACAAGGTTGGACGGTCAACTTTCCCAAGTTATAAAAAGATTTTGTGCTGATACGCACTTAAAAAATTATTTTTGAAATGATTTCAAAATGAGTCAGTTGGGTGTATTTACCAGCGAAAGCTGACGTATTTTCCAAATGCTAAGCTTGCAGGTACAATACGAAAATAGGCTGGAAGTGCTCGGTAGTGATAGAGGATCTTGCAAATACTAGATCTGCTCAAAGTCTGTTTTACATTCTTTCCTTGTACAATTTATGATCTGTCTGTGGATCTTCTATTAAAAGCCTGTATATTATTTTTCATTTCGAACATTTGGTTTGTAATAGTAATTTTACCCCAAGACTTACGCTGTGCCGTGTTTAATTGACTATGATGATTATCAACTGACGTCATGATACTCCCCACCCGGGCCCACCGGTGTATGGATTTGGGTTGGAAATCCGGTGTGTGATAGGTTAGTATCAGAGCCAACGTTTGAGATAATTAAATACTATCCTTCTTGTGTTTAATCTCAAACTTACACGCGCACATTTCTTAGATCTCCGAGTCTAGGCATTGACCTAGGATTCTCATTTCATTATTAAGTTATTAGTATTGTTTTTGAATTTATTTTAACAGGAAAATGTTGCCAAGAGTAAGAGGACAAAGTGGAAGAGGAAAAGGTCCAATGAGGGGAGGACCATCGGGGCACATCCCTTCTCAACCTCAACTCAGATTCTTACCAAGAATCAGGAGATTCGTCTCCTTGGCAACCAGCCAAGACACTCGCCCCCACATTCCCAAAATTCTTACCACTCTCACCGCTCTTATCATTCACACCATTCTCATCATTCCCATTTGCACTCTTATCATGAAGAGTTTAACCCTAACCATTACTTTAATACGCCTCCATCCGATGAAAATCAGTTGGACCAACCAAACCCTATGGACGAGGACTTCGACCCGGAGATGCCACCGTCGGGATCACATACGCATCCCATAGAAATCTCAAGCAATTCAAACTCTTACGCCGGATCGCCTTACCAAGGTCCTAATGAGTGGGACCAATATTTGAACCAGTTTACCTTCGCCAACACTCCTTCCCATCACTCTCAACCATCCCCTATACAAGAAGATGTCCACATGGAACCGGTAGACCAACCACAATCGCCACCAGAACCGCCAAGGAGGAAAAGAGGAGCACGTATGTCGGTACGTGCGGGCCAACGGTCGGGTTCGCTACCACCTTTGCCTAAACCCTACCCCACTATTCAAGAGGACCCACAAATGGGTGGACCCTCTAACACCTCACCTGTGGTGGAACCAACACCAACACCTATAGTTCAACCACCACCATCGGGTTATAGTAACCCAACCCCACATATCTAGATACGGCTGGATATGATCCTTTTAACCCATTATGCAAGCGGTTATGCACAACGCAGTTTACCCGTTTCCTTTGCCACCTGCTTATCCACCGACTGGATATCCAACTTATTGGTACCAGTATCCGGTTATGCCACAACCACAACCACAACCTCCGCCACCACTTGAGGCTATAACAATGCCTTAGAACGAATGAAAGAAATGAAACAACAAGCGGAGAAAACGGAGAAGAATACAAACAAGTTCTTCAAGATCTCCAAGCTGGTTAAGGGAAAGAAGGACGAGTGAAGTCTCTTCTAATATATGTTAGTCCCTACGAGGACATTGTTATTTCTTTTAGTCCCTGCGTGGACATTTTGTTTCAGTGGTCCTTATATGGACAATTTATTTCATTGCTTCTAGTATTGTAAATTGGAATTTAATGAAGTACTTTTGGAATTTTATATATATATATATACCCTCTTCAAGCAAGCGTCTCGATTTCATTCGAAATTTATGCTCTGCTATATAATTCCAAAAGACCTTAATAGATTTAATTATGCTAAGTGGCGTAGACCACACATTTGGCCAAGAAATGATAGTTAAGGACGAAGGGGTCTTCTATCAGGATAGTTAAGGGAAGTTATCCTTCTATCCAAAGGTGGTGAACTAGGTTCAGGCCTCCAAGGTCGTTAAGGTTGAAGGTGACCAAGACCATTAATCAATCTTTAAGGTACTCTTATGTTACCATTAAGGAATGTTCATACTCTTGGTAGTGTGACTTGAGGAACCACACTACCGTCTAGGTAAAAGGACTATGTCCTAAGACCTATTATATAGCCTATGTGATCAATGTGATCCCAGCTAACATCATCAATGCGATGAAAAGCAACAGGCCAATGTGCCCAATTTATGTCCAATGTGATAGGCTGACATGTCATGAATTACATCTGTTATGATGTAGGCTAATATGCCCAAATTTATGTCCAATGTGACAGGCCTAGGTACCCAATTTATGTCCAATGTGACAGGACAAGGTGCCCAATTTGTGTCCAATAGGACATGCTGATATGCCATGAATTACATCTGTTATGATGTAGGCCAAGGTGCCATAAATTTACATCTGTTATGATGTAGGATGATATGCCATGAATTTACATATGTTATGACGTAGGCCAATGTGCCCAATCTATGTCCAAGGTGACATGCCAATGTGCCCAATTTATTCCAAGGTGACAGGCTGATATGCCATATGTATATGTCCTAAGTGACAGGCTGATATGCCATATGTATATGTCGTAAGTGACAGGCTGATATGCCATATATTATGTCCAATGTGATCGGCCAATGTGCCCAATTATTATGTCCATTATGACAAGCCTATGAGCTATATAATTGTCAATTATGACAATGACAGTTGTGATCTTACGATCCACTGTCCAATAATATATGGACTATGTCCATATTGTAATTTGCCTTTGATGGTCCTATTAAGACCTAGGCCAAATATAGATATGTTAAGCCTAAGAGTTGTGATGTTATTCACACTAGCTTAAGTAGGCTTTGGATTGTTATATCCAATGTTTAAAGACAACATGGTTGTTGTACCATGGCTAAGGGAAGTTTTATTGGTGTATAGAACCAAAGCTCAAAAGATGGCTAACTCGGATGAGGCACAAAGTAGCCACCGGGATATGGACTCTAACAAAGCCGAAAACAGAGATATGGATAATGATAATTTTCAAGCTCGCATTGATGCGGCTGTTGAAAAGGCCATGGGAAAGGCCATAGAAAAGCTAAAAGAATCAAGTGCTACTCGCTCTAGGACATTATCGATTACCCCATCTTCAGCTCGTAAGGAGAGCTCAGTTCACTCTTTAAATGCAAAGAGTGAAACAAAGAAAGTAGATTTCGATGATAGGTCCCATTCTTTTAAAGATGGGTGTACCTATAAATATTTCGTCTCCTGCAAAGCCCCAGACTTTAATGGGGAGAAAGGAGTTGTGGAAGCCTTAAAGTGGCTAGATGAGATGGAGACGATCATAGATATTAGCGGATGTGCTGATAAGGATGTGGTCAAATACGTATCACAGTCCTTTAAGGGCGATGCCCTAATCTGTTGGAAGGCTATGATCCAATCTACGGGTAAAGTCCACCTATACAATTTGGGATGGTCCAAGTTTGTAGACCTTGTTAAGGAAACATACTTCCCACCCCATGAGGTGGAGAAATTAGAGACAAACTTTTTGTCTCTCTCAATGAAAAACCTAGATTGCTGGAAGTACGTTTTTGACTTCAACTCCCTATCTAGGTTAGTTTCCTATTTGATCACCCCCGAATCCAAACGCATTGCGCGTTTTATAAATAGGTTGGTGCCTAAAATAAAGGGCATGGTAAAGGCTGCTCAGCCCAGTACTTATAGGTCCGCTGTAGACCTATCTCTTTCCCTCACCCTTGATTTGGTAAGACAAAGGTTAGTTAGGACTGAAACTGACGGAAAGAGGAAACGGGAGGACAATAACTCCCAAAGATTCAAAAAGAAAGGAAATTTCAGGTTCAAGAAGAACCAGCACGCGTCCAATGACAAACCTCTGTGCAAGAACTGTGGGGACAGTGTAGTATAAATCCACAGACTAAACCCTGTGGTATCTACAAGAGAAAGAGGCATAAGACCCTAGATTGCAAGGATCTTAAGGATGCAGTTTGTTACAACTGTAATGAAAAGGGGCAGATTACGTTCAATTGCCCCAAGACCCCAAAGGTAATGATGCAAAGCCTAGAGAGGCCAAGAAGGGGAATGCTTGTGCCTTCCTGATGAATGCTAGGGAAGCCGTTAATGACAATATCGCATAACATGTACTTTCCTCATCAATGATGTATATGCTAGAGTTCTTTTCGATTCGGGTGCAGATAAATCTTTTGTTGATCATAAGTTTAGTAAACTATTAAACTTGCGCATAAGAACTCTAGATAAAACTTATGAGATAGAACTTGCTGATGGAAGTTTAGAATCAGCGTCTTCCATTCTTGATGGATGTTCTATATCCATTAAGAATCATTCAATCCCTACATCTTTGCTGCCAATGAAATTGGCGGGGTTCGATGTAGTTTTAGGCATGGATTGGTTATCTCATAACCAAGCCCGCATTGCCTGTGATAAGAAACTCATCGAGATTAAAACCCCATCGGGTGAATCGATCACCATCCTTGGAGAATCACACTATGGATTGCCAGACAAGGTGTCGTTATTTAAGGCATCCAAGTGTTTAGGGAGAGGTTGTGTCATTTACATGGCACACGTCACTATTAACGAGCCTAAGCCGAACATTAAAGACCTCCTAGTTATTTCAGAGTATTCCAATGTCTTTCCCGAAGAACTACCAGGCATACCTCCAGATAGACAAGTGGAGTTTAAGATTGATATCATACCAGGGTCAGCACCCATAGCTAGAGCTCCATATAGATTAGCACCGACAGAAATGAAGGAATTGAGGATACAATTAGATGAACTCTTAGAGAAAGGCTTTATATAGCCTAGTTCCTCACCATGGGAAGCTCCTATCCTCTTCGTTAAGAAGAAAGATGGTTCCATGCAGATGTGCATTGATTACCGTGAGCTGAATAAGATAACAATCAAGAACCGATATCCATTGCCTAGGATTGATGACTTATTTGACCAACTTCAAGGGGCAAGTTATTTCTCTAAGATTGATTTAAGATCTGGATACCATCAGCTGAAGGTTAGAATTGAAGATGTTCTTAAAACCGCCTTCGGGACCAGATATGGCCATTTTGAATTCTTGGTGATGCCTTTTGAGCTCACAAATGCACCTGCAGCATTCATGGATCCATGAACAGAGTCTGCAAGCCATATCTGGATAAGTTTGTCATGTCTTCATAGACGACATACTTATTTATTCTCGTAATCAAGTTGATCATGAGAAACATCTCCGGTGAATCTTAGAACTGCTAAGGCAAGAGAAGCTTTATGCTAACTTTTCGAAGTGTGAATTTTGGCTTAGAGAAGTCCAATTTCTTGGACATATGGTAAGTGAGCGTGGTATCCAAGTGGATCCTGCCAAAATTGAGGCCATCATGAATTGGGAAGTACCCAAGACCCATCAGTAAATTCGTAGCTTCTTAGGATTGGCAGGTTATTATAGGAGGTTCATTGAGAACTTCTCAAGGAGAGCCACTCCTTTAACTACCTTGACCTGTAAGAATGTTAAATTTAACTGGGGTCTGAAACAACAAGAATCCTTCAAGATTCTTAAACACAAGTTGAGCAATGCTCCTGTGTTATCTCTACATAAGGGTGTTGAAGAATTTGTAGTCTATTGTGATGCATCGCACACTAGCATAGGCTGTGTGCTAATGCAAAAAGGCAAAGTGATTGCCTATGCATCACGATAATTAAATGTGCATGAAAGAATTACACCACCCACGATTTGGAACTGGGTGCCGTTGTATTTGCACTAAAGTTATGGAGACATTACTTATATGGCACAAGTATATTATATACACAGACCATAAAAGTTTCCAGCATCTGTTCAATCAGAAGAAATTGAACGTGCGACAACGCCGATGGATGGAAACGCTTAATGACTATGATTATGAGGTTCGGTACCATCCAGGCAAGGCAAATGTAGTTGCTAATGCCTTAAGTCACAAGGAGCGGGTCAAACCTATAAGGATTAACACCAAGAGCATTCAGCTCAGAAATAGCTTAAGTGAGAAGCTATTAGATGCACAAAAGCAAGCTCTATTAGAAGCTAATTCTCCTAATGAAAAACTAGGCGGACTGTTGATCAGTTAACGCCTGGAAAGGATGGAATCCTTAGATTTAATGAGAGAATCTGGGTTTCCAATTTTGGGAGGGCTTAGAGGTTTAATCCTCCAAGAAGTGCATAACACAAGAGACTCAGCTCACCCGGGAGGTGACAAGATGTATCAGGATCTGAAGAAGAATTATTGGTGGATGGGTTTGATGAAATCCATAGCCACCTATGTAGCTAAGTTTCTGACGTGTTCGCAAGTTAAGGCCGAACATCAGAAGCCATCAGGACTTCTACAACAGCTTGAAATTCCCACTTGGAAATGGGAAATGGTAACTATGGACTTAATACCAAGTTACCTAAGAGTAAAAGTGGAAATGACACCATTTGCGTGATTGTGGATAGGCTGACTAAGTCAGCACATTTCTTACCAATTAAAGAAACATATAACTCTGATAAATTGGCTAAGTTGTATGTGGACAAGATTGTGTCCCTACACGGTGTGCCGGTATCTATTGTATCTGTAGAGATACTAGATACACATCTCACTTTTGGAAGAGTTTCCAACAATCGTTAGGCACAAGATTGAACTTTGGTATGGCTTACCACCCGCAGACGGATGGATAAAGTGAGCGTACTATTCAAACATTGGAAGACATGCTTCGGGCATGTGTGATTGATTTAGGTGGAAGTTGGGATGACCACTTACCCCTAATAGAATTCTCCTACAATAATAGTTATCATACGAGCATCAAGGCTGCTCCTTTTGAGGCCTTGTATGGGATAAAATGTAGAACGCCCGTGTGTTGGCAAGAAGTTGGGGAAGCCCAACTATCAGGACCGAGATTGTCCTGGAGACCACGGAAAAGATTGTGCAAATCCGTGATCTTCTAAAGCTGCCAGGGCTAGACAGAAGAGTTATGCTGACAAGAGATGTAAACCTCTTAAGTTCCAAGTAGGGGACAAAATCATGATAAAAGTGTCACCCTGGAAAAGTGTGATGCGCTTTGGGAAGAAGGGCAAGTTAAGCCCAAGATACATCGGACCATTTGAGATAGTCGAATGTGTTGGCATTGAGCTTATAAGCTCAGATTGCCAGAGGAGCTTAGTGGAATTCATAACGTATTCCACATATCTAACCTTAAGAAATGTCTAGCCGATGAGTCGCTAGCAATGTCGCACAAGGATGTGCAAATAAATGAAAACCTGAGGTTTGAGGAGAAACCGATTTTGATCAAGGATCGACATGTTAAGAAGCTCCGAAGGAAATTAAATACCTATAGTAAAGGTTAAGTGAGACGCCTTTAGAGTCCCGAGTATACGTGGGAGGTTGTGTCCACTATGCGACAAAAGTACCCCCATCTTTTTGAATAAAATCTCGAGGACGAGATTTCTTTTAAGGGGGTTAGGATGTAACACCACGTAAAATCGTATCAAATTGCATAGTAACACGTGTTGTATTTTTAAAATTTAGTCTATTAAAGACTAATAAGGACTGAAGATGTCAACATGCTCAAACTGAGCCTCTGAGTGACTATCTGATGTCAACATGCACAAACAACAGCCTCTGAATGACTGATACGTCAACATGCTTAAAACTTAGCCTCTGAGTGACTGATATGTCAACATGCCCAGCCTCTGAGTGACATCGGAGTCAACATGCTTATAGTGAGCCTCTGAGTGATCTTTTACGAAGTCCTAACTCTCATACGTGCCATTTGATGGACGAGAGGGTTCAATTCTGTAAATATGTAAAAGTTGGATAATGGAGGGACTAAAGTGTCAACATGTTAATTTACACCTCTGAGTGACCTTTTAACGAACCGAGAGCTCGACATTGTTCGGGCATAATCACGGGTATACCAAGTATTGGCTACAAAGGGCTAAAAGTTCTAAAAAGGTATTTTAGAAGGTTTAATAAAGTTGAGGGGCTAATGTGGTAAATTTTGAAACTGACATGAAGCGCTCGCGTGGGCGCGAGCGGCTAAGCTGGCCTTGCACTACCTTGTCTCGCAGGGCGCGAGAGGCCTGTGTCTGCAGAAGTTTCCTTGGTCACCACACAAAAATGCCAAAAACCATTTTCTCGAAACCATGGCTTACCAAACAACTATGCAACGTTTTAGGACACTTGTAAGCTCCCTCTTACACCCCTTAGCACCTGGCATCACCTCCTTCAAGCTCTCAAACTATAAATAGGTACAAAGGTTCAACCTTTGAACTTGCACCTTTCTTATTTTTAACTCTATCTCCCTCCTCTGGAAGTTCCTAACTAAAAGGAGCATCCAACTTAGTTTTCTTGCATTCTAGGAACCTCTTGTAAGTGTTCCTTCCTTGTGCATTTTGTTTATAGGCTTTTATAGCCAAAAGTCAAGCGTTTTACGGAGAACGCTTTGACTTTCGGTTAAGACCATTATGGTCCAGCCATTGTTCGTAACAAACATGGCTAAATGATCGTAATAAGGTAGGTGTTAGTCCCTATGAAGGGCACTTCCTGAAGATCACATTTGCTAGACCAATTGACAGGTTAAAGTTAAGTTATTAAAAAGTCAAACAGACCAATTTTCGAAAAAATCATAAATTGATCTTATATATGTTATGAAACCTGTTTTGACACTTAAACAAGTTGGTAATAATTATTAGAACATGTACGTACATGTTCGACTCATAAGTTTCAGTTCTAGGGTCGGTTCGCAACCGAAAGTCGCAAAGTTTGACTTCTGCTTTGACTTTCGATTCTGACCCGATTTAGATTAGTTAGCTACTGATCTAAAGTTGCATTATGATCGTAATATAATGTGGCATAACCCTCTGAGGTTATATTACATGATCATAATCAGAATCTCGTAATTATGCCATTTTTACTAAAATGCTCTTTTTGTATAAATCAAGTTTTTAAAGATAATGAACTTGAAAATAAGTTTCCTACTGATAAAATATTATAAGTGGATTATTTGGGATGTCAAACCAGATTATAAATGAGTTTACAAGCAGGTCCTTGAATTATGTCGATAAATGACGATTTAGCACTTGTGTCTCATAAAAGGTTTTAATCAAATCTTTTCAAGGTAAATCTTTTACCTACTGATATGTTATATTAAATTAATATCGAATACATTTTAATCTGACCTTAACATCAGTTTTCATTAAACATCGCATTAAACGTCATTTTACGACATAAGCGCCGTTTCGGCGCATAGTATGGTTTTAAACCATATTAATTACCAAGACTTGTTACCTACTGATTTTAAAACTTATTTTAAACATATTTATAGTAGTACATGTTATAAACTCAGAATCCCAAATAATTTATAAACTATGTGTAAAATGACCAAAATGCCCCTACGGTGCATAGTTTGGTCATAAAAGATGAATTACACATATAATTTATATCCTACTGATATTATATCATAAATAAATTATTTTTCCCAGAATACTTATAATTGTCACATTAAATTATATTCAAGTTCCTTTTATACGGTATGAAATTACCGAATGTCCTTATGAGGCATACTTTCATTTTAAAACTATAACGGGCATAAAAGCTGATATCCTACTGATATTTCAACTTATTTAAAATATAATGGCATATAGAACTTTTCCATGACTTATCCGCTTACCCAATATCGCTGATATGCGTACGGTTAAGTATCTTTAACTAGTTTACGAAAATTAACCGAAACGGGTTTAACCTTGTCATTTAAGTCTCAAAATCCAGAATGTGTATAGTTTACCCATATTACACAAATCAAGGTACTTGTTGGGAATAAACTACATTCTATCCGATCACCGTTTAATAAAGCGTTATACGTCTTGATCCTGTACACTACACGGTGTTGGGCCTGAAGCTTAAAGGTTTATTCATTTGAAGTGCATTTTGGGCTTTTTTGGTTAGTTTGGGCTTCCTAGTGCCTAGTGGGCCTAGGGTTGTACTTTTGGGCTTTGTCATATTTATAAATAGAGGGGTTAGGTCATTTTTTAGGGGTTAGAGAGTTGATAACAAAAACTTGTATCTGACATCCTATGGTGTATGCAAGTTATTTTATTCAAGTTATTCAAGTTGTTCTTCATCCTAATCATAATTTCCGCTATTGATTAGGCTAGTGATGCCTATTTGATCTGTTAACGGACTTACACACGGTCGAAGTCTATGACTTAAATAAGACCGTTAGTATTTAATTGGTTAGTTTATGCCATAATCCAGACTAAAGACTTGCCGGTAAATGCTATCTGCACTTAGTACTTTTGTGTACGGCTGAGTTATAAATTAAAAGAAGACTAGCTCAGGTAAATACTCTCGACTTATTTCCCCTATTCGGGCTTGGGTTACAGTAAATTATTACCGCTTGGTCGGAAATGGATCAATCGAATGCGGGTGCGGCTAGTAAATCCGCATATTCTGTTTTAATCAGTTTTGTTTGATAACTTAAACCTCGGGGGTTAACTACCATGTCTAGATATCCTCGGCTCATTACAATAGAAATGGCCACGACCTTAGCGCGGGTGTGGGCATACACCCGATAGACGCTCAAAAATGCATTCCCACAAGGTTGGGAAGAATTGACTCCTTCGTGAGTCCAAAGTGGTGTGTACTTTAATCATGTCTTGGTCTCTGTACCGGGCCCTGTACGTATGGACAAACATGTAAATCTGTTAAAAAGGTTGGACGGTCAACTTTCCCAAGTTATAAAAAGATTTTGTACTGATACACACTTAAAAAAATATTTTTGAAATGATTTCAAAATGAGTCAGTTGGGTGTATTACCAGCGAAAGCTGATGTATTTTCTAAAGGCTAAGCTTGCAGGTACAATACGAAAATAGGCTGGAAGTGCTCGGTAGTGATAGAGGATCTTTCAAATCCTAGATCTGCCCAAAGTCTGTTTTACATTCCTTCCTTGTACAATTTATGATCGCCTGTGGATATTCTATTACGAGCCTGTATATTATTTTGCATTTCGAACATTTGGTTTGTAATAGTAATTTTTCTCCAAGACTTACGTTGTGCCGTGTTTAATTGACTATGATGATTATCAACTGACGTCACGATACTCCCCACCCGGGCCCACCGGTGTATGGATTTGGGTTGGAAATCCAGGGTGTGACAGGTTGGGGCTAGCCAAGTTAATGACAAGAAGCATGTATGAATCTAGCATGAACCTAAGCATAACAATAAGCATGTATGAATTGGATCGGGTGTATAAAACATGTAGTGTGTGTATTCGTGTATTTTGGTAAGTTAACATTTACAACCCAAATTGTGTAAAGAGAAATGGGTCAATTGTACTCACGGTTATTATATAGATATAAACCGTTCTTTTTCGTGCGGTGCATTCTTGTGGATCCTATCTTTGCAACCTGTGAGTAGATCTATTACCCTTCACTTTTTATCATTAAATATTTTTGTGGTGTATCATGTGTTACGTTTTTATTGTTTTCTAGTTGATTAAATAACATGCAAAGTCAATGTGTCACTATTTGTATTGCGTTCATTGTTTCTGTTATTTTTTGTATTTATCGTTGCATTGTGTGTACCTATGTGTTTACTCACTTTGTATCACAGGTTTTGCTTGAATCCACCTGGCTGATTAGGTTCCCCACGGTCATGGGTTGTAGCCTAGTATCGCCACCACGTTAGACTCGCTCGTCAGGGCTTTAGCCTAATGCACGCTATTGTCTTTGAGTCATATTGTTTTTATAGTAACTATATTGTGGCTGTGGTGATTTGTTGATTGTTGTTGGGATTGTAGTGATATTGATGTTTTCTACACCACATGATATTGCATGTAAAATATATTTTTAAAGTTTTCTAAGTAAAATAAATCAAATAATAAAGCAAAACGTTTTATTTAAAATTTAAATCCATTCACCAAAGACATAGATAGTGCTACTCCATAGACGGTGCTACTTCGTAAGCTGCTGCGTTGAAAGTTATGTTGGAAATTATGATACATAATTTAGTGATTAAAGCAAAATGAATGAGAGATCATAAGCTTTAATTGTGTGTTGGAACTTTAATGTGTGGGAAGTCGTGGTTTGCCACATTGGTGGAGAGATAAATCTTTTGTTGATTTATATCTATAATTCTCTACACGAATGTATTCCTATGTGACAAGTCACACCCAGTGGCAGTCAGGAGGGTGTGAAGCACCGACACGCGCCCGTGCCTGGGCCTTGGGACCGCCACGGGACGAGGGCGATGGACGCAATGTGGCGCTTTGATGGCACACTTTGCACTTCCTACTGGTCAAGTGAATTAAGTTTTCAAAATTCAATTGAGACTTAATTTTTTTATTGAATTCTGTATTCAATTGTGACTTGTGAGATTCTAAACAAATTATACAAAGCCTGGTGTTTTGATCAGGAAATATAGCAGACTGAAAATCGTATGGTTCATACAACACACACCTCCAACGAATTTCCTAACTTTGATACTCTACACACTCTTGTTTTAGGTATCTTTTCAGGTGCTAGACTAATCCCGGCAGTACAATCTGCTTAGGCTGTTGTACCCTGGCAACCAGACGGGTTCACCTGGGTGACCCGAAATCTGTTTTAAGGGAAACGTGATCTTCACGTGCCTCAGTCACCATCGTTTTTATTTCTTTGTTTCTTTGTAATGTGTTTCTCAGTTTTAGTTTTCTTATGCCATTTTTCTATTTTAGTTTTGTATGTATCATGTATTCAGAATTTGATTAATAAAATTGTTATTTTAGTTTGTATTATGAACGTTATAGAAGCATCACTTAGACTCTTTGTAAAACGGTCTGGTCATGCTTCATGAGATTCACAGAACAAGGACAGAGATGGTGCTACTCTGTAGGCGACTTACCAATTAGACAATACCGGCCACCATAGTAATTTGGTACAGATCTTCCAAGTGTTGCTGCGATGGCCGCAATACCTGTGTATTGTTGATTTTCATGCCATTGAAAAGTGGGTGAGGTTAAAATTTATGATTAAGAAAATATTAATAATACCTACTTGGGTAAACAATTTTGGTTAATTATTTATTCTCGTGTGCATAAAGACGTGACTACTGGATAAATTTAAAAAATGGGTTTCAATACAAGTCTGATTAAACAATTTTACATATAGTAGCAGGCCGGTGTAATCTATTCAGAGGTTCTCCAGTACAAGTCCACATGAAGATAATTTTTTATAAGGTATTGTTCATTATCATCATAATAGTCTGGTTGAACTTTGTAAAACTGGTTGGTCCATTTCTTGTTCACCACATCCGCAAGGCTTATATCGACATAACCTAAAGACCCCTGCAGAAAACAAAGCATTGGATTTGTAAGACTATGGGGGTGGAGGGGCTTGGGTTGGAGGCATTGCTCGACACGTGGTGAAGGTGGGATCCACAAGCCAATACTCAAAAACTAGGGGTGAGGTGGGGCATCGCTTAGCTGGCGTGACCATCCATGTGAGATCCACAAGCTAATACTCAAGCCCAATGGCTACTTTGAACCAGCCAAACACGTCACCCTAGGCCAGCGCCCACACCAAGTAATATTGTCACACCAAGCGGGCAATATCAAAACGCCAACCCAGGGTAAAGCACCCGACGTTAAAGGGCCAACAACCCCAAAAGCCACGCCCACACCACCGGTCTAAGTATGTCTTAAAAATCATATATGCCTCATAGGGAAAGTAAATGATCATATACCTTCCTAGAAATTGTTCCATTAACGAGTTATTAATGACTTTTAAATGCAAATTTTCATTCGTTGGTGGTTGTTTTAGCATGAACGTATACACTTGTAGGCATATTGGGTGCTTGGTATTCTTCATAGACTGCAAAACTCAAATCCGAAGAACGTTAAAATATAGTGAAAATTTCATACAATGTTTCATTAAAATAAAAATAGAAAATTTGATAAAATTTAAAACGATTATTGTGACTAATCACAATAAGAATTTTACCAAGTGTAAGAAAAAACTTTTATAATTTTTGTAAATCTCAATTTACAAATATAGTTCATGTATATAAGTTAACGTGAATTTTTTATATGAACTAATGCAATAAGAGTTTAAATATAAAATTTAATTAATTGCCTAGTTTATAATAATTAATTAGAATGGTGCTCACACGATGAGGCGTGAAACCAGATACTGTAAGGGTATGCATTGTTCAGTTATTATCCTTAATCGAAATCAAAGTCATCGATTAGTATATTCTATTAACCAATGGATTTAGTTTATTTGGTTAAATTGACGGTTTTAGATTTGATTCGTTTAATTTCGGTTACTAGGCTAAAACCGTTGCTTAGAAATATATGAAATTTAAGCATCAAATACACAAAATGGATGTTTAAATACATGAAAGGGAAACGTAAATACATAAATTGAGGTATAAATATGAACTACATGAAATAAAGGTATAAAAGCTAGAAATATATGAAAATATCAATGGTTCGGTGCAGTTCGATTAATTTGGTTAAACGATGGTACAAAAAGCTTGATACCCTATTTTGGTTAAACGTGGTACAAAAAGCTTGATACCCTACTTTGGTTATTTTAATCGTTTTAGTTGATTTGGGTTCGGATTCGTTTGTTTCAGTTGGGTTTCGGTTAACAATTTAGTTATTACTCACCATATATTGCTAATCACGTAACATGTCAATTTTTTAATTAAAAAGACTATATCAATACTATACTCAAGTTAAAGAAAATAAAATACTGTTTTCATGGTGTTTTTTTAGAAAAAATTAATGTACAAAAAAGTTATGATCATTTAAAATTGTAGGGTAGTTAGTTTTGTATGTAGAGATCAAATGTAACTATTACCTAATTATCTATAATTTTGTTCAAAAATATGAATTAAAGTATATTTAAGACGGGAGAATTAAGGTGTAATTAGTATCTGACAGACTAATTACCCTAATTAGGTTGCAATTTAAAACAAAAAAAAACTTATTAACTTTTGGGAATTTTAAAATGATTTTGTTTTATGCATTATATATAGTATAGATAATAAATTTTTTGAATGATAAAGTATACCTTTTCCTAAAATCTAGACCACTAGTTTTCAATGGAAGTTGAATTCTCACCACTTAGGAGAAGTAAGCTACTACTGCAATATTTTAATACCATTAGACTATAAACGTTTCGTTGATAGTTAATCAGAAGATAAAAGAAACTGATGTTAGCATATCTTAAGTTAAAAATGAAGAAAAATAATTAAATTAATTTCATTTTAATTTATATAAACCAAATTTGGAAGATGAATTAGACTATTTGGCGTTTAACGATTGTAAGAGCATCACTACTTCGAAAGGCAAAAGCCAGTCGCAAAATTAGCGACAGAAATCAAATTTGTCTCAAAATTAGAGACCAATTAGATCAGTGGCAAACTCAAACTCGATAGCAAAATTTGCGACGGTGTTTTTTTAATCACACAAAATATATAAATAAAAAAAACAAAACTTCGAAATAACCACGTATAAATAAAAAAAAAACAAAACATTAAAAATAACAACCCATGTCGCAAATCCGTCCCAAATTTTACGACTAGCTTTTTCGGTAGAAAAATATATGAATACTAACAAAAGATAACTAAAAATATATAATATAGTCACAAATCAGTTATAAAATTTGCGACCAACTTTTGGGTTGCAAATTTTGTTACCACTTTTTTTGTCGCAAAAGTGTGAAAAACTAAATAAAAAGATCATATAAATTTGATCATAAATGTGATTATTTAAGGTTATTAATGGTTGTGGGCGACCACCACAAGCCGTCCACTTGCCCTGATCGGAATCCGCCAACCACTGCTTGAGTCATTGCACCTCCGCCACCAGTTTAGCAAGCCTCCATTAGGTCGTTGCCGGTTCTGACGACCCCAACAAATCGGTTTTTCCATTTTGGTTAATTCGATCACTGATTTCAACTACTTCAATTAAAATTGTACACGATATTTCCAACCAAACATACCCTAATATTAACCTAGATATGTTAAGTTATGGTCGATTATAACTAATTGTCAACATTGATTTTCTAATTAGGGCTGCTGACGTGACTTTATGGTCGGTTAGATCTAATGATGGGAAATTAGGGTAGTAATGCTTAATTTAGGTAGACGAAGGTATTTAATGGTGATTGATGGTTCAACTAGGGCCAATGATGTTGAATCTGGCAAGTTGTGATACTTTATGGTTAGTTAGGGCTGGTGATGGTGAAATAGGTTTTGAAGCTCAGTTATGATAACTTAAGGTCATGGTGATTGGCGATGCTTATGGCTAATTAGCCCATTTGATGGTGAATTAGGGTCGTTGGTGTTAACTTATGGTCATTTATGCCAATTATGGTGATTGATTGTAAACACGGGTAATAAAAGACTACTAGAGATATTATTTACTACTATGAGTGGTTTTATGTGTAATGTGGGAATGCAAGGTGTCAGTTAGTTTCGTTCATGGCTAAATAGGGTTAATGATGTTAAGCAAGGTGATTAATGATCATCTAGGTTTAATGATGGTCATTAATGATACCTTAGGATAAGTTATGTCAAAAATGGTGAATTAGGGTTGGTGGTGTTTAATTACGGTCATACGTTTTAGTGGGCCACTTCTAATGATTTAGGCTATATTATAATCCATCGTAACCCACTAAGACATACTTAGGAACGTCATGGCCCATTAAGACATTCATTACCCATTATATCTTATTCTAACTTAACATGCCTCCGTACAACCTAACCATTTAGGATCGTAATATATTGCAGTCAATTAGGATGAATGGTGACAAGTTATGGTCGGGAATAGTCAAGTGTGATCAAGTGTCAAAGACGGTGACTCGTGATTAGGGGTTTGAGTGCGTCAAGCTTGGCAAGTTTATTATTATTATTATTATTATTATTATTATTATTATTATTATTAATGCTACGTCAGTTTGATGGAGTTTATTTTACATATTATATAATTGTATCGTTTATTTTGTACAACTCCCTGTAATACATGGGTCTATAACTTAGGAGTTTTTTTAATCGAAACCCGAAAACCGACCCGAATTAGTAACCAACATGAACCCAATTATTAAGTTACCTGACTAACCCGAACCGAATAAGATGGAATCCGAAAGTAGTATTCGGGTTGGTAATTGGGTTAAAAATGTTAATGGGGTTGACCTGATTAACCTAAATTACATTAAAATGTCAGATATATTTACGTATACATAATAACTATAATAGTGTAAATTTCCTCCCATGTGTTTTGTATTTCTTTTACATAAGTTTTTGTTTTGTTTGTTGTTTGAGGGACTAAAAAGATTCGGTTCCGTTGATAGATTTGATGTTTTGTTTTTAACTTATGTGATTGATTGATACAGTTTGGTTTTGTGCTTATTATATTTGACGTTTTTTTTAGTTAATATATATTTTTTATAGCATGGTTTGAACGAAATACCCTATTGGGAATGTTTTTGTTTGGCATTTTGTGCTTTTTACTTAACAATAATCATGTTAGGTTAAATTGTAAAGTACGCAATGCAACTTGTTCTTAAAACTCCGTATACCAATTGACCTAACCCGAATAAACCAGAAACCAAAAAACCCGAAATCGATTACTTGAATCTTATCTGGGTTGGGTTACGGATAGGATTCCTATAACAAAGAATCTGAATAACCTAAAACCCAATTAAAAAACCCGCAGAACACCCTATCTATAACCTAGTAACATATATATATATATATAGCTATATATCTATATATTAGTTACTTTTTAGCTTAATTTTATAAATAATAATTATTACTATATAAATATATTCGAAATAAACTTATATGTGGGGATCTTCTCTTGTCAGATTTGTTGAATGTACGCTTCAGAGAGAAAAAGAAAAACTTCATCAGAACGCGTCAGAGTTTTGAGGTATGTGTTGTCTTTCTTGGTTATTATAGGTGTTTACAACATTTAGCCTTGGTGACATTGAGTGAAATCTCATCTGAGAGGTTGTATGCGTGTGATGTTTTACTTTTATAAGTGTTTTTTTTTTCTTTTGTAAGGTTTCTATGTTTGTCTTACTTTATTCCATGATGACCATGGTGGTTGAAAGCTTGGGTCTTTCTTTACCATCCTACTGGATGAAGATTAGTGTGTTGGCATCTGAGACACATAATCTACATGTATGCAGTCAGCTTGAAACTATTGTTTTCTTGAATTGAAAATTTTGGGTTTTGTTTTCTATTTGTTATGGAATTGAATTTTCTTATTCTCTTGGCATGGCAGTTGTGTTTCTTGAAACTAACAAACACCTAGCGTGCAGCCAAGATGCTGTGCCTATGCAATCCAAATTAACTGTTTTGCGTATTGAATATTGTTGTTTATATACAATTAGTTTGTAAACATTGGTATGTTTGTTGTTTTTATGTTTTTGGCTTTGTGTGCAAAACTTGCCTCTGGTTGTTGTGCTTGGTGTTTGTTTCTTGGTTGGTGTTTGGTGTCATGACCTTGTAGTTGTGCTGAATATAAACTCGGTACGTATCATGTTTTAACTCTATGATGATAAGTTTGGTTGGCATGGCAAACGTGATGGCTATAGATTAGCAACCGCTCGCAGCCATCTGTCTGAGGGTATAATTATTGTACATATTTACCTTACAAATAAATATTATGGCATGATGGATGTAGATTAGCAACCGCTCGCAGCCATATGTCTGAGCGTATAACCATTAAACATGTTTACCTTACAAACAAATATTATGTTTTGTCTATATGTATAGCCCTATCTAAACATTATGTACTTACATATATGTTTTGGTGGTTTTTTTTACCATAATGTTGTGTTCATGTAAAGTGACAAATTTTTTCATACGTCTTCACCAAATTTCAAAATAATTGCCGACCTGGAAATAGAAAAGCTGAGGGGCAATTAAACGATATGAAGCACATTGGTCGAGATGATATTTAGACTCTAAAGAAGGTGGATGAGCTACAAAAGGACTTTTGATAAACACGTTATGTTCATGTAATGAAGCTTAGAAAGACGTTACGAACTAGAATAGATTATGTAATACTTAATATTAAAATGCAATTAGATATGTTGATTGTTGATGATTGTGACACATTGTATATTTTTATTAAGGTTAGGTGATGATGTTGGTTTTCATTCTTAATATGTTTATGCTATTTGGCACGGTTTTACGCTCCCACTGCAACGCGGAGGGAGGGGGGATTAATACTAGTTTAATAAGCACTTTGAATAATTTTACTATGAAATAAGAACTTGGAAACGAACCTGCGTTTTTCTTATATTGCCACGAAAACGCAAAGAAACAGATGAATGTGCATGTTCCTTTTCACGATATAAATTGGCTCCATGGATGATAATGATAAGCAATCCTCCACCCCTTGGAGCCTTTCACACTGAGTTAGTTACATCTTTGATATTAGTTGGAATTCGAATATGGTCATATGCGAAGGGTTTGTACAAAGCTTCAACTTTGATATTGCCAATGTGGTTATAATTCTCACCCATTATGTCGAGGTTACAAGTCACTGGAATTTCAAGAGTAAGAAATGACAATTTCATCACAGCCTTTCCGAGGTACTCATGTTTCTTTACCTACAAAACAAAGAAAAGTCTTTAGTTAACTAATCAAGTCATGCTAGTGTTAAACACTAGTTTGAAAATATCATTATATGATATGGTATGTAGCGAAAAATGATAAACCTTTCAAGACTGACTATTCGTTTAGGTTCAAAAAATCATACCGATAGCTCATTGTTAACATGCATAAATAGACGTTCAACATGAAAATTTTTCTTATATAGAGTGAACTCTTCATTCCATTCAGCATTCACCTCATTGTGCTTCACAGTAGTTTTCATACTCTTCTGTTCTAGAGAAATGCTCTTTATAAAGAGTATTGGAAAGGATCTCTACGTCTTCTAACATATGTTGTTCCAAGAACTTTTACATTCAAGATTCCAATACTGTGAGTACCTGCCTTTTCCTAAAAAAATATGATATATTTGAAATATATAATTCTATATTAGCATAATCTAATTTGTTATGTTCTTTCAACATATCGAGATCAATACCCTTTGTTAGTATAAACCAAATGCTTCAGACAAAGATAACTTACCTGAATATGAAGTGCACTTTCAAGTGCGTTCACGACTTGTGTCATTGATGCTGGATTTGATCTCGAAATTCGGCGCCACCACAGTTGGTCGGGCGATACTAGGCTGCAGGCCTTCGCCTCCCGGACGGCCGGTCTCATTCAACAGCCGGTCGTCGTCTGCCATGGTGCTCCCCCCTTCGACCTCTGAGTTTTTACTCTCAGCAGGTATCTCCAGCTCGTCTACTACAGCTGAGATAAGTTGTGCAACAACACGAGACCTTTCTCGAAGTCTCCTACTCCTCCTCAGGCCACGTTCCTGTTCGTCAGATGGCTCAGCAGCAGCGGACACGGGGGTTGAGGACATCAACCTGTAAGGAAGGGATAAGCACATCCCGAAACGATTAAATAAATTACAATACAATATTTTATTAATTATTTTTTTTCTTTTTTTTTGCCAATCAATTTATTTTCGAATTCGGCCGTGCGAATAGATATCAATCTTGCAAAAAATTATATATATACATATAAACGAATGAACAAATAAATAATTATAAACAAATATTCACAAGCATGTACACTGGTAAAGAGGTGGCTCGGATCGTTCCAAAGGTTAGCCGCAGTCCCCGGCAACGGCGCCAAAAACTTGACGTGTGCGTATATATATGTGTTTTTACAATGAATTTTACACACGAACTCGGTATTAATATTTATAAAAATAATTTATACCTTAATATTAAAATACACACAAAAGGACAAGTGTACCCTATCGTATATGTAGTAAAGTATGGGTAAGAACCAGATGTCGATCCATGGACAAGGGCAGGTGCTTGTGTACTAAACCGTCGTCATTTATTTACCGGTAAAAAGGTATGTGAAAGGGTTTTTTTCTAAAATTTTCTAAAAATATATTTTAATACATAAAAGACTCTAAATACAAAAATATAATTTCTTTTTCTTTTGTCTTGTTTTATAAACAATCTAAGCATGTTATCAAAAATGTCACAAAGGTATTTGATCAATTTTCTAATTTTAAAGACAACTAGTATCCCTTTCGGGAATCCTAACATGATAATTCTACGGAAAGTTAACGCGATAAACACACTTTAACCACCTAAAATTATCCTTTTAACGAGCTATTAATATATTTTCATGTGAATCTTTAAAAATAAGTTAGTCATCCGTTAAGAGTTTTCTAACCTCACTTTATCAAGGAAAGCAATACCGATAAACACAATACAACCACCGAGACAAGCATAACGTAGATCATATCACAAACTTATCCATTTTGCAAGTCTTAAACATAAATCTACCAAATTGGTTATTTTGGCAAAAAATACTCAACAAAGATTATGACCTATATTAAGAACCCACAATAACACCATCTAACCCGTTAGAGCCCTTCCGTGTAAGAAAGCATTCTTGATCAAAATCAGATTTATCTTTTATTAAACAAATACCCATTTCTAGTTTCATGGTGTAAACATATTAATCAAGTTAACAGCTTACTAATAAATGATTAATTATGGGGTTTGTTCAACTTATCCTAACTAACCATTTACTATCCAAGATAAACAATCATAATCAAGAATCCAACATCAATGAACCAAGTTTGCCATATGATCATCAAGATTCAAACATGAACAGTTGCCTGAGCTTCATTTTAACATGATACTAAACCAAACATTGATCATAAAACAAGTGTTTTTCATAACATTCATAACAATATTACATAAACGTCAGCTCAATGCTTGCAAATGTGCTCAAAATATATGTTAAGAACAAGAAATCAAACCATAAACAAGCAAGGATTTGATGGATTGGATGAATGATAAGCTTCTTGCTACCTTGAGGCTTGAAACCGTCTTAATCAGAGAGCTTTCGGACCCTAGAAATCGCCTAGAAACTTGGAAAATTACCCAATAGTTTGATCAATCACAAATGCTCTGTTTTATAGACAAATTCATATCCGCACGGTCGTGCGCTTTATCTGCACGGTCGTGCGCATCAGCATTACGTCACTGCAGGCATGGGCAGACAAGTGGATGTTTGAGCGGCAAAGTCTTCAGATGTACACGGTCGTGCCAATGGGTCGCACGACCGTGCCAAGTCTTCAGGTTACATGTTGATCAGCAATTAAGTCGCGCACGGTCGTGCCAATGGGCCGCACGGCCGTGCGTGCCGAGAAATGAGCTGCACTGCCTCTCGCACGGTCAGTGCTTACGAGATCGCAAGTCTCGCACGATCGTGCCAATGGGTTGCACGGCCGTGCGTGATCTGTAACTTTAGCAGAATTTGAAGAATTTATCCGGAATGTTCGTTAATCCCACTTTTCTCCAACTTTGATTGCGGTACGCGTTTTGGACCTGAAAATATAAAATTGACCGATTAAGTACCTATACAACGATGTTTTAGCCAAAAACGCACAAAATGGGGGCAAAATGGGGAACTAAATTACGTATATTTTAACGTATATCAGTCATCAACGGACGTTCTTTACGCTCTCTCTCTTTAAACACTGGTAAGCTATATCCAAAAACAAATTTAAAGAAGATCTATTTATTTGATCCTTTATATTACTATAAATAAGTTCACTTATATTGTTTTGCTCGTAGTGCTTTTGCGCAAGTCCTGCTAGAGGCTTGAGATTATTGTGATAAGATAACCTCCCACACAAAACTTCAAATAATACCACACCAAAAGAGTATACATCTGACTCCTTTGTTAGTAGCCCTGTCTCGTGGTACAGTGGATAAATATACCAAGGTGTGCCTACAGGGTTGGATACTAGATATGTGAATTGATTGTTTGCAGGGGCAAATTTGGAGACGCCAAAATCTGAGATCTTGGCATTCCAGTTATGATCTAGTAGGCTATTAAAACTTTTTATATCACGATGCAATATTCTAAGTTGTGTCTCAGAAGGGGTATGCAGGTAAGCCAGGCCGCGAGCGGCCCCAACACATATCTTAAGGCGTTGAACCAATGTAAGAACATCGTTGATAGCAATCAAGACTTTGCTTAGATGCATACTCATACATGAGGATCTTCTCGTTGTAATCGTCACAATAGCCTAAAAGAGATACAATATTTTCATGTCTGTAAAATGAAAGCATCATAATCTCTTTCCAGAACTCAGGATCTCCTTGCCCGATTGTTCGATCTAAACGTTTAAAAGCCACCATGGTTTCGCCCTTGGAATTAGCAACTTCTCCCTTATAAACTCTTCCGAATCCACCATGCCCAATGCAATTTTTATTAGAATAGTTGATGGTTGCTAATTTTATAGCTCCTAGTTGCATTTTGAGGTGTTGAAATTGTTCCATGTGAGACATTGTTTTGATGGTCGAAGAGAAACAAAAAGGAGAATTTACTAAAAGCTTCAAATTTAGACTTCAGATGGAGACCTTGAAGGGGCAATGTATTTAACAACAGACAAGCATCTAAAATTGTTTCTGTCTCCAACAAACATAGTAGATAACAATGCATCATATTGACCGTCGCATTAAAAATGTATATTTCTGCTTATTATCACCCAAATTCGACCGACTTTTCTTTATATCGATAAAGAATTTGTATATTTTATTTTGAATCATGTATGCTATTATTTTTTAGTTGTAACATGATATGTTTTTAAATTGGGTAGGTAAGTGTACTCTCAGAAGAAGCAAACTATGGCTAGATGCTTACTTTGAAGATTTCAAATTTGTTTGCCTTTTTACATCTTATTTACTCTGTGAATTAACCAATAGAGAATTCTTTTGTCATGTAGAAATAAAAATGAATTCAGTTATATTCCTAAGATGGAATTCCTGTTCTTTATCATTTAAATTCCTAAAATCAATTCAGTTGAATTCCTAAGATTAATTTAGATTAGAAAATCAATCGTTGTAGACTGGAAGCATGAGAGTAACCGTGGGTGTGGGGCGTTGGTTGGGGCGGGGGTTGCCAAGCACCGCTGGTTAAACTACACCGGGCTAGCGTTGGCCATGGCGTTGCCACACTAGCATGGGTATTGAGCCTGGCGTGGGTAGAGGGGGGGGGGAGTGACTTGGCTGACTTTGATTGGCTGGTCTAATATAGCCGTTGCCAAACGACAATTGTATTAATTTTTTTTACATATTAAACAAAATAAACACCCACCTATTTTTTTTTACATTTTTTACCACTTCTCTACTTCTTCTATCTCTCTCTATTTTTTTTTATAAAGTCAATCCACTTAATTCTATACAATGCATCTTTTTAACCGAATCTACAACCCATACAACCTCTTTGGATACCAAGAGAACCCGAACCCATACGAAACTGTCCACCACCAAACCCGACCCAAATAGCACGCGGCCATCCACAACAACCGCCACACGGTTTAGTATACTCACTATGTCCCGATCTAGCCAGAATCGCTTCGTATTTAGGAAACCATGTATACAGGAACTTTCCATACAACGATTCATCTATTCCAATTAACCATTCCCAACCCGATTCCGTGCCCGAAACACAATTGCAAGACGTTGGTGGTTTGTCATCCAAACCAGCCGAAAAAAGAAGCCACAAGAAAAAAAATGGATGAAGAGAAAGTAATAGCCACCGCTCAACGAACACAATTATAGTGAACAGTTCAAGAAAAAACTACTTTGACAATATGTTATATCGACGAATCACAAAATCCAATTCATGGTATTTTTTATATAACATATTTAATGTTTACAACATTATTGTTTTAAGTTTTATCATAATTTTTTAAAATGTCTTGAATTTTTTTGGAATAGGGAATTCACGACACAAGAAAGATTTTAGGGATTCCGAAGAAACACTGGTTCCAAAAGGTATCCGAAGATATCTGGGTTATGGCTTAGAGTCTCTGCATAAAAGGTTATCTCTCGTTTGCTCGTTGGAATGATCTTGCTTCAAGCTCACTACAAAACTAGAAACGCCGTTAGCCTCGTCACGGGATAAAATGGGGAGGGTTTTCTCCGTGACCACACTCCGGCATAAGAATAAGTATCGGGGTTTGAAAGTAATAAGCAAGTAATTAGTGAGTGAGCTTAAAACAGTGTGTGTTACCTTGTGGTGTGATCCTTATTTTATAGCCGAAGAGAGGTTTGTAAGAGATGGGCTGATGGGCCTTGTGCCTGGAACCGACAACCAGGAATATCCATTCTGTTTCCTCTGCGTCGAGTGCGTCGACCGTAGACACTCTCTGGCAGGAGGTGCGCTTGGCGCATGGTGGATAGAGCCATGTGTCCTGGCAGTTGTCCTTGTTGTCGGACCTGTCATCAGCCGGTAGTGAAGATCGTGTGACAATCGCTGGTGTGAGTTGGTTGCTGCCACGTGTACGTCCTTGCGTACTTTCTGCCCTCTGCATGACTGTTCATCATGCGACGTGGTCTGGCACAACCTGTCGAGCGGTTATTGAGTCACAGCTCTGTCACTTTGTACCCTTGTTTTTGATCAATGCCTCTTTGCGCTTCTCCCTTCTTATCAGTGCTTTTTGGTCATCGCGGACTTGTAGGGATTAAGTCCTTTTGTTCTCAAGACTAAGTATGAGTTGCTCTCATCTTAGTCTTGGCCTTGTGCAAGGTTTTAGGACACCGCGACTAGAGGTTTGTTCAATCCGCGCAGGGTCAGGGACTTGCGCTTCCAGGTTTAACTTGCCGTTGCACAGGGTGCACAAGGTTTGTTAGGCAACCTGCTGGTTTCAAGAATGGTGTACCGTTGCATGTTAAGTGCAAGGTTATTCTTGTGACTTGTTATCATTATGAGGGTATGGTACCTTGCGCAGGCTTAGGGTTTTTGGGACCATACCCCTCCAAGTCCCCCAGTCCAATGGTGCTCCTATGCGCATGTTGGCGAGTAGGTGGAGTGATGGACTATAAGAATTCATGTATGCGCGCTTATTTCAAAAGCAAGAGTTCAATAAGAGATGGAGAAAACCTTTGTGTGGGGGAAACCTTTGCTCATGATGTCTTTGAAATTTGAATTATCGTCATGCTGATGTTGCAGACGAGTTGGTGAGAAAAAGGTGAGGTGGAAGTGACCTCCGACGGCTGTAGCATGCTGTCAAAAGTGCAGCTTCCTTTTCATTAATGAATGGTAGAGAAAGTACCAGCCACGCACGCATGGAAACTGTCAGTTACCCACTTGCCCTCCACGCGTCATCCGCGGATTGGCTGTTGGGCCTGCGGGTGCGTCACGTTTCCCCAACGCATTAAATGCGATGGGTATAAATAATACGGACCGCCCAGGATTAAAATCAGGCTTACATATCTTCCTCTTCTTCTTCTCTGAAATTCTCTCCGTATTTCCTCTGAAATCTTATTTCTTTCTTTCTTTCTTCTTCTAGCAATTTCATATGGCTACCCAAGGACCAAAGAGTGCTACCGTCAGTGAGGCTTCCACTTCATCGTCGGCGTTGAAGTGGTCAACTGCTAGTTTCCAACAGCTGGTGGCTGGCTTCCGCTTCCCTAAGGAGTGGGGCGCTCGATACCCCTCTGAGGGGGAAACTGCCGCCGACGCTCCGGCAGGCTATATTTCTTTGTTTTTTGACTTCTTTGCAGACAGTAACTTTCGGTTGCCGGCGACAAAGTTTTTTCTTGATGTTCTTGACCACTACCGCTTCCACATCTCCCCACTCAAACCAATGGGGATGGTTCGGATAAAGCATTTTGAGTTTTTGTGCCGATCTATGGGTATTCACCCAACCCTTAATCGGTTTTGGGTGTTTTACCAGTTGCATTGCTCGCTGGGGTTTTACTCCTTCCAGAACAGGATTCAAGCCAAGAAGATCCTGCATTCTCCGCCGAAGTCCTACCTTGACTGGAAATAATTTTTTTTATATAAAGGCCGGCGTGATACCCTTGTGGATGCACTTCCGGGGAACAGAAGGCATCCCTGTTGAGACCCTGTCCATGCCAGCAGAGGAGTCCTGGTATCAGGACATCAAGGAGAGTCCGGCGGTTCAGTTGCCGGAGAGGGCACTGATGGCTGCGGGTATGAGCCTCCTGTGGAAGCCTGACCGCCAGGAGAAGCCGATGTATATGGAGGAGGATAAGAGTAAGTACCCTATATTTCATTTTTTCTCCTTTTGTGCAAACTAATGTTGTTCGCGTTTTTGCAGGGGTGGCGCTATATATAGCGGCCTTCCAAAGAGAGAGGGGCAGATGGAGAATGTCCCCTTAAACCGGAGGAGCCAACATGGCATACCCAGATCCTTGGGAATTTTGAGCTGCCAAGGAGCGTAGATCTTGCGGCGCTTACGCCTGAAAGTGGTAAGCCTTCATTGTTTACTTGTTCACATCTTTTTAGATTACTTACTATGTTGCGCCATGATGCATGTGCGCTAAAGAATTTGGGCGTTGGCCCAAATTCTAAGAAGAAGAAACGCGCTGGGCCTTGTCACACCCCAACCATGGCGAAAACATTAGAGTGAGACGAAATAGATTGCTCGAGACATCATAACACTATTTGTGACAATATTAAATTCAAAAAATTCATTTCATTCCATAATTCAAATTATCAGTTACAACATAACTCAAAACACAACAACTTCAACAAAAATTACAACATAAAAAGCCTAACATTCTAGGTGCGTTTCTATGTCGTCCCTACTAGTTTCGTTATATTCAATATCTTTAACCTGCAACATGTTAAAAGTATAGTTCAATACAAAAAGTATTGGCGAGTATACAAGTTTAAGTACATAGCATAAGTATGAAATAGTTTACTTAAATCCACATGGCAATTGTATACAAGGTAAGCTAGCATGCAATACTAATTTTCAAACCCAAATGTCCACAAGAATGAATGTGTCACTCGTCACACGAAGTAACGAGACTAAAGTATGAATTTAGAATGAATCAACTTTAAGACTTAACAATACCCCGACGGGCGGTGTGCTACTCCTATAGTACTATAAATGTTAAGTTGGGGCTAGCTAAGTTAATGACAAGAAGTATGTATGAATTTAGCATGTACCAAAGCATAACAATAAGCATGTATGATGGATTGAGTGTATAAAGCATGAAATGTATGTATTTGTGTATTTTGTAATTTAACATGTTACAACCCAAATTGTGTAAAAAGGAAAAGCACTCATGGTTTTGCAAGCTTTCACTTGTTACTTCGCGAAGGGTTTGGAGGGTTGGAGGAATACCAAGTTATCCTACATGAGGAAAACATAGATTGGTAAGTATTTGAATGGTAACGGAGGATTTAGGAATTTAAATACACTAAAGTATGTATATGAGAAAATAATCATCTAGACTTAATACTTGTTTTTAACACTATAAGACTCGTTCGGGATGATGTGTTTTCATGGGTTAGGATACCCACTAGAATCTAACGAGAGATTAAGTACTGAGGTGATGTAACCTAGTACCATGACGGATAATCATTTGATTACCATCAAGAGTTCGCTTAGTGTGTGTGTGTATATATATATATATAAGTATACATAGTAAGTAGATCATAAACATCATGGAAGTTCATAGAAGTCATGCATGGAGGTAGGAGGATAACCTTCCTTTTAACCTCTTTCGTATAGTTCACCAATACACAAGTCGTCACAAGGACGACAAGGATGGTCATGAATAAGTTAAACATAAAAGTAAAAGACAAAAAAGTAATCAAAATAATCAAGTGAGGTGGTGGATTGAAGGAAAAGATCAAAGGAGAGAGGTAAGGGTGAGTATAGAACTCACTTTTGAAAGCCTTGAACCTTTTAGATAGAGAGAGCTTTAGAGCTTTAGAGAGAAGAGAAGAAGTGTTTGAGTTGTGAAATGAGAGTGGAAGGAGGTGGGCATTTATAGTTGAGGTTAGGGGGGGTTTTTAGTTGGGTGCATTTAATGTAGAAAACACAAATTGAACCAATCAATGGGCTAGAAACCACTTTATCAGGATTGTGCCCATGAACTTGGTTTTTCTTTCATTTCATGCTATAACTTAATATTTTTGCATGTGTTTTTAAGTGTATAAAGTATATTTAAGTATATTTTATGTATCAAGTATGAATGTATGAGTATTTGCATGTATAACAAGTATCGGTTTGTATGTAAGAATGTATTTAACAATTGAATGCATGTAAGACAAGTATACGTCAAGTATGAATTTTTGTTGCGATCTAAGTCTCGAATTACAAGCTTGGGAAATGAAAAATGAATGTGATACGAATACAAGTTTCCATAAATAGAAATATGATTACACTTTCTAATTAAGGAAAGTACGAAAAAGCGAGGCATTACAGTCTCCCATCCTTTAGCAAATTTCGTCCCGAAATTTATTCAAGAGGAAGACTTTGGAAAAGATGTCATTTTAGTGAAAACATCTGGCCAAAATCAAGATTTTGAAGTTTAAAGTTTTTGCGGAGTTTATGCATAAGTGTGTCAATATGTATCGAAATATTGAAGGATAAAAATGGTAGCTTCCGTGAAAGTAATTTTTTGACAAAGGTGTTTTTGAGACACCAATCGTAAACGTGTATAAGGATACGTAAAAACGTGCATGTGTGTGTGTAAGCAAGTGAGTTTGACTAGGTCTGGACAACTCATTGGAAGGAATATTTTAAAAGAGTGTGACCTAAGAGGAAGGTTTTAGTATGACTAAGGATGTATTTTGATTAAAATGAGTGGTCCGCACAGTAAGTGGTAATAAAAGTTTTGTCAGATTTAAGGCATATTAGTAAAATCACTTGTTGTAGAAAATGTTTATTGGAGAGAGCTAGGATGGTAAATATTTACGGTTTCTAAAAGGTTTTGGTGGTAATAAACTGACTAATTGAAGTTTGCGCGTAGATAAGAGTGAAAGATAGTTTTAAAAGAAAAGGAAAATTTTGACAAGATTGAGCCGGTGGGGATGTTTACAAAAATGGATTGAAATTTTAGGTTGATTTACTAAAAATAAAGTTTGGGTGAGGGGTTAAGGGAGGAATTGGGAATATCGTGGTATGGTAGTGAACGATTCGGTAGGTGTATGCGAGGGGTAAAAATGGTATGAATATCGGATAAAATGTGATATGTAATGTTGAGAGATGCTAGTGATAGTTGTGGCGGTTAAAGCTAACGATTTTGATAATGAAGCTTTGTCATGGGTAATGGAGTACTAATCATTACGAAGTGGGGTCACCAAAGTTTGTTATGATCAAATATATTTAACAAGGTCCGGAAAAACACCGAATTTCTCATGGCACGTCTTATGAAAGTTTGGTAACATGGTAGGGACACTTATATATAGGAAGTACCAGCGGCGTATCCACCATGTGACGTCCGTTTCGCTATTCGGTGTCATGTTACGTTCTATGTTGCAATGCATAGTAGAACTCACTATGTTTTTCATTCGCCTAACAATATAATCGCGTGTGTACCCGCGATTATTTTGGTTTATGCATGATCCGCATAGTTTGTACTAGTAGTGTACGGGTCAGGTTACATTTAGTATTACAAGCAAAAGGCATGTAAGATAGCGTATAAAAATTAAGTATGTAAGCATGATTGTATGTATGTATGTATGAGTGTGTCGAACGTAGGCGAAACCACCCGAGTTATGCCTACTTATAGATTTCAAGTATGACTACCAAGTAGTGAGAATGTATAAATTTTGAGTATGTTAGAAGACTAACACGTATAACATTAACATGTAGTATCGAGCGTATACATGGAATAAAATGAGATTTAGCATATATAAGTTACCATGAAATTGAGAGTGTGTAAAATACGAAGTGTAATTGTGATATATTGTCATGTAATATTGACTGTATAAATAGAAACGTGTAAGGCGATATGCATGTGTATGGTTGCTTGAGTCAAAACATTGAGTTGGTTGAAATAAAATAAGTCGGGTTTGTCGGGAATGAAGGACCAAAATTGTGAATGTCGGGAATGCAAGGAAAGATGAGACACCTTTTGTCCCTCCGTCTACTCCGGCTGCACTGATCGAGATCCCCATGCCATCACACATTTTTGAGACGGTGCAAGCGTCAGATGATAAGGGTGGTGAGACTAGCGCCGGGGTGGCGGAGGCGCTGGTGTGCGCGGAGGCCGCTGTGCCGGTAGAGGAGGTGGTGGAAGAAGTTATGGTTGAAGGTGGTGAGCAGGTGGAGGATGCGCCTCAGGGTGCTCATGTAGCAGAGCCAGTGCCCGGGTGTGAAGTAGGGGATCTGGGGAGCGCCCTTCTGACGAAGGGTCCCCGATTCGCCCGGACCAGACCCAGGGTGACTACTACTACAGGTCATTTTCTGAAGGCCGCGCTGCTGAGACTCACATCCCTGTTTGGAAACTAAGGCAGGGTGATAAATTTAGCCACTAGCAGGCGTGCCGTGAGTGGTCAAGGGTGCCTTCCTCCTAGAGGAAGTACGTGCGCGTGCGAAAAGAGATATGAGCAAACATATCGCGCGTACATCTAGTCAGCTACTAGCTCCGCCTCCAACACTCATAAAATCATAAGGGAGTGGCGCAGCATTCACCAGGACCAAGAGAGGTTCGAGGATGCAAAGAATGAAATGGTCCTTGAGCGGGCTCAAGTGGCCGCGCAAAAACTAGAGCTTGAGGCTGAGAGAGCCAAATTCACAGAAGCTTAACGGACCGAAGAATGGTCCGTGCTGGGGAAGGCTGAAGGCTTCGCTGCCACACTTGCTGAGGAGCGCAAGTTGTGGAGGGAGGCCTCCGAGAGGGATAACAACGAGAAAAAATCTTTAACGGATGAAATGGTGAAGTTGCGCGCTGAAGTGGAGCGTTTAAAGAAGGAAAGGGAGGCAGCCTCTGCTACGTCCGAAGAGGCAAGGTCGCACCGTGTGTGCAGCAAGTAGAAGGAGGTAAAAACTTCTGCCCTTCTTTATTTTACACAATCAAGAGATTGCCAAACTAACCTTGCTGTGTATAAACAGGTGTAGGCTTCTGCGGCACTAGAGAATGCAAAGAAAGATCTCCAAGCTGCCTTGGTTAAAAAAGCAGAATTGCAGAGCAGGCACTTGGAGGATCTAGAGAAGCTGCGTCTGGCGGAGGCAAAGGTGGGCGCGGGCGAGGAGAAACTAGAAAATGTTGAGGCACCCCGCGCCACCGCGGAGAGTCTGCTGGAGCTCATGACGAATAACATGCTCTGGATGCAGCATCATGGGGTCGTCAATGTAAGTGCTCTATTGTTATTTGACCACTTTATCTTGATTCTCATTCTATTTTCTTTTCATTGTGCAGATCGCAAACTCTATCCTGAACTCAGTGGAGTTGGATAGTGTTGTGGCCAAGCTGATAGTCACAGCACGCCATGATGGATACGCGCAGGTCTAAGCCGAGTGCGCACACCATGTGACTCGTGCATTGGACGTTCAATGGGATACAAGTCGCGCTTCCACTCGTGTGGTCCATACTGAGGCTACCTTCTCTAAGGTGAAGCGAGAGTACGATCGTCTTCAACTGCCGTGATGGATATTGTAAGTGAGGTGCTCCAGCATGACGATTATGTGGATCGTTTGAAAGATATATTTCAAGATGCTACCGATCTTGAAGAATCCAAAGGGTAGGATAGAATGTTGAATGTTGTTCTTGAATGTCATTGCGTGCCGCGCTTGCTGATTGTACTTTTCCTGTGATGAAATGAAGTTTATTTGAAGTTACAATATTTGCGTGAACATAACAGCTTTCTATAAGTAGAGTGAATAAAACTGATAATGAACTCGTGTATGCACGTCACATCCCATGTGCATACAGTAGGTAGTGAATTCTGTTCATGAGTCATGTTGTACCATGGTGTTTTCGCGTATACCCAAAGTGGTTTCGCTATTTGTAACGAAATATCTAAATAATGAAAACCATGCATTGATCATCTTGTATTAACAATAAGGTGTAAGTGCCATGGACAAAATCGAAAAGTTAGATTATAGGTTCACTAGTTTGTTGCGCGAACATTGATGAATCGTGAAGCCTTAATATTTGAACATGCTTAGAATACATATAGCACCGCCTTAACTGTTGCGCGTTCCAGGTCCTAGGAATGTTTGTGTCGTCCAAACGTTTGAGGGTGTACGCACCCTTTCCTAGGACTTCATGGATTATGTATGGGCCTACCCACTTAGGCGTGAGTTTTCCTAGACTCTCAGCGTTGGACGCTTCAGTATCTCGTAAAACGAAATCACCAGGTAGGAAGGTACAAATGCGGACTCGCGCATTGTAGTACTTTTCGAGCTTGGATTTATATTTTGCTTCATTGATAGCGGCGTTTTCACACCTTCTTCCAGGAGGTCCAAGATGAGTCTGCACTCTTCCTCATTATTTTGTCTTTGCATAGAAACCATGCGCGGTGATGGGAGGCCTATCTCAGCGAGAATCTGTTGGTGCATAATGTCTATTGTCTACGTCTAGTATATGTCAGTTGTGTAAATAAAGCTTAGAAAATGTCATATTTTTATGTATTGTAGTGGCTTGTACGAGTGACTGTTGTGGCTCGTACGAGTGACCAGGGCTTAGAATGTCACTTTTATATATTTTGTATGACTCGTACAAGTGACCATAGTGGCTCGTAAGATTGACCATAGTGGCTCATACGAGTGACATCTTGTCACTCGTACGTGGCACCACTCGCACAAGCCTACACACATTCTCTCCTATGCGAGCCATGTTGGCCTATAAATAGCGGAGCTTGAGTGTTGTATCATAATCTGTTGGTGTGTGACTATGGTGAAGCCCTGTCCAGTTGTTTACTCGTCTATAAACTTTACATTTATTAATACGAATCAAAGGCGTTTAAGCAGCATACTTGATTGTTTGTTTGTCCAACTCACTAGCAATGAATTCCGCCTATGTTAGTTGAGTCAAATTAGTCCGGTGCTCACAAGAGGAGAGCCGATCCCCTCTCCCAAGTGGTATCGGAGCCTTGAGGCCTGATTTGAGGACAAACATCAAGTTTCAGCAGACAACCAATAGTTTCAGCAGTTGCAAATCCAAATTCAACCATTGAAGTTTTTCTACATCTACTCTTTTTCTTACAGATCTCAGATCTAGACGAATTCATGGACAAATTGGGCTAGGATTTTAGTATATCATGTTAAAATCAACTCTAACAAATCCTTGAAACTTACAGATCTAGAATCAAACTAAATCATGTCAAAAATTAAAGAAATCATCCGTTTGGTGACCTGAGCTAACCTGTACTAGTAGAGAGACAACCCGTACGAACACCCATCCGTAGGAATTAGCCATTTGTACGAGCGAGTAAAACAAGCTTTTAAAAATTTACAAGTTTTTTAAAAAACCTGTCACTCGCACGAGTAAGTGATTCGCACAAAAAAGTAATTCGCACGAATCACTCCCTCTCGCACGAATATCCTGCTCGCACGAACTACTCACTCGCACGAATCAGTGGTTCGCATGAGTGGCAGTTCATTCGCACGAAGAACATTTTAAGGAGTTCTTAAATTTAGTATTTTGTCAATCTAATCAGTGTTTTCGAAGGTTTGTATTTCTGATAAATTTGCAGATAAAATGGAAGAAGAATTTTACAACGCATTTGCTGCTTCAGCTGTTACAACTACTGCAGCAAAATATGAATCTCGAAAACGAAACGGGCACAATGACAAAGCCTCCAAAGCTAATGAATCTTGAAGACTATGATAGCTGGAGTGAAAGATTCATGAACTGGGTTCAAGCTAATCACTTCACCTGCTAGTTTGCTATTGAATCGAAATATCAAGCTCCGATTATAGAGACTGGTCTTGAGAAAACGTTAGCTCAACTCTCAAAGCTCGTAAGACAAAAGTTCATTAATGAGAAGAAGATGAATATCTTTTAGCAAGCCATCAAAGAAGATATCTTGGCACTACTACAGCACGATGATGATGCTCAGTTTTTATGGAATGCTTTATGGTTAAAATTCCAAGGAAGCTTGCAACTACGAAAGGGAAAGAGAGCGTTACTAAGTAAAGAATTCGATATCTTTACTCTAATCAAGGGAGAGACGGTGAAACAATTGATTGATAGGTAATGTCAATGGAGGTACAAATGAAGCGCATGGGAATTGTGAAAACAAATGAAGAATTGGTTGATAAGATGGCAAATTCGCTACCTCAAGGAGAATGGTCTACTTACTTGACTATTCTAAAAAACGGCATAGAGTATGGTAATTTCTCATTACCAAGATTTATTGAAAGGTTGGAAGGGCATGAGCTAGAGATGCAAAAGATGGCAAAAAGCAAAGGCGGCCAGATACAACAAGATGTAAATCTATATTACAAGGGTCCTGCTGCCCACATACAGAGTCCAAAAATTCAAACCGCCTTCAGTGCCTTCAACACACCAAGACCACAGTCAAGTCAAACCAGTGGATTTCAATCTTTTGCTTCCGTCAATCCAAATACGCTTCCAGGCCCAAAATCATCCCATAGTTCAAGCACTCCACAAAACAACTAGCACAATCAATCTAATCCCAATCAACGGGTCCTACAATGCAATATGGTAGTTAACCTCCAGAATGCTCAAGACTTCGACGAAAACACCGCAAAGCAACACATGTCTCTACTTTCCTCAGTACTTGAATCGTATGAAAGTTTGGTAGCTGGAAGAATTGGGAATCTAGAGATGATGAAAGAAGATTACGATCAGATTGATTTGGTTGAAATGGAATTGATTGACATTAAATGGTGTATGGCTTCCATCATCCGAAGATCTCAATGTTTCATGGAGATTACCGAAAAATCTAATTTGGGAGGACTTGACGGGAAACTAGGCTTTGATAAGTCGAAGGTTACATGCTTCAAATGCCAAGAGAAGGGGCATTTCAAAAGAGAATGTCCAAATCGAGAGGTCAAGGGCAATCAGAAACCTTTTGCTGATGATTATTACAAGAAGGCCATATATCATTGAACTCAACCCCAAACAAGAATGGTGCAAATTGAAGATGGTCTGTTAAACTCCAAAGACAAAGCACTCGTTGTCACTCAAGAGGACGAAGGTTTCAACAAGAAAAAATACATCTCAAAGAATGAAAGTTTAGCATTAGTAGCTGAAATTTTCGAAGAACTAGAGAATGCTGATGAATATGCAGAGGCATCCTTTGATGAAGCACCTGAAGAATTCTATGGAACTTCATCTGAGGAAGAAGAACTTCTCAACAGTGCTTTTACACATCTTCTGCCTATAGATATTCTTAAAACTTTTGTAGGATATTTCGATACAAGCCGTCAACCAACATCCGAGGAAGAACAAAAGTCAGAAGACGTCAAAACAATTGATGTATCCAAGGAGATGACTGTCGAAACTCTGATGGATATTGCTGACAAGGCTTTAATGGCAAACTTAAATGAGGTAGTCACTGAGCACGCCCGGTAGAAAGTGTTAAATCGGTAAATGTGTTGGTAAAAAAACACCTTGCATGAAGTGCAAAGAGCCATGCATTGAGTGTGTCGAAAAAGAAACAAGATACAAAGAGATGAAATGTGATATAGATAATTTGTCATGTGATTATAATTCCACAAAAGAAGCTTATGAAGAATTAAGTAAAAAACTTAAACAATTTGAACAAGTGATCAGAGAAAATGACTGGACACTTTCGATGCTCAAGGCGACTGTAATGGACAAACAAATGGCCATCAATATTCATTTAAATACAATTTCCGAGCTAAAAAGTGATCTGGAGAAAATGAAAATCAAAAGAGAACGGGTTAACAAGTTGTTAATCAGTTATTCAACTAGTTCGTATGTAATTGATCACATTCTTCCAAAAATTGAATGCAAGGAAGACGATAAAAATGATGAACACAAAGGTGTAAGTTATGATCGTGTTCCACCGCCCTTGTGGAATAGCTATGAAAGTAAGAAGCTAACGGGGGTGGAAAAGGCGCTTAACTTAAAATTAAAACTGAGAAAAAGGACGAGCTGCCTGCGAACATTGATGTAACATACACCAAAACAGAAAGTGAATGTCATTTTGAAGTGGTAAAAACTGTGGTCGAAAATGTTTTGGAGAAATGAGTCTGACAAATCTAAACTGGATGTATCATCAGAAAATAGTTTAAACCATGATCCAAAGGTAATCATATACAAAATGACTGGATCTGATAAACTATATTCCGATGAGGACTTCCCAATTCAGAATGTTAATCTGGATCGAGTTGATAAGTTGTTCAAGCTTGTTGAAGTCAGTCATTCTGATTTAGATAAACGAGATGCATCATTTTACTCTAAGTCAAAATGTGTCTATAGAAATCACCATCAGAGGGACCAGGATTATCCTGAAAACAGGAGAGCAAGTTTGGGTTTTCAAAAGCAAAGAAAGAATAAGAAGTTTCAAAAGATGAACTTTGCAAAGAAAATTGATTTTGTCTATGGGACAACCATTGGAAAAAAGAAAAAGAAATCATTGGTAAACAATCCAATGATGAATTCAAGAAGGAAAACGAGAGTAGAAAACAAGATTTGGATTCCTCTGTTAGAAAAGACAGCAGGACGTGCTACAAATGTAACAATGTCGGGCACATTGCACGACAATGTTCTCAAAGAAATCCAAAACCTATTTCCAACTCAATCAGATCTACAAAAGATGTGAAGCAACAAGCACCCAAGTTTATACCAAAACAAATTTTGAAAAGAAACAATGAATCCACTAATAAAGTGACATCAACGATTCCACTTAATTCAAAATTTGAAATTGGTGAAACTTCTACCGAGAATTGTTTAAAGGATTCAAAATTCTATTCTAAAAAGGTAATTCTGAAAACACAAATTTGGGTAGCAAAAGTCAAACCATCTTCAGTAGAAATGAACAAACCTATTCCACCTAAAACAGAATTCAAACAAAATGTCAAGATCAAAGTTCCAAAGTTTGACATTCCAAACCCACTCAAGACCAAGCAGGATTGGGTTTCTCTGTTTAAATGATTTCTTCCACATGTGTGTAGGGGCTGCCGAGATCAATCATGTCAAAATGGATTATGGATAGTGGAGCTTCCCGACATATGACTGGGATGCTTGCGTTGTTATACGACGTAAAAGCTATCCGGGGAGGATACGTTGGGTTTGCGGGGACATAGGGTGGAAGAATAGTGGGTGAAGATATTCTCACGAATGGAGTGGTATCTTTCGACAAGGTGAACTACATTGCGGAACTTGAGAACAACCCATTTCCATGACAAGGAATGCTTAATTCTTAAACCAGGATTCAAAATTCCTGAGAGTGGATCCTCATGCGTGCTCCACAAGAAAATGAACTTTATGTCTTAGACATGAGCGTTGCATCCACTACGTCAAAGAAGGTTTAATGCTTTGTTTCTAAAGCTATCCAGAAAGAGTCAATCTTATGGCATCGAAAGATGGGGCACATAAACCTGCGAAAGATGAATTATTTGGTGCATAACGACCTAGTGGAGAGTGTTAATCTGAAAAATTTTCATTTATCTGATGTCTGTCTGAGCTATAAGAAGGGGAAATAGCATAAGAAATCACACCCAAGAAAGTTGCTTAACTCTATTAAGCTACCACTAGAAAGGCTTCATATGGATCTCTTTGGGCCAGTGAACGTGAAAAGCATCTCTGGAGATCTATATTGCCTAGTCGTTACAGATGATTATTCAAGATTCTCATGGGTTTCTTCCTGGAGAGTAAATATGAAACGTTTAAAAGTCTTATGGTTCTCTTTAGGAAACTTGAAAACCAATATCAGTTGCCTATCAAGAGAATCCGCAGTGACAATGGTATTGAGTTCAAGAACCAGGGATGCTCGAATTCTGCAACGAAAAGGGTATTCTTCACGAATTCAATGAACAATGCTCGCTGATTCCAAACATCCAATTAGTTTCTGGAGTGAAGCAATCGCGTCAGCATGTTACACCCTTAACCGTCGTTTGACGGTCAAGCCTCACAACAAGACATGTTTTGAGCTACTAAACCATCAAAAGCCGAACCTAGCATTTTTGGAACCTTTTGGATTGCCATGTAGTGTACTAGACCCGGACGGTAAATTTGGTGCCAAATCCTTGGAAGAAGTTTTCATCGGTTATGCTAGTCCACAAAAGCGAGTCTTCTTGCCGAGTCTGAACCAGGTTATTCTTGCACAACATGTTGATTGTCAAAGATATACTACGCCTACGCAAAGATTTAGGGATCCATGGCTGTTCAATTACGATGGATTGTGGAATTTATTTGACCTACCAGAAGTACCATCAGAAGAAGAACTTGTTATGCTCTTTCAACAACATCAAATCTCCAATCAAGAGCAAGTGTCAAGACCGTTGGTGATTTCCCCATCACTTCCTATCTCTAACACTTCTGATGTCAGTCCTAGCAATACTTTGCATGAATCAGTATCAGTACCAGGCTTGAATACTGTTGAATCATCTGCCCATCAACTGATTGATGCTAACTCTGATCGTGAACCGACTTTGACGATGGAGGAACCAGTTCCGATGAAGGATCCGAGCAAATTCAAAGTTTTCTGAATACTCAAGCTGTGACATTTGTGCCCTTTCAATCATTTTATAATTACAAATAATTTCGTATTCAATGAAACCCTGTGTTTTATTTCTGAAATTTGTATAATTATCTAAGACATTTGCACAATTTCAATTTCTTGCACGATTTCGAACCCTTAAAAAATTTTGTGGAAGTAATTCGTTAACTGAAACTCAAACACAGTCTGTTTACACTCTGAAAAAAGGACATAAGCTATGCATACCCTAAATACCCCTTACATAACTTATATATATAAGTTTTGAAGGGTTAGATATGACAAATACACGCTTATACAAGTCTAGGGACTATTTTCCTCAAACCACGAAAGTCTGTTGGTCTGTATTCAACATACGAACCATGTGTATCAATCCATTTTGTATTCAATAAAATCTTGTATTTTATTGATGAGAATGCAAAAATGTAATCGTTGGACAATTTTGATCATTTTCGTGTTCGTTAAAGCGTTTTATGCATTTTTGCGAAACGCGTAACCGTACAACCGAACGAACCGACATCCACAAAATTTTCGGGCATAATCTAAGTTACACATGTCTTAACACCTTTATATAACCTAAATATTTGGTTAAAGGGTTAAAAATGGCAAACAAATGAAAATACAATTCCAAGGGCCAAAAATATCAAAAAATAATAAAGATTTTTGCTTCTTCATCAAGTTTGCCACCTATCTCCAATTTTTTGACACCTAGCACTCATTTTGCCCCACTTAATTTGGTGTTGACACATGTTAGGACACTAATCCACACTTGAGGACATTTTTCATCACCTCCTTAAACCTAAAATACTATAAATACCTCATGGTTCTTCCATTTTTTTCACACCACTTCAAAACACTTCAATGCAAAGTGTGAGGTTCTTCTTTCTATCCTTCTTAAGCTTGTTTCTAGCCTTTGGAAGCCTCCTATCTTGAGTTCTAAAAGTGCTCTTCAACACGAGTAAGTACTCTTTATAGTTCTTTCATTATTTTAGCTATTTTGAGCTAAAAGTCGAACACTTTGGCTTCCTGATTGACTTTTTGTTTTGACTATATTTGGTCAAGTCAAAGTTCAGTTGAACTTTGCAACGTGATTGTAATCACGAAGGTTATAATCCCTAACGATTTCACCTTCTGATTACCACGTTTACTAGTCGACGTGACGAGTCAATGTTTCGGTCAAAAATGCGCATGATGTGCAATTTACAACGAAACTATTTTCGGGTATCAAAACACCAAGTTTTGATACAAAATCAGTTTTATAAACTTAGCTAGACATATTTTGACATGTCTAACTCGTCACTTAGGGTCGTAAATCGGACGGTCTTGACCACCACTTTGACTTTCGAATCCGACCCGTTTGGTCGATCTTAGGATCCGACCAAATACATATTTGTGACCATAGTTGTATAGGGAATAACCTACTGAGGTTATACCTTATGGTCATGCCATTTGGTTAGTGTTATGATAAGTTACGTCTATGTTCTTAAAAAATGATGACAAAAATGCTCTTTTGCGTATAAATCCATTTTAAAGACATGTAACCAAATTTTTGACATAAAAATTGATGTTATAACATTTTCAAAAATGTTTGGGTATTTAAGACTTATCATAGGACATGTTTAACCATCCGATCACGCTTTTACGCTAATGACCCGTTGCAGTAGCATAAACTACCTTAATGAGTCATAATGGGTCAAAAGCACTTAGGATCCTTTCCAAATCAGAAAGTTAAGTTTGTTAAATTATATCACATGAGTTCCAACACTCGTTTGGTTTATAAGGCTTCATTCTATCCGATCTCCCGTTTGTAGTCCCAACACGCTAACATATTTATCTGACACATTAGGACACATTTGAGCTTTGTTTATTCCATTAATCAAGAACACTTTCGCAATCCCAAATGAGTACATAGCCCCCTCTTTTACAGTTTCTAAATGTTTTGGGGTGATTCATTTGTGCCTATAATTATTTTCAAGATTTCAAACAACATACATGGTTTATATATACAAAATGATTTTCAAAGTGAGTACATAGTTTCCCTCTTTTAAATTTTCTAAATGTTTTGGAGTGATTCATATGTGCTTGTAATTATTTTCAAGATTTCAAACAATACATGGTTTAAATATACAAAATGATTTTCAAAGTGAGTACATTGTTCCCCTCTTTTACGTTTTGCAAATGTTTTGGGGTGACTCATATGTGCTAAATCATTTTCAAGTTTTCAAAAAAATGTCTATGGTTTATGTATCAAACAATTCAATTTCAATAATGTGAACAACTTATTGATGCGTTATCCTTAACACGAATGACATTCATTAGCTTTGGCCGAGCCGACTAGTAGTATGTTATGGTACCATAGGACTGACAATCCCATTATCGGACTGTTCACTGGATTTGTTGGAAGCTTGGGTAATGACAGAAACTGTTTCTGATTAACAAATCATTTGTTGATTTGTTAGTCTAGTTAAAGAGACCCTTTGATGGTCTGTTAAAGATACCCTTTGGTGGTATAGTCAACACATGTTTGAATGTGTTCACTAAAGAACGATCAAAATTTTTCACAACTAAAAACACAGACGATTTGTTTATGACATGAACAATTGGTTTATGACACAGACGAATGGTTTATAACACGGACAAATAGTTTATAACACGAAAAAATGGTTTATAACACGGACAAATGGTTTTGAACAATTTCACGCAATGATTTTCATTTATAATATAAACACACGAAGTTTTCTTTTGAATCAATCTATTACAAGGTTTTTACAAAAGAAACGTTTTCGTCAAGATTCATGGGTATAAGATTTTCACAACTCTAACCAACTTGTTTTAGTTGGTTAATTGTATTGCAATATCAAACACTTATGATACGAGGTTTTTATTTAACGACTGTAGTCGGACGAGGTGTTGCAATATGTCTACAAAGCCACGAATTTGACACACTCACAAAACCTATGTACTCGCCGGCATTTTTATGTTGAATCTCTTTCACATATGTTTCAGGAGTCACTGCTTGATAATATGATGCATACTTCACGTAGGAATGAACGAGAGCCTTAGTGACTTAAAACATGAAAGACAATTTATTTGTGTGTTAAATCTGTTTATCCCAAGACAATGTAAACATTTTACTTAATAAAACAAAATTCAAATTCCATGAGCTGTGAAACAATAGTTCTGTGACATGACTCCCCGACGTTTCCGCCGCGGTTCGTTGTTTTACGTGGTCGGGGTGTTACAAAAAGATTGGTATCAGAGCTTATGGTTATAGGGAATTATGTTATTAGCAATGCTTTGGCCTAGACTATAACCTTCCTAGGACCCTAAAAAGTTATCTTGCGTTTAGATTCTTAAAACAATACCATCACCTATACTTAGGTGATTACCAAAACAAATACACAAGTTACAAATTCGTTTTGAAAATCAATCATCTATCCTTAGATGATTTGTTTTAGGCTTCATGCCTTCAAAGTTTTCAAAGTCTCGTCAAAGTTTGGGTTTTAATAATGTAAACACGTGCAATCTGGAAGGGTGGATGTCTGTACCATGAGTTTTCTGTCTAAGCCTAGAGTGTTCGTACAAATCCGCATTATCAGATCAGTCACTCTTACCTAGGAACTCTTGGGGTGAGTGTCCACTTATAGGCTAAAGCATTTCTTCGCGATACATTATAAAGACCCATTACTTTGATTAGTTACTATGTGTCGTTTGTTTATTTTAGGTAACGAACATATGATCACAATCCTTATGTTTCGATATTTTTAACGTTTCCTTTTGACTATCCAATATCAATCCCACCCGTTTCTTTCATATTTCCTTCTCTTTTAGAATTCCTCCTTGTCGAAATGCTGCTTAGGACGCCGATATGGTGGTAATGATAGCTCAGCAGATAGCTGCTGTGCTACCAAATCTTGTGACTAAATTAAACCAAGCCAACAATAACAACAAAAATGCACATATTTCGTGCAACTTTAAACAATTTAATTCAGCTGAACCGCTCAAGTTTAGTGGTTCTGAGGGAGCTACTGGGCTCCTACATTGGTTTTAGAGTCTTGAGAGCACATTCTGTCATGTTCAATGTCCAAAGGAGCGCAAAGTAGAATTCGCTTCAAGTGTATTCCAAAAGAGGGCGCTCACGTGGTGGAACGGAGTGGTGAAAGATAGGGGAGCTGATGTTGCAATGGCTCAGACGTGGGAAGAACTTCGAGTTCTTATGATGAAGGAATTCTGCCAAGGCCATGAGCAAAGAGCACTTGAGAACGAATTCCACAACCTGAAACAGGATAGTGGCGAACCTCTTGTACTTGATTCTATTATTCGTAACTGCCAGTTGTACCTCAATAACCATCTTTTTTTCCATTAACCTCACGCCAATGCAACTCGAGAGTTTTGACATCATTATAGGAATGGATTGGTTAACCAAACACCATCATGAGGTAATCTTTTTCGACAAGGTTGTTCGTATACCTCTTTCGTCTGGCGGAACCTTAGAAGTTCACGAAAAGAAACCCTCTAATAGCCTAAAACTCATGACCTGTACCCATGCCCAAAAATACCCACAAAAGAATTATGTAGCCTTCTTGGCACATATGGTAGAGGAAAAAGGCAAGGGCAAAACTGTTAAGGACATCCCCGTAGTTCAAGAATATCCAGAGGTGTTTCCTAAAGAGCTACCTGGTTTACCCTCAATTCGTTAAGTTGAGTTTCGTATTGACCTTGTTCCTTGTGCCAACCGAATTGCCAAATCTCCTTACCATCTTGCACCGTCTGAAATGCAAGAGTTGTCAAAGAAACTCTAAGAACTTTCAGACAAGGGATTCATTCGTCCGAGCTTTTCGCCTTGGGGCGCTCCTGTCCTATTCGTGAAAAAGAAGGATGGATCCTTCTGTATGTGTATCGATTAGCGTGAGCTCAACAAACTCACAATTAAAAATTGATATCCCCTACCTCGCATTGATGAGCTCTTTGATTAGCTACAAGGTGCGACTTGCTTTTCAAAGATTGATCTGCATTCTGGGAATCATTAACTTCGTGTACTCGAAGAAGATATTCCCAAGACTGCTTTTCGCACTTGATACAACCATTATGAGTTCCTGTCATGCCTTTTGGTTTGACGAATGCTCCTGCCGTCTTCATGGACTTAATGAATAGGGTTTGTAAACCTTATTAGACAAGTTCATCTTTGTTTTCATCGATGACATCCTCATTTATTCTAAGTCTCGAGCCGAAGATGAACAACATCTCCGCATAACGTTGGAGCTCCTGAAGAAAGAACAACTTTACGCCAAATTCTCCAAGTGTGAATTTTTGCTAAAAGAAGTTCAATTTTTGGGACACATTGTTAACGAATAAGGTATACATGTAGACCCCGCCAAACTCAGTGTGATTAGGGAATGGAGTAAACCTACTACTCCTACCGAAGTTCGTTCATTTGTTGGTCTTGATGGATACTATCGACGATTCATCACGAACTTTTCAAAGATCGCGTTCCCCTCAACACTTTGACTCAGAATAATAAACCTTTTGAGTGGGGATCCAAACAAGAGGAAGCCTTTTAAACACTGAAACAAAAACTCTGTGATGCTCCTGTTTTATCTTTACCCGACGACAACAATGATTTCGTTGGCTATAGGTCGCATCAAACCTAGGCCTTGGTTGTGTTCTCATGCAAAGAGACAAAGTCATAACCTATGCGTCAAGACAATTGAAAATCCACGAGAAGACCTACACAACTAATGATGTTGAATTTGGAGCTGTAGTTTGAATGTGTTCATTAAAGAACGATCAAAAGTTTTCACAACTAACAACACAGACAATTGGTTTACGACATGGACGAATGGTTTATAACACGGACGAATGTTTATAACAAGGACAAATGCTTTATAACACGGACTAATGGTTTTGAACAATGTGACGTAATGATTTTCACTTAAAGATATAAACCATATGAAGTTTTCTTTTGAATCAATCTATTACAAGGTTTTTACAAAAGAAACGTTTTGGCAAGATTCATGGGTATAAGATTTTCACAACTTTAACCAACTTGTTTTAGTTGGTTAATTGTATTGCAATATCAAACACTTTTGATACGAGGTTTTTATTTAACGACTCTTGTAGTTGGATGAGGTGTTGCAATATGTATACAAAGCCACGAATTTGACACACTCACAAAACCTATGTACTCACCGACATTTTATGCTGACTCTCTTTTCACATATGTTTCAGGAGTCAATGCTTGATAATATGATTCATACTTCACGCAGGAATGAACGGGGCTCAGTGACTTAAAACATGAAAGACAATTTATTTATGTGTTGTTTCTGTTTATCCCAAGACAATGTAAACATTTAACTTAACAAAACAAAATTTCAAATTCCATGAGTTGTGAAACAATAGTTCTGTGACATGACTCCCCGACGTTTCCGCCGCGGTTTGTTGTTTTACGCGGTCGGAGTGTTACACAAGCTGATGAATCCAATGTCAGGAATGAAGCTATCCTCCAAACCGGTTGCTGATGAAGTTGTCACAAATTTGCAAAGACAAGTAGATGTTCCGGGCGAAGTGATGCCAAGGACACTATCTTACCATCCGTCGGAGAATATTAACGGCAACTTACAAACCGGAGTGAATACTCGTAATCAGATCAATAAGGATCTAAGTTGTTTTTATACAAATGTTGCTCCATTGCAAACCAGACTTTCTTATAGTTGTTTTGTTTCACAGGTTGAACCAGGAAACTAAAAGACGCATTGAAAGAAGAAAACTGGGTGGATGCAATGCAGGAAGAGTTTCTTCAATTCCAGAAACTCGGTGTCTAGAAGCTTGTCGACCCACCGGATCATCATAAAAAGATTAATACTCGTATGGGTCTTCAAGTGTAAGAGAGATGATAGAGGTATAGTGGTCAGAAACAAAGCTCGGCTCATGGTCCAAGGCTTCCATCAGCAAGATGGGATAGACTACAATGAAGTCTACGCTCCTGTCGCATGTCTTGAAGCTATCCACATTTTCGTGGCCTCTGCTTCTTGGAAAGGTTTCAATGTGTACCAATTGGGTGTGAAGTCTGCTTTCCTTTATGGAAAGGTAAACGAGGAGGTGTATGTCGGCGAACCACCATGGTTTGTCGATCTGATACACAAGGATAAAGTATATCTATTGAACAAAGCGTTATACGGATTGCACCAGGCCTCGAGAGCCTGGTACGAGACACTCTCCAAGCATCTCTTGGAAAACGTTTCTCAAGAGGCACGGTAGGCAGTACCCTCTTTACCAAGGAAGTAGACGGACATCTGATCATCGTACAAATATATGTGGACGATATCATCTTTGGATCGACAAATGAGAAGTTTGTGTGAGGACTTTGAAGAAGTCATGAAAAGGAAGTTTAAAATGAGTGCTATGGGGGAGATGAAGTTTTTCTTAGGACTTCAGGTCGAATAATTGCCTGATGGCATCTTCATTCACCAAACGAAGTATGTTCATGACGTGTTATAGAAATTTGACATGATAGGAACTAAGCCAGCATCAACTCCATTAGCCCTAAACCACGAAATTTGTCCAGATGCTCATGGAGTGAAAGTCGATGAAACATTATATCGCTCCATGGTCGGATCCTTGATGTATCTTACAGCTTCGAGACCTGATATCATGTATCTAACATGCCTTTGCGCCTGATACTAGTCTAATCCAAGAGATTCACACTTGTTAGCCGTCAAACGAATCATGCGCTACTTGAAAGGATGTCCAAGCACGACTTGTGGTATCCTCACATGACGACTTCAATCTCGCAGGTTATTCAGATTCCGATTTTGGTTGCTGCAAGCTTAATGCCAAATCTACAATGGCTAGTTGCAAGTTCTTCGGAACCCGTTTGGTAACGTGGCAATGCAAGAAACAGACCACAGTCGCTCTCTTTACGTGTGAAGCTGAATACGTTTCAACATCTAGTTGTTGTTCCCAGATACTCTAGATACAACAGCAAATGAGAGACTTCAGACTGCAATTTCTTGACACGCCCATATATGTAGATAATAAGGCGGCTATTAATATCACTAAAAACCCAGTTCAAGACTCACTGCACTAAACACATAGAAATTCGACACCACTTTATCCGTGATTGTTACGAGAAAAAGTTGGTTAGAATTGAAAAAATCCACACTGATGATCAAAAAGCAGATTTTTACACCAAGCTTTTGATAGATCAAGATTTAAAAATCTTTTGAAATTAAACGGTTTAAAAAATCTGTAGGGTGGGAAACGAGGTTGAATTTGAGGATGACGAGGACTTAACGTGATTCTCATTGGTATGACATCTGTTGTTATGTAAATACTTTTCTTGCTTTCTTAAAACAAAAACCCAAAAATATGTTTTTGATTTTAGGGGGAGAAAAGTTGTGAAAATTACAAAAAAATTAAAAAAAAGGACAAAAAAGAGTTTTTGTGAAAAAGAGGTAATCATATTACATCAGTGGACTATCAGAGTATGCTAAAGATATGGAATGTATAAACATGTAATTAAACAGATCTTACTGATGTGTGCCAATAGGCTTCACATGTTCAGTAAATTGTTCTTCAAGATATAAACCTAAAAGAAAAACCAAGTAATTTGTGAGTCGACATCTTTCGGATATATGGACTTAGTACTCCGAAATTTTGTTTGAGAGAATGCCAGATTATGTGATACTAGGTCTTTATATTTAATTGATATCTAGGGTATTATTCGAGTTCTTCTGATTTTGCATCGACAATGACCTAGAATTTGTATAATACTTCTCACATTATTCACCTCCAAAAGCTGCATAAAAATGAATATATGTCATAAAAAGATGCGACATCTGCAGTTCAAAAGATTCCTAAATGGAACACCACCTACAGTCGAGCTTTCATCTCTTTCTCTGTATGTAAATACTAATCTGAGCTCTCAAGGTCTCGTAATTCACCCCATTTACGGATATCAGTTAGATGTATTCACTTGTGAGATGAAATTTTGGAAATCTCGATGCGGGAGTATATTCTGAGATGGGAAACAAAGTTACTTCATCTTCCTTAAAATTACCTAGCATATCTTGAAACAATTGAGAAACGTGTAGAGGTTTAGGTGGATAAGTATATTGGCAATCTAGGTAAATCTGTTTAAGACCTTAAAGTTACTACCAAGATCAACGGTACTAGTGATTTGTCTAAATATCTGATGTGATCCTCTAACACAAATCTCACAAATATATGTCTGTAAATACATCTTTATTTACTTTATCTTTCTTTTTAGAAAAACCCAAAAAGATTTTCAGTTTATTTTTTAGTAATCTGTCTTATATTTTAGTCTACCGATGATGAAAACACCGATTAGTCCAAGTCAAGGCGACAGTTGCTGATGATCAGTTAAAGATCACGGGCTGGGAGCTAATATAAAAAGAAGATAATAACTGAAACGTCAAAAAGTTCATTAACTTGAAACTTTAAATTTTTAAATAGATCTGTTTTGGTCAAACAACGGTCAACCAAGGTCATTAACTTGGTCTTGGTAGGCAAATCGGTTAACAAGGGTCATTAACTTGGACTTGGTCAACTGAGTGGGTAGTAAAAACCAATAATTTCACAAAAATCAGAAAAATAACAAGTGAAAGAAATTGGCTCGTACGAGCAAGCTTTTTAAATGTCAGATTATTATCATCACTTGTATGAGTGATTGTTCATACGAGCTTGTCCTTAAATGTCATAAATCTCTTTGACTCGTACGATGCACCACTCGTACGAGCAAGTCGTCAAATCCTAAAACTGTTAAATACTAATTATAAGGGTTTTGTTCAGACTTGAATTATGTCTTTGTGATTATATGACTCGTACGAATGGTGAGTCGTACGAGTATGTAAGATTTGAAAATTTTGAAAATTTTTCTAAGTGTTTGAAATGTTTGTGTTTGCAGATCAAGAGGTCTTCGTTCTCACCATTCCACAAAGTTTGTTTTTTATTAGATGAGAACATTCTAGAGATTGCAGCACATATAGAAGTGTTAGTTTTCTAGCAGGCTGTTGATCATGAAGGGTCTTACAGATAGACATACGACGTGCCGATCACATGTCAAATATTTTTGAAGAATTTTGAGGAAATGTTTTTGAAGACTATCCAAGACTGCGACAACATCCAAGGGGGAGTTCCTACGTCTAGTATATGTCATTTGTGTAAATAGGGCTTAGAAAATGTCATATTTTATGTATTGTAGTGGCTTGTACGAGTGACTGTTGTGGCTCGTAAGAGTGACAAGGGCTTAGAATGTCATTTTTATATATTTTGTATGACTCGTACGAGTGACCATAGTAGCTCATACGAGTGACATCTTGTCACTCGTATGAGGCACCACTCGCACGAGCCTACACACACTCTCTCCTGTGCGAGCCATGTTGGCCTATAAATAGTGGAGCTTGAGTGTTGTGTGGTAATCTGTTGGTGTGTGACTGCGGCGAAGCCCTGTCCAGTTTTTTTACTCGTGTGTAACCTTCACGTTTATTAATATGAATCAAATATGTTTAAGCAGCATAGTTGATTGTTTGTTTGTCCAACTCACTAGCAATGAATTCTGCCTCTGTTGGCTGAGTCGAATCGGTCCGGTGCTCACATGAGGAGAGCCGATCCCCTCTCATAGAATCACTACCTCCATCACATAAACCAAGCTGAATGGTTCTCACCGTTGCTAGTTTTTGGCATGGTCCGATGAGTCCAAAGGATGCTTGGCAAATCATCTACCCAACCTCTCCGCACCGTCCCCAATCTCGTCTTGATCCCTTCGACTATACTTTTGTTTATACTTTCCACCTGGCCGTTCCATCGGGGATGCGTGACTGAAGTGAACACATGTTCGATATGCATTTCCTTCAACCACCATTGTAGTTCTTCAGCAGCAAAATTGGGGCCGTTATCACTGACAAGGCGCAGGGGTAACCCAAAGTGGCAAATGATGTGCTCCCAAATGAATTTGCAAACTACCGTTGCTGTGGTGGATGCGAGGGGATTTGCTTCTACCCACTTGGTAAAGTAATCGACGGCTATGATTATGAACTTTACAGCACCTGGGCATCTTGGAAAGGTCCCACCATATCGATTTCCCATTGTTGGAAGGGCCATGCCGTTGTCACTGGGATCAAGGGATTTTTGGGGTGCAACATCTTAGGCGCGTGTCTCTGACATGATGTACACTTCCGCAGCGTTTCGACTGCATCTAAGTGCATGGCAGGCCAATAGTAGCCAGCATCTTCGCTGCTACCATGCCGGACCGGCATGAATTCCGCATAACCCTTTGTGTATTTAACGGATCAAGTATTGTGCGTCTTGTGGATCTACGCAGCGGAGGAGTTGTCCCAAGTATGACTTTCGGTAATGTATACCGTCTGCCATTTGATAATTCAATGCCTTATTATGGACCTTTCTTGCCTCCGCCTTGTTTTCTATGAGTATCCTAGACTGCAAGAACATGATGATGGGAGACATCCAGGAAGGATTTCCCATTTCTATGATGTTCACTTCACGCAGCGGAACGGAAGGGTTTTTGAGCACCTCAATGCGCACTTCTCACGCGAGGTGTTTGAAGCTTGTAGGTGCCAGTTTGCTGAGCGCATCAGCATGTTTATACTCGCTTTGGTTAATGTGGGTTATTTTGAAACTTTGGAATTTGGTTATCTAGGATTGCACTGTTCAAGATACAGGGCCATCATTTCACCTTTTGCGCCGTACATGTCATTGATCTGCCCCGAGACCAAAAGAGAATAGACGTGCGTTTCCAAATTTCTAGCACCCATTTTGATGTCTAACCGAAGGTCTGCCAGAAACACTTCATATTCGGCTTTGTTATTTGTGCTTTTGAAGTCCAATCTGATGGCGTAGGTGAACTCCTGGTTATCAGGGCTTATTAGACGGGGACAACCCCTTCACATCATCATTGGATGCGCTATCAGTGTGAAGATCCATGCGCGGTCATCTATGATAGGCGCTGGATTCTATACAGCTTCACATTCTTGCACTTTATTGCTCGACACTTCTGTGACAAAATCTGGCCTTTAATAGTTGGGCGTGGTTTGTACACGATATTGTGTCCACCTAGCTTGATAGGCCATTTCGCTAATAGCCAGAAATGTCCAGTTTGGACAAAACTTGGCCCAGGTGATAGTTCGTGAGAAACGTGATCACGTGGCCTGAAAAATACCAACGCAGCCTGCGGGATGTGTGGACTAAAGCTAGAGAAACCTTCTCCATCATTGGAATCTTGTCTCTGGGTCAGTTAACATCTTGCTGACATAGTAGATTGGAGTTTGGACTCCTACGCGCTCTACTAACAAGACTGCGCCCAAAGCGATATCCGATGCAGAAAGGTGGAGGATCAGTGGCTCGTTCTTTTGCGGTGCTGGGAGTGTAGGCAGCTGAATCAAGCATTCCTTCATCTGTTGGAAGGCTTTCTCCGATCCGGAGTCCACTGAAACTTGATTTACTTTACACAATTTCTCAGGGTGCTGATGTATGGGAAGGATTTCATGCGTGGTTTGCTAGGAATCTGTTAAGCACAGCCAATCGCCCAGCCAACCGTTGCATTTCCTTGATGGTCGAGGGGGAAGGCATACGCTGAATTGCTTCCACCTTCTCAGGATTGACTTTGAAACCATCACGTGGGATGATGAATCCCAAAAGTTTACCTTCTTCCATTCCAAACGGGCACTTCCCGGGATTCAACTTCAAGTTGGCCTTGTGCAAGGATGCAGAAGTTTTCCGAATGTTTGTCAGCATCCTTTCCTCATTCGGGCTCATGATGACTAGGTCATCAATGTACACTTCCATGGTTTCGCCACCGAAGACATGGTCCATCAAATGCTAGTAAGTGGCTCCCGCGTTGCGCAACTCAAAGGGCATCTTTGTGTAGCAAAAGATTCCCTTGTCCATGTGGAAGGCAGTTTTGTCTTCGTCCATCTTTCTTCATTTGAATCTTGTGGTAGCCTCTGTAGCAATCAAGAAAACATTTATACCTGAATGAAGCGAGGGAGTCCACTTTTTGTCGATTTCGGGCAAAGAGTAGCAGTCTTTTGGACATGCTTTGTTCAAGTCTTTGAAATCAACGCACATGCACCAACCGCCGTTGTGCCCGAGGATGCCGGCTTGGAGGAGCTCTGAAACTTGCTCGTTCATTGCGCGAGTTTTTTCAGCTCCAAAACTGCTCTTTTTCTGAACGACTGGCTCAACTAAAGGGAAAGTGTGCAGCGCATGCTCTGCGATCTCTCTTAGTACCCCTGTTATATCTGCCGGTGACCATGCAAAATGTCTAGAATACGGAACAAGAGTTCCTTAAGTCGTGTCTTCACTGCAGGGGTCATGGCAAGACCTAATAACACCGTTTGTTCTGGGTACTTATTGTTGAGTACCCATTTATCCGGCTCACCATTCGAGGATGAATTCGGTACTTTCACCGGTGGTTCTTCTTCGATGGACATGACCTCCTTCCTGGAATACATGATTGCTACCCCGGTTTCAGCAAGCAGCGTGAGGAGTGGAGGTAATCATGTTAAACTCTCTTTGGGCACGATGGCCTAGTAACACGTCATGGCGCGATGTTGTTGGCATTACCTTGAAGTTGACAGAGAACGTACGCGAGTGTCTTATGTCAGAAAGAGTTACCGGAAAAGAGATATGACCCAGCGGAAAAACAGCTTCGTTGAAGAAACCAGTCAATGGGAAATCGACCTGCTCCAAGCGTGCTTTATCCTCCGGGTCCAACTGTAGAAAACATTGTTCATAGATAATGTACATAGAGCTTCCTGGGTCGATAAACATGTATTCAGTGCAATAATGGCCAAAGATGCCAGTTATCACAATCGTACGTTCCTCCTGGGGCCCCCAGGAACTATGGGGAAGATGACCTGTTGTTCGCGCCAGTGTGGCGTACAACTCTTCTGATGGCTACGCTTGCGCGCTGGGCCACCCTCTTATCATATGAACGAATGCTTGTTCTGTTTCTTGTTACTCTAGCCTTCTTCGCCGCAAGTAATTTGGCGCACTTCCTTGCACATGTTTTGAAGCAGATTGGTGAGCTTCCCACTCTTCAGCGCCTTTTCTATTTCCGTGCGCAAGCTGATGCAGTTATCGGTCATGTGCCTTGTATCTTAGTGATAATCACAAAAAAGTTTAGGGTCTTGATCTTTTTTGTTTCTCATCGGTGGTGGCTGCTTAACTGATGATCTGAGAACTTCCGCCGAGGTCTTCGTCAGTGGTGTCCACTGTCGATCATGATTATCTTGTATGATTGCTCTTTGAGTAGAAATCTTATTTATCGTTGCACATGCATCGACCCATGAGTAGGTAGGGTTCTTGTTGGATTCCTTCCAACTCTTCTTGTTTTTCTTCGCAAAACTCCTACTCATGTGTTGCGGACGGTACTGAGGTAGAGGGGGTCGGTTGAGTTTAGGGTGTGCTCCATCTACGCGTAGACCTTGGCTGTCGCCATTAGTTCCTCCCAGCGTTTTGGGAGGCCAGAGGTTCCTGACAAGACTTTTATCATCTTGTTGCAGCAGACAACATATTTAAATTGTGCACGAATCATGTCTTCGTGCATGTTACTAATTTCCAACACCTCCTTGTTGTAGCGGGTGATGAAATCTTCCAGGCTTTCATCATCTTGCCGCCAAATATTCATGACGTCAGAAGAATCTTAGACGTATCGTCTTTGTTCGCTGAAATGAGTCAGGAACTTATCTTTGAGATCGGTCCACGAAGAGAGCTTACCCGTTGGTAAGTTGTCAAACCATATGCGCGCAGTGCCTGTAAGAGTTTGGACAAACAGATGACACCACATAGGTAGCGTCCAACCTTCGATGAGCCCCGCGCCTGTGAACAAGCGCATGTGGTCGTCAGGTTCTTTCAACCCATTAAACTTTCCCACATTGGAATGTAGTTTTGCGCGTTCAAGTGGGGCTAGGCGATCTCCTTCACGAAATTCGAGTGTTCGGCTGCTTCAGCCGGCCTGTAGAACAGGTTATAATTATACTCCGCCTCCGGGTTGTACACAGCCCGTGGCGTAGGCTTATACGGTGCGTGATCTTTAGGCAGCCGGGGGAACACGCTGGCATTGTCGCCCTCGCCATATGTTCTATGGAATTCTACCCTCTGTGTCCCCCCTCTCCAGTGGGTGCGGGCCCAGCCATGAATGAATAGATGCTCGTCTATGAGTGTTTAACTCGTAATTTGGCAGCGACCGGGAATACTCTGTTCCCCTGGTACGGTGGTGTGAGGGAACACTCGCTCTGGCCGGCGAGTCGTAACTTAATACTCGCGATGCAGCGAGGCATGCACGTGAGTTGTACCAAGACATCGGAGTTTCACCCGTAGGTAAAGTTGATGTGATTGGTACAAAGGGAGTTTCCACTTGAATCCCGGGAGTCACCGGATATTCACACGACCTGAATCATTATGAACACCGACGTTTCCGGAAGATCCTTCATCCACTTGTCCGTCAGTTCGAGGGGCATGAACTAGATTCTTGCCCTCGGCCCAAGGACTTCATGGTACACTTGATGGGATGTCAGCCATTGAAAATGAGATTTTAGAAAAAAACGAACGAGAGATGGATGCAAGAATCAGAAAAAATAGGATGGCGCCAATGAAGAAACATTGGCTTATAAAAGGATATCCAGAGATATCTGGGTTATGGCTCAGAGTCTCTGCATAAAAGGTTATCTCTCGTTTGCTCGTTGGAATGATCTTGCTTCAAGCTCACTGCAAAACTAGAAACGTCGTTATCCTCGTCACGGGAGAAAAGGGGGAGGGTTTTCTCTGTGACCACACTCCGGCATAAGAATAAGTATCGGGGTTTGAAAAGTAATAAGCAAGTAATTAGTGAGTGAGCACAAAACAATGTGTGTTACCTTGTGGTGTGATCCTTATTTTATTGCTGAAGAGAGGTGTTTACGAGATGGGCTGATGGGCCTTGGGCCTAGAACCAACAACCAGGAATATCCATTTTGTCTCCTTTGCATCAACCGTTAATTGTCTCTGGCAGGAGGTGCGGTGGCGCTTGGTGGATAGAGCCACGTGTCTTGGCAGTTGTCCTTGTTGTCGGACCTGTCATCAGCTGGTAGTGGAGATCGTGTGACAGTCGCTGGCGTGAGTTGGTTGGTGCCACATGTACGTCCTGGCGTACTTTCTGCCCTCTACATGACTGTTCATCATGTGGCATGGTCTGGCACAACCTGCCGAGCGGTTATTGAGTCAAAGCTCTGCTACTTTGTACCCTTGTACTTGATCAATGCCTCTTTGCACTTCTATCTTCCGCGTGGCCTTATCAGTGCTTTTTGGCAAGCGCGTGTAATGCCTCGCTTTTTCGTATTTTCTTTGATTAGATAGTCTAATCGTATTTCTATTTATGGAAAATTGTATTATGTCGCATTTGTATTTCATTTCCCAATCATGTAATCTGAGACTTTGATCATAAAAAAATCATACTTGATACCTTCTTATCTTACATACATTCAATTGTTAAATACGTGATTACATACAAATCGATACTTGTTATACATGAAAATATTCATACATACATTCTCGATACCTAAAATATACTTACAAACACATTATATACTGAAAAACATGCAAAAATATCGAGTTTTAGCATGAAATGAAGGAAAAAGCCAAGTTCAGGGGCAAAATCCAGAGAAAGTGGTTTCTAGCCCATGGATTGGTCCAATTTGTGTTTTCTACATTAAATGCACTCAACTAACAACCCCTCTAACCTCAACTATAAATACCCACCTCCTCCCACTCTCATTTCACACCTCAAACACTTCTCTTCTTCTCTCTAAAGCTCTCTCTCCATCTGAAAGTTCAAGACTTTCAAAAGTGAGTTCTAACTCACCCTTACCTCCCTTCTTTGATCTTTCTTTCTTTCTTAACACTTGAATCACCTTTAGGAATGTTTCCATAAGTTCTCCATGGAAAATCAAATTGGAACATCACCATATTTGAGGTCTTAAGTGTAAGAGCTTTTCGTTTAATAGGGTTTTAACCCACAAGTGTTGTATCCTTCCAAGCTTGTTCTTGAAATAAGACTTGAGTTGGTAGTGTGTGATTACTTGGAAGCCTTGGCTATCTTACCTTCAATCCACCACCTCACTTGATAAATTTGATTATATATATCCATTAACCGAATCCTTGATAATAATCGAATGATTGTCCGTCATGGTACTAGGTTACATCACCTAAGTACTTAATCTCTCGTTACGAATTCTAATGGGTATCCTAACCCATGAAAGCACATCAACCCGAATGGGTATTATAGTATCAAGAACGAGTATTAAGTCTAGATGATTATTTTCTCGGATACATACTTTGTATATTTAAATTTCCTAATCCTCCGTTATCATTCGAATACTTGCTAACCTATGTTTTCCTCTTGTAGGATAAGTCGGTGCTCCATCCTCCAAACTCCCCCAACACTTTACGGAAATACCAAGTGGAAGCTTGCAAAACCGTGAGTACACTCGAACACCCTTTTTACGCTTTACACCTTTGGATGCAACATGTTAGTCTATCAAAATACACACAATCACACTTATACTTTTATGCAATCACACAAACAATCCATCATACATGCTATAGTTACGTAATACATGATTTGTATAATTGGAACATTCTTATCTGATGCTATCCGCCATTAACTACGTATGAGCCTCCCCTTAACATGTATAGCGCTATAGGAGTAACGCACCGCCCGTATTCTTAAGTTCATGTTAAGTTTATTCTTTTTTGCGGTGACACACGAGGGTTGACTTATAGATTGCATGCCATGTTTACATTAATCTAGTATGCTAGCTTAACATGTGGATTCGTTTAAATATTTTCATACTTATGCTATATTAAACTTGTGTACTCGCCAATACTTTTTGTATTGAACTATATTTTTAACATGTTGCAGGTTAAAGATGTTGATCATGATGAAACTTTGTAGGGACGACATAGATACACATCTAGAATGTTAGAATTTATGTTGTTGAACTTATTGTATATGACTTCGTGTTGTAATTGACAATTTTTGTTATTAAATGAAATGGGTTTGATTTAATTGTCGTAAATAGTGTTATGATGCCTTGAGCAATCTATTTCGTCTCACTTTGATGTTTCCGCCATCGTTTGGGGTGTGACAGATTAGTATCAGAGCCATAACTATAGGGAATTAGGTAGAATTACCATGATCGACCTAGTCTATAGTTTAAGTGACCAACCTTGAGCATTCTTGATTCTTGCTTAAAATGTTAATTCTCCCTACCTTGCTTCTACCTGTTTCTTTTGGTCTTAATATATACAATGTGTCTTTCCTAAGACCATTTACACAATATACACACTTGAGGACTTGAAGACACTCATAATACAAACGAGACGACTTCGCCAAAATAGGCATGAAACCCACACTTTGGTGAACGACTCTCAATTCGCGTATTCAATTTTTCACGAAATTACGCCATCAAGTTAGGAGTGATATCCATACCTTGATGGAAAATTTTCCATTTCATACTCTAGTGGACCCTTACCAACGAGTCGGATTTCGCTCCTCATTTGGTAAGTACCAACCACACTTAGGGTACAATGTTTTCAAGTTAGGGGTGAAACCCGCTCCTTGTCAACTAGTCCCACTCCTCGATTTTCAGTCTCACAAAAGTTTCGATTTTTTGATCAAATAGATACGTGTAGTAACTGGAAGGGTAAAATGCCGTTAATCGCTCCTCTACGAGAGCATTTTACCTATAGGCCAACGCATGTTTCTCTAATCTGAAAGGATCTTCGATTCATTTTGGAATAGTTGACGCTTCTCAACCCAAAGCGCTCCAATATTTTACTAAGCCTATATTTTATGCTATAACAATTTCTATATGTTTTAATACTTGTTATCTAGTTCATTTCGAACCCGATGCACAATTCACACATCTTTCGCAATAAAAACAATAATTCTCGCAAACCAACTAGATTTATACTCCTTACGCAATCATACGTGTTTATTGAATACTTGTTATGCTTATGTCGCCTATGTGAAGTCATACGTGTTATACAATAGTAACATGCTCAAACATGGTTTTTATTGTTGATCACCTAGATGCTCTTTTTCGCAAAACTCAAGTTGGAGAAATGAGTCGAAGTCCATCTCCAACTCGACTACTTTCATAACAATCACTATATCAAAACTTAAACCTAAACCTTTTATCATTGTTCCAATTTTTCTCATTTATGCTTAACCCTCGAACCTTACTATTTTATCCAAACAATTTCTCACCCTACAACTTATTTATGAAAATCACATACACGAAACCCCTAATGATACTTTAAATGACTCTTTCACAATTTTTAGAATCTTATGGAAAGCTATCTATCAAACTTAGACGGTCTAATGAACCTCTTGCCCTCGATTTTCATAACTCATCCAATAGCAAAAACACATTCACTTTATACTACCATTCTAAAGACATTTTATTTCCAACAAGAAACCAACGAAAACTTTCTCCCACATACATACAAGTACGTTTTGCAAAAAAAAAAAAGAATTCCTTTCAAATATCAAAGTTTATCCATGAAATTTCCAAACACAACTTTCCTTATTGCGATATAAAACAACTTTAATGAATCAAGTTCACTATTTTAAAGGTTTTTCCAAAGAATGTTAATACGCAATACTAAATCTAAATACGTGGGCATGGAAGACTCATTAGGCCAGACAATCTTCGACATACTCAAATCCTAATTTTTAATACCAAAGTAGCATTTCTTTAACAAACCACATCATACATCAAAAATTAATATTTTTCTCAATATTCACCCAACATTCACAATTTTGGTCTTCATTCCTGACAAACCTGACTTATTTTATTTCAACTAACTCAATGTTTTGGCTCAAATAACCATACACATGCATATCATCATAAACGATTCAATTTACGCAGTCAATATTTCATAGCAATCTTACACGTATCATTGTTACTTTTTTTTATTTATACACTCAAACTATATACTAGACTTATGTGTGCTTAACGCCATGTAAATTTCAACTTATATGTTCTATACTACATGCTAATTTTATGCGTATTTGTCATCAATCATACACAAAACTCATACATTCGCACTACTCGGTAGTCATACTTGAGACCTATATGTGGGCATAACCCGAGTGGTTTCACCTACGTTAGACACACTCACACTTAAATGCAATCATGCTTACATACTTAATTTTTATACGCTATCTTACACACCTTTTGCTTGTAATACTAGATGTAACCTGACCCGTACACTACTAGTACCCACTATGCGGATCATGCACAAACCAAAATAATCGTGGGTGCACACGGGATTATATTGGTAGGCGCATGAAAACCATAGTGGGTTTACTTGTATCGCAACACGGAGCATAACATGACACCGAATAGCGAACGACGTAACATGGTGAATACGCCGCTGGTACTTCCTATATATAAATGTCCCTACCATGTTACTAAACTTTCGTAAAACGTGCCATGAGAAATTCGGTGTTTTCCCGGACCTTGTTAAATACATTTGATTCATAACAAAACTTTGGTGACCCCACTTCGAAATGATTAGTACTCGATTATCCATGACAAACTTTATTCTCAAAATCGTTAGCTTTAACCACTACAACTATCACTAGCATCTCTCAATGTTCCATGTTCACATTTTATCCGATATTCATACCATCCTTACCCCTCGCATACACCTATTGAATCATTCACTACCATAACACATATTCCCAATTCTTTCCTTAACATTTCATCCAAACTTTATTTACAGTGAATTAGCCTAAACGTTCTATCCATTTTTTTAAAACGTCCCCACCGGCTCAATCTTGTCAAACTATTCCTTTTTCTTTCTAAATCTATCTTATCTACTCGCAAACTCCAACTAGTCGGTCTATTACCGCCAAAACCTTTTAGAAATCGTAAATATTTACCATCCTATTTTCTCCCCAATAAACATTTTCTACCACAAATGATTATACTAAAACACCTTAGAACTGACATAGCTTCTCTTACAACTTACGGTACGGTCCAATTTGTGTTTTCTACATTAAATGCACTCAACTAATAACCCCTCTAACCTCAAATACCCACCTCCTCTCACTCTCATTTCACACCTCAAAAACTTCTCTTCTTCTCTCTAAAGCTCTCTCTCCATCTGAAAGTTCAAGACTTTCAAAACTGAGTTCTAACTCACCCTTACCTCCCTTCTTTGATCTTTCTTCCTTTCTTAACACTTGAATCACCTTTAGGAATGTTTTCATAGGTTCTCCATGGAAAACCCACTTGGAACATCACCATATTTGAGGTCTCAAGTGTAAGAGCTTTTCGTTTTAATAGGGTTTTAACCGACAAGTGTTGTGTCCTTTCAAGCTTGTTCTTGAAACAAGACTTGAGTTGGTAGTGTGTGATTACTTGGAAGCCTTGGCTATCCTACCTTCAATCCACCACATCACTTAATGATTTTGATTATTTTTCATCTTTTACTTTTATGCTTAACTTATTCATGACCATCCTTGTCGTCCTTGTGACGACTTGTGCATTGGTGAACTATACGAAAGACGTTAAAGGAAGGTTATCTCCTACCTCCATGCATGACTTCTATGAACATCCATGATGTTTATGATCTACTTATTATGTATATATATATATATATATATATATATATATATATATATATATATATAATATATATATATATATATATATATATAAATATCCACTAACCAAATCCTTGATGATAATCCAATGATTGTCCGTCATGGTACTAGGTTACATCACCTAAGTACTTAATCTCTCGTTACTATTCTATTGGGTATCCTAACCATGAAAACTCATCAACCCGAATGGGTATTATAGTGTCAAGAACGAGTATTAAGTCTAGATGATTATTTTCTCTTATACATACTTTGTGTATTTAAATTTCCTAATCCTCCATTATCATTTGAATACTTACCAAACTATGTTTTCCTCTTGTAGGATAACTCGGTGCTCCATCCTCCAAACCCCCCCAACACTTTACGGAAATACCAAGTGGAAGCTTGAAAAACAGTGAGTACACTCGAACACCCTTTTACGCTTTACACCTTTGGGTGCAACATGTTACACACAAGCACACTTATACTTTTATGCAATCACACAAACAATCCATCCTACATGCTATAGTTACGTAATACACGATTTGTATACTTGGAACATTCTTATGTGATGCTATATGTCATTAACTACGTACGAGCCTCCCCCTTAACATGTATAGCGCTATAGGAGTAACGCACCACCCGTATTTTTGAGGTCATATTAAGTTTATTCTATTTTGCGGTGACACGCGAGGGTGACTTATATATTGCATGTCATGTTTATACTAATCTAGTATGCTAGCTCAACATGTGGATTGGTTTAAATCTTTTCATACTTATTCTATATCAAACTTGTGTACTCGCCAATAGTTTTTGTATTGAGCTAAATTTTTAAAATGTTGCAGGTTAAAGATGTTGATCATGATTAAACTTAGTAGGGCGGCATAGATACACATCTAGAATGTTAGAATTTATGTTCTTGAACTAAATGTATTTGACTTCGTGTTGTAATTGACAATTTTTTTATGAAATGAAATGGGTTGATTTTAATATTGTCGCAAATAGTGTTATGATGCCTTGAGCAATCTATTTCGTCTCACTCTGATGTTTCCGCCATCGGTTGGGGTGTGACAGCGTGGACTCTTAGGGATTAAGTGCTTTTGTTCTCAAGACTAAATATGAGTTGCTCTCATCTTAGTCTTGGCCTTGTGCAAGGTTTTAGGACTTCGCAACTAGAGGTTTGTTCAATCCGCACAGAGTCAGGGACCTGCGCTTCTAGGTTAACTTGCCGTTGCGCAGGGTGCGTAAGGTTTGTTAGGCAACCTGCTGGTTTCAAGAATGGCGTACCGTTGCGCGTTGCGCGCAAGGTTATTATTGTGACCTATTATCATTATGAGGGTATAGTACCTTACGCAGGCGCAAGGTTTTTTAAAATGTCTTGAATTTTTTTGGAATAAGGAATTCACGATACAAGAAAGATTTTTGGGATTCCATAAGGAAATCGTTGATACGCAAATGCAAAGGACGAAGGTGTATCATGAAAATGATAGCCTCTCGTCCAAGTGGGGTGACATAAATACACACGTCACCGTGTTCAACGATTGTTTCCATAAGGCAAAAAACGCGCCAGGAGTGGTGAAACCGAGGCCGACTTTATCAAGAATGCCATACTAGCATATACAGAGAACAAGAAGAACGAGTTCAAGCACATGCATTGTTGGGATGTATGTAGGTACGCTTTTATATGGACGATAGTCCCTCCTGCTAGCGAGTCAAACCTCATCCAAAAGGGCAAGAACTCCCTTATCCCAAGCTTATCCGATGCTCGTGATCAAGAGTTTGATCTTAATTTGGATGATTTTGATGATTCTCCTTCCCGTCCACCCGGTAGAGACACGTCAAAAAAGCGGATGCAAAGAGCAAGATCGGGTTCGACCCCTAGTTCTGCCTCGGGTAAAGGGTTATACACCGACCAGTTGGAAGATCTTGGGGCGAAAATTGATACATTTAATTTCCTCCAACAACAAAGGATCGAGATGAGGAAAAACCTCCAAGAGTCGTTCGATAAAAAATATCTCTAAAAGAAAAAACGCAAGATATGAAATTTCTTGTATGAACGTCGATCACCTTACCGCCCAGAATTGGCAATGACGTTGGAAATGAAACAAGAAATCTTGAAAAAATATAACATGGAGAAATCATGAAGTTTTTAATGTTTTTAATTTTAAGTAGCTTTTTTTTAATTATATGTAGTTTTTTTTTAAATTTTAACTTGTTTTTAAAAATATTTCAGTAAACCATCTAACAAGTCAAAAGCTTCGCATTACTTATGCTTTGTATCTAATATTATTGATAGCACGTGCTACGTGTTAACGAACTTCAGAATATTATCGATAAACAATCACCGATTTGTCCTGCAAATATACAGGAATGTGCATTTAAATTCTAATAATAATTATCAAAGATCTTAGTTATTTTACTCTTCTTATCTACATAGATACTGCAGTTTCTCATCAACCAACTATGCATATAAGTAATAAGGATGTCTAGGAATGACAATTACCCACTAACGTATTGTATGATTATATAAGCACCTCTAAGAGAATCACTTCCATTCTATATTGTATATTGTTGCCATTAACTCATCTTATATATGCCTAATATGCCAATGGTAGATTCTTGTATTTCAGTGGTAGATAAACAGCAATTTCTTTGTGAAAACTTTTTTTATCACTCATATGGATCCAAAATTTAAAAGAACACGGTAACAAGTATTTGTAGTATACGCATCATCATGCACAACAAACCCTGTTACTTAGTTGGACCAACATTTGAAATCTAGTCGTTCAAGAAGTTAGATTTTTCGACAATGTACAAACAACCGAATATTGTAGAACTTGTACTTCTAATCAACAAGAGAACCTGAAGTTCTCTAGTAACGTACACTTCAAATACAAAGCCCACTTATAATAAAGAATTTATGTCGAACCTTTAAAATTCGAGTTTATCATCATCAATAACTCTTAGTACAATTACCTCCCCCGAACTTTACAAGTCAAAATTCCTTGTGGCAAATAGCCTAGGATAGATAATCATTAAACAAAAACAAGATTTTCCTCCAAACAAAGGTTGATATCATGATCTTCTCCTCTCAAATAAAGAAAAAGAATCCCTCAAGCCTCAACATTGAGGACATTCTTGACGTTTTGAGAAATCTCAAAGACATGCTTGACATTAGCCACCACAAGTTGATTGTCCACTCAAAAACTCACTATAAATTTTCTCTACTTGTGATTGTAAAATCTAAAGACTTTTTGCGAGTACAAGTGTGATCTTTTTCGGATTACCAACATACTTAAAATATAGAGAAAACATTGTTGTCGTTGAGATGTTCAACACGAAATTCTCTACAAGTCACACTCATAACATGCTCCAGTTGTAGCAATACTAAAAATGAGTTTTCATGAGATACCAAGAGGTCAGATCACATCTTCTAACTCACATAGAAAAATAAGAAGCTCCTACTTAAAAAACCATTAGACGCGTCCAGTTGATGCTAGCCCATTTACTGAAGTGAATGTGGCTACCATTTTGTACAACACGAGGAGAAAAAGAGTCTATGACCCCATCTGAGGCTATATACATAGATGAAACAACACACAGACAAGGGAGGTTTATGATCAAGTACCTCAAAATAGTGGTATTTGGCAATCACTGATAAACTAAGATGTTATAAAACTCACATAGATAACAACGCTTCATATGCGGATTGGCCAACCATTAATAAACTAAGATGTTATAAAACTAAGATGTGAACATTATACCTATGCAAGTGTAGAAGCTCTAGTATACCTATCACATATAAGAGTCGAATGTTTAATATACACACCACAGTAACACTAACATAAAACCATAATACATATGTTATTAGTTGTCTCCAGCGTAAAGCTTATTGATACTGGTTCAGGTGCTAGAAGCATATCAAATGCGCCGGAAGAGCATTAACATCTTACCTACCGATGCCATCTTTAATAATCGAATGCCTTATATTCTAATATATCCTGAATAAACTTACCAAGTTCAGTTATATTTAGATAAACATGTATCACTTTGAAATTGTGACCCAAATGATACTAAATATCTCCATATTGCATGTGACAATATGACCAGAAGACCATATTAGAAAACTAAAGGTTTTACCAACCAAAATATGTTTTCATAAAAATATCAAATACAATATTTATTATATGTAGATCATTTTAATGGTCTAAAGTGGCGCATCTATATTGGTCATGTGTGAGTTTTCAGCTACAAAAATGTGGTATATGCCCGACGATATGGAACGTTGTTCTTTGACATGGTTTAACACTACTCTTTGATAAGAAGTTGTAGAGGCCATTGTTATGCACAATGTGAAATATAGTGAGAAACATATGTAGTCGAGATGAAATTCATTTTTACGACGACTATCTTGTCAAATCAAAACCAGTTGTTGATCACAATACTCCCCCACTACAACTGGTTATTAGAAAAGTACCAAAACTTATTTGATTGTGCGATATATGTACCAATAACACTAGCATAACATACCGAAATGGACATGTTTACACCCTTAATGTTGACTATCCATTTAACAAGCCAGCATTCCCAGTCTTAGGGGGAGATTGTATAAGAAAAGAAAGTACTTGTAATACAAGAATGCATCATACTAAATCTCAACCCTGAAGTGGTCAATCTGAAATCCAAAACAAAGTGCGTGAATTTGCAAACAATAGCAAATGAAATATTAGATGCATTCACTAACACAAATAAAGTGATAAAGTCATATATAACAACTTAAACTTATTTGCTTGAATTGTAGTACTCACAAAAGGGATTATCATATTAAGAAAATGTGAGAGGTGAATCAGTTCCCAAAAAAAAGACAAAACCCATAAATGGGAAAAAAGTAGAGTCACGCAGTTGGTGGAACCCATAAGTGGTTGCATATAAAACCCATAAGTGGTTGAATAAAAAACCACATAAGTGGTTGTATACAAAACCCCAAAATGGGTTGTATACAAAAACCTTAAACGAGGTTATTAATAAAATCCTTGAAGAGAAACGAAATCCTGAAATAGGATAATGGATTTCCAGAAGAAACTACACAGGTACCAAATAAACATAAGATCTCAAAATAATTATGCACAAAATAGTACAATATGGAACTGGAATGAGACACGTGTAAATCATATATATTTGCAAATGATATAGCAACAAATGTAATCGTTGAAATTAAGGATTACGTACATAAAACTGTGAAAGAGTGTATGCACAGAATTAGCCAAAATCGTAACACCCCGACCGCATATAAAACATCCCGCAACGGAAACGTCGGGGAGTCACATTACAAGATTGTTCATAACACATGGTACTAAAGTATAAATATATTGATTGATTGAATTTCATTATCTTTTAAACACAAAACAAATACAAACAACTTGTTTTTAATTTAAGAAAACTAAGGCCCGAGTCCGAATCCTACGTGTAGCATACTTGTATATCATCATGTATTTGTACCTAAAACATATGTGAAAATAAATGGTTAACAATAAAGTTGGTGAGTGATGACGTGGGTACTCGGAGATCCCAGTCAGCAAAATCAAAGTCAACAATTCACGAGAATGTAACAAAGAATGCTTAACATAAAGTGAAAATAAGTAGCTGGAAGTCGGAAGCTGAAGGTTCCCGTAGAAAAGCTGATACACCAACGGCTGGTGATAGGAAGCTAAGGTTATTGTACAACCTTGGAACTTGAACCTAACAAGTCAAACTTATTAGACTTCTCTCTACAACACATAAAGGTGTCATTGAGACACACAAACTTGAAACTTACTTAAAGAGCCAAGGCTAGCCCTGCAAGCAACATCAAGGGAGGATAAGCTTACCAAGACTAGAAGGTACCAACTGTCATAAGGCTCACTTGGGCAGAGCAATCTGCCTATAAAAGGAGAGTCTTGTTCCAGCCCAAAGTAAGTCCATCTCTCTCACTCTCACTCTCACTCAATACTCTTATCCTTTTATTTCGCTTAGACTCTTAAGATCATCCTCTTGATTCTCATGACGAAGTCCAAATGTGGGAGGCCACCTCTTGCGTTAAGGCTAACAGGGTTCTTTGATTGCAGATTCTGACCAAGGAGCTACCTTTTGGAGTTGATCTTGGACCTTCCCCCTATCATACTCTTGTTGCTTTAACAAGTGGTGTCCACCATGGGGATGCACTACTTAGAAAAGTATTTCCGGTAGTCTAGCCATGTTCCTAAGTTACCTTCTTTTATGGCTGGAAATAATCATCATCCAAAAGAAGTCATGAGCAGTTCCCTGCCTCGTTCTAACCCTTCGGCTACTCCCAGAGTTGGCAGCTGCTCCACCAACACGTCAAACTTCATGTCGCACTTGTAACACAAGATGCACAACAGTTCCAGACACCTCCCTTTACATGAGTTAATCTATCTTCACCGAGTGAAGTTCTTTTCCCGATTGAAACCATGGAAATAACTCTGCAGGGAGTGGGAAGTAACTTTATATAGTTGAGGGAACTCTTGAACGGGTACATTCGAGATAAAGGAACCAAAGGGGTTAGAGTACGTTTGTCTTATGATGAGCTGGCGGTTACACTCTCCCCAATGCCCTCTTTGTTGTGCACCACTACATCCCCAAGTGTTAGCCTAGCAGGACCTAGTCCTGACCCAAATCCATATCTTATGCCTGATGGATCACTTTGGACCGGGAGCTATCATACTAGCTCCCTTCTATTCCTTCAAAGAAGCCCAGAGTATACTGTCGAGCAGCTCCTCCAATAGGCTCAAGTTGTTCCTACACATCCATAAATAACCTTTGAAGAAGCACTCAGATCATTGCCTTTAGCCAGTAGAGCTATAGCTGTAAGCTTGTCACCATCTTCAAGCTTTCAGCAAAGCTTCCCCAAGCATGGTGCCCAGTATCCCCAAGTAGCTGCCCTCCTGGTTCAATAAAGCCAGCAGCTCGCAGAAAACCAAATCTAGCAAGCTACCCAGGTTGGGCCACAGGCTCAGGTCCAACCAAGAACCCAAGTAGGCACTAGTACGAATGGAGCAGGGGTAAACCCTGATATACCCTCCATGCCTTACAAGCCAAGCTCATTGTCGTGCTTCTACGAAGAAATAACTAACTTTGTCTTCCAAACAAAGATAAAGATGCCATTAGATGTCAAAACATATGATGGTTTGAAAGACCTTGAAACCACGTCCAAGTCTTCACGGTGGTTGCTACAGTTGAACGATGGAATAATGATGAATGTTGTCACATGTTCATGCAAACCCTCATAGGGCCAGCTAGGGTATGGTTTTGTGGGCACCCTACCAGAAGCATAACATCTTTCAATGACCTACACAAAAGCTTCCTAGCTAAATTCACCCCTCAGAAGAGATGCACTAGGGATGCGTGTCACACCCTCAATTTCCACTTGCGGAGTTTTACCGCGAGGCGTGTGAACAAACCAGAATCTGAAACACTAGGACGTCAAACGACTCTACATGATTTGATTATACGTTTTGCAAAATCGTTCATTGTAGATTTTATATCAATTACCAATATTTAGCAGAGCATTACTTTTAAAGTTTGAGCGGAAGCATAAATAAGTAGTGATGCGGGCGCCAACACAAACGCCAAAACAAATGAAAAATCCCAAAACAATATTAATAAATAAGACTCGATAAAGATGTCTTGTTCAATGCATGTACGTGCACCTAGAGCTCCTAGCGTCCTGAGAAACATGTAAAGAAACAAGTGTCAACATTAAAGATGAGTGAGTTCACAGGTTTTCATAAATTTGTTTGTTCGGTTATAGTTTATTACTCCGTTATCCCCAACCTGGGATAACATGTCAGTTCCATTATTCCAATCCCGGAATAATAAGTTGTTGCTTCCAATATTCCCAACCCGGAATATTAAGTTGTTGTTTCCATTATCCCCAACCCGGGATAATAAGTTGATGTTTCCAATATTCCAAACCCGGAATATTAAGTTGTTGTTTCCAATATTCCATACCAGGAATATTAAGTTGTTCCGTAATTAAGTTCAATATTAATGTATATAGGTAGCTAGCCTAAAGTCATGTCACTAAGTGTTCGCGATCGAAGCTGACAGTTGTGCCTCCGTTTTGCCAGGCCTATCACATGACCATGGCGATGTTAGGCCAATCATACACCCGTTGACCATACCCGGTCGGCTAGCGCGACTAGCTCGGATGGGGCTCGTCAGACCCAGTAGTACTACTTATAATTCCCCCGCTATTTAACCCAAATACTAACGATCCGAGGAGATTGTCGAGGACTTAAGTGATAAAGCTGCTTAGTGCCCATAACATTACATTAACATTAACTTAGTTACCGTATAGTTATGTGACGTTAAATTCGTATAACGTAAAGAGTTTGAGTTTGAGAGTGTATACATGTTTCTCCCCCTGTTGTTTAAAAACCGGATAAAGTTAGGGGCCGTGAACTCACCTTTATTTGCTCGGTTAGTGTAGCAAAGCTATTATAAGAGATGGGACCGCTAGTTGCGTCCTAACAAACCAATTAATTCCACGTCAGTGTGTAATCACACCAATGCAAATTCCACACACAATTTACTCACAAAGTGATACATACCAACAACATATCTAACACTCAAACATGCATGCAAGTATTCTCATGTGATCATAGTAATCAAACAACTTATCATGAACATATTTCAAATCCATGCAACACTTTAATGCATACAATCACAAGTTATCAACTTTCTGCTTAACACTCAATTATTCAGCTGTCTTCTAGGATTTTTATAAATTAGTTCTAACATTCCAAAAATCCCCATATTTTTACAGTAGGTGACATTTATACCATAGAAATTTATATAATTTTTCCAAGTCCTAACTCTTTACCAATTAGCCATAGATATTAATTCGTTAAGCTGCAGTCAGATTTACCGCTTTCTGACTGCAGTCCACGGAAGAATTTATTTAAAAATCACTGATCGTCCGATTAACAAAATTCCAGTTGGAGTTGCCCGGAAATTTCTATACCTAGTTGCTGTACAAAAATCATGACTCAACTCCCTACTGATTTTAAAATCTAGCTTGACAAACAACTAGCAAAATTTCAGAATTTTCACAGTTTTAGTTACTGAACTTGTTTAGCCCTTTAAAAATATCAAACGACTTCAGAAAATTATGAATCCAGCGCCATTAGATTCCTTATTCAAATCCCTACGTTCTAGACACCAGAAAATCCGTTTTTCGACAACTAACGACCGAGTTACAGCCAGATGAAGTCGGCTGTAACTATTACACAGCATCCTGTTTCAGCATTATTGTTACCGTTAACTCGCACAACTCGTTCATATGATTAACCTAGGGGATCAAAAACCGATTTCTAATCCTAGATCAATACCAATATCTCATCCATGCAAACCCTAGTTCCTACTTCTAGTTATTACAAACAAAGCACAGCCCATATCTATATTCAGCTTTCAAACTCCTTCCAGCTTTCAATCTAGTATTTATAATCCGAAACAATGCAATCATCCAATGTAAACATCATTAACAAATCGGCTAGCCTAACTTCTCGTTCTTACAAACAAAACATACTTGCACTTATGATATCCGCAAACAATTATACACAAGAACATAAGCAAAACAGCCGATTATTTATTCAACATATAAGACCCGAAACAACTAATCAGTTAATCATTCAAGCATACATACATATATATCTGAACATGATCTTGTAATCAGAGATAACCCTAACCTTGGTTAACTAGGTAAACAAGCCGAGGTTTGGACAAGATGTATCCGGTTGTTTCAGCAATAATCGCGACCGAGAGGATGGTGATAGCGTAGGCTGCTATGTTGATCGAATAGTGGTGAACAAGGACTGTTTGCGGTTGAATGGAGTGTGAGCGAGGGCTGACCAGATTGAGATGAAGGCTGCTCGCGATCAATGGGACAAGAGTGAGGCAGTTTGCGGTCGAAGAAGATGAAAGACTTGGCTACTGCTTGCTGCGACCGAGAGGAAGGTGAGAGTAAGGCAGCCGACGGCTGTTTTCTTCAACTAGGGTTTGTGAATTGTGAAGGAGCATGTGAGTTTGTATATATATAGGCGCAAGCAAGATGATAAGGGTTACGGTTTTAGTTAAGCATTGTGGCCGAGGATCTTGGGTTGGTTCGGTTTGGGTTTGGGCTTGATTTCGCGGCCAAGGACTAAAGGTGAGTTGGTTTGATTTTGATCTTGGCCGAATAGTTAGAACTTTAGGTCTAGGTTTGATCTCGGTTTGTGTTTGCGATTTCGGGTTTGATCCTTGTTTTCCTTTGGCCGTAAACTTGGGTTCAAAGTTTAAACTTTGTTAACTCCTAGAGTCACAATGAATCAAGTTGGTTCGTGTCGCGGTTCGGTTCAGTTCGTGTACATATCTACTCTAATTATTCAATTGCTTAAACAATCACACAACACACATCACGTATTCATTTAATTCGTACACGTTCGTACACATAGCACGTAATTAGTTTGACAAGTATTACGTTTAAGTTATCCGAAAAACCCGGGATATCACATTATCCCCATGTTGAAAGAATTTTCGTCCCGAAAATTGAGTAAACGCGGTTTAGCATGTAGCATACATGTTCAGAGTGCCACGCACAAAGAGTTAGTTCGTTTATGATGGTACGCAACGTTACCTGAAGTTCCCAAGTGTCGTACACAGAGATTTCCAAGTGCCATGCACAAGAATTTAGTCAACAATAGTACACGAAAGTATAAGAAGTTTCCAGGTTGTCACATCATCCCCATGTTGAAAGAATTTTCGTCCCGAAAATTTAGTTATTGGTATCGTTAGTTTGCTGCTCAGTTGCGAAGAGGTGTGGGTATTTGCTTTTCATTTGGTCCTCTCTTTCCCACGTGAACTCCGGTCCACGCTTAGAGTCCCAACGAACTTTAACGATTGGAATCTTGCTGTGCCTTCGAGTCTTGATCTCACGATCCATGATCTCAATAGGCTTTTCCACGAAGTGTAGTTGTTCATCCACTTGGATTTCATCCAATGGAATAACTAAAGTTTCATCTAATAGACACTTCTTTAGATTTGACACGTGATACGTTGTGAACTCCACTGAGTTCGGCAGGAAGGTCTAATTGGTATGCTACGGGTCCGATTCGTTTCAAGATTACAAACGGGCCTACGTACCGTGGGTTAAGTTTGCCCCGTTTTCCAAAGCGGATTACACCCTTCCGGGGTGACACCTTTAGTAGGACGCGATCGCCTACTTGAAATTCGAGCGGTTTGCGTCGTTGATCAGCGTAGCTTTTCTGTCGATCTCGTGCCGCCGCCATGCGGTTTCTGATTTGTACAATCTTTTCGGTGGCCTCAAGTATTAACTCAGGGCCTGTGAGTTGACTGTCACCGACTTCTGCCCAGCAAACCGGTGATCTACATTTACGACCGTATAATGCTTCAAACGGTGCTGCCGAAATACTCGTATGATAGCTGTTGTTATATGAGAATTCTACTAGAGGCAGGTGAATTTCCCAATTATTTCCGAAGTCCACCACGCATGCCCTAAGCATGTCTTCCAAGGTTTGTATGGTCCTTTCGCTTTGACCATCAGTCTGAGGGTGATAAGCTGTGCTCATAACTAAGCGGGTTCCCAACGCTTTCTGGAGTGACTGCCAGAAGTTCGACGTGAAGCGAGCATCTCTGTCTGAGATGATGGATGTTGGCACACCGTGCCGAGAAACTACTTCCTTAATGCAGATGCGAGTCAACTTCTCCATCTTATCTGTTTCTTTAATAGCTAGGAAGTGTGCGGACTTCGTTAAACGATCCACAATCACCCAGATAGTATCGCAACCACCCAAGGTTCGCGGGAGTTTAGTGATGAAATCCATTGAGATCTGATTCCATTTCCACACTGGGATCTCAGGTTGTTGGAGTAGCCCCGATGGCTTTTGGTACTCCACCTTGACTTTTGCACAAGTCAAACATTTACTCACGTAGGTGGCTATATCGGCTTTCATGTTGGGCCACCAATACGCAGCTTTAAGGTCTTGATACATCTTATCCGAACCCGGATGAACGGAGTATCGAGATTTGTGAGCTTCATCCATGACTAGCTCTCTGAGGTTTCCGTAGAGAGGTACCCATATGCGATTCATGAAATACCGGGCTCCATTGGGCTTTACTTCCCAATCGCGTTCCATTTTTCCCACTGATTCGGCTTTGATGTTTTCCTCCTTAACTGCTTCTAACTGGGCGTCGCGTATTTGTTCGGGTAGCCCCGAATGAATAGTGAGTTGTAGTGCTCGTACGCGACGAGGTTTCAAGTGTTCTTTCCTACTGAGGGCATGAGCTACCACGTTAGCTTTACCCGGGTGATACCGAATGGCACACTCATAATCGTTCAAGAGTTCGACCCAGCGACGCTGTCGCATGTTCAACTCCTTCTGATCAAAGATGTGTTGGAGGCTTTTGTGGTCAATAAAGATTGTGCACTTCGTTCCATAGAGGTAGTGTCTCCAAATCTTAAGTGCAAACACTACTGCTCCCAATTCCAGGTCATGCGTCGTGTAGTTTTTCTCGTGAATCTTCAGCTGTCGCGACGCATACGCGATGACCTTATCGCGTTGCATGAGTACGCATCCCAATCCCTGAATGGAAGCATCACAATACACTACGAAGTCATCTGTCCCTTCCGGCAAGGACAGAATGGGTGCACTGCAAAGTTTCTGCTTCAGCAATTGAAATGCTGCTTCTTGTTTTTCACCCCAAGCATACTTGATGCCTTTCTGGGTGAGGGTAGTGAGCGGTTGTGCAATCTTTGAAAACCCCTCGATGAAGCGTCTGTAGTAACCAGCCAATCCTAAGAATTGGCGGATCTCCGTCGGTGTCTTAGGTGCTTCCCAGTTTTTAATGGCTTCAATCTTAGCATGGTCTACGTGAATACCCTTTTCATTCACTACGTGCCCGAGGAACTGAACTTCCCGAATCCAGAAATCACACTTCGAAAGCTTGGCATATAACTTTTCCTGTTGAAGTAGCCCTAGCAGTGATCGTAGATGTTCCGCATGTTCTTCTTCACTTTTGGAGTAGATGAGTATGTCATCGATGAACACAATGACAAATTTGTCGAGGTATGGTTTACACACGCGGTTCATGAGGTCCATGAATACCGCAGGTGCGTTAGTGAGACCGAATGGCATGACCAAGAACTCGTAATGGCCATACCGAGTGTGAAATGCCGTCTTGGCGATATCCTCCTCCCTGACGCGTAGCTGGTGGTAACCAGACCGTAAATCAATCTTGGAGTAGTAGCTTGACCCTTGAAGTTGGTCGAAGAGATCGTCGATGCGAGGTAACGGGTATCGGTTCTTGACTGTAACCTTGTTGAGTTCCCTATAGTCGATGCACATGCGGAAAGTCCCGTCCTTCTTCTTGACAAACAGGACTGGAGCTCCCCATGGCGAAACGCTTGGTCGGATAAATTCTTTTTCTAAAAGTTCCTGAAGTTGGGTAGACAGCTCCTGCAGCTCGGCTGGAGCTAGGCGGTATGGAGCCTTGGCGATAGGAGTTGCATTGCTTGCCAATTCGATTTCAAACTCCAATTGTCGATGTGGTGGAAGACCAGGTAGTTCTTCTGGGAATACATCGGAAAAATCACGGACGACAGGGATGTCTCCTATACGTTTCTCGTCCTTTGGCTGTTCGGTAATTAGTGCGAGTAAAGCGAAGGAATTCTTTTTCCGAAGATACTTCTGCGCTTGCATAAATGAGATAATGTTGGTGACGGCGCTTGCCTTGTCGCCTTGTACCGTCAGGATTTCGTCGTTCGTGAGTGGAATACGGATAGACTTTTCGAAACTGAGAACTTCAGCCCGGAAGTCGGATAGCCAGTCCATTCCGACTACCACGTCAAAACTACCCAGGGTAGTTGTCATCAGATCAATGGTAAAAGTGTGGCCCGCGAGTTTGAGTTGACAGCCGGATACGATTTGGGTCACATCTACCGATTTACCATTGGCTAATTCTATCACATAAGGGGTCTCTAATGGTTTAAGCGTGAGATTTAGGTTCTTCCTAAAAGACTCAGATATAAAACTCCTATCCGCACCCGTATCAAAAAGCACAGTAGCAAAATGTTCATTAAGGGGAAACTTACCGGTGACCACGTTCGTGTCGTTTCTGGCCTCCCCGCGGCCCAATGTAAATGCGCGACCCTTGGCACCTCCTGTGCCACCGTTCCCATTGTTGTTGTTGTGATTATTGTTGTGGTTGTTGTGGTTGTGGTTGTTTCCACCATTATTGTTGTTGTTGCGCAACTGTGGGCAGTCTCTTCTGAAATGAGCAGTGCTACCACACTGATAGCATCCCCGGTTTATACCCTGCTGCTGACCCTGAGGCTGATTCTGATTTTGTCGGGACACGATTTCCCCACGACAATCCTTTGCCGCATGTCCCATCTTGCCACATCTTTGGCAGCGATTTCCGGCACAAGGGCCGTTATGGTGAAGATTGCAGCGGTTGCACTGCGGCTTTCGACCTACATAGCCGCCTGCATTTTGGTTGTTGTTGTTGTAGTTGTTGTTGTTGTTGTTGTTGGAATGATTTTGATGACCCCGGTGGCTGTGGTAATGATTGAACCGTTTCTGGTTCCCTTGTTGCGGATGTGATGACGAAGACTGTCAAACAGTGGAGTCTTCAAATTTTCTTTTGTTATCTGGAGCGACTTCGGTGGTACCCCGTGCTGGCAGTTTCTTCTGTTCCACCGCTTTATCAGTGAGTTTGTGAGCCAATCGGATTGCTTGATGTTCTGTTACAGGGTTACTAGACATCACCATACCCTGAATTTCCGGAACCAGACCCCCGAGATAGAACTCGAGTCTTTTCTCCACCGTGTTGGCCAATTCAGGACACAGAAATACCAAGTCATGGTGTGTTGCAGTGTAAGCTTCAATTTCCGATCCCACCATCTTGTGGTTCCATAGAGCTTGCTCTAACTGTTGCACTCTGTCTCGTGGACAGTACTCCTCTTTAATCAGGGCCTTGAACTCAGTCCATGCCATTGCATTTGCAGCTAACAGTCCACGTGTTTTGGACTTGGGCATTCCACCATGTCAGTGCCCCATCTTCCAGTGTTGAGGCTGCATATTTGACCTTGTTGGCCTCGAGGCAGTTGCACATTTCAAAAACAGATTCCGATTTTTCGATCCAGCGGACCAGTCCAATGGGTCCTTCCGCCCCCGAGAATTTGCTAGGCTTTGCGTCAAGGAACATCTTGTAGGGTTTAGAGCCCCCTCCTGCTGCTGGCGGGTTTTGAACACCTGCCAGAGCAGCGTTCACGTGTTCTTGGATTGTTGCGGCCAATTCTTCGTTGACATGTTGAGGTTTCCGCGACGTCCAGTTGCCATTTCAAATAAACTAAAGAAAACAAACGGGGATTGGCGAGACGAGTTAGTCCTCTACGTCTCCATCTCCCAAGTTGTTGTCGTTGCCATCATCCTGTGCGGCATTTCCAGCTTCTTCAGCTGGGTCCTCCTCCGGATCCTCTCCAGGATCCTCCTCTACCGGCACTGGAGGGGCCGGTGCGGGTGCAAGTGCTTGATTTTGCAGCTCCTGAATGTTCCAACTATTTTTCCAGGACTCTGTCCTCAAGCCAGTTGGCTCTTATCTGCTCAGCACGCAGATCTCTGTCTATGGTGTTACGAGCTATCTTACTCGTATGATGCTCTTCCTTGAGCGAGTCGGTTTTACCAGTCAGTTGTCGTATCATCCATCCCTGTGCTAGGGTGGTTTCATGCATTCTTTCTAGTTGTTCTTGTTGCGTTCTTATCATATCTCTAAGTAGGTCGTTCCCTACTTCTAGCGAGTTAGCCGGTTTGACCGTCACAGCGTTGGTTGGGCGTGAGGACGACTCCTCCCCCAGAGCGAGCCTTTTCGTCGCAGCTGAGCGCGTTTCCATGTCATAAGATGGTAAGGGTTCCACTATAGGTGCCTTTCCTGGCGCCCTTGGTTGCGTAAGTTTGTCGGATGATGATGAGGATGATGATGACATTGCCTTTAGGTTGTGTAGTTAGTTACGAGTTGCATTCGCTTCAATTATGCATTCATATTTCACATAGCATAGTAGTGGTACATCGCATAACAAGATATAATAATTCAGTGCCAAACTAAGTCTAGTGTCGTGATATCAGCTATAGTTTGGGTCTACTTCTAATGCAAACCTGGTTCTCTATAGCTAGTGGCTCTGATACCAATCTGTCACACCCTCAATTTCCACTTGCGGAGTTTTACCGCGAGGCGTGTGAACAAACCAGAATCTGAAACACTAGTACGTCAAACGACTCTACATGATTTGATTATACGTTTTGCAAAATCGTTCATTGTAGATTTTATATCAATTACCAATATTTAGCAGAGCATTACTTTTAAAGTTTGAGCGGAAGCATAAATAAGTAGTGATGCGGGCGCCAACACAAACGCCAAAACAAATGAAAAATCCCAAAACAATATTAATAAATAAGACTCGATAAAGATGTCTTGTTCAATGCATGTACGTGCACCTAGAGCTCCTAGCGTCCTGAGAAACATGTAAAGAAACAAGTGTTAACATTAAAGATGAGTGAGTTCACAGGTTTTCATAAATTTGTTTGTTCGGTTATAGTTTATTACTCCGTTATCCCCAACCTGGGATAACATGTCAGTTCCATTATTCCAATCCCGGAATAATAAGTTGTTGCTTCCAATATTCCCAACCCGGAATATTAAGTTGTTGTTTCCATTATCCCCAACCCGGGATAATAAGTTGATGTTTCCAATATTCCAAACCCGGAATATTAAGTTGTTGTTTCCAATATTCCATACCAGGAATATTAAGTTGTTCCGTAATTAAGTTCAATATTAATGTATATAGGTAGCTAGCCTAAAGTCATGTCACTAAGTGTTCGCGATCGAAGCTGACAGTTGTGCCTCCGTTTTGCCAGGCCTATCACATGACCATGGCGATGTTAGGCCAATCATACACCCGTTGACCATACCCGGTCGGCTAGCGCGACTAGCTCGGATGGGGCTCGTCAGACCCAGTAGTACTACTTATAATTCCCCCGCTATTTAACCCAAATACTAACGATCCGAGGAGATTGTCGAGGACTTAAGTGATAAAGCTGCTTAGTGCCCATAACATTACATTAACATTAACTTAGTTACCGTATAGTTATGTGACGTTAAATTCGTATAACGTAAAGAGTTTGAGTTTGAGAGTGTATACATGTTTCTCCCCCTGTTGTTTAAAAACCGGATAAAGTTAGGGGCCGTGAACTCACCTTTATTTGCTCGGTTAGTGTAGCAAAGCTATTATAAGAGATGGGACCGCTAGTTGCGTCCTAACAAACCAATTAATTCCACGTCAGTGTGTAATCACACCAATGCAAATTCCACACACAATTTACTCACAAAGTGATACATACCAACAACATATCTAACACTCAAACATGCATGCAAGTATTCTCATGTGATCATAGTAATCAAACAACTTATCATGAACATATTTCAAATCCATGCAACACTTTAATGCATACAATCACAAGTTATCAACTTTCTGCTTAACACTCAATTATTCAGCTGTCTTCTAGGATTTTTATAAATTAGTTCTAACATTCCAAAAATCCCCATATTTTTACAGTAGGTGACATTTATACCATAGAAATTTATATAATTTTTCCAAGTCCTAACTCTTTACCAATTAGCCATAGATATTAATTCGTTAAGCTGCAGTCAGATTTACCGCTTTCTGACTGCAGTCCACGGAAGAATTTATTTAAAAATCACTGATCGTCCGATTAACAAAATTCCAGTTGGAGTTGCCCGGAAATTTCTATACCTAGTTGCTGTACAAAAATCATGACTCAACTCCCTACTGATTTTAAAATCTAGCTTGACAAACAACTAGCAAAATTTCAGAATTTTCACAGTTTTAGTTACTGAACTTGTTTAGCCCTTTAAAAATATCAAACGACTTCAGAAAATTATGAATCCAGCGCCATTAGATTCCTTATTCAAATCCCTACGTTCTAGACACCAGAAAATCCGTTTTTCGACAACTAACGACCGAGTTACAGCCAGATGAAGTCGGCTGTAACTATTACACAGCATCCTGTTTCAGCATTATTGTTACCGTTAACTCGCACAACTCGTTCATATGATTAACCTAGGGGATCAAAAACCGATTTCTAATCCTAGATCAATACCAATATCTCATCCATGCAAACCCTAGTTCCTACTTCTAGTTATTACAAACAAAGCACAGCCCATATCTATATTCAGCTTTCAAACTCCTTCCAGCTTTCAATCTAGTATTTATAATCCGAAACAATGCAATCATCCAATGTAAACATCATTAACAAATCGGCTAGCCTAACTTCTCGTTCTTACAAACAAAACATACTTGCACTTATGATATCCGCAAACAATTATACACAAGAACATAAGCAAAACAGCCGATTATTTATTCAACATATAAGACCCGAAACAACTAATCAGTTAATCATTCAAGCATACATATATATATATCTGAACATGATCTTGTAATCAGAGATAACCCTAACCTTGGTTAACTAGGTAAACAAGCCGAGGTTTGGACAAGATGTATCCGGTTGTTTCAGCAATAATCGCGACCGAGAGGATGGTGATAGCGTAGGCTGCTATGTTGATCGAATAGTGGTGAACAAGGACTGTTTGCGGTTGAATGGAGTGAGCGAGGGCTGACCAGATTGAGATGAAGGCTGCTCGCGATCAATGGGACAAGAGTGAGGCAGTTTGCGGTCGAAGAAGATGAAAGACTTGGCTACTGCTTGCTGCGACCGAGAGGAAGGTGAGAGTAAGGCAGCCGACGGCTGTTTTCTTCAACTAGGGTTTGTGAATTGTGAAGGAGCATGTGAGTTTGTATATATATAGGCGCAAGCAAGATGATAAGGGTTACGGTTTTAGTTAAGCATTGTGGCCGAGGATCTTGGGTTGGTTCGGTTTGGGTTTGGGCTTGATTTCGCGGCCAAGGACTAAAGGTGAGTTGGTTTGATTTTGATCTTGGCCGAATAGTTAGAACTTTAGGTCTAGGTTTGATCTTGGTTTGTGTTTGCGATTTCGGGTTTGATCCTTGTTTTCCTTTGGCCGTAAACTTGGGTTCAAAGTTTAAACTTTGTTAACTCCTAGAGTCACAATGAATCAAGTTGGTTCGTGTCGCGGTTCGGTTCAGTTCGTGTACATATCTACTCTAATTATTCAATTGCTAAAACAATCACACAACACACATCACGTATTCATTTAATTCGTACACGTTCGTACACATAGCACGTAATTAGTTTGACAAGTATTACGTTTAAGTTATCCGAAAAACCCGGGATATCACATTATCCCCATGTTGAAAGAATTTTCGTCCCGAAAATTGAGTAAACGCGGTTTAGCATGTAGCATACATGTTCAGAGTGCCACGCACAAAGAGTTAGTTCGTTTATGATGGTACGCAACGTTACCTGAAGTTCCCAAGTGTCGTACACAGAGATTTCCAAGTGCCATGCACAAGAATTTAGTCAACAATAGTACACGAAAGTATAAGAAGTTTCCAGGTTGTCACATCATCCCCATGTTGAAAGAATTTTCGTCCCGAAAATTTAGTTATTGGTATCGTTAGTTTGCTGCTCAGTTGCGAAGAGGTGTGGGTATTTGCTTTTCATTTGGTCCTCTCTTTCCCACGTGAACTCCGGTCCACGCTTAGAGTCCCAACGAACTTTAACGATTGGAATCTTGCTGTGCCTTCGAGTCTTGATCTCACGATCCATGATCTCAATAGGCTTTTCCACGAAGTGTAGTTGTTCATCCACTTGGATTTCATCCAATGGAATAACTAAAGTTTCATCTGATAGACACTTCTTTAGATTTGACACGTGATACGTTGTGAACTCCACTGAGTTCGGCAGGAAGGTCTAATTGGTATGCTACGGGTCCGATTCGTTTCAAGATTACAAACGGGCCTACGTACCGTGGGTTAAGTTTGCCCCGTTTTCCAAAGCGGATTACACCCTTCCGGGGTGACACCTTTAGTAGGACGCGATCGCCTACTTGAAATTCGAGCGGTTTGCGTCGTTGATCAGCGTAGCTTTTCTGTCGATCTCGTGCCGCCGCCATGCGGTTTCTGATTTGTACAATCTTTTCGGTGGCCTCAAGTATTAACTCAGGGCCTGTGAGTTGACTGTCACCGACTTCTGCCCAGCAAACCGGTGATCTACATTTACGACCGTATAATGCTTCAACCGGTGCTGCCAAAATACTCGTATGATAGCTGTTGTTATATGAGAATTCTACTAGAGGCAGGTGAATTTCCCAATTATTTCCGAAGTCCACCACGCATGCCCTAAGCATGTCTTCCAAGGTTTGTATGGTCCTTTCGCTTTGACCATCAGTCTGAGGGTGATAAGCTGTGCTCATAACTAAGCGGGTTCCCAACGCTTTCTGGAGTGACTGCCAGAAGTTCGACGTGAAGCGAGCATCTCTGTCTGAGATGATGGATGTTGGCACACCGTGCCGAGAAACTACTTCCTTAATGCAGATGCGAGTCAACTTCTCCATCTTATCTGTTTCTTTAATAGCTAGGAAGTGTGCGGACTTCGTTAAACGATCCACAATCACCCAGATAGTATCGCAACCACCCAAGGTTCGCGGGAGTTTAGTGATGAAATCCATTGAGATCTGATTCCATTTCCACACTGGGATCTCAGGTTGTTGGAGTAGCCCCGATGGCTTTTGGTACTCCACCTTGACTTTTGCACAAGTCAAACATTTACTCACGTAGGTGGCTATATCGGCTTTCATGTTGGGCCACCAATACGCAGCTTTAAGGTCTTGATACATCTTATCCGAACCCGGATGAACGGAGTATCGAGATTTGTGAGCTTCATCCATGACTAGCTCTCTGAGGTTTCCGTAGAGAGGTACCCATATGCGATTCATGAAATACCGGGCTCCATTGGGCTTTACTTCCCAATCGCGTTCCATTTTTCCCACTGATTCGGCTTTGATGTTTTCCTCCTTAACTGCTTCTAACTGGGCGTCGCGTATTTGTTCGGGTAGCCCCGAATGAATAGTGAGTTGTAGTGCTCGTACGCGACGAGGTTTCAAGTGTTCTTCCCTACTGAGGGCATCAGCTACCACGTTAGCTTTACCCGGGTGATACCGAATGGCACACTCATAATCGTTCAAGAGTTCGACCCAGCGACGCTGTCGCATGTTCAACTCCTTCTGATTAAAGATGTGTTGGAGGCTTTTGTGGTCAATAAAGATTGTGCACTTCGTTCCATAGAGGTAGTGTCTCCAAATCTTAAGTGCAAACACTACTGCTCCCAATTCCAGGTCATGCGTCGTGTAGTTTTTCTCGTGAATCTTCAGCTGTCGCGACGCATACGCGATGACCTTATCGCGTTGCATGAGTACGCATCCCAATCCCTGAATGGAAGCATCACAATACACTACGAAGTCATCTGTCCCTTCCGGCAAGGACAGAATGGGTGCACTGCAAAGTTTCTGCTTCAGCAATTGAAATGCTGCTTCTTGTTTTTCACCCCAAGCATACTTGATGCCTTTCTGGGTGAGGGTAGTGAGCGGTTGTGCAATCTTTGAAAACCCCTCGATGAAGCGTCTGTAGTAACCAGCCAATCCTAAGAATTGGCGGATCTCCGTCGGTGTCTTAGGTGCTTCCCAGTTTTTAATGGCTTCAATCTTAGCATGGTCTACGTGAATACCCTTTTCATTCACTACGTGCCCGAGGAACTGAACTTCCCGAATCCAGAAATCACACTTCGAAAGCTTGGCATATAACTTTTCCTGTTGAAGTAGCCCTAGCAGTGATCGTAGATGTTCCGCATGTTCTTCTTCACTTTTGGAGTAGATGAGTATGTCATCGATGAACACAATGACAAATTTGTCGAGGTATGGTTTACACACGCGGTTCATGAGGTCCAAGAATCCCGAAGGTGCGTTAGTGAGACCGAATGGCATGACCAAGAACTCGTACTGGCCATACCGAGTGTGAAATGCCGTCTTGGCGATATCCTCCTCCCTGACGCGTAGCTGGTGGTAACCAGACCGTAAATCAATCTTGGAGTAGTAGCTTGACCCTTGAAGTTGGTCGAAGAGATCGTCGATGCGAGGTAACGGGTATCGGTTCTTGACTGTAACCTTGTTGAGTTCCCTATAGTCGATGCACATGCGGAAAGTCCCGTCCTTCTTCTTGACAAACAGGACTGGAGCTCCCCATGGCGAAACGCTTGGTCGGATAAATCCTTTTTCTAAAAGTTCCTGAAGTTGGGTAGACAGCTCCTGCAGCTCGGCTGGAGCTAGGCGGTATGGAGCCTTGCCGAATTATCCTACAAGAGGAAACAAGGCGTTTGAGTATAGAGTTTCAACGGGAGATTAGGAGTATTCGAGCATGATTAAAAATAAGTTTGATAAAGTATTATGATACGAAAGTATTCACTAAGATGTAACACTCGTTCTTGACACTATAGTAACTCTTACGAGTTGGTTGTGATTTCATAGGTTCGGGACCTATTAGAATCGTGACAAGGAATTACATACTTTAGTGTTAAACTTAATAACTTGATAGGTGATTATAAGTTCATTATCAAGGTTTCGGTTTTAGAATTATAATATATTTATATATATCATTATAATCATGTAGGAGGTGGGAGGATGAACCGTCCACTTTGTAACCTCTAGTGTCATGTATGTCAAGTATGAGGTGGGAGGTTAAACCATCCACTTTGAACCTCGGATTATGTTCACCACTACACAAGTTACCGTTGGTAACAAGGAGAGTACAAGAACTATATACTATACAAGAATGATAAGGTGTCATCTAGATACCAAGTAGTAAAGTATTCAACAACCCGACGAGCACACGAGGACAATCGTCAACGGCTTTGTGGGGTTTAGACACTTTAGGTCTAGCAAACTAGTTTGGGATCTTGATGAAAATAATCAAGTGATGTGTGGTCTCAAGTTAGGATAGCCCAAGCTTCCTTGTGGACACACATGAACAAGCATAATAGCTTGCATCACTTGTGAGCTTAATGCTCTTCAAAAACAGAAAGTTTAGGGTGTTAAAACAGCCCTTAGTTCATGTTAACAAGCTTGCTTAGGCTTTACTAATCATAAGCTTGATTGTAAGCACAAGAACACAAGTTTGTTGAAGTTAAAACACAAGTTTGATAAAAGTTTAGACAAAACAGAAAGTTTGTGGACATTTTGGGGCATTTCCAGGTCTGGATTCTCCATGGAGAATCCTAGGAATTCAACCCAAAGTTTATCCAAGCAAGTAGGAAGAAAATGGAGTGATTTCGTTAAGAAATGAGTGTTACACTCACTTTAGTGAAGATGAGTAATTCTGCTCGAACTTGTAATTTTGCAGCTGATTTGGAAGGTTTTGAGAGAGATTTGAGGGAGATTAAAGTGTAAAAGTGCTTGGATTAGAGGTGGGTTTTATAGGGGAAGGATTAGGGTTAGTTAGGTGGGGTTTAAGTGGGTTATTAAGTGTTAAAAATTGAAAAAAAACTCAAAAAAAACCAACCCAATCCCGCCCAAAACCCGCTGTTGTCCGCCCCCCTTGTTCGCCCCAGCTCAGTCCGGAAACAAAGCTTAAAAACTTTGTTGTCCGGTGTTATTCCAGATATGGGCGCGTCGCGGAGTGGTTAGGCGCTTGTTTGTTTGAACCGGGGATCCCGAGTTCGAGTCTCGCGTATCCCGGTTTGTTTGTTTATTATTATTTAAAAACTCTATAATTTGTTTCATAATTGGCAGGAAAGGTCCCTATAGTTCAAGATTTCATTAATTACCCTTTAGACCTTGGACTTATTTAAAGAAAGATTTAACATTATATTCTAAAGTTAATATATTTACAAAAAATTAGCATTTTAATTTTCGTAAAATAACACAATTAATTTTATTAACTAATTTAATTAATCAATTTAATTAATTAATTTAATTAATTAACTTAATAAATGAATATGTATTTATATTTTCGTAGCGAATTTAGTTTAACGATCACGAGTTTCACGTTTAAGTCTCGATTAACGCATACAACCATGTTTGCAAGTTATGACACGTTTACGATTGAGAGTACCACGAATATGTTTACATGTTTAAAGTATGAACAAGTATAAGTGTAACAGGACTATGATTAACATAATATGGATAAAATACGAGTTTCTCATTACAATCCAAGTCTCAGTTTACAACATTTACAACGAAAGACGAATACAAGATACAACACTTACTAAAAATAGAAGTACGATACAAGGTTTCCAAATATAGAAAGTATAGAAACACGGAGCGTTACAGTCTCCCCTCCTTTAGGAAATTTCGTCCCGAAATTTAGGAAGATGTAACGAAGAGATATGGATACTTAGTCTTCATATCACTTTCAAGTTCCCAAGTGAATTCGGCGCCACGTTTACCTTCCCATCGAACCTTGATAATAGGAATACGACTGCGCCTCAGTTGCTTGGTTCCTCAGTCCATGATTTCGACCGGTTTCTCCACAAAGTGCAAAGTATCGTTGATCTGAAGATCTTCGTGTGGAACTTGAAGTCCTTCTTCGGCTAGACACTTCTTCAAATTCAAAACATGAAACACAGGATGAACATTGCTGAGCGTTTGAGGTAGATCCAGTCGATATGCTACCTTGCCTATCCTTTCGAGAATCTTGAAAGGACCCACATAGCAGGAGCGAGTTTGCCTTTCTTACCAAAACGAACAACACCTTTCCAAGGTGCAACCTTGAGAAGTATGTGGTCACCTATGTCGAATTCCAAAGGTTTGCGTCTTCTATCAGCATAGCTCTTTTGTTGGCTTCGAGCTTTGAGCAAGTTGTCACGAATCTGTAGGATCTTGTCCGTCGTCTCTTGTATAAGTTCGGGACCGGTGAGTTGTACGTCTCCGATCTCATGCCAACAAATAGGCGAACGCATTTGCGACCATACAGTGCTTCAAATGAACCATTTGAATACTTGCGTGATAGCTGTTGTTGTACGAGAATTCTACCAAGGGTAAGTGCAAATCCCAGTTGCCGCCAAAATCGATTACGCTCGGTCTGACGTCAGATTGAGGATGAAAAGCGGTGCTAAGATTCAAACAGTGCCAAGGGCGGATTGGAAAGTTTGCCAAAGGCGAGAAGTGAAACAAGCATCACGATCAGAAATAATATCAAGAGGAGTACCGTGACGACTAATGATTTCACTCTGTAGATACGAGCCAATTTCTCGACCTTGTAATCTTCACGAATGGCAAGGAAGTGTGCGGATTTGGTCAAACGATCGATGATAACCCAAATGCTGTCATGACCAGACGAGGTACGAGGCAATTTCGTGATGAAATCCATGGCTATGCTCTCCCATTTCTAGACAGGAATTTCTGGTTGTTCGAGCAAACCGGAGGGACGTTGATGTTCTGCCTTGACTTTGGAACACGTAAGGCATTTGGAGACGTAGAGAGCGATATCACGTTTAATTCCAGGCCACCAATAGGATGCGCGCAAGTCATGGTACATCTTATCAGCTCCAGGGTGAACGGAGTATCGGGATTTGTGAGCTTCGTCCATCAAAGTAGTCCGAAGATTGAGACGATCGGGAATCCAAATGCGACTATGGTGTAAAGAATACCATCAGGCTTAGCTTCGAGTGGGTTTTCGATTCCACAATTCAACTCGTTATCGAGGTTACCCTCGTTAATGACGGCAAATTGTGCTTGTCGAATCAACTCATTGAGTTTTCCCACGATTTGGTAGCAACGAGCACTCTTGACATGAGTCTTACGACTAGGGCATCGGCCACGACATTCGCCTTACCAGGGTGGTAACGAATATCGCAGTCGTAGTCGTTTAACAATTCTACCCAACGACGTTGATGCATGTTGAGTTCCTTTTGATCAAAGATGTGTTGGAGGCTCTTATGGTCGGTAAAGACCGTACACTTTGTACCATAAAGGTAGTGTCACCAATCTTTAATGCAAAAACAACTGCACCAAGTTCAAGGTCGTGAGTAGTATATTTTTCTCATGAATTTTGAGTTGTCTCGACGCGTAAGCGATTACTTTGTCCCGTTGTATGAGAACGCAACCAAGACCCTGGTTAGAGGCATCGCAATACACGACGAAATCGTCGTTCCCATCGGGGAGAGTGAGAATAGGAGCATTACAAAGCATGTCCTTGAGCGTTTGGAAAGATTCCTCTTGTTCGGGACCCCAACAAAGGTTTATCTTTTTGAGTCAACGAAGTCAAAGGAACGGCAATCTTCGAGAAGTTCGAGATGAAACGGCGATAATAACCAGCTAGGCCAAGAAACGAACGAATTTTAGAGGGCGACTTAGGTGCAATCCAATTCTTCACAGCTTCTATCTTTGCAGGGTCAACATGAATACCAAGTTCATTGACAGTGTGACTAAGAATTAAACCTCTTTTAGCCAAAATTCACACTTGGAGAATTTGGCATAAAGACGTTCGGTTTGCAAAAGCTGAAGAATAAGACGCAAATGTCGTCCATGTTCTTCTTTCGTCTTGGAGTAGATTAGGATATCGTCGATAATACAATGACGAAATGATCGAGAACAGGCTTACACACACGGTTCATGAGATCCATAAACACTGCAGGAGCGTTGGTCAAACCAAAGGGCATGACCACGAACTCGTAGTGTCCATAACGTGTGCGAAATGCGGTTTTGGGTACATCTTCCTCGGAAACCCGAAGTTGATGATAGCCAGAACGGAGGTCAACCTTTGAAAAGCACTTCGCGCCTTGCAATTGATCGAAGAGATCGTCAATACGAGGAAGTGGGTATCGGTTTTTGACTGTAAGTTTATTGAGCTCACGATAATCAATGCACATCCGAAAAGACCCATCTTTCTTCTTGACGAACAACACGGGAGCGCCCCAAGGGGAAGTACTAGGGCGTATAAAACCTTTATCAAGAAGCTCTTGAAGTTGGCTTGATAGCTCTTGCATCTCCGAGGGTGCTAAACGATAGGGAGCCTTCGCAACAGGAGTTGTGCCAGGAATGAGGTCAATACGAAAATCGACAGCTCGAGGAGGCGGAGGACCAGGGAGATCCTCGGGGAAAACAGAAGGGAACTCACAAACGACAGGAACATCACTTATGCTAGGACCTTTGTCTTTCTTTTCCACAACTTGGGCGAGAAAGGAAAGTACTCCTTACACAAGTACTTGTTCGCTTTGATGCACGACATAAGCTTGAGACCCTTAGAAGGTTTCTCACCATAGACGTGTAAAGAGTCACCTTGAGGTAGGGGAAGACGAATGAATTTCTCAAACAAACGACTTCAGCACGAACTCGCTTAAGTCCAGTCCATGCCTACTATGACGTCAAAGTTACCCATTTGCATAGGTATGAGGTCGATGGAAAACTTATGATCGTTTAAGATTCGGGAGTAACCAGAAAGAACAGAGTCAACGGGGATGGTCTTACCACTAGCACTTCGACAGCAAAAGGATTAGGCATTTTAGTTCGTTCGCACTTAAGCAAGGGTTCAAATTCAACGGATACAAAACTTCTATCCCGCCAGTATCAAACAGACAAGTAGCATAGATATGGTTCACAAGGAACGTACCAGTGATGACGTCATTCGAACTTTGGGCTTGAGCTGAGGTGAGAACGAAAGCTCATCCTTTCGCAGGTTCGGTTTGTTGTTGCTGCTGGTTGTTGGTGCATTTCGGGCAAACGTTGGCGAAATGGTTAGGATCGCCACAATTGTAGCAGGTTCGACCAGGTGTAGCTTGGGTTTAGGCGGTTTGGGTTAGGATTGAGTAAAAGGCTTGGGTTTGCTAGTTCTGGGTAGGCGACAGTAGTTGGAGAGGTATCCCAACCTATTATAGTTGGCACATTTTCGGCATGAGGTGCCAACAGGGTTATGGTAGTTGCAAGTGGTACACTTGGGGTGAGAGCCAATGTAACCTTGTCCAGGTTGGTTGGTATTTTGGGTAGGCGGAGTGACGACAGCGTTGTTTTGAGAAGAAGCCTTCCACTCTTGTTCTTGTTGTGGGGCTTTTTGGCTGGAGGGGCAGGTGATTCGGTGGTGTTGGCAATGGCTTGGTGCGCATGCTTCGTAGGGACCTTGTCGTAGGCCCCCTGAAGGATGCAGTTATGGTTGAGTTGGAGGGTTATGGCATACGCTTCCTCGAGGGTTTTCGGGTTGGTTGCGGCTACATGGTTCATGATCACCAGTGAGAGGAACGGATGAGCTTGGCGATTGACTTGGGAACAGTATCGACTTGCCTAGGGCAAATGATACTTAACTGTTTAAAGCGCGCAATCAATCCTTCAGCGTCGCTCCCCTGTTGTGTGAGATTCCAGAATTCGTTTTCAAGTTTCTGGGTCTCATGGGAAGGACAGAATTGCTCCTTCATGAGCTCCTTACGCTCTTCCCAAGTCATCGCATGGGCTGCTTCGTTGCCACGCGTGTTTCGTTCGGTGGTCTACCACTCGAGGGCTCTCTTGCGGAAGACCTCGATGGCATTAAGGGTTCGGATTTCCTCAGGGCAGCCGCCCTGAAGGAAGATAAGCTCCATTGAATCAAACCAATTGATCATGGCGGTAACACCGTCCATGCCAATGAATTCCACTGGTTTACAAGCCATGAAATGCTTGAATTGGTGAGATGGTTTGGAGGTATCAGCTTTGGAATCAGCGAATGATTTAGGTGTGGCTTCAGCGTGTATGGTGTGGATTTGGCTAACATTTTCGGGTATGATCTTAGCCAATTGCCCGGCCATTTGCTCCGAAACGAGCCCAATCAGTTCTTGCTTCGATATCGAGTCCTCGTTGTTGGATTCCTTTTGGGAATCCGTCTTCTTGGACTTCTTGAGGCGGTTCAACGAGTTACGGAAAGGAGGCATCTAGAGGTTGTAAACAAGACAAAAGCATGAGACTTGATTGTAATAAAGAAAATAGGCTTTGCATGCATGAGTATTAATAAAATTCACATAAGTTTCACATAACAAGCATGTGTTCATCAAGTATGGTTCACATAGTTTGCATGAGTTCAACAAGTATAACATGTATACTCACGTATGAATACAAATAAAGAGTATAAATTTAGTTTGTTCACGAGGATTAGTATTGTTTTTGATTGCGATAAACGTGCGAGTGTGTAACGGTTTGAAATGAACGAGGTAACAAGTATTAAAACACATAAAATTTGAGTCACATAAAAAAATAGGCTCGTAAAACATGGGAATGATTCGGTTAGAGAATCGTCGACAATTCCAAAGTGAATCGAAGATCTTTTCGAATTAGAGAAACGTGCTTTGGCCTATAGGTAAAATGCTCTCATCGAGAAGCGACTAACGACATTTTACCCTTCCGTTACTACACGTCTCTAACCGATCGGAAAATCGAGACTTTGGCGAGAGCGAAAATCAAGGAATGGGACTTAATCAACAAGGTGCGGGTTTCACCCCTAACTTGACGATTTCTACACTAAGTGTGGTTGGTACTTACCAAACGAAGAGCAAATTCCAATTCGTTTGGTAAGGGTCCACTAGAGTTTTGAGTTGGAAATTTTCCATCAAGGTTTGGATTTCACTCTTAACTCGATGGCATAATTGCGTGCAAAAAGAATAAGTATAGAGAATTGAGAGTCGTTCACCAAATTGCGGTTTTCACACCTATTTTAGTGAAGTCGTCTCGTTTATATTACGAGTGTCTTCAAGCGTCCAAACATGTATTGTGTAAAAGCGTCTTAGGAAGACACCATGTATATGTATTAAGACCAAAAGGAAATAGAGAAGCAAAGTAGGAAGCATAAAGTTTTAAGCATAATCAAGAATGGTCACAACGGGTACTTAGAACTATAGACTAGGTCGAACATGGCAATTCTACCTAATTCCCTATAGTTATGGCTCTGATACCAATCTGTCACACCCCGACCGATGGCGGAAACATCAGGATGAGACGAAAACGAGATTGCTCATTGCTCACAACATTAATAAGTGACAATAATTAATTAAACCATATTTCATTTCATAAGAATTGTCAAATACATCAATGTAACAAAACAAAGAACAACATAACATTTGCAAAGTCATAACAAAATTGATACATCGACATTAAACCTAACGTCTAATTTGTGTGTATCTAGTCCTTGCTATATTGTTTTCATAGCATCATCTCCTTCAACCTGTAACATGTTTTAAAATAATGTCAACAGCGAAAGCAAAGGCGAGTACACAAGTTTAGGCATAGCATAGTATACGAATAAGTTTAAACAATCCACATGGCAACCAAATCTATACAAGAGCAATATCAAGGCATGCAATACTAATAATCAAACCCTTAACGCAATCACGATGTTTTAACATGACCTCACGAATAACATGATGGAGGTGGATGCGTAATTCCTATAGCGCTAAGCATGTCAAACGAAGGCTAAAAATAGTTAATGACTAAAGCATAGCATAACGAATATCCAAGACAAGCATCAAGTATAAGATTCAAGTATTCCTGTGCATAAGATTGTTTGTGCGTTTCATAAAGTTTAAGTGTTCATGATTTTTGTATATGTAAAACATGTTACACCCAAAAGTGTTATAAACAAAAGTGGGTCGAGTGTACTCATGGTTTTGCTAAGTCTTTTCTACACTTGACAATCCGTGAAGGCGTTGGTTCGAGGATGACGCCGAATTATCCTACAAGAGGAAACAAGGCGTATGAGTATAGAGTTTCAACGGGAGATTAGGAGTATTCGAGCATGATTAAAAATAAGTTTGATAAAGTATTATGATACGAAAGTATTCACTAAGATGTAACACTCGTTCTTGACACTATAGTAACTCTTACGAGTTGGATGTGATTTCATAGGTTCGGGACCTATTAGAATCGTGACAAGGAATTACATACTTTAGTGTTAAACTTAATAACTTGATAGGTGATTATAAGTTCATTATCAAGGTTTCGGTTTTAGAATTATAATATATTTATATATATCATTATAATCATGTAGGAGGTGGGAGGATGAACCGTCCACTTTGTAACCTCTAGTGTCATGTATGTCAAGTATGAGGTGGGAGATTAAACCATCCACTTTGAACCTCGGATTATGTTCACCACTACACAAGTTACCGTTGGTAACAAGGAGGGTACAAGAACTATATACTATACAAGAATGATAAGGTGTCATCTAGATAACAAGTAGTCAAGTATTCAACAACCCGACGAGCACACGAGGATAATAGTCAACGGCTTTGTGAGGTTGAGACACTTTAGGTCTAGCAAACTAGTTTGGGATCTTGATGAAAATAATCAAGTGATGTGTGGTCTCAAGTTAGGATAGCCCAAGCTTCCTTGTGGACACACATGAACAAGCATAATAGCTTGCATCACTTGTGAGCTTAATGCTCTTCAAAAACAGAAAGTTTAGGGTGTTAAAACACCCTTAGTTCATGTTAACAAGCTTGGTTAGGCTTTACTAATCATAAGCTTGATTGTAAGCACAAGAACACAAGTTTGTTGAAGTTAAAACACAAGTTTGATAAAAGTTAGACGAAACAGAAAGTTTGTGGACATTTTGGGGCATTTCCAGGTCTGGATTCTCCATGGAGAATCCTAGGAATTCAAACCAAAGTTTATCCAAGCAAGTAGAAAAAAGAATGGAGTGATTTTGTTAAGAAATGAGTGAGTTACACTCACTTTAGTGAAGATGAGTAATTCTGCTCGAACTTGTAATTTTGCAGCTGATTTGGAAGGTTTTGAGTGAGATTTGAGGGAGATTAAAGTGTAAAAGTGCTTGGATTAGAGTGGGTTTTATAGGGGAAGGATTAGGGTTAGTTAGGTGGGGTTTAAGTGGGTTATTAAGTGTTAAAAATTGAAAAAAAAAACTCAAAAAAAACCAACCCAATCCCGCCCAAAACCCGCTGCTGTCCGCCCCCCTTGTTCGCACCCCAGCTCAGTCGGAAACAAAGCTTAAAAGATTTGTTGTCCGGGGTTATTCCAGATATGGGCGCGTGGCGGAGTGGTTAGGCGCTTGTTTGTTTGAACCGGGATCCCGAGTTCGAGTCTCGGATCCCGGTTTGTTTGTTTATTATTATTTCTTTTTTTTATTATTTAAAAACTCTATAATTAGTTTCATAATTGGCAGGAAAGGTCCCTATAGTTCAAGATTTCATTAATTACCCTTTAGACCTTGGACTTATTTAAAGAAAGATTAACATTATATTCTAAATGTTAATATATTTACAAAAAAATTAGCATTTTAATTTTTGTAAAATATCACAATTAATTTTATTAACTAATTTTATTAATCAATTTAATTAATTAATTTAATTAATTAACTTAATAAATGAATATGTATTTATATTTTCGTAGCGAATTTAGTTTAACGATCACGAGTTTCACGTTTAAGTCTCGATTACGCATACATACCATGTTTGCAAGTTATGACACGTTTACATTGAGAGTACCATGAATATGTTTACATGTTTAAAGTATGAACAAGTATAAGTGTAACAGGACTATGATTAACATGATATGGATAAAATACGAGTTTCTCATTACAATCCAAGTCTCGGTTTACAACATTTACAACCAAAGACGAATACAAGATACAACGCTTACTAAAAATAGAAGTACGATACAAGGTATCCAAATATAGAAAGTATAGAAACGCGGAGCGTTACACCTACCCAGAACAGAAGATAAAAATTAATAGCCACCTCCCTGATGCAATCAAAGCATAGGCTAAAGGACCTCCTTCGAGGAACACAAACGTGTTTGCCTGGTGCTCAGGAGATATGGTAGGGGTACTAAGAGAAATAGCTAAACATGCACTGAATATAGCTTCTACATACAAGCACATCACACAGAAGAAGAGAAGCCTGGCCTCTGAGCGAAGGTTAGCTGCCTGTCAGGAGGTAGAAAAGCTAGTGGGAGCTGACATCCTAAGGGAGGTAAAATATCATCTTGGTTACAAACCCTGTCATGGTAAAGAAGCCCGATGGTTCTTGGAGGATGTGTGTTGAGTTTAAAGATCTCAACAAGGCATTTCCCAAAGATTTTTACTCATTGCTAGAAATTGATTGGAAGGTAGACTCACTCACGGGTTTCGAGTACAAATGCTTCCTTGATGTCTACAAAGGGTATCACCAAATCAAAATGATGAAAGAAGACGAGGAGAAAACAATGTTACAAAAATATGCCTTTTGGGTTAACGGATGAAGGAGCAACGTGCCAGCGTCTTGTGGATAAGGCCTTCTCCAAGCAAATAGGGAGGAATATGGAAGCATGTGTTGACGATCTTGTAATAAAAAGCCACACGGAAGAAGACATGCTCCAAGACATTAAGGAAACATTCTACAACCTCAAAGCAATCAACATGAAGTTAAACCCAAATAAGTGTTCCTTTAGGTTCGAGGAAGGCAAGTTCCTCGGCCGCATAATGGGGAAACAAAGTATCAAGGCAATCCAGAAAAAGTTCAGGCTGTTATAGAAATGAAGTCTCCAAAACCCAAAAAGGAGGTTGAAAGCCTCAATGGAAAGATAGCAGCTCCTAAACGCTTCCTCCCCAAGTCAGCAGAAAGATCATTGCCATTCTTCAAAATATTGAAGGACTGTGCTGAAAAGAAAGACTTTATGTGGACAGAGGAGCCAGAAGCAGCTTTCATAGCACTCAAGTAGCTCATAGCTTCCCTGCCAACCATGACAGCACCCATGAAAGAGGAAACAATCACGGTCTACCTGTCAACTGGTTCAAAAACTATAAATATCTCATTCACTTTGTAAACCTTGGGCCCTGTGCTCATTGTCATATATGCTAACAGCTCCTTAAATACATTTATTCACATGACAAGAATGAATAAGCTATGTGCTTGTGGTGGAAAGTAGAAAGGAGTAGATACCGGTGTATTTCGTGAGCAAAGCTCTGAAGGCAGCTGAAAGCAATTACTCCCCAACCGAGAAGTTGGTACTAGCATTAGTACACACAACGAAGAGGCTAAGAAGATACATCCAAGCTCATCCCATCCAAGTCATCACCGACCAGCCACTAAGAACCATCCTGGAAAAGCCCAAGGATTCGGGAAGGTTGTCTAAGTGAACTGTGGGAATGGGGGAGCTTAAGATTGAGTATGTACCAAGGAAACTATAAAAGGGGCAGGTATTAGCAGACTTTTTTGGTAGAAATGCCAACAATCAAGGAGGTGAATGAGATAGAAGAGGAAGGGTGCCAAATGATAATCCTAGGGAAGTGACGTTATTCTGAGATGGAGCTTCTAGTATAGAAGGTTCCGGGATAGGTCTCATCATTACAGAACCCCACGGAACCTAATATACTTATACACTTCGTCTTGACTTTCCCTGCACAAATAACGAAGCTGAATATGAACCATTGTTGGCTGGATTGCGATTAGCCAAAACCATGAAAGTAAAAGAGCTCCATGCCTTCACCGATTTGAGATCTTAGCAAGCCAAGTGGGGGGATACATAGCAAGAGAAGCATCAATGATAAAGTATAAGGAAAAACTAAAGGAACTCATTAGCTTCGAATCCTGCTCACTAACTCAAACATCAAGAACGAAGAACAAGCAAGATGATGCTTTAAGCAAGTTCGCTTCCTTAACATTTGCACACCTTACAAGGAAGGTGCTTGTCGAGGTACTTAAGGCAAGATCCATCGAAGAAGCTAAGATCCAATATGTGGTAGTTATAAATAAAGACACATGGATGACACCAATCTAAAAGTTCCTGGAAGAAGGAAACCCCCCCTCCCCGAAGAAGTAGAGGCTGCCAAGATCAGGACAAAAGCCAAACAATATGTCCTAGAAGAAGGGAAGCTCTACAAGAAAGGTTACCTCTCCCCATTACTACGTTGTGTAGGTCCAAACCAAAGCAACTACTTGATCAAAGAAGTCCATGAGGGCATTTGCTGATCACACGTGGGGATATGAACAATTGTAGCAAAACTAATGAATATGGGCTATTATTGGCCCATGATGCACAAAGACAAGACTGAAATCATCCACAAATGTGAAGCATGCAAGATACACGCACCTGTTAAAGCAAGCCTAAAGCATGACTTTGTCCCCATCATAGTTGCCTGGCCATTCTACAAATGGGGGATGGACATAGTGGGACCCTTCCACGATAGCTGGTCAAGTCAAGTTCCTCTTGGTGGCAGTGGACTATTTCACAAAATGGCAAGAGGACAAGCCACTAGCAAGAACCACGGGAAAAAACGTCATCAACTTCGTGTGGAACAAATAGTTTGCCGGTTTGGGCTGCCGGGGAGATAGTAACCAATAATGGGAAACAATTGCAGAAAAATCATTAAGTACTTGGTGTCATGACTTCAGGTCAAGCAAGTCTTCGGCTCTGTCTATTATCCACAATCAAACAGACAAGTGGAGTGAATGAACCGCAGCATCGTCGAGGGGTTAAAAACTCGATTAGGAAGATATGGTAAATAATGGTGGAGGAGCTCCCTAGCGTATTATAGGACATTCGTACATTAGAAAAGACAAGCCACCAGAAACCCCATACAGCTTTGTATATGGCTCAGAAGCTGAGATTTAGAAATACTCTTAAACCTTGACCTACTTGAAGAAGCCAGAGAAGCTGCCTTGATCCAAGAAGCAAAGTACAAGCAAAAAATGGAAGCATACTACAATGCAAGGGTAAAAAAGGAAGCCTTCAAAGTTGGTGACTTGGTACTTAGGAATAACGAGGCAAGTAGGCAAGAAGATCTTGGAAAGATGGGCCCAAAATGGGAAGGCCCATATGTTATTGGTGAGGTACACAAGGGAGGTTCCTACAAACTTGAGACGCCTGATAGCAGGAAGGTATCAAGACATTGGAATGGAAAGCACCTAAAGAAATTTATTGTCTAAATGACTAATGCAATGTTTGTAACAAACTTGTACTTGGCTATATCTATTTAATTGAAACAAAGATAACGCTTTTGTCAAAAATTCATTATTGTTCTATCCTAATCCAAACAAAGCTCCGTGGGATCCGACACTATATCTACCATGAAAAATGGATGAGCTCCTAGGCCATATTACTCAGTAGGAAAGAAGGCACTATATCTTCCTGCATAAAGGGTGAGTTCCTAAAACAATACAACTCCATGGACTTCAACGAAAATAAACTCCATGAAAGAGGGTAAGAACCTCACACCAATTCCGCTTCATAGGCTAGAAGCTTATAGAAATCAGCCTATGTACAATATACCACAACAACAAAAATAAAATGTGGACTTGAAAAGAGATAGAACTATAACAAATTGCATCGGTTCTTTTCTAAAGAATTATAGCCAAGTGACTTCAGCACTTAGTTTCAATTTGATAGATAAAGCCATTGCAAAAAAAAATAACAATCAAAGGGAAACTGAATCATAAGCTCCCCTATATCACGTGCCAAACACAAGTTTGATAATAAAACAAAACATCACAAAAAGAAGGCAATGCAAATAGACAAATATAAAACATAGAGCGAAGTAAAATACCCCTAACGGGGCAGCTCTCGTATCATTACCATTAAAAAGGTTAAGAGGTTCATACATAATAAGCCCTCATAAGGGCACAACAGACTACAAATACCTTCGAAGAAGGTCCAAATTGTTCACATTACAACCACAAAAGATATTAGAAAAGGTCATCAAGTTGAGCTAGACCACCAACATCCCCGAAGAAAGGATTATTTTCATGGGGAAGGTCATCATATAAACCATCTAGATCATCAAGGCTTTCATCGTCACCAGCAACAGGAAGAGCCGTCTCACCCTTCGCAAAAGACAAAGGGGGAGCATTGATGGGAATAGACATAGAAGAAACCGGCTCAGGCTCCCGGGTTACCTTCAATTTCTTTGTAGAAGGGCTAGCATCTCCACCTTCCTCATCACTGGTCTCAAACATGGCTTGCTTAACAAAAGCTACAGAAAGTAATTGTTCGCAAAGCCCCTTGTTTAGACCTTCTGGCTCCAAAGCTTCCAGCTCAACTATCGGACAATCAACCATCTAAGACAAAGCATCCACATAAGGATAAGACAGACCTCCATCTTCTTCACAACACCCACAAAGTAAGGAAATGAGTCAGGCTTGAAGAAAGGAAGCTTCTCTATAGTTTCCCCTTAGGAAGCAGCATCAACTCCTACAATAAGGCCTTAATGTCTGTCACACATGTTCATAGGCGGAAGCGTGTGGTGTGAACTTGATTAGTTTTCATCGCATACGATATAAGTAAACAACTATATGATTAAAATCATACACGATGTTCATCCATTGACATAATTAAGAGATACACATCATAAGTTCTTCAAAGTACAAGACAACATCAGTTATAAGTTTTTACAAAAGACTAGTTCAACATAGTTTTAAAATGCAAAGGCTTTTGCATCCTATATCTCATTGAAGATGAGAATATGGATTAAACCCCTTTCAAAAGGATGGAATTGTTAACATGATAACCCAAAATCTTCTTGAGAACCGATTGCGCCAAGATCCATTCAATTACCTAATATACATGTAAGTTTGAAAACATCAACCAAAGTTGGCGAGTTCATGTGTTTTAAATGCGCATCAAATGATCTTAAAAACATTTGAAATTTCGTTGTGTGAAAATGTGGTATGTAAAGTGTCAATGAACTTGTTGATCATTGAAGTTTTGCAAGGACATTAATATGTGTGATGACATAGGAAGCACTTAACCCTAGACGATTTAACATTAGTCCCCCGGCTGGGACAACAAAGCACTGCATGCTGCCACACAAGGACCCATGATTGGGGCTCGCCTACGCCCGATAGATCTACCCCTTTTGTTACTTGGTTTTATACAAGATTAATGGCGCTAAAGAGAGACCCTATCGACATGATCCAGTAATTCATTCCATAGCTATACCATACCATTGAAAAATGTATTTCCCCCGAGAGTTATAAAACCGAAAACATTTAAAAGAAAAGGGGGACATGAACTCACTGATTTGCGTCCAAAAAGATAGTGGTAGCAACGGTGTTCCAAAAGCGTGAGTCAACCTACAAGTGCTCTAACTCATTAGACACTTAGGTCTCTTCTACACCATGTACACGTTGTTTATCTTGAATGTCGTTGTATTCTTCTTCGTTATATATTTGGAACCCTTGTGTATTTTAATATGTTGGCATTCGCTTCGTGTGTATGCTTTTAATATATATATATATAACACACACACACATAAATATTGTATTCATAGTGTGTACGAACGGGCCTCGCACAAGTGAGAATGGGCCTAGCCCATTTGAGTCTCCGTGATCCACACGGTGCAAGTGGGCATAGCCCATTAGTGTCTCCGTACCATGCACGTCATACGTTCGTTATGTGTGATATATATATTTCTTCAAATAATATCTTTAAGTTTAGTGAACCTCGTTCACTTGTATAAATACGTTCAGTTCGGGTGTGTATATTTGTCTCACCAATATATGTGTATATCCTTTATAGATATAATTGTTAAAAATAATTATTTTTTAACATTATATATAGTTGATGTACATGTAGCTATTCTTTGTGAGTGTACACTCTAACAAGTGTACTTGAGTACATCACTATGTACTTGAGTATTTTATACATAGTCGTGTACATGTACATTCCTTGTGTTCTTGCAATTTCATCAAGTGTATTTTCGTACGTATTTGTATACATGTATACTTATATGTATATACACTTAGTAATATTTATTTTATACTTTCCGGAATTGTAAGTGTTGAGATATATTTATTTTTCCAATGTCTAAAAATATATTATTTTTAGAGTTTCGTCGTAGTAACCAATATATGTGATTTCATGTCGAGAGTGACCACATGCCGTCTGTGAGACATGCATGCTCCTTGCCGTGACGTTAAGGCGATCATTGCTGATGGCGATACATTTATTTCGTTAGAGCGTTATGATTGGTGTCAGTTTCGGCTATATATTATTTGGTCAATATATATAGTTATCTTACGGTTCATCGGATGTTTGCTTGTCCATTATCCGCATTTCGTTGTCCGATTATCCATATATGGATGTCCTATAAGTGAGTTTCAACTGTGTATTTTTGGTTCCCAAGTATGGTTACACATGAAGGTTCATGTTCTCATTTATACATCTAAGTATTTATGTATTCTCCAAGTGTAATGTATTTGGTATTTGGTTAGTATTCCCCTAATACTAATATATACACACAATATATAAGTATTATACACCAAGTGAAGCGTTGAAAATATATAATTTTTCTCCAAAAGTTATATTTTCGTATACATATTATTTCCATCCATTTTAACTTAGGAAAAACAAATTTAGGTGTTTGATAAAACTGTTATAGTTTAGGGGTTAAACCTTTTCATTAAAACTTTCTTAATCATGATTAGGGTTGTAATAATGTTTGGCCTTGTTAATCACCCCGTTAATCACGATAAAGAATTAGAAAATTTCGCCATAGTTTCCCCTAAACTATGGTGTTTTCCACATTTTAAAAATGTATTTTAAACATGTTTAAGCCCCATAATCATAATCAACTTCAAATCAAGTTTAAAACACAATTTTGCATGTACATCTTACACATAAACATTGTCATATTCATGAACTTTATATATATTTTAACCACACTTTTAAAAATGATGACACTTTTATATTTGTTTAACAAGATCCTTAAACCAATTTGTTTAATACACTCTTAAGACTATACTAGTGTAAATAATGGTTTTAATCTTTATAAAAGTTATATATATTTGCTATAAATCATTTTTAAATTGTAGTAAAGTTTTTGGATCATAAGGTTGATGATCTTGTTTAGATTTAACATCAAGATGCATGAATCATAATTTTTTAATCTAGATCATACAAGATCATGTACTTAAACATCCTATTTTAACATAATCAACATGCTCATACTAAGTAGTTAACACTTATCCACATAATCATCACATAATACATCATATTTAGTAGACTTTTAAGGTGAGATTAGGGCTTTGAAGTTTGGTTTTCTTTATATTCAAGATGATCAACAAGTACTTTATTAAACTACATATTATAATAAGTTTAAAAATGGTAAAAGTTGATCTTACAACTTTGCAAATTATTAATGGTTTTTAAGATGAGATTAAGGAGGTGAACAAGCTCCAAAGTGCCTCCAAGACTTGACACACCTCATGCAACCTTGGAATCCATGAAAATCACTAGAGAATACTTGAAATTTGTTGAAGATTGAAGGGTGTTTTGGGGTGCTTGGCCAAGAATTGAGAGAGAGTTGGGAGGGATGTATGTGTTTTGAAAAGTGTGAAATGAGGGTGTAATAAGATGGTAAGGTGATCGTATGATCATATGTATCTTGCACACTCTTTTAGTCAACATAAAATCTACATCAGATGCCTCCTTATCCTTTTTATCTATCACCATATGGAGGATAATGGGGCCCACCCCAAAACCGTAAAGAGAGGGGGGTATGGCATGGTGTTGCAACTTGTTATAATTTAAACATGTGATAATTTATAGTAGTTAGATATCTAGGTTCTTAGTGAAGGTCTTGCATGATTAAGATATTGATGATAGTTTAGGGTGTCAAATCAACGTTAACTAGTTCCTTAGGCTAATACAATTGGTGTTGGGATGGTAGAAACATCACTAGTTTAGTTGTCGGTTCGAACCCGGATGATATGTGAGGGTTGGGTTATGTTTAGGCGTTTAGGGATTAGGGGAATTCTTGTATAATTAGTGTTGTGACGGTATTTTTGACGCCAAACAATGGCTAACTAGCTCACTAGATGGTCCCTTTAGGCGTTAGGGTGATAAAAATACCATTTACTAGCTCGTCGACTCGAAATCGGATAAGTTGTGAATGTATGTCGTAGCACCGGAAGCTTATATTTCGGATATCCCATCTATATCCCTAACTTATTTAGGATGTATATCATTATATACAAGTCTTACAAGTATTAAAATGCTGAATTTTTTCATTTTAGACAATTTATGTCGTTACCTTTTTAGCACAGATCGGACAATTGTAATTATGCGCATTTTCCTGAAAGTTAAAGTGTTTTAATATTTGGGGTCCCTAATTTGGGATTTTTATTTGTATTTCACTAATACTATACTTTCGTGCCACTCATTGCTTGTTCGGACAGTTTTCAGAACTAGTTGGCATGAATAGTGTGTTTAGGTGAATAGTGTTTCAGCATTTTAGCCAACATACCGAACATAGTTTCTTGTTTTCTTGCGACACGACAAATGTGAGATTATCAAATTGCATAATTTAAACATGCACTACGATTGCTAGCCTTTGTATGACCTAATCATGCACACATTAAGCCATAAACGAACGCAAATTTAATGTATAATTAATTGTTAACGTTGTACGGATTTACCATTTATTTGCCCGTTGTCACAATGTCGGCCATGAGCCATTGCCTTAGAGTATATACCTGCAAGTTGAAGGTTAAACTCTTGACTATGGAGGAGGTAAGTCACAAAATGGTGAATGCAAGACCCAATCAACCACTTCATGTCTTCCTTCAACTGATTCACTTGTTGCCTCAGCTGTTCTGTAACTACTTCATCAGGAACCTGCTCCTGCCTATACTTGGCCCTTTCAATCCCAAACTCGGTGTTGGTTGTGAAATCAAATAGCTGCCTAGCATAGACCTCAACCTTCTTCATCTTCTCATCCATCTTGGCTTGGGAAGATAGCAATTGACCTTCGAGTTCATTCACCTTAACCTGAAAGGATGCAAAGTCTTCTTGAGAAGTCTTAAGCTCCGCCTCCTTCTTCTGCAAGGAGGCAACAAGTTCATCATTTTTGCTAACAGAGGCAGCCCAACGCTCGATGCTATCAGGGAGGGAGGTAACCAGCCAAGCAGCTTGGGCAATAATCTTGTAGGTAGCATCTTCATCAGACAACTATAACAAGGCCTTCTTCTCAAAAAGAGTAGCCATGTTCTTCAACATCTCATGACAAACAACACTACTCTTGGTAGTGTTAGAAGAGCGAACAATTCATTGAGGCACAAAAACAGGTAAATCAGCCTTAACAGGCCCCTCCCCTTTTCAACCACAGCTTTCTCCTTCACAACCTCCTCCATCTTTTCTTCCACCTTCTCCTTCACTTCTCCTTGACAACCACAGATGAAAAAGCTTCCTTCTCAACCACTTCATGTCTTCCTCCCCAGAAGCCCCTTCCCTAGAGGAAGCAGGCTTAAAAGATTCCTTTAACCTTCTTCTTCGAAACAGGCTTTGAAGCCTTTACATCACTAGATCCCAAAATTTGAGCAGATTTTTCTTGGACATTTCTCTTGGTCTCAATTAGTTTCTTCAAAATTGTAGATATCTTCGGACGAGAAGCATCGCCTGCTCCACTAGAAGCTTCAGGAACTTCCTTCTTAACAAAACTTCACCCTAGTAATAGAAGCAATCACACTAGCTTCATCCTCATCACCACTATTGATAGAGATAGGGTCAGAAGACTGAGGAGCAACATTAGGAGAAGAAGTTCCCCTAGTAGACCTGTGAATCGGGGCAGGTAGCTTCCTAGCAGAAGAACCAACCATAATAGGCTGAAGAGGAACACTTCATCCTAAATCTCTAAATGCTCCATAAGACGAACTATGGAGGGACTACCTTCAGCAATTTCCCTTTGCTCAATCTCCACATCAGACGGATCGTTCAACAAAATGTAATGAAAGCACTCATCTCTGCAAAACAAACAAACACAACAGACAATGAGAATTTGGAAATACACAAAAGCACGAGGAATACAAAAATACATTTCATTTTGATCTACACAAAAGATTGGTTCAAAACCAGAATCAACCCAATCTTGACTAATACCCAACACAACAACAAGCTCCTCCGAATAAGCCCAATAGTGTGGAAAGAAGGGGAGCCTCACACTGAGTTTTTCAATGGTATACCAATCGCCATTAGACAGGAAAAACGATAGAACATCAACAAAGATGGTTCGTAACTCAGTGCACAACAAAGAATCTCAAAGTGCATTATACGTGCAACACCAACAGGGCTAACTGACCCAAAGAAAGACAATAATACTTCAACACTTCAAGATAAAAGTTTGTAAATGGGATCGCAAGTTTGGTTGATCAAGAATGCGGGTATAAAACACCAAAAAACCCTTGGACATTGATTAGCAGTCCTTTCCCCCGGAACTTGAGTCTCAAAAGAAGGATCAATGCCATGATCCAAACAAAACTTATCAACCTCCGATTCAGTAAGTTTGGAACATTGAACGAGCATATCATTTTTATTAGACTCCATCGGAAAAGTAAATAAGAAGAAGACAACTTACCAAGTTTATAAAGAACAATCACCGAAAAAAAACCACTGGAATAACTGTCGGATCAAAGGAATAATTGAGGGGAAAAGGAAAGTGAAATAGAAAAGATAGAAGAAATGAGCGGTTATAAGGAAGTGGCAGAGTTCAAAAATTCAAAATCCCTAGCAAACGGACAAGTGGAGGGTGGAGATGTAACTACCAACAGCTGTAGTCTAGGCAATTGAGAGCTTTCTTGCGGCTCTATCCCATCAGTCACTTCCAGGCCGCCTAGGCACGCAATTGGGCAAGTGGCTTTAATTGGAAAAGACACATGATGAAATAACAAAAACTTAGAATAAAAGGACAAGGGTGGACCGTTACCTTCCGACGGGAAGCCAATGGTCACAAAGATAAAAAACCTCATGCTTCAAGTTCTGTCGTTTGATAAAATGAAAATTTTCTTCTTCCTAGAAACGACTTATATATTATCAAACACACCAAAGAATCATAACAAAGGCAGCTAAGGACTTTTGAGAAAAGCAAAGATTAAGAGATAAAAACCCCTAGACTTAGAGTCATAAGCACCGATATTTACAACATCGATACTCAAGATTGGGGGTTGATGACGTGGGTACTCGGAGATCCTATCAGCAAAATCAAAGTCAACAACGATCGCGAGATAGTAACAAAGAATGCTAAACAGAAACTGAAAATAAGTCGCTGGAAGTCAGAAGCTAAAGGTTCCCAACGAGAAGCTAATACACCAACGGCTGGGACTAGAAGCTAAGGATACTGTACAACCTTGGAACTTGAACCTAACAAGTCAAACTTATTAGACTTCTCTCTACAATACATAAAGGTGTAGTAGAGATACACAAACCTGAAACTTACCTAAAGAGGCAAGGCTAACCCTGCAAGCAACGTCAAGGGAGGATAAGCTTACCAAGACTAGAAGGTACCAGCTGGCGTAAGGCTCCCTTGGGCAGAGCAATATGCCTATCAAAGGAGAGTCTTGTTCCAGCCCAAAGTAAGTCCATCTCTCTCACTCTCACTCAAAACTCCTATCCTTTCATTTCGCTTAGACTCTTAAAATCATCCTACTGATTCTCACCGGAGTCTAAACGCGGGAGGCCACCTCTCTCGTTAAGGCTAACGGTGTTCTTTGATTGCAGATTTCGACCAAGGAGCTACCTTTTGGAGTTGATCCTAGACCTTCCCCCTGCCATACTCTTGTTGCTTTAAGAGTGAGTAACATAGGTTTTGTGGTGAAATTCATGGCTATGAATTTGTATTGCAATACTTTTTCTGATTACTAGTGTCGATGAGTGAAATAAACAATTACAAAGAATTGCCATACTCTTGTTGCTTTAATAGTGAGTAAATGTGTTTGGTATAGCAATATGTTTAAACAACTATAATAGTTGTTATAGTGAAAAAATGTTTGTAGCCATGAATCTTGACAAAAGTGTTTCTTTGTAAAATCGTGTATGTAACCAATTATATAATATATATATATATACACACACACATTTGAAAACTATTTGTGCTTTTGTATAAACCAATTGTTTTATTTTGTATAAATAAGTGTAAGTCTAAGACTTCAATCGGATATCACAATACACTAATCAGAGTGCGGAAAACTAAGAAAAGTTTAGAAGAACAAAGAAGCATTTGATTATATTATATCAAAAGTGCATACGATCTCAACAGGATCGTCTAGTACACGCATACAAGTTTTCAAAACAATCGACAACCCTAAGAAAACTAAGGTGCACCCTATTTATAGACTATAGGGACGACCTAAGTACATAACTGGTCCAAGCCCAAACCGAACACCCAAAATACATTATTACCCTTTAACTAGCGCATAATAAATGAATACAAGATAAACGTTGTCACACCCGGGTTTCCAACCCAAATCCACACACCGGTGGGCCTAGGTGGGGAGTATCGTGATGTCAGTTGATAACATTATTGTCAATTAAACATGGCACAACGGAAGTCTTGGACTAAATTACTATTACAGGCGGATCATAAAATATACAAATAAAGAATATAAAACAAACTTTAGGGCAGATCTAAGGATTTGCAAGATCCCCTGATTTCACTACCGAGCAGCTTGCATCCTATTTTGTATTGTACCTGCAATCTTAGTCTTTGGAAAATACGTCAGCTTTCGCTAGTAAATACACCCGACTGACTCATTTTGAAAACATTTTAGAAATTGGATTTAAGAGCACAAGGCACAAATCTTTTATAACTTGGGAAAGTTACTTTGTAACCTTGTTAACAGATTCACACGTTTGTTCATACATACAGGGCCTAGTACAGAGACCAAGACATGATTAAGTACACACCACTTAGAACTCATAGAGGAGTTATCCCCAACGTCGTGGGTAATTTGCATTTAAGCGTCTTTCAGGTGTATGCCTACACCCCGCGCTAAGGGCATGGCCGTTATCTAATGTAATCAGCCGAGGATATCCAGGACATGGTAGTTAACCCATGATGTTTAAGTTATCAAACAAAACTGATTAAAATAGAATATGCGGATTTACTAGCCATAATCTGGCATTCGATTGATCCCATTTCCGACCAAGCGGTAATAATTTACTGTATCCCAAGCCCGTATAGGGAAAATAAGTCAAGAGTATTTACCTGAGCTAGTCTTGATTTAAAAATGCAGTAGCCGAAGTAGCAGGTCTTGAGGCTGATATAACAGTGACAATTACATTTGCATCTGATCTCTCCCTCTTTGGTTGTTTACACTCGCGAGCGAAGTGTCCCGGCTCACGGCAGTTAAAGCACCTTAGTTTTGATTTATTTCCTCCAAGATCCTTGTTGGCTGCTTCCTAGTTGTTTCTACCGGTCCTTCCTATGAAATTGTTCGCCCAAAACACTACCATAGCCATTTGCTAGGTGATATCCATTTCCTTAATGTCGTTAGGATGGACTTCATTTAGCTCATCCGACTCTATGTATTTAGAAGTGAGCTTCCCAGTAGCAAAGGCATTATAGTAGTTCATAACTCCCGCCATGAAAGCCATGTTTTGCTCAACTTCTTTTGAGACTACAAAAGGAGTTGAGTTGCTTGAAGTGGGACCAGATGTAGTAGGAGTTGGAGCAATGTGAACACGGTGCTCCGATTGAAATGGTGCAGTAGATATGCAACCAGAGTGAGTATAAACACTAGAATAAGTGGGAGTGGGAGTGCTAGAAGGAAACATCTGAAATGACATGACTCCATGTTGTGAGACAAGGGCTTGTTGGATGCAATAACAACGTTTTTGTAACGTGATGTATGATTGTACAATCTTTGCTTGTCATCCATTTCATAAGACTTGAGCAATGAAATTAATTCTGCAAGACTCATGCGTGTCAGGTCGTTGGTTCTCTTGATGAGAGTGACATTTGTATCCAAGTGTCTTGGCAGGGCATTTAGCAGCTTCTTGTTGACCACTGAGTCCTAAAGCATCATATCATGTGTTCGCATCTCACCGACAAGTGAAATGAACCTTTGGATCTGATTCTCAAGAGTTTCACCAGGAAAATGACTAAACATATTGAACTTCTGAGTCAACATTTCCCTCTTGCTCTCCTTCATTTCTTCATTCCCCTTCATACATTGCCAAAAGAGCATCCCACAACTCTTTGGCAGATTTTGATTCACGAACACCAACATCAATTTTGGGACTAATGCAAAATGCAACATTCCCAAAGCCTTATCGTCAATCTCAGTCTTTTCTAGTCTTCATCATCATAAGCTAAAACCTGCTTCACAATAGTTGTTTCTTTCTCTTCATCAACTACATATGCGATAACTATTGGACCTCTACAAATTGAATCTCCATGCTTTAGGATACTTTATTTTCATGTATTGAATTTAATGAAATTTCCATTTAGAGAACAAATCCCCCAAATGCAGCCTAGGAATCTTATTGGTAGTTCCAATGACATGTCCAAATCTTGATTCTTGGTGAACTTCTCACTTAATGACATTTGGTTAGTGAACTCCATTGCTGAAAAATTAAACTATGAGTAACAAATGATAAAAAATAGTCTTTAACAGTTTATAGTTTTTTCAGTTTTGTTATGGGTTCCATAATTCAAATAATCAAAACCGGTCTACTCAAACTAGGTCGTACAATCCAATTAGATAACTTAGTCCACAAGAAACGGGTTGCACGGTCCGAATGTTTATAAATGTTAACAGTCCAACAATATAATCGTCCGAACACTAAAGTGCCTGTCGCACACTCCTTATTGGACCGTACACTACTTAGAATTTGTGCCGCACGCAGGCTTGTTGGGCTTCACACCCTATTGAGCTTTGACCAAAATATTCCTTACTGAAAGGAAAACCACACATTGAAAATTAACCTCACACCACTTAGCTGGACCACACACTGCCAAACTTTGAGTCGCACACTTAGTTATTGGGCCCGTACACCAAAAATGAATCTACAATACACGATCAACCCACACACTGGGTGTGTCGCACACTTCGCCTCACACATCAATTGCCGTACACTGTTTCCTTTGATAATTTTGTCGCCAACTAACTATCGATAAACTTGGAAACAAATTTGTAGCAAAAGTATAATATTTGGATCAACCAAAACCCGAAAAAAACTGCAAACACAGTGTTTACCTACTTGAAACACACAAGATTTAAAAAATGTTAATCTTCAAACTATTCTTTGTAAATATTATTGATTTGTTTCAAAAATTTTGATACACCACCTTAATTAAACCTATTCAGAACTTAAACACAAGTAATTAGTCAATCAATAATAAATCAAGGCAGAAATTAGAACAAGATTTCAACCTTTCGAATTGATGAATCTGTAAAAACTCCTGAACCTTGTTCTTCGTGTAATATTCAAGCAAAACCGAGCCTTTTGAAAGACTTATTAGGCTTTGATACCAACTGTAAGTCCAAGAACTTTAATCGGATATCACAATACACTAATCAAAGTGCGGGAAACTAAGAAAAGTGTAGAAGAACAAAGAAGCAATTGATTGTATTATATCAAAATTGCACACGATCTCAAAAGGATCGTCTAATACACGCATACAAGTTTTCCGAACAATCAAAAACCCTAATAAAACTAAGGTGCACCCAATTTATAGACTACAGGGACGACCTAAGTACATAACTAGGCCAAGCCCAAACCGAACACCCAAAATACATTATTAACCAACCCTTTAACTAGCCCATAACAAACGAATACAAGACAAACGTAAGCCTATCAGACCATGCCCTTACAACAAGCGTGGTCGTGGGTGAATACAATCAAGCTTGTGTTGACTCGTCGGTGCACCCCGTTCCCGCTTCACGGGTTTGTGGGGAAGTTTGGCGGACAAACCAAGAAAGGTTTGTCAAAAGTATACACTTTAGGTTGTTCCCCAGAACTTCCCCACAAACCCATGAAGCGAGAACGAGGTTGTCAATCCTATAGCACCATAAACTATCGGTCAGCTTGGACAAAGTTATTAAACATACTCATATTATAGAGACGCACAACTAAGTTTCACAAAAAATATGTAGATAAGATTGTGTGTATTGTGTGTATATATATGTGTGTATATATATAGAGAGAGAGAGAGAAATGGGATCAGGATAAATGATTGGAAGTGTGAAACGGTGAGAACGGATCCTGGTCGAACACGTGGCAGGGGTTGATAATGAAAGGGGGTACGATTGTCATTGTCCAAATTCTGCTCAATAAATGGCATTATAATTCATTTTCAAACAAAAGTCCATCAGATATCGTGTGTTGTTCTTTATTATTGTTTCAGTGGTGTTTTATTTTCAAATTTGTTTACAAAGCAATATTTTTAAAAATGTCGTGTATGTTTCAATGTCCTTCATCCTATATTCAATATTCGACGTTTTCACTATTAATGTTAATTGTCGTTTGGGTTCTAATATATTCTTATTGTTTACGACCAATGGTGTTTTACACCTGGTTACGTATATCTGATTAGTTGTGAATATTGGCGTTATTTGTTAGCATCATTCTTACTATTTGTTAATTATTTAAGTTATGGCATTTTCATTAACATGTTTTAGGAAAACAGTAAATCAGTTATTGTTATTGTTTATTATTCAACCAATGGCTTTATCATTATAGCCTTTTAATGGTTCTTACTATTTGTTAATTAGTTAAATTATGGCGTTTTCATTAAAATGATTTAGGAAGACAGTAAATTTGTTATTCTTATTTTTTATTATTCAACCAATGGTTTCCTCATTATGGGGTTTTATTAAGAAACAAGTAGATGCAATAGTCTAAAACAAACACATTAGTTAACATGAAAATCATAAAATGAAATCAATTCATGCGTTTAAATTAATCTACATAATATGCCATCCTTTGTTCTATTCTCATGAACCCTGATTGATACAATTCCCTAATTCTTGCTGGTCCTAATTGCAAGAATTTATTTAAAGATTTGACCACTTTTTTTCTGTTTTCATTTTTGCTATGTAGCAGGAGTTTTGCAATGTATCTGATCTTAAGGTCATTTAGCTGTCTTTGTTGTAGGGCATTTGGTGCACTTTCTTTTGCCAGACCACATTCCCAACCAACTAACTGCCCCGTATACGTTTCCATATGCCTATTGCAAAAATCCCATAGTCGATCACGTTAGACAATGTCCTCCATTCCATCTTTTGTCTGACAATAGGCGTTGTCTTCATGATATTAGTCATCGCGTGTTTTGAATATGCAAGTAGTTGGAAAAAAGAATATTGTTGTAGTTTCACATTTTTGTATATATTAGTATGGTTTTTGTTAACATAGTTTCTACATACAAAGTTTTTAAGATACTCACCAACTTTTTTACCCATCCACCATACTTTTCCATGATGCTAAGTGTATCCTCTGCAACGCTGTTATCCAATACATCAACTCAGCTGTGTTTTATATTGAAGCAGAAAACAAGAAACGTCTTTAGCATATTATTGGCATGAGGACCAGATCATTTTCATCTATCTTTCTGTCTTTCGGGTCTTCTTTGAAACGAGTGTGTTTCATAACCAAATCCATGTTGGTGTTGAATTCTTTGTATCGATAACTGTCTGTTTTTTCATACGTGGGCGTATTCTGTAATTTTGATGCACGACAGTTTTAAAAACAAAAAAAATTCATAATATAATTGCATCAATTGAATATAGCAAAAGAGTTACCAACATTATTTGTGTGCAAAATAATCTTGAGGGTTATTCATGTGCCTTGTATCTTTCTAAGTAGTTCGGGATATGTCCCCAACTTTGAATAATGCACATGTGTGTATACAATCCTGGTCTCATGGTCTCAGCAATCACCCTTGAGTGTTTTGACATTCCTTCAATCCTGAACACGGTACTACTTAAAAAAAAACATATGGCGTTTTAGTTATGCTTACTCATGTTTACATAAGACATGGCGTTTTTAGTGTTTTTCACATGCATATGCATGTATATTTTTAACGTAGAAAATGTACATACTCATCTTCATCGCATCCAGTGAATATGTATGTAGAAATATTGATTTCTTGTGCCTCCCTTGCTGTACTAATAACCACTTACCTCCTGACATAAAGCGACAAACATGCTCTACTCTTCTTTGACTCTCTCTTCTCCTTTTTTCCAAAGTATTATCCTATTTATTCTCATTATCTACATAATTTTCATCATCTTCTTCATCACAAGGCAGCTTTTCTGGGTTTAGATTGGTGTTATCTTGCATTAACTTTGTGAGGTTTGGCGTTTTGTCCTCATCACTCTTCTCCTGTACATCTGCATTGTTTGGCGTTTTGGTTGGTGATGTTTCAGTGGCTTTTTTATCTTGGGGTTTCTAGGGTGTCTTTTCTTTTTCAAAACTTTGCATGAGGTTTTTCCTACCTCTAGATGGTGGTTGCTGACATCGCGTTTCATCAACCACTGCACCATGTTTGGTCAACACTTTTGTTCACCATCCCCCTTTAGTTTTTTCTAGTTGAGAAATGAAGGCATCACTGAACTGTGTCTCTATCACAGGTATGTTTGGCATTTTGTCATTGACTGCGTCAGTTGTATTTTCGAGTTTGATGAACACTTTAGTGTATTGTGTTTCTATTGGGGGGATTTTTGGCATTTTATCATATACATGCATAGTTGGGGTCTCCTCAGCAGGGTTTAGGTGGTCTTTTTTTTATAGCTTTAAGCATTTGTTCCACCATCTTAGGCAATCTAAACCTTTTTTAGTTCAATCATTTGCTTTAGGTCTTGTCCCGGCAATTCCAAAACCTAAGCAATATACCTTTTAATTATCTTTTACCCATTATATCTGAAAATATAATATTCAAGTGTTTTGAAATCACAATCCCAGCTTTTAATATCATTTTCATTTATATCTTCTTCATCTGTACTTTCACCAGCTGACAATATAGTAATCTTATCAATACCCTCAGCCACTTCATTGGCGTTTCCATCAGCCACATCCTTGGCGTTTTCACCTTCTTCCCTCTCACTAACCACTTCATGATGTTTTCATCAGCCACATCATTGGCGTTTTCACTTTCTTCCCTTTCACCAGCCACTTCATTGGCGTTTTCATCACCAATTGTTGGCACTTCCCTTACCCTATCATCAGCCACTTCTTTAGCGTTTTCATCACCTTCAACTTCCAATTCAACCTCATATTCATTTTCACCTTCTTTTCTCTCACCTGCCACTTCATTGGCATTTTCATCAACAAATTGACATGTTCTTTAACAATGTCAGACATTGTGAGTATTTTATGTGTACCAAGAGGCTGGTTGGATGTTCAATCTTTGAGTGATTTAACAATGTTGTCATTTTTTTGTAACAGACATCTAATTCTTTGTATGCCCTATCCAACTTTTTAGCCATTGCCTGTTAAACAAAAAAAGGAATTATTAAGTATGGCGTTTTGTGTTTTTTGTTAAACATATTATTCGAACAACATACCTCGTCAGCTTCATTGTTTTGTTGTTTCTCACAAGCACCATGGTCTTCATACTGTGTTAGTACTCTGACTAGAGCATGGTTCCCTGATGCAGAAACTCCAAACATCCTATTCTGGCTTTCTATATCTTCAGCCATAACCCTTTGATAGAAAGCCTCTTCATTCTCACCATCGATCATCATGGCCTTTGAACTTCAGGGTCGTTTTCAGCATCATCATAATGATCATCATGACCAAAACCATCATCATTATTAGCATGCTCATCAACATTGTGAACATCAACTTCATCTTCATTGTCAACATCATCAGCACCAACATCTTCTTCATCAACACCCTGCATTCTATCTACTGCTTGGGTGTGGCTTTTCCTTGAACAACTCTTTGTAACTGTGTTTTTTAGCCTTTTTAACAGTTTTGTTTTTAATTTCTTTGCCATATTGGCGTTTTGGCTCTCCACCATATTACCTTTTAACTAGTATATTCTCAAACAGGTTCTTGTTATAACCCACTCAATCAGGTATTCGTCTTGTCGTTTCAACCTTTGTCTATTGCAAGCATCATTCACCAAGGCAAGCTGTAACACAAGAAATTTTTAATTTTTAAATTAATTATTTTGTGCAAACTACTATATATTGAAATTTTTTCTTAGCGCTAGTACAATCAAAGGCCATGTGAAATGCTTTTTTGGAGACCATGCGGTTTTTGCATTTTGAAAGCATTGGATGAGATAACCACACCAGTTCAGTTGGTTTATTTGAATGTTTCATTTAGTGTGGTGTAAGAAAAGTTGGTTGACGGCCGCATTATCACTTGCATGCCCAATTATAGTGATGAATGCTACAAGGAAATTTAGACAGAAGTTTCCCCGAAGGTATCTATCTGAGGCAAGATGTCATCAAAGAAGAGCTTCACAGTTGGTTTGTTAATCATTCAGTCCCTTTGAACTGTGCTCTCCACTCATCCACTACTTCGTCTTTATTTGTTGACCTTTTTCCCCTTCACAGCCACGTTTCCATGTGGTATACCCATTAAAGAGTTTATAATTCTTCATTGATATGTATTGTATGGTTGCCAACATTTAGATTGTTCATTCATTATAATTTCAACCAACCAATACCCAAGCATTGTGGTATGCTGTCTATTTTCATCTTCAGGGCAGTACCAAATCTCATGTGTGTACTGCCTGTCTTTGATTTTTATTCAGATTAATCAACCAACCAGTCAAGTTTGTATGTTTTACTCTTAACAAAACTCTAGCCCCACTGAATTGAAAAAATGGTTCTTCCTCAATCTCAACATCCTGACTTAAGGCCTTCCTCTTATTGGTGTTTTGGGCTTTGCCGGTGTGCACATTTATTGTTACTCTCATCCCCTCTTTCCCTATAAATCAAGTTTAATTTCCATGGTGTTTTAGTACTAGTTAATGATATATGTTGTTCAATAAGACAATCTCAGACATACATGGCGTTTTAATAACACAAATGATATATGTAAAATGGTGTTCTCATACAACCAAACAATATTATACCAGTGATATATTTTGTTGGCATTAAATACCAAACTATCAAAGTATATTACATGATATGTGGAGTTTTACAAACAAACATCATAAAAAGTAACCATTTGTACCATGTTTTGTTGTTGCCTTCTTTCGTTGCACATCCATGACATATATTGGACGTGTGAAGATACCCGATCGACATGTTTGACCCCTAGAAGTTCGTCATCCTCTAAAAAGCTTCCTATAAATTTTCTCGAAAGACTCTTGATGCAGCAATACCAAGGTTATATGCGTTTTCACAAAATCTCAGAGGTTATATGACGTCTTCAAAATTGCAAATCAAAATATCAAGCTAATGCTTATGTAGCATTCAATTCAATCTGACTAACAAGTGCTATGTTATAATTTGTTAATGTCGTCGGTGGAGAAAAAGGATTATTCGCCATAGTATAGGCCATACGTGTGGATGATCATGAAATGAAAAAAATGACATCAATAGCTCAAACGAACATCATAATAAGAGTCGGTCATTGAGTTAGGTGCGAGAAGGGGAAATATAAACATTTGCTTCAAACGTAGATTGACCAACTAGTGATACACAAAGACTTTATCTTACTAACGTAAATGCATGTATTATACATATGCAAATCTAGAAGCTCCAACAGAGCGATCACAAATTGAGGTGTCAAATGTCCCATATACAATACAACTAATACTATCACGAAACATAAGAAATATATTTATTAGTTGTCTTGGTAGACACTATTGATACTATTTCACGTATTAATATCATATTAAATGCTCCAGAAGAGCATCGATAGTTTACCCGCAGATATTTAATTTTGTAATTCATAATGCATCGTTTTCTAACCTAATGTATCCTAAAGAAATTTTTTAACTTTTAACTGTGTTTGGATGAAAAGTCATCACCATGGAATGGTATTAAAGAAAAATGTACTATATATCATATTACAAATATTTGTTGATGCACTTTATGTTCGTCACTGTGCAAATAGGCTAGAAAGAGTGTGTATTAATATTGTATAGATTTGATACGAACACACGACCCAAGTGCGAACGAGAACTGGCTCGTACGAGTGACGATGTGACTCATACAAGTGATAAACAGCTCTACCCGTACGAAGGACACTTCGTACGAAGCCAACCTGCTCGCTTTGCAAGAGCTGCTCATGTCTATATATATGTGTTATGTGTTCATTTTTTCATAGAGTTTTGGAAGTTCCCTACGGAGAAACGCTGGCGGATCCAGGAATTCCGCCAGCCAGACATGATGTATACTCTTTCGGTATGAATGAATGAATGCTTCCGCTGATTCTGTTTCTACTCCCTTTTTATAACATTCCACCAACTCGGTAATATCGTACGCCCAAACTTCTGTGTAGAACCACCGTCACTGGGACTCACAACTGGTGCCAGAGCTATAGTATCGATTCATTCAATTTCACAGTTGCTGAATCACCTACGCTCATGAATTTTGGACGTATGAGGGGTTTCAGACGTAAAACATAAAATACTAGGACAATCCACGGACATAATGTAAAATTGAAACCATATGATTGTTAGAAATTGATTTTCGACCAGATTTGTGCTAAAATCATCTTGAATCTGATTTTTTATCGTGTCGACGAGACGAGTTCCCACAAAAAAATTTGGAGATTACAATTTTTTCGAGCTTTTAACGTCTAATTTGGGCTGTTCGGGGAAACCGTCTAGAGCTTCAGAGTATAGATTTTACGGTCACAAAATGTTGAAGATATTAGGGTAGTCACTGATACCTGTACAAAAGGTTGATCATCTTGTGTAGTGACTTTTAATGGGCCTTAACGATAAATCCGCATTTGATCAAAGTTGCAATTTTGGGAAATTTTTCGCAAAAATTGGTTTTTGTGAGACGATGCTCAAGACGTCAGAATTTGCAAAAAATTGAGGGAATAAAAATTCTCACATATATGTTAATATTTCGGCATTTTTGAAATTCATAACAATGCAATAGTTTCGGGTGGTTCCGATTGCATATTTTCTGTGAAACATAGAGCATCTAAGATTCATTAGTGATGAGATAAAGTTGATGTCTATTTTTCGTAAAAGTGGGGTTGCATAACTGAGTCTTGGAGGAGTTGTTCATCGGATTCAGTAGTTGTGGTCACGTTGATGCTTGAGTCTTCGTACAAGCTGGTTGCACACACGACTGCTTAGTGGTACAAAGTATCCAATTTAAATCCACATGGCAAATGAACTGTTTTCTAGACTAACCGCCAGAAAATAAGGATGCTTTGTGGTTTCAGTTGTTACTGGGACTAACGAGGAAGGCTATATACTTGCAATTCATGACTAAAGAAGATGATATAATAAATCTTTCAGACAAAAAATGTGTACCAGTTGCTCACAAAATAGACTACACATTTGGAGTTTCGTGATTAAAGGATGTTCAGAATTTTTAGATCATGATACAGATTGATGCTTAAGGGTTAAATACCTGATATTCGATGTGGAAGTGGATACACATACGACTGCTTATCTTTAACTCGGCAAGGCAAATGAACTATTTTCAGGACTAACCGCCAGGAAATGAGGATGTTTTTGTAGTTTCAGTTGCGCCATTCCAACGAAGATAGCTATGCATCTGTTATTGTGACTAAAAAGGAAGAATGTGATTCTGATTACCGAAGAATGTTTCTCATATTCGTTGTGTTACCAGATAATATGATTCCGATGATGATTTCCTAATTGAGAAGATTACCGATTTGCAGATTAATCATGATTATGGAAATCTGGATTTCAGCTTTTCGTGGATAATAATTGATTTGAAGTTTATTGTTGTGGAAATTCGTAGTTTCTATTAATTGCCGGTTGAGTTTTGAAGATTAGAGGATCTAGCATTAGAGGAGTGCACTAAACCAAACGCGGATGTGGTTAAAGTTGAAACGGATAAGCTGCATTGATTAATTTCAAGTTGTTGATTACTCGAGAAAATTTGTAGATTAAGCGAATCAGAGGAGGTCTTGAATCGTGCAAACAAAGATTTGAAGATTAATTTGTAGAGAAAATAATTTCAGGAGGGATGTTGCTTAAAGTAGATAATGCACACCCGGATCATCAATCAAGGGGGAATTTGTTGATGCGTTATACGACATCGACAGATACCTTATTGAAGTTGCAGAATATTCAGATACGGCTCTCAGATTTCAAGATCAAGATCAAGCTTTGACAGTGACGTCCAAGAGGGAATTTGTTGATGCACTTTATGTCCATCACTGTGCGAATAGGCTAGAAAGGGTGTGTATTGAATATTGTATAGATTAGATACGAACACACGACCCAAGTGCCAATGAGAACTGGCTCGTACGAGTGACAATGTGACTCGTACGAGTGATAAACAACTCTACTCGTGTGAAGGACACGTCGTACGAAGCCAACGTGCTCGCTTCACACGAGCTGCTCATGTCTATATATATGTGGTGTGTCTTCATTGTTTCAGAGAGTTTTGGAAGTTCCCTAAGGGGAAACGCTGGCGGATTCTCTCCAGGAATTCCGCCAGCCAGACATGTATACTCTTTCGGTATGAATGAATGAATGCTCCCGCTGATTCTGTTTCTATTCCCTTTTTATAATATTCTACCGAATCGGTACTATCAAACGCCCAAACTTCTGTCTAGAACCGCTGTCACCGGGACTCACAATATGGACAGAAGACCATATTAGAAGTTACTAGAAATGATACTAAACATCCTCAATATTCCATTAAATCAAATATAGTGAGTAACCAGAAGTTACTAGAACATATACACATTCACCCACATGATATGACCAAATAGGTTATCAGGATAGCATCATGATATGCCAAATAATTGAAAGTGCTAACTAGCACCACTAAGTAATCTAAAAGTCTTGCTACCAAAAACACTTATTATATATGCAATGAATTTTCTTAGTGAATCAATCTTTATGCCCTCCAAAAAGAAATTCCTACTAACTATCCCACTTAAATATGGACCATTTAAATATTCATTGGTCTTAAGTGAGACATCCATATTTTGGCATGTTCTTAAGTGTATATGGTTGAAAAGGGATTTTGCCTGACAATATGAAACGTTGATATTTGACATGGTTTGATGTTGCTCATTGACAAGCAATTGTAGAGACCATTTTTGGGCAAAATGTGAGATATAGTAAGAGGCATATGTAGTCGAGATAAATTTTCATTTTAATGACTATCTAATCGGTTCAAAACCAATTGTTAATTATGAATACTCTACACAACAACTAGTCACTAGAAGACAACCAAAAGTTATTTTAGTATGTGATATATGTAAGTACCAAAACGGACATGTGTACACCATCACTATCCATTTAACAAGCCAATATTCCCAGTCTTAGGGGAGACAGAATAAGGAAAGAAAAGGCTGGTAACACAACAAAAATATAGAATGCGTCATATTATATATCGACCTCTGAAGTGGTCAATGCAAATCTGAAGTCCAAAAGAAAGAGCGTGAATTTGCAAATAATAGCTAATAAAATACTAGATGTATTCACAAACACAAATAAAGTGACAAAGTCACATATGCCAGCTTAAACTTATCTGCTCGAATTGAAGTAATCATAAAATGATTATCATATTAAAAATTGTGAGAGATAATCAGTTGCAAAAAAGATAAAACCCATAAACACGAAAAGAGCAGAGCAATGCAGTTGGTGTAACCCCAAAAGAGGTGGCACATAAAACACCATAAGTGGTTGCATACAAAACCTCAGAACTGGTTGCATACTAAACCTTAAAGAAGGTTGTTGACAAAACCCCAGAAGAGGCTAATGGAGTTCTAAAAGAAACTCTGGTACCAAACAAATATGAGATATCAATGAATTATGTACAAAATTGTATAATATGGAACCATAATGAAACACGTATAAAATATTATATTTGCATATGCTATAGCAATGGATGTAATCGATGAAAAAGATTACGTGTATAGAAATTTGCAAGAGTGTAGTAAAGAAATAGCCAAAATGGCTAGATGACTAAAGGTTGAATTAAAATCGCTCGAAGAACTAAACGTTTTCGAACGAGCAGTTAGAACACCCATAGACGTCAACCAGTAGGTTATAAATGGGTGTCTTCAAATAAAAAGAAACGTAAATAATGAGTTTTTGTGATGTAAGGCACACATTTTAACATTAAGATTTTTCCCAAATCCCAGTAGTTGATTATGAGGAAACGTATACCCATGTAGTGGATGCGATACTCTTTAGATATTTAAGCGGCCTCACAATCTCAAAATGACTTCAAATAGAACTTATGGATGTCATCACCGTATAGATGTACGAGACAATTGCAAATAACATCTGCATGAAAATCCCTAAAGGATTAAAGTTGCTCAAAATATTCTTAAAAATAATCGAATGCGTTATATATATAAATCTTAAAAGAAACTGTTCGTATGTGGTACAATCAACTTAGTTGATTTTCTTAAAAGAGAGGTATCAGTTTAATAAAATGAGCTACATCTATTTATCAAGATATTTCACACTTAATCTTTAGTGTAATTGTAATTTACAGTGATAATGTAAACATCATCGAGAAGGAACTCTCAAACTAAAGAGGGAAATTTTCGAAAGATCTTTACACAGTGTAGTTATTCTCGGCCTATAGTTCGAGTATATATGTCCTATTTTTTCTCATCAATGAGACTACATCTAGAAGATGTTATATAGAAAAAAGCTTATTCATTGATTACATTTATAATTGTCTGATTTCTTGACATAGAAAAATTATTCTTACCAACCTCAAGAAGAGGATGTTGAACTACTTAGTCAAGAAGTACCATACTTAATTGCGATCGGAGCATTGATGTATATTGCAAACAAGATGGCATCTGATATTGCGTTCTTGCTAGATGTATTGGCAAGATTATAGTTGTAATCTAAAATGTTGCACTCTTTTTCCCTTCACTAAGTTTTTCCCATTAGGTTTTCTTAGTAAGGTTTTTAACGAGACAACATAACTGATCTAGTAGCACCAGTTTATCTTATAGGTCCTGAAGTACCAATTTAACATCATCATATAGCATGTTGTTAATTAGGTATAATGTGTAGTGTACTCTTTTCCCCTAGCTATGGTTTCGTCCCACTAGGCTTTCCTAGCAAGGTTTTAACGAGTCATAATTATGAAGCGTATTAACTTATAAGTTGATATTTCTACATGACTCAATCAATTGTTCCTTAAGAAGAATGCGAAGTCCCATTATGTAGATAAAATTTTATTTATGAAGGTAGAAGATTTCAACATACTCAAGGAGAATGTAGTCTAAAGATGATCAAAAGAAGTCCAAGTTATACCTTATCAAGACAACGAAACTGCACCACTCAGTTCAAAGAAGACTACATCAAATATCAAGTTAAGCACCTGGTAAAAAAGATTGAATTCCACATCATCAAGATATAAATGCAAATTTGAGGGGGTGTAATATACGCACTGTACTTTTTTTATTGACTAATGTTTGTCACACTGGGTTTTCTTAGCAAGGTTTTAATGGGGCAGCATAACTGGTCCTAGAGTATTAGTTAACATCATATTGGTCCTTAAGAACCATGCAAATATTATCGAGTAGTATAATGTTAATAGTGTATAAATTTTAAATGTCTAATGGGAAGTGTTATGAATGCAGGCCCATAAGCCAAGCTCAACCTAATGTTAATGGGCTCTAGGATTACTATCGTATTGATCTATTTATATATGTATATGTACATGATATTGTGATAAATGAAATGGTTCTCTTTATCTCTTATTTATAACATAAAAAGATTAATGGTGTTTTTTTGTCATTTACTCTATTTCGTTATTTAGTGTAAACTTTTTTTATTTTTTTCAATTACAGCTCATGTAGTTTAACTATTGTATTTTTTTTATTTTACTTTAACCAAATATTTTTATACCCCTAAATAATTTTTTAACGAACACGTTAATTTCGTTTTAGATATGTTTTTTAACTTTTCTTTTTTTCTTTGCTATAACTAGTGTGGCAAATGTTTCTTTAGTTTAGTTTTTAAGGAACGGGGCCATATTCTATTGAACATGTTTTTTAACTTTTCTTTTTCTTTGCTGTAACGAGCGTACAAAACCAACCGAGTTTCTATCGCTTTCTTTTTTGTTCTACCTTTGGTATTAACTATATTGTTTTACATTTTCTTATTATTTAGATGTTAAGAGTCGAGTTACGACGCAAATAGCATAACCCATTTAGATATCATTTTATTTAATTTTACAAATTTATTTATTGATTGTTATGGTATGCTACACGTTCTGAATTCCAACCGTGTCCTTGCGCAACGCGCAGTTAATTACGACCCTAGTTAATATTAAAATACAGAACTAGACTAAAAAAATATCATTAAATGTTTACAATATGAGCATCCAAGTATCAATTTTTTGATGTTTTTTGGTTCCCATGTTCGCATTACCTATCCAATTACAAACTTCCTTTCTCTTGCCACTCGCACAACCCATAAAAACACATTTCCTCTCTCTTTGCCTTCCCTCTACTCACAAGCTCATTTTTCTCATATTTCACTACAAGCTAATCAACACCTTCTCTCTATCACCTCACCACTCTCTCTCCTACATGTATCCTAAAAATTAGAAAAAAAAATCTCTTATTGTAGAAGCTCTATGAGCATTCACGTCTTATCTATCATCTCTATCTCTATAATTATAACAAAAACTACTACCATTCTCTTTCTTTTCAATTAAACAAAAGCAGAATCAAGGAAAATTGATAAACATGAAAAGCTTGTATTAAGAATCAAGATGTCTTCATTCCTTTGCCTTTAATACGTTTGGTTCCCTTGCTTCTAAGGTTGTCGGTTTCTTGGACAGAGTGTAAAGGTCGTGTACAACAATTTTTCAACGTCGAGAAACTAAGGTTTTGTTTACGATAGAATTGGATATGCTGACTCAGACTTCGAAGTGGACAAACTGAACTCGAAATCTACAACTGCAGGATGCCAGTTCTTTGGCACGCATTTGGTAACGTGCCAGTGTAAGAAACAGACCACGGTCTCTCTCAAATCATTATCTTTTCTCTTTACTTTATCCACAAAAATTTTCTAAAAATATTAAAAAAAATTATAGGGGCGAACATTGTTTTTCATATTTACAGGCAAACAATAACTTTTATCTCTCTTTCATCACAACCCTGTAACCACTACTTATAATATCGAGGACCCTCTTACAAAATTTTGTAGATAGGATGTGAATGCTTACCTAGAACGAAATGGAGTAGTTACATTCATTGTTGATACAACAAGATATAGGATAGCAAGGATAAGTGGAGTTGGAAAGAAGTACCAGGTTTGGGCTTCACAGTAAAAACGGTAAGTGGGATCTAACAGAACGTATGGATTTAAACATGGCAGGTAGTACTTTTTACGAAATAGGAGAGCAACACAAAAGGCAACTTTATTCATGTGGAAAGCCGTTGCGCGTCGAATTCCAACAGTAGACGAATTGGAAGCAAGGGGGATACAGATTCAAAACAATACATGTGTACTAAGTGAGCAAAATATCGAGTTAGCGGATCACATTTTGTTGAACTGTAGGCATCCGTTGTTTTTATGTATGAATATTCCATCGGGTCTAAATCAGACTATAGTTGATGAAATGTTGCAGAGTGTAAATGGATTAAATGTATCAAAGAACAGGAAAGGAATTATTCATGCTATCTACATTATAACTATGTGGAGCATTTGGAAAACGAGAAACAAGAAAAGATTTAAGGCATAAACGTAAATAGGTACGAGTTGGTGGAAGACATCAAGGAGACGGCATTCGATTGCGTCGTTATTAGATCCAGGTTCAAAGATATCTCGTGGGGGATTGGCGTAATTTTAATTTACAATTGTAATGAAAAAGGTGTAATTTTTGTATTTTGTGTGGCGAAAGTAACTTGTTTTGTAACGGGGTCCGTAGCTTCTTGCTATGACCCTTTTTGTGTGATAAAAAATTTTGCGTTACCTTAAAAAATAAAATAATACCCGGTAAAAAATATGATCGGAAATTATGCTCACCTACATAACTAACTTCTTCTCGAAAATCGGAACGGTAACCACTGAAATTTACTCAAAATCGAAAAGCTCAAATTACTAGAATGCTTCACTAACTTCGATTTTATAAACCAGTGAATTTCTTTTAAAAGAAATACTTTATGCAAATAAAAGGATTTCCATAGAAGGAAAGCAGCCAATTAAATGCTGTTAAAAACCTACTGAAGCTCTTATCTTAAATTGAATTAAAAATGTAAACTTCTAATCTTCAATTTAGTCCGCATGTTTGTTTGACCGCGTGAACCCACCACCCAGCAAAAACACTTATCACCAACGGTTACGATTGATTCGGTCATGGTGGTTACCGTAGCTAGAGTTCGAGAAAGTATTGAATGATTGTGGAGAGAGATTTGTTCTAAGTTGCTAACGTAACTCATGTGTTAGATGCTCAAATAGAAAAACAAAACTTATTGTAATAAGAGTGTAAGGTTATCATTGAAAACACTAAAGATCCAAAAACTGGGCCGGAGTCTGGCCTAGTTTGATTAGACCTTTTACCTATGAGAAAGACAATCCTACACAAATAGCAAACCGTTAGGCTCGCCGAAGAGATGGGAAGCCACTCTGCGACGACCCTCCAGTGTGAAGATAAGTATTTATGTAGAGAGAGAAAGTAGAGGGAGAAATATTGGACGAACGCTCAAAGAGAAATTCGTACTTGAAGTGTACTTCAAGAGGACTATTTATACTTGTTATGCCCTTAAGATTTATGCGTTAGTCACTTAGTATGTTTGGGCTAGCTTATAGTTTTGGGCTTGGAAAAGGCTTATGGGCCTACCGTTTTGGGGTAATAGTGCACTAAAATCTTGCTATAAATAGTAAATGATGTATTAGGGTTAGTGCTTCTTTGGTGGCTAACATTTGCTTGTATTAGACAAATCCATTTTGTATACAAGTTAATCTTTCATCTATTCTATTTCATCTTATTTCTTCTATCACGAATCCATAGCTTGTTTGTGTGATTCTGCCACCGAGCAAGCTTAGTGTGATATTGTGGATCTGGTTTTCGGGACTTACAATTGGTATCAGAGTCTGTTGAACCTGTTTCCAGGCTCAGATCTGATATCATAGAGATTCGGATTGTTACTGTTGCTGGTCTACTGCTGTTTCGTAGAAATTGAAGTTTATGTTCGTATTTCAGATCATCACTTGAAGACTCGAACGTGTTTCGGATCATCCTTTAACAATTCAGAAACATTTCTGATCAATAATTTAGTTCGCGTTCATTTCGGAAAAATTGTTTGAGTTTTGGATTCATTTCGGATCACACGCTTGCATTTCGAACCCATTTCGGATCATCATAGTTGAATATTGTCTGCATTTAGATCAACTACACAGCATTTCAGATCATCTTCATTGTATCTCAGATACTCTAGATTATTCGAGTTTGAACCACTGTTCCGAGTTCGAACCACTATTCCGAGTTCGAACCACAGTTCCGAATTGACTTTTCATTTCAAATTAGCTATTGTTTCAATTGGACAGTTTCGATTGAACTAATTTGGACTGTTCATTTTTAATTTTAAAATTACTTTATTTCTGTTTGGTAAACTTAAAAAGATGAGCCCGAACGGTGTTTTGACTGCTGCGGATCTCACCAATGCTACCTTATCTGCCATCCAATCTCAGACTCTGGCGTTGCATTAGTAACTCGATTAGATCATCGGCACGTCTACCATAATTACGAGGTTGTGGTATGGAGATGATTACTTTGATTGGACCTGGCGTTTTGAGCAATATTGTAAGGAAAATGAGCATGGGTATGGAGGTGTATTCGAGATGGTCCTCGTACCATTATGTACGCTACTGAAGATGATCCTCTAACTCAGATTCCTAAACCTGAGAATCTGTCGACAGACGATGATCGAAGAATCAAAGACGAAGATGATAAGGCAATGGCGAATCTCACTATGGCTCTTGGTCAAGATATCTCAATCGTTGTTAGGAACGACACAAATGCGAAGAAGATTTGGGATGTGCTTAAAAATTTCTATGAAGGAAACACTTACATGAAGGCTAGCAGGGTAAACATGCTGATCCAGCAGTTCAGTTCGTTCAATCACATTTATGGGGAGACTGTGGATAACCAAATCAGAAGATTCGTCAAACTTGTCTCACAAATGATAAGTGTTGGCATCACTATCACTAACAGTGGGATGAATCACCAACTTCTGAACTCATTTCTAAAAAGCTGGGATGCTAATGTCTCGATTATAAAGCGTACAACAAACCTAAATGAAGTCACACTCACCGAGCTGATTGCTACAATCAAGTTATGTGAGATTGACAATTAGCAGAGAGAGCTAAACCACAAGAATTCAATGATTGTTGCCAGGATGACTAGTTTCAACACTACCTTAATGTCTCAGAGTCATCCTAACATTGTTTTCAGCCCTATTCATGGAGTGTTGAATAATAAACCGAATGCTGTTTTCAGTCCGATAACTCAAGCTCAGCTACAAGCTTAGAAGACAAACTATGTGTACGGCTTGTCTCTTCCAAACAACTCAGCTACACCCATTCCTACTCAGCAATACCCTCAGCATGCCAATGTGGTTTTCAGTGTAGTGAACTCTTCATCATCTCAAAATGTCCCATCCACCCCCTCTACAAAAAATCTAGCCTTTCTTACCAAGCAGAACGAAGAAAAGTTGGCTCTCCCAACTTCTATGCTTAACACTCTGAACGCCTTTCTCGCAGGTGATCTTTTCCCCATCCGTTCTTGCAACAGAGTTTAGTCAGGTGGTTGAAGAAGATATAGAAGAACTGGATGTGTCTTGGAACTTGGCTATGGCAGCATTTCCAGCAGAGAAGTTTCAGAAAAGATTCGGTCTACGTCCCATGTCAAATATTCAGAATGGATTTGTAGTAGACAAGCTGAGGTGCTACAAATGTCATGAACTGGGACACTTTGTTAGGATTCCAAGAAGACACCAGTGTGATATGAAGCTACACAGACTGTTGCCGCTAGGAACTCAGAGAGGTAAATGGTCCATGTTACTCCAATGCAAACATCAACTTCAACTTCAACCAGCCAAGGAGCCACTAGAGTAGGAAAGGCGTTGATGGCTCAAGAGCAACGTGGTTTCAGCTGGGTGGATGCTGCAGCACAGGTGGTATCTCTCACGATCTCTAAAGTTTCAGAAACAAACCACCAATGCTTGATGGCACACACCGAGGAACCCAAAACTCTCTTAGAAACGATACTCTTTTATGTTCCACGCATTGTAGAAATAAAATTGCCCATATGAGAGCACATAATTTCGCTCTTATCAACAACTACAACAGTGCCATGTCTAAGTGCATTGGTCTTCGAGAGAATAGTAAAATTCTCTATGAAAAGATTGACGCACTAAAGAACGACATAGCTCAGCTCCACTTGGACGTTAATCAACATAAATGTTGGGTCCATGATTATAAAAATAGACTAGATATAAACACAATGGAATGCGACTCTATGAGAGCTGAGTTGGAACTTCTCACTGGAAAGTATCAACAAAATGAGTTAAACTTAAAGAATTTTGATATTTCCAGCGACATTGTTCGTAATCTATGCAATGTACAACTGGTATTCAAGGAAAACAAGGGCAAAGGCTTGGGTTATAAACAATTTCCTCCGCCATATAATCATAATTATTCTAGAATGCCTGTTACTGAACAAGAGCTAGAAAATTATGATAAAATGATGATGGCAAACAAAACGATTACATTCCATGTGAACCTTTCAAACCAAAGAACGCCATACCTATTGATTTTCAAAAGCCCATGAGTTTTGTTAAAACCATTAATCAAGAATGCTTAAATATATCAATTAAAACTTTAAAACATGAAAAGGAGTCGATGAAAATTTCATCCGAGGAATCTCAAGAAAATACATCAACTTCTGATTCTGTAGACAATATTAACTGTTTTAGTGCATATGTAGAGTCAGCGATAGTTGAGGAGCGGTCGGAAGTGGATGATGAACCACATCCAAATGGTGTTGATAATTCGGATGTTTCTTTATGTGATAAACATGATATTACGTTTGGAACTATGTTCAGTCTGTGGTTTTTGAGACTCAAAGGAGTCCCTAGGGCATCCAGTGCTGAATCTGATATGTCTATTTTGAATGATTCAGATAACTATTATAGTATACCTGACACCTCAACTGATGCCTCAGATCTCTTTGAACGTTGTGAAGATGAAAATATTATTGTGTCTGATTATGTGAATGAATTTGTCGATAAACAGGAATTGTCTGATAAACTTGTCAATCAGACTTAAGATTCTGGTGCATCAGATAATGAGCAATGGATTTCTGATAGTCAAACCGTTTTTGACGAAAATTGTTCACCAATGGGTAAACAAGAATCAGATAATCCTGAAGGCTTTGTGTCTGATGAAACAGTTTCTAAAGAAACTGATTCAGTCATCTCAAAAAGCTCAGTTTCTAAAGAAAAGGTTTCTAATGAGACTATGCCTACCGGATCCACTCCTTCAAGGAAAAGGCAGTCACGAAAAAACAGAAAAGAGCACAAAAAAAAAACTTAAGAGGAAATCTCCTCAGATGCTGTTAATAAAAGTCAAAAGAAAAACCCACTTCAAAAGCAATCTGAACCTAAGTTGAAGGGTAAAGTTTTCGATACTCACTCTTGTGCTGATGATTGTGAGTAGGTTTCATCCAAGAATAAACATGCACACAAGAAATCAGCACCTAATGGAAAGAAGAGACCCAATAGCTCCCTAGAATAATACAAGTAGAACTGAATGTCTTTTTCTCGAAAAGACAAACTTTTTTCAATTGTGGAAATCTGGGGCACATAGCTCTAACTTGTGTTCATCGATCTCTCATGTCTTACCTTTTATGGAACACCTATCATCAGATGGCCTCGCACTATCGACATTATGGACATCAATTCACTAGAGCCAAACCTCCTGATGGAGACTGGAATCTACCAAAGTTTTTAAACACATATGGTTTCCAAAATCAATCTATGAAACTAAGCGCAACTTCAACTAAATGTGTTTCAAACTACTCTGATTCAAAAATCTAGAAACCCAAAATACTTGCTAGATCTCAGTCTTAGTGTTCTAAATCGACAAACTCTACTGTGACATTTACAATTATTGAACATTATACAATTTCGATCATTTTCGTATTCACATATATATATATATATATATATTTACGAAATACATAATCGTATGATTGAGCGAAACGATATTCACAACATATTCAGAACAAGATCCAAGTTTCATATGCCTTAATACCCTTCATATAGCTTAATTTACAAGTTAAAAGGGTTAAAAATGGCAAACATGTGGAAATACAAGTCCGGGGGCCAAAACTGCCAAAAATAGAAACTTATTTATCAGAATGCCTTACGAACCGTAAGAGCTAAAGCCTTATGGTCCTTGAGGGGTGCCCAGTAGTTGATTTTTGCTTGTTCACCAAGTTCTGCCATCTATACCCATCTTCTGCCACCTAGTACCGAATTCGCCACCATTTCTCTAGTTCAAACACCTCATTAGATACTTGTGAACATCTAAGAATCAATGCCAACACTTGGCATGACCTCATGAACTTGATGCAAGTATAAATAGAGGTGATCTTGAGCCATTCAACTTGCACCTTCAATCTTTCTTTCACTCTTCTCTTTGGAGCTTGTTTCCAGCAATTGGAAGTCTTCTACTGAGTTCTGAAAGTGTTCTTCAACACAAGTAAGTGCTCTCTAGTTCTTTTCATTATTTTGGCTAGTTATGAGCCAAAAGTCGAGCAGTATAACTTTCAGTTCTGACCATTTTGGTCAAGTCAAAGTTCAAATGGAACTTTGCTACGTGATCGTAATAATGAAGGTGTTAATCCCTTGTGACTACACCTTCTGATCATCACGTTTAATAGGTGAAATGACGAGTCAAACTTTTACGAGTATTAAAAAATGTATTTTATGACGAAAGTGTTTTCGAGTATTAAAACTTAAAGTTTTCACATTAAATCAGTTTTATAACATGATTAGACATGTTCTAACATGTCTCACTCGTCATCTGTAGTTTTGCGCTTTTTCCTTAGTCGAGAGTTGAGCGGTTTGACTTCCGCTTTGACTTCTGAATCTGACCTGTTTGGTCAACTTTAGGATCCGACCAAACCCATTTATATGACCATCATAATATTGGAAATAACCCTCTGAGGTTATACCTTATGGTCATGTCGTTTGATTAGTTAAATGACGAGCCAACTATATCTACTTTTAAAATGTCGGAAATGCCCTTTTAGGCACAAAAATAGTTTTAAACATGTGTGGTCATTATTTTTAACTTATAAACTGATCATACAACATAATTAAACTAATTTTGACATGTTAGACTCATCATAGGATTTATTTAACCATACGAAACCATAGTTACGCATATGGCCCGTTAAAGTGGCATAAACCACTTTAACAAGTCGTAACAAGTCAAAACATTCCTAGATACTTCCAAATCAGAATGTAAGGTATTATGAACCATATTACACGAGATCCTCCACTCGTTTGGTTTATGAACCTTATTCTATTTGTTCCTCTAATTAGGTCACATTATACACTAACCTAAATTATCTGACAAATTAGGAAACACTTGAAACATTGAGCTTTGCTTAATCATTTGAACAAGACAGATACGCAATCCATGTAAGTATATAGCTCCCCTCTTTTACGTCTTTCAAATGTTTTGGAGTGATTCATATGTGCCTATCACCATTTTCATGATTTCAAAACACTATACATTGTTTAAATACCTAGTATACATAGTACATGGTTTATATACACAACATACTTACAACTTAATGGTGCGTTGAATATGACAGTAATACATTCGTTAACATTGATCACGTTGACTGGTAGTATGTTATGGTACCTAGGATTCACAACACCATTCCCGCTTCCTTGGTCTGTTTGGAAGTTACCGCTTGCAATTACAGAAAATGAGTGACATAATTGATAAACCTTTATTTTTATAAAGGTTTTCCTACTGTCAACAAGCCTTGAATGTATTCGCCAACAATCCATACTTGTTTTATACAATAAGACAATTGTTTTATACAAGACAAAACACTTTGGTTTAAATAAGACATTTTGATTACCAAAGAGATTTGGTTTATACAAGACAAGTCATCTGTTTGGTTTATACAAAACGAGTCATATGTTTGGGTATACAAAACAAGTCCTTTTTATGGTCTATATAAGACAAGACATTTTGGATTGGTTATTACAAAGACATAATTGGTTATTAAGATAACGGTTCACTATTTCCTTTAAAATCGAATGTTTTCTCATAGGGTTTTACAAGAGATACACTTTTTTGTCAAAGATTCATGGCTACTCTTGAACTTGCTTAAACATTTTCTTTTAGCACTCAAAGCCATGAGTTTTGACCACAAAACTTATGTTACTTACCAGCATTCAATGTTGACATTATTTTCGCATATATTTCAGGTATTAATGTATGATTGCTAAAGCATCCTACACGTAGGATGGACTCGGGCCTTAGTTTACTTTAAAACTTAAAGACAATTGTTTGTATTTTGTTTATGTTATCCAAAGACATTGTAACTTATTAATTCAATAAAACAAAACCTTGTGTTTGAAACAATTCCTGTAATGTGACTCCCTGACATTTCCGTCGCGGTTGTTGTTATATGTGGTCGGGGTGTTACATCTACGTCCTCTTCCTCTCAAACCTCAAACTCTAATAAAAGTCATATGATCTTTCGTGAGGTTTCACGAACGAAGAGTGATGATCGACCCAGGTCGAATATGGTCTGGGTTCTAGTTTCTCACTAATCCCGTTATACATGCAGGAACAACTAAGGAGGGCTATCGTCAGACTTTAGTTATCGATAGTGGTTGTTCCAGACATATGAAAGGGGACATCTCCTAGTTAACGACATCCAAATCTTCGATGGCGGACTTGTCAACTTTGTAGGAGGAGAAACTGGAAGAATAACTATGAAGGTACAGTAAAAAACACAGTTCTCAGCTTCTCGAATGTCATTTATGTTTCTGAACTCAAACACATTCTCTTGAGCATCTCTAAGATTCTCTTCACAAAAGTGGATGCGTGATTTTAAAGCCAGTGGTAGTTATACCGGAGGATTGGTACTTTCTTGAAGCCGAACGTCGTGGAAATGCTTACGTGTTTTGACTGCTGCGGATCTCGCCAATGCTACCTTATCTGCCATCCAATCTCAGACTCTGGCGTTGCATTAGTAAGTCGATTAGATCATCGACATGTCTACCATAATTACGAGGTTGTTGTATGGAGATGATTACTTTGATTGGACCTGGCGTTTTGAGCAATATTGTAAGGTAAATGAGCATGGGTATGGAGGTGTATTCGAGATGGTCCTCGTACCATTATGTACGCTACTGAACGTGATCCTCTAACTCAGATTCCTAAACCTGAGAATCTGTCGACAGACGATGATCGAAGAATCAAAGACGAAGATGATAAGGCAATGGCGAATCTCACTATGGCTCTTGGTCAAGATATCTCAATCGTTGTTAGGAACGACACAAATGCGAAGAAGATTTGGGATGTGCTTAAGAATTTCTATGAAGGAAACACTGACATGAAGGCTAGCAGGGTAAACATGCTGATCCAGCAGTTCAGTTCGTTCAATCACATTTATGGGGAGACTGTGGATAACCAAATCAGAAGATTCGTCAAACTTGTCTCACAAATGATAAGTGTTGGCATCACTATCACTAACAGTGGGATGAATCACCAACTTCTGAACTCATTTCTAAAAAGCTGGGATGCTAATGTCTCGATTATAAAGCGTACAACAAACCTAAATGAAGTCACACTCACCGAGCTGATTGCTACAATCAAGTTATGTGAGATTGACAATTAGCAGAGAGAGCTAAACCACAAGAATTCAATGATTGTTGCCAGGATGACTAGTTTCAACACTACCTTATTGTCTCAGAGTCATCCTAACATTGTTTTCAGCCCTATTCATGGAGTGTTGAATAATAAACCGAATGTTGTTTTCAGTCTGATAACTCAAGCTCAGCTACAAGCTTAGAAGACAAACTATGTGTACGGCTTGTCTCTTCCAAACAAATCAGCTACACCCATTCCTACTCAGCAATACCCTCGGCATGCCAATGTGGTTTTCAGTGTAGTGAACTCTTCATCATCTCAAAATGTCCCATCCACCCCTCTACAGAAAATCTAGCCTTTCTGACCAAGCAGAACGAAGAAAAGTTGGCTCTCCCAACTTCTATGCTTAACACTCTGAACGCCTTTCTCGCAGGTGATCTTTTTCCCCCATCCGTTCTTCCAACAGAGTTTAGTCAGGTGGTTGAAGAAGATATAGAAGAACTGGATGTGTCTTGGAACTTGGCTATGGCAGCATTTCCAGCAGAGAAGTTTCAGAAAAGATTCGGTCTACGTCCCATGTCAAATATTCAGAATGGATTTGTAAAAGACAAGCTGAGGTGCTACAAATGTCATGAACCGGGACACTTTGTTAGGATTCCAAGAAGACACCAGTGTGATATGAAGCTACACAGACTGTTGCCGCTAGGAACTCAGAGAGGTCAATGGTCCATGTTACTCCAATGCAAACATCAACTTCAACTTCAACCAGCCAAGGAGCCACTAGAGTAGGAAAGGTGTTGATGGCTCAAGAGCAACGTGGTTTCAGCTGGGTGGATGCTGCAACACAGGTGGTATCTCTCACGGTCTCTAAAGTTTCAGAAACAAACCACCAATGCTTGATGGCACACACCAAGGAACCCAAAACTCTCTTAGAAACGATACTCTTTTATGTTCCACGCATTGTAGAAATAAAATTGCCCATATGAGAGCACATAATTTCGCTCTTATCAACAACTACAACAGTGCCATGTCTAAGTGCATTGGTCTTCAAGAGAATAGTAAAATTCTCTACGAAAAGATTGACGCACTAAAGAACGACATAGCTCAGCTCCACTTGGACGTTAATCAACAGAAATGTTGGGTCCATGATTATAAAAATAGACTAGATATAAACACAATGGAATGCGACTCTATGAGAGCTGAGTTGGAACTTCTCACTAGAAAGTATCAACAAAATGAGTTAAACTTAAAGAAATTTGATATTTCCAGCGACATTGTTCGTAATCTATGCAATGTTCAACTGGTATTCAAGGAAAACAAGGGCAAAGGGTTGGGTTATAAACAATTTCCTCCGCCATATAATCATAATTATTCTAGAATGCCTGTTACTGAACAAGAGCTAGAAAATTATGATAAAATGATGATGGCAAACAAAACGATTACATTCCATGTGAACCTTTCAAACCAAAGAACGCCATACCTATTGATTTTCAAAAGCCCATGAGTTTTGTTAAAACCATTAATCAAGAATGCTTAAATATATCTATTAAAACTTTAAAACATGAAAAGGAGTTGATGAAAATTCCATCCGAGGAATCTCAAGAAAATACATCAACTTCTGATTCTGTAGACAATATTAACTGTTTTAGTGCATGTGTAGAGTCAGCGATAGTTGAGGAGCGGTCGGAAGTGGATGATGAACCACATCCAAATGGTGTTGATAATTCGGATGTTTCTTTATGTGATAAACATGATATATACGTTTGGAACTATGTTCATTCTGTGGTTTTTGAGACTCAAAGGAGTCTAGGGCATCCAGTGCTGAATCTGATATGTCTATTTTGAATGATTCAGATAATATTATAGTATGCCTGACACCTCAACGATGCCTCAGATCTCTTTGAACGTTGTGACGATGAAAATATTATTGTGTCTGATTATGTGAATGAATTTTCGATAAACAGGAATTGTCTGATAAACTTGTCAATCAGACTTAAGATTATGGTGCATCAGATAATGAGCAATGGATTTCTGATAGTCAAACCGTTTTTGACGAAAATTGTTCACCATCTGGTAAACAATAATCAGATAATCCTAAAGGCTTTGTGTCTGATGAAACAGTTTCTTAAGAAACTGATTCAGTCATCTCAAAAAGCTCAGTTTCTAAAGAAATGTTTCTAATGAGACTATGCCTACCGGATCCACTCCTTCAAGGAAAAGGCAGTCACGAAAAAACAGAAAACAGCACAAAAACAAAACTTAAGAGGAAATCTCCTCAGATGCTGTTAATAAAAGTCAAAAGAAAAACCCACTTCAAAAGCAATCTGAACCTAAGTTGAAGGGTAAAGTTTTCGATACTCACTCTTGTGCTGATGATTGTGAGTAGGGTTCATCCAAGAATAAACATGCACACAAGAAATCAGCACCTAATGGAAAGAAGAGACCCAATAGCTCCCTAGAATAATACAAGTAGAACTGAATGTCTTTTTCTCGAAAAGACAAACTTTTTTCAATTGTGGAAATCTGGGGCACATAGCTCTAACTTGTGTTCATCGATCTCTCATGTCTTACCTTTTATGGAACACCTATCATCAGATAGCTTCGCACTATCGACATTATGGACATCAATTCACTAGAGCCAAACCTCCTGATGGAGACTGGAATCTACCAAAGTTTTTAAACACAGATGGTTTCCAAAATCAATCTATGAAACTAAGCGCAACTTCAACTAAATGTGTTTCAAACTACTCTGATTCAAAAATCTAGAAACCCAAAATACTTGCTAGATCTCAGTTTTAGTGCTCTAAATCGACAAACTCTAATGTGACATTACAATATTGAACATTTTACAATTTCGATCATTTTCGGATTCACATATATATATTTACGAAATACATAATCGTATGATTGAGCGAAACGATATTCACAACATATTCAGAACAAGATCCAAGTTTCATATGCCTTAATACCCTTCATATAGCTTAATTTACAAGTTAGAAAGGTTAAAAATGGCAAACATGTGGAAATACAAGTCCGGGGGCCAAAACTGCCAAAAATAGAAACTTATTTATCAGAATGCCTCACGAATCGTAAGAGCTAAAGCCTTATGGTCCTTGAGGGGTTCCCAGTAGTTGATTTTTGCTTGTTCACCAAGTTCTGCCATCTATACCCATCTTCTGCCACCTAGTACCGAATTCGCCACCATTTCTCTAGTTCAAACACCTCATTAGATACTTGTGAACATCTAAGAATCAATGCCAACACTTGGCATGACCTCATGAACTTGATGCAAGTATAAATAGAGGTGATCTTGAGCCATTCAACTTGCACCTTCAATCTTTCTTTCACTCTTCTCTTTGGAGCTTGTTTCCAGCATTTGAAGTCTTATACTGAGTTCTGAAAGTGTTCTTCAACACAAGTAAGTGCTCTCTAGTTCTTTTCATTATTTTGGCTTGTTATGAGCCAAAAGTCAAGCAGTATGACTTTCAGTTCTGACCATTTTGGTCAAGTCAAAGTTCCAATGGAACTTTGCTACGTGATCGTAATAATGAAGGTGTTAATCCCTTGTGACTACACCTTCTGATCATCACGATTAATAGGCGAAATGACGAGTCAAACTTTTACGAGTATTAAAAAATGTATTTTATGATGAAAGTGCTTTCGAGTATTAAAACTTAAAGTTTTCACATCAAATCAGTTTTATAACACGATTAGACATGTTCTAACATGTCTCACTCGTCATCTATAGTTTTGCGCTTTTACCTTAGTCGAGAGTTGAGCGGTTTGATTTTCGCTTTGACTTCTGAATCTGACCTGTTTGGTCAACTTTAGGATCTGACCAAACCCATTTATATGACCATCATAATATTGGAAATAACCCTCTGAGGTTATACCTTATGGTCATGTCGTTTGATTAGTTAAATGACGAGCCAACTATATCTACTTTTAAAATGTTGGAAATGCCCTTTTGGGCACAAAAATAGTTTTAAACATGAATGGTCATTATTTTTAACTTATAAACTGATCATACAACATAATTAAACTAATTTTGACATGTTAGACTCATCATAGGATTTATTTAACCATACGAAACCATAGTTACGCATATGGCCCGTTAAAGTGGCATAAACCACTTTAACAAGTCGTAACAAGTCAAAACACTCCTAGATACTTCCAAATCAGAATGTAAGGTATTATGAACCATATTACACGAGATCCTCCACTCGTTTGGTTTATGAACCTTATTCTATTTGTTCCTCTAATTAGGTCACATTATACACTAACCTAAATTATCTGACAAATTAGGAAACACTTGAAACATTCAGTTTGCTTAATCATTTGAACAAGACAGATACGCAATCCATGTAAGTATATAGTTCCCCTCTTTTACGTTTTTCAAATGTTTTGGAGTGATTCATATGTGCCTATCACCATTTTCATGATTTCAAAACACTATACATTGTTTAAATACCTAGTATACATAGTACATGGTTTATATACACAACATACTTACAACTTAATGGTGCGTTGAATATGACAGTGATACATTCGTTAACATTGATCACGTTGACCGGTAGTATGTTATGGTACCTAGGATTCACAACCCCATTCCCGCTTCCTTGGTCTGTTTGGAAGTTACCTCTTGCAATTACTAGAAAATGAGTGACATAATTGATAAACCTTTATTTTTATAAAGGTTTTCCTACTGTCAACAAGCCTTGGATGTATTCGCCAACAATCCATACTTGTTTTATACAATAAGACAATTGTTTTATACAAGACAAAACACTTTGGTTTAAATAAGACATTTTGTTTACCAAAGAGATTTGGTTTATACAAGACAAGTCATCTGTTTGGCTTATACAAAACGAGTCATATGTTTGGGTATACAAAACAAGTCCTTTTTATGGTCTATACAAGACAAGACATGTTGGATTGGTTATTACAAAGACATAATTGGTTATTAAGATAACGGTTCAGTATTTCCTTTAAAATCGAATGTTTTCTCATACGGTTTTACAAGAGATACACTTTTGTGTCAAAGATTCATGGCTACTCTTGAACTTGCTTAAACTTTTTCGTTTAGCACTCAAAGCCATGAGTTTTGACCACAAAACCTATGTTACTTACCAGCATTCAATGTTGACATTATTTTCGCATATATTTCAGGTACTAATGTATGATTGCTAAAGCATCCTACACGTAGGATGGACTCGGCCTTAGTTTACTTTAAAACTTAAAGACAATTGTTTGTATTTTGTTTATGTTATCCAAAGACATTGTAACTTATTAATTCAATAAAACAAAACCTTGTGTTTGAAACAATTCCTGTAATGTGACTCCCTGACATTTCCGTCGCGGTTGTTGTTATATGTGGTCGGGGTGTTAATCTACGTCCTCTTCCTCTCAAACCTCAAACTCTAATAAAAGTCATATGATCTTTCGTGAGGTTTCACGAACGAAGAGTGATGATCGACCCAGGTCGAATATGGTCTGGGTTCTAGTTTCTCACTAATCCCGTTATACGTGCAGGAACAACTAAGGAGGGCTATCGTCAGACTTTAGTTATCGATAGTGGTTGTTCCAGACATATGAAAGGGGACATCTCCTAGTTTAACGACATCCAAATCTTCGATGGCGGACTTGTCAACTTTGTAGGAGGAGAAACTGGAAGAATAACTATGAAGGTACAGTAAAAAACACAGTTCTCAGCTTCTCGAATGTCATTTATGTTTCTGAACTCAAACACATTCTCTTGAGCATTCTCTAAGATTCTCTTCACAAAAAGTGGATGCGTGATTTTAAAGCCAGGGGTAGTTATACCGGAGGATTGGTACTTTCTTGAAGCCGAACGTCGTGGAAATGCTTACGTGCTTGACATGAACAAAGCTCCTTCTTATCAAGTTACCTGTTTATTCTCTGAAATCGCCGAACATGATCCTATGTTGTGGCATCGTCGTTTAGGTTATCTGAACATGAAGGACCGGCCAAAGGAGGATTAATTAGAAATCTACCAATCAAGGATTTCATGCAGATCAAGAAATGTGAATCATGCGCTCGTGGGAAACAACATCGTAAGCCTCACAGGTCCAAATTCCTGCACACAACGTCTAATGTTCTAGAACTGCTTCATATGGATCTTTTTGGTCCTGTTAATATGCTAAGTATTGGAGGGAAGGCTTATTTCTTGGTTATCACTGATGACTTATCTTGCTCCGCTTGGGTGTTATTCTTAAAACAAAAGAGTGAAACATCATGTTTTAATAAAGAAATTTGTCACTCTAATGGAAAACCAAGCAAATGAGGGAATGAAAATTATCCGATGCGACAATGGGATGGAATTTAAGAATGCTGACTTGAATAATTTTTGTGCCCTGAAAGGAATTGATCGTCTATACAGTGCAGCTCGAACTCCTCAACAACATGGAGTCACTGAAAGATGTAATCGGACTGTCATTGAAGCTGCTCGCACGATGCTAATAAAATATGCCCTTCCACTGATATTTTGGGAAGAAGCAGTGAACATCACCTGCTATGTTCAAAACCATGCTCTAATCAACTAACATCACACGAGGACGCCTTATGAAATAGTTCAAGGACGGAAACCCTCTATACAACATTTCCGCACTTTTGGCTGTCCTTGTGTTCTCCTAACCATGGATTCCAAAGGCAAATTTGAAGCGAGAGGAGATCCATGCTATTTCATCGGCTATGCTAAAAACACCACATATCGAGCGTACACCAAAATCAAGAAGCAGATCATGGATACGTACTATGTGGATTGGCTAGAAGAAAATCCCAAAGATGCTCGAATTGGACCTGATTGGTTATATGATTATTCGTCTTTGTTTAAGTCGTTTAATATTCTATCTGATGTGATTGTTACTACAGATGCCTCAAGTACAATGATACCTATTCCCATTGTCGCTGAAGATGAAGCCGTACAGCTACAAGACACTTTCAAGAAAGTTACTATGGATCCATCAAGATTTCACAAAGTTGCTACTAAACCGCATCATAATTCACCAACTCAGGAGCCGGTTCTTGAATCCATACAATAGCTACTCCTGATGATGCAACTCATAATGTTGACGCCTCCACACAACACACTACTTTAGGTCCCTCAAATTCAAATATCCAAGGAGCTTCATTGTTTCTAAAGCCAATTCCGTCAGAATGCACTATAGATCCACCGGTGATCAACACTGCTACTGCATCAAATTAGGGGGAGCAAACTGAGATAGTATCATGAAGTTTTTCAAGTTTACAACTAACTTACAGGCCCCTGCTGTAGCAATTCCATAACGTGTTAAGAGAAACCATCCAATTGCAAACGTTATTGGTCCTGTAACTGTTGGTGTACAAACCTATAGTAGAATTGAATCATTAACACATGTTTTATTCATGCTTCAATTCACATATTGAGCCTAAGAGCATTGAAGTGCGTTGAAGGAACCTAGATGGGTCGATGCAATGCATGAAGAGCTCAATCAATTCAAAAAGTTGGGTGTATGGAAATTGGTGAAGCTTCCTCAAGGAAAACGGCTCTTGGAACACGGTGTGTTTACAGGAACAAACAAGGTGATACTAGAGTGATAGTAAGAAACAAAGCACGATTAGTGGTCCAAGGTTTCAAGCAGATTAAAGGTCTGGATTATGACGAAGTGTACGCACCCATAGCAAGACTTGAAGCCATTCGCATCTTCTTGGCATATGCATCTTACAAGGGATTCACCTGGTTTGTTGATTGAAAGACCAAGGCTATGCCTACACGTTAGATAAAGCTTTGTATGGAGTGCACCAAGCACCCCGTGCATGGTATGCAACCTTAACAAAGTGTCTGCTTACACAAGGATATACCCAGGGGACGATAGATCAAACGTTGTTCATTAAATGTGTTGACAATGATCTCATCCTTGTTAGGATCTATGTTGACGACAAAATTATCATGTCAACCAACGAAGATCTTGTAAAAAAATCGAGATGTGATGAAGCAGAAATTCGAAATGAGCTCATACGATGAAATGACAATCTTCCTAGGCTTGCAAGTTCGTCAGAGCAGTCAAGGGATCTTGATTCATCAAGGCAAATAGTTAAGCACATTCTTACAAAATTTGGCATGCCAGATTCTAAGCCTATGGACTCCCTGTTGGGCCCCTAGCTAAAAGGTTTACACATTAACGTTGTATTTTGGGCTAAGGGTGTAGGAGTGGGCTTCCTAAAGCCTTATGGGCCTAGGGTTGTAATTAGTGGGTTTTAAGATTAGTATAAATACATGTTTTGGGTTAGGGTTTAGGATGCTTGTTAATTTGTTATACACGCTAAAGCTAGGGCGATATCTTGTATCAGACACCACTCGGTGTATGCAAGTTGATTAATCGGAGATTGTTCTTGTTCTATTCATCTAACCTTTCTTTCCGCAATCGATTAGTTGTTATGATACCGTGTAAAATCCGAATCAAGGACTTAAAATTAGTATCCGAGCCTGTTGTTCGATACAGGCTCTCGGTGTCACGGAGTAAAGAAGAACTATTATCATCTCGAAGAACTGTTGTTGTTAGTCATCTCGGAATATCAATGTTGAAGAACTATTGAAGATTGCTGCTGCTTTCTCATCTCGGACTGCTACTGTTCGAGAAAACTGAAGGAGATTCAAACAATTCGGATCCGGAATCGTCGAAGATCTCGAAAGATCATCCATCTCGGATTGATCCGGACAACTGTTCATCGGCCTTCTCAACAACCTTATCCGGATTACTCACATTCCGGATAAGGATCACCGTTTAAACTAACTTGCGTTTATCTGTTTGTAGGAATTTCGGAATACTGTTGATTTCGAATAAGGGTTCTTAATTCGGATAAGGATATCTTATTTCGGATCAGACTCTCATTCCGGATCAGGCTTCCATTCCGGATCGGTTTTCCTATTTCGGATCATCTCTCATCTTGGATCGGCATTCATCTTGGATCTCTTGCAATTCGGATCATTCTCCATTTCGGATTTCATCTCCATTCCGGATTGACTTTTCATCTCGGATCAGCCAGCATTTCGGATCTCCATTCCGGATAGACTTTTCATCTCGGATCAAGAAAGCATTTCAGATTCATCCGAGTTACTGTTGCTATGTCTGATAGCATTCCGGATTACTGTTTCGGATTCTCATTTCGGACCACTATCTCGGACTCATTAAGGACCGTTCATAATCAGAAATTAAAATTTAAATTAACTTCAATTTTTTTGGTAAAATTTTAAAAATGATGAACAGTTACATGATAGCTCAGGATCTGACAAATGCCACCCTGGCAGCTTTGCAGTCGCAGACGCTGGCTCTTCACCAAGAGTTAGACCAAGTCATTGGCACTTCTACAAAGGTGCCCTGTCTGTTATATGGTGACGAATATTATGAATGGAAGTTCAGGTTTGAGCAATGCTGCAAGGCTAAAGAGCCGGGGGTTTGGAGATGTATCATGAATGGTCCTTGAACCATAATTTATAACACTGATGATGATCCGGACACAAAGATCCCCAAACCTAGTCATTGTGACTCTAGAAGACAAGAAGATAATCGAAGAAGATGAGAAAGCCCCGGATGTTCTAACAATGGCACTCGGACCTGACATCTCCATAGCCGTCAGAAATTGTAAGATGGCTAAGGAAGTATGGGGCAAACTACAGAATCTATACGAGGGAAATGTTGTTATGAAGGCAAGCAGGGTTAATCAGCTGAATCAACAGTTCAGCTCATTTAACCACATATATGGAGAAACCATTGAGAATCAAATTTGAAGATACGTGAAGCTTGTCTCCAAGATGATTTCAGCTGAAATCTCTATGACGAACAGTGCTATGAATAGACAGCTGTTGAACTCTTTGCCCAAGATCTGGGATGCTGATGTAGGCATGATCAAGAAGACGAAAAATCTGAATGATGTCACCCTCACGGAAATGATTGCAACTATCAAGTCATGTGAGATAGATAATAAATAGAGTGACATCAATCATCAAAGCAGTCTGATGGCAGCTGGTATTACAGGGCAGAACGCGACATTAATGTCTCAGATTCTTGTTTACAGCCCTCTGCAAGGAAGCTCGCACACACCGGGTAGCTCTAACTTGGTGTACAGTCCTCTCACCTCTGCATAGAAGACCCAGTATGTTTATGGTCTTCAATCTCAGACTCCTACGACGATCTCTGCGGCATAGGTTCAGACAGAGTATCATGCCTAGTATCCTAACATGGTTTATAGTCCTGCCATTCCTACAACAGCTCAACATGGTAGCATTCCTCAATCTGGTCTTCCCGCACCAGCTCCTGCTCCGCCTGTGTCCAATTCTGCTTTTCTTACAAAAGAAAATGAGGAGAAATTGGCCATAGCTGCTTCAATGATTAACAGTTTAAACGCTTTCTTAGCAGGTGACTTGACCCCTCCATCTATTCTCCCAACTAGAGTAGATCAGTAATGGAGGAGGATTTGGACGAGATTGACGTGTCCTCGAATCTTGTGATGGCTGCTTTTCGTGTCAACAAATTTCAAAAGAAGTACGGGAGGCAACTATTGACGAATCTGAAGACTGGGCTAACGAAAGATAAGCTCATGTGTTATAGATGTCATGAGCCAGGGCACTTCGCACGGGAATGCAAGAAGACGCCATCTGGATATGCTCATCTAGAGGGTAGATATTCAGAACAGTGACAGACAGCTCGTGCCCCTCTCTCCTTCAAAGTCTTCTTCAAGTCCCTCGAGCAGCACTAGCAGGAAATCAACAACCTTGGTGGCACAACAGCACGAACGATTCAATTGGGCAGATGCTGTAGCTCAGATGGAGACTCTGAATCTCTCCAAGAACAGCAATCATTGCATGATGGCGCAGACAGCTGAGACACTTGATCTCTCAGAAACGGTAAATCGTATTCTCAGTTCAGATAGAGGTTGTTTTAAATTATCACAAATGTGTGCCCATAATTTGACTTTTGTAGTTGAATATAATCAAGCTGCATCGCAAAACATCGCCCTTAAACATAAGAACAAACTTTTTATGGAAAAGGTCGAAGCACAGAAACAAGACATAGCTCAGCTAAAGCTTGACTTGAACCAACAGCAATGTTGGGTATACCTATAAGCTAAAATTAGCTGAAAAGGACGTAGAACTTCAAGCAGCTTTAGCCAAGCTAAATTCCTTGATAGGAAAGTTTCAAGAAAACGAATTAAATATTAAAAATTTTGAAACTTCCAGCAAGCTGGTCAAGGACTTGTGCGATCTACAGCTTGAATATTAGAACAACAAAACAAAAGGCATTGGGTATAATAGGTCTCCTCCATATATAATCATAATTACACATGAATGCCTGATTCTGAGGCAGAACTAGAAAATGAAGAAAATATGATGTTTGGTAAACCTGCGGGTTACTTTTCAAAACTGTGGAAGCCCTACTACCCAAAATTTTATAAGCCAATTGAACTCAAGAAGGACGTTGGTTTTGTCCCTTCCACATCAGTTTCGCTTGAATTTGGTGACACCTCCTCTTGTAGTTCAGATGGTTTTGAGAAAATGACGCCTAAAGAAGTGGCAGCGACACCACTTAAGGAATCAAAGCAAGAAAATCCTCCTGAAACTGACACAATGAACGTTACTAACGCTTCTACTTCATGTGCAGAAGAAATATTAGTTGAGGATATTACAGGTGGTGATGAAGAAGAATGTCTGAATTCAAATTCAGACAATTCGGCTAGCTGATTATGATTTTTATAAACCTGCTTTTGACATTTTGAATCTTTTTCTTGCTGAACAATCTAAATTCTCGGACAATGTTAGTTGTGTTGATAACTTAGACATTTTTAATTCTGGTTTTTCATCTGATGATGATGTTACGAATTCTGATAATGCAAGTGATAACTTTGTCATGAAAACATAACTTTTGCTACAGGTACAACATCGAAAGATGATTCGGTTTCCTCACTTCCCATTGAAGAGACTGTAAGTTCTTCTGACGAAGCACCGCCTGTTGATGCTATTCCTAGGGTCGACAATGAAGAAATCAATCAACCAACGGACTTCGTGATGAGTGACGCTGGCAAAGTACCAGAAGAATCGGGCAAATCAGATTCATCGAACGAAGATCGGTTGACTGATTCTGAAATGACAGAAAATGAGCAATCTCCCTATGCTGATTCAGATAAAACCTTTGAAACTGAATCTAAATCGGAATCTCAAACTTTTCAAAATATAGAGATTTCTATAGCTACTCTCATCTTCTACAGTTCAGGAAAGGATGTCCCTACGAATCACATGTTTCCTCTGAATTATCCGCCAAACAAAATGATTTGAAATCTGCTAAAAAGAAACGGAGAACACGTAGATCTAAAAAGAAGAAAACCAAACAGGCACCTCAGCCTACTGAAAAGGCTGATGCTGATTCAGTTCTTCGTTTTGAGAAATTGACTCAGCATCCCCAAACTGAATCTGTTAAGCCACCAGCTGAACAGGAATCAGTTAAAATTTCGTCTACGTCTACCAACTCCAAAACTATCTAATTCAAATCATAAAACTAACAAGTGTGCTGATGGTTGTGAGCAGGTTACCGCCAAGACTAAGACCTTGCACCAGCCATCAGTACCAGCAAGCAAGAAACTGACAGACAAGTTGCCTAGAATTTCCTAAGCTGAACAGACTGTTTTCGTCCAGAAGAAGCAGACCTATTTCAATTGCGGATTTCCCAGGCATATTGCACGAAACTGTCAAAATGCATTTATGCCTTTCAATGCCCTATCTTCCAAAAATCAGAGAGCTATGCGTAATCGCCTACATCAGGATCGATTTGCTTCGGCTAAGCCCTCTGATCAAGACTGGAACATGGCCAAGAGACAAAAAATAAAAAACCCTAAGGCCATCAGGTTCTCTAAATCCTTCTAGCACTCTGAACGTTGTGTAGAAGTCTCACTCACCAGCCTGAAGGCCTAAGATCTTGACCAAGACTCAGTCTTCTATCCCAAAATCGGACAAATCAAAAGCATCACCAACCTCATCCTCAACTAATTTAATTTTTCATGAGGTCACTTATGTTGATGCAAATGGAACACCTAGATCGTCAATGGCCTGGGTTACAGCTTCTAACTAAACCTGTTGAAATGTGCAGGAACAGCTTTGGAGGATTCTCGTCAGACTTTGGTATGTCGATAGTGGTTGTTCCAGTAACACGACAGGAAACATCTCGTAGTTGAATGACATTCAGTTTTTCGATGGCGGGTTTGTCTCCTTCGTAGGTGGTGAAACAGGAAAGATAACAATGAGAGGAACGGTGTGCAATGGAGCTCTCAGCTTCAAGAATGTGAACTATGTCCCAGAGTTGAACCACAGTCTATTGAGTGTGTCTCAGCTCTGTGATAATCATTTAGATGTGCACTTTACAAAGAAAGGATGCTATGTGTTGAAACCAGGCCTCATTATTCCTGATGAATGATTTCTTCTCAAAGCTGAACGTAAAGGAAACGTATACGTCATCGACATGAACAAGGCCCCCACCGACAAGCTTACCTGTTTGTTCTCGTCGATCGCTGAGCACGATGCAATGTTGTGGCACAGCCAACTAGGACACATCAACATGAAGAATCTCAACAGACTTGCAAAAGGTGGTTTAGTAAGAGATCTGCTTGTTCGGGATTTTATGCAGATTGAAAAGTGTGAATCATGTGCTCGTGGGAAACAACATCGAAAGCCACACAAGTCGAAACCCACACCCTCCACATCAAAAGTATAGGAATTGCTTCATATGGATCTTTTTGGTTCGACTGATATTCTGAGCATTGGTGGGAAGGCATACTGTCTGGTTATCATTGATGACTACTCTCGTTTCACTTGGATATTCTTTCTGGCACAAAAGAGAGAAACAGCTGAGTTAGTCAAACAGTTTATCACCCTAATGGAAAACCAGGCAGACACCACAGTGAAGGCTATTCGATGTGATAACGGAACAGAATTCAAGAATGCCACTTTGAATTCTTTTTGCTCCTTCAAGGGAATTGCTCGACAGTTCAGTGCAGCTAGAACTCCTCAACAGAATGGGGTTGCGAAATGCAGCAACCGTACACTCATTGAAGCAGCACGTACTATGTTGGTCAAATCGGAACTACCTCTTATTTTTTGGGTAGAAGCAGTCAATACCACTTGCTACATTCAGAATCATGCCCTGATCAACAAAAGGCACATGAAAATGCCGTATGAAGTGGTTGAAGGTCACAAACCTTTGGTCAAGCATTTCTGCAAATTCGGATGCCCCTGAGTTCTCCTTCTCGTGGATGCTAAGGGAAAATTTGAATCACGCGGAGATCCATGCATTTTCATCGGCTACTCTAAGAACACTTCTTATTCGTGTCTACAACAAGATCAAGAATAGTTGAAACTTACAAGGTGGGTTGGCTGGTGGAGAATCCCAAGGACGCACGAATTGATCCCATTGGCTCTATGATTATTCCTCTTTGTTTAAATCTATTGATGTCTCTTCTGATATGAATGCAGGTACAGGCACAAGTTCTGAACCCCTACCGATGCCTATCTTGACTGAGGATGATGAAGATGCTGAACAGCTACAAGAATCTTTCAAGCAGCTGAGTGTGGATCCACCTGGATTCAATGAAGCAATGTCTACACCTCCACCAGCATCGCAATCAGGAAACTATTTCTGAACAGATTCCTCAGACGGATTCACTGCCATTATGTCTCCAAACACAGAAACTCCTGTGGAAAATGAAGGAGCTACAACTCCTGTTGTCTTAGGCTCATCTCTGCTTCCTGAGCCTACACCACCAGACTGTTCTGTTGATTCATCAGTCAACATTCCCACTTGTGCAACTAATGAGGGGGAGCCATCTAGAGTCGCATCGCAAAGCTTTACAAACTTGAAATCAGATCTCTATGTTTCTGCTACGCCTATACCACGATGTCTACAATGCGATCATCTGATTGAAAATGTTATTGGTCATGTTTACTGCTGGAGTTCAGACCCGCAGTCAATCAGGAGATATTAATACATGTCTTTACTCTTGTTTTATCCCACAAATTGAACCTAAAAGCATTAATGTTGCCTTGCCAGAACCAGGCTGGGTTAACGCTATGCATGAAGAACTCAATCAATTTAAGAAACTTGGGGTATGGCAATTGGTGAAGCTTCCTTAGGGAAAACGTGCTCTTGGAACTCGTTGGGTATTTCGCAACAAACATGATGATACTCGTGTGATTGTGAGTAACAAAGCTCGATTTGTTATTCAGGGCTTTCGCCAGATCGAGGGGTTGGATTACGATGATGTTTATGCACCGGTGGCTAGATTGGAAGCCATTCGCATTTTCTTGGCATATGCATCATATATGGACTTCACAGTCTATCAAATGGATGTCAAGACTGCGTTTCTTTACGGCACGGTGAAAGAGGAGATATATGTGGCACAACCACCGGTTTTCACTGATCCTGACAAGCCAGACTATGCATACAAGTTGGACAAAGCTTTGTATGGGTTGCATCAAGCGCCTCGTGCGTGGTACGCAACCCTAACAAAGCATCCACTTACTTACGGATATACCCGAGGAACCATTGATCAGACTTTGTTCATCAAACGTGTTGACAAGGACACCATTCTAGTTCAAATTTACATATATGATATTATTTTTGGTTCTACGAATGATGGGTTCTGTTGCGAATTTGAAGAGGTCATGAAAAAGAAATTCGAGATGAGTTCATTGGGGGAGATGACTACGTTTTTGGGTCTTCAAGTTCGTCAGAGCTCACAAGGAATCTTGACCCATCAAGGAAAAATATGTCAACGACGTTCTTGCCAAATTCAAGCTTACAGATTCAAAGCCTATGGCTTCGACTATCGCTAAACAGCCCCTGTTGAATGAAGACGCCGAAGGAACGCTTGTCAATCCAACCATGTACCGGTCTATGATCGGTTCACTCATGTATCTCACGGCAAGTGGCCAGACTTCATGTTTGCCATTTGCAAGTGTGCTCGATATTAGGCTACTCCTAAACTCTCTCATTTACATGATGTTAAAAGAATTTTTAGGTACCTCAAAGGGGAACCATCACTAGGGCTCTTGTATCGTAAAAATTTTGAATTTGAACTGTATGCTTTCTCTGACAGTAATCTTGGAGGTACAGACAGGGACATGCGATCAACTTCAGTTGAATGCCAATTCTCGGGAGATAGATCGATATCTTGGCAATGCAAGAAGCAGCAGACGGTCTCGCTTTTTACAGCGGAAGCACAATATGTTGCAGCATCAGCTTGCTGCTCCCAGGTTTTATGGATGCAACACCAGCTTGTGGATTAAGGTTTGACTTATCTAAATATAACAATTTATTGTGATAATGATGCCGCTATCCAAATTGTCAAAAACCCAGTTTTTCACTCCAAAACCAAGCACATAAACATCAAAGTTCATTTTATTTGTGATTGCTATGAAAAGGGTCTCGTTAAACTTGAGCAAATCCACACCGATGCAAATGTTGTGGATTTGTTCACAAACCCGTTAGAAACATGCGTTTTCAAGTGCTTGTGGATCTTCTCAAAATGATCCAGTTTTCTGACGGAGCCACCTTTATCTTTTCTTTTTAGTTTGTTTTTATTTTATGTTTTCCTCGTAAATTTGTTCATATAGAAGCACAAATTTAGGGGGAGAAAAATCACAAAAATACAAAAACATTTGAAAAACTAGAAAAACACAAAACATTATAAAATTCAAAAAATGACAAAAATAGTTTCAAACAGTTTTAGATTGATTGGGAAATGAAATGATTTCTCGTGATAAAGGTTTTGGCTAACACATGTAAGGTGTTATAGCTGGAACGACTTGGATCGAAAGCGATATGTTGATACGCTTAGAGCTCAAATGGATATATAAGCTAAATGATATAAATCTAAAGAACTATATACCTAGTGGGTCACACACCATCGGCATATGATTTTATGGTCTTAAATCTTGTGTTGATAGTTAGCCAATATTTAAGGTATTAGGTGTTTATACTATTGAGTCATCCAGTGATATCTTGGTTGTCCTTCTGTTGCATCCAGATTATATGCAGACCTAGACACAGCTCGGATATCTTAAAAGATCCAAATTTGGACAAAAACCTTAATTGCTCCTAAAAGCAAAATTCGCACCAAAAGGTGTATGTCTCACCCTCGTTGGACACAAAACATTGAAGACTTTGAATACCTGTGATCAATGGTCTAACATTGTAAAGCTAGGATGATTCCAGTATAAGTTACCAAAACATCTTAAACCGTTGTGCCTACCTTGATCGCGGGGGTATGTCATGGAGTGGGACACACGGGTATCATAGTATAACATTACCTTAAGCGTATTATAAAGCAAAAAATAGAAAGTTGAGCGCTAGGTTTAAATGGATAAATATATTGGCAATCGCTTAGACTAGTCTGACCAAGCTCACACTGAAAAGTGTTCCTTAGTCTGCCTGATAATGATTTGATCCCATAGCAAAACTGTGCATATGTTGTATTGATTTTGTTTAAATGCTTTGCTTATTATTGTATATTTGGTAAAGTCTGTTTGGTTGCTCAGTTAGTTAAACTGTTGATTTTTGAGTTAGATGATTTATGTCAAGGGGTATTGGACTGGCCTACTGAGTTTTGGAATTGGGCTAATCCAATAGTATTTATGAAAATTTTGAAATTGAACAGTATTGGGCCCATTATAGTACTGTTCCGGATTGGGCCTTTTGACCCATTCCGGATCGGCCCATTGACCGAATTGGGCCCCTCCTCCTTTGACCATTTCGGACTGATTACTGTTCTGGACTAGGATTTCTAGTTTGGAATTGGACCTCTTGAAATCTGTCTGGATTGGGCCCAAATCAATTTAACCAAGCTTATTCTGGATTGTATCCGAATTGGAGACCGGATGATGTTCAATTGGATTCGGATTGACTTGGGCCCAAATTCTGAGGCCCAAGCCCATTCCAGAATAGTATATAAGATTCTCATTGTTGCATTTCGGATCATTCACTAAATTTTTTTCTCCAAAACACTCTGATCATCATCCGAATTAGATTATCTTCACTTTTCATCCGAATTACATCAGAATTAGAAATGGCTGAAGCGCAGTTCCATAACCAGGCGAGTTATCTATCGGATCCACCAGCTGACTTTTTCCAATAATTCAGGTCTATGATGGTGGGTCTGAATGACTGCCGGATCATGTATGCACTCTGAGCGAATCTTGTTATCTATCGTGATTTAGTGCACACGTTTTGGAAGTGGGCGAGATTTCATTTGAGGGGTGCTAACGGGAAGCCCTATATAGTTCATCTATTAAGGGGAAGGAGATTATCATGAACGAAGCATGTGTTCGGGAAGTGTTGAATTTACAGATGTAGCGAGCGATCTGACGTTATATAATAAGGATAAGGTGATGTTGGTGTTGACAGAGATGAGTTATGAGGGAACGTATCTACCGTTGTTGAACAAGATGTTCCCAGCGTACTAGAGATTGTTAGTTCACATGTTCATGCAGTGCGTCTCAAGGAACAAGGGTGGGTTAGATCAGTCGAACCAGACGTAGACTTCAGTGGTCGTATCTTTGGTGATGGATTGGAAATATAATTTTTCTAGTTATATTTTCGAGAATATGAAGAAGATTCTTGAACAGTTGAAGAAGAAGATGTTTTTTTTGTATACTCGATTTGTACAGCTGATTCTGGATGCCCGTTATTCTGATTTAGCTAAGGATGCTTCTGATACGAACTTGCTGAATATGAAACCCATTGGTCTGACTATTTTTAGCATGATGAAGAAGAACAGATCAACATCAAAGATAGTTTTTGTTGGACGTATACCGTTGAAGAAGTTTGGGAAGTTTTCTGAGGTGATTGGTCAGGATATCTCAGCACCTAAGCCGATAGATGCTATGGTGGCTGAAGAGCATGGCATACCGGTGGTAGAGAAAGAGATTGAGGTTGAAGATTTAGTTACTGATGAGGATACTGATGATGAAGAATCTCTTATGGAATCTATTACAGAATCTGAAGTTCACCCGATTCCAGAGCTATAAGAGTTTACTACTGAAACTTAGCAGCTCTTATTGCGCATCTACAGGAGATTCAGGAGCAGCGAGGGAATCCTCCTCTTGTGTTGTCTCATTCTGATATCCCAGTTACTGGAGGCTCGAGGGCAGGGGGTAGTGGTTCTGGTGGTGGTCAGGATGAAGATATTGAGTATTTGAAGGGATCAGAAAAGAGAGCATTCGAATTCAGTGGGATTGATAGCGATGAGGAAGACGTTGATGTAGTTGATCTGAAGAAGAGGGTGGTAGTACTCGAGCAGGAGGTTATTCTTAAGGATGCACAGATAGCTTCTCTACAGACTCGGTTACATGCTCGTGATCATACGATAGACCAACTTCAGGGTGACGTTTCGTTATTGATGACTATGGTTTATGATCTGAAGGCGAAGTTGGAGAATAAGTTTGGGAGTGAGTTTTCTGTTCCAATTGATGATCCTATAATTGTTGAACATTGTCAACAAGCTACAGAAAAGAGAGAAGCAGACAGAATAGCAGCTGCACAGCTCGCAGCCGACCGTCAGGCTGGTTTAGAAGATTATATGAACGCTCCAAAGAGGAAGTTTACTGGTGTGAGTCAGAGAAAGCAAACTGCTCCAAAGAAGAAACAAATGGTTTTGATGAAGAACATTGATGTAAATCCACTGGACGAGAACTTTCAGTTGAAGGATCCTACTAATCAGTCTGATAGGTTTGTCATGGAACTTGGATCAAGCTATTACAGTAAGGTTGGGAATACGTCAAATGCGCATAGCTGGACTTATGATCATGTTAAGAAGAGTGGATGATTGTTCGATAGGACAGTACACACGAATATTACTCCAAGGAGTCCTAGTTTGATACATGGATGAAAGTCGCTTTGACTGATCTTCTCAGGGCTCCGTATACCGATACTGATATGACTGAGCGTGGTCCAGGATGGAGATTTTTTAAGAAGCTGGAGCAAGAGGTGAAGAATGGTTTCAAAACGATGAAGACAGTTGAACCGTATCTATGGGCAGCTAATGGTGTTAGGGATGCGAGAACTGGTAGAAGGTTTAAGGTTGTGATGTGGCCTCCGACTGATAAAAAACTAGTTATCCTAGTCGCTCCAACATTTACCAAAGGCGTATTGAAGAGTTTTAACTTTTGGATGTATAATCCAAAGGTCGGGAATGTAGCGATTGTGACTAAGGAGAAAGCCTTTCGCGTGAACAATGTGGTTGATTTAGTGAGCTTTCACGATGAAGACCTGTAGGTTCTAGTAGCGAATCAGATTCAAATAGCAGAGTTGTATGAGGCGTGTGCTAAGGATTGGACAACAGCGATTGTAGGGATCATAGCAGGCAGGATGGGAGTTGATGTGCTACTGAAGGATTAGTAGCCTAGTGGGAGATTGTTGGGCCCCTAGCTAAAAGGTTTACACATTAGTTTTGCATTTTGGGCTAAGGGTGTAGGAGTGGGCTTCCTAGAGCCTTATGGGCCTAGGGTTGTAATTAGTAGGTTTTGAGATTAATATAAATACATGTGTTGGGGTTAGGGTTTAGGTTGCTTGTTAATTTGTTATTCACGCTAAAGCTAGGGCGATATCTTGTATCAGACACCATTCGGTGTATGCAAGTTGATTAATCGAATAATGTTCTTGTCATGTTCATCTAATCTTTCTTTCCGCAATCGATTAGTTGTTGTGATACCATGTACAGATCTGAATCAGGGACTTACACTCCTCCACTGTAGAACGGCCCTTGCTAAATGAGGATGCTGAAGGTAGTCCGGTTAATCCAACATTGTACCGATCTATGATTGGTTCACTAGTGTATGTGACTGCAAGCCGACCAAACATTATGTTTGCCTTCTGTCAATGTGCTCGATATCAGGCGAATCCTAAACTTTCTCATCTGACTGCCATTAAACAAATCTTTAGATACCTGAAGGGAGCTCCAAAACTTGGACTTTAGCATCCTAAAGATTCAAACTTTGATTTTTTTCCTTTTTCTGACAGTAATCTTGGAGGAACAGATAGGGATATGAAGTCATCATCTGGATGCCAATACTTGGGAGACAGACTCATCTCGTGGCAATGCAAAAAGCAATAAATAGTTTCACTCTCAACTGCAGAAGTAGAATACGTTGCAGCATCCACTTGCTGCTCCCAGGTTATTTGGATGCAACACCAGCTCGAGGATTACGATTTGACTTATCTAAACACTACTATCTATTGTGATAATGATGCTGCAATCCAGATCATCAGAAACCCTGTTTTTCACTCCAAAACCAAGCACATTGATATCAAGGTTCATTTCATTCGAGATTGCTATGATATAGGATTGATTAAACTTGAACAGATCCAACAAATGCTAACACAACGGATCTTTTTACAAAACCTGTCAAGAACTTGAGATTCAAGGTGCCTGTGGACCTTTTAAAAATGATGCGTTTCACCGACTGAGCATTTCGAACAGGCCCAATTCGAATCTATATATATGGGCATATCGGATCATTTCGAATTATATCAAACTCCTGAGCATTTTGGATCTCTCTCGGACTAAACTAATTTGAATTCATAGGTTAGTTGTTTCCCCCTGCATTTCGGATGGATCTCGGACCTTCATAGCATTTCGTATGTATCTCGGATGACTGTCTTTCATTCACATGGATCTTGGATCTTAAATATAAAATGCAGATAATCATTTGATTATCCAAAATCTGACATATTCCATCTAAAATGTTAGGCCATCTCGGTTGACTAACAAGGGTTTCATCTGAATTACCTTTTGAACCCTTGTCCATCCGAAACACTATTGACCTAGTCCATTTCGAATCATGTTGACCTGTTCAAACTGTTTTGAACCTTTTCAGTGATTGACTAATTTAAATAATTTTTAACCTCTTGAACTTTTGACCTGTTTGGTTGACCCCTTGACCTTCCTTATATGAACCATGTTGACTTATTAACTTGTTGACCTGTTTGATATAAGATTGGATGGTCGACAAGGTCCAACTAAGTTAAACTATTATGATGAAATTTGACGGTTTTATTTATAATGTAGAAAGATGGCTCAAAAGATGATGGAAAAATGTAAACTCGACGTGGAAGCATTTCACAACCAAGCATGCTATTTATCGGATTCTCCGGTAGACTATTATGAGATGTTTCACTCCATTATCATAGGTTTGGATGCCTGCCACATCACACATGCCCTAAAGATAAATCCGGATATTTGTGAAGATATGGTTCAGGATTTATGGTTGAACGCCAAAGCATAGAGAGGTGGAGCTAGGAGGAAAGGAACCATTGAATCCAAGTTTCAAGGAAAGGATGTTATTATTTCGAAAATAGTGGTGCGTGAGGTATTAAAGTTTGATGATCAAGCTCACCACCCAACATCATATGATAGAGATAATGTCGTTAAAGCTTTGCGACACATGGCTATGAGGGTGCTTATCCAACAGTCTTAAAGAAGATGTTTTCGCTGTATTGGAGATTTCTAGTGCACATTTTCCTAAAATGCATTTAAGAAAACAAAGGCGGCTTGGATCAGCTTAATCAAACACAAATGTCTGCATTGGTTGCTTTAGTGAATGACTGGGATTACAACTTCTCGGCTTTTATTTTGGATAATACGAAGAACATGCTGGAGAACCCTAAGAAGAAAGTTTTCCTAATATATCCAAGGCTTATTCAAATGATTCTCCACGAGAAGTATTTGGATCTGATAAAAGGCACCAACTTTCTAAACCTGAAGCCTATGGGTCCAAGTTGCTTCGAAGCGGCATGTAAACAGCAAGATACTACAAAGATCAAGTTTGTTGGAAAGTATGCTCAAGAGAAACACAGGAAGTATGGACTGATTGTACTTGCACCTATACCGTTGAATGCCACAGTGGGTGAATAACATGATGTACAGATCATTGTACTAAACAGAAGTAAGAACCTGAAATTGAAGATTTGGTTACTGACGATGAAGAGACAGAGGTTGAGTTGGAACATATGGAGTCAGAGAAAGTTGAGGAGACCGTTAGAGACTTGAACCTGATATCTGTCGAGAATCTTTAGACATTACTTGCATTGGTTAAGGACAGGTTCCGGTAACCCTCCTTCTGAAACTGCTCCTACACAAGAAACACTTGCAGAAGATATCTCAGATATTCATTGCTAGATCACAAAAAGAAAGCTCGAGTGGTGCTCATTTTGAGGCTGGTAGTTCTAATGGTGGATTTATTGAGCAAGATGAAGCAGTGATGCCCATTTGCTGAAGAAAAGATGAAGTTTGCTAAACAATCAGATAGTGACGATGATGAAGATGTAAATGTCAAGAGGCAGCAAAGAAGGGTAGTGATATTAGAGCAAGACGCTGCATTAAAGGATGCTCAGATTTCATCTTTTCAAGCCCAAGTAACAATTAGAGATCAAGCCATAGAGCAGCTTCAAGGTGACATGAGTTTGTTGATGGCAAAGGTTTATGAGCTTAAATAAAAGTTGCAGAAGAAGTTTGTTAGTGAATTCGCTGATAAAGATGATGATCCATTAAATGTTGCTCATCATGAAAGAACTGCAGAAGAAAAGGCAGTTGCTGATGCTGAACGTGAAGCTGGTCTGAAAGCTAACACAAAAGAAACAGAGCAACAAGCAAATGCTAATCATGAAAATCAAGAAGTTAACTCGCTTGTTGAAAACATCCAATTGAAAGATCCAACGAAAACGTCTGATCGGTATGTGATGGAGCTGGGATCGAGCATCTACTATAAGATCGGAAACAAGTCAAAGGTGGCTAGCTGGAGGTTCGATCATGACAAAGATATGTGGCTAATTACTCGAGAGAATGGAAACCAAGAGTATTACTCGAAGCAGTCACAATTTGAGTCATGGACGAAGATCGACATGTAGAATTTGCTTCGTGCTCCTTATCATGATGCGAATCCAAATCAGGGAGGAAGAGGTTGGGCATTCCAGAACAAGGTCGAAAAAGAAGTGAAGAATAACTTTCGAACAATGAAAACGTTGAGCCATATCTGAAGAAGAGTCCTGGAGTTCGCGACCCAGACACTAAACGAACGATCCAAAACGTGATATGACCGCCAACTGACAAAGAAAAGATAATTCAAGCTGCACCAAAATTTCCAAAAGGCGTGCTCAAGAACTTCCAGTTTTGGGCCTACGATCCAAGAATGGCTGAAATGGTGATCCTGACTAAAGAAAGCTCATTTAGATTAGCGGACACATTAGATCTCATAAGCTTTCACGAAAAAGACACCAAGGTCTTAGGACAGCATCATATTCGAACGAATAATAAATATGTAGCCTGTGTTAAATCATGGACGAGTGTAGTCTCTATTGTTATTGGAAGTAGATTGTATGTGCATGCAAGTCCATTATTTGGAGGTAGTGGAGCTGGCAGTTCTTCAAGCTGAATGCAACACTAATGCAGTAAACCTAGGGGGAGATTGTTAGGCCCTTAAGGTTTATGCATTAGTCACTTAGTATGTTTGGGCTATCTTGTAGTTTTGGGCTTGGGAAAGGTTTATGGGACTAGGGTTTGTTGATGCATTTGTCTGTCGTCTATGTCATCGAATAGAATTGTGTCTGTAATAGGAGCATAAAGTTAGGTTAGAATTTATATGTTGTATGATCACTTCGCACGAAGTGAAGACCATTTCGTGCAAAGTGAACATCTTGCCTTGTGCGAACTGGATTTCCTATAAATAGGCTAGAGATGTTAGTGTTAAAAAAGATATTTTTGGTGTTCAGGACTTGCAAAGCTCTGTCAAGTTGTTTCCGGATCTGTAAAGTTTGGACAATCAATGAGACAACATTATAAAGTGAATCAATCTTATTGATAACGTTACCTAACTACAAATCAGATTTCGCACGTTTATACTAGGTTATTCAAGTTAGTGCCTGAGCTATCGGATCTTAGAATGGACCTACAATTGGTATCAGAGCTCGAAGGCATGATTTGAAGACATGAGACAAGATTCAGCCATAAGACATCTCCCTTCTACTCATTTTCTTCTTATTTTTGACATTTCTCGAGATTTCATGGACAAAATACCATTATAGTCAAACTCCTGAAAAAACTAGAGCTAAAAACAACTGAAATCATGTCGAAAATGCAAAAAACGTAAATTCTTGAACTCCACTTTGCACGAACTAAACCACACTTCGCATGAAGTGTGAATCCATTCGTACGAAGGCATTTTTCTATAGCAGTGACGAGATGAGTGTCTAGAAAAAAATTTGGTGATTGAAAATTTTTTTGAGATTCTAATGACAAATACGGATTGTTCGGGTTTTCGTTGATTATACAAAATTTCATTTTGCACAAAGCATTTGAAAAACCAAGTTTTCTTTTACAGAATGGAAAATGAGTATAATTAAGTTACCCCTGGCGTGCTAATCACGCCCGCTAATGTTTTTCAGCGAGTCGATAGCTAGACTCTCCTCCCCACACTTATTACGCGTGTGAGTCGTGGAGTTCGATGACCTCCACCGCCGAGTCACCCGGTCCGTTGACATAGAGCTTTAACCTGTGCCCGTTGACTTTGAAAGCTACCCCGTTCGAGTCCTCGATGACGACGGTTCCGTACGGGAATACTTCTTTGACAGTGTACGGTCCTGTCCATCGGGATTTCACCTTACCGGGGAATAACCTAAGCCTCGAGTTGAACAACAATACGAGATCTCCCGCTTGAAATTCCTTATGATCTCTCAAGCGCTTGTCATGTAATTAACCTATTCACGAATTTATATCTCCTGAGTTTTACAATGTTCTTTTTGGTGATCAAGGAAATTATCAGAATATACAACAAGAAGAAGAAATGATTCCTGAAAAGATAATGATGGATCGTGAAGAAGAAAAGAAGAAGAAGAAAATTTTATAGTTTATCATATTTTAAAGTTGAAAGAGTTCTAGAAGAGAAGAAATTAAGAAAGTTGAGATAGAAAGACAGTGCACAAAATATTTAGAACTGTGCAAGTCTTGTTTGGAAAAGATGAGAAGTACAGAGAGCTTAAATGTCATACTGATAACCTATATAGTGATTTCAACGTCACGAAAGAGGCCTATGATAAACTGAGCAAATCTGTTAACGAACTCTGTACTATAAGCATAAAAGATATGGATACGATTTTTATGCTCAAAGCAACTGTTAAGGATAAACAAATGGCAATAAATACACACCTTGACACGATTGCTAAACTTAAACTTGAGCTAGAAGCAATGAAGATAGAGACGAAGCGAGTTGCAAGAAGTTGAAGAGCTATTCAACGGTATCTTTCGTGTTGGATCACATTCTTCCCAAGCCGACAGAAAAAGATGAAAATGGGGAAGATATATATATGGTTATCATGATCGTGGTTTGGGCTATAATTAATGTCCACCCCCAATGTGTAACAATTTTCGAGAAGAAAACCAGATGGGGTGGAGAAGGCACTGAACTTAAAGCAGAAAACAGTAAAAACTGAACAGAAAGATTAGTTGCCTGATGACATTGGTGTGACCTTTTCAAAGTCTGATGATGGTGATGATGGGCCAGACGTGGTTAAGAAAGTGGTTGATAATGTATAGGCAAATGAAAAGATAAAATTTCTTAAAACACTCAATCAAAATTTGAAAAAGGAAGTTTGAGTTCACTGTCACACCCTGGTCGTAGCGGAAGCGCAAACGTGTGAATATAAGGTAATCATTGCATCCAATCATGTAAACAACTGTAAATCAGCAATGATGTCATGCTTATATTAATTTACAACCAATGTTTACAAGTTTCCAAAAGTGAAATCATGAGTTTCCAAACAATTTCACATTGTCATAAAAAATGTGGTTTGAAATACATTGCAACATAATAAAAGATTGTTTTCATCATAAAAGCATGTTGAGGTTTTGACTCCTATATACCCATACGAAGTTGGGATATAAGAGGCAAATCCTCCAAAAGGTGGCATTCGTTGTCTTGTCATTCCCATTTTCTGTAGTGTTCACCGGCTCAAGTCTTGCGTCCTGAAATACATGTAATTTTAAAAAGTCAACATAAAGTTGGCGAGTTATGTAGTTATTGTTTTCGTATGAGATGTCTTGTTTGCAATCTAGTAATGAAATCCTAGTATGTTATTAGCATTCATGGAGTTTAAGGATCTATTAGTGTGTAGCTAGCACCCTGACATATGTGCCATAAGTAAGTAACCAAACCGAGACAACTCTTGACATCAATTGGGATCACAAAAGCACTGCAAAAGGGTTAACAAACCAGGATTGAGCGCGTCTCAAACTCGATAGATCTATACCTTTTGCACCTTGGTCACTAAGTGATTAATGGTTACTCTTGTCATCATCCTACTTACGCACATTGATCGTGTTATCATCTAACCCCATAGCTAACATACCGTTTATTTTGACATGTATTTCCCCTCGATAGTTTTAAAACAAAACTTTGATATAATTGAAAGGATGGACATGAACTCACAGTTTTGCGTTCCGTACGTCGTACTTATCAAAGTTCGGTGTCCGTACACGTGTGTAACCTACAGGTGTATTAACTTCATTAGACACCTAGGTCTCATTGGACCTCATACTAGTTGTTCATCTTGAATTCTTGTTGTGTATATATTTATCAAATTAGAACAACTGTTAATGTTATCATAGTGTTGGTAGTTTGTTCGATTAATATTTTTATACATATATTTTTCAAATATATATATTGTTATTCTTATATCGTGCATGAACGGGCCTCGCCCTTCACATGTCCTCGCGCCTTGCACGCGTGTCATTGCGCCTATCCCATGTTATGTATGTCATTGGGCCTAGCCCATGTCTTCATATGACTGGGCCTAGCCCATGTAATTTATGTCATTGGGCCTAGCCCATGTCTTTAGATGATTGGGCCTAGCCCATGTAATTTATGGCATTGGGCGTAGCCCATGTCTTTATGTGATTGGGCCTAGCCCATGTTATGTTAGTCATTGGACCTAGCCCAGGTTTTCATATGATTGGGCCTAGCCCATGTAATTTATGCCATTGGGCGTAGCCCATGTCTTTAGGTGATTGGGCCTAGCCCATGTAATTTATGTCATTGGACCTAGCCCATGTCTTTATGTGATTGCGCCAGCCCTTGTAATTTATGTCATTGTGTAGTTGGGCCTTGCCCATGTCTTTTATATAACGGGCCTAGCCCAATTTATATTCAAGAGTCCAAATAGTTATAAGTCTTACACTTATAAATTTTTTACTAAGTATTGTCTTTTAAGTATATTCATATACTTTTATAAAACCGCTTAGTAATTCTTATACATTTTAAGCTTTCCGGATTTTGATATCGTTAATATACGTATACGTTAGGTGTCTAAAATATATTATTTTTGACATGACGTCGTTGTCGTTTAATATATACTTTCTCGCGTCGAAAATCGTCCAACGTCATAGTAACTCTTCGTGTTGGCGATTTGTTCATTGGTCGACGACGCGACGGTGTATGGTGTACATTCGCCCATTGTCCGCATTACTTCGTCCGATCATTGTTTCGATATATTGTAAAAGTGTATGTGCTTTATGTTATCTACACTTGGTAATCCTTCAAGTGTTTGAGGTATTTGTATAAGTTGGGTATTTTGTGGTATATACCCAAAACTTCTACATACAATCATCACATGTATTTACACATAACTTTCGGGGACAAAATATGCATATCTATATATATATATATATATATATGTTTTTTTTCCCACAATATATATATATATGTGTGTGTGTGTAAGAATGACTTATTTTTAACTTGTAAAGTATATATACATATACACTTGTTAAACTCTTGGATGGTTAGGGTTTAGCGCTTGTCATTAAAACTTCCTTAATGACGGTTTAGGTTACTAATCACGTTTAGTTCTGTTAATCACCCTGTTAATCATGCTTTAATCGCGATTAGATTTTTAGAAACCTATAGTTTCCCCTAAACTATGGCGTTTCCCCGTTTTAAAAACGTATATAAACCATGTTTAAACCCATAATCAAAATCAATTATCAACTCAAGATTACATACCACTTTGTTTACAACTTATGCACCTCATTTTCCATGATCTTTGTAAATATGTTCTTACTACTTTTCTTAAAAACAATGAGATTTTTATATATTTATTATAGCCTTTAAGTCACCAATTATTTTTTAAACCTTCAAATCATTATTTCCACTTTAATATCCTTTGTTTACTACACTTTTTAAGATGATTATAACTTAAATGATGGCGTTACTTCTCATAAAGATCACACATGTGTAATAAATCATTTTTAAGTTGTAGTAATCTTCATGGATCGTGAGGTTGATGATCTTGTTTTGATTTAAACATCACCATGTTTAAATCATCATTTATATTGTTATACATACAAGATCATCTACTTTAAACACCTTACTTTATCATAATCAACATAATATGCTAACTAGTTAACAATAAAGCACATAATAAACACTTAATAAGCTTTGTATAGTGTTATTATTAAGGTGGGTTTAGGGTTTTTAAGTTGTATTTTCTTTACTTTCAAGATGATCAACTTTTACTTTCTTAAACTAGACATTATAAGAAGCTTAAATATGAAGAAAAATTATCTAACAAAGTTGCACAAGATTAATGAAGATTTAGAAGAATATGAAGCTCCAAGAAAGCCCTAATGATCCTCCATCGTTGCAGCACTTTGAATGATCTTGTAGTGTCCTAACTAAGCTTGATTTTGGTGATTTAAATTTGAAGAAAAGGATAGAGATGATGATGATGATGATGATATGATGGTGTTGAGCCATGGGATGAAGGAGGAGTTGGGAGAGTTTCTTATGTTTTTTTTTGTAAAATGATATAAAGAAACATGACGATGATTTAAATAAATCATCAAGTCAAAATCATATCCTTCCATAATACTTAGATCTTTTAGTTTTTTTCAACATAAATCAAGTGGGGGTGGGGGCCCACTTGAAATCACCTACATGAGAGGGGGTTAAGTGTAAATATTATTTATAACATGTGTTGAAAAATAGATATTTAGGTGTTTAGGTTAAGTATGGTGATTAGGGGTTGATCTTGTATCATTAGCAAGTAATTAGGGTTTAGGGTGTTAATCAATGTTAATTAGTCCTCTTTACTAATTGGTATTAGTTTCGGATAACGGAGACGTCACTAGTTCACTCATCGGTGCGATATCAGCTAATGTGCAAAATTTTATTATTTCGTACCGGGAGCTTTGGTTTTCGACCATCATATGTGCCATGACATTTATTTAGAGCACTTTCGACACAGAAATATGATTAACTAGTTCATTAGTCAAGTATATGTTGAGTTTTGATGGCCAAAACGCTTCCCGTTGAATTATTCACTCAATATCGGCACTTATATATTTTGTCGTCAAACATTCCCGGGAGTTGTGTTTCGTGACCTCAAGATAGTTGAAGGGATTTCGGATCCTAATTGAAGCTTAACTAGCTCTCTAGATTAATGTATGAGGCTATCGGCCATTGAAATCTTTGTCGGTTCGACAATCAGTCGCTTTCCGGTCAAGTTGTGCACTGCTTGTCGTACGACCGGAAACGATGTCTTTTATGTATTTCTGATATTATCATATTGTTTTAGGGTTTTTATCTTGTTCTGTTATAATTCTGGAATCCGAAAATACCGAATTAATAGTGCGGACGATTGAATTTGTCACCTTTTTAGTCGAAACGAACAATTTTGTAATTTAGGCGTTGTACTGGAAAGTTATGTATAATTGCAAGATGTGTTCCCACATTAGTGTTTTCATGTATATACATGGACTCATTTATGACATTAGCATGCCATTATTCATTGTTTTGTTTCGTTTTAGCGGTTTTGCTGACATGAAAGTGCAACCGCGAATAGTGCGCCCAACACTTTCTACCAACACTTTTAGGGCATAGTTTGATTTATTTCGCGTCTAACGGAAACCAATATATGTTATGGCATGATTCACTTGTCCTACACTTATGATATGACGTACTCCCCCTGTTAAAAAGAATTTCGTCCCGAAATTCACCTTAAGGCATCCTCTAAAGGAGTCTCCTTGAACAAGTACGGGTACTTTGTCTTGATTTGATCTTCACGTTCCTACGTATACTCGGGTCCGTTACATGAGTTCCAGCGAACTTTGACTAGTTTAATTCGACTTCTCCTTGTCCTTTGAACTTTCCAGTCCATAACCTCAACGGGTTCCTTGGTAAATTGGAGCTTGTCATCAACATGAAGTTCATTTGTTGGGATGATAACCGTGTCATTAGTAAGGCTTTTCTTTAGATTAGACACATGAAATGTGTCGTGTACATTGTTGAGTTATTCTAGCAGTTTTAGCTTGTAAGCCAGTGTACCAACCTTTGCCAGAATTTAAAAAGGCCCAATGTATCTCGGGTTTAGTTTTTCCACGCTTTCCAAATCAAGCTACGCCCTTCCAAGGCGAGACTTTTAGTAACACTTTATCTTCAGCCTCGAAGGATATGGTTTGTGTCTTTGATCTGCGTAGCTCTTTTGTCTATCCCGGGCTGTTTTGATACGCTCGTGGATTTTGAATATTTTGTCTGTGGCCTCTTGGACTAGTTCGGGACCAATGAGCTGTTTGTCACGACTTCCACCCAACATACCGGAGATCGACACTTTCGTTCGTAAAGTGCTACAAACGATGCGGCCTTGATACTTTTGTAATAACTATTATTGTAGGAAATCTCTACGAATGGTAAATGAGTATCGTAGTTTCCGCCCAAATCCATGACACAGGCGTGAAGCATGTCTTCCAACGTTTGGATGGTTCGCTCGCTTTGACCATCGGTCTGCGGATGGAAAGTTGTACTTAAATCTAAGCGAAGAACCAAACGAAACTTGAAATGATTACCAAATCCATGACACAAAGCGACCATCTCTATCTGAGATTATCGAGATTGGCACTCCATGATGTGCCACGATTTCCTTTAGATATAGTTTAGCTAACTTCTTGGTACTGTCTTTCTCACGGATTGGTAAGAAGTGAGCTAACTTAGTTAGCCGATCTATGATAACCCAAATGATGTCATGACCTCAAGAGGTCCGTGGTAGTTTTGTAATAAAATCCATTGAGATTTTTTCCCATCTCCAAACAGGGTCTCATGTCGTTGTAATAGACCAGATGGTTTTTGGTATTCGGCCTTGACCTTTGCACAAGTTAGGCATTTCCCAACGTAGGTCGCAATATCTCCCTTGAGATTAGGCCACCAATAATACTCCTTTAAATCTTGATACATTTTATCAGATCCCGGGTGTATTGAGTATTTGAACTTGTGTGCTTCGTCCAGCACTAAGTCTCGCATATCGCCAAAATAGGGAATCCAGATCCTTCCCATGAAATATAAAGTTCCATCCTTGTTTGGTTCCATTTGTTTCTCCATTCTCATAATGATTCTACTTGAATGTTTTCCGATTTTAGAGCTTCTTATTGTTCATCGTGCACTCGAGTCATAAAGTTCGTCTGAATTGTCATCTCTAAAGCTCGTACTCGTAAAGTTTTGACTCGTTCCTTCTGGCTCAAGGCATCTGCCACTACATTTGCCTTGCTCGGGTAATACTTAATCTCACAGTCATAATCATTCAACAATTCCACCCAATGCCATTGGTGCATATTCAATTCCTTTTGATTAAATATGTGTTGCATGATTTTATGATCTGTGAATATGGTACACTTAGTGGCATATAAATAATGAAGCCAGATTTTTTTAACGCAAATACCATTGTGCCTAATTCTAGGTCATGAGTGGTATAGTTCTTTTCATGGACTTTTAACTGACGTGACGCGTACCCCGATGACTTTTTCACGTTGCATTAAAACGCAACCCAAGCCTTGATGCGATGCATCACAATGCACCTCAAAGTCATTGATACCATCCGAAAGTGATAATATCGGTGCCTTACATAATTTTTCCTTTAATAGTTGAAATACCGATTCTTGCTTTTCTCCCCAATCGAACTTTTATCCTTTTGTGTAAGCGAGGTTAGCGGTTGAGCAACTTTTGAGAAGTTCTCAATAAATCTCCTGTAAATCCCTGCTAAACCTAGAAATTGTCGTATTTCCGTGGGGGTTCTTGGAGCATTCTAGTTATTTATGGCTTCTATCCTGGAGCCTTCCAGTTCTTTATGGCTTCTATCTTTAATATGTCATCAATAAATACTATTACGAACTTGTCGGGGTAAGGTTTGCATACTCGGTTCATCAAATCCATAATTACGGTAGCGCATTTGTTAAGCCAAAAAGGCATAACAAGGAATTTATAGTGACCGTAGCGAGTCCTAAATGCGTTTTAGGAATACCTTCCTCTTGGATTCTTAGTTGATGATAACCGGATCTCAAGTCAATCTTTGAATAAAAACTCGACCTTTGTAATTGATCGAATAGGTAATCAATCCCGGTAATGGGTACCGATTCTTGATGGTTAACTTGTTTAGTTCCCGGTAGTCGATGCATATTTGGAAGGTTCCATCCTTCTTTTTCACAAACAGCACCGGAGCTCCCCAAGGCGAGAAATTCGGTCTTATGAATCCTTTGTCTAACAACTTGTGAAGTCGTGTAGATAGTCTTTGCATTTATGGCGGAGCTAATCGGTATGGAGGCATAGCTACTGGTACTGCTCCTAGCACCAAATCAATGCGAAAGTTGGTGTGTCACTGCAGAGGTAATCTATACAAGTCTGATGGAAAGACTTCGAGGGAATTCCCTCACAACGGTTATTTCCTCCAATTTTGGCTCCTCAGTTTCCTTCTCGACTACATGATTTAGACAGGCTATGCAACCTTTCTGTAGGCACTTCTGGTCTTCATGTAATTAATGATTCGTAAGGGCGTCTCGTGCTTCTCTCCGTGTACTACAAGTCTTTCTTCGTTTAGCAGGGGAATGCAGATAGTTTTCTCAGGAACAACTACATACCGCTCAGTTTTACTCTTGTCCTCAACTAAGCAATCTATGAGCCAAAAGCTACGTCGTAACAACCCAGATAACTGGGTAAAAGATCGGTATTAAATTCTCGCTCTCCAAGTTCCAAAGTGCATCCTCTTATAACTTCCACTGACTTTACTAATTTACCGTTGCAAATCCTATAGAATGAGAGAACGTCTATCTTACTTGACTCTAGGTCAAGTATATTTTGAATTCTATGGAGATGAACTAAAATCGGCACATGTATCAAACAAGATGGATGCGAGATGTTGGTTGATAGGAAACGTGTCGGTGACCTTTTAATGATTCCTAATGACTCAGGGATCAAAACAGTGCATCTCGGATCTTTAGTATTGATTTCGGACCATCTTGGATCACTGTACCGAATTACATCTCGAATCACCATCTCAATAGCAATTTGATTACCATCTCGGACTATCGTTTCAATTAGGTACTGTTCCAAGTTGAACTCGAAAAGGTGGAAAGTTAACCGCTGAGTAATAAACGTTTGGTACACAATTGATCCATAAACAATTTTACAAACCAATTGCGCGGTTAGAATCGTGTAATTTTTAGAAGAAAAATTGGACATTATATATCACTTGATTCGTATCGACGAGACGAGTCTAACGCTAATTCTCCATTAGCTAACTTGAAAACGTGTCTAATTTACAAGACCCCTAATTCGAGTATAAGCTTAACACCTAAAGATACTAGCTAAGCTCGGTGTTGGTATCAAAAGAATTGACACGTAATGAATGTAGAGTAGAACGTACGCATGACGACATTAGGATCTTGTGGGGTATCCATAATTTCTGCTCACTCAGACTTTAATTCACTTGCCTGATTCATTCTTGAGACGTTCATGCTTGAAGTGGCCTTCATGCCACACTTAACATCCTTTGTTCTTGGTTGAGTCTTACTAAATTAATGGTTTATGTTTTGTGTCTTAATTCACCACACTTCTACTTCTACTCTTGTCACTTTTGCAATGCCCTCATGAGGAAATTTGCACTTATCACATTTAGGATTTTAGTAAGTTATCAGCACATTTCTTGGTACTAACATCAATTATGACAGCATTTGCCTTCGTTTCTATCATCACGGAGTTCCCTTTCGCTTCCCGTCTCTAGTAGATTCCACATGCGTTTCCTTCCTTTCCTTACGTTTCTTTGATAATTTCCCATTCTCACCGCACCCTTGGTGAGACTAACTGCGAGAGTTACTGTTTGAGTGATGAAGGTAGGGTGGGATGATGTGGCCATGTGGATTTGTTTAAAACGTTTTTACTACTTATGCTATGTTATCAAACTTGTGTACTCGCCAATACTTTGTTATTGAACTGTACTTTTTAACATGTTGAAGGTTGCTGAGATTGATATGACGAAACTTAGTAGGATCGGCATAGAAACACGCTTAGAATGCTAAGTTAATTATTATGTTTTGTTGAACTTATCTCGTTGTTGTTATTTTGTATTCGAATTATGTTGTATTTGACAATTTGATGAATGGAATGAAATGGGTTGTTTAATTAAATAATGTCACAATTAGTGTTATGATGTCCCGAGCAATCTCGTTCGTCTCACTCTAATGTTTCCGCCATCGATTGGGGTGTGAAAAGGATGATGTGGTCATGTTTCGGTTCTTAGAGGCTAAACCCCAAATGTAGTGTTCAATGCGTTTGATTTCAGGTGTTCCCATATGGAACAATCCTTAAGAGATCGTGAAAGTGTCGACTTATTGGGATTGGAACCATTTGAACTACCGGTACCACCAGTACCGTCACTAGTTTCGCCTAAATTACTCCCGTGTCGTGCGATTTCCGCAACCGTATATCCTTCCATAAGAACTCTAGTTCGGCTTACCCAGTAAGTCAAGGATTAACTAACCCCTTTTGGGTATGGAACTTCCTTTTGGCGCCACGTTTTTTTTAATACCCAAGAATAAGAGAAGCTAGAGATATATTTGGATAAATATAGTCTACCATGCGCCTAAGAATAAAGAATGCCATCGGTCATGGAAATCTCAAGATTGTATTATTCTACATTTTTGAAACAATGATAACATGAACAACAACAATCCAAAACTCATAGTACTTCTTGCGTTATCAGCCATATGTCTAAGTGGAAAGGAAAAACTCGGTGAGGAAGAGAAACCAAACGGTCGTCTCCAACCTTATAGCATGTATTCCATACTTCGTGGACCTCGATCGTCCAAAGTAGGAAAAAAATCCTTCACCACACCAACCCGTGTGACGAATACGTTGTTATCCTTAAGCTCCACGAGCTCAGCTAGATTGTTATAATTTCCATAGATATCGAATAAAACGCAATGAGGGTATTGAGCATGGCTCGTGCCATACCATCCCTTGGATTAAGACAAGTGTCAAACGAAAGAGTTTAATGTAATCTCTTTCCAATAAATAAGATGAGGTGCCATAAACACCATGGAACCAACCCATGTACAATAACTCTAGACCGTTGAGGAAATATCCTCCTTGGTGGCCAACCAGTTTTTGTTTGTTTAGATGACTAGTCTCAATCACTTGTGATATAGATCGAATGTTAGATGCGAACAAATATGTGTGGTGTTTCGGTATCGTAGGGTGTTATAGCAACCACCCTGGTTAGTGTCCCACTAGATAGAAACTCGAACAACTTTACAATTTCAAATGGGTAGTGATCATTCGCTTGACCTTAGATCCCACCAGGATTCTAATCCACTGCAAGTTATTATTACGTGGGCCCCCGTAATAATAAATTTCCTTGCATGGTCACCCTAGTGTTCTACCGTTCAAAGACGACGATCAGTCAGACAGAGGACGCTATTGTCTACATACCTCCAACATAGAAGGGACCTTCGTGATGGTCCATGTGCTATTATTTCCGTTGACATTACTCGCAAAAGGGCACGTCGTTAGACAATTTAGAAATAGAGAGAATTTGCAACAATAACAACTGGAGGGGCACATCAAGATGAGTACTTCACCTTCCTTTTCTCGACAACAGTATAGTTATTAATGCTTAATATGGGTCACAGGGACCTAATCCCACTAATAAAGTTGCCGTCTAAGGCTACCACCTCCGCCTCTTCGTCACTACCGAAGCCAGGCATCTCCACATCCTTGGGAAAAGCAACCACTGTATGTGGAATGATCTTAAGGTCTCACTTAGGAACCACGTCGGCCATAAGCTCCGCAACAGACGCGAGGTCGATATTCTCATTGTGCGAGTCAAGGATAAAATAATAATAATAATAATAATATCCGTAGTCAAAGGTATTAGTTCTTGGCAAAATACTCCGTACAACACACACACACGCATATATAATATATATATATATATATATATATATATATATAATACCCATCTAGCCCGGATTTCTATCTCTTGTAACGTGTCCATGACACATAGTCTTATAACGTAGTGTGTCTATTTCTCATAGACTAATCATGTATTGATGCTTTTTCATTACTTATGGCTGAGCTCATGTGATAGATCCTCGTGTTATCGTGTCATAATGAAAACCTTTTGTCATTTTTGTCATATTTCCGAAAATATTTTTGCGATGTTATAAACTTTGTTTTCATGTGAGAGTCCTTAGTGATTGTAGACCAAACTTTAATAAAAGTTTTTCCCCGGTTCACTACAATCGAAGCTCTGATACCAATCTGTCACACCCTGGTCGTAGTGAAAGCGCAAGCGTATGACTATGAGGTAATCATTGCATCCAATCATGTAAACAACTGTAATCAACAATGATGCCATGCTTATATTAATTTGCAACCAATGTTTACAAGTTTCCAAAAGTGAAATCATGAGTTTCCAAACAATTTCACATTATCATCAAAAATGTGGTTTGAAATACATTCACCATAATAAAAGATTGTTTTCATCATAAAAGCATGTTGAGGTTTTGACTCCTATATACCCATACGAAGTTGGGATATAAGAGGCAAATCCTCCAAAAGGTGGCATTCGTTGTCTTGTCATTCCCATTTTCTGTAGTGTTCACCGGCTCAAGTCTTGCGTCCTGAAATACATGTAATTTTAAAAAGTCAACATAAAGTTGGCGAGTTCATGTAGTTATTGTTTTCGTATGAGATGTCTTGTTTGCAATCTAGTAATGAAATCCTAGTATGTTATTAGCATTCATGGAGTTTAAGGATCTATTAGTGTGTAGCTAGCACCCTGACATATGTGCCATAAGTAAGTAACCAAACCGAGACAACTCTTGACATCAATTGGGATCACAAAAGCACTCCAAAAGGGTTAACAAACCAGGAGTTGAGCGCGTCTCAAACTCGATAGATCTATACCTTTTGCACCTTGGTCACTAAGTGACTAATGGTTACTCTTGTCATCATACTACTTACACACATTGATCGTGTTATCATCTAACCCCATAGCTAACATACCGTTTGTTTTGACATGTATTTCCCCTCGACAGTTTTAAAACAAAACTTTGAAATAATTGAAAGGATGGACATGAACTCACAGTTTTGCGTTCCGTACGTCGTACTTATCAAAGTTCGGTGTCCGTACACGTGTGTAACCTACAGGTGTATTAACTTCATTAGACACCTAGGTCTCGTTGGACCTCATACTAGTTGTTCATCTTGAATTCTTGTTGTGTATATATTTATCACATTAGAACAACTGTTAATGTTATCATAGTGTTGGTAGTTTGTTCGATTAATATTTTTATACATATATTTCTCAAATATATATATATATTGTTATTCTTACATCGTGTGTGAACGGGCCTCGCCCTTCCACATGTCCTCGTGCCTTGCACGAGTGTCATTGGGCCTAGCCCATATTAGGTATGTCATTGGGCCTAGCCCATGTCTTCATATGATTGGCCTTAGCCCATGTAATTTATGTCATTAGGCCTAGCCCATGTCTTTAAGTGATTGGGCCTAGCCCATGTAATTTATGTCATTGGGCCTAGCCCACGTCTTTTTGTGATTGGGCCTAGCCCATGTAATTTATGTCATTAGGCCTAGCCCATGTCTTTAGGTGATTGGGCCTAGCCATGTAATTTGTGTCACTAGACTTAGCCCATGTCTTTATGTGATTGGGCCTAGCCCATGTAATTTATATCATTGGGACTAGCCCATGTCTTTGTGTGATTGGGCCTAGCGCTTGTAATTTATGTCATTGTGTAGTTGGGCCTTGCCCATGTCTTTTATATAACGGGCCTAGCCCAATTTATTTCAAGAGTCCAAATATTTATAAGTCTTACACTTATAAATTTTTACTAAGTATTGTCTTTTAAGTACATTTGTATACTTTTATAAACTGCTTAGTAATTCTTATACATTTTAACTTTCCGGATTTTGATATTGTTAATATACGTATACGTTAGTTGTCTAAAATATATTATTTTTGACATGACGTCGTTGTCGTTTAATATGTACTTTCTCGCGTCGAAAATCGTCCAACGTTGTAGTAACTCTTCGTGTTGGCGATTTGTTCGTTAGTCGACGACGCGACTGGTGTATGGTGTACATTCGCCCATCGTCCGCATTACTTCGTCCAGTCATTGTTTCGACATATTGTAAAAGTGTATGTGCTTTATTTTATCTACACTTGGTAGTCCTTCAAGTGTTTAAGTATTTGTATAATTTGGGTATTTTGTGGTATATACCCAAAACTTCTACATACATACACATGTATTTACACATAACTTTTGGTGCCAAAATATGCATATATATATATATATGTGTTGTGTGAGTGTGTGTGTGTGTGTGTGTTTATTCCCACAGTGTGTGTGTATATATATATATATATATATATATAATAATGTAGAATGACATATTTTTAACTTGTAAAATATATATACACACTTGTTAAACTCTTGGATGGTTAGGGTTTAGCCCTTGTCAATAAAACTTCCTCAAAGATGGTTTAGGTTACTAATCGCGTTTAGTCCCATTAACCTCGTTAATCATACTTTAATCACGATTAGATTTTAGAAAATTTCGCCTGTTTCCCCTAAACTATGGTGTTTTTCCACGTTTTAAAACGTATTTAAACCATGTTTAAACCATAATCAAGATCAATTATCAACTCAAGATTACATACCACTTTGCTTACAACTTATGCACCTCATTTTCCATGATCTTTGTAAATATATTCTTACTACTTTTCTTAAAAACAATGATATTTTTATATATTTATTAGAACCATTAAGTCACCATTTTAGTTACACCTTCAAATCATTATTTCCACTTTAATCTCTTTTGTTTACTATACTTTTTAAGATGATTATAACTTGAATCATGGTGTTTACTTCTCATAAAGATCACACATGTGTAATAAATCATTTTTAAGTTGTAGTAAGCTTCATGGATCATGAGGTTGATGATCTTGTTTAGATTTAAGCATCACCATGTTTAAATCATCATTTATATTGTTATACATACAAGATCTACTTTAAACACCTTACTTTATCATAATCAACATAATCATGCTAACTAGTTAACACTAAAGCACATAATAAACACATAGTAAGATTTGTTTAGTGTTTTTCATTAAGATGAGGTTTAGGATTTTTAGGTTTTGTTTTCTTTACTTTCAAGATGATCAACTTGTACTTTCTTAAACTAGACATTATAAGAAGCTTAAATATGAAAAAAATTATCTTACAAAGTTGCACAAGATTAGTGAAGATTTAGAAGAAGATGAAGCTCCAAGAAAGCCCTAATGATCCTCCATCATGTAGCACTTTGGATGATCTTGTAGTGTCCTCACTAAGCTTGATTTTGGTGATTTAAATTTGAAGGAAAGGATGATGATGATGGTGGTGTTGAGCCATGGGATGAGGGAGGAGTTGGGAGAGTTTCTTATGTTTTTTTTGTAAAATGATATAAAGAAACATGATGATGATTTAAATAAATCATCAAGTCAAAATCATATCCTTTCACAATAATTAGATCTTTTATTTTTTTAACATAAATCAAGTGGGGGGGGCCCACTTGAAATCACCTACATGAGGGGGGGTTAAGTGTAAATATATTTATAACATGTGTTGAAAAATAGATATTTAGGTGTTTAGGTTAGGTATGGTGATTAGGGGTTGATCTTGTGTCATTAGCAAGTAATTAGGGTTTAGGGTGTTAATCAATGTTAATTAGTCCTCTTGACTAATTGGTATTAGTTTGGATAACGAAGACTCACTAGTTCACTCATCGGTACGATATCGGCTAATGTGCAATTTTTATTATTTCGTACCGGGAGCTTTGGTTTTAGACCACTATATGTGCCATGACGTTTATTTAGAGCTCTCCCGACACAGAAATATGTTAACTAGTTCACTTGTCGAGTATTGTAACATCCGTCGAAAAAACGGGTTTTCCAAAACCCGCTTCGTTTATTAATCGAATATCAAGTTATAAAATTTCGTTGCGTATTTATGATTAATTTTAATTTTAAACAATACATAATTAATAAACATTTTAGAATTTAAAAACTATAATGATTAAAAAGTAAAAATAAATTAAATAAAAAAGAAAGGAGGCTGCCGGGTTTCGAACCCAGTCAGCCGGATGAAACAAACAACACTCAACCACTCCGCCCCTTGACTCATTTGTGATAAGTATTAAAACAAATAACATTTATGTTGAAACTCTAAATCAAACACAGTGAATCAGCGCCCCAATCCGAAGTCACCGGAAACTCGACGATTTCGCGTGACTCCGACGGTTTCTTTTGACTAAACGCATGTATTAACATCGACCTCGGTTATAACCGATGTCAAATTCCGCGATCTCAGTCATAACCGCCGGAGAAAGTCTTGACCACGAATCAAGACCATATTCAGACCCAATTCATCTTGATTCTTCCCTATAAATACACACCCAAGTCTCTGGTAATCTTTTCACTCAAAATCGCACAAATTCTCGAAGCAATTACACTCGCCGGAGATATTCTGTATTGCCGGACATTCGCCGGAAAACGAGACTTACATCAATTCGGTAAATTCTCGACTCTTTCGTTTTCAATCCATTGTTAGACTTATACTAACTTCAATCCATCAACCAGAATCAATCCCAGACGACGTTGCCGGATATTCTGCACTCGCCGGAAAATTTCTGGAAATTTCCGAAATCACGCTGTGAATCGGTACAATCATCTAAACCCTCTGATAATCCTTGTTTAGTAACTCAATTTCACAACTCATCGATCAAAACTGTTAATTGATTCATCCAGACGGAATTCACAAATCAGAGCCGACGACCATTGCCGGAGTTCTGAGAAAATCAGTCTGTTCGGTACATTCGATTCCTTAACTCTTTTTATCCATTACAATTCAATCAATAAAATGTTCGACGAACGATTTTAACAAGAACAGTCGAATATCGTTGTTCTGTGTCTTTGAATGAAGAAGACGAAGTCGACGTTGTGTATAAGTATAATATAAATTGAATATTAAACCGGTTAGACACACAGTCCAGCGGTGGACTGTGTGCAAACACATAGCGCAAGTCACGAGTTCGAACCATACAAACGCACCGATTTTCCGAATTAAAACCATTCAATCAGAACGGATTCCAGTTTGTTTATAAGATTAATATAAGCCGTAAGTTAAACAGATAAGACACACAGCCCAACTGGTTGGGCTGTGCGCTTACAAACCGAAGGACCCGAGTTTGATCCGGCTCCCTGCAAACCCGTTCGACCATTTTAAAACCTTTTAATATAAACCAAATAAATTAACATTTAATTTGTATATATATATAATTAAAACACAGATTATTTCGGGTTAGACACGTAGCTCAGTTGGTAGAGTTGCGTGCACGCGTACGAGAGGTCCCGGGTTCGAACCTCACTCAGCGCACCAATTACCACTGTCCGACCTGTCAACGGACCGGTCAACGGTCAACAAAAAGTCAACATTTTTTTATATTTTTATTTATTTATTTAATTTAAAAATCAATTAAAAATACTTAAAAATAATATTTTTAAAAGTTAGAAAATGACCTTAAACTCACAAAAATAAATCTAAAAATCCTATTAAAATTGTTAATAAAATCCACTTACTTACCGAACCATTTCGTTAATATTTTAGGTTAGTTTTCCCTCGTCGATCAAATCCCAAAACTCGTGCGCATCCAACATCATCAAAAGAACGCACCCAATGTGAGTGAATCTCTACCAATTCCCCGTTTTAATCACATTTTGGGGTGTATCATGTGTCGCTTATTTTTTATTACATTTAAACACTTGTGCATCCATCATATCCATGATCAAATATGTATCCAATATGTATCAATTGTTTGTGTGGTTAATGTTTAGATTAAATTTATCATTTTCAGTACATACATCATCATAGGCTCGTCTGTTCCCCATTACCTATGAGCGGAATTGTTCCCCATTACCTGTGAGCGGAACGTGACGTGCCAACATACGATCGGCTCCGTTTGATTGAGCCTTGATCTCACATACATCATCATGGGCTCGTATGTTTCCCCATTACCTATGAGCGGAACGTGACGTTGCCAACATATACATTATCATTCATGTTATATACTCAAGCAAGGTGGTTTGTGATTGTTTGTTTATTTACGTTTGCTCACATATGATTATTGCACAATTTTTCCATATAAATACAACAAGAAATCAATAGCAAAGGTTTTTAACAAGGTTCACTCGCCAACTTTTGTTGACCCAAAATTCCCCATTTTTACACATGATACAGGTGATCCAGTTGAAGCAAGAAACATATAGGACGGCCTAGAAGAATGAATCAGTTTAGATTTTGGATTGTTTATTTAATTTTCCTTTCCTTGTATTGTATGAATTTGGCTTGAACATTTAAGTTGTAATTTGAATTTAATAAATATGAAACATTTTAGTAAACATCATGAGCTTTGGTGATAACCCAATATGCCCTGACTCTTATTCCGCTGTGGGTCGGGGTGTGACAGATTGGTATCAGAGCCATGACTATAGGGATATAGGATAGGTTATTAGACCCTTAGAGCCTATACTATAGTTGATTAGAATTTTTAAATCGTTTGTGTGTTACATGCAAAATTCATGATGTTTATAAGCTTTATGTTTATTGTTACATTCAATGTTATCCAAGCATGTTCATAAGTACATATTATTATACAATGCTCATCATGAATCATATCCTCATAACATACCATATCCATGAGAGCACACACCTCACAATTCCTATGATTTTTGCAACGATTTTTGTATTTTCAAATCACATCAAAGTGAGTTCTCATGACGGGCATGTAGTAACTGGAAGGGTACGAGTACCGGTAGTTGGAACGTCCTGTCTAGGCTTGGCATTCGTATAAATCCAAAATAAAGGACCAGTTTGCCTACCTGGGGACTGACGATGAGAGTACGAAGGACCTATTAGGCCAAAGCATGCTATACCAAACGTCGTGTGAGCTAACCCCACTTTGAGTTGTCATTGTGTCTATACCTGGACACCCTCCGACCATACATCTCGCAAACATATTTCATGGTATTCATTCGGGTGATGCGAGTGTTAAACCGCCAACACCAATGTAAATCCTACTAAGCCAATAGTCGTGGGGGCCCACATGACTACACAGGCGATGGTATGGGGGACATTGGAGGCCCAAACATGAGCAAACCCAAGACATCCTATGGATGTAGTTGCATTATTAATGATTATGTTATTTTATTATTTTTAACGACACATGACACCTGCAAACTTCTTAAACTCACAATCTTCCTATGTATGTTCCTGTAGATGTCGGCTAGGCAACTACGTGGAGGTAGAAAGTCAGGAAGGTCAAACGAACGCTTGGCCACCCAAATTGCAAAACAAATGGCCGCGGTGCTTCCTGACATCGTAATTCAAGTCCAACAAGCTCTCACCGCGAATCCCATCAACCCTCCCAAACAAGAAGACCAGAACGTCGACAACCCTCCCTCCAAAAAGTGCTCCTACAAACACTTCAAGTCTTGCGATCCCCCAAAGTATGAAGGGACCGAAGGTGTCACTGCTCTCCTCCACTGGTTTGAGGAAATGGAGAACACCTTCCTCAATTGCGATTGTCCCGAGGATCGCAAGGTACGTTACGCAACCGGGAGACTGTTTGGGGTAGCCCTGACCTGGTGGAACACAGAGAAGGGTAAGAGAGGAGTCGAAGACGCCATGGCCTTAACATGGGAAGAGTTAAGGGAAATAATGACAAGAAGCTTCTGTCCAAGAAGCGAAATCAAGAAGTTAGAAGACGAATTCCACTCCCTAAAACAAAAGGAAGGAGATCATACTTCCTACAATAAAAGATTTCTCGAGCTGAACCAAATGATCCCCAACTTGTTCACCCTAGTGTACCGCTTGGTTGAACACTACATTCGAGGCCTCCCCTCGAAAATTCAAGACTCGGTTCTAAGAACTTCACCTGCAACACTGGAAGCTGCAATGGAACTAGCTACCGAACTTACCGAGAATCGCATCCGAAACGGTAAATTCAAGGAGGAGAAAAAGAAAGCCCCCATTGAGGCTCAAACTTCAAACCATTCTGGCTCCTCTTCGAAGTTTACTGGTAAAAGGAAGCGAAACACCAGAAACTTTGCTGTCACTCAAACAAACCCTCCTATTAATGCCGCACCAATCACCCAAGTTGCTCCCTCAGCTGCACCATACAAAAAGCCATACTCCGGCCCATACCCGAAATGCACCCGTTGCCAATACCATCATTTTCCCGAACATCCCTGCCAATATTGCACCAGCCGTGGCCGTGCAGGTCACACCATCCAAACCTGTCGCACACTTCAGCGAATGAACCGCAACCAACCCTCAACCCAAACCCACCATCAGATAGTGGGTCAAGCCCAACAACCCTTACTTCTACCACCTACACAACATACGGCCCAAACCTACTACCAACCCAATTACCCCATGATGCAACCCATGCGGGCTTGTTACAACTGTGGTGACCCAAACCATTATAGAAACACTTGTCCACGCTTGGTGAACATCATTCATGCCCAAGCTCAAGCAAATCCGGTGAACCAAGCTAACCAAGCTCCTCCACCTGCTAGAGGAAGAGCTTTCAACATCAACGCCAATCAAGCTAGGGCCGACAACAACGTGGTTAACGGTACGTTTCTCATCAATGGTAGTTATGCATCCATGTTATTTGATACTGGCGCGGATAAGAGTTTTGTGTCCTTAGAATTTGAACCCATCCTCAACCAAACTCGTGATAATCTCATGGAATCCATAACGGTGGAAGTTGCTGACGGGAAACCGGTCTCATTAAACTCTGTTATACGAAATTGTACCCTCACTCTAAACGATCACGATTTTCCAGTTGACCTCATTCCTATGAAGTTGGGAAGTTTCGACATTATAATCGGTATGGACTGGCTCAGCCAACATCATGCTGAAGTGGTATGCCGCGAAAAGTTCATCCGCATTCCTCTCGTAGACGGTCAAACCCTACGAATCTTTGGAGAAACCCCTTCGAAAGGACTCAAATTGATGTCCTGCCTTCAAGCCCGAAAGTATCTCCGCAAGAACTATGTCACATTCTTAACTCACGTCGTCAAGAAGGGAAACAAGGAGAAGAACTAGAAGATATACCTGTAGTGAAAGAATTCCCACAAGTCTTTCCCGACGACATCTCAGGACTTCCTCCCATGAGAGAGGTCGAATTCCACATTGATCTTATACCTGGCGCTACTCCAGTCGCAAAATCTCCTTACAGGTTAGCCCCATCAGAAATGCAAGAGCTGGCCAGTCAACTGCAAGAGCTGACTGACAAAGGATTCATACGTCCTAGCTCATCGCCATGGGGTGCACCTGTTCTGTTTGTGAAGAAGAAAGATGGAACATTTCGCATGTGTATCGACTACAGAGAACTCACAAGTTAACAGTCAAGAACCGCTACCCATTACCTCGCATCGATGACCTTCTAGACCAACTTCAAGGCGCCACCTGTTTTTCAAAAATCGACCTTCGTTCTGGTTATCATCAACTCAGAGTACATGAAGAAGACGTCCCAAAGACCGCCTTCCGAACTCGTTATGGTCATTATGAATTCATGGTCATGCCATTTGGATTGACCAACGCCACAGCTGTATTCATGGATCTAATGAATAGGGTATGCAAACCCTATCTCGACCGTTTTGTCATAGTCTTCATCGACGACATCCTCATCTATTCAAAGTCTAAATCTGATCATGAACGACACCTTCGACTCATCCTTACACTCTTAAGAACCGAAAAGCTCTACGCTAAATTCTCCAAATGCGAATTCTGGTTAAGAGAAGTACAATTCCTTGGACATGTTGTCAATGACAAGGGAATACATGGCGACCCCTCAAAGATCAAAGCAGTACAGGAATGGCAAGCGCCATGTACCCCTACCGAGGTAAGATCGTTTCTTGGTTTGGCGGGTTACTATCGCCGTTTCATTGCAAAAATTTCTCCCACGGCTTTGACACATAAAGGAAAACCCTTCATATGGGGACCTAAACAAGAAGAAGGCTTCCAAACCCTTAAGCAAAAGCTTTGTGACGCACCTATCCTCACACTCCCCGAAGGTTGTGATGACTTTGTAGTATATTGCGAGGCAAGGGCTAGGCTGTGTATTAATGCAAAGAGGAAAAGTGATAGCCTACGCTTCTAGACAACTCAAAGTTCATGAGAAGAACTACACCACCCACGACCTGGAACTTGGAGCCGTTGTGTTCGCTCTCAAGATATGGAGACATTACCTCTACGGTACCAAGTGTGAAATATACACTGACCACAAGAGTCTCCAACATATCTTCAATCAAAAGGAGTTGAATATGAGGCAACGAAGATGGGTCGAACTTCTTAACGACTACGACTGTGAAATTCGGTATCATCCTGGCAAGGCAAACGTGGTGGCCGATGCGCTCAGTCGAAAAGGTTATGCGAACTCCATTCGTCTTCTATGTTCGCAAATCATAACCGACATCAAAGATCAAATCCGAGAAGCTCAACATGTTTCTGTAACAGAAAACGACGTACGCAATGAGCTGTCTTGTGGAGCAGAACTTAAAATCGAAACCAAATCCGACGGTATTCTGTACTATCTAGATCGCATATGGATTCCCGATCACAATAACCTTCATGATTTCCTTATGACTGAGGCACACAAAACACGGTGCTCTGTACACCCAGGAGCCGACAAGATGTATCAAGACCTTCGATACACCTACTGGTGGCCTGGCATGAAAAAGGATATTGCTGTTTTTGTTTCCAAGTGCCTTACCTGTTCCAGAGTAAAAGCATAACATCAAAGACCTTCAGGACTTCTAACCCAACCTGAAATACCTGTATGGAAGTGGGAAAACATAACCATGGACTTCATTACCGGGTTACCTCGCACCTCCAGTGGGTATGACACTATATGGGTAATCATTGATCGTCTTACCAAATCAGCTCACTTCATTCCGATTCGCGAGGACTTCAAGAATAAGAAGTTAGCTCGTGTCTACATCAGCGAGATCGTAAGCCGTCATGGTGTACCTTTAAGCATCATTTCAGACCGCGATGGTCATTTAACTTCACGTACATGGCAAGCCGTACAAGCCGCTTTGGGTACACGATTAGACCTCAGTACCGCTTTACATCCTCAAACTGATGGACAATCTGAACGCACCATCCAAACTCTTGAAGACATGCTACGAGCATGTGTCATAGACTTCAAAGGGAATTGGGACGCTCATCTACCATTAGTTGAATTTTCGTACAACAACAGCTATCATTCAAGTATCGGCATGGCACCTTTCGAAGCTTTATATGGTCGTAAGTGCCGATCACCAATATGTTGGCACGAAATTGGAGAAGCACAAATCACCGGTCCAGAATTAATTCAAGAAACAACAGACAAGATCCATCAAATTCGAAACAATCTTCTAGCGGCACAAAGTTGTCAAAAGAGTTATGCAGACAAACAACGAAAGCCCTTGGAGTTTAACATTGGTGACCAAGTTCTTTTAAAAGTATCACCATGGAAGGGAGTGGTTCGTTTTGGCTAGAAGGGCAAGCTAGCACCACGCTACGTAGGACCTTTCAAGATACTCGAAAGAGTAGGACCTGTAGCATACAAGCTTGACCTACCAGAAGAGCTCAACAGAATTCATCCCACATTCCACGTATCAAACTTGAAGAAGTGCCTCGCCGATGAAAACCTCCATATTCCCCTAGAAGACATTCAAGTCGATGAATCTATGCATTTCATTGAAAGACCAGTAGAAATTATGGACTTCGGAGATAAACGTTTAAGACGAAGCAGTATTCCAATCGTCAGGGTACGCTGGGAGTCGAAACGAGGACCCGAGTTTACTTGGGAACGTGAAGACTCAATGCGCGAGAAATACCCACATCTTTTTCCTGTTACCACTACTACTTAAATTTCGGGACGAAATTTCTAAAAGTAGGGGATACTGTAACATCCGTCGAAAAACGGGTTTTCCAAAACCCGCTTCGTTTATTAATCGTATATCAAGTTATAAAATTTCGTTGCGTATTTATGATTAATTTTAATTTTAAACAATACATAATTAATAAACATTTTAGAATTTAAAAACTATAATGATTAAAAAGTAAAAATAAATTAAATAAAAAGAAAGGAGGCTGCCGGGTTTCGAACCCGGGTCAGCCGGATGAAACAAACAACACTCAACCACTCCGCCACTTGACTCATTTGTGATAAGTATTAAAACAAATAACATTTATGTTGAAACTCTAAATCAAACCCAGTGAATCAGCGCGCCCAATCCGCAGTCACCGGAAATCTCGACGATTTCGTGTGACTCCGACGGTTTCCTTTGACTAAACGCATGTATTAACATCGACATCGGTTATAACCGATGTCAAATTCCGCGATCTCAGTCATAACCGCCGGAGAAAGTCTTGACCACGAATCAAGACCATATTCAGACCCAATTCATCTTGATTCTTCCCTATAAATACACACCCAAGTCTCTGGTAATCTTTTCGCTCAAAATCGCACAAATTCTCGAAGCAATTACACTCGCCGGAGATATTCTGTATTGCCGGACATTCGCCGGAAAACCGAGACTTACATCAACTCGATAAATTCTCGAATCTTTCGTTTTCAATCCATTGTTAGACTTATACTAACTTCAATCCATCAACCAGAATCATTCCCAAACGACGTTGCCGGATATTCTGCACTCGCTGGAAAATTTCTGGAAATTTCCGAAATCACGATGTGAATCGGTACAATCATCTAAACCCTCTGATAATCCTTGTTTAGTAACTCAATTTCACAACTCATCGATCAAAACTGTTAATTGATTCATCCAGACGGAATTCACAAATCAGAGCCGACGACCATTGCCGGAGTTCTGAGAAAATCAGTCTGTTCGGTACATTCGATTCCTTAACTCTTTTTATCCATTACAATTCAATCAATAAAATGTTCGACGAACGATTTTAACAAGAACAGTCGAATATCGTTGTTCTGTGTCTTTGAATGAAGAAGACGAAGTCGACGTTGTGTATAAGTATAATATAAATTGAATATTAAACCGGGTTAGACACACAGTCCAGCGGTGGACTGTGTGCAAACACATAGCACACGTCACGAGTTCGAACCATACAAACGCACCGATTTTCCGAATTAAAACCATTCAATCAGAACGGATTCCAGTTTGTTTATAAGATTAATATAAGCCGTAAGTTAAACAGATAAGACACACAGCCCAACTGGTGGGCTGTGCGCTTACAAACCGAAGGACCCGAGTTCGATCCGGCTCCCTGCAAACCGGTTCGACCATTTTAAAACCTTTTAATATACACCAAATAAATTAACATTTAATTTGTATATATATATAATTAAAACACATATTATTTCGGGTTAGACACGTAGCTCAGTTGGTAGAGCTGCGTGCACGCGTACGAGAGGTCCCGGGTTCGAACCTCACTCAGCGCACCAATTACCACTGTCCGACCGGTCAACGGACCGGTCAACGGTCAACAAAAAGTCAACATTTTTTTATATTTTTATTTATTTATTTAATTTAAAAATCAATTAAAAATACTTAAAAATAATATTTTTAAAAGTTAGAAAATGACCTTAAACTCACAAAAATAAATCTAAAAATCCTATTAAAATTGTTAATAAAATCCACTTACTTACCGAACCATTTCGTTAATATTTTAGGTTAGTTTTCCCTCGTCGATCAAATCCCAAAACTCGTGGCATCCAACATCATCAAAAGAACGCACCCAATGTGAGTGAATCTCTACCAATTCCCCGTTTTAATCACATTTTGGGGTTTATCATGTGTCGCTTATTATTTATTACATTTAAACACTTGTGCATCCATCATATCCATGATCAAATGTGTATCCAATATGTATCAATTGTTTGTGTGGTTAATGTTAAGATTAAATTTATCATTTTCAGTACATACATCATCATAGGCTCGTCTGTTCCCCATTACCTATGAGCGGAACTGTTCCCCATTACCTGTGTGCGGAACGTGACGTGCCAACATACGATCGGCTCCGTTTGATTGAGCCTTGATCTCACATACATCATCATAGGCTCGTATGTTTCCCCATTACCTATGAGCGGAACGTGACGTTGCCAACATATACATTATCATTCATGTCATATACTCATGCAAGGTGGTTTGTGATTGTTTGTTTATTTACGTTTGCTCACATATGATTATTGCACAATTTTTTCCATATAAATACAACAAGAAATCAATAGCAAAGGTTTTTAACAAGGTTCACTCGCCAACTTTTGTTGACCCAAAATTCCCCATTTTTACACATGATACAGGTGATCCAGTTGAAGCAAGAAACATATAGGACGGCCTAGAAGAATGAATCAGTTTAGATTTTGAATTGTTTATTTAATTTTCCTTTCCTTGTATTGTATGAATTTGGCTTGAACATTTAAGTTGTAATTTGAATTTAAAAAATATGAAACATTTTAGTAAACATCATGAGCTTTGGTGATAACCCAATTATGCCCCGACTCTTATTCCGCTGCGGGTCGGGGTGTGTGACAAGTATATATTGAGTTTTGATGGCCGAAACGTTCCCCGTTGAATTATTCGCTCAATATCGACACTTACATATTTTGTCGTCGAACATTCCCGGGAGTTGTGTTTCCGTGACCTCAAGATAGTTGAAGGGATTTCAGATCCCAAATGAAGCTTAACTAGCTCTCTAGATTAATGTATGAGGCCATCGGCCATTGAAATTTTTGTCGGTTCGACAATCGGTCGCTTTTCGGTCAAGTTGTGCACTACTTGTCGTACGACCGGAAACGATTTCTTTTATGTATTGTTGATATATTGTTTTAGGGTGTTTATCATTGTTCTGTTATGTCACACCCCGACCCGCAGCTGAAAAAGGTGATCGGGACATGATTGGATTTTCATCAAAGCTCATGACATTTATTATAATGTTTCATATTTATTATTATAATTTAAAGGAGATCATACAATCAAATCATACAAGTACAACATGTTCTATACATCTTTCTAGACTTCATTATTTTTCTTCTAAGGCAATTTCCTATGTGTTCCTTGCTTCATCCTGTCCACCTGTATCATGTGTAAAAATGGTTTTTGGGTCAACAAAAAGTTGGCGAGTGAATCCTATGAAAACATTTAAACGTGTTTATTGTATTGATTATAAAATAAAGTGCATAACCACATATGAGTAAATGTAGATGTAAATTTATTCACAAAACACATAATATTAAATATTGCACACACATACAACAAATGATTGTTTTGAGGCACGCGTTGTTCAACTCGTCTCCCACGAGGAACTGATGGGCCTAATGAATGAGTTTGGGCATGCGTTGTTCAACGAACTGATGGGCCTAATGAATGTTTTTGAGGCACGCGTTGTTCAACTCGTCTCCCACGAGGAACTGATGGGCCTAATAAATAATTTGTTTACAACTTGACAATATGTAATACATCACAACAAACAATATTTACATTCTAAGTTTAGATCATATAATGGTATAGCACGAGTTTGAATAAGCGAATTAATTTAGGCGACACATGATACACCCCAAAACATGAATAAAAAGGGGAAGATGTAAGAATTCACTCACAGTGGTTGCGTTTTCTTGGATTGATGATGAATGCGCACGAATTTGGATTTAACCACGAGAGAAACTAACCTAAATAATAACATAAAGGTTCGGTAAATAAATGGATTTTATTTGAGATTAATAATTTTAATTCATAAACTTAATAGGATTTCTAGATTTATTTTTGTGAGCTTAAATACATTTTCTAACTTTAAAAATATTATTTTTAAGTATTTTAAATAATTTTCTGATTAAATAAATAAATAAATAAAAATGTTGACCGTTGACTTTGACTGTTGACTTTGACCGTTGACCGGTCTGATTGTGTTTATTATGTGCGCTGAGTGAGGTTCGAACTCGGGACCTCCCGTATGCGTGCACGCAGCTCTACCAACTGAGCTACGTGCCTAACCCGAAATAATCTCGTTTTTAATTATATATATATACAAATTAGATTAATTCATTTCTGTCTTTATTTAAAAACTTGATAATTGCCAGAACCGGTGACAGAAGCAGGATTCGAACTCGGGACCTGTGGTTTAACTTTGCACACAGTCCACCGCTGGACTGTGTGTCTAACCTGGTTAGAATATTAGTTTTTATTAAACTTAAATACTAACTGGAAGGTGTTCTGGGTCTTTTTAAAAAAATTGAGATTTATCACCGAAACGGTTAAGTGCACGAATCGAACTCGGGACGTGTGGTTTAAAATTGCACACAGTCCACAATAGACTGTGTGTCTAACCCGTTTAAAAATCCGTTTTAAATTAAACTTATATATTAACAGTGCTTCATCTTCTTCAGTTTATGAAACCAGAGAATCAACACGACTGTTTAATCGCAAAATTTTCATTGAATTAGTTGATTGATCAATACTGTTAACGAAATAATTTAAACAGAAAGGATTAAAGGTGTTGTACCGAACAGTTGTGATCTCCGATGAAGTTCCAGCGGCTGAGGTTAACTCCGGCGAAGTTTATCTTGCGACAGAGGATCTACAGGAGGTTTGAGGTGAGTGTGGATGACTTCTGTCGAAGCTCTAGAAGTCCTATTTTAGAGTAAGGCAAAGAAATGAAATGGGTTCGGTTTTCCGGCGACTTGCAGAGAATTCCGGCGAGTTGCAGAAAATTTCCGGCGACTTGCAGCGAGGTTTTTCAGAGTGAGTTTGAGAGTGATAAACGAATTGGAGTGAGGAATTTAGCCCTGTATTTATAGGCTGTTAGGGTGAGGTTTGATTTCGGTCAATCAACGACGGTTACGACTGGAATTAGGGCTAGACATCGGTTATAACCGATGTCGTCGACGGTTATAGCGTTATAGTCAAAAGGAATAATGGCTGAACTCGCGGATTCCGATGATTGCGAGTTCCGCCGCGCTGATACCTGGTTTTTGAATTAAGTTTTGCTTTAAGTATTAATTGTTTCAGTATATTAACCAAAGGCAGCGTGTGGCGGAGTGGTGTTGTGGTTGTTTGGTGAACTAGCTGACCCGGGTTCGAAACCGGCAGCTTGTTATTATTTTTTTGCACTAATTTTTACTTTTTAATAATTATAGTTTTTAAATTCTAAAATGTTTATTAATTATGTATTGTTTAAAATTAGTTTGAGCTCTAAACATGCAACAAAAATTTTAACTGGATGTTCGGTTAATAAACGAAGCGGGTTTTGGAAATCCGTTTTTTTACGGATGTTACAGTATCCGCTACTTTTAGAAATTTCATCCCGAAATTTAAGTAGTGGTATGTTTGACTCGAAAGGAGGGTGGTTTTGACAATTACATACTTAGAAGGGGGTAAGAGTTTAATTTTTTTTTCTTTAAGGCGGTAACGTTCCTAGTAAGGGTTGAATACCCTGCTACAGGAATCGCTTTTTGGTGCCTAAGATAATGAATATTGATAAACAGAGTTGATTGACTAGGTATGATTTCATGCATAAGAGTTTTGAGAGAATTGATGCGTTTGGAAAGATAAGGTTATATCCTAAAACAAAACTTCTACCACTAAAACCTACATGGAACTTCTCATAACCGCCTGACAATGCCTCTGATCCTTTGGCAAGAATACTTATATATAGGAAGTACCAGCGGCGTATCCACCATATTCTTGTCAAATTTACATTGGCTTTATCAGTAAGTTATGATTAGTTCTATGTGACTCTAGAACATAAACAAACACAACAACCAAAGCTTGAGTCTTAATTCTGATAGTATACATGTTTGGATGATGACAGTACCTCTCTCGTTTGTTATGATGAAGAGGTTAGTCTATGTAGAAGTGAGACACAACCCAACTTCTTTGAATGATGAGATTTAAATACGTTGAGATGTATGATGATATGAATGCTAAACTCAGTGAGTAGAAAACAAACTTCAACCATGACATTACTAAATCCTACATGGAACTTCTCATAACCGCCTGACAATGCCTCTGATCCTTTGGCAAGAATACTTATATATAGGAAGTACCAGCGGCGTATCCACCATATTCTTGTCAAATTTTCATTGGCTTTATCAGTAAGTTATGATTAGTTCTATGTGACTCTAAAACATAAACAAACACAACAACCAAAGCTTGAGTCTCAAATCTGAAAGTATACATGATTGAATGATGACAGTACCTCTCTCGTTTGTTATGATGAAGGGGTTAGTCTATGTAAAAGTGAGACACAACCCAACTTCTTTGAATGATGAGATCGAGATACGTCGAGATGTATGATGATATGAATGTTAAGTCAATGAGTATAAAACAAAACTGAAATAGTAATTCGCATTAAGATTCTTGGATAAATAACTTCGTAAAGATTGAGATAACATAAAGAAAACATAAAAACTAAGCGGTTGGAGTTGAATCTTGATTTTTGGTGAAGAAAACTAGTTGGGTGGTTCGTTTGGGCCGTTATTATCTTCAACAGGATTGGCGTTGATGTTGTAAACTCTTCCTCTTGCTGGCGGTGGAGCTGGGTTTGCTTGATTTGCTTGGTTAACTGGTTTGCTTGAGCTTGGGCGTTGATGATGTTAACCAATCGAGGGCACGTGTTTCTAAAATGGGTAGGGTTGCCACAATTGAAACAAGCTCGAACATATGGGAACATGGGGTATTGGGGTTGTTGATATGTTTGGATCATGTTTTGAGTAGGGGGTGAGGTTTGGTTTTGAGAGGTGCGGCAAACCTTCTCAAATGACCATAGCGTCCACAATTCACACATAGTCGACAAGGGAAGGTAGGTGGATGGTGATAAAAACAGGTGTTGCATTGAGGGTGAGGTCCAATGTAAGGTTTCTTATTTGGGTAAGTTGAGTTGGGTGCTACTTGAGTGATTGGGATAGCTTGGAGGGGTACAACTTGTGCAGCTGGTTGATTGCGTTGGGTGACAGCGAAAATTTGTCCATCTCGTTTTCTCTTAGAAGTGGTTTGAGAAGAGGATTCGGTTTGGGTGGAGTTTGGGGTTTCGGTTGATGCTTTATCCTTCTTCTTCTCCTCCTTAAAGTCTTTATTCCGTATGCGGTTTTCGGTGAGCTCTGTAGCTAACTCCATTGCTGCTTCCAAAGTTGCAGGTGTGGTACTTATTACAGGGTCTTGAATTTTTGAAGGAAGACCTCGAATGTAGTGCTCGATCAAACGGTAGAGGGTAGTGAACAAGTTGGGGACCATTTGATTTAACTCAAGGAATCTCTTGTTGTACGTGGTGTGGTCGCCTTCCTTTTGTTTCAAAGAATAGAACTCATCCTCTAATTTCTTGATTTCGCTTCTTGGACAGAAACGTCTCGTCATGATCTCTTTCAGCTCTTCCCAAGTCAAAGTCATAGCATTCTCAGTACCTCGCTGCCTCTCATATTCCACATGTAAGTGCTATTCCAAGCAAACGACCGGTAGCATATCGCACCTTGCGATCATCGGGGCAATCGCAATTTAGAAAAGTGTTTTCCATTTCCTCAACCAATGGAGGAGAGCGGTGACACCTTCAGTCCCTTCGTATTTTGGAGGGTCGCAGGATTTGAAATGCTTGAAGGTGCATTTAGTGGTATTTGGGGGAGAGTTGATAACATTTTGATCTTCTTGATTGATTGGGTTGACGAAATTAGCGGTAAGGGCTTGTTGAACTTGAACCACAATGTGGGTATTACGGTAGCCATTTGTTGAGCGATTTAGGCAGCCATGCGCTCGCGGCCTTTTCCTGATCTCATCTTCCTACGAGCGAGACTAGAAGACATCTAAAGGAATACGTTTCAAGAGTATGAGTTGGACGTTTTAGGGGTCATGTGTCGTATTTAGGAATGAACATTCATAAAATAAATATAGAATAATAAATCTACTACATCCATAGGATGTCTTGGCTTTGCTCGTAATTGGGCCTTGCATGCCGCCATACTTCACCTTCGTAATCATGTGGGCCCCCATGATTACTGGGTCTTTCATATGGGTTCGCATGTGTTAGCCTAGTAACGTACACTAAAACCCGGAGAAAATCGAGAAATATGTATGTAACGTATGATATTCGAAGTGCATCCAGGTGTGGACACGGTGACACCTCAAAGTGGGGTTAGTTCGAACGACGTTTGGTGTGGCATGCTTTGGCCTAATAGGTCCTTCGTACTCTCATCGTTAGTCCCCAGGTAGGCAAACTGGTCCGTTATATTGGATTTATACAAATGTCAACCTAGACAGGACGTTCCGACTACCGGTACTTGTACCCTTACAGTTACTACATGGCCGTCGTAGAACTCACTTTGATGAGATTGAAAAATGAAAAATGCGACAAAATCTTGAATAAGGAAGTAGGATGATTTGAATATGTGAACATTGAAATATGCGTGATGATTGTATATGTAAGCATGTTATGTTTGACTATAAGTATAACTCATTAAATATCACACAAAATGATAGTGGGAGTGTTTGCATGCATTCGTGTATGTAATAAATACGAAACAAATAAACATCATGAGTTTGCATGTAACCACATAAAACAATTAAAATCTAATCAACTATAGTATAGGCTCTAAGGGTCTAATAACCTATCCTATATCCCTATAGTCAAAAGCTCTGATACCAAGTTGTCACACCCCGACCCGCAACGGAAAAAGGTGATCGGGACATGATTGGATTTTCATCAAAGCTCATGAATTTATTATAATGTTTCATATTTTTATTACAATTTAAAGGAGATCATACAATCTAATCATACAAGTACAACATGTTCTATACATCTTTCTAGACTTCATTATTTTTCTTCTAAGGCAATTTCCTATGTGTTCCTTGCTTCATCCTGTCCACATGTATCATGTGTAAAAATGGTTTTTGGGTCAACAAAAAGTTGGCGAGTGAATCCTATGAAAACATTTAAACGTGTTTATTGTATTGATTATAAATAAAGTGCATAACCACATATGAGTAAATGTAGATGTAAATTTATTCACAAAGCACATAATATTAAATATTGCACACACATACAACAAATGATTGTTTTGAGGCACGCGTTGTTCAACTCGTCTCCCACGAGGAATATGGGGCCCAATGAATGAGTTTTGAGGCACGCGTTGTTTAACGAACTGATGGGCCTAATGAATGTTTTTGAGGCACGCGTTGTTCAACTCGTCTCCCACGAGGAACTGATGGGACTAATAAATAATTTGATTACAACTTGACAATATGTAATACATCACAACAAACAATATTTATATTCTAAGTTTAGATCATATAATGGTATAGCACGAGTTTGAATAAGCGAATTAATTTAGGCGACAAATGATACACCCCAAAACATGAATAAAAAGGGGAATTTGTAAGAATTCACTCACAGTGGTTGCGTTTTCTTGGATTGATGATGAATGCGCACGAATTTTGGGATTTAACCATGAGAGAAACTAATCTAAATAATAACATAATGGTTCGGTAAATAAATGGATTTTATTTGAGATTAATAATTTTAATTCATAAACTTAATAGGATTTCTAGATTTATTTTTGTGAGCTTAAAGACATTTTCTAACTTTAAAAATATTATTTTTAAGTATTTTTAAATAATTTTCTGATTAAATAAATAAATAAAAAAAATTGTTGACCGTTGACTTTGACCGTTGACCGGTCTGATTGTGTTTATTATGTGCGCTGAGTGAGGTTCGAACTCGGGACCTCTCGTATGCGTGCACCAGCTCTACCAACTGAGCTACGTGTCTAACCCGAAATAATCTCTTTTTAATTATATATATATACAAATTAGATTAATTCATTTCTGTCTTTATTTAAAAACTTGATAATTGCCAGAACCGGTGACAGAAGCAGGATTCGAACTCGGGACCTGTGGTTTAACTTTGCACACAGTCCACCGCTGGACTGTGTGTCTAACCTGGTTAGAATATTGGTTTTTATGAAACTTAAATACTAACTGGAAGGTGTTCTGGGTCTTTTTAAAAAAATTGAGATTTATCACCGGAAACGGTTAAGTGCACGAATCGAACTCGGGACGTGTGGTTTAAAATTGCACACAGTCCACCACTGGACTGTGTGTCTAACCCGTTTAAAAATCCGTTTTAAATTAAACTTATATATTAACAGTGCTTCATCTTCTTCAGTTTATGAAACCAGAGAATCAACACGACTGTTTAATCGCAAAATTTTCATTGAATTAGTTGATTGATCAATACTGTTAACGAAATAATTTAAACAGAAAGGATTAAAGGTGTTGTACCGAACAGTTGTGATCTCCGATGAAGTTCCGGCGGCTGAGGTTAACTCCGGCGAAGTTTATCTTGCGACAGAGGATCTACAGGAGGTTTGAGGTGAGTGTGGGTGATTTCTGTCGAAGCTCTAGAAGTCCTATTTTAAAGTAAGGCAAAGAAATGAAATGGGTTCGGTTTTCCGGCGACTTGCAGAGAATTCCGGCGAGTTGCGAAAATTTCGGCGACTTGCAGCGAGGTTTTTCAGAGTGAGTTTGAGAGTGATAAACGAATTGGAGTGAGGAATTTAGCCCTGTATTTATAGGCTGTTAGGGTGAGGTTTGATTTCGGTCAATCAACGACGGTTACGACTGGAATTAGGGCTAGACATCGGTTATAACCGATGTCGTCGACGGTTATAGCGTTATAGTCAAAAGGAATAATGGCTGAACTCGCGGATTCCGATGATTGCGAGTTCCGCCGCGTTGATACCTGGTTTTTGAATTTAAGTTTTGCTTTAAGTATTAATTGTTTCAGTATATTAACCAAAGGCAGCGTGTGGCGGAGTGGTGTTGTGGTTGATTTGGTGAACTAGCTGACCCGGGTTCGAAACCCGGCAGCTTGTTATTATTTTTTTTGCACTAATTTTTACTTTTTAATAATTATAGTTTTTAAATTCTAAAATGTTTATTAATTATGTATTGTTTAAAATTAGTTTGAGCTCTAAACATGCAACAAAAATTTTAACTGGATGTTCGGTTAATAAACGAAGCGGGTTTTGGAAATCCGTTTTTTGACGGATGTTACATGTTATAATTCTAGAATACGGAAAATACCGAATTAATGGTGCGGACGAATTGAAATTTTCACCTTTTTAGTCGAAACAGAAGATTTTGTAATTTAGGCATTGTATCGGAAAGTTATTTATAATTGCAAGATGTGTTCCCACATTAGTGTTTTCATGTATATATATGGACTCATTATGACATTAGCATGCCATTATTCATTGTTATGTTTTGTTTTAGCGGTTTTGCTGACATGAATAGTGCAAACGCGAATAGTGCGCCCAACACTTTCTACCAACACTTTTAGGGCATAGTTTGATTTGTTTCGCATCGTAACAGAAACCAATATATGTTATGGCATGATTCACTTGTCCTACACTTTGATATGACGTACGACTCAGTTACATAATCATTGACGATATAATGCATGAGATTATGTACTAAAAGTAGTGATTAGATTGTACGAAATTACTGGTTATTTGCCATTTGTCACATTCACAGCCTGGATATGATGAAAATTTTCTTGATGCTTATCTTAAAACATCAAAGAGTAGTTAAAATGATGATCCAAATATTTTAATGTACAAAATGATTAGATCTGATCAACTACATTTTGATCTGAATTTCCAATTTAGAATGTGAACTTAAATAGAGTTGAAAAGGTTTTCAAACTTGTTGAAATCGATATTTCTGAAATTGAAATTTTTACAAAAGAAACAGAAGTTTCGAACTTTGAAAGAAACAAATCTTACTATTCTAAACCCAAAAATGTTATTCAAACAACCAGCAGAGAAATTATCAAGGTTGGAATGGGTCTGGGTATGGAAAGAGGAATTATAACAAGTTTGGAAAGTCAAGATTTGTTAAAAAATGACTTTTGCTCCTGCAAGTTCATCAAAAGAAAGTCGAATTTTCAAACAATATAATGAAGAATTTTTTCGTTCAACAAGAACAACGTAAACAGGTTAAGGAATCCTCTATTGTAACAGACATCAGGACGTGCTTTAAATGTAATAAGATTGGACACGTTGCAAGAAAAAGTCCACAAAATAACCCTAAACCTGTTCATGATGTCAAGAAAAATTACGAAGATTTGAAACAAAAAACAACACTAATGTTTGTACCAACACAGGTTTGGAAACAATGTACAGAATCCACAAACAAAGTAACACTAGTGAATACTAAGTTTTCAGATTTTGAAACTGGTGAACCTTCAAACAGTAAAGAACAAAAGAATACTACATTGTATTTCAACAAAGCTTTAAAGAAAAATCAAACATGGGTGATGAAAGAAAAAGAAATTTTTGAAGAAGTTAAATAGTGAGTGTTGACTGAGAATTTAGAATATTTTCCTAAACTCGAGAGAATTGCAATTAAATCTGCTTAGGTAGAGAAAAATAAAGTCGAAGGAATTACACCCAAGACTGAAAAGACTTGGGCATCTCTATTCAACTAATTGTTAATGTTTGTGTGCAGGAACTTCCGTGATCGAAGTAAATCATGGAGAATGAGGTTCCTTGGCACATGATGATAATGGGTTTAAAATGTTTATTTGATGAAAAGATGAAAAATCACAGAACCCTCCCTGCTGAACAGATAAAACTAATTGAAAACGACAGATTTATGAATGTTTTAAAAATCAAAAGTGTCTAAGTTTTGTTATCTTGAGGGGGAAGAGCTTAAAAGAATAATGTGAAGCAGTAATGGATGACAAATTGAAGAGATTCTCATCGGTTGGTTAATATTTCTTTCTTTAAAACAAAAATAAAAAAAATATGTTTTTGATTTTAGGGGGAGAAATGTTGTGTAAAATACAAAAAAATAAAAATTTGAAAAATGTACAAAAACATGAAAAAGACAAAAAGAGTTTTCGTGTCAAAAGAGGAAATGATAGTACATCAGTGGATTATCACCGTATGCTAAAGAAATGTAGTGTAAAAATGGTTAAACAAGTCTCACTGGTGATGTGCAGTAGGCTTCGCACATTCAGTAGATTGTTTCTAAGATATAAACATAAAAAAACTTCTTAATTAGTGGTTTAACATCTCTCAATATATGGTCTTAGTACACCGAACTTTTGTTTGAGAGATTGCCAGATTCTGAGATACTAGGTCTTTATAGATAATTGATATCCGGGGTATTATACAAGTTCTTCTGATTTTGCATCAGCAATGGCCTAGAACTTATAGAATACTTTTGCTTTTAAACCTGAAAATTGCAGCATATTGAAAGTATCGAAAGATCTAGTAATTGCAGTCAAAAGATTCCAGATTTGGAACACCACTTGTAAGGTGGAACTAACCTGAGCTCTCAATGTCTCGCATAACCCAGATACAGATATCAATTAGATATATTCACCTGTAAGATGAAATCTAGTGAATCTTGATACGGGAGTATATTCTGAGGTGGGAAAACTGTTAAGTCAAGTCGTAAGACATCTAATTAATGTATCTCGGAGGAATTGAGAAATGTGTAGAAGTTTAAGTGGATCAATATACTAACAATCTAAGTGAATCTATTTAGAACTTAAAGTCTAATCAAGCTCAACGGTACTAGTGATATGTCTCAAAAACTGATATGATCCTCTAACACATACTCTCAAAAAAGATGTATGTAAATATGTTTGTACATAAAAGTTTTCATTTCATAAAGATAAAAAGATTTTATTTTCATATTAGTATCGACCACTGATGACGGAGAGATGACATTTAAAGTCCAAAGCTGTTATACAAAATTTGAAATGAGAAATTGTTCTGAAATGATAAAATTTCATTAACTTGAAACTTACATTTGATATATAGATAAGTTTGTTCACAAAGTGATTAACCAAGGCCATTCATTTGAGCTTCGTAGGTAAATCAGATAACCTAGGTCATTAACTTGGACTTGGTTAGCTGAGAGGGTTAAAACTCATAAAGTGATTAAAATTTGAAAAATAGAAAATGATAAAAAGTTTTGTTTGAAAATTTTCAAATTTGAATTTGAAATGTTTATTTGAATGTATATAAGAATGAACAAAATATAGCCTAATAGGAGGAGCAGATCAAAATGTTGAATAAAGAATATGAAGCTCAAAGAAAGGGGGAGCATGCTAATATTCAATGTTTACAAGTCATGGATCATAGTATGGAATTAAAGAGGAGACTATTGAGGATATGCTGAACAAGCACATTGAAGAAATTCAAGCATTAAAGATATGAAGATCGTAAAAGACTCAGAAGCTTAGAAGAAAGAATCGATGACAATGGCAACATCCAAGGGGGAGACTGTTGATGCATATGTATGTCGCCTACTCATCGATTAGAATTGAGTCTATAATAGGAGCAATAAGTTAAGTTAGAATTTATATGTTGTATGATCACTTGGCACGAAGTGAAGTCCAGTTCATACGAAGTGCAGCCACTTCGTGCGAAGTGAATATCTTGCCTTCTGCGAACTGGATTTCCTATAAATAGGCTAGAGATGTTAGTGTTAGAAAAGGGATTTTTGGTGTTCAGGACGGCGAACCTCTGTCCAGTTGTTTCCAGTTCTATAACATTTGGACAATAAATGAAACAACAGTTATAAATTGAATCAGTCTTGTTGATAATGTCACCTAAATATAAATCGGATTCCGCACGTTTATACTAGGTTATTCAAGTTAGTGCCTGAGCTATCGGATCTTAGAACGGACCTACAAGGTTTTGGGGTAATGGTGCACTAATCCCTTGTTATAAATAGTAAATGATGTATTAGGGTTAGTGCTTCTTTGGTGGCTAACATTAGCTTGTATTAGACAAATCCATTTTGTAAGCAATTAATCTTTCATCTATTCTATTTCATCTTATTTCTTCTATCTCGAATCCATAGCTTGTTTGTGCGATTCGCCACCGAACAAGCTTAGTGTGATATTGTAGATCTGGTTTTCAGGACTTACAATACTTGCTCTTTAGCTGGCGTCATTCAGCCTGCACGTATCTTTTGATGTGCGCCATATATCAAAGCCGGACCTTCTTTATGTGTCACTTGGTGCGAAAGTCTGTTTTGGCATTCGGCAGCCAGAAGCAAGGCTAGGCCATGTATCTACAAGTCCCCTAGTATGTTAGTTCCGGATGCCAGACTTGACGAGACTTTGTTTTTTGTGGATGATGGTCTGTCACCTGAAACAAAGACATGGCATGCGCCTGTTGTGTCACCTGCATGTGTCCGTAGTTTTCCCGCCTTGGAATCGTAATCGTCTCACTGATGCGACCTCTGATTAGACAGGTGAAACTACTGTCAACCATGATCCCTTACATATAGGGGATCTGGTTTTCACAGTTATCATTTCTTTTTACCGTCTTATCTCTGCTTTGCTCCCTTATTCTTATCTTTAGATCAGACTTTGTGATTCTAGAGACTGTCTTTTCATCTTTAGAAGCTTTTTTTAAGAGGTGGGTTCTCTATTTCCTCCCTCCTTTTTTAAACATGGTTCTGGGTAAAAAGAGTTTGCATATTAGTTTCAGTATTTTAACACATAAACAATTAGATAAGTTAGTTAGGACTTATCAGATTCCGGCCTTTCTAAACCCTTAACTTCTGGTTGAGAATTGAGCTATCTATCCTCTCCTTGTTGGAAAGTTGCATTTTACACTCGTGTTTGTAATTTTGCAAACTACAGTGTTCCTTTTACAATTTTTTGAAGAAGGTGCTCTGGTTTTTTCGGGTGCACATTTCTGAAGTGAATCCATTCGGTCTCAGCCGGATAAATCACTTTGAAATTTCATGTACAGCTTTGAACCGAAAGTCGAACTTGAACATATTCCAGTATTTTTATGAATTCATCGAAGTCAGTGACTGGTTCACTTTTGCTCACGGCAAATTTGTAGCTAGTATTTCTTTCAAGGAAAAATCTAGCTTAAAACACTGGAAAGATAACTTTTTCTAGTTGGACGACCTGTGCCTACCCTCGGATTTACCATGGAGGTTCAAAGACCAATCTATGGATTTTGAACTTAAAAGGGGTTTTGTTTTTGAAGAGACTCTGGCCCAGGACTTAGTGGACAACCAGAGTCTAATTCGCCCCTTACCTGAGCATCTTTTGTTGTTGGGCCAGATCAGTTGGATCTAGACACAGGGGGACAAGGTTTGGCCTGTGATTGTTAATAAGGAGGATGGTGAGCGGCCTTACTTCATCTAGCCATAGCTTTTTTAGTTTTGTTTATTCTAACTTTTTTCCTTGTTTTGAAGGTACCACTATGTCTCTCAGGGATGCACTAAAGGTTCCTCGATTCTCTGATCTAGATTTTGCTTTTTTATAAACCAACAGGTAAGCTGACACTTTTATACCGCAAACTTCTACTGAGGCTTACGGTATTAGAGCTCCAGGGGATCAAGATATTCCTTAGATAGATAGTGCTCCGTCAGAGACGTCAACTGTTGGCGCCGGGAGCTCTAGTGGCCCCCTTGTCGTTCAGGATGAGCCGGTGGTGGTTGAACAGGAGGATAATAACCCAAAGATTAGAATGCTAGACTGGGGCGTGAATGTTGGACGCTCTTCAATGGTGGCTCGTACTCAAGAGTGTCGAGGGTGAGTCATCCCAAACTTCTACTGTCCCTGACTTGCGATGCCTGGTTTCTAGGAAGAATAAGGCCGACTCTACATCTGCAGCATAAATACCTTTAAGAAATAGGAGGCAATATATTTCTGTGTTGCTTCTAAGATGGCCAAGCCAACATTATCTGCTTCTTCTGATCCGATGCGGAAGAACTTGGACGAGCATCTTACTGGTGGTAAATCTTAAAGGGACGAGGCTCCTAGCTCGTTGTCTAGTCCAGACATGGCTTACACCGATCTCATCCTTCTGCCGAGGTAGAAGATGAATTTATGGAAGCGAGACGGTGGTGACCTCCTCGAAGAAGGATGGAAAGAAAACTGTTGTGTTTACAGGAATGGACTTGGGTTCAGCTTTGGGCTCGGACTCTTTCCTAGTGGATGAGGAGGACCAGTTACCTCGATTTCCCCCTCCTAGTTCGGGTTCGAAGTAAGGAACTTTTTTGGTTATGTTGATATTTTTTCAGATGAGATGGAGGTGGATCCGGCCATGGCAGAAGAGAAGTTTGTCCTAGATTGGGATATAAAGAAAAAAGATTTAGTGATGGATGCTTTTAACTACCAAGCTTTTCCTGTTCAGTCTGAACACCCTTGTCAACCACTACCGAAGCCGAAAGATGAAAAGCCTTGATCTAGGTGTGGCTGTTCTGGCTAATCAAGCTCAGTGAAATGTGTATGTTACAGAGCTTTATCGGAGACGGGTGAGGCCGAATCAATGAAGGAAGATCTGGACTAACAGTTGTCTTAATTAAGCAAAAACTTCAGAAGACCCCGGATGTTGAAAAAAGAGTTGCCCAACTCACGAGGGACTTGGCCCAGTAGAAGGAGACGCTGAAATCGCTTTCCCTTCATCATCAATCGGCCCATGCTGCTGCGGCTTGAGGAGCATTATTAATGTGTGGCCGAAATGAAGCAGTTCACGGCTAAGGTGAAGAAGGATGACGAGACCCATAAAAGGAGCTCTTAATTAAGATGGAAGAGTCCTTAACTCAAGCTCAGAAGGCTTACGAGATGATGATGATGATGACGATGATAAAAGGTCCGATGCTTTCCTTTTTTAAGTTATTTTTTGCTTTATTTCCCTTAAAATTTCTAATTTTTTTAATAGAGAGGGATTTACATAAATTAGGGGAAGCTGATTTGAAGAAGAAGCTTGAGGATTTGAAGAAGAACCATGAGGAGGATATGGTTCGTCTTCATTTAGAGAATGCGAGACTGAAAGAGAAAATTGAAGAGCTTTCTATGGTGAAGTCCTGGTTCTTATCCGAGGGCGCTAGGAATTTAGCCTGGTATGTGCACAAGGGTCCAGAAATGAGGAATGTCGTGGTTGCTGTGAACAATCCAATGAGCGCGATGGGAATGAATGAAGGAGTTCAGGATGGTTACCTTCATGCTCTTCACAAGAAGACACCCTGGAGAGGTTCCCCTTTTGAAAAAGGACGCGGAACAACAATTTGATGTGACTATTATGTAGTTTGATAACCTTCATTTTCTATTGATTGAGTCCCTTGCCGCCTTAGCCGACGAAACCTTACCTAGGATCCAAGAGGCTTTGGACTTTGTAGAAGAAACTCTGAAAGATGGTTGATAGTGGATGTGGGTGGACCTGTCCGGCATTTTGGGGCAGGAACCTTTGGTTTTTTAGCGAACTTGGAATTTCTACTTTAGGGAGGGTATGCCCTCTTTTGATAATTTGTACAAACTTTGTAATGAACATGATCCGGCCTTTTCCAAGGTCCAAATATTTTTGTTATGTTTTGGAATATTTTTGGTATGCATCCATGCCTTAACATTCTTATTTTACTGCTTTTATTTGGTCGACTTTTAAATTATTTAGAACGTTCTTTAATTTAGTATATGGGATGAACTTACCCTCGGTGTTTGATGAGGCCAATTCGGATCTTACCCTATTTATCGGGCTTGCTGTTTTGAAAATAAATCCAAACATAGTGCCTATTTGTCATTATTTTTGAAGGACTAATTTTTATCCTTTATTGCATGATACGTGCGGCATAAAACGAAGTGTGAAGAGTTCTTTTCCTCTATCGGAGGCTTAAGCGGTCTTTTGTTACTTCGTTATTTTAATTATGCATGCTAATGAGAAAATTTAAACTTGTATTGTTTGGTACTAATTACAGGGCATTCACATCCTGGTGTTTCATACAATGATTTAAAAAAGGAATGCGGGTATAACCCTCCGCAGTACATGAAAGACGAAATTATTGGTGCGGACTTGGACATTTTTCTAGAGATAACACCGTTTAAGGTGAATGTCGTTCCAAGTTCGGGGAATGGGAGTTCTATCCATTTTAGCTAACATATAAGCCCCTTCTTTTCCTACAGTTTTGATAATGTGCGGCCCTTCCTAGCGAGGGGCCAACTTTTATGTTCCTTCTGCTCGGCTTGCCTCATTGGACCGCTGTACATAATCATTGATTTTGAACCGAGAGGGTTTTACCTTTGAGTTGCAATACTTCTCCATTTCTCTGTGATATTTGGCCTCCTGGATGGCCGCCTTTTCTCTTTTCGGCTAAATCAAGATTCATACGGAGTTTACCTCATTCTGATCTTATGCTGCTTACATTCTTGGAGTGGGCATCCCTACTTTAACTGGTATCACGCCCTAGTACCGTAGGTTAAGCTGTACGGAGTTTCTCCGATGGTTGTTTTATCTTATGCTTGTTTTATACCGTAGGTAGCTCATCAGCCCACGATACTCCTTCCCAGCCTAGTCTTTTTTTATTCCCTCCACAATGCTTCGATTGACATTACTCGGACTTGGACTTTGCCTATGGATGAGTGACTGAGGCGAACATTTGTTGAATGGATATGCTTTAAATGCAATATATAAATTGTATCAAATACGGTATAAAACCAACCCTTTTTAGAACTAATGTTGGAAAAACTGTGTTTCCTTGTATACTTTTGATTTTCAGGATTAAAAGAGCTTAATGTACAAAAGAAACAAACTAACAACAAAATCCAGCATAAGTACAGAAGAAGGGAAGACAACACGCTATACCAGCCCTATGAGCTTCAACCAAAGACTAAAAACAACGAATCAGAAATCTGGCACGGGGCCATACCTAGTCGGCATGGGGTCGTGCCCCTTCAAGATTCCATATCGGAAGAAAGACAAACAAAGCAGACAAAAGACACTGGGTCGTGTCCCCTTGGGCACGGGCATGGTCAACTTCCAGATTTGCATATCTGAGATAGTATAGCAAGTACAATGGACACAGGGCCGTGTAGCAGGCTGATCTGACATACGAATTAAATGAAGACAGAGAAGAAGGAAGACACGGGGTCGTGCCCTGCAGGCACGGGGCCGTGTGAACAGTTTGTTTCCAGCTATAAATAGGGGTGCTCGGTTTCATTCCAACTCATCCCCTGTCAAGCCACTTCTCTCACACCTACCACCACTCCACCATCATCATCCATCATATTCATCCATCAGCCATCTTAAGTGTGTGTAGTAGTCTCGGGATCCAAGATTGATCGTAAGAGTTTTTGTCAAATAAAGGCCATGCTTGGCTAATCTCTTACATTACTTGGTGAAGACAAGTTATTTATGTATTACTTTTAATTTCCTAGCTTTGGTTACCTTTTTAATTGTGTATGTATTAATGATTTCGATAACTAGTTTTTTATATTGAAAGTGAACTTTAGTCTATCATCCTTCATGTTTCATTGATTCACTCATTTGTGTCTTTACAGTCTATATAAAGCGCGTTAACTGCATGGAAGGGGGTTATAAGGGTGGTATGGGTAATGTTCTTGCTCGTTTAGTGTATAGATCATGCGAGTACTTGGTTCAAGCTTATTAGGACTTCCTTTGAGGTAGATAGCATCAAATCAGGGCGAGTAAGAATGGTTTGAATTCCTTATAAATAAACTACTATTAAAACTTTAACCTGGCCTTACGGGACTGTATCATGCTGACTCAGACCAATATGGCCGAGGGTAGCGTTGCCTCCAAAAGAGGGACATGTCACATTTTGCGTTAATAACTTACTTAATTATCTTTCAATATTCCAGTCTTGCGGGACTATATCCCTGCTAATTTAGACCAATATGGCTTAGGGTAGCGTTGCCTCCAAAAGAGGGACATGCCACTTTAACTAAAATAATCTCTTAAAAACCCAAAGCATGGGAATCATCAAAGAATACATAAATAATGAGTCGGAACCAAGTGATTCTATCTTGTCTATTTATTTCTTTTATTTTTATTTCTTTATTTTCATCAAAAACCTTCCTAAAATTTGAATAGATTAGACGTCGACAATATTCGGGTATTAAAAGCTCTTGTATCCTTAGACGAGCTCGGTATCTTGCCATCACTATACTACGACAACGATGGGTGCACTTGCCCTCGCGTGTTGTAGAGAGTGATAGTTACATATCGTGTTTTTATAAATTTAAAGCTTGAATAATGAGTGAAAAGTGCTTAAAATATATCTAAAAATTATACTCAAGCATGCATCATGTCAAATGCGTAGCTTTTCACATCAAGCCTTGAAGGGGTTGTCTTTGAACTATTTCCCATTGTCGTTGACGACGCACAAGAGCATGTTGTATCTTCATATGATGATTTCCCACGTAAAGCGCTGAATATGTTCTTCGATGATGGTTCGAGGGGTTTAGCTTCCACCCACCTGGTAAAATAATCAACTGTGACCAACAAGTACCCCACTCCTTCGGATGAGGCGGGGCAATGCCGATCCCCCATTTTTGGAAAGGGCATGCTGAAGTGACCGGGATCATGTTGTTTTTGGCCATTAAGCTGACCGGAGCATGCCTTTAGCAGTCATTACAGCTTTGAAGTTCAGATACGACGCTTTGGTGCATGTTAGGCCAATAGTATCCGGTGTTCATGATTTTAGCTACGACCATTCTTGGTCCAGAGAGGATTCCTCAAATTCCCCAATGAATCTCTCTGCTTATGTAGCTTGCTTCATCCGGAATCAAACATTGAAGGAGAGGACCCTGATAGGTTTTTTTTGTATAGATGTTCGTCATGAACTTGGTACTAGAGAGCTTTGACTTTAAGTTTCTTGGCCTGGGCTTTATCGTTTGGGAGCCAATTATTCGTTAAGTAGTTTGATACCGGAGTCATCCAGGTATCTTCTTGGATGGATACCGCCATGACTTCTTCACTATGGGCTATGGCCAGAGTTTGGAGAGTTTCAACCAAGACTTCTTTGGACAGATGGCAAAAAGAAACTGATGCCAACTTGCTCAACGCATCGGTTTTATTGTTTTTACTCTGAGGAATGTGAACCACTTTGCAAGTGTTAAAGGATGAGATTGAGTCTTGAACCTTTGCCAAGTATTTAGCCATTTTTTTCTTCACGAGCTTCATACTCCCTATTAACTTCATTGGCCACAAGTAAAGAGTCAACCTGAGCTAGAACGGATTTTGCTCCAGCTTTAAAAGTAGTGTGTAAGCCGGCCAGGAGCACCTCATACTCGGCTTCATTATTGGAGCTTTTAAAATCGAACCGAAGGGCATACATGAATTCAATTCCTTCCGGACCTACACCGGCTCCTTCTTTAGTTTAGGCTCCATCAGTGTATAAATTCCATATTTTTAAAGCCACTGATCCTCCTTTGCTTACGCACTCTCCCTTAGGGATCTCGACCAAAAAGTTAGCAATGGCTTTGCCTATTACTGGTCCCCTGGTACGATATGTTATATCAAAAGAACTGAGCTCAATGGTCAATTTAGTTAAATATCTGGAAACCTCTGGCTTCTACAGCACTTGTTGGATTTGGAGATCTGTCTGCTTGGAAATATCTACGGAGTCGTCTGGAAGCATGAACTAATACAAGAGCTAATTTTTCGATCATAGGATAGTCTCATAATCTTTGAGGATACGGCTTACATAGTACACAGGAATTTGAGCTGAATTTCTGTGAACTACGAGCACCGCACTTCTTGTGAAGTCTAAAGCCGACAGGTATACCGTAACAGTTATGCGTGTGACTGGTGTTTTTAATGTGGGTAAGGATCCAAGATAGACTTTTAACTTCTTGAATGCTACTTCCGCTTCATCACTCGATTCTATCTTTTCTTTTCCAAGGCTCTTTTTTAACACAGACATGAAAGGAAGCGACTTATCCGCGGCTTTGAAGATAAACCAGTGTAATGCTACTAGCTTCCCGTTAAAGGATTGGATTTCTTTGACCGACTTTGGAGGTTACATTTTGACTACTGCCTGGATCTTGTCCAGATGGGTTTAAATTCCAGATTCGTTACCCATACTCAAAGAAACTTTCCTTCTTCGAGACCGAACGAACATTTTTTAGGATTTAATTTTAAATTAATGCTTCGAAGTCGGGTGAAAGTTTCAAGAATGTCGTCCATCATGTTGTCTTTAGTCATACTCTTGATTACAAGATCGTCAACATATATTTCAAGATTGCGACTAATTGAATCTTGAATGCTTTATCCATTAATCTTTGATATGTCGCACCTGCGTTCTTTAATCCAAAGGGCATTTTTGTATAACAATATAATCCTTCATTTGTAACAAAAGTTGTTTTATCTTCGTCTTCCAAAGCCATTTGAATCTGATGATTCCCTTTGTATGCGTCGAGGAAGCATTTGAGGCGAAAGCTGGCAAGGGACTCTATCTTGAGATCGATCTCCGGAAGCGGATCACAATATTTTGGACAAGCAATGTTGAGATCGGAGAAATCTACACACATTCTCCATGTAATATCCTTTTTGTGACCATGACTTGGTTTGATACCCATGTCTGGTACCGTACCTCCCTGATTATACCCGCGTCTAGAAGTTTCTAAAAATTTTCGGCTGTAGCTCTATTTCTGACCGGAGCCATGCTCCATTTCTTTTGGGCGACGGGTTTGACAAAGTGGGATGTCTTCAACTTGTGCTCTACTAATGCCCTAGGGACCCGACCATATCCTAATGTTGCCATGCGAGCATGTCTAACGAGCTTGATAAAAACTTCCATAAACACATTTTTGCATATTCTGGGAGTTGTGCTCCACTCGTGATTTTTTGTTCTGGGAAATCAGCGTGAATTGGCCACTCTTCTATTATGGCCGTTGGTGGGTTAGAACTGCTACCTTCGTTCTGCCGTACTTCCTCCACGCAAAACATAGATTCCGAATGGAGAGTGGCTACCCTAGCCTCCGTTGGGAATTTGAGGGACCCATGGATTGTGGAGCTGATGATTCCAAAGGCACATATGCCAGGTCTTCCGAAGATAACATTATGCACTAATCTTGCACCCACCACTAGAAAGGAGGGTAATTTTGCCGATTGGTTGGATGACCTCTCCGGAAAAAGCTTATCAGAGGCATGGAGACCTGAATTAACTTAGCCTTCGTGAATGGAGCTAGCTGCTGAAAGCACAGTTGGTACATAATTTTGGACGCACTACCAGTGTCAACGTAAATTCAGCAAACTTTATGGCCAATAATTACAACTGACACAATAACTGGTTCGTCTTTGATGTCACCAGATGTGATAGGAGGAAACGAGATTGGTTGCTGCATCCATGGGGTCAGGTGATGTATTGAACGTTTTACACTTGGTTGTTTGCTCTCCGAATGATGCAAATGTCTGCCTGATTGTTTAGATTATCGACAACAGCCGGAGTTATTTTTCGATCCTTGACCTCTTTGACCAAATGTGACAGCCTTCCTGACCGCAAAGCTTTCTCGATTTCTTGATTTGGTGACCAATAATCATTCATGTTATGCCCTTTTGCCCGGTGATATTCCCAGTATTTCTTGGAATTCTTGTCTCCCGTGGAGCACAGCTTTAGCGGCGTGGGAATACTTGCTCCCTCGCTGCTAAAAATTTCACTAGGGGATTTTGATAAGTCAGACGAATTGCGAAATCTAGAACTAATGATCCTATTACGTGGAGTGCGATCATTCTGTTGTAAGGATGGATCGACTCCTATTATCGGATGAATTTCTGTCAAAGACTGACCCTCCATTGTTTTTCCAAGATGAACCCTTGGACTCCGTTTCCGAAGATGGATTACATGCATTCTTTACTCTCGCAACGGCTCGAGCCCATTCCATTAATACATCCATCATTTTGGGGAGATTCTCATGCAATTTTTTGACTAACTGGTTATTTTGGACCTCGTGGCAAAAACAAGAAACTCTCAACTGATCGACTACCTCACTAATCTACATACTTTCCTAATTGAAACGGTCAATAAAACTATCCAAAGACTCGCCTTCCCTTCTGCATATAGTGTGTACCTCGGTTTTTCTTTGAGTAATGCCTTTGCTGACTAAAATTTTGAAGAAATAACCTTCGAGCTCTTCAAAATCATTTATTTCACCATCAATGAGTGCATCAAATCGCCGTCCCTTCTGCGTATATTGTGTACCTCGGTTTTTCTTTTGACTAATGCCTTTGCTGACTAAAATTTTGAAGAAATAACCTTCGAGCTCTTCAAAATCATTTATTTCACCATCATTAAGTGCGTCAAATCATACCCAGACTGCCTCAGTTAAAGTTTATGCAAACATAAAGCACCATGCTGGCATTGACCAGTGTTCCACTCTTGCGGAACCATCGAAATCTAACATATGATCATCTGGATCCATAGTGCCATCGTATTTTTTGACAATAGATGGCATTTTTAGCTTTGGGGAAGCTTCGCATGAACAATTAGCTGGCTGAACTTTGACTTTGCAATCATGGAGATCAGATGTTAAGTAGTGAGCTCCGAATCATCCATGACAGCTATCTGCGGACTCGGCATCGGACCAATAATGGTCAAAGAGGGTCCTGAATATCCTTGCAAGGAATTATTGTTATAAAAACCATGGAACGGAGTAAAAACTATGGAGAAAGTGGTCGTGGCTGAAGCCATAGGGCCGGTGATTCTTATCAAGATTTCCCCATTGAACAACTTAGTTCATAAACTGAGGATTTGCTCATCACGAGTCTGCTGAGCTTTCAGATGTCGAAGGAGACTGGCGTAATTTGCCAAGAACTCAGCATCAAATTCTCTCAAAGGTGGAGTTGGAACCATTACGAAAGATATTGACGTATTTGGTCCTGAGCTCAAAGGATTTGTTACTGTTGTTGTTACAACAAACGGAGTTGTTGTTACTGCTTCAAAGGAAGAATCCAAGTCAATTGGACCTGGAGTCGCCATAGATCAGTGATTTGTTTAAGAAGTTCAACTAGCGAAAGACTATGAACGTTAAATCGAATGGTGCCAATTGAAGATCCAAAAACCGAGTCGTAGTAAGACCTTGCTTGATTAGACTTTTTTACCTATGAGGAAGACAATCCTGCACAAGTAGCAAATCATTAGGCTCGCCGCAACGGTGGGAGGGCCACTCTTCGACCACTATCCGGCATGAGGATAAGTATTTATTTAGAGGGAGAAAGTAGAGAGAGAAAGATTGGATTAAGGTTCAGACAGAAAATCGTACTTGAAGTGTATTTGAAGAGGAGTATTTATACTTGTTCTTTAGATGGAGTTATTCGGCTTGGACGTATTTTTTGATGTGCGTCCTACATCGAGGTCGAACCTTCGTTATGTCCTACTTGGTGCCAAAGGCTGTTTTGGTGTTCGGTAGCCGGAAGCAAGGCTATTTTGTGGAGGTTGAAGAGCATCTTAAACGTTAACTTCAAGCCCAACCAAAAAGGAAGGATTCTCGTACTTGTTGAAGCCAATACATCGTAGATCATTGACAACTGCCTTCTTCATTATCGGACCACAACACGATCGGTGATTCATATATCATTGAGGATGGTGGTGGTTGTTACTCGGCGGCAGACAGATCAGAACACGATGAAGGTAGGTTGTTCGGTATAGCATACGATTATCCGACTCTTGTCACTTTCGAATGAAGCTTATTGAACATCAAACATAGGGCAGGAATTGAGGTTGCGGTCAAGTCCTTAAGCCAAATTTGGAAAGCCATAATGTGTGACTGCATTTAGGTGTTGATGATCAACACTAGATAGGTGAAAAACACAGGGTTAGATCAGAGAACAATTGATGGAAATTAGGTAATAGAGTTAATGAACTCAGAGAGAAAATAGGGAGAAAAACTTGTTGAAGCCAATACATCGTAGATCATTGACAACTGCCTTCTTCATTATCGGACCACAACACGATCGGTGATTCATATATCATTAAGGATGGTAGTGGTTGTTACTCGCTGGCAGTCAGATCAGAACACGATGAACGTAGGTTGTTCGGTATGGCATACGATTATCCGACTCTTGTCACTTTCGAATAACGTTTATCGAACATCAAACATAGGGGGGGAATTGAGGTTGTGGTCAGGTCCTTAAGCCAAATTTGGAAAGCCATAATGTGTGACTGCATTTAGGTGTTGATGATCAACACTAGGTAGGCGAAGAACACAAGGGTAGACCAGAGAACAATTGATGGAAATTAGGTAATAGAGTTAACGAACTCAGAGAGAAAATAGGGAGAAAAATTGATTCATTCACTATCTTTATCTGACATATACATCGTATATAAAGTTTAGTACAATAGAACCCCTAAACGCCTAAAGCCCATAATTGGGTTGGCGATAAAATGGGTGCATTTATAACAAACTAGATTTTAGCCAGTCGCGCATTGCGTCGACGAGACCAAGCGCTCGCTTAGTTCGTTTGTCCTCCGTGTGTTGCGATGGTAGACCTTACTTTATGTCGCGCAGGCTTTAGGACAGGGTGAACTTTTTTAAGTGCATGTGTACCAAACTTAAAATGCGAGCAGCTTAAATGATCAAAATAATCCCATTAAAATCACTACTAACTCTGTAATTGTCCAGATGAAAGATTGTCCACAGTATCACATTTATAGGAAGACATATTTTTATAATATGACTCTTTGGCATTTGAGCAAAACACAATTTTTAACAATTCTAGATTTGGTTTCCACCGTACTTTTTCTTTATCCAAGCACAAAATAAAGATAAATACATGGTCTGTAATATCAAGTTGATAAAAGATGACATCCAAATCAAGACATAACATATCATATCATATTCATATTAAGATTCAAAGTTTACATAACATGTAAGTAGTGTGCAAGATTTAACCAAAATGTGGTCCAAAAGAAAGCTCACAATATGCAAACCAAGTGAGTCGGTAGCCCAAAAAACACACCAAAAGCCAAAAAACACCAATCACCACCAACATAAACAATTCATTAAACTCGGAAAAAGAAGAGAAAAACGAAAACAAAGAGGCTTAGACTTGAACGTCATCATTGCCAACATCAACACACGACATAGTGTCGCTACGGCTGCAACTGGAGTTGCCAAGCCAAGTAGCAGGCGACCATCATCACCTGTTAAAATACTCGCATGCACCAACTGTTCAAATCGGGTTCATTACCACCGACCGATGGGTTAAATCACCGCCTTCACCACCGGAGAGGGTATAGGCTTTAAACAGAAAAGACACCGACAAAAAAACGAAGCCATGGTTCCTTACAAAACCACCTTAAAAACTCCAGAAGTAAGAGCACAAACAACTCCACACCGCTTCATTACAACCGGCCGTAGGCCAACTTACGGTGAATCTAAAACTCACAACAATGGCGGAGATTGTCGGTGCGGAAGGAGAATGCACCTAAACGACCGCCACCACACTACTTTATCAGCACCGGTCGAAGGCCAACAAACCAGTGACTATAAAAGCGACTACGATGGCACGACATGGTGGAGATTTTTAGAGAGAGAATCAGATGCTCTCACAATTTTGAGAGATAGAGAGAGAATGAGTCTCACGCTTTTTTAGTAAGCCTACTCTGTGTGGGTGACGGGTCTCTCTCTAGGACGAACTGCCATGTCAGCAAACACGTCAGAGACCTTGGATAACGCCCCTCCAGGGATGGAAGCTTGGAAATAGGTGACGACCCCACCCCACCTAGTTTTTTTATTTTTCTATTTAATTTAAAAAAATATTCACAACCTCCATTTTATCCTACAAGAATTTCTCCTCTGACTGTGCTTCCAACTGGCCTAATCTCCAGTGAGCGGAATCGACGAAGCGGTGGTGGCGATAGTGGTGGTGGTAATCTCTCGTCCGTACTTTCTCGGTCTTCCCCTCTTTTTCTTGAACCCATCTGACCCAAAATTCACACCACCCACCGTTGTTTCATCCGGCAACAGCAATGGTGGTGGAGACGCCGCCGTGTGCTGCGACGGACCTGGTATTGGTGGGCGTCACCAAGCCAGGGGAGGCCTGAGATGGCCCACACCAAGTGTCCTAAGAGAGAGAAAAAGAGTATCATATCAGGTTTACCTAACTTATCAAACAACCCATATTTTCAAGAAAACTAATACCCAAGAATAAAAACGAAAAGTACAAAAATTAGTGGATACAAATATTACAAATAATATAATTATATGATATTTTTCAGTCAGAATCTTGTATTAGTTGAAAAAAGAGTAAATTGCACAAAACGTCCTTTAAGTTTCACCAATCTTGCTGGTTTCAGCCTTAATCTTTAAAAGTTGCCAAAACCTGCCTTTAAGATTAAATTAGTTACGGGTTTCATCCTTTATCACTAACCCAGTTATTAAATCATGTTAAATGGCATCACATGCAAGCCATGTGAGGGTAAAACCGTCTATTTCATACTTAAAGGACGTTTTGTGCAATTTACTCTAATAAAAAGAAGTCACTCTTTCTCTCTCTCTTTCATACCCCACTCTCTCTATCCCTCCCAGTATCACCGCCACCCACGTACACACACCACCTGCCACCACCGCCCATCACACACACCTGAAACATCCGCAAATATTCACAGCCAGAAAGAGGGGAAATGAAGATGATGTTGTGCGATTAACGAATCAGATCTAATTTTAGAGATGGTGGTCGGTGGTGACGGTCACAGGTGGTGGTGCGATGAAGATAGTGGCCGGTGGTGGCGGTCACAGGTGGTGTTGGGGATTGGTTGACGCTAGAGAGAGGGGAGATGAAGATGATGATTGAACCAGATCTGATTTTAGAGATGGTGGTCGATTGTGGAAGATGAGAATAAGGTGGGGTTTGATGAGTTGAATTCGTTTGTGAGTGAAGGTGAAGAAATAGCTTCCGTTGGGTATCGGTACAGGCGGTGGAAGCTTGACAATGATACCAATTTGGTAATTAGATGTGAGGTCCAAAGTTTTACAAGAACAGATTAAACGTTTATCCATGCTTATTATGCTTTTCTAGATCAGAAATCGGCTTTCATATCACTCCATTCACAAGAACAGATTAAACGTTCGGTAGCTTTATCGGGAGAAAAAACAAACGAAGAGCAGAATCGAATGTTGATGATACAAGATTTGATTTGGTTACAAAAACTCCAAGGCTTGCTTGATTGCTCAGGATCCAACCGAAATCGAGTCAAACAGTCAATGTTCTTGTTCTTGAAGCTATGGACTGCATCATGATTGAGATTTACGATATCTGTAGCCGAATTAGTATAGGGATTTGAACCATTCTCATGAAGATTTACCCTGTGGGAAAAAACGAGGCTGTAATTGCCTTGCCGATTCTGCAGAAAGCAAAAGTTCAAGGCGAAGAAGTCTCGATGTTTTTTGAATTTTGTAGGGAATCGGGGTTGGTAGCACCTCCGAATGCCCCAAAATGGAGCTAATTCCAGAAGAGGTTATTCAAGAACTCAATGATATAATTAGTGGAGATTTAACGCTTCCAAAAGAAGTGAAATCGGTTATAGTTGTAACCAACAATTCAGTATTAAGTTTAAAAACCGTAATTACCGATGATTGGGAGGTTTTTGAAGAGCAGAAGAAATCAAACCACCGGCCACTATCTTCATCGCACCACCACCTGTGACCGTCACCACCGACCACCATCTCTAAAATTAGATCTGATTCGTTAATCGCACAACATCATCTTCATTTCCCCTCTTTCTGGCTGTGAATATTTGCGGATGTTTCAGGTGTGTGTGATGGGCGGTGGTGGCAGGTGGGGTGTGTACGTGGGTGGCGGTGATAACTGGAGGGATAGAGAGAGTGGGGTATGAAAGAGAGAGAGAAAGAGTGACTTCTTTTTATTAGAGTAAATTGCACAAAACGTCCTTTAAGTATGAAATAGACGGTTTTACCCTCACATGGCTTGCATGTGATGCCATTTAACATGATTTAATAAATGGGTTAGTGATAAAGGATGAAACCCGTAACTAATTTAATCTTAAAGGCTGGTTTTGGCAACTTTTAAAGATTAAGGCTGAAACCAGCAAGATTGGTGAAACTTAAAGGACGTTTTGTACAATTTACTCTTGAAAAAATTCAAACCATCTTAAGAACAAACAACAAAAAATTTTGTTTTCAAATGTGGATCGTCGGATTTTAGGCTATCGTAAATATTTTAACTACTACTAATAATAATAATAATAATAATAATAATAATAATAATAATAATAATAATAATAATAATAATAATAATTAGTGTGATTTTCTTAATTTATTAATTGTTCTAAGATTTTTTGGAATTCCATGTTTTCATTTGTCAAATTTTTGTTAGTCCGGAAGATGTTTTTTTTTAATAAAGTTTGATTTTAAGACTTTTTTAACCAATAAATATATATATATATAGATAGGTTAAAATGAGAATCATCTTAAGTTGTGAGAACCCTAAGAACTAGTTCATTTAAAAGGTTTTCCCGAAAAACAATTTTTCTCAAAAGTCATTAAAAAGCACCTGTTTCAGCAAAAAAAATGTCGCGTACCCACATTTACATGAGGCGTAATAATAATATTTATCTTCGTATAAAATTTACACCATCGCGTAAAAAAACATGCATCAGGCGAAACTATCGACTCGACAAATTCTTTTTACAGATGTGTTTGTTATATTTCTATTTACGTTTGTGTAAAAATATTTTGTCCCAACTCGCACGGGATGAAAAAGTTGTCACGGTTCGCACAGCTCGTGTTGGTTCTCATTTGAATCGAACCATATACATATATATATATATGGTATGGTTCATGCGAGAACCAATATAAACACAAAACAATACTTAAAAAATCTTAAAAAACACACAAAATTTTTATTTTTATATTTTTTAAATCGCTATATTTCGTTATAATTTTTTTTATTTTGAGTAACAATATCCATTCACATGTGCATATGTATCATTTCTTTCACAAATTTCATAATGCATTACCAATATTCGACAATTACATTTTCATTTACACTACGATCTATAATACACTATTTTTTAAATTAACAATATTAGAAATGCACATGTGCATCTATATGTATGAACATGATATAACTTGTTTTATGGATGGTAGGAGGTAATGGTATTGTATTATGATAGATGAAAGGGAAAGTGTATTCAAAGTAGTGTACCAAAACACGTTATATCATGGTTATACATAATGATGCGCATGTGTATTTTTAATATTGGTAATGTAAAAAGTAGTGTATTACGGATGATAGTGTAAATGAATGTGAATAGTCTACTACTAGTAATGTATTACGAAATTTGTTCAAGAAATGATACATATGCACACGTGTATGAAAAAAAATTTGTTTTTTTAGTGACGAAATATAGCGACTTTTTAAAAAAAATATTAAAAAAATTTGTATGTTTTTTTTATTTTTTAGATATTTTTGGTTGTGTTCACATTTGTTCTCGCGGTTTTCACAATAAAGGATGGTTCCTAACGGATCCTTCCCCTATATATATACGATTAGGTTCAAGAGTGAACAACATCTTAAGAGTGAACAGAGTGAACCAATCTTAACCCTTGATTACTTTTTAAGATTAAAAGGATAGGATTATTATTAGCCAATTGAATTTAATTATTATTTGTTTTTAAACTAGTTAGAAATTAACTTTAAAAAATCTGTTACATTTTAGTAATTAAATTTAATATTTACTAAACAAAATATATTTTAGTAATTCAATTAAATATTTCATAAACAAAATTACGAAATCAGATACCATAATAAACTAATTAGTAATTTTAAAATGCTAGTTGATTTTGAATGAAACTATTGACCCGTCACGTTTTACTTACATTTTTTATGGTAATTATTTAACACATACTGATATATATTTATTTTACATTCATTATTTTGATATTGCATTCATTTTATGATGTTGATTCTATATTTTACGTATACTTGAACATTTGCTAATTAGAGAAATTGTTTTTTTTACATATTTTAATATAGGACATACTATGTATCTTTAAAAAAATAATTAATCGAAGCATGGTTTAATAATGTATGCTTGTTCTGAACATAGGTGTAATAATTTACATATGTGTACATACGTGTTAAGACTATGATTTGTTAATGTATATATATGCTGAGACTGTTATGTTCACATATGTACAATGCCGAACAATCATCTTAAATACTTGCTATACACATATGTACCATATCATTAACTTCTTTTTAGAAGTATATTATGAATGTACATATGTGCACATTACAAATCGAAAATGTACATTTAACGAAGATGATAGGATGGAACAATATTTATTAATGTACATACGTTTTTAAATTGTAAATTTGTATAATTACATATATGTACATTCACTTCTACAGTATTTTTAATCATTTTCTAGATGGAATAATATTTTATAATGGTTATATTTTTAGAATTAAAAAATTAGATAACTGGTGAGAGAAAAAAATAAGAGAGAATGTAATTAAGTATTTAATTTGAGAGAGAATTAGTTAACATTTTACCATTGTCCTCTTTTTATTTATTTTTCACACATAAATAATTACAAAACTGCCATTATTAAATTTCCAAGATCTAAACAATTAATGGTTCAGATTGATTCACACAATTCACTCTAAACCTAGTTTTAACTCTAGAACTCCACTCTATATATATGTATATGTATGTATCCTATATAAATGTAAATTGTATATATACATACATATACATACACACACACACACACAATATATATATATAGGAGAGTTATCTTGAGAACGCTAAATATTGCGAGAACGGTGAGAACGAATAAGAAAACCAATCAAAAATCATTTTTTAATATAATCATCATTTTAATTAAAATACAAATCAAAAAGAAATTACAACATTAAATAATTCATTTCTCCTCTCAATATCACTCTTATTATATTTTTTACACATGTGTAAATATAACAAATTTACATATGAATAAATGGTAAACTTACATATGTGTAAATTTTCTTTATTTCCGAATTCACGTAAATTTAACAATGTAAATTAAATTTATAGAATTGTATACGAATAATAATGACAAGTGTAAAAAAGAAATTTTGAATTTCACTTATTTTTACCAAGTTCTGGTGGTTTTTTCATTTGTTCTCACGGTTCTCGTGATATTTAGCATTATCATTTAAACCCTCCCTAAATATATATATATATATATATATATATATATATATATAAAACCATCAATAAAATTTAAAAAGTATATAATATCATTATCTACTCATCAACTTTATATTCCTTTTTTTATTTAAAAAATAATGAGTGAAATGTTAAAGTCGTCCATAAGATATGAATATATTTGTCACTTTCATCTAAGTGAGGAGTTCAAATGAGAAGATTTTTTTTAAAGAAAAATCGAATTAAGATTAAAATGAGAAGAAATATTTATTAAGAAAAAAATTCAACAATAAAATATTTTATTTTTCTTTATTTAATATATTTTTAATTTATTTTAAGGGTATATGGTAAACTTAAATAGATTATTAATTTGTAGTGTTTCTATCTAATAACTAACTATATTAACTTTGTAATTAATTTTCAAATATATATTTTTTCTTTAAAGAAAAAAATTATTTAGAGTGTAAATAAATTAATAGACGTGTAGAAGAAATTACGAGTTGTGTATGATAAATTTCAATTTATATAAAATAAATTTCGAAATGTGTATGATAAATTTAAGTATATAGGCAGTAAAACTTAAGGGTGAATAGTGATAGTTTTTATAATTAATTAATAAGGTAAAATAATAATAAATTGATAAAAGAAAAACTAGTTTATATTGTATCTTTGTTATTTTGATTCTTTAATGAATTTTCTTCTTAAATAAATCAACCATTATCATCTATTATGTTAACTCTATTTATACTTAAGGTTAGCTGATATGTCACCGTTTCACGACCAATTTAGAGTTGCTTCACCGTCGTTTAACCTATAATTCGTTTTTCACCACCATGGGCAGTCAACAGGGGGCGTGAGACTACTGCTGTTTAGATGATACTGAATTAAAATTTTCTTCTGTTGTTTTGAATTTGATTTACAAATCTGTGATTCAATTCAAAAATTCATTCTTTTATTTTAAAATTATCTTTTTAAAGATGATAAAATAGAAAGTATGTTTTAGATAAAAATAATAAAAAAACAATAATATATGAACATGTGGTAAACAACAAAAATTAACAAAAGAGTCTACATATTTACACACCCATTACCTATTTAGACACCCTTAAGACGGGTCGTCTAGATCTAGACGGGGCGTCTAGGTATTTTTTTTCTCCGACTACATTCCTTCCTCGTACAACGTCAAATCAGTCACATCAGACGGGACGTCTACCCCTATACGGACCCTGAAGACGACCAGAAGAAGACAGGCGTCTAGGCCTAGACGACCCGTCTTTAACCTTAACGTTCTGCATGCATGTCAGGAAAAGTACTACTACTTTTGTTAAATAGACCCATGCAGAGCTTTTGTTGGTCGCAGAAAACTAGGCTTCATCGCAGAAAACTTTCGATTCATCGTCGGCATTATCTCCGTCATAAACTTTGGCTTATATTACTTCATCTGATTTCATTCAAAGGTGGTGAAATTTCATCAAACTGGGAAGCCAACTATTTCTTTGGGGCGTATTCTGGCGAGACAGGGTGTCTGAAGCCAATACGGTAACAGTTATCAGGTTAAACTAGTTGTTGTTTAAATTATTTACTAGTGGTGGTATCGTTGGTAGGGGGAGACCGGTGTTCCCAAATCTAACGTGCAAGAGGAGGTTTCAAGTGTACAAGGAAATCAAAACAGACCGTTTCTAGACTTGAACGAGCTTCCTTCCGTTGACGAAACAACCCATGTGGACGACTCGTACCTAGTTGATTCACCATGTTATCCTGCGCAACATGGGTTTTCGGATTATGGTGAATTCTCGTACGTGCAACAACATGGTCCGGATGGATACGGAGGAGACTGTTACGAAAGTTACAATGCAACACATTCTTTCGACGGTCAACAAGTCTATCCTGATGATGGAGGATATGGTGGTGAGGCATCCCCATGCGCAGGCAATCCGTACTTCACATAGACGGTATCAAAACTTATTTATTTAAGTTGTGAAGTTCAGTAAACATAAAATCTAACATAACGCTATCGATTTTACAGGTTTTCAACTTCTCTAGATGAGGTAAAAAACTGGGCACAGGAAATGGCCAAGGCGGATGGTTTCGTTATTGTGACCCGACGATCAAAGAAAATCGGTGGAAGGACTGGAGGGTATGGCTTGAATGTGATCGTGGTGGTGAGCACCATACTACAGCAACGGTTAGAAAAGCTGGAAGCAAGAAAACCGGTTGCCCGTTTTACCTGTTGGTTGTGCAGGACCATCCGTATGAAACATGGGGATAAAAGGGGGAAAGACTGAACATAACCACGAAGTTTGTCAGGACCTGTCGGGCCACGCGTTTGTGCGAAGGTTTGCTCCTGACGAATACAGAATGATCGAGCAGTTGACAGCACAAAACGTGGAGCCGCGCAAAATTTTCAAACGATAAGGAAGCAGTTCCCCGACAGTTTCCATGTTCAGAAAGACGTCCAAAACGCAGTCCAGAAGATTAGGGCCAAACAAAGATACGGTCTGACTCCCATGCAGTCGCTAGAAAACATCCTTAGTACAAACGAATTTATTTACGAGACAGGGAGGAACCCGAAATAGAGGTCGTTACAGAGATCTTCTTTGTTCATCCCTACTCGAGTGAAATGTGGCATGCGTTCCCACACATTTTGTTGATCGATTCCACGTACAAGACGAACGTATACAACATGCCATTTGTTCAGATAGTTGGTATGACTCCCACCAACTACTCGTTTTGTATCGCGCATGCCATTGTTTGCAAGGAACGTAGTGATAACTTTGTATGGGTGCTTGAGAGGATCAGGTCAATGTTGGACGAATGTATGGAGCCACGTGTTATTGTAACGGATAGAGACCTGGCCCTAATTAACGCGTGTGCGAAAGTTTTTCCAAACGCCTCTCGATATCTCTGCAGGTATCACATTCAACATAATATTTATAAGCACTGCAAGAGTGCATTCACAGAAGAAGAATGGCAAAAATTTTTGTCATCATGGGGGAGATTGTGTGAGTCTCCATCAATACCAATATACGAGTACAACTTAGGCCACTTGCAAAAGCGACTTGTGGCGTGCAAACGTTCAAGTAAGTTTACGTTCAAGTAAAATATGGCCTACCCATGTACATGTAACTAATTGTTGATACCTTGTAGGGGTCTTTGCATACGTGTATGACAACTGGTTGAAAGACTACAAGCAAATGTTTGTCTTTGCATGGACAGATCAAAGCGCAACTTCGGGAGCGTACCACCAACAGAGTTGAGAGTCAACACGCGATAAGATGTGAGGCCAGACGGTCATTGTGGGTTTCGGTCTGTGGCTGTGGGCTTGGGTATGGGAGAACGTGCGTGGAGCCACATTCGAAAAGACCTTAAATAGAGATGGATTAGAATGCGTCGTATCTGGGCGCCAGTATTTGAAGCATTGGAGGAAGGATACTTTTACAACCATCATCAGAGCCTAATCTGGGATTCAGTGGAGCATTGTCCCCCCCACTCATTTGATGGAATTCCCCCACGCAGGGCTCTCTTATTGCACAACGGTATGGTATCGTAGTTCACCTCTTAAGCACGATGGTTCTTCCACATTCTTTCCGTTAATCAACCCTCCAACGGATCGAGAACCACGAACGATAACGCTTGCACATGTTAACAACAACCACTTCATACATATTAAGCTGGAAGGCCAGTTTCAGATGCCTACAGTAAACGGTTTGTGGTAGACCTACCGAAGCACGGCTGCAGAACAATGGATGGACATGTACACGCCCCGTATAGAATGGTATACGTCAATAATGAATCCGGCACCAAATTCAAACCCGAGTATTAACTAGGGTCGACTGTGAATCGGAAGAATGAGGCTTTTTGCTAAATCTTAGATTTTTTTTTTGTATAATAATACAAATATTTTATATACAATTGGAATTTTGGTATAATTAACAATTTTATTTACCCAAAAGTGTGTATTTAGTAAACAAAATCATATTAATTACCCCAAAAAAAAATATTTGGGCATAGACGCCTCGTCTAGACCTAGACGCCCGTCTTGTTCTAGGCAATGGTCCATTTTACCCCTGCTTTGCTGTCCGTCTAGGCTGACTACAGGGGCAAAACGGTAATACTACACACTTAGACGTGTCGTCTAGACCTAGACGGGTGTCTAGGTTTTCTTTTTTTTTTCCAACCACAATCCTGGCCCGTACAGCATCAAATCTGTCACATCAGACGGGGCGTCTACCCGTAGACGGATGCTGAAGACGAGCAGCTTAAGATGGGACGTCTAGGCCTAGACGACCTATCTTGGAAGTTGTGCTCTGCATGCATGTCAGTAAAGTAAGTGATACGCCCCGTCTGGGCCTAGACAGGTCGTATACTTCTTTGTTAAATAGACCCCTGCTAAGCATTTGGTGTCGCAGAAAACTTTCAATTCTTTGTCGGAATTCTCTGCTTCATGAAATTTGCCTTATATTACTTCATCTGATATCATTTAATGCATGTCAGTAAAGTAGTAAAGTGATACGCCCCGCTAGGCCTAGACGGGGCGTATATTTCTTTGTTAAATAGACCCATGCAGAGCATTCGTGTCGCATAAAACTTTCAATTCGTCGTTGGAATTCTCTAATAAGAGTTCTTACAAAGGAGCTGGTTCGTTTGGAAGAATGTAAGGAGAAGCGTTTGGATTCAAGGGTTAAGAAGTAATGACTGCTAACTAATTGCAAGATTGTTTGTCGGGCTTCCAATGCTCACCCAGGGTGATAAACAAGTTGAAACCACCAGTTTGGAGAATCCGTTGTGGGTGGTAGTTACCCACTCCCCTGCCGCCTTGGTAGTTGTTACCATATCCATTATTCCCTTGGTGGTTTATGTACCCATCCTCGTGTTAATAGTTATACCAAAATTAATTTAATTGTAAATGTACGAGTCGTCTTGACCTATTATTATGGATGTACAAAGTTATGTTATAGATGTTATATCTGTAATATTTAACTTTGTTTTCAGTTATTCGATTACTTGATGATTGTTTGTGTTAAATCGACGTGTATTAAATTTTAATATATTAAAAAAAAACATAACGTAAAAACAATTAAATACTTAAAGGATCAAAAAAGATAACTTATTTTTATACAATAAACAAAACTTTTTAAAAATACAAAATTACAACACAAAAATAAAAAAATAACCTCCAACAACAACAACAACCAATTTACCCCAGCCAAAATACTATTTTTTCAAACTCTAACAACCAATCTACCCCATCAAAACACCCTTTCTCCAACTAAAAAAAACAAGTTCGTAGACGGGTTGTCTAAGTCTAGACGGTCCGTCTTAGCACATAAATTTGTGCGCAGCTGTCAGATACTTGCTGACTCCTCAAAATCGTCTAGACCTAGACGACCCGTCTTAACCTCAGGGGTGTCCAAATAACAACAGAGGTGTGTGAATAGATTGAACCTTAACAAAAAGCAAAGACATTTTAGTCCAACTACAAACTATACTCAACCTTAGATCTATAAAAACCCAACATATCCTTGTTATCATCACCACACACACACCACCACCACCACCTCCACCCATCGCCTACCACCACCACAAGAATAATTCCGACATCTGAACCACCCACACATTTCTCCGATCAGAAACAGTGTTCCCCCACGTCATCGTCATATCCGCATTTTCAATTTTTTTGTGTTGTGCTTTTCATCATGATTCTCTCTTCAAGTGAAACATAATCATGAAAATTGTCAAGTCATCAGCTACGAGTGTATAACGACGATGAAGTTTCAGGATACTAAAGTTCAAAAACACAATGAAATTGATAATTAATGGTCAATTTCCACAAGGAATCTAAAGTTGCAGGTGAGACGTCATCATCACACATGTCAAAACCACTCACAAGGAAATTATTTTTTATTATTGAATTACATATGTGATTAAATTATAAATTTTGAGTATAGTTTATAAGTAAACAGATTTGGATTCCTATATTTTTATAAATTAGATCCATAGATTCATTTTGACCCTCTCAGTTGATGTTAACGTATTCAACTATTCATTGCGTTTTTTAATTGTGTTTTATAACTCAATCTCATTATGCTTAGTTATGTTGCGTTTTTAGTTGTGTTTGGATTGAATAAGATGAAAAAACACATTTTTGTGTGTTTTTTTATCCATGTGTTTTAAAAAAATGATAAAACAAAATTTTTTGTTTTTTCGTCCATTGCGTTTTAGAAAAAACACATTTTTTTTTGTGTTTTTAGTCTATTGCGTTTTAAGAAAAATACATTTTTTGTGTTTTTAGACAATTGCGTTTTAGAACAAACACATTTTTTGTGTTTTTCATTGCGTTTTAGAAAAAAACATTTACTGTGTTTTTGTTCAATTGCGTTTTAGAAGAACACATTTATCTGTGTTTTTGTTCAATTGCGTTTTAGGAAAAACACATTTTTGTGCTTTTTGATCTATTACGTTTTAGGGAAAACATATCTTTTTTGTTTTTGTTTCATTGCGTTTTAGAAAAAAAACACATTTTTTTTATGTTTTTGTTCATTAAGTTTTACAAAAAAATACATTTTTTGTGTTTTTATTTTTGTCAATTGTGTTTCAGGAAAAACTCATTTATGTGTTTTAGTCTATTGCGTTTTAGAAAAAGACATTTTTTATTTGTGTTTTTTATTCCATTTTGTTTTATAAACAAAAAAATATTACTTTGTGTTTTTAATCTATTATGTTTTTAAAAACAAGACAATTCTGATGTGTTTTTCCTATTGCGTTTTAGAAAAAAAAGGATATTTTTTTGTTTCTTATAGTGTGCTCGTTTTAAATATAAAAAATGTTCGTTTTTATGGTGCAATTTTTATTAAAAAATTAACGTCATATGAAAAAGTTATTAAAGTTTAAAAAATGAGGGAAATTGGAGGAGAGAAACTATTCATTTGGATTGACTAGAATGCCTCTACACAAAATCACAAACCTCTTTTTTTTTTCAATTTTACTTATTTAATCTTAACCCTTGAAACTAAATAGATGGACAAGATTACTTTCTATCCTTGATACCCAAATAAACTTTCTATTATATTTTAACCCCTTCTCTTTTTATAATCATAATCTATAAAACCATATTTTAGCAAATAAAGTATGGTTTTAGTAAATCTATGAAACTGAAGGTAGACCAGGGTCCAACGGATTATCCATAACAATTGTTCAACCCCAGTAGGTAGAGTTTGTCTTTAAAAAGGTTAGAGTTTGCAAGTTAGAAAGAGGTGGCGGCGCATCTTTTAGCCAGTTCACCATCTGTTTTGATGTAACTTGACAAACTTTTTGGTGAAATATACGATTAAGTATTATTAAAAAGTAATCATTTTGATTTATTTTTATTGTCTGCTTTATAATTTGACAAATTTTGTCACGCTGCCGGCCAAAGATAGTTCAGTAATGTTCTGTCAACGTCCGCTTATGAATCCGAACCGGTCAAGGAAGCGGAGGGATGTCAATCCGGGATAAGGCAGGAACGGAGATGGTTTTTTTTAGGATTTACATTCGTTTAAAAGGGGAGGGGATGGTTAAAAGGGGTAAATTGATTAAATTTAAAAAGGGTTAATGAAATGGATGATTATGAAAAAAAAAATGCCAAACCTCATGAGTCCGTTTGTAAAAATAAAATAAAATTTTAGGGGCTGTTTGTTTATCTTTTAACGAGACTTTTAATGGTTAGATCTCTTATTGGTTTAGCACTTAATGGTTCAGACTGTTTGTTTCGCAACAGATGTCTGAATGATTCAAACATTTGTCTCTGAATGGTTAAACAATATATTGAGTCTAAATGGTTAAGATCTATAATCTGAATTGGTCAGACATTTACCTCTAAACGGTTAAGTATTATACTATCTCTTAATGGTTCAGACCATTTACTGGTTCAGCACTTAATGCTTCAGAGTTATTACTGATTCAGCACTTAACCATTCATAAGTTGTCAAATGCCCCTTAGATAAAACTGATAAATATGCTTAAACCTTATAAAAAATAAAATTTTGAATAAAACTGATAAATATCCTTAAACCTTAAACCTTAGAGACAATTTAACTTAAAAAATAACTTGATCATATGCCTTAAAAAAAGACTCAGAATCTTTTATCTATTCAGTTGCAATATTCAAAACATCTTAACAATAAACAACAAAAAGTTAAAATTTTCGATTTTAACTCATCGAACCCGCTAAACGGAAAAGAGAACTATCTGATCCGGCCATGTTAAAAATCTTATAAACTACCTTAACTATATGATACACTGCCAAGTCTTACGCTTGCTATAAACTCCTTTTTTTTACTTTTTTTATTTTAATAAAGTCACATCTCTTAGCCAATCAAAGCCACAACTCACCAATCCCAATGGTCAACACCTACATCGATCAATAACAATTGATAGCGGGTTCTCCTTGTGGCAGATGCCACCCGCATGGATGACGCCGATGGTCTGACGTAGGTTCTTAACCGAGAAGGATACCCGCATGAATGACCCGTCCCCTCATAAAGTCATACTTTACATGTAATTAGAAAAATCCCACTATTTATGAGCCATTAACTAAAGCTTACATCATATAAAAGACTTTCGTAAAATGTAATGAAATTTCCTAATCAACCAACATGAAGTGTTCATATAAAGACTTTTGTAAAATGTAATGAAATTTCCTGATCAACCAAATTGACGTGTTGCTTGAAAGCTAAGTTGAGTTGAGTCAGATTTAATTATGACTAGCATAAAAAAACATTTAGTTAAGATAAGCGTCAAAAAAACATGGGTTGTTCTTAATAGTAATCAAGTCATCAACAATTTTCGTTACTTTTAATATTTTTCATCTTTTAAAATTTTGGTACCATTTAAAAGCAATTTTCGAGTTACAAACAGCGCTATTACTTTAAGAAACCATATACGACTATGGAACTCTTAGATTTTAAATATTAAGGGTACTTAGAGGTAGAAAGTCATAGTGCCTTCCCGCTTTATAAGAGGATGAGGCGTAAGTCATAGTGCTTTCCCGCTTTATGAGGGGATGAGGAATTGGTTTGAAGGGAATTTTCTATGGTGAAAGACTGCCAACTAAAGCACAAATTAAGAGTCTATTTTGACCGAACCATTGGTTGTAGTCTTTGTAATGAGAGACAAAGATCCATCAGCCGTAGCAATATAAAGTTTTGGGGCCGGATGTGAGCCATCTATGAATTCATGTAGATCAAGGCCATGAAGGAGGGCTTCTATTCAAGCTTCCACCCCAAATAGTTGGTGGATGCGAGTTTGAAGGCAGCCGAGAAGGAGACTACAATGAGATCCTTCATTAAATTGTTGGTGATCAATGAATAAATTTGTTCACACATGTTCTCCTATTCATAGGTGATGTGAGGTAAGAAGAAGGAAATGAACGGATTGGTGAAGAATGGTTATAGCCATGCTCTAATACCATATTGAAGTGCAAAAAAGGAATGGAATGTTAATTAGGTGCCTTTTATTGATCAAGTCCCAATCGGCAATCAAACTGAATAATACACTATGAACTTGTATTTAATAACTCTTAATCTTTTTAATCAGAAAATATAACTCAAAAATGATTACAAACTTTCAAACCATAACTCGGTTTTCCCTTAATAATGTCAAACCTAACTTGTTTTTGTTAGTGCGTATTATGTATGTCCGCCATTGTGCGAATATACTAGATAGAGCGTGTGTTAAATATTTTATAGTTGTGTGTTAGAAACGAACACATGACACTTTGGTGAGAACGAACACTAGTTCGTACGGATGATACTCGTACGCACGGATGAGGTTCATCTGCACAGATGAGTTAGTTCGCACCAAAGGGATTCTCATGTATATAAATAGGAGTCATGTGTTCATAGTTGACAAATTTTGGAATTTAAGGGAAATGCTAGAGAGGTTGCTTGATGCTCTCTCTAGCTTGTAAAATGATGTATGCTCTTTCGTTATAAATGGAATCCTTCTACTAATGATTATTCTGACAGGATTTCTACTGAATTAGTTTTATCCTATCCAAACTTCCGTCTAAACCCGCCGGATCCGAAACATTCAATTGGTATCAGAGCTGTGGTACCAATTCAATCGATCTAACAGTTGACTTATTCACCTACACTAATGATTTATGGGTTTTTATTGGTTTCTAGACAAAAAAAAAAAAGTAATGGTCATTTCACGGATAAAAAGTAAAATTGAAACGACAGAATTGATTAATAATGAATTTCGACCATATCTGTGAAAGAATCATCACAAAATTCGAAGAAATAAACATTTTAGATCGAAAAATGTGAATAGCGACGTTTCGAACGGGCGAATGAGTTTCGTGCGCATGAGTGCTTATTCGTGCGAAAGAGTCATTCATCCACACGAATGAACCCTCATCTGTGTGAAAATAGTGCTTCATCCGCACGAACCAGTCCTTCATCTGTTTGAATCAACCTTCATCCGCATGGAAGACATTCATCCGCACGAACTAGCTTATCCGTTCCAAAATCATATCAGTTATCCGCATGAATGACTCATCTGCATCAAATAATCATCCGCACAAGGACTCTCACGCGCGAATGAAAGAAAATGTCTAATAAATAAATAATAAAGGGGTTTATTGATCGTAGTAATGAGACAAGTGTCTAGGAAAAATTTGGTGATTGAAAATTTTTTCGAGATTTTAACGTCTAACACGGGTTGTTCAGGGACATCGTCGGAGGATTTAGAGAATAGATATGATGATTAGATTACATAATGTTGAAGTTAGTAGGGTGGTCATTGATACCTATGCAAAATGTTTAGAGAGCTTCAAGATATTATAAGTATCGATAATACTGATGCATCATCCCTTTGACGCTAATCCTGCTATCCAGCTTGTATGAAGACAAAGACATCAATATGATCACGATCTAAAGAATCCGACTTTCCTATGATCACGGACTAAAGAATCTAGATCCTATTCATCTTCGAACAATCTGAAGTCGAAACCACCCGACTACTTTTGCACTTTTCCCGTCTGAATTTCAAAAATGTCTAATATTTGAAAATTTTATTCCCCCTCATTTTTGGCAAAATCTGACATCTAAAAACTCTAGACTGAAATAAGCAAATTCAGTACTCTCTATTTTTGAAAAACTCAAATATGACATTTTGCTCCACAAAATTCCGTTTTTCATCAATGTGAGTTTTTCTATTTTGGCCCATTAATAGTCACTATACCAAATGATAAACATTTTGCATAGGTATCAATGACTACCCCACTAACTTCAATACTCTGTGATCTCATCGTCATATCTATTCTCTGAATCCTCCGACGATGTCCCTGAACAACCCGTATTTGACATTAAAATCTCGAAAAAAATTCAATTACCAAATTTTTTCTGGACACTCGTCTCGTTACTAAGATAAAAAAATGCCTTTTTTATTTATTAGACATTTTCACTCATTCGCGCTAAGAGTTCTCGTCGGATGACTCCTTCGTGCGGATGAATCCTTCATACGGATAACTAATATGATTTTGGAACAGATAAGCTGGTTTGTGAGGATGAAGGTTGATTCATGCGGATTAAGGACTGGTTCGTGCGAATGAAGCACAATTTTTCAAACGGATCAGGGTTCACTTGTCCGTTCGAAACGTCGCTGTCCACATTTTTTGATCTAAAATCTTTATTTCTTCGAACTTTATGATGATTCTTTCACAAACATGGTCGAAATTATTATTGATCAATCCTATGGTTTCAATTTTACATTTTATTCTTGACCATTAATTTGATGTTTTTTGTCTAAAAACCCATACATCATGAGCATAGGTGATTCAATCAACTATTAGATCGATTGAATTGGTACCGTAGCTCTGATATCAAAAGAATGTTCCGGATCCGGTGGGTTTAAACGGAAGTTTGGATAGGATAAAACTAATTCGGTAGAAATCTGGTCAATATAGTCATAAGTAGAAGGATTCCATTCATAACGAAAGAGCATACATTATTTTACAAGCTAGAGAGAGCATCAAGCAATATCTCCAGCATTTCCCCTAGATTCCAAAACTTGTCAACTATGAAAACATGACTCCTATTTATATACATGAATCATTTTGGTGCAAACTAATTCATCCGTGCGGATGAACTTTATCCATGCGAATGAGTCACATCCGTACGAACTAGTGTTCGTCCTCACCAAAGTGTCATGTGTTCGTTTCTAACATGCAACTATACAATATTCAACACACGCTCTATCTAGTCTATTCGCATATTGGTGGACATACATAATTTACACTAACATCTTATTTACTAGTCTTGCGAACTCCTTGTCGGCGATCAAGATGATTTGATTATTGATTTGAACTTGGATCAGATACCCATTCAAGTCCCAATCGACAACTAACCAAATAATACATGGAAAATTTGGATTAAATATCTCTAAATCTTTTTAATTAGAAAATATAACTCAAAATCTGATTACAAACTTTCAAACCATAACTCGGTTATTCTCTTAACATTGTCGAACCCTGTTGTTGGTGCATTTTGTGTGTCTGTTACTGTGCGAATAAGCTAGATAAAGCGTATGTTGAATATTGTATAGTTGTGTGTGTGATTTAGTATGAGTAGTACGTGTGTGAGAGTCCTGCATTAGGTGTCCTACTCCTATATAAAGGGTAGTGATATGCATGGACTTGATAAATCTTAGATTTGAGAGGAGATAGGACTTTGTTCTCTCCCGTGCTTTAACCGATGTAAACTCTTTTGGTATGAAATGGAAGCTAATAAAATCTATGTTGACTAGCCATTGTGCTGCCAAAATTTCTACTGAATTTGATTTTCTTTATGCATAACGTAGAAATCTCATATGCATAATGTGGAATAATCTTGAGTCTGTATATGTGTCCGAACAAAGGTTTCACTTGGTTTTTATAAATTATGGCTAGTGAGGTTAGTTAAAAGATGAAAGTTGATATTAGATGGTGTGTAGGTGATGACGGTTGCATAATTGTTTGAGAGTGGGTGTACGTGAGTGTTTTTGTTGAATTTACCTTAGGGTTTCAATGATTAGGCCATGATTGGGCCATGTAATTGGAGACCACTAATGATTGGAGAATGTTGTGCCATGTACGACATTCCCTGTTGCAATGTCTTTGGCCCACCTGAGGTATGGATTAAATAGCTTTGGCTGAACATATCTCTTTTATATCCTAGTCATTGGATTTATACCTTGGGGCCTACCATTATGGGGTGGGTGATAATTGTGGTTGGCTGGGGAGGGCATACGAAAGCTAGGTTTTAAATGTTTGGGCTGGTTATTATCGGTTTCCTTTAGATGTGGGCCATAGACAAGTTACTAATTTTTTAGTTGGCTAATAGTAGTCATATTTTAAAAGAGGCTAGCTGGGCCACATATCTAGAATTAGAAGGATTTACAAATTACATAAGTTGGGTCGTGATTGACTAGAAAGAAGATTGGGTTGATTAATTTAGTTTTTGGGATGTTAGTCGAGAATATGAGAGTTAAATTAAAGTGCAAGTGGGATGATGTAAATGGGTTTTAATTGTTGATTTGAAAATTATTATGAGGGCTGGGATTTATTAAACATTTATTTTGGGTCGTGAACAAGATTGGGCCGGGTGTTAAAAGAACTTCTACATCGGCCGGGAGTACCAATTTAGTTACACGGGTCAAAGGAAAATGTTACAAAGAATAAGGGGAGTGTTAGACCATTTCTTTTGCAACATTGAGGCTTTAAAGGTTTTGACCGAGTTGAAGAATTTAAAAAAAAGTTAATTATTTTATTTCGAACATTGGAGGTTTGAACTTCTATCACATGCAAGTTATAGTAGAGACGATCAATCGGCTTTAACACAGTTGTAGATAGAGTTAGAGTCTTGAAATAATTTGGAGTGTCTACATTTGCGGGGGAAAACGAAAATGAAAGATAATGGATATTCAATCAATTTTTGAAGTTTCTAAGACAAAGTTGTCATATTTTTGAAAATCATATCAAGAATTGATAGCATCATTCTCGGAGGAACATTGTTGGGTCAAATTGGAGAATGATATTAATTAAGGCGACTTTATTAGAAATATTATTGTTTTTGTGAGAGCGAGTTTATGTGTAACAATTAGTATATTTTAGCGTGTTTAGGAGGTTTTCCAAGAAAGGAGCGACTTGCTTGGAGGACAAGGATTAGGGATTATAAATAGAATGCTAGACCTCACTTGTAAGGTGTGCATTTGAGGAGCCACCACCCTGGGAGAGCTCACTCGGGGGTGGATGAGTATTTTTTCTATGTTATTCGCAATCAATGAAACATTTCTATTGTTCATTATATTTAACTTTTTGTTTGTTCATCATTCACAAATCACCAGTCTCTTTATTATTTATCAAATCGAGACTGAAACCGGATCTAGGGGGGCCAATCAGTTAAGGTAATAAATTAATTGGGGAATAAGGCAATCCATTGGAATAGAAGATAACATGTGAAATGGGGCCTATTCGCTTATTCGGTAGCTAAATTGGCTAAATTGCTTCGGTAATTTAAAAGATCCCTAAACGTGATCACATTTGTTAATCTTGAAATAAAGCATCTATTAATTAAGTTATAAAAAGGTAATAAAATCAAGATGGTTCTAAACCAATCTTGTTGTGGCATATTGTTTACTAGTCAAAATGTTAGGGGAAGTTCATCATGGACTATTCCAGATCAGTCTACAGATATGTTGTGACAGGGTTGAGGGAAGTTGGCGACTGGACCAAGGAAACCACTTCTAATTTATTTAAAAGATAAAATCGAATACTTAAAAAATTTCTTCCTTTTTCTAAAATAAACTATATTAATAGAGAAAGACTTATCCAAGTGTCCTTTACTACTATTTTAGTCTACTAATCTAACTACAAATAAGAATGGTCACAATAATAAAAAAACGGTTAAATAGGGGAAGCTTATTCCTTGGACAAGACTTGGTTCTAATCAAAAGCTATACTATACGCGATCAATTCTCTGCCCATTGTGTGTGTGTATATTTAGTTTAAATAAAAACCATTTCTATAGATTAAAAACTAGATAATCGTGTTACTGAGTTATTAAATTAACACACTTAAGTGTGCTCAATATCATTAAATTAATATATATATATATATATATATATATATATATATATATATATGGTAGAGATTCTAAGAGAAGTCTGTCTTATTTGAGAAACTTGAGAAGTATTATGGACCACACATTTTTCTAAGTTTTTCTCAATATACATATATGTATAGTTTAAAATTGACTATACTACAAAAAGCTTAGGGAAAATATATGGTCCAAAATGCTTCTCAAGTTTCTCAATTAGCCTAGTGTTTAGCCTAGTGTTTTGTGAGAAACACTAGGCTAATTGAGAAACTTGAGAAGCATTCTAGACCACACATTTTCCCTAATCTTTTCGTTAATATATACATATGTATAGTTTATATATATATATAATCCACACAACATCATGTTTTAGGCGCCATTGCCAGGGATTATGCTTTATTCCATAGAAAGCCCGAGTTATTATTATGATCAAACTTATTTTCTATCCAATTTCTTTCCCCTATCCTTTTATCTTCAGGTTTTTTAGGATCCAAGTTTGATATGTGTAAACAAATATTGATAAAAACAATATAATTCACAAGTAGAGAGATATTATCATTAACTATTTTCCATCGATAGTTAAAAGATTCAAATGATTTACAGAATGATTTTACAATCTCACCCTCTGCTTGATCACTCACTAGAACTATTCGTAAAAAAGAGAATGTGTTAAGTGATCAAATAGATATCTAATAGGTGGGGTCTATGTATACTAAGTACTAAAGCTCTGTTCGTGATAGGCTGACATCACCCTGTTATGACATCTAACATTCCTAACAGAAAAGATTCCACAAATGTTGCAAACATATGTGCAAATCTAACATCTGTTCTAACTAAGCTAAACATTGATAAAAACAAGTACTCTTACATTGGGAAATATCTGTTGAGCTATCCTCTGTTGCTTTGATTCCAGTTATCTCTTTGGCTAGATAGGTGTTTGATCTTGTTCATAAGACCTTTGGCTTCATCATACTTTAGCCTTCAACAGTGGTTGTTTCTTCTTGAACAGTGGTTCCAAGGCTTTGATCAGATGTTTGCTTGAAATTTTTTACGGTGTTGTTAAATTAGAACCTGACATAGCAGCTAGCTAAATGATAATCAAAACCACAACAGTAGGGTTAAGACACAACAACAAACAACAAAACAGACCTCGAAATAGAGGAGCACGACCGTGCTCCCATAGGCACACCCGTGCCTCCCTAAGACCACAAAAAAAATATTTTCTATTACAACCAGTTCTGTTTTCTTTTTATGATAAATTCTTGTTTTCTACAGGAATGAGGACCCGTTCTAGAAAAAAAGATCATTCCACTCGCCATCACGCTCGGCTCACTCTAGTTCTTCCGAATCTAGTAGCTCTGAGGCCGACTCTCCACCATTGCCAATACCGATAATAGCACCTCATCCATTTCCTGAGATAACGCCGGAAAACACTCATCCATGGTTAATATTCGACAGTAGGGATGATAAGGAAACCTGAGGTTATGAGAATATGAAGTAACTAATGAAAAGAAACTTCGGTCATCGTCGTACTATCTATTATGAGGTGTTAGGGAAATATGGATTGTTAGAAAGGCCACAGAAGTTGTTCAAAATTGATGCACCCACTTATAAAGAGCTCACTCTAGAATTCCTTGCATCTTTTTAGTTTCAAAAGCCTATTCCTAAAGGACAAATAGGTACCTTGAAGTGTCTTACATTTCTTATGGCTAGAAAATGGTACTCTATGACTTTAGCTGAATTTGGAGTAAGATTGGTATTCTATAGGCAACGAGACATTTCCAAGAAAATAATAGAGTGGAGTTTACAAGAACAAAAGACTTGGAATTTAGGGAATGAGTAAGTGAAACGAAATATAACCCCCCGGGCACAAAGATCATTCCACTCGCCATCACTCTCGGCTCACTCTAGTTCTTCTGAATCTAGTAGCTCTGAGGCCGACTCTCCACCATTGCCAATACCGATAATAACACCTCATCTATTTCCAGAGATAACGCCAGAAAACACTCATCCATGGTTAATATTCGATAGTAGGATGATAAGGAAACCCGAGGTTATGAGAATATGAAGTAACTAATGAAAAGAAACTTCGGTCATCATCGTACTATCTATTATGAGGTATTAGGGAAATATGGATTGTTAGAAAGGCCACAGAAGTTGTTCGAAATTGATGCACCCACTTACAAAGAGCTCACTCTAGAGTTCCTTGCATCTTTTTAGTTTCAAAAGCCTATTGCTAAAGGCCAAATAGGTACCTTAAAGTTTCTTACATTTCTCATGGCAAGAAAATGGTACTTTATGACTTTAGCTAAATTTGGAGTAAGATTGGTATTCTATAGGCAACAAGACATTTCCAAGAAAATACTCACAATGGATAGAGTGGAATTTACAAGAACAAAAGACTTGGAATTCAGGGAATGAGTAAATGAAAGGAAATATAACCCCCCGGCACAATAGAGCTCATGCTTTCATGACCCCTTTAAAGGTACCTTCATAGATGCCTAGTTTTTTCCATTGGGGCAAGAAAGGATTCAATGGGTGGGCCACTACTAGAGACTTGTTTCACCTCTTTTGCCTTGTTGATGAGGTTCCTTGCAACCTCACTTATAGCATGGCAGAATTTTTCACTAAGGCAGGAGGAACGGTCGAGGTAGTTATATTTTTGACGGTCCTTACATTACCACTATAGCCACAAACCTATTAGTACCCTCACTCGTAACCCCACACCTACCACGAAGATAGGAGAAGTTACAATGGAAAAAATGGGTATCATCAAGAAATTCAAAAACGAGTACAAGCTAATTGATGAGAATGAAAAGATTTGGACAACGCTAGAGGATAAAGAAGCTCCTGAAGCAGCGGAAGAAGTTGAATACAAGCCACTAGGACCTCGCTATCAAGGCCAGCATGCTATTTTGGCCAAACTCGACCAGATTTCGGCTCGACACGAGTCTTTAGCAGGAGCTTAGGATTCACATTGCCTCATGTAGTGGATCCCAGCCCACCTCTAGCCCTCACCATTCAGAAAGATTTGTCGCTTTTCTTTATGGTTATCTTTTCATGGCTTTTTGGATATTTGTTTACCTTGGTTTTTGGATATTTTTAGACATTTTACCCGGACACTCTTTATTTTTGGTTGTACTTGAACACCAAAAATAACCGACCGGACCTGGACATAAAGTCCCAATTTTAGGCACTTGACTGTACCTAGATATTTACAGATTTATGCTTTATCTTATTTAGTTTATAGTAAATTGCAATTTTGGTCTCTGTGGTTTAATGGTTATTGTTATTATTTACGAAATTCAAATGTCATTTTAATACCAAAGTTTCCATTATATTGCGGTTTCGGTCCAGCACATAACTCCATCCAGCTTATAGCTAATCCTTGTCACATGATAGGCATGTGTAAGGTATTTTGATAAATAACTATATAAATGAAAGAAAACAATTGTCACATTTCTAAACCCTATTTTATTTGATCTCCCCACACTCATCAAAAAAAGTATAAAATTTCAAAAGAAGGAAGTAGGTATATTCACTTAATGCAGGTTAAAAGGCCAACTAACTCTAAAGGTATAGATATATCGGGCACTAAACTCCAGGTTGCATCTTCATTAACAGCCAACTGGGAGTCTTTGTGGTAAGTATAATGTTTAAAAGAACGCATCTTAGAAACGAGCTTGTTGGTGACTCGTGAATAAAAATACATTAATGCATTTTAATTTATAACAAAGAAACAATAAGTTTGATTCAAAGTAGCACTACTACCGAAGCATGCATTTCAAGAGATAAAGTCCAATTCGAAAAATGTACACCTAAAGACATGTATTGCAATCTGTTTTGATACAAGTATTGGTATGAAATATATTATTTTATTCAAGAGAGTAAAAATAACATTTTATATAGTTGATATTTTTTTTCTTTCATTTGAATGGTTATTTACAAAAATACCTTGCATATGCCTCTAATGTAATAAGGATTTAACTATAAGTTAGATGGAGTTAGTGTGGTGAACAAAAACTGCAATAAAATAGAAACCATAGTATTAAAATTGTAAAACATTTATTTTGTAAATAATAGCAATAACAACTAAACTACAGGGACCAAAACCACAATTTACTCATTATTAGTAGTATGTTTTATTAGTTAGCCATGTTTTTATGGAAAATCCACACTCAAAGGAACGCTTACTAGGTTGTTATGGGTATCGACCACACATTGGAAAATCAAAACCAGTAACTGGAGTACTAATTTCTCTTCTCTCAAAATAATGTCTTAATGATTGATTAAATATCTAAGTGTGCTGTAAAAATGCGGAAAGTACATTGAGGAAAATGTACAGTTCTAAGTGTGGGATAGAGGTATAATCACGACCATAATACTTACTAAATCCTCGCACCACATAAGTCATCAAATTGGAAAACCACAAAAAAAAATTAAAAAATTTCTTTGAGTTTTCATTAAATAAGGAAGTGAAAATTAGAAACATGGTAAGTAGAAAGAACTAGTATTGTACTTAATAAGTACTTAACACCCTACCTATTTCTAATAAGAGTGACATTGAGCCTAATAGAGCATATCATCTTCACTAAATCACATGCTCATTCATCTTAAATAGAGAATATTGTTCACCCACACTAATTCATAATTAGAACTTGTATCACTTATACATTTTTAGATCAACAAACTAGAACATATGCATAAAAACAATTAAGGCAAATTAGGAATTCGCCCCCAAATAATTACACCCCTTTGAAAACCCAGTTTGAGCTTTAGCTTTCATTTTGGCCCTATCTTAAACTAAAGAATTTAACGGGCAATGATCGACTATTTGAAGAATCTCACACCAATAAAGCAAGGACACGTCATATCTTTTAAATCACAGGGGAATAAACGAAGAATGCAAGAAGAACGAAAATGAGGTTGCCATTAGAGAAAGTAATTTATGGTTATGTCAAAAACAAATATTGGATTAAAAATACTAACGATGGAACATGTGCAATCTCGAAGGGCAAGTGCCTGTACATCGAGTCTTCTGTCTAAGGCTAGAGTGTTTGTACAAATCCACCTAATCGGACCATCACTCTTACCTAGGAACTCTAGGCGTGAGCACTCACTTATAGGCTAAAGCATGTTTTCACTAAATATCGTTTGAGTTTGACCTCCTTTATTCAAACGAAAAAGTTTTTGACAAATCACAAATAAAGAAGTGAGCCATGGTCCCACAAAGAATAATTCCTCCTACCAAGAAGAGTGCCTTCAGGCAAAAGAGTCGAACGATTCGCGGAGAAGAAAACAAATAAAATTGGTCTTTTACCGAGGAGACGAAAAAGAACTAGATTTCTAACTTCTTTCACTTCTTTTTAATCACTTTCTGACCTTCTTCTTCTCTCAAAAAGCTCACAATGCATCCTTTTGATTCCCCTTGCTTTCTTGCCTTCACTTTGCAAAGCCTAAGTTGCCACCCGAGCTTATAGAAATCATCTTCCTTGAAACCATAGGGTCAGAATAATGGAGGGGGTGCACAAGCTTAGTTGGGTTTTGGTTAGGTATTTAGTTTATTTATGGTATCTACTTTAAAACTTGGTTATGTTTTGGTACTTAAAAACTAGGTTATGTTTGGTACTTTTTCACTTGTCTCAACAACTTATGTATTGTATTATGGCCAAATGTGGGCAATGCTCAAATGGTGTTAGTTTGATATTTGGGTGTTTTGTACAGTTTGTGTGTAGTATTGGCCAAAATTGTTTTGGGAAATTTTTTATGCTGTTGTTAGTTTGGTACTTTAGGGCCGTTTTTGTGGAGGTCACAAACTTCATTTGGTACTTTAGGTGTTTAGTGCAGGTCACAACTGACTTTTGTGAAAATACATATTTTGGCCACATGCACTTTGTTTGAATTGCACTTTGTTTACCATTTGAACTGCACTTTAGCATACACTTTTGTAAAAATACATATTTTTTTTTTACCATTTTAACTACACTTTGTTTATCATTTGAACTAAACTTTGGCATGTGTAACTGAGTTTTGTGTAGATTAATGAATAGGTCAATTGTATTTGTTCATTTTATGTACCATACATACAACATCCATACATACCTCATCAGTGCACATGACAAGATTTGGGTCAAAGTTAACTTATATTACATAGATACCAAAAACAATGCATATTTGCGCTACAAATAACCTACAACCACTAGTCCATACAGCCTACAACCATTAGTACATACAAGACATTACAAAGAACATAAACCCTATCCAACTCCAAAGCAATATCTTCTTCCTTTTCCTAGTATTAGCTTCACTCAAGGTTGTTCTAGAAATCTGTTAGCAACTTCAAGGTTGTTCCTTGCCCCAAGCAAACCTTAGATTATGTCTATGGATATTTGACATTTTATGCGATCAAACAAGCCAATGAATCCATAGTCTGATCCTTCATCTGGACATGCATAGAATCTACAACCAGTGTTGTCAGTCCAAAATGTGAGGATTACTAATTCTTTCCCACAGGGCACACCACCATGTTGAATTGGAGGGATGGATTGCGGTTTCGATATTTGATTTCAATTCTAGGGAACCGATCTGGGGGAATTGTGAAGAACTAGGGTTTGGGATGATTTATAATTGGGGGAAATGTCCAGGGATTAGCAAATGGCTTTTTTGCCCTCATGTAAGTTGCACGTAGTAAGATTTAACTGAAAAATAAACTGGGTTAAGCCTAAAGGAAAGAAAGTGTAGCATTTAAAACATAAAGTATAAAACTCATCAATTTTAAACACAAATGACAACTTTTGAAAAATCGTATAAACATAAAGAACAAAACTTGTAATTCATTCCCAACCAAAAAACTTATGGAATCAAATTGAATTCATGAAGAATTGAATTTCTTAGTAAACTAGATGGAATTTTAGGTAGAGTTCAATTTTTAATAAATAATTAATAACACCAACACTAGTAAAATTAGCAGCAATAGTAACAATAGCTCAACACAAAAAGCTAGCAGAGTGGAGAAAATTTAAGATTAAGAATTGGTTTTTAATACAAGTTTGATTAACAATAACATATAAATATTATAGGTTGGGGAGTTCCTACATTTAGGTGGTTCGTTACCTGTGGTTTGTTACCCAATGCAATTCCACTTGAAGAGTATTGTATCGGTACAAATCATCAACAACAAAACCTGGTTTTAGTAGGTATTTCTTGCTGGTCCGTTTCTCTTTAACCACATCCCCAAGGCTTATGTCAACTCTCCCAAGAGATCCCTAATGAAAAAAAGTATGGTGTTTGCATTCAGATACAAATTATAAGTCTCCTAAGTAAAGTTAAGGCTCATCGTACCTTTCCCAGAATTAGTCCCATCCACGAATTATCAATTACCTCTAAATGCAAGATTGAATCCGTTGGTGGCCGCTTTAACATAAATGTAAACTCATGTAGCCACATTGGCTTATTCGTATTCATCATCGACTGCAAAAAATGCAAATTCAAAACCCACGAAATGAAAGATAATAGTGAATATTAATTAAGAAGCTCTTGCAAAGTACTACCAAACAATATGCAATTAAAAAACAAACCGCAGGTTTTGATGATTGACCACCGAAAAGCAACGATACATATGAATGTCGACGCTTTTTAGGATATAAGGAGGCATCGTGGATTATGATCACAAGCAATCCTCCATCCTCAGGTGTCCCTATAGGAGCCTTTGGAAGCGAACTAATTACTTGATCAATATTATCCGTTACATACAACACTTCAACGTTGAGAATGCCACTGAAGTAACCGTTGCCATCACGTACATCGAGCATACGAGTCTGTGGAACTCCAGGAGTAAGTTCTTTCAGAAATACCGAAGTATTTCCCCGATAACGTGTTTCTTTACCTACCAAGCAAACCTTAGATCTAATAACTAAATTTTGCTTCAAATGTGTTATGACACTTGTTTAAAAAAAGTTACTTTTCATATTTAATTATATCAGATTTGAAGGGTGGCAAACAAAGATTAACCTTGGGAATTTAGACATGGAGCTTTGAAAACTAGGTGTCTCCACCTGATACATCACACTTTTTTTATTAATTTAGTTTTTATTTATTTAATCTAAACATTAGAGTTAATTACACAGATGGACCCTGCGGTTTATAGTTAGTTTCGTATTTGGGTACTAACTTTTTTTAATAGGTTTGAGGTTAGTGGTTCTCAGTTTGTAACGAGTTTCGGTATTAACACTAACTTCTGTTAGTTTTTTCGGTTAAATTTGAGTAGAATGACTAAAATATCCTTTTGTAACTACAGTGGTCAGTGTTGGTGTATAAGACAGAACCCACCCGAGTAGTTACAAAATAAATTAACAGAAGTTAGTGTTAACTCCCAAACTCATTACAAACTGACAATCACAAGCCTCAAACATGTTAAAAAAGTTAGGACCCAAATGCGAAACTAACTATAAACCAAAGTATTTAACTCTAAACATTATTTCAATAAAACGGTTAGTTTAACCACTATACACATTTAATGATTTAGTTAGTGAAAGGTCACTATCTACGACATAAAGTTTATAAACCATTACAAATAGTATAAAAGTATAGATAAATGTTAAGAGCATACCGATACCACTTTGTTAACAAATATAGACATATACTGAGCATCCATATCTTTCACATATAGAGTAAACTCTTCATTCCACTCAGCATTCACCTCGTTGTACTTGGCAGTCGTTTTAATACTCTGTATTGGATCAATGCCATCATACATACAGATTACCACATAATGATTAGAGGCCTCAAAAGTGCTTTTCATGTTAAAACTATATGTTTCCAAAACTTTCACATGCAAGATTCCAGCTCTGCTAACACCTGCCTTTATAGTAATATAATCTAATTTGTTACAAGCCTCATAAACCTGAAAGTTGGTATTTTATAACTATACACATCTTTTTACATATTGGCATCAATAACCCAAATGAAGGAAAACAAATTTTGAATGAAGAGTACCGATTAAACCAAATGATTCAGTCAAATAGAACTTACTTGAATATCTAGTGCCTTTTCAAGTGCGCTCACTATCTGCGTCATCAATGGACGATCTTCACGCTTTCTGTTCAAACATTGGTATGCTATATCCGCAAACAACTTCAACGAAGATTTATTTATTTCATCCTTTATATTAATGTAAAGAAGTTCACTTATTTTGTGTTGCTCATAGTACTCTCGCACGAGTGTTAATAAAGGCAGGCAATTGATGTCGTAGCATAACCTCCCACACAAAACTTCAAACAACACCACACCAAAAGAGTACATATCTGACTCTTTCGTTAGTAGCCCTTTCTCGTTGTACAACGGGTCCATATACCAAGGTGTACCAACAGGGTTCGATACTGTAAATGTGAATTGATTGTTTGCAGGAGCAAATTTGGAGAGACCAAAATCTGAGATCTTTGCATTCCAGTTATCATCTAGTAGAATATTGGAACTTTTAATATCGCGGTGAAATATTCTAAGCTGATTCTCAGTAGGGGTATGAAGGTACATGAGTCCATGAGCCGCTCCAATACATATCTTAAGGCGTTGAACCCACGTGAGATCCTCACTCGCAAGATAAAAGTCGAGACTTTTCTTTGATGCATATTCGTACACCAAGATCTTCTCGCTATCGTCATCACAATACCCTAAAAGAGAGACAATGTTATCATGTTTATAAAAGGAAAGCGTCATGATCTCCTTCCAGAACTCAGTATTTCCTTGTCCAAATCTACAATCTAAGTGCTTGAAGGCAACCATTGTCTTGCCCATAGAATCAACAAGTTCTCCCTTATAAACTACCCCGAATCCTCCATGCCCGATGCAATTGTCAGCCGAAAAGTTGTTGGTTGCTGATTGGATAGCCTCCAGTGGTATTTTAAGGTGTTGAAACATGGTTTCGTGAGACATTATTTTGAAGATCGAAGAGAAACAGAAAGCAAACTTAACAAAAAGCTTCAAAATTAGTGTTGTTGATGGAGAGCTTGAAGGGGCAATGCATTTAACATAAGGCGCGCCGTTCCAAGAAAAAAAAAACAAACAAAGAATTAACATGTCCCTCTCAGTAGACAAACCATCATATTTGATCATGCATTAGAAAATGTATATCATCATTTATTATAATCTAGATTCGGCAGACTTTAACATGTTTCCAGAAAAAGACGTCTTTTTTCATTATGGCTAATGGAAGGTCTGTTTTACAGTGGTAACTGTTAACCAATAATATTGTTTCCAATATTAGTGGAAGTTATTGTCCATATTTTATGTATTTTATATTTAGAAGAATTGATTTAGTCAATCAATCTCCATATTGTATTCCTGTAATCTCTCATCCGTGTATTACTTATAGGGATTGTTTCCCCCTATTAATGACGGAGAATATTGTGAATATCGAAGACTTACATGGTATCACCCTCTTCTCCTTGATCTTGATCAAATCACAGCCATCTTCTTTCCTTCACTACCCTCTGTTTCACTACCCTTATCATGACAAACACAAACACACCAGCCGATCAAACCTCCGACACCGTCACCACTGAATCCAAACCGATGCAACCTCTTCACCCCGTATACACTGTGTCCAACATCCAGCATAAAATTCGAATCTTAGACGGCATCAAAGTACCATATTCCTCGTGGGTTAAACTGTTCATGATTCATGTCAAGGGATATGATGCTCTCAACCACATCGACGGAACACCGGCACCTCCCAACCCCTCCCCCGAATTTTCTGCATGGGAAAAGATCGATTCCATGGTCCTTCAATGGATTTACGGAACACTCTCCGACGATCTTTTGGTACGGGTTCTGACCGATGAGTCCACGGCTCATGCGGCCTGGTTACGAGTTAAACACCTGTTTGTCAACAACAAAGGGCCACGGATTCAAGCACTTCAACACGAACTTACAAATCTAACCCTTGCTTCCATGCCTAACCTCGAAACATATTGCCAGAAGGTACGGGATCTCACTGACCAACTTGTTTCTCTCGGAAGTCTCATGGATGATCAGCTCCAGGTTCTACACCTTGTCCATGGTTTGCCGCGTGAATACAACACAATCGCAGCCATCCTAAATCAGTCACTTCCGTCTTGGGAGGATGCGGTTGATCAACTTCTCTCTGATGCAAGTCGGATGGCCGCTCGTGAATCCACAACCCCAACACCAATTGTTGCGGCTGCTTTGGCCCAACAACCTGCTCCTTCAAATCGGCAAAATTATTCGGGTAATAATAGGCGGTCCAACAACAGGAATAACAACAGGTCTGCCAGAAGCCAACAAAACAATAACCAAAATGGTAGAGGCCCAAACCAAAACAACCAGAATCCTTAGCAGGCCCACCCTCTTATTATCCGCCTTACTGGGCTTCCCCATTCTGGACCCCTCCTCCGTGCCCTTAGCCATCGCTAGGGTGGGCTCAGCCACCTTTACAGCCCAACAGGAACTCTGGCAAGAACTCCAGCAGGCCTGCTCAGGCCCATTACACAGCTGTGGACCCGCTACAACTGACCCAACTTGCTAACGCGGTTCAGGCCTCTCCATTAACTCGGGTAACGGACATTGGAACTTTGATACAGGTGCGTCCTCTCATGTGACTTACGATTCACTTAAACTTGACAAATTCTCTAATTATTCACCTATAGAGTCAATAATCGTCGGCAATGGTCAAAAAGTTCCAGTTTTGGGTTCCGGGTCTCACACCTTAAACATATCTACCAAACCTCTGCACCTTAAAAGAATTCTTTTCAATCCTAATATTGTAAAAATTTAATTAGTGTGCGTCAGTTCAATATCGATAATCATACCTCTATTGAATTTGACCCATTTGGCTTTCTGTGAAGGATTTCAAGGATGGCACGATCCTGAGTCGCCCCTTCCGCCACCACTTGCTACATCTCTGTCACACCCGTTGTCTCCTCTCCTTTTTGGCATAACAGACTTGGACATCCGGGTCAACCAATTATGGATTTTCTTCGTACTAGACATTTTATTTCATGTGATAAAGTCAAAATGACATCTCTTTGTCATTCGTGTCAATTGTCCAAACATAAAAGATTGCCTTTTTCAAATTCTAATTCTCGTACTTTATCACCATTTGCTATATTACATTGTGATTTATGGACATCTCCCATTTTAAGTCACGCTGGCTTTAAATATTATATGGTTTTAATAGACGACTACACACAATATACTTGGGTGTACCCACTAAAATTTAAATATGAAACATTCTCTAAATTTGAGCAATTTCATAAGTTTATTACCACACAATTTCGGTTACCTATTCAAGCTTTTCAATGTGATATGGGGGTGAATTTGACAACAACATCTTTAAAATTTTTAACACCAAACATGGAATTGAATTTCGTTTTTCATGTCCTCATACCTCTCAACAAAATGGTAAATCCGTACGCATTATCTGTCACCTCAATGAAATCATGTTTACTCTTCTCACCCATGCATCTTTACCCTCAAATTTTTGGGTAGAAGCCCTTCACACCGCCTCATACCTACATAATATTCTCCCTACTAAACTTCACGATAACCGCACACCTTTATCCCTTCTCTATCTTCGTCAACCATCATACACTCATCTTCGTATTTTTGGCTGTTTATGTTACCCTAACACCTCAGCTACTCGGTCACACAAACTAAACATTCGGTCCATGGCGTGTGTTTTCTTAGGTTACCCGGCTAATTACCGCGGCTATCGGTGCCTTGACGTTTCTACTGGGAAAACCATCTTTTCTCGCCACGTCACTTTTGATGAAAACCAATTCCTTTTGCCACAACATCCCAACCTGCACCTAACCACAACTTCTTGGACCACACACCAATCCTTATCACTCATCCTACTACTTTCTGCGGACCACAACAACAACCTCCTCCCATCGGCCCAACACCGCTTGACCAAACCTCACCACACAGTCCAGTTGCCTCCCTTGGACATACCACCGGCCCAACTCCACCCCACAGCCCAGTTACCTCTCCTGGTCATACCACCAACCCATCACACGCCTTCAACTCAACCCCTCACTCGTCACCTCCCTCTAGCCCATCCTCTATTCTAGGCCCACATCCATCAACACTTCAAACCCCACATCACGAACCACCTACGACCCCCCTTCGAGCCCACTCTCGGTTCCCTCTGTCAGCCCACCAATACACTAACCGACCCCACCTCAATCCTTACCCTTCACCCAATGCAAACTCGTTCCCAATCCGGTATTTTTAAACCCCGTGTTCCATTCTCGTTACATACCGAAACCACTTCATCCATGTCCCCTGTCCCTAAATCTCATCTCTCTACCTTAAATGACCCAAACTGGAAAAAGGCTATGCTTAATGAATATGAAGCTCTATTAGCGAATAACACATGGGAACTTGTCCAACGACCTACTAATGCACATGTGATTCGTTGCATGTGGTTATTTCGGCATAAATTCCACGCAGATGGTACATTAGAACGACACAAGGCACGTCTCGTTGTTAATGGAAAAAGTCAAACGTCGGGGTTGACTGTGATGAGACTTTTAGTCCGGTTGTTAAACCGACTACCATTCGCACCGTTCTTAGTTTAGCTGTATCTAAAGGTTGGGTCATCCATCAGCTGGATGTCAAAAATGCGTTCTTACATGGCACTTTAAAGGAAACCGTCTACATGTTTCAGCCTCCTGGTTTCACCTCTGCCACTCAACCTAAACATGTTTGCAAATTAAATAAGTCACTTTTTGGATTGAAACAAGCCCCTAGAGCTTGGTATCAATGTTTTCAGGTTATTTGACTAAGTGTGGATTCAAAAGCAGCATATGTGATACATCTCTTTTTATGTACCAACGGGGACCTCATTTGGCTTACCTACTTATCTATGTGGATGACATCATTCTCACCACCTCTAATGACACTCTTCTGCAAGACATTATCAAATCCTTGACTGCAGAATTCAAAATGACGACCTCGGGGAACTACATTATTTCTTAGGAATTGTAGTTAGGAAGCAAGGTAATGGCCTTTTCTTGTCTCAAGCAACTTATGCTGCTGATATTTTATCTCGTGCCAACATGACTAACTGTAAAACCAGTTAGCACGCCGGTTGTAGTCGGCTCCAAACTTAGTGCCATTGAAGGCCATGTCTTCTCTGACGGGTCTCTGTATCGCAGCCTGGCTGGGGCGCTTCAGTATCTTACCATTACCCGCCCGACATCTCATATGCGGTCCAGCAGGTTTGTCTCTTTATGCATGCCCCGCGGGAACCACATTTTCAATTTCTGAAGCGGATTCTCCGATACCTGAAGGGCACACTCTCACAAGGCTTATGTGTTTTACCTTCCCCAACCGCAACACTAACAACATATTCTGATGTGGATTGGGCGGGTGCCCGGATTCTCGTCGGTCAACATCAGGCTACTGTGTTTATTTGGGTACCAATCTCATCTCATGGTCCTCTAAACACCAATCTACTATTTCACGTTCTAGTGCTGAAGCAGAATATAGGGGACTCGCTAACACTATTGCTGAAATAAGTTGGGTCCGAAATCTGCTACTAGAATTACATGTTCCTGTTCGTCATGCTACCATTGTCTACTGTGATAACATATCTGCTGTCTACCTTGCGAAAACCTGGTACAACATCAGCGGACGAAACATATTGAAATGGAGATCCACTTTGTTTGGGAACAAGTACGGCTCGGTTCAGTCAAAATTCTCCATGTTCCGGCCGACTACCAGTATGCCGATATCTTCACCAAAGGACTTCCCAAACACCTCTTTCAAAAATTTCGCTCCAGTTTATGCCTTCGGTTACCTATGGCTCAAACTGTGGGGGAGTGTTAACCAATAATATTGTTTGCATATTAGTGGAAGTTATTGTCCATATTTTATGTATTTTATATTTAGAAGAATTGATTTAGTCAATCAATCTCCATATTGTATTCTTGTAATCTCTCATCCGTGCATTACTTATAGGATTATTTCCCTCTGTTAATGACGGAGAATATTGTGAATATCAAAGACTTTCAGTAACATATTTTCTTTTAATTGGTTGGCTCAATAATCTTAAACTTAGAAGAAGCAACGTACATAATTAAAAAAGTAAATTTTCCAATTATTACCCAATTTCACCTGAATTTCCTTCGATTCGACATATATATTTTTTAATGTATTATAACATTTTATTGGGTAGGTAGTCTATTCTTGTATGAAGCAACCTGTATGACTAGACCACTTACACGTTGTTTGTTAGTCTCTTAATCTTCCGTTAAAACACTACCTCTAAATAAAGGTTACCTCTAAATGGTTCACAACAATAACATCTATAAATGGTTCAGTTGATCTCTAAATGATTAAGTAATAAAAAGACGTTGAATGGTTAGGAGACATATTTACCCTTGATCTAAATTTCAGCCATCAACCGCCACCACCAACCACCAACCATGACAAACACTACCAACCACCACCACCCACCACCGCCAACCACCACCACCGTTAACAACCCACCCATCGTCAACCACCACCACCACCACCATCACCACCCATCAACACTACCAACCACCGGCACCACCACCACGCGCCACCGCAAACAAACATCATCACCACCTACCAACCATCAGTTACATTTCATTCAACACAAAATAGTTCAGATGGGTAACATAGTCATTTTGCAAAGTTATTCAGAGTTTTAGTCAAACAACACTTACTGGCTCATCGATTCAGAGTCTCTTACCTGGTCAGACCTCTTAATGGTCCTGCACTTACTTACTGGTTCAGAGGTTGCCAAACAACCCCTTGGTTGTAAGTATTATATGAGTTGATTGATAGTTAATAACGAAAATTGTTTTATGTGTGGATATGAAATATATTTATCATATATATTTTTATCATATTCATCTAAAATTATGGAAATATTTAAAAGGTGAATGAGGTTTGGTGATTTAAAGGTTGGCAGGGATTGTGGAAGTGAGTCCGATTACTGTGGTGACTACTCGCTGCGAAGATGGCCTCCGGTCACCGGAACAGGAGCAGACAGTGGTGGCACAAGCCCATCTGAGCTTTGCTTTGGTGGAGGTCATCGATGTTATTCTTATTTTGGTTCTCGTTGTGAGGATGTAATGACAAATACATGACGTTAATGGTTTTAGTTTTATATAAACCCTATGTATGTTTTCTTTGGAATTCTATGCAGTGATCATGATACTTATTTAGAGGTGATTTAGAAATGTGGTCAATAGGCAAATTTGAATTAAATTTGTTATGGGAAAACACCATATAATTAGACCACTTAATTTTAAGTGTTATACATGTTAAATAATTGTTCATAATGAAAATGGTTTGACTATGTATGGATAGAAAATATATTAATCTAGATATATTTTAACATATTCAACTAAAATTACAGAAATATTAAACAGGTGAATGACTTGGTCATTTAATGGTTGGCAACTAGTGGAGTCCAATGATTGTCGTGAGTGACTATTGGTGGTGGAGATGGCATCCGGTCACCGGAAAGGGAGTAGACTGTTGGATCTAGTGGACCCTACAAAAAACAGATGATTGGAAAACCAAAATAATCTATAGCATCTTATCAATAATAACAGTGCTTTGAGGATTTAACTACTCTCAATGGCAATGGCATCAACATCTGCTACTCAAAGGTCTGTTAAGCTAAAGTTTGTTATACAAGAACTGTTGAAGACAAGCTCTGCTCAAATCCTAAAGTCTGCTAAAGAGAAACTTTGCTATTGAAAATAAGGATTGTTGAAGAACAAAGGCCTGCTGGACCAATAGAAGTTAAAGCTCATCATAGTTTCCTTCAATAGATTGTGGATCAACAGAGTTTATATATTATTAACGTAATGGTGTTTTAGCCTAGCAGATGTTAGAGTTTGTTAGGTCGTTAGATGTCACTGTCAAGGTCACATCAGCTTAGATTCCTTAGTGGTTTGCTTTATACTATAAATAGAACAGTGTATATACTGTTCTATTCATCACTTCATCTTGACATTTCCTGTATGAACAAATCAGAGTGATCAAGCTGAGGGGGAGCTTATATATCTTTCATGCATACGTAAAACAAATTTATAAAAGCATGTTGATAAAAACATTCTCTTCATTGTTGTGATTTACAAGTTTACGATCCACTCCATTTATCATCCTTGTTTTACTATCTTCCATTCATTTCCATCTTTAAAACTTTCACAACAATTAAACTCAGATCCTAACAATTGGTATCACAGCTTGGTCAATCAAATCCGATCTTACAATCAATTTGATATTAACAGATCAGCTCTCACTACTGATTTGTTTGTTTGTTGTATTGAAAACAGAGTAAAAGTTTATTTACGTTCAAAGTATTTTTAAATAAAAACCTGTTTGTAAACAATAAAAAATGTCTCAAAATCCACAAGATCCACACAACGCTGGCACCATGTATAAACCTCCAATACTTGTCAGACCGGAGTATAATATCTGGCAACGTTCGATGGGTCACATACTTGCACAACAGAACATGGGTTGCTGGAAATCGGTTATCTTCGGACCACACGTTCCGAGGGTACCGAGTGTTAAAGAACCAAAAGTTCTAGTCCCTAAAAAGCTTGAAAACTACTCCAAGCAAGATTTTCAGAAAATCGAGCTAGATGCAAAAGCATTTAGTATCGTAGCTACGACTTTGCCAAATGATATCTATGTTGGCCTGTTGCATTGCAACAGCGCAAAGGAGTTGTGGGATGCTTTGAAGGAGCAATTCGGTGGGACAAAGGAGGTTATTGAAAACAATCGTGAAGTTTTAAACCAACAGTATAAAATTTTTGTCATGTTAAAGGAGAATCCTTAACTAAGCAGTTCGAAAGGTTTAGTTGTCTAATAAGTGAATTAAAACTGGTAAATGTTAATTGTCCTAATTCAACCTTGAATAGCCAATTTCTTAGATCATTGGACACTATTGCTTTTGTTACTAGAAACTCTATTGGTTTCAAAGAGATGAGTTTGACTCAGCTTTATGGTAGGCTCTTGACTTATGAGAGAGAGCTTAACCAGAAAAAGAAGCTTCAAGAGTTATGAAAAGTTGCTGATGACTATGCTTTAGGTAGTATAGCAACTTTTGGTCAAGAGGAAACATTTGGCGGTAGTAAGGATCAGAGTTACGATCACTTTATTGACATAACATTTGGTGGAAGTTTTAACTCTGACTCTTACTCACCCAATTATGCTTTTACAACAAATGGGGAAAACCAAGTTTCTAACAACTTATCTTTTGAGTTAAATGATTTTCAAGATTTTGACCCTACTGATTTGGAAGAAATGGACATCTTACACCAACTTGCATTGCTTAGTGTCAGAACTAGCAAATTTTACAAGAGAACTGACAGAAAATTCTCAGGGTTACATGAGGGGTTAAAAGTTGGGTTGGATAAATCTAAAATCAAGTGTTACAAGTCTAATAGGCTAGGTCATTTTGCTAGATAGTGCAGGAGCCAAACAAGTGGTCCTATTGCGACACATCAAATTCCTAGACCTCAAAACACTCAAAACACTGTCCATTATTCCCAATATACCCCTGCTCCACATATGCAAAGAAATGCTCACTTTGCACATCCTGCAACCACTGCTTAGTACAAGATGTCCAAACCACTGTTCCTCGTAAAAAATATGTTCAAGCCCCAGTTCCCTAGGTGCAAGTGCAACCTGCACCACAAGCTACACAAACCTCTGTACCAGTAGAGCATAGTCAACAGAGCTTCTTTACACAAAGCTTTGTTGATTGGAGTAGCTTACCTGAGGAACTAACTTATGAAAATTTTTTCTAGTTGCCAATTCTAAAAAGAAAACTAATGATTTTTGTTTTATGGCACTGGACATTATTTTGGAAGGGGTTGAGTATGAGGAAGTGGTGTCCAATATTGATGAGGTTTGTGAAAATTTACAACAGATGTTTCAGAAGAACAAATTTGTGAAGATAAAGTTGGTGAAGAAACAAACCCTCTATAAGACATATGGGATTCCAGTGATTGTGAAGGAGAATGTGATTGTGCCATGACAGCAACTGCTAAGGTATCACCTCAAATCCTTTAAGACCTATGTTCAGACAAATTTATTATTGCATTTGCTAACATTAAAGAGGTGAATGAAAGCCTTAGAAACAAGATTTTAGATGATGAAATTCAGTTTGAAAAACTTGTTAAAGAGTTAAAATCGAAACGTTTGAAAAAGAAAGTGAAATCAGCAGTCATAAACATGAATCAAGCATAATCAAGTATCAACTACAAAAATGATAGAAAAATATCAAAGTTGTAAAAAGGAGCTTGAATCTACACAAATCACATGTGAGAAATGGATAGAATCCTGCAAAGGTTATGAGTTGATGTTAGAATCACAGATCAGAAGCAATGTAAAATTTGGTGTAGGTTCAAAAAATGACCAAGTTTCTCAAAACACTGCTGTAAATGATTGTGATTTAGTTGAAATTATTCCAGCAAACTTGGTTGGTCAAGAAATTAAAGTCACTAAACCAAATGGTAATAAAATTGTCTTAGGAAGACTAGAAGGATCCTCAACTTTTGAGGAAATTGAAAAATATCAATTCAAACCTACCTGGTCAGATGAGTGTGACATTCTTGAAAACTTCGAGCCAATGGATTTCTCAACGACTAAGGGTGTAAAAGCACCCAAAGTCAAGATCATTCCCTTGAAAGACCTTCTAGCAAATGTTACATCATCTGTTGACAAAAGGGGTGAAAAAGGGAAGAAGGGAGAAAAAAATATCAAACTTGTTTTCTGAAAAGAAAAATTATGTTACCAAAAAATGTTTTCTTTTAAAAGCATATGACATAAACAAGACAAGTGTGATAGTTAATGCACCTCATTGTATTATCTGTGGCAAGAAAATTATAAAACTCAAGAGTGTGTTTATCTCAAAAAATTTGATGTCAAAAGAAATGAGTATAAAACAAAAACACTTGAGAGTTTACATGGTAAAATTGGAAAAGTAAAATCCTAACAGATCTTTGTTCCAGTCCAAACATCTGTTACCAAACAATTGAATATAACCTCTGTTCCTAGAGAAGTTTAGGTAACAGATGCACCACTAACAAACAAATTTCCAAGAGGATATGACCCAACCAGCTTATAAGAGTGTACCTCTTGGTTATGAGATCTACAAAAGACCTTCAAAACAAAGAGTGAACAAGCATCCTCATGGTTATGATCATTTGATAGGAAATGGTTCACAACAGATGTTTCGAAACTCTGTTCAAAACTATGACCATTCTTCTAGACTTGAGGCTGAAATGTCTGTAACCCCAACCAAAGCCATTTTGGCTTTGTAAACTCACCTAAACTAATCTGTTACTAATGTATAGGGAGCTTCTACTTGCCTTGATAGTTTATGGTATGTAGATAGTGGAGGCTCCAGACACATGACAGATGTGAGCCCTTCTCAAAGATTTTTAGCTCATGGAGGGGGTGGATATATCCTTTGGTAACAATTCAAAAGGGAATGTGTTAGGGTCAGGGACAGTTCAAGTAGGGAAACTCAACTTTGAAAATATTAATCTTATTGACAATCTTAAATTTAATCTTCTTAGTGTATCTCAAATGAGTGACAAAGGCTAAGGGGTCATTATTCACTAAGAAAACTTGTAAGATTGTTGGACCAGAAGTGGTGAAGAAGATTGAAACAATCATAGCTGAGAGCAAAGCACATCTTGTTGCTCACAAGAGTGAAATGTGTATGTGGTAGACATGTTAAAGGATAATTCGATGACTAATGCCTGTTTGTTCTCAGTTGCTTCTAACAAAGAGACTGAATTATGGCATAGAAGACTTGCTCACACAAATCTGAAAACTATCACCAAACTCTCAAAACAAGGTCTTGTAAGAGATTTTCCACCAAAACAATTCAAATGTGATGAACATTGTATTTGCTGTCTAGAAGGTAAACAACATAAAAGTTCATATAAGTCCATTGATGAGTGGAAAACTAGTCAGTGTTTACAACTGTTACACATGGACTTGTTTGACCCTGTTAAAATCATGAGCCTTAAAAAGAAGAGGTACTGTTTGTTATAATTGATGATTTTTCAAGGTTTACGTGGACTTACTTTTTGCACTCCAAAGATGAGACTGCAGGCATTTTGCAGGACTTTGTAAGAAAAGTTGAAAAGCAATTTGACCTGTGAGTAAAAACCTAAAGGAGTGACAATGGAACAAAGTTTAGAAATAAGGAGTTGGATGATTTCTGTGTGTCAAAAGGGATTGTAAGGCAGTATAGCATTCCCAGGACACTAGAACAAAATGGGGTGGTTGAAAGAAAGAATAGAACTCTAATTAAAGCTGCAAAGCTTTTGGTTTACCCTTGTCTTTTTGGGAAAAGGCTTTAAACACTGCTTGGTATGTGCAAAAAAGAGTTTTGATTAACCCTAGACATCAAAAGACTGCTTATGAAACTCTGTACAAGATCAAACCATTGATATCTTATTTCAAAATCTTTGGCTACCCATGTTTCATTTTAAACTTAAAAGATTCCATTTCAAAATTTGTAGTCAAAGTAGATTGTGGTTATTTTCTAGGATACTCAACTACTGCCAAGGCCTATAAAGTGTTTAACACAAGTTCTAGGTGTGTAGAAGAGACTTTGAATGTAAAGTTCAATGAACTTTCTTCTTTAAAAATCCCAGCAAATCTTGCAGAACTATTTGATTTAGATAAATTTACATTTGAAGATGTGTCTGTCAAGACTAACCATGCAGGTACACCACAGTCTTCTCATCAAGATTATGGTTTTGACATTGTGATTCCATAATATAAAGTCATTGCCACCACTAGAGGAGCAGGTGTTACCAACAACTTTGAAAACTTGTCACCATAGCATCAACTGTTGTTGATCCTCAAACCTCTAAGTTTGCGGTTCAAGGGTATAGACAAGAAGAAGGCACTGATGATAATGAAACATTTGCTCCTGTAGCAATACTAGAGGCCATTAGATTGTTCTTAGCCTTTGCTGCCAACCACAACATTAAGGTGTATCAAATGGATATCATATGTGCATTTTTGTATGATTAGATCAAGGAAGAGGTATATGTATGCAAACTCCCTGGTTTTTAAGATGCTTTTTATCCAGATCATGTCTACAAGCTAAATAAAGCTTTGTATCGCTCGAAACAAACACCTAGAGCCTGGTATGAAACTTTATCTACCTTTCTCTTATCTATAGGCTTCACAAGAGGTAAATTGATAAAACTTTGTTTTTAAAATGGAGAGGAAAGAATTTGATGCTTTTCCAAATTTATGTGGATGACATCATTTTTGGATCCACATGCATTGCCATGTGTGAAGAGTTTAGAGAGCTCATGACAACAGAGTTTGAGATGAGTGCTCTGGGTGAACTCCAGTGCTTTCTTGGTCTCCAAGTTAAGCAATTTCAAAATGGTACATTCATTCATCAAAGTAAGTATGTCAAAGAACTACTTACAAAATTTGATATGAATGATTATAAACCATGTAGTACACCCATGGCCACATCAAAGTTGGTCACTGTTGATGAAAAGATGACTTGGTTGATCAAACTCTTTATAGAAGCATGATTGGGTCTTTATTGTACCTAACTGCATCAAGGCCAGATATCATGTTTGCAACATGTGTTTGTTCCAGATCCCAGTCAAATCTTATAGCTGTGAAAAGGATATTCATATACATAAAAGGTGCTTCCACACTTGGTATCTGGGATCCTGCTAATGGGAATATTGAGCTTTCAGGTTTATCAGACATTGACTTTGTTGGATGCCATGCTACAAGGAAGTCCACATTAGGAGGATGTTAGTTTCTAGGCAATTGCTTAGTCTCATGGCAAAGCAAAAAGAAGGTTGTAGTTTCAACATCCATAGTAGAGGCTGAGTATATTGCTGATGTAAGTTGCACTATTCAACTTCTGTTGCTTTAATACCAATTGCTGGATTTTGGTGTTAGACAGTCAAGAAGCTGAAAACATCATTAAAAATCCAGTTTCACATTCCACAACCAAGCACATTGACATTAGACATCACTTTGTGAGGGATTGCTATGAAAAAGGTTTGATTTCTCTGCTTCATGTTCCAACTAAGGATCAACTGGTAGATGTGTTGACAAAAGCTTTAGACACATCTACCTTTGAAAACTTGATCTCTAGGATTGGCATACTAAACATGGATTAAAAGCAACATTTTGTTTTCTATGAATAAAAAGCATTAAAATGTTTTCAGAAAATAAAAAAATCCATCCTTAAAAATAGTTTTAAGATTGAAATTTTCAATAATCCTTAACCACTGTTTTTATAATCTCTGATGTTAAAATTCTATCCACTTCTAAAAGGTATCCTCTGTTCCCATTTACCACTGTTTGTCCTAACATCAAATATCTATCATCTGATATAGTAAAATCACTACTGTTCATATACACTGTTCCCAACTTTTGTTGCTCTCCAGCAGAGGTTGTCAAACAACTGTCTTCCACTTCATAATAGAGGTTACCACGTGGACAGATGTTAGCCATCAGACCTTTGTAAAGGACGTTTCCATGTCAGCATTCACTTTTTATTTATATATCCCCATTCCATTCCAAATGAGCTTTTTACTTGCCGACTTGAATTCAAAATTCTCAAAAAGCTGTTTCCATTACCATCTTCTTCACTTCTACTCACTTCCATTCTTCGATCATGGCTCTACAAATCAAACTTCCTCATAACTACCTCCCCACCTTTGAGAAAAATGACAAAAATACATCTTTCCATTCAATAATTGATGTCCTCACAACATCAAAATAAAAACTATCATGCTTGCTGATGCACCTATATATGTGGATACTCTCCGACAATTTTGGGCAAATGCTAAAATTGAATCTCAAAACAAAAAGCCATATGCTATAACTTCAAAGATCAGAGAAACTCTTGTCCAAATATCCCCATCTTCCATATCCACAACATTTGCATTGGACGACCAGGAAGGTAACATTTCTTTTGATAAGCAAGAACTTTACACAGAGTTCATAGAACGTGGGTATGAAGGTCAATTGACAGGTGTTACAATTTTAAACCAAAATTTCCTGCTGAAATGAGATATTTTTTCCACACCTTGTTTATCTGTCATTCAGCCAAGACCACTGCATTTAATGAAATTCAACAAAACATTCAAAATTTGGGATATACGATTTTGACGAAATCAGATTTTAATCTATCCCAGGCATTGTTTTTGGACTTGGTTGCAAATTTTAATAAGATAAAAACAAATAAAGGTTTTCTCTTGTATCCTAGACTCTTAAGCTATTACCTTCAAAAGCAAGTATCTGAAAAAGACTTTCAACAAGGTGTAGTTTTTAAAATGAAGAGTCTTACAAATGAAACTTTTACCAGAATCCTAAATTAAGAGTCAAAAGTTTTCAAAACACAAGCAAAGGGGGATGAGCCTATTTTGGATGAGTCCACATATACTGCTCAAACCTCTATTGCTGCTGAGCCCACTACTCCTGGTGCTCATGACACCACAACCGGTGTTGTGAAACCCACACCAGAAAAATCCAAAAAGAAACCTTCCAAATCCAAAAAGCTCACCAAACCAAAACAAAATAAAAAGGTACCTCTAGAAGATGAGATCCCAGAGGATAACCTTGTGACATCACCAAAGTCACTAGAAACCGCTATTGTTACTTCCTCACTACAGATGGAAAGATCTCCACCCAAAAGCCAAGTTCCTCTTGTATCCTCACAAAAGGATCAAGTTGTAAGCACAGGGACACCACACTATGAGGCAGATCTTTCACTTGAAAGTATGTTTCACAGCCCCTCTCTCAGGGTAAATTCTCTTTCAACTCCATAATCATCTCTCATAATTCCATCCACTATTATACCTCTATTTCATGCAATTGATAAAACTCAGACACAAATCAATTCCTTTCATTCACCAGTAAAAAAGAGCACACCTCCACAAGCGATCGAATCTGAGAAAAAATAAGTTGCTAACCCAGAAACAGCTGAGGAGGCTACACCCCATGAGTTACAAGTAACTCTTCGTGGTAGTTCAAGTGAAGCAACCATACAACTGAAGACACAACAATATATCAGTTGGATAGTGGTTACATCTATAAGTCTTCCTTGAAAGCAACTGTTGAGGCTACAATCATAACTCTCTTTTCCAGTTGGAAGTCCTCAGTACCAAGAAAAAGGGGCATTTGAGTCTATTAATTTGGAGTCTTCTCCTATTAAGGACTCAAATCCAACTACCTCTGGTAGTGATTCAGGTGATTCTATTAAATTAGGTGATGAATTAAGATATAAGGAATTTACGGAGAGCATGACTTATATGGAATCTTCCATAGATGAGCTTAAAGGCATGATGAAACAACTGTTACAAACCTCTGCCTGTCAATCTTCAACTCAACAAGTTGCTAATGAGCTGTGGAATCAGTGCAAATAGTTATCCAAGCTCAAAGGAATTTGGCTGGTATCAAGCACAACACTCACATGGAACTTATCAGATATAAAGTTACTCAAGCAGATATTAAGGCTATAAGAGAACATTTGGTAAAGACCATTGGTTCTGCCCCTCCAACAGTGCTTCACAAAGAAGTAGAGGATGAAGACAAAAAAGGGGAGAATGATAAGTTGAGAAAGTTGCAGCGAGATTCAAAGGTGCAACAACAAAAGCCAGGGTCTGCTCAAAACCAAACCTCTACTAATGCATCAGATGCTGGAGTTCAAAAAGGGATTGATGAGGCCCTGAAAAATAGGTAGAAGAAATTGCCTAAGAAAAGTAGAAAAGGCAAGATACACTAGAAAGCAAGGCTTCCTACTGATTGAAGAAGAACATGCTAAGCAGATGGAAAAAGAAGATATTGGCACTTCAAAAAGGAGAAAGTCAACTAGAAAAGTTAGACAACCAATTACCATCTCTCCTAAAACCACTGCTCTGCCTACAAAAAGTGTATCCTCTGCTCCAATCAAAACCAAACCATGAGTTAAAAGGAAACCATCATCAACATCACCACCAAAAAATTCTAGTATAACATCAGCAGATGTTACAAAACCAACATCACCACCAAATCAACCAACAGATGTTGGTACAATAGATGTACCAACAAATGTTAACCAAACCACTACCATGATAACATTTCTCACACTAACACAACCATTATCCACACCACCAAGAATACCAACACGATCACCATCACCAAAAATCAAATTCACACGCAAAAGGAAAACTTTTATAGTGCAAGAAGATGATGAGGAATTCCATCACCAATTCCTTTATCATCTACCCCCATCCCAGCCACACCAATCTCATCACTTCCATCTAATTCCACTTCACTTCCACCCTATCAACCATCATCTGTCATTCCACTGGCTACTCAATATCCTATAGAGAATCATGCTATTAAAGGAGAACTTGAATCCTTTTACTTTAGAGGATCCATCACAAAGATCCTTTCCATCTCTCTATGTTTATCGAAAACCTAGAAATGTAGATGAATATCTGAAGCTAAAAGCAAGACAGGCTGAGGATATTGCTAAGGAGATGAGCAAAGAGAAGGATGACATGACTTTGCAAGGAATCTTATCAGTAGAACTTGGCAAGGTAAGAAAGATATAAGATTTTGCCAAGGACTTCTGCAAGTCCATGTCTGATAAGCCAACACATGCTGAGCTTGATGAAGAACTGAAACAAGATTACCTTGATCACATCATGAAGCATAAACCATACAAAGCATTAAGAGCACAATTCAAAGACTGGTCATTAGATGCTCTCTAGGAAGAGACTGAAACAATCCAAGAAATGCTCAAAGATCCTTTACACAAGCCAACTCCACTAGTTTGGAAGAAAGGCAAATCAATTGATCAAAACAATGCTTCATAGCTTAAGAGAATGAGAGAAAAACTTGTTGCTGCAAAGTATGGTGCTACTAGAGCTGTTGCTAGATGGTCAGAATGCAAAGTTTTTGAGACCTATAAAAAGCTGGAACAGTTAAGAGAAAAAGATCATACAGTTCCAAGAAAGCCAGTTTACCCAACCTAAAAAGCAGTTCACAGCATCTAGCTTATCCACAACTGCCTTAAATCAAGTAAAAAGGCAAAAACAGATGTCTATGACTGATGGTCAGTTGTATGAAGAACATAGAAAGGAGGGAATTAAGAACCAACTGCTTTACCACGCAGATCCTTCAAGTGACAAACTCGGAGAAACAGTTAAAAATCTTCTCAGTAGACCTCAATCACCAAACTCATAAAAAATAAATCTTCAACCAAGAAAACCAACTGATTCAAAAATTCTAAAGTGGAAGTCATCCTCATGCTACCACGAATTGACCTTACTCAGATTAGATGGCGAGATTCAAAATCTAAAAATGGAGGATGCATATGGTCTGAATGCAGATGACCTCCAAGATCTGTTGAACCTTGAATTGCAAAGGGATTTTGAAGATATGATTTACTTGAACTTTGAACTACAATTCAAAGGGAAAATCAGGGAAATGTTGATGAGGAATAAAAATCAGCAATAAAGAAGTGTTTTGACAACATCTGTTCTAGGGGGAGATTGTTGGATCTAGTGGACCCCACAAAAGAACAGATAATTGGAAAGCCATAATAATCTATAACATCTAATCAACAATATTAGTGCTTTGAAGATTTAACTCCTCCCAATGGTAATGGCATCAATATCTGCTACTCAAAGGTCTGTTAAGCTAAAGTCTGTTATACAAAAACTGGTGAAGACAAGCTCTTCTCAATGTCTAAAGTCTGCTAAAGAGAAACTCTGCTATTGAAGATAAGGACTGTTGATGCAAAGGTCTGCTGGACCAATAGAGGTTAAAGTTCATAAGAGTTTCCTTCAATAGATGCTGGATCAACAGGGTTTATATATTATTAATATAACAATGTTTTAGCCTAGCGGATGTTAGAGTTTGTTAGGTCGTTAGATGCCACTATCAAGGTGACGTCAGCTTAGATTCCTGAATACTTTGCTTTGTACTATAAATAGAACATTGCATGTATTGTTCTATTCATCACTTATTCTTGACATTTCTTGTACGAACAAATCAGAGTGATCAAGTTGAGGGGTAGTTTGTATATCTTTCATGCATACATAAAACAAATTTATAAAAGCATGTTGATGAAAAAATTCTCTTCATTGTTGTGATTTACAAGTTTACATTTCCACTGCATTTATCATCCTTGTTTTATTATCTTGCATTAATTTCCATCTTTAAAACTTTCACAACAATTAAACTTAGATCCTAACAAAGACGATGGTGGTGACAGCTCATCTACTCATCTAAGGCCATCAATGTTTTTCTTACTTTGGTCCGGTTGTGATGCTGTTGGTGTTATCAGTTTAATTTTAATTACAAGCTCTTTACAGCCTTTAATGTTGGTGATGTTTTCTTTGGAATTCTATATGGAAATCATGATGCTTATTATAGAGATGATTCATAAATGTGAGAAATGATGATTATTGACTCATGGCTAGGCAGCTTTGAATTGAAGCCATGAGTCTTGAGCTCTTTAATTTTTTAAAATTCTTTGGTGTATAAGTCTAGATAGGGGAAGTATCACATTATCCTATACAGTAAAAATCAAACTATCCTGTCTTTGGTTTTTCCTGTTTTGTGTTTGGCAATTTTTGGTGCCTTTTGCTTTTGTGTGTTTTATGTAAACCCTTCATGAACCAAACAATATGAAATGTAGATCACGAACGAACAAATCAGATGTTTTTTTTTTGTCATTTATTTGGAGAAGGAAACATCCTGGAAAGAGAATTGAACCTTCTAAACTAGAGACGTGTATGACACTCTAGGTGAAAACGCCTTTTGTCATGATTGGAATATAATTTTGTTGTCTTATGGCAGCCCAAAAAAATATCAAAAGCAAATGTAAAACGAAAACATCCATGCATTTTACCACAAATAGTGAACAAAGAAAATAAACTTTAAAGCCAGATGTAAAACCCATATGTTGAACATTGAGTTGCTAATTCCAATATATAATCCATCATGTATTATTAACTATGGATAGCAAGATTAAAGATATACATTAGTCTTCATTACTTGTAGAATTACATAATAAATAAGTCTAAGAATACTAATAAGAAAACAAAAACATACTTTAAGTGAGATACTTTGGTAGTATGGGCTTAGGATTACATCATAGCCCAATTCAATGCCAAATACGGTATTTTAAAGTTGGTAACAAGGCTATCATATGACCTTCCCATCTGAGTTAATATATAATCAAAAGCAATCACTTAGCTACCTTAGAAAAGCTAGAAGGACCAAATTTTACAAACTAATAAAATGATGGGCCAAAGTCGGGTCCATCAAAATCCACATCAACAGTTAATAACAAGAACTCATGAAATTGAGAATGATCAATACATCATTTCGACTCATCACTACTAACAAAGACATGTGGCCTAAAGACAACAATGTCAAAGTTTCATAACATGCCACACTTGTGTCTTTTAACACAGGTACGTCGTGTTTGTATATTAATAACATAGCATAATTGATGTGCACATAATTATATATATTTTTCACACCATTTAAACCCATTTTAAAATTGTTTTCTTCAAATTGTTTGTAAATTAGTTCTAAATTATTTTGACTTTGATTTTTAGGACAATAGGCCCGAACATTAGTAACTGATCCATATATATATATATATATATATATATATATATATATATATATTCACCCATTTTTGCAAATGCGGTCGTATGGAAAAACACCCATCATCTGACTTTTTATAGATGCATAATTGCAAGTTCCAAATCTACGGATCTCCGTGCCGATATCAAGTTAATAAAATTAGTTAGATGGAATATAATGATTACATGATTCAAAAGCAAAGAACACAAGATCGCCAATTGCATATGATTGCTATACTGATTAGAATTGTTTGATACAAGTGTATGGGAAATAGCCAAAACTGCTTACGTAGTTATATGATGAATAAAACGTTATATACTAGGCTTGGTCCACATGTTCTTAGCTCACAATGTAACATTTGTCGTAAAACGGGTTCTAAAACGCGCATCATTTTGTAATTCAAATATAATGTATGATATTCGTTACACATTTATGTTGAGAGTTTGAAACTTATTATATTGTTGTTAGTATTTAATAACAAATAAAATAATAAAGTTAAAATAAGAATGTTAATAAATAAAATACAAATAATAAAAATAAAATATCAAAAAAGCGAATACCGCGGGTATAGAACCCGGGTCTTCACCAAACTAACACACACACCACACCACTACACTACACACACATATCTGAAATGAACCCAAACTAAATAAATTTTATACGCCACTCTGAAACCATTTCTAAAACACCCGCCCTGTAAACAGCTCTAACCCCCAATTCACCATCAATTACCATTTCTTCTTCGAATTAAACCGAAGAAACTGACCTCCAATCATGTATTATGACTCAATCATAACTCAATTCGGTTAAAAAATCATTGTGGCAATCAATCCTCTGATCGAAATCGTTTGAAACCGAATTCCAAATTTGAACCCACACTTTCATCTATAAATAGGGATCCTTGCACCCATGTTGAACACGCTCACTTTCAAAACCTCTCGAAACTCTCAAAACAATCCTCTCTGTTTCAATTAACACTTCGTCGGAAACTCTGTTTGTCGCCGGAATCTCACCGAAGAAATCACAAGTTATCGTCCCTGATCGGTATAATCTTAAATCTCTTAAATCCTTTACTTTCCATTTAATTTACGTTTGTCAGTGGTAGAATAATTGGCAAGTTAAAAGAATTGACAAACGGGTATTGATCAAACTGTTTTTATAAGATGAAGGCTAATAAGCATATAAGGGTAATTAAAATCAGTGTTTATACCGGTTAGACACACAGTCCAGTGGGGACTGTGTGCAAAATTAAACACATGGTCACGAGTTCGATCCTTAACATGCTGCCGAATTCCTTCATTATCCCAAACATTTTTATAACCAATATATGACTTAACTCAGTTAGGGTATAAGTTTAATATAAATTCTGAATATTCCAGGTTAGTCACACAACCCAGTTGGTTGGGCTGTGTGCAACGCGAGTCAAGGGTCGCGGGTTCGAGTCCGGTTATACGCAGCGATTTGTTAATAAAGCAAACCTTTTTAATTAATTAAAATATGATTTGATTCAGTTTGTGTATATATGTAATTAAATTCCAGAATATTTCAGGTTAGACATTTAGCTCAGTTGGCAGAGCTGCGTGCACGTAAGCGAGAGGTCACGAGTTCGATCCTCACATGCTGCCAAAACCATGCGAATTAATCTGGTTCGACCCGCTGAAAGGGTATATTTTTTAATAAACTTTTTTTTCTTTATTTTTTTCTCAAAATCCATAAAAATATATAAAAATAAGTCCTTTATATGTATAAAAACTAGTAAAAAATAATATAAGATTATCTAAAAAGTCTAATAAAATTCATTAAATAAAAATACTAATTTTAAATAAAAGAAATATATTTACCGAATTATTATGTGAATATTTAGATTAGCTTTCTCGTCGGTTGAAATCTTTAATCGTGCGCGTTCATTATCAACTCAAGAAACGCACCCACTGTGAGTGAATTCCTACAAACTTCCCCTTTTTATTCATGTTTTGGGGTGTATCATGTGTCGTTTATTTATTTTATTCAAACATTGTGCTACTACTATTATCTGAACTAACGTGCTATGTGATATTTGGTTTATTGTTATTTGTGGTTATTCATTCTCGTTTTAGTCAAGCATTCACATTAGGCCCATCAGTTCCATGTTTTCATACGGGTAGAGCATCGCGTTGCTTAATTAGATCGGCTCCGTTTGATTGAGCCTTGATCTCAAAGTTCATCATTTATCATGCTCATATGTACATTGCTAGATGATTATGTAGTTTGTGGATTGTTTATATAAACGTTTGCTCATATTTGGTTTATGCACATTTTTAGTAAATTAATCAACATATCATTTCTTTCAAATGTTTAAACGGGATTCACTCGTCAACTTTTGTTGACCCAAATCTCTATTTTTAGACATGATACAGGTGGACAGGTTGAAGCAAGGGACACATAGGATTGGGCCTTAGAAGAAAAATAAAGAGTTACTTGAATGTCATGTTTAGAACATTTGTGCTTGTGTGATTTATGTGTTTGTTGGAATTTTTCCTTTTAATTTGAAATAATAAATATGAAACTTTATTATAGTAAATGTCACGAGCTTTGATGAAAACCAACCATGCCCCGACTACCATATCCGCTGTGGGTCAGGGTGTGACAGATTGGTATCAGAGCTCCTGACTTTATGGATATAGGATAGGTTATTAGACCCTTAGAGCCTATACTATAGTCAATTATATTTTAATTGCTTATGTGTTAATTGGTTACATGCAAACTCATGATATTCATTTGTTTCACATTTATCTTACACACTAATGTATGCAAGCACTCCTACTACTGTAAGATTTGTGTGATATCAATGTGATATACATATTGTTAACATAACATGCTTACATATATACGCATCACGCACGACTCATTTTCACATAATTGAACATTTTTAATGCTTTCTTCTAAAAATTTTTGATGTTTTCATTTTTCAATCTCATCAAAGTGAGTTCTACGACGGGCATGTAGTAACTGGAAGGGTACAAGTACCGGTAGTCGAAACGTCTTGTCTAGGATTGGCATTCATATAAATCCAATATAACGGACCAGTTTGCTTACCTGGGGACTAACGATGAGAGTACGAAGGACCTATTTGGCCAAATCATGCCACACCAAAGGTCGTGTGAACTAACCCCACTTTGAGTTGTTACTGTGTCTACACTTGGACACACACCGACTTTATACCTCGCAATCATGTTTCACAATTTTCATTGGGTGATGCGAGTGTTAACAGGCCAACACCTATGTGAACTCTACAAAGCCCAATAGCCATGGGGGCCCACATGATTACCTAGGCCAAGTATGAGGGACATATGGGGGTCCAAACACGAGCAAGGCCCAAGAAATCCAATGGATGTAGTGAATTTATTTTTCTCAATTATTTTGTGGATGTTAATTTCTAAATGCGACACATAAACCAAAACGTCAAACTCATCTCATTACGTATTACCTGTAGATGTCTTCTAGGAACTCTTGAGGAGGTAGGAGATCAGGAAGATCCAACTAGTGCATGGCTGCTCAAATAGCCCAACAAATGGCCGTCGTAATTCCCGACATTGTAATTCAAGTCCAACAGGCTCTACTGCTAATCCTGTCAACCCAATCAACCAAGAGGGTCAAAATGATGCCAACCCTCCCACAAACACCACCAAGTGCACCTACAAGCACTTCAACTCATGTGACCCTCCAAAGTACGAAGGGACTGAAGGGGTCACCGTTTCTCCTTTGTTGGTTTGAAGAGATGGAGAGTACCTTCCTCAATTGTGATTGTCCCAACGACCGCAAGGTGCGTTATGCTACTGGTCGTCTGTATGGGATAGCACTCACGTGGTGGAATGCGAAGAAAGGAAGACAAGGCGTCGAAGCCGTGGTAGCCCTAACTTGGCAAGAATTAAGAGAACTCATGACAAGACACTTTTGTCTAAGAAGTGAAATTAAGAAGTTAGAAGATGAGTTTTATTTCTTGAAACAAAAGGAGGGAGACCATATAACCTACAACAAGAGGTTTCTCGAGTTGAATCAAATGGTTCCCAACTTGTTCACTCCTATCTACCGTTTGATCGAGCACTACATTCAGGGTCTTCCTTCGAAAATTCAAGACTCTGTGATGAGTACTACGCTTGCAAATTTGGAAGCAGCAATGGAGCTAGCTACTGAGCTCACCAAAATCATATTAGGAACAGGGATTTTAAAGATGAAAAAAAGAAAGATAAAACACCTGCTGAAACCCCTACCTCAACCCAAGCTGGATCCTCTTCTCGATTCGCTGGCAAGAGGAAGCGAAATGGGAAGAATCTTGTCATCACTCAAAGAAATCAGCTAATTCAAACCAATCAACCCATTGCCGCAGCTCCAATCACTCAGGTTGCTCCTCCTACCGCTCCATTTAAGAAATAGTATACAGGACCTCACCCAAAATGCAACCGATGTCAATATCACCCCCCTCTCGAGAACCCATGTCTTCACTGCACAGGTTGTGGCCGTGCAGGTCATACAATTCAACCTGTTGCGCTCTTCAAAGACCAGCCCGCAACCAACCTCAAGCCCAACCAAACAACTAAGTGGTGGGTCAAGCTCCCTACCAACAACCTCTACTATTACCACCTGCACAACCAATGGCTCAACCCTTCTACCAACCCAACTACCCTATGATACCGCCCATCAGAGCTTGTTTCAATTGTAGTGATCCAACCCATTTTCCCAACACCTGTCCACGTTTAGTGAACATCATCAATGCACAAGCTCAAGCTAACCCAGTGAACCAAGCCAACCAAGCCAATCCGCCAGCTTGAGGAAGAGCTTTTAACATCAACGCCAACCAGGCTAGAGCGATAACAACATGGTTAACGGTACGTTTCTCATTAACTGGTAGTTATGCATCTATTCTTTTTGACACAAGTGCGGATAAGAGTTTTGTGTCCTTAGAGTTCGAATCTATTCTTGGTTTACCTCGTGTTAGTATAGCCGAATCATTTACAGTGGAAGTAACAGACGGTGAACCTATTACGTTAGACTCTATCATTCGCAATTGCACCCTTACTCCCAATGATCATGATTTTCCATCGATCTTATTCCCATGAAATTGGGTAGTTTCGACGTCATCATTGGTATGGACTGGCTTAGTCAGCATCACACCGAGGTCGTTTGTTATGAAAAATTTATTCGAATTCCTCTCGCCGACGGTCAAACTCTTCGTATTTTTGGTGAAACCCCATCCAAAGGACTCAAGTTGATGTCATGCCTTCAAGCTGGGCAAGGAGAAGAAACTCGAAGACATTCCGATTGTTAAGAATTTCCTCAAGTTTTTCCCGACGTGTTTCAGGACTTCCTCCTGTGTGAGAAGTCGAATTTTGAATCGATCTTATACCTGGTGCTACACCAGTTGCAAAATCTCCATATCGGTTAGCCCCATCTGAAATGCAAGAGTTAGCAATCCAGCTGCAAGAGCTGACTGAAAAGGGATTCATACGTCCTAGCTCATCACCTTGGGGTGCGCCGGTTCTTTTCCTCAAGAAGAAGGATGGAACTTTTCGAATGTGTATCGTCTATCGAGAGCTCAACAAGTTGACCATCAAGAACCGCTATCCTTTACCTCGCATCGATGACCTTCTATATCAACTTCAGCGTGCCATCTAGTTTCTCGAAAATCGATCTTCGTTCTGGTTATCATCAGTTTAGAGTACGTGAAGAAGACATTCCGAAGACTGCCTTTCGAACTCGCTATGGTCACTACGAATTCATGGTCATACCTTTTGGTTTGACCAATGCTCCCGCCGTTTCATGGATTTGATGACTAGGGTGTGCAAACCCTACCTCGATCGTTTCGTTATTGTCTTTATTGACGATATTCTTATTTATTCCAAGACCAAATCAGATCATGAGCGACATCTTCGACTCATCCTAACACTTTTGAAAACCGTTTACGCTAAGTTTTTGAAATGTGAATTCTGGTTAAGAGGTTCAATTTCTTGGTCATCTCGTTAACGACAAGGGAATTCATGTCGACCCTGCGAAGATTAAAGTGGTGCAAGAATGGCAAGCTCCACGTACTCCTACCAAAGTTAGATCATTTCTCGGTTTAGCTGGTTATTATCGACATTTCATCGCAAATTTCTCTCGTATTGCATTACCACTCACAGCCTTGACTCATAAGGGCAAGCCATTCGTTTGGGGACCCAAGTAGGAAGAGGCTTTTCAAACTTTGAAACAATAACTTTGTGATGCACCTATTCTCACTCATCCTGACAGTTGTGAAGACTTTGTGGTCTATTGTGACGCATCAGGGCAGGGGCTAGGTTGTGTCTTAATGCAAAGAGGAAAGGTGATAGCCTACGCCTCAAGGCAACTCAAAGTACATGAAAAGAATTATACCATTCATGACCTTGAACTCGGAGAAGTCGTGTTTGCTCTAAAGATATGGAGACATTATCTCTATGGTACAAAGTGTGAGATTTACACTGACCACAAGAGCCTTCAACATAAATAAAAAAGAGTTAAACATGAGGCAATGAAGATGGGTTGAACTTCTGAATGATTACGATTGTGAAATCCGTTATTATCCTGCTAAAGCTAATGTCGTAGCAGATGATCTTAGCCGAAAAGAGTATGCTAACTCCATTCATCTTTTGTGTTCTTAAATCGTAACTGATCTTCAAAACCGCATTCGCGCCGCTCAACATACTTCTGTGATGGAAAATGATGTATGAGATGAATTGTCTTGTGGAGCTGAAACCATGTTAGAATCCAAGTCCGATGGTATCCTTTACTACCTAAATCGTATTTGGGTACCTGATCGTGATAATCTTCGTACTTTCACATGAATGATGCCCATAAAACACGATACTCTATACATACGGGTGCTGATAAGATGTATCAAGATCTACGATACTCTTACTGGTGGCCTGGAATGAAGAAGGATATCGCCATTTTTGTCTCTAAGTGCCTCACATGTTCTAAGGTTAAAGCGGAACATCAAAGACCCTCAGGATTACTCGTTCAACCCGAAATACCCGTTTGGAAGTGGGGAAACATAACCATGGATTTTATTACCGGGTTACCTCGCACCCCCAGTGGCATGATATGATTTGGGTTATCGTCGATCGTCTTACTAAATCAGCTCATTTCATTCCAATCCACGAGGACTATAAGAATGAAAAATTAGCTCGTATCTATATTGATGAAATTGTAAGTCGACATGGTGTGCCTTTAAGTATCATTTCGGATCAGGGATGGACTTTTTACTTCACGAACATGGCAAGCCGTACAATCAGCTTTAGGTACGCGCTTAGATCTCAGCACCGCCTTTCACCCTCAAACCGATGGTCAATCTGAGCGCACCATATAGACTCTTGAAGACATGTTGCGAGCATGTGTCATTGACTTCAAGGCCAACTGGGATACTCATCTACCATCAGTTGAATTTTCATACAACAATAACTATCACTCAAGCATTGGTATGGCCCCATTTGAAGCTCTATACGGTCGTAAGTGCCGATCTCCTGTATGTTGGCACGAAATCGGTGAATCACAAATCACTGGACCTGAAATGATCCAAGAAATAAACGATAAGATTCTTCAAATCCGCAATAATCTTCTAGCAGCTCAAGTCATCAAAAGAGTTACGCTGATAAACGACGAACGCCACTCGAGTTTTGTGTTGGCGATCAAGTACTTTTGAAAGTATCACCATGGAAGGGAGTTGTTCGTTTTGGACAAAAAGGCAAGCTAGCACCTCGCTATGTGGGACCATTCAAGATACTCGAGAGAGTTGGTCCTGTAGCCTACAAGCTTGACCTACCAGAAGAACTCAGCAAGATTCATCCCACGTTCCATGTATCCGACTTGAAAAAGTGCCTAGCCGACGAAAACCTTCATATACGTTGGAAGATATTCAGATTGATGAATCGATGTATTTCGTAGAGCAACCCGTAGAAATCATGGATTTCGGCGAGAAAGGTTTAAGACGAAGTCGAATTCCGATAGTTAGCGTGCGTTGGGAGTCAAAACGAGGACCTGAGTTTACTTGGGACGCGAAGACTCAATGCGCGAGAATACCCTCATCTCTTCCAAGTTAAACCTACCACTACTTAAATTCCGGGACGAAATTTCTAAAAGTAGGGGATACTCTAACATTTGTCGTAAAACGGGTTCTAAAACCCGCTTTGTTTTCTAATTCAGATATAACGTATGATATTCGTTACACATTTATGTTGAGAGTTTAAAACTTATTATATGTTGTTAGTATTAATAACAACTAAAATAATAAAGTTAAAATAAGAATGTTAATAAATAAAATATAAATAATAACAACTAAACCCGCTCTGTTTTGTAATTCAGATATAACGTATGATATCCACCACACCACTACACTACACACACATATCTGAAATAAAACTAACTAAATAAATTTTATATGCCACTCTGAAACCATTTAAAAAACACCCGCCCTATAAACGGCTATAACCCCCAATTCACCATCAATTACCGTTTCTTCTTCGAATTAAACCGAAGAAACTGATCTCCAATCATGTATTATGACTCAATCATAACTCAATTCGGTTACAAAATCATTGTGGCAATCGATCCTTTGACCGAAATCGTTTGAAACCGAATTCCAAATTTGAACCCACACTTTCATCTATAAATAGGGATCCTTGCACCCCTGTTGAATTCGCTGACTTTTAGAACCTCTCGAAACTCTCAGAAACATCCTCTCTATTTCAATTAACACTTCACCGGAAACTCTGTTTGTCGCCAGAATCTCGCTAGATAAATCACAAGTTATCGTCCCTGATCGGTATAATCTTAAATCTCTTAAATCCTTTACTTTCCATTTAATTTACGTTTGTCAGTGGTAGAATAATTGGCAAGTTAAAGGAGTTGACAAACAGGTATTGATCAAACTGTTTTTATAATGAAGAAGATGAAGGCTGAATAAGCATATAAGGGTAATTAAAATCAGTGTTTATACCGGGTTAGCCACACAGTCCAGTGGTGGACTGTGTGCAAAATTAATCACATGGTCACGAGTTCGATCCTTAACACGCTGCCAAATTCCTTCATTATCCCAAACATTTTTATAACCAATATATGAATTGACTCAGTTAGGGTATAAGTTTAATATAAATCCTGAATATTCCGGGTTAGTCACACACCCCAGTTGGTAGGGCTGTGTGCAACAGAGTCAAGGGGCGCGGGTTCGAGTCTGGTTATATGCATCGATTTGTTAATAAAGCAAACCTTTTTAATTAATTAGAAATATGATTTGATTAGTTTGTGTATACATGTAATTAAATTCCAGAATATTTCGGGTTAGACATGTAGCTCAATTGGCAGAGCTGCGTGCACGTAACGAGAGGTCACGAGTTTGATCCCCACATGCTGCCAAAACCATGCGAATTAATCTGGTTTGACCCGCTAAAAGGGTATATTTTTTAATAAACTTTTTTGTCTTTATTTTTTTCTCAAAATCCATAAAAATATATAAAAATAAGTCCTTTATAAGTATAAAAAACTAGTAATAAATACTATAAGATTATCTAAAAGGTCTAATAAAATTCTTTAAATAAAAATACTATTTTAAATAAAATAAATATATTTACCGAATTATTATGTGAATATTTAGGTTAGTTTTCTCCTTGGTTGGAATCTTTAATCGTGCACGTTCGTTATCAACTCAAGAAACGCATCCACTGTGAGTGGATTCCTACAATCATGTTTTGGGGTATATCATGTGTCGTTTATTTATTTTATTCAAACACTTGTGCTACTTCCATTATATGAACTAACGTGCTATGTGATATTTGGTTTATTGTTATTTGTGGTTATTCTTTCTCGTTTCAGTCAAGCATTCACATTAGGCCCATCAGTTCCGTGTTTTCATACGGGTAGAGCATCGCGTTGCCTAATTAGATCGGCTCCGTTTAATTGAAACCTTGATCTCACAGTTCATCATTTATCATGCTCATATGTACATTGCTAGATGATTATGTGGCTTGTGGATTGTTTATATATACGTTTGCTCATATTTGGTTTATGCACATTTTTAGTAAATTAATCAACATATCATTTCTTTCAAATGTTTAAACGGGATTCATTCGCCAACTTTTGTTGACCCAAATCTCTATTTTTACACATGATACAGGTGGACAGGTTGAAGCAAGGACACATAGGATTGGGTCTTAGAAGAAAAATAAAGAGTTACTTGAATGTCATGTTTAGAACATTTGTGCTTGTATGATTTATGTGTTTATTGGAATTTTCCCTTTTAATTTGAATAATAAATATGAAAATTTATTATAGTAAATGCCATGAGTTTTGATGAAAACCCAATCATGCCCCGACTACCATATCCATTACGGGTCAGGGTGTGACACACAATCCCATCGTGAACCATACCTCACGGTGAACAACCCAAAACCTGCACAACCCACTGATGCATAAGCCTCTAGAATAGGACCATACAATCTCCCCTAGGCATATGCCATCATCTAGACTTGACATCAATTTCATAGCATCAAATCTTGCCTCTAAAACTTCATTCTAACAATGGAAGCAGCCATTCCATTGAACTCTCAACAGCAACTTCAAATAATGAATCTGACTTGATTTGATTACTGGCCAAGGCATTGATATCTTCTTTCCAAATCTCAAAAGATCTTTAGGATTTATAATCATGTGCTCTGCTCCTTCACAGACTATGCATACTTAGCTCTGCTACTTCGAAGACGATGCATACTTTAGCATAATTAGAATCATGAGCCCATAACTTAAAATCTCTAAGTCATCCTTAGGACATTGCTTCGGTATAAGAATTTCTATGTCTTCTTTGTTGGAGGCCAATTGACATTCTTCAATGTCTCACCCGTATAAGGATTTTTGACACCGGGAGCTTTCTTAAGTGAGATTCACTAGTCATCATTTTAGGGATGTTAAACATAGCTTCATGATAAATACGCTAATGAAACCCATTTGTATTTGGCATGTTATATTTATTCCAAAAAAGGCGCTTCATTAAGTTCTCATAGATCAACATGTTGGAATTTGGTTTCCAATTATCGATTATTAGTTACTATTAAGATACGATCCAAAGAGTTACACTTAAGATGACGTACAATGAATAGTGTTGAATTGGTAAACATTATTATCACAAGAGCAGATTAATTATGGATAACAAGTATTTGGTGAACACTAGGAAATATTAATTGTTTATGAAACAACTAATTTGCAGATAATAACTTAAAGAGGTCATTTATTAGGAATAAAATAAAGTCAAGGCGTTTGACTAGTGGTTTTAATTGAACAACCAATAAAGGTTATTTGACACAAATGAGGATTAATTATTATTGGATAATAATTAGTGAGAGCTAGTTATATTATATGATAATATAAGAAAGTCAAAGGATTGACTTGGTAAAAGTGATTAGTTAAAGGCTAATTACTTGAAGGGAAAGTTAATTGTGTATGGACTAAAGTGTAATTATGAGTTCTATAAATAGGAGGTTGAACTTGAAAACATAATAACTGTTTTGAAGTTTTGAAAGAAAACCTGAACACACATAAAAGAAATATGAAACCCTCCTCCCTTCACGCGACCGCCAGCCACCTCACTATCGCGACCGCCACAACACCACTGCCGCATCACCGCTGCTGCCTAGTCAGGGTATCGCCCCGTTTTGTCTCTCACATTTCAGTTAAACAGATTTGATTCATTTCATGTGTCGATCTCATGGTGACTTGGAACTTGTGATCAGGCTTACTAGCAGAATCGTTTATCGCATCGATCGTGCGCATTTTTATATTCGTTGAGGTACAATCTTAAACCCACCATGGTGTCATTTTGTAATTTTCTGATTAACTCGTAATTAAATCACTAGCAAGAATAGTATTATTCGTTTTTGTGTACTTTCATGCTTCCGCATTTGATTAATAATAAACTGTTATTATTAAATATAAAATATTTTTAAAACTTAAAATCGATAACTAGTTTCTGTACAGTGGTAACAAAGCAATTAATAATAAACTGTAATAATTATTATTATTGTTATTGAATATAAATTATTTTAAAACTTAAGAATGATAACTAGGATTTCGTACGGTGGTATCAGAGCAACTATTACAGTTATCTAGATGCTATTGTTTGACAAAAGATCAAGCCTTAATCATTTGGATGTGATTGTGATTGTCATGAATCGAGCCCTAGAAACTTGTGGTTGTGTTTTGGTTGGTTTCAATATATGTATTTTTCGGGTTATTTGAAACCATTTGTAATAGTTAGGTTTTCTTTTATGTAAAAGTTTTTTTTATTATAAAACTGAAAAACCGGTGAACAAGATATTGAAGACCCGATATGGAAACGAACATTACCTAGAAGATGGAGATGTAGGACTAAGTGGGGGCAAGGCCAGACTTGTGGTTATTTATCATTCATTGGCTCGATTCTATATTTATTGTTTTGTGTGGTTGCGATTATTTAGTGTAGATAATCTTTTACCAACAAAACTATTATTCGTAATCATAAAACGACTAGATAAATTCAAAGGAGTTTTAATTTAACTTGGAAAGGTAAACAATAAAAGGGATTTATTATAAGATAAAACTTTTGGTTTTAAAATTAAAGTTGTTAATTTTGCAAAACCATAAATTAATAAATGTTTATTAATTCAAAATCAAGTTCGCCGCCACCTGCCACCTAAAAACCATTTATCAAATCTGTTGCAAGCTCAAGGTGTTGAAAAACATAAATCTCTACAATATGTGGGGATTTGAGCATGGGTTCCTTTGTTTCTTTGGTGGCGGTGGTTGTTTAGACAACTGTTAAGTACAAAAGAGTTGTGGGATGCTTTAAAAGAAAAATTATGTGGAATAGAGGATGTGACTAAAACACCTATGAAACTCTCAACCAATAACATAAGACCATCATGCACGAGGAAACTAAACTCAAAGAAGAAATGACCTATGGTGATGATGAGAATTTGATGTTGAGAGTGCAGTTAATCTATTACAAACACTTGTTAGTAAACAGGTTGATGAAGAAGGTTTAAAAGATCATGATCACAGGAAATCAACTGAATGTGATTGTGATTGTGATTGTGGCTTAATGGTTGCCACTAAATGAGCTTCTACATGTCTAGATAGTCTATGGTATGTGAATAGTGGTGGCTCCAGACAGATGTCAGAGTGCAAAGCCTTACTCACAAACTGTTGTGCTCATGGAAGAGGTGTTATATCTTTTGGCAATGATTGAAAAGGTAAAGCGTTGGTTCTGGAACTGTCCAAGCTTGTAAGCTAAAATTTGAAATGTTAATCTTATTAACAATCTAAAGCTCAACCTGCTTAATTACAAAGGTTATGGTTCATTTTTCACCAAGAAAACATGTAAAATTTTTGGAGCAAACGTTGTGACATTCGTTGTAAAACGGGTTTCAAAACCCGCTTCATTAAGTAATTCAAGTGTGAAATTCAAAGTCTCGTTGCGTATATTTTTATCATTTTATATGAGTTATTAATTTATAGTTAATAATCTATAGTTATTAAATAAATTGATGATAAATAAATGATAATATAATAATAGATAAAACTTAAAATAATAAAAATAAAAAAAGGGCAACCAGGTTTCGAACCCGGGTGTCCATAAAAAACACATACCACTTACACCACTGCACCACACACACTTTATGTTTAAACTTGACAACAAATAAAATAATGAAACCCGCAAACAACCTGCAAGTTCAAGTCCGTAACCGCCAAAAACAAATCAGAATCATCACTGCAATTGACGGTTTTTCTTTGCAAATGATCAAGTGTAACTGATGTTAACATCAGTTATAACTTCAATCCAAACTCAATTAATTCAAAAACGTTTACAAATTTGAAATCATTGACCCATGATTTGGGTCTTGAAACCGAAATCGGTCTTGATTGTTTTGTCTATAAAAACCCATTGAATCACCATTCAAACCTCGCTCACTCTTCCAAATCTCCACTCTAACATCTCCAAAGAATCTCTCTGATCGAGTTCTTTGTCGCCGGAGATCGCCTGCACTCACCGGAAAACCGAAACCTTTCTCCTAGTCGGTATTCCTCTTAATCCTTTTGATATCTATTATTAGTGTGTTACAACCTTGAAACAGTTAATCAAAACTGTTATCCTTAATTAACAGTCGGGATCGGGTTCTGGGTTTTTATTCATGAAGAAAATGAACTTGTTTAGTGTTTTTGTATAATCAAATTTGTTGTTTTATACAGGTTAGACACACAGTCATGTGGTGGACTGTGTACAAACACAACACATATGTCCCGGCTTCGAGTCTTATGAGCGTCCAACTTTCTGAAATAAAAACCACCTTTTTAGAACTTATTCCGATCATCTTTCAATAAGTATATAAATGTAGTATACTTTCAGCTTATACCGGGTTAGACACGCAGCCCAGTTGGTAGGGTTGGGTGCAACATAGACCTAAGGTTGCGGGTTCAAGTTAGGGACTATGCACCAGTTCGATCATTATAAAACCTTTTTCATTAAACAAATTTCTGAATTAATGTAATTAGTATATATATATATATATATATATATATATATATATATATATATAATAAAAAACAGAGATTATTTCGGGTTAGACATGTAGCTCAGTTAGTAGAGCTGCGTGCACGTATACGGGAAGTCACGAATTCGAACCTCACACGTTGCCAAAATCAAACACGATCCAATGGGTCAAAACCAGTCAGACCTGACAAGGTCAAACTTTTTTTGAATTTTCTATTTCAAATATTCTTATTATTATTAATTAAAAAACATTTAAAATACCTAAAAATAAGATTTTTAAAGTTTAAAAATTGTAATAATACCACAAAAATAAAGCTAAAAATCTAATAAAAAGCAATAATTAAAAATATTAATTTCAAATAAAAATTTATTTAATTTATCGAATTATTACGTGACTATTTATGTTAGTTTCCCTCGTTGGTTAAATCCTAAATCGTGCGCCATCGTTATCAATTCCAAGAAACGCACCCACTGTGAGTGAATCGTTAAAAATTCCCCTTTTTAATTCATGTTTTGGGGTGTATCATGTGTCGTTTACATATTTTATTTATTCAAACACTTGTGCTAACACCATTATATGATCAAACGTGTAATCTAATTTTTGTTGTTGTTATATGTGGTTACATTTTATCATTTCAGTGCAATCATTCATATAAGGCCCATCAGTTCCTCGTTGGATGCGAGTTGAGCATCGCGTACCTCATTAGATCGGCTCCGTTTGATTGAGCCTTTGATCTCATAGTTCATCATTTATCATGCTCATGTGTACAATGTTGATGTTATCTGGTTTGTGGTTAGATTATGTATACATATGCTGATATTTGGTCCATGCACACTTTTATTTAATTAATCAATATAACTATTCGTTTAAATGTTTAATTTAGGTTCACTCACCAACTTTTGTTGACCCAAACCTTTATTTTACACATGATGCAGGTGGACAGGCTGAGGAGAGGAACACTTAGGATTGGCTTTAGAAAATGAATAAAATATGTCTTGTCTAGAACAATCGTTCTTGTATTTTTATGTCTCTATGTGTTTGGATATTCGCTTTTAAATTTAAATTAATAAATATGAAACTTAACGATAGTAAATGTCATGAGCTTTGATGAAAACCCATTATGCCCCGATTTTTATTTTCGCTGCGTGTCAGGGTGTGACAGATTGGTATCAGAGCTCTGACTATAAGGATATAGGATAGGTTATTCGACCCTTAGAGCCTATGTTTATTTGTTTCATATTTACTTCACACACAAATGCATGCAAGAACTTTCACTATCAAATGTTATTGTGTGATATTTATTGTGGTATAAATATTATTAACATATCATGCTTACACACACATCACAATTTCACATATTTAAACATTTATCATGTTTTTCTCAAGAATTTTATGATGTTTTCATATTCTTCAATCTCATCAAAGTGAGTTCTACGACGGGCATGTAGTAACTGGAAGAGTACGAGTACCGGTAGTTGGAATGTCCTGTCTAGGATTGGCATTCGTATAAATCCAATATAATGGACCGGTTTGCCTACCTGGGGACTAACGATGAGAGTACGAAGGACCTATTAGGCCAAAGCATGACACGCCAAGCGTCGTGTGAACTAAACCCACTTTGAGTTGTCACTGTGTCTACACCTGGACACCCTCCAACCTTATATCTCGCAATCATGTTTTACGATTTTCTTTCGGGTGGTGCGAGTGTTAACAGGCCAACACTAATGTGAACCCTACAAAGCCCAGTAGTCATGGGGGCCACATGACTACCTAGGCCTAAGTATGGGAGACATATGAGGGCCCAAACATAAGCAAAGCCTAAGACATCCTATGGATGTAGAAAACTTATTTTCTCATTTATTTTGTGAATGTTGATTTTTCTTTTACGATACATGATACCTAAAACGTTCAACTCATAATCTCGCTACGTATTTCCTGTAGATGTCTGCTAGACACTCTCGAGGTGGTAGAAGGTCAGTAAGATCTGGCGAGCACATGGCTGCTCAAATAGCCCAACAGATGGCTGTCGTACCTCCCGACATCGTAGTTCAAGTCCAACAAGCCCTTGCTGCTAATCCCATCAACCCAATAAATCAAGAAGGTTAAAATGTTGCCAATCCTCCCTCCAACACCACCAAGTGCACCTACAAGCACTTCAACTCCTGCGACCCTCCAAAATACGAGGGGACTGAAGGTGTCACCGCCCTCCTCCATTGGTTTGAGGAGATGGAGAGCACTTTTCTCAACTGTGATTATCCCGATGATCGCAAGGTGCGATATGTTACCGGTCGTTTGTATGGGGGTAGCACTTACATGGTGGAACGCGGAGAAAGGTAGGTGAGGTGTTGAAGCCGATGTGGCCTTAACTTGGGAAGAGTTGAGGAGCTCATGACTAGACGCTTCTGTCTAAGAAGCGAAATCAAGAAAATAGAGGATGAGTTTTACTTTTTGAAACAAAAGGAGGGAGACCATATAACATACAATAAAAGATTCCTCGAGTTGAATTAGATGGTTCCCAACTTGTTCACTCCACTCTACCGACTCATAGAGCACTACATTCGAGGCGTTCCCTCGAAAATTCAAGATTCCCTGATGAGTACTACGCCCGCAACTCTCGAGGCTGCGATGGAGCTAGCTACTGAGCTCACAGAAAATCGCATCAGAAATGGTGATTTCAAAGACGAGAAGAAGTAAGACAAGACACCTGCTGAAACCCCAACCCAAACAGGATAGTCTTCTAAGTTTGCTGGTAAAATGAAACGCAATGGAAAGAATTTCGTTGTTACCCAAACCAATCCCTCTATCACTGCCGCCCCAATCACACAAGTTGCTCCTCCTGTCGCCCCATTCAAGAAACCATACACCGGATCTCATCCAAAATGCAACCGATGGTAATATCATCACCCTCCTGAGAACCCATGTATTCATTGCACAAGTTGTGGCCGTGCAGGTCATACAATTCAAACTTGTCGCATCCTTAAAAGACCAAACCGTAATCAACCTCAAGCCCAACCCAACAACCAAGTGGTAGGCCAAGCCCAATACCAACAACCTCTACTTTTACCACCTGCTCAACCCATGGCGTAACCCTGCTACCAACCCAACTACCCGATGATGCAACCAGTCAGAGCCTGCTTTAATTGTGGTGATCCAACCCATTTTCGAAACACTTGCCCATGTTTGGTGAACATCATAAATGCCCAAGCTCAAGCTAATCCAGTAACCAAGCCAATCCACCCGCCAGAGGAAGAGCTTTCAACATCAATGCCAATCAAGCTAGAGCTGATCATAATGTGGTTAATGGTACGTTTCTCATTAACGGTACTTATGCATCTATTCTATTTGACACTGGTGCGGATAAGAGTTTTCGTGTCTTTAGAGTTCGAATCTATACTTGATTTACCCCGCGTTAATCTAGCTGAATCATTTACGGTGGAAGTCGCTGATGGTGAACCTATTACGTTAGACTCAATCACTCGTGATTGCACTCTTACCCTCAATGATCATAACTTCCCAATTGATCTCATCCCTATGAAGTTGGGTAGTTTCAAAGTCATTATTGGAATGGACTAGCTTAGCCAGCATCACGCTGAAGTTGTTTGTTATGAGAAGTTCATTCGAATCCTCTCGCTGACGGTTAAACTTTACGTATCTTTGGTGAAACCCCCTCCAAAGGACTCAAATTGATGTCATGCCTCCAAGCTCGAAGATACCTTCGCAAAGACTATATCGCATTCTTAGCTAACATCGTCAAAAAGGAAGGCAAGGAAAAGAAGCTTGAAGACATTCTAATCGTTAAAGAATTTCCTCAAGTGTTTCCAATGACGTTTCAGGACTTCCTCCTGTGCGAGAAGTCGAATTCCAAATCGATCTTGTACCTGGTGCTACACCAGTTTCAAAATCTCCATATCGGTTAGCCCCTCTGAAATGCAAGAGTTAGCTAGTCAGTTGCAAGAGTTGACTGATAAAGGATTTATACATCCTAGCTCATCACCTTGGGGAGCGCCGGTTCTTTTCGTAAAGAAGAAAGATGGAACTTTTCGAATGTGTATCGACTCTCGAGAACACAACAAGCTGACTATTAAGAACCGCTACCCTTTACCTCGTATAGATGATCTCCTAGATCAACTTCAGGGTGCCACCTGTTTCTCAAAAATCAATCTTCGTTCTAGTTATCACCAACTTAGAGTACGTGAAGAAGACATTCCAAAGACTGCTTTTCGAAGTCGTTATGGTCACTATGAATTCATGGTATGCCTTTTGGTTTGACCAATGCTCCTGCTATTTTCATGGATTTGATGAATAGGGTGTGTAAACCCTACCTCGATCGTTTTGTCATAGTCTTCATTGATAATATTCTTATTTTTTTCTAAGATCAAATCTGATCATGAACGACATCTTCAACTCATGCTAACACTTTTGAGAACCGAAAAGCTTTATACTAAGTTCTCGAAATGTGAGTTTTGGTTAAAAGAGGTACAATTTCTTGGTCATATTGTCAACGACAAAGGGATACATGTCAACCCTGCAAAGATCAAACCAGTGCAAGAATGGCAAGCGCCACGCACTCCTACTGAAGTTAGGTCATTTCTTGGTCTAGCTGATTATTATCAACGTTTCATCGCAAATTTTTCTCGTATCGCCGTACCACTCACAACCTTGACTCACAAGGGAAAACACTTCATTTGGGGGCCCAAGCAAGAAGAGGCTTTCCAAACTTTAAAGCAAAAACTTTGTGATGCACCTATCTTACTCTTCCTGATGGTTGCGAAGACTTTGTGGTTTATTGTGACGCGTCAGGGCAAGGACTAGGTTGTGTCCTAATGCAAAGATGAAATGTGATAGCCTATGCCTCAAAGCAATTCAAAGTACATGAAAAGAACTATACCACTCACGACCTAGAACTTGGAGCAGTCGTGTTCGCTCTAAAGATATGGAGACACTATCTCTATGGTACCAAGTGTGAAATTTACACTGACCACAAAAGCCTTCAACATATCTTCAATCAAAAAGAGTTGAATATGAGGCAACAACGATGGGTCGAACTTCTAAATGACTACGATTGTGAAATCCATTATCATCCTAGCAAAGCTAATGTCGTGGCTGATGCCTTTAGTTGAAAAGAGTATGCGAACTCCATCCATCTTCTGTGTTCTCAAATTGAAACCGATCTCCAAAACCGAAGTCGAGCAGCTCAACATATTTCTATCACGGAAAATGATGTACGAGATGAATTGTCTTGTGGAGCTGAAACCAAATTAGAATCCAAGTCCGATGGTATCCTTTACTACTTAAATCGTATTTGGGTACCTGATCGTCACGATCTTCGTGTTTTTCTTATGAACGAGGCTCACAAAAGACGATACTCTATACATTCAGGTGCTGATAAGATGTATCAAGACCTACGATACTCATACTGGTGGCCTGGCATGAAGAAAGATATTGCCATTTTTGTCTCCGAGTGCCTCACATGTTCTAAGGTTAAAGCTGAGCACCAATGACCTTCAGGATTACTCGTCCAACCTGAAATACCTATTTGGAAGTGGGAAAACATAACCATGGACTTCATTACCGGGTTACCCCGCACCTACAGTGGGTATGACACAATTTGGGTTATCATTGATCGTCTCACTAAATCAGCTCATTTCATTCCAATCTGCGAAGATTACAAGAACGAGAAGTTAGCTCGTATATATATTGATGAGATCGTAAGTCGTCATGGTGTGCCTTTAAGTATCATTTTGGATCGAGACGGCCGTTTTACTTCACGAACATGGCGAGCCGTACAATCAGCATTAGGTACACGTTTAGATTTCAGCACCGCCTTTCACCCTCATACTGATTGTCAATCTGAGCGCACCCTACAAACTCTTGAAGACATGTTGCGAGCATGTGTCATAGACTTCAAGGCAATTGAGATACTCATCTAGCGTTAGTTGAACTTTCGTACAACAATAGCTATCATTCAAGCATCGGCATGGCTCCTTTTGAAGCATTATATGGTCGTAAGTGCCGATCTCCTGTATGTTGGCACGAAATTGGTGAACACAAATCACTGGACCAGAGTTGATTCAAGAAACGACTAATAAAATTCTTCAGATCCGCAATAATCTTCTAGCAGCTCGAAGTCGTCAAAAGAGTTATGCTGATAAACGACGAAAGCCACTTGAGTTTTGTTTTGGCGATCAAGTACTTTTGAAAGTATCACCGTGGAAGGGAGTGGTTCATTTTGGTTAAAAAGGCAAGCTAGCACCATGCTATGTGGGACCATCCAAAATACTCTAAAGGGTTGGTCCTGTAGCTTACAAGCTTGACTTGCCAGAAGAACTCAACATAATTCATCCCACATTCCATGTATCAAACTTGAAAAAGTGCCTTGCCGACGAAAATCTCCACATACCGTTCGAAGATATTCAGATTGATGAATCAATGCATTTCGTTGAAAGACCTGTAGAAATCATGGACTTCGGTGAAAAACGTTTATGACGAAGTCGTATTCCAAGAGTCAGGGTGCGTTGGGAGTCAAAACGGGACCTGAGTTTACTTGGGAACGCAAAGACTAAATGCGTGAAAAATACCTGCATCTCTTTCCAGTTACACCTACTACTTAAATTTCGGGATGAAATTTCTAAAAGTAGGGATACTATAACATTCGTTGTAAAACGGGTTTCAAAACCCGCTTCGTTAAGTAATTCAAGTGTGGAATTTAAAGTCTCGTTGCGTATATTTTTATCATTTTATACGAGTTATTAATTTATAGTTAATAATTTATAGTTAATAATTTATAGTTCTTAAATAAATTGATGGTAAATAAATGATAATAATATAATAGATAAAACTTAAAATAATAAAAAAAGGGCAACCGGGTTTCGAACCCGGGTCACCATCAAACACACACACCACTTATACCACTACACCACACACACTTTATGTTTAAACTTAACAACAAATAAAATTTATAATGAAACCTGCAAACAACCTGCAAGTTCAAGTCCGTAACCGCCAAAAACAAATCAGAATCATCACTGCAATTGACGGTTTTTCTTTGCAAATGATCGAGTATAACTGATGTTAACATCAGTTATAACTTCAATCCAAACTCAATTAATTCAAAAACGTTTACAAATTTGAAATCATTGACCCATGATTTGGGTCTTGAAACCGAAATCGTTCTTGATTGTTTATTCTATAAATACCCATTGAATCACCACTCAAACCTCGCTCACTCTTCCAAATCTCCTCTCTAACATCTCCAAAGAATCTCTCTGATATAGTTCTTTGTCGCCGGAGATCACATGCACTCTCCGGAAAACATCACCGGAAAACCGAAACCTTTCTCCTAGTCGGTATAATCCTCTTAATCCTTTTGATATCTATTATTTAGTGTGTTACAACCTTGAAACAGTTAATCAAAACTGTTATCCTTAATTAACAATCGGGATCGGGTTCTGGGTTTTTATTCATGAAGAAGATGAAGTTGTTTAGTGTTTTTGTATAATCAAATTTGTTGTTTTATACAGGTTAGACACACAGTCCAGTGGTGGACTGTGTGCAAACACAACACATACGTCCCGGGTTCCAGTCTTATGAGCGTCCGACTTTCTAAAATAAAAACTACCATTTTAAAACTTATTCAGATCATCTTTCAATAAGTATATAAATGTAGTATAATTTCAGTTTATACCGGGTTAGACACCCAAGCCAGTTGGTAGGACTGGGTGCAACACATACCTATGGTTGCGGGTTCGAGTCAGGGACTATGCACTGGTTCGATCATTATAAAACCTTTTAAATTAAACAAATTTCTGATTAATCTAGTTAGTATATATATATATATATATATATATATAAAAATAAAAACATAGATTATTTCGAGTTAGACACGTAGCTCAGTTGGTAGAGCTGCGTGCACGTATACGGGAGGTCACGAATTCGAACCTCACATGCTACCAAAATCAAACACGATGCAACCGGTCAGAACAGGTCAGACCTGACAAGGTCAAACTTTTTTTTAATTTTTCTATTTCAAATATTCTTTATTAGTATTAATTAAAAATCATTTAAAATACCTAAATATAAGATTTTTAAAGTTTAAAAATTGTAATAATACCACAAAATAAAGCTAAAAATCTAATAAAAAGCATTAATTAAAAATATTAATTTCAAATAAAATTTATTTATTTATCGAATTATTACGTGACTATTTACGTTAGTTCCCTCGTTGGTTAAATCCTAAATCGTGCGCCATCGTTATCAATTCCAAGAAACGCACCCACTGTGAGTGAATCGTTAAAAATTCCCTTTTTAATTCATGTTTTGGGGTATATCATGTGTCGTTTACATATTTTATTTATTCAAACACTTGTGCTAACACATTATATGATCTAATGTGTAATCTAATTTTTGTTCTTGTTATATGTGGTTACATTTTATCTTTTCAGTGCAATCATTCATATAAGGCCCATCAGTTCCTTGTTGGATGCGAGTTGAGCATCGCGTACCTCATTAGATCGGCTCTGTTTGATTGAGCCTTTGATCTCACAGTTCATCATTTATCATGCTCATGTGTACAATGTTGATGTTATGTAGTTTGTGGTTAGATTATATATACATATGCTCATATTTGGTCCATGCACACTTTTCATTTAATTAATCAATATAACTATTCGTTTAAATGTTTAATTTAGATTCACTCGCCAACTTTTGTTGACCCAAACCTTTATTTTACACATGATGTAGGTGGACAGGCTGAGGAGAGGAACACTTAGGATTGGCTTTAGAAGATGAACAAAATATGTCTTGTCTAGAACAATCTTTCTTGTATTTGTATGTCTCTATGTGTTTGTATATTCTCTTTTAAATTTAAATTAATAAATATGAAACTTAATTATCGTAAATGTCATGAGCTATGATGAAAACTCAATTATGCACCGACTTTTATTTCCACTGCGGGTTAGGGTGTGTAAAAAGTAGTGAAAAACATGGACAAAATTATAGCTAATAACACTGCACAACTTGTTGCTCACATAAGTGGAAATGTTTATGTAGTGGACATGCTAAAAGATAACCCTATAACTTCCCCTGTTGCTTAAACAAAGGAAATAAAATTATGGAATAGGAGGTTAGGACATGTTAATTACAAACGATTAACACTCTTTCAAGACAAAAACTTGTAAGAGGTCCGCCAACCAAAGAATTTAAATGTGATGAACGTTGTATCTCCTATTTAAAAGGAATGCAATAGAGAGGTTCATACAAATCCATTGGTGCGTTCAAAGAAACCCAATGTTTACAAATGAACTTAAGAATGAAAAGATATTGTCTTGTTATAATTGATTATTTTTCTAGGTTTACATTGGATTATTTTTTTACATTTCAAATATGAGACTGCAGGTATTTTGAAAGAGTTTGTAATTGAAAAACAATATGATTTGTCTGTAAAAATCTTCAGTAGTGATAGTGGAACAAAATTCATAAATCAGGAGTTGAATGAGTTCTGTGTGTCAAAAGGAATAAGGTAACTATTCGGTGTTCTAAGAACACCTGAACAAAATGGGGTGGATGAAAAGGAAAAATAAAACCTTAATTGAAGCTGCAAGAACTATGCTTGTAGCTTCTGGTCTTCCATTGTCCTTTTGGGCAGAAGCCATTAATATTGCATACTATGTTCAAAATAAAGTTTTAATTAATGTCACATCCCGACCTTCAGCGGATTTGTACGGGACAGACTGACTGCCTATAGCTCATGACACTAATTAGTGTTACAATATTTAAAGCACAACCTATTAAATTGTCACATAGCATATAGAAATCATAAAATGTTCATACAATGTTTAAAACAAAACATAACATACGTTTTCAAATTTATTTCCTAAGGCCCTTGCTACGTGTCCTAATCACCTGAATCATTAACCTTGATTACATGTATCATTTTAGGAAAATATATTTTGGGTCAACAAAGTTGTTGGTGAGTAATTTCCCACATTTTATAGAAATAGTTTTATATTAAATTTTGTAAATAAATACTCTTTAACATGCATTTCAAGGTTAATATAGTGATTGTCTTGTAACATTAACATAGGCAACACACACATAAACACCAAACAAAAATATGCACCAATTAACATGTAACAAAATAAAATAATAGACTTATGACAATAACGTGCATTAGTCTCAAGCCGCCCTTAAGAGATAGCATGTAGAATGATAGAACCTTGTCAGCAGTGGATCCACATGACTCAATATCATGCAACAGACTTGATAATAGATAGCATGTAGAATGATGGAAAAACACATATAGACATTCACATAATAACACTTGAACTTAGCATGTTGAATAAATTGAAAATGTGTATAACATGAGGCACCTCAAAGTTTGTAAAAAATATAAAGGGGAAATGGAAGATATTACTCATGGGTTGCGTTTATTTAGGTTTGATTAACCACATGAAAAATTGGATAGGAAACTCAACGATCGAAAGGGTTATCCTATGAAAAGTAATATAATAAATACTAAGCCGATATAAAAATAAATTAATATATATATATATATATATATATATATATAGGGGATGATCATGAGAAAACTAGTTAAACGAGAAAACAAAAAAACTAACTAAAAAAACCTAAAAAACATATCAAAATTTTTCTTTGAATATCTTTAATAAAATTCACTATATATAATATATAAAAAAACTTTTTTCAAAGAAAAAAAGTTGTACTACACATGTGTATTAATATGAAAAAGCCTAAACCGCCCAACCCATCCCCACCGACACCCGCAAAAACCTAAACCCCCCACCCCATCCCCCAAAAAACTAAATCCACCCTCCCACCAAAAGCCTAAACCCCAACCCCCAAAGAACCTAAACCCCCCACTCACACTTCCAAAAAAAAACCTAAAACTACACCCTAAACGTAAACTCTCAAAAAAACTAAACCCCCCACCCGCACCCCCCAAAAATACTAAACCTCTTCCCCCACACTCAAAAGCCTAATCCTAATCCTAAACCCCTAAAAAACCTAACCCTAAAAGCAAAACTATCATCAAAAGCTAAATCTAAGCGTATAATGCACATGTGAAGCACATACATGTAATGCACATATGTAGTACATATATAATGCACATGTGTAGTACAAGTTTTTTTTTTAAAGATTTTTTATACATAAAAATAGTGATTTTTTATACATAAAAAATAGTGATTTTTTATAAAAAAAAATTGTAATGCTTTTTAGAATTTTTTAGTTTTCTCATTCATATATAGTTTTCTCATTGTCTCTCCATATATATATATATATAACTGTAACACAATTCTATGAACTATGACATTTTAAGTAATTTATTTTAGACACCAAATTATTGTTGATGTATAATTAATCTAGGTCGTAATTTATATGATTTAACTTAACTAAATATGAGAAGTCTAATTTTTATAATACACTATCTTTTGTAAGTTTTCGCCAATTAACTTTTTTTACAAATCAAATCCTAAAATTCATAAAGTTCACCGTCATGCATTGTTTTATAACCAATATATTAGTTTCACAAAATCGCATAAAAGGATTTACCAAGTTCCACAAATTTAACTTTATCATTATTTATTCTAACAAATTATTTATTCTAACAATTTAGTTGATTAATCTACAAATTTAGATTTTATGATCAATAGACAAACAAATAAGAATTTCTATAATATAAACATTGCATCTAAACTTATTATCATGATGATGAAAGTTGGCAACTTATATTTTTATGTAATTCTCTATATATAATTTCTTTAAAAATTCAAGAATAAATCCGAACGAAATCCAAAAATTCTAAAATTTTATACAAACTATCCTAACATGATCTGCAACAAAGCCCTCTGTTCACTTTTATCCAAAAAGCATCCTAAATTTAAAATAGAAACCCCAAATTTTAGAAGCTAAGAACCCAAGTTTTCTACAATTTCAATTCCTAGAGATAATACACTCTATCACAGAAATTGATAGAGGGGTTTTGTAGAGTTCGAAAAAATAACAATGTTAGGCTTTCGAGTCATCTGAATTGGAGTTTGAATGAGGAAATTATCGTCTCTTCACATTTGGAGCCCTAGATTCGTGCTTGATCCGATTTCTTGAATTCTAGAGTTTGTTTGAGGGTGAAATCAGTGGGGTTTTGTTTGTAATAATAGGAGAGGACGTTTGGCGTGTTGAATTTCTCGAAAAACATGCGAATTGAAATGTTTTAATTTAATAGTTCATGAAGTTTCTTAAAAACTTTTAATGGTGAATTAAACACCTTAATTTCAATAATTAAGGAGTATGTAACCGATTACAATGCCATGAGTCCATATCTTCATAAATTCGTAATGAGAGAAGTGATTGGGAAGTGAAATCGTCAATACATGATCGATTGATTAAGGGATTTCATCCCTTGGTTTCTTCGATCTGATGCAACGCCGAAAGAAAAGGATTAGATCGCGCGAATGTGTCCTTAATATTAAATCGACCCTTAAGCTATCAACAAACTAGGCTGCAGCCTAGTGCTGATGTTGATCGGCGCTGAGTCTGTCATCGTTGAGGTCTTAGTTTCAAAACCCGGGTCGCTCAACTTTGTTTTATATAGGCATCAGCCATAATGTCAAGATTTAAATCACGCGACCTGGTTTCCAACACTAAAACTATTGTGGCGCAGCCCCTGCACCTCAAGTTTTACTGAATTACAAAACATGTCCCTTATACATAATTAACACAAGTCACTGTAATTATATGCAATGATCTTGATTAATTTCTTTTATGACGAAGGAAACCTACGTTGGTTTTAAAATTTTACCAGATAGTTTATATTTATATATATATATTTTGAAGGGTTGAAATGAGAAAAAAAAAATTTAAGAATAAAAAAAAGAAATTTCAACAATAAGAATATTTCATTTTACTTCATTTAAGTTTTGTATTTAATATTAGTGTAAAGGTATATTGGTAAACTTATATAGATCATTAATTGGTAATCTTCCTATTTAATAGTTAACCACATTAATTTTTTTAACTTATTTTCAAAAAAATATATTTTTTCAAAGGAGAAAAAAATTAATTTAAAGTGTAGGATAAATTACGAGGTGTGTAGGATGAATTATGAGTTGTGTAGGATAAGTTTCAATATGTGTAAAATAGATTTCAAAACGTGTAGGATAAATTTTGATTTGTGTCGGAAAAAAAATTAGTGTAGAGGATGATAGTCTTTATGACTAATTAATTGTCAAAGATAATAATAAATAAGATAAGAGAAAAACTATTTAATGTTTTACAATTGTACTATTTATTCTTTTTCTTCTCAAATGAACCTCCCCCTATATATATACAGAAACGGGATGAGGAGAAAACAATTGGAAGTGTGAAAACGGTGAGAATGGATACTGTTCGAACACCTGTCAGGGGGCGCTAAATGATATGCGGGGTACGATCGTCATTGTTCAAGTCCGCTTAATAGACAACGTTATAATTCATTTTAAAACAAAAGTCCATCAAATATCACGTTTGTTCTTTATTCTTGTTTCTATGGCGTTTTATTCTCAAAGCAATTTTTTTTGAAAAATGTGGTTATGTCCTTCCATTTAAAATCAATATTCGGTATTTTCATTATTTATAACTTATCAATGGCATTTTACACTTTGTTACGCATATCTGAATTATGGCATTTTCATTAAAATATTTTAGGATTAGAGTAAATCTGTTATTCTTATTGTTTATCATTAAACTAATGGTTTGTTCATTATGGTGTTTCCACCTTATTCACTATCAGCAGCCACTACCTTTGTAGATATGTCCAGTTAAACTAATCTCTTATATCTTATTAAGGTAAATATCTTGGCATTCTCAAATTCATTATATTTCATTAATAATTCAAAACATTACAACTAAGACCAAATCAAAGTAAACTATTAGTCTTCTGTGGATGGTATTACATGAGAGATGTAGTCATCGCTTTGGTCATCATTTCTTCAAACTGTCATCATTATCTATTTCATTGGCATATAATGCCATAATCTCGTTCAACATTTTTCGCATCCTATATTTAAATAACATCACAAGCCTGGATGTTGCATCGTTCGAGTGTGCTAAATCATAGAGTTGTTCAAAAATGTGTGTTTATCTGTGTTTAGCACTTCATCCATCGTCAATGAATAATCCACCCCGTCTTGATATGTCTTTGATTGTTTTAACAAACACTTTTCTTTTATCGTCAAAGCGGATTACAAATCTTTTGATTTTGATGGTGTATCTCCATGAAACGATGGTTGCCATTTTTCTTCCTCTCATAGTTTTTTGTTTTTGAAATTTGGCGTTTTGGTTAAAGATAGCGTTTATATAAATAATGATCTTTTTGCGCATACTTAGGAGAGAATTTTTTGTAATAAATGTTAATAATTAACTTTTGATCACTGTTTGTTCACATCTATTTGTTAAATCTGCAACGCGTTTTATCATTAAGTTTTGGCGTTTTGTATCAATGGTGTTTTAGATAAATATGTGTTTCATCTGGAAGTGAACATAGGTTAACGCATGAATTTTGAATGGCGTTTTGCTCATTAGTGTGGTGTTTTGTACTAGAGTAGTAAAAAGACCCTTTTACCTTAATGAAGCAGGTCCAAGTAATAAAGTTGATGTTATTTACGAAAACGCCACCGCGCATTCTAATTCATAGATTGTTTTGATCCAACGGATGAGGGGCGTTTTCACCGTTTTCACACTTTTAGGCGTTTTCTCTAAACACTCATCCTATATATATATATATATAGGTTTGGGTTCTAAAGTGAACACTAGAGTATTTGTGAACTGAGTGAACAAATCCTTGCCATTGATTTATACATGTGTTTAAACATGTGTATTCATAATCAAGGGCTAGTTGCCTACCCATGGATTCAGTAGCAGTTTGAAAGGTTAACCTATTCCGGAATCTCTGGATCTCTGCTTATTTTCAACTCCCATAAGCATTTCGTCGCTTGCTACTCCCTTCCTCGTCTCCAGGTGCCTAGGTATCCACCGTAAGCCTTTCCTCGTTTGAACCTAGTGTTCACAATTAACGGGGTTATTCCCTAATGAACTTACCCTATGTATATATATTTCGTTTATTTTGTTATTATTAGTGTGTATATATATATATATATATGCAGCAACTTAAGTAATTTGCCACTTCCCTTAAAATTCATCTATATTTGACAATTCAATTTTTTCAATTCCCACTCATCCCAATTCCCATACACCCTTGCTTTCTTCCCCTAAAGAGAAACACACGGATACACATCTAGGGTTTTATAGATTCATTCTTCAGATCTCACATTTTCAAAATCCTCTGGCCCCTTTCTCTCTCTGGCGATTTAAGAACATCAAGGCAATTTCACAAGATTTATGAAGATTTCACAAGATCCAAACGATTTAGATCTTCACTGACCCTCTCTCATTTCATCTCATCTCAGGTTCAGATCTCTCATTTTCATATCATTCTCTCTGTTTCTTCATCCATTCAAGATCCAGATCTTGGTGAGTACCAACATCTCCTCTCTCATACGGTAATTATATTGTTTATTTTTGAATTTGTAGTCATAATTTTAAATGTTCTTAATATGATGCTTTAGATGGTATCCATACAGATTCAAATAGTGATAGTTCATCTGAAGATCAGGTCACTCGCCTAGAAGTTGAATGGTGCAAATTAAGGTAAGCTAGCTGATTATTTTTATGTTTATCATTTAACACAGGTCAATCGTCAAATAAAACCATTTATTAATTCAAGTTAGAACTATGAGCTTTATGGTAAACATATATACTATGGTCTAACGAAAGGTTTACATGTTATTTCATAAACATTTCTCTATTTTATTTAAAGATCACAAAAAGAAAAGCGGTCTGGTTATGCACATGAGAAAGTTTTGTATGGTTAGTTAGTGTGGTCAAATCTGTAGCTTTCAGGTATGGTGGTCATTATCTTGTAAAAATATGCGTATGTGGCTAGAGGGGTGGGTTGGTAACAGGCCTAAGTTGGTTCAGGCGGAAGCAAGTCGCTTGGGCTAAGCTACAAGATTTTCTGTTTTTCTTTGTTGAAATATTCATATATAAATAAAATAAAAATGATGTATTTTATTTATTTTGCAACCACTTTTTATTGAAAATTGCATGGTGTTGTCTGTTGGCAGTACATTTTTAGAATTTGTAGAGCTTTATGTTGCGTGCTAAGGGGATACAAAAAGAAAACCTATTTTATGTGGGCATATTTGCTGTTGGAGAAATAAGTTTGGGCTATGCTCTAATTTGGTTTTGTTTACCTTCAATTTTGTTTTCCGGATTTCTTATATTTGAAGTGGGTGACATAGTTTCTAAATTTGTGTATTGAATCGTATAAATGTTATAAAAAAGAACCGTGCTTTTTTGTGGTATTTTGATGTATAATGACGGTATAATATGCTTTCTGTAACTTGGGTCAGACACGTTAGATGAATGATCAATCAGAATTCGCACGTTCATATGTTATGTATTCAGATGCTAACTTCCTACATTTTCAAAATAAATAAAAATATCATACATTTAATTTAAAATCTTAGCTTTAAGTTTATGTTTAACCATCTGGTTTGCCCTAACCTATATCGACAAACTACCCAAACTGATCAACTTGTTATTGATATCGTCTTTTAGGTTGCTATTGATGGTATTTGGATGGTATGCCCTGAAGCTGGTCTCACTTCAACAACACTATCAGTTCTCACTATGGGCTTAATTGTTGTCACAGTAGGCGATTTACAGCATCAACTGATGCAGCCGGGCTTCAAACAGCTGCCAAATCAGCATCAAATGATGCAGCTGGGCTTCAATAAGCTACACCATGGGTTCAAATGCGTCTCAGCAGGCGATTTTCACCTTCAACAACAACTGTAGCTTATGCAACCATTAAATCCCAGTTTGACACCTTCATAGAATCTCCAAGATTGCACGTATCTAAATTTTAGATTTATAAAGCCAGCTTGTTCTATATACTATTATATAATGTTTATAAGAAAGGGAAAGTTGAAATTTAAGAGTTTTACTAAAATACAAATTTTAAACCATAAAGCAAAGGATTTTTGGGCAGCCAAACGAATTTTTGGGTGGCCAGATATGTGCATTTAGTTTTTGAATTCCTTTACTCATCCCAAGACACCCATTACCCCTTGGGCCATCCTCACCCACCTTTCCGTTACCTGCAAACCCACATAACCACCACCCAATGGTCACCCAAGCTAAAGATCACATTTCCAATCCCAACCCTAAGTTTCTCTCACCACCACCTCCTTGCTTTCCAACATATCTCCAGTCCCCACCTCTTATCAAAACGCTTTATCGGACCCTAATTGGCTACGTGCCATGACCAATGAGTTTAGTGCTCTATAGAAAAATCCGACATGGGAACTTGTGCCTTGCCTCTTGGTTCTCTAGTTATACACTGCATGTGGCTCTTTAAATATATGTTTAAATCAGATGGAAAGCTAGAACGATACAAAGCAAGACTGGTTGTCAATAGAAAGTCCCAAATAGTGGGCATTGATTGTCAAGAAACCTTTAGCCTACCAGCTTCTATCCACACAGTCTTAAGCTTAGCGGTTTCTAAAAATTGGCCCATTCATCAGCTTGTCGTTAAAAATGCATTCCTCCATGGTACTCTTGAGCAAATGGTCTACATACATCAACCATCTGGGTTTACTAATCGTGATTATACCCCTCATGTTTGTCGACTCAAGAAGTCCTTATATGGCCTTAAGCAGGCACCACGAGCATGGTACACAAGGTTTTCTGTATCATCATTTCTCATGTTTAGGCCGTCTATGTGATACGCCGCTATTTATATATCACTGGGGCAATCAAACAACCTTTATATGGATGGCTATTCCTCACCGTTTCAGACACATTGCTCTTATAGCGTCTGAGTACCATGCTATATCCGGAGTTCGCGATGACTGATTTAGGGCCACTTTATCATTTTCTAGGGGTAACCAAAGGGATTCTCATGGGTTGTTTTTGTCTCAATCGAAGTATACCAGAGACATTATTTATCGAGCATCCATGATGAGTTGCAAACCATGTGCCACTCCCAATGACACCACATCTAAAATACTGACACCAACGACACTTTATTACCAGATGGTACTCTTAACCACAGTCTAGCTAGTGCTCTTTAGTCCCTTACATTTACATGGCTAAACATCACTTACGTTGTGCAACATGTTTGTTTATTCATGTATGCTCCACGCCACTCACATTTTGCCTTCTAAACGCATTAATCGCTCCACACGACTCACATTAATCGTATCTACAAGAAACCATTGATTATGGCATTCACTTGTCTGCATCATCACTTGTTTCACGTACGGCCTATTCAGATGCTGATTGGACAGATGCCCTGATTCACGCAGATCCGCATGTTGTTATTGTGTGTTCTTGTAGGTCCACCTGGAGGATCAAGTTAAACCTGCTTCCTTGTTCATGCAACACACATACAAGTGCGGAATCCAAGTATGCATGCAACCTAAAGCAAAGTAGAAGACACACAGGATAACCAAAGATTCAATATCTTGATTAACTGATGAGAACTAGTACAAACATATACAAACAATGTTCATACAGACTCTATGCATTCATTCTGTGCTCTCAATGGTCTCAACTTAGTATCCACTGGTCACTCGCATGAACTCTCTCACACATGCACACTTTCTACTGAGAAGGTCATGCTGCTTATATAGTGCCAACACCGAGCAACAGTATGAAGTATGTTGCTGGTCATACAAAACACCAAAAGACACGAAAGACATTCTCCAAATAGACTCGTACGAATGAACTAGCTCTCACGAAACAATAACCTTGCTCGTACGAATCAAGCTGAAAGCTTGATTAGGTAAGCTTGGTCGTACGAACGGTGTGACTCGTATGAGCAACTTCTTGCTCGTACGAAGCATTCCCATTCGCACCAAATGTTTTCTTTGGAGATCGTGCCACATACATGACGTACCTGAGACTCAACAATATGCACACATGCAACTGTTGTACACAGACATTCTAATCGTCGTATTAGATCAAGATAGGAGGATATATTGATCTGACCGACACGACCAATCTATACAGACACATTACATAAAGACCGTACAATTACAGACGTAACTAAGAACAAGCTACATACAAAAGAGTGTATCAACAAACTCCCTTTTGGCTGTTGCTTGGACTTCGATCTTCATTTCTTGAACTGTATGTTGTATCAACAAACTCCCCATGAAGATAATCAATCCATAGTTGATTGAGAATCCAGGTTTTCATTGTTTTCCAGACTCATCAAACCTTTCCTGTTTCCTCTTGAGTGTCACTTGAGGTAATTGGGTTGGTCACGATCTGCTGCAATGACAATCTACCACTGTGGTGGAACAGAAACTTTTGGCTGCGAGGATGAGGCCGAAGCAGTAGTAATACCAGGGTCTTCAGAATCCTGATCATGTTTACGCTTGATCTCCTGTGCTTTGCATCTCTCATTCCACTGAATGTTAACTCGCTTTCTGCTCATTTCAAATACATCTTTAATACCATTGAAGCCTTCCCCCAGTTTAGCATTACGATAATGATACCATTCCTTCAAGTTGTTATGCTTAGTAGACAACGTTCCTGCAGATCGTTGAACATCCCACTACGTTCTTTCAGTTGGTTCAACTCAATACCCCTAGAGTTATCAGCTGCTCTCATTTGTTTTAGCTGAGTTGCCCTTTCTGCATCTGCAACCTTCAGTTGCTCATTTTCTTTCCTTAACTGTGCAGTTACAGAATCCTGTTTTCTAACAGTCTCTTTCAAAGAATTTATATCCAATTGTTTCTTGACAGCTGTGTTTCGGTTTGAGGACATACTTCTGAATGCTTGTTAATCTGCATTGCCGCGGCTTGCAACTGAGTGAACAGAAATTCCACCTTCTCATCTTGATCCATTTCAGAGAACAAACGACTTCCTCGTTTAGACTTTTGTTGATGAGCTGTGGGTTGGACTGTTGAACTGAAGAAGGAGTAGGTTGGATTGAATTGGAGTATCTTCAGCTGAAATTCTTTCAGCTGCTGTGGTACTTGATGGTTGTGGTTCAGGAACTATAGCAGATTTTGTCATTACAGGTTCAGTTTCTCCACTGTAAAAGTAGATTGAGTTTCTGCTAACTGGTTCCTGTACAGTTTCCTGATGTGAGGTTTATGGTTGTATGATTTCAGGTTGACCTGAGGAAGTATTCGTAGACGAACTCCTCTGTTTCTTTCTACTCTTGTCTCCAACTGAAGTACCTACATAGCACCACAATTACCATTAATATCACCATCATCACCATTTCCCTTTTTATGACCAAATCTATCTTTGATCATTTTCTCCAAGATAGGTTCTTCATTATCAGAATCACAGTCATCATGGCGCACTTTCATTTTCTGATGCAACATAAACATCGTTTGACAGAAAACAGATCAATCTTCGAGGAGGTGTGCTTTCCGTGTAGCGTTTTGCTGCAACACCTTTAAAGATTTTCAATGAATGTTCCATCATAACTTCTACTTTTAGAACATCATTGTCATTCTTCGGAAGATTTGGATGTTGCGTATTTAAGATCATCTCCGGGGATACATCCAAAACTTGTTTCCACCATAACCAGTTCTACTCAGGTTCTCCTTCATGTTTGCGAAAATATACTTTGAAACACTGAACGGTTTGTTCTATGTCAAAGCTATCACCATTCCAACCAAGTCGTTATTTGCCATGTCATAACCACTTCGTCTATTGCTCAAACACTGAATTAGAACATGTAGAAAGAACTTGTATCGGAGTGGTAACCATGCTTTATTGATTTGTCCTACCAGAAAGTCTCCGACACACTTCATACGCAACAAACATCCACGTTGACACTTCAACGCCACTGAGAATGGAGCTTCAGGATCATCACCAAGCTGCAATACGATAATGATTTTGTAGTCACGTCTACATCCAAGTTGTTTACTTTTCCGTGGATGACTTCCTTCCCATTAACTTCAATGACTTTAGCTGAATCCCAAAATTCCTTGATCAACATCTTGTACAATATAGTCTTGTGCGTGATAGCATAATGTATCCTTGAGTCGCGCAAAAACTTCATTATACCATTGTACTCAACGAATTTGTCTTCCGGATCCAAGTAGGCCACCATGTTATGTCTTTACTTAGACATAATTTCAACTTCTGACTTATCAGTTCTCTTCGTTGCTAGTTTTCTTTTATGTTCTCTTTGTTCCATTCTGTACTCAAAAGTCAATTATAATTAGAACATAAATTTATCAGGGAAGAATTTATTTCAATTTTTCGTATGTATGTATTCCTTGAACGAAGAAATACTGATTCATATGAATAACAATCAATTTGTACAAAACAACTGATTTGAACAAACAAATTTCCAATCAAATAAGTTACTCATTCATACGAGTAAGTGGCTCGTGCGAGTCAAAGCTTACTTCATGCAAATTAAGGTTATCTGTTTGTGAACCCCACTTTAAGATTAGATTATCTCTGAAAAACTTATTTTTCGTTAAGGATTTCTTTTCTTAAAGTTTGTTGTTCTAATGTCAGTCATGGTCTTAAGTTGTTCATCTTCAAAGTATGCCAAACATTTTTAAGAATACCTTAAAGAAATCAAAACAACTTGAAGGGAGGTGTAAGGATGATGTGAGCAAAGTGAAAGTGAAGTTCCACCACAAAATTTCATTTCCTTTTATACCACATCATAAATCGCACGAAATACCCTTGGATCGTATGAAGGACTGCCTTCGTACGAACCATCATTGGTCCATTCGTACGAGATACACACACTCGTACGAAATACCTCTGATTCGTACGAATCCAAGTTTTTCTTAAAACTGGATTTTAGTTCTTCGAGGACCTTAGGTTTTTCGTTGACCTGTTTAGAACTTTGCACATATCCACACAAATCAAAAGTTATGTTAGGAAAAGTGCTTTTAAACAGATTTTGTTTCTTTGAAATGGGTTTACTCATTGAAAGAAAGTACTTTTATGAAGTTGTGATATCTAAGCGAACGGTTTTTACTCACTTATTTTGATTGAAAACAAGCCCTATGTGATAAAGTCACTTATTGATGAGGAACTTGATTTTCATATGCATGCAGGGCATAGGAGTAAGTCCGTGAACAGGTTAGTACCATCGTACCGACAAAGAGACGAAATTAGCTCCTACAAAAAGCTGTGATATTTTATCACTTATTCTTGGGTGAATGTGATATTTTTATCACTTATTGAAGGTCGTATGCAGTATTTACACTATGTATGGTATCATGGAAGTTCTAGACTTGCGTCACCATTATTTTTGGCAAAAGAGTCAACCATGATACCCAGATGATAAACCAGCATAAAGACCGCATATCTCAGAACCTCGGCATACTATCAAACGAAATTTCGGTACCAAGACCATATGCCCATAAATGGTTCCCACCTGGCTTGCAGTCCATTAAGTTTATATCAACATGCACATTCTAATCTGATTGTGAGCCGACCGATAGTCATTGGTAAAGCTACTTATCAATTTTCGTTCTTTGTTCTTGACTGTTTATGACAGATAACCGGTGTATTTCATCATCTTCATCTTATCTATCCAAGAAACTCATTTTTTATTTTTGGTTTTTCTATTGTTTCTGTATTTTTCTGAAATTTTCTCCCCGTAAATAAAGAAGGTCATGTACAACTTAAACTAAATAAAAGACATATTTTTGTATTTTTGCATTTTCTCATGTTTTTGTATTTTCTTAAAATATTCTCCCCCTAAAATATAAAACTAAGAGAAAGTAGAAAATCTTTTGAAATTTTTAGATTTTTAAGAAACTATTTACGAGAACTATTTAGCCAAAGAAGATTTACTCAGGTTTCACCTTAATGCCATTGACCAAAAGTAGATAGTTAAAACGAGATTTGTCAAAAGCTTTGGTAAACAGGTCGGCACGTTGGTGATCAGTGTGGATTTCAACAACATTGATAAGTTTCTTTTCATAACAATCTCGTATGAAATGATACTTAATCTCAATGTGTTTGGTTTTTGAGTGCTGTACAGGATTATGAGTGATCTGTAAAGCAGCGTTGTTATCAACAAAAATAAGAGTAGTTAGGAATTCAAAACCGTAGTCGCGCATTTTTTGTGAATCCATAGAACCTGTGAGCAGCAACTAGAAGCCGAAATATACTCAGCTTCACAGGTTGATGTAGCTACACAAGTCTGCTTCTTGCACTGCCACGTGACTAGGCGATTTCCCAAGAACTGACATCCCACTGATGTTGACTTTGCATCGATCTTGCAGCCACCATGATCAGAATCACTGAATGCTGTCCCATAGACCAGTGTCTGGGCGACCCTTCAAATAACGAAAGATCCTTTTCACAGACATCAAATGAGAAACCTTTGGACTAGAGTGATAGCGAGCAAGAAGACATGTTGGGTACAATATATCGGGTCTTAAAGCAGTAAGATACAAGAGAGATCCGATCATAGCACGGTAGAGAGATGGTTCCACATGTTCACCCATTCCGTCAGGAGTAATCCCATGATTCTGAGCTAATGGAGTTCCCAAAGGCTTTGAGTCTTCCATTTGAAATCGCTTGAAAGTATCCCCCACGTACTTGGTTTGATGAATGAAGATTCCTTCCTTTGATTGCTGAACCTACAAACCTAAAAAGAAAGTCATTTCTCCCATGGTGCTCATCTCGAACTTCTCTGCATAACCTGCTCGAATTCTTTGCACATTCGTTCGTTAGTAGACCCAAAAATAATATCATCAGCATATACTGGCACTAGTAGCAAATCCTCGTTCCTTTCCTTGATGAAGAGAGTACAGTCGATCAATCCTCGTCGAAAACCATTCTTCAGAAGATAGGTAGACAACGTTTCATACCAAGCTCTTGGAGCTTGATGAAGACCATAAACGCCTTGTTGAGAAGCCAAATCTTATCAGGATGGATTGGATCTTCAATAACCTGGCGGTTGCTCAACATATACCTCTTCCTCAACCACACCATGAAGAAATGCACTCTTCAAATCCATTTGATAACGGTGAACTTCTTGTAGGACGCATAAGCCAAGAATATTCTTATGGCCTCAAGTCGTGCAATCGGTGCATAAACTTCATTATAATCAATGCCTTCAACCTGATTAAATCTCTGGACAACCAATCGCGCTTTGTTTCTCACAACAACACCTCCGTCATTCTTCTTGCATTTGTAACCCATTGTGTACCAATCTTCTTGTAGTTATAAGGTCTGTCAACTAACTTCCACACACCCAACTTCTGAAACTGCTGAAGTTCTTCCTGCATGGCTTCAACCCAAGAGTCTTCTTTCATTGCCTCTTTCCAAGATTTTTGTTCAACTTGGCAAACATAGCAGGCAAAAGACCAATCGTTCTGTTCCCCAGATTCTCTTATTTCCGAATAGAGGCTAGCATTCTGGTTGTTTCGAAGCTGATTACGCGTCTGCACACCACTTTAGACATCTCCAATAATAATCTGCTGAGGATGGGTATTATGGATTCGAGTTTCTGGAACAGCGGGACTCGAGAGTTTATACCCAAATTGTTGATATTCAGATCAACAGTCAAATCGAGTGCTGGATTTGATGAGGATGTAGATGCATGACCTTCAGTCTCCCTTGAGGTTGTATATTTGACGTGACATCTGAAATTCCAGGGACCGCACCAGAGGTTGCTTCATTTGCATCATGAAACTCATCATCTTCTGATGAAACGTTAGAATCTGCAGCATCTTCGAATTCCACATTTTGAACAAGATTGTTACTTGAAGTCGACACTTGAGGGTTAACAATAATTGGTCGAACTAATGACGAGTTAACTGCTGTATCACTTTCCAGTAACATTTGAGCCGCAACAGATGCATCATCAAAAGTTGGCAGATTAAAGGAGTCGAACAGTCCATCGTAGTCAAACATCCAAGGAGCACCCGATCTCTTACTGATTTAGTGTATCTTTGAACCTTGACTTCACCCCATTCTTCAATCTTCTTTGTTGACAAATTCCACACCCTGAAATTCGGAGTAGCATATCCAAGAAAGCCTTCGATAGCCTTCGGACCAAACTTTCCATGTGGATCAATCATAGGGCATGGAGCTCCAAAAGGTTCTAAGAAAGAAACATCTGGTTTCCTTTTATGTAGCAACTCAAAACATGTTTTCTCGTGTCCTTCGCCGTTAGAACTCTATTCATCGTGTAACATGCAGTAGCAACAGCTTCTCCCCAAAATTGAACAGGAAGTTCTGATTCTACTAACATGGTTCTTGCTGTTTCAATCAGAGTCCTATTCTTCCTCTCAGCGACACCATTCTGTTGTCGAGTGTAGCGAGAACTGTACTCATGCAAAATTCCCTTTGATGAACAGTACTCATCCATAACTTGATTCTTAAATTCGGTGCCATTGTCGCTTCTGATTCTCCTTACCTTCAAATTGTACAAATTTTCTAACAGCGCCAGGAGATTCTTGAGGATTTCAGGAACTTCACTCTTGTGTGTCAGCATATTCACTCATGAAAATCTGGAGTAGTCATCAGTAACTACCGAATAATAATAATCTCCAAAGGTAGTCTTGTGTTTCATAGGTCCAAAGAGGTCCATATGAAGACGTTCTAGAGGCATATTCACAATGTTGATCTTCTTCACTGGATGAGATTTTCTTGCTTGCTTTCCTTTCTGGCACGATATATAGATCTCTTGAAGATGAAAATTCTTGACTGGTACACCATTCATAAGATTATTCTTCACCAAATAGTTCATTTTCCTCAAGTGAATGTGTCCAATTCGTCTGTGCCAAGAGATTGATTCCTTTTCGGTGGCTTTCGAGACAAAACATGTGACTTGCGAAGATGTTGTAATAGCTTGGCTCATATCAAGAATATACAAGTCGTTAATTCTTGGAGCCGATAAGAGAATCCATTCTTTGGGGATCTTGAATCCGGGCTTCAGCATCATCAAAATGTACCGTGAACTTCTTGTCGCAGATTTGAGAAATGCTAATAATATTGTGATCAATTTGTCGCACATAATTGATCTTATCAAAATTCACAACACCATTGGAGACCATTCCCTCTCCTGTGATGTATCCACCTTTATCACCAGCAAAGGCAACATAACCACCCCGAATGCTTTTCACATCATACAGGAGCCGTAAGTCGCCTGTCATGTGCCTCGATGCTCCACTGTCAACAATCCAATGTCTATTCACAATTCCTCCTGGAACACCCTGCACATTTCAAAACCAGATCAGTTTGAGATGGGGACCCAAGCCTTAGTGGTCTTGGGTCGCCCCTTATCATCAAGAAATGTGATTTCTATTTCTTGTTGATTTGCAAATTGTGAGCCTCCTCTTGAACCATCACCGGTTTTTGGTTATTTACAAGAATTACTTTTATTTACAGTTTTAACAATTTCTGGTTTTATTAAATTTGTAGATCTTGGATTCCTTTAGAAGAATCCCGTTTTAAAGCTTTTTCAATTGCTTTTACTTGTTTATGTCTCGGTTTTCTTCTTGTTCTTTAATATTTCTTTTGTCTTGTTTTGGAGAAACAGATCGACGTTGGCAAGTTGGTTCAGGAGAGATTCTTTCAACAAATCTTGGTTTGGCTAGATTTGTACAATTTTTGATAATGTGGCCAAATTCTACAAAATTGGGAGTTCGTGTTTCACGGCTTTATGTTGAACTTGTGGGTATTGAGGTACTTGGTTCATTTTCATTGCACCCATTTGTGTGTTAAGTGTAATAATTTTGA